>CM037159.1:14503804-15763804 GCA_020921065.1 Vaccinium darrowii | reverse complement strand
TCCCGGTATTTTTTTTTTTTTTTGAAGATTTCCCGCGTGGACCCTTGAAAACACCTTTTGAACACATTGGACGGCTCGGATTTCCCAAAAAAAAAATTTAAAAGCATCAAAACACCGAAAAACCCTCAATCCGGGATCCTTGATAGGTAAAATTGAAAAATGGTAAAATTGAAAAATTAACCACCAGAATTAAAAGAATTAGGATTACTATCTCCACGAGAAATTATTTTCATGACTGTAAAGATAAATTTTAATTATATTATGCGGGTAGATGATCGGAATGATGATTAATTAAAGGATGGCCGAATTAAATGCCAACTAAAAAAAACCCCGATTGGAAAAATGAAAAATAGTTACCCATCAAATCTAGCACATACTTGGTATCAATCGAATATATTATTCACAGTACTATACCCTAGTGAAAACAAGTCCTTGACAAGATTGTGCGTAATCGTATGTCGAAATACTATTTGCATCTCTAACTAATTGGTTGTCCAAAATGACCATTAATTAATTTTCGTCTTGTCAAATATTTATTTAATTTTTTCCTCGTCGGAACTTACTTGTACTAATGTTTCATTAGTACTTTCGCATGTACTATAGGGAAGTATGTACCAATTACTCTCTCCGTCCCTTTTTAATTGTAGAGTTTCTCATTTTGGGTTGTCCCTTAATAAGTGTGTTTTGAAAAGTTAATGAGTAAAAGTTGCACAATTATTGTTTTGACAATTATTCTTTTGCCCTTTCGAAAATTTAATGGGTAAATTGTTGATGGGTAAAAGTGAAGGATAATTTTGAAAAGTGAAGGTAAAAATTGACGTGAAAGGTATAACGTCGACGTAAAAGCTGATGTGAAATGAGAAATGATTATGTTTCTTTAATAAGCTGGGTTTACGAAGCAACACGTTTGAAAAGGGACAGAGTACATCACTATTTTTTTTCTTTTTGCGTTTATGGTCGGTTTTTAAAATCCAAAGTATGTATTTGAAGAATGAAAGGCCAAATAGTAATGATGTATTTTTGTCTTAAGATCTTAAATTGGATTCCACAATGCATGGTTCTATTTGCATCAAAACAAATGGTACCAACAACCCCACTGTCTCTCCCCCTGTAAATATAGACCAAGACTATGTACACTTTTCTCTCACTCTCTCCCTCTATCACTCACTCTCTGCATGGCAAATAACAATACCAATGCCAACGGCAGGCGGTGGACTACGATTGTAATCTACCGTGAGTGCCATCGTAACCACTCATGCCTAAGAGGCCACCACATCCTCGATGGGTGCATAGAGTTTATAAAGGCTGGGGAGGACTTGACTCCAGAAGTGTTCATCTGCACAGCGTGTCATTGCTCCCGCAACTTCCATAAGAGAGAGGAGGTCTGGGTCGCAGTGGATCTTGGGATCTACCACCTGCTCCACCACATGGTGTTGGAAACTAGGTGTAGAAAATTAGTAATCAGCAATTTAATCTCTGAAAAAAGAGAACACGAAATTACTGAATATCAAAATTAAACAATAATGAAGATGTAAAGGATAGAAATAACCAAGCCAAGGCCCGTGTTTCACACAGTTTCCTTAAAGCAAATTCAACGCCTCACCACGGTTGTTTGAGGTTTTGATCGGCGTCATACAGTGGCTAAAAATGATCAATCGGTAACACCTACGGGATCGCCCTGTCGAACGAACAAGTGTATGTTCTCTCTCCCACTGAAAAATAAGAAGTACATTCGATGTAGCTGTTTTGTGTTTCTGTGTCTCTAAAATCATACAATGAAGGAACCAATTTATACAACCATGGGGAGATCTTTGTGTTTATTGCTATTGAATTCGACCATGAATTCTAGCAATCAATGCAGCCATTAATGCAAAAAATATGGGGAGACATAATTCTAGATTTAACTCTTGTAACGGTAAAATATAAAGGGTCCCAAGACCTTTCATTACCCTTTACAAAATTATCTAGTAAGCCCAATTCTAAAGTCCAAACTAACCCAGACTAGACCACAGACCTCGGACCACAGGTAGCAGGCCTACGAATCCCGAGTCCCGGCCCTGGCCTCATTCAGGTGTTTGGTGAAGGCAAGCACGCGCCTCCCTTAGCTTGACTTGGCTTTTCCAATCTCCATAATGAGACAATTCTCATTCATCTTTAAAATGGATTGATTCGTGGTTAGGCTCACCTAAATATTAGAATAATACTTCCATTTTCCACCAATCCCCCACATGAATGAAACTGGCAGAAACTGATACAGAATACTCGGAGAAAGAGAGAGAGAGTATAACAGATCAATTCCGCATAGGATATGTAACTTTTGGCCTTGAACCTTCGCTTGTGAAGAACTATTGGGTTTACTGGCTAACCAATGTGCAGTCCCGCTTTGAACTGTTCTGCCGTTTGTGTAACCAAGACAATAAGAATCACACGGAACATCACATGACACAGTTTTGTTCTCACTATCGCGTTCGTTTTGGCCGTGAACACTCTTCCTGGCTCTATAAGTATTTTCTTGAGAATTTTGCCAAAATTCTCACAGAAACAGCCCCACTTCATACTCACATAGGTGACCTCCTTATAAAAGGTATCCTGCTATACCCCACTCAGTAACCCGACGCATAAGAGTCATTAAAAGCAACGTTTAACCTAATTTTCTTTACAGGTACCACTATTTTACATCATAGGAATGGGCAGGAAATCAAAGCTCCTTAGTGATCGTTCTCAGCTACTCGCAAAAGATAGTCTCATAGAACCTAGATCTTGGGATCTTCAGTCAGCTAGGTTGGCTACCCCCTCGGTAACTATTAGCGTAATTGGCTTTAGCCCCATTCCCTTCGATATATTTTCAACTAGCTCTCTTTTTAACCCTTTGGTTAGAGGATCTACAATGTTGCCCTTTGACTTTACACAGTCAACAATTACAACATTTATACGAGAGTCGTTGTCTAGCGCATGTCTGCTTCAGAAACTTTCCAAGAGATAGTTACACTAGTATGAAGACATATCCAATCATGGATTTCAAGTCTCTCATATTTGATATCCAGTTTAGATCATAGTATTCCTCTAATATTGTTGAACATTTGGTATAGTGCAATCTCAACTCACAAGTATATCTCAAGTAGCGTAGCACTCTTACTATTGCCTTCCAGTGGACATCCCTTGGATTACTCATGTTTCTACTCAATCTGCTTACTGAATAGGCTATGTCTGGCCTTGTACAACTCATCAAGTATATCAGGCTTCCAATCATTCAATTATCTGAGAATACTCTTAATGGAGACCATGCCTTCCCCCACATTCTTGGATAAGTGGAGATTCACATCCACAAAAGTCCTTCTCATAGACGTATCAGCCACAAGTTGCTAATGTGCGCACACAATCAACTATCGTTAGGCCTATTCTCACCTTGTAGATTCAACTACCTTTTCAAGAAACCCCCACATTTATAAGAAGTTAGAGGAAGGCTTCGGCCCCCACGGACACAATCAATGCTTCAGTGCTTCTTCCAACATATTGAAGAGAAGTCTTTATCACTTGGCAGGCTTGCCTCTGTCAAGAACCTCGCAAGGTTTAACTTCTACCGCCGCCACCTCTATTGACCTCTCACAATGTTTCAATAAAATCCTTTGTTGGAACACCAATAGTTTCATTTGAGACATTACCATCACAAGTATTTAGGGATGGCAATTCAACCCGCCCTCCTCCGAACCCGTCTTACCCCGCCCCATTAGGGTAGGGTCTTTTACTATTTTTTTGGGTAACGGGTAGGGGTAGGGGGTGATTTTGAAAAATCCACCAGGGTTAGGGTAGGGGCAGGGGTATGGTCACCCCACCCCGATATTACCCGCCCCAACATACATATATATGTATAACTATATTTATATACTCTTATATGTATATATAAAATTATATTTTCTCACTTATATGCATCAAATTTTATGTTTATTCTTATAATTTTAGTTTTACAACTAAAATACAACATTAGATAGTAGATTTTGGTTAAGTTGAAAAAGTTATTTTGTGAGCTTTTATCATTTGTGCTCACTAATTGAAGTTTAAAATATACTTTACTAATATGTGAAAAAAATAGGGGCGGGGCGGGTAAACCCGATAACCGATAGGGGCAAGGGCAGGGGCGGAAGCGGGGGTACCCATAAATTACCCAATAGGGTTAGGGGCGGGTTAGGGGTGGGTTAGGGAATTTTAGGGTTGTGGTCAGGATCATCAAAACCCGCCCCAACCCACCCCGTTGCCATCCCTGCAGGTTTTCCCTTTATCAAAACCACGTCTAAAACAGTAGATATTTTCCATAAATGTACATGCTCTCACACATACATAACAAAAGGAAAATTTGTGTAAGAATATCGAACTTTATCACATAGAGTGCTCATCAACTTTCAAAAACTATAGAACCGGGGAATCATCATTTTCCCAATTCATAAAACTGCAAATAATTCTCTTTATGTTCATCTAACTTTTTGTAACATCTAAATTTACTGCCACAAGCAACCAAATAAATTGTCACCAATTTATACGGCCAATACACTCATCATATATGTATGCAGATATATATAACATGCCACCAATTGATTTGGACAACCACAGAAATGTTTTCTTTTTTTCCATCACAAAATATTTCCATGCCAATTGATTTGAACAACCAAAGAAATCTTTTCTTTTCTTTTTTTTCCATCACAAAATATCGGAAATAC
Organism: Vaccinium darrowii; assembly: GCA_020921065.1. Classification (NCBI taxonomy): domain Eukaryota; kingdom Viridiplantae; phylum Streptophyta; class Magnoliopsida; order Ericales; family Ericaceae; genus Vaccinium; species Vaccinium darrowii. The sequence goes on along the minus strand of CM037159.1, from coordinate 15,759,092 downwards.
CGTTATAGAAACTTACCCTTAATTTATGTTATTCAGAACACATGAAAGTTTCTAAAGGCTCTGTTAGACTACCAACTTATTAAATTCGTAAGTTTAACTAACTTGAGCATTATTGTAGGTTAGTATATGGATTTTTTGGTGTATTTACTTCCCATTATTTTGGCAAATTTCTACAGTATCTATTTGAGAATGAAGATTCAAATTTCTAGAAATCATCTTTGCAGACAACACCGAACAAAAAATACCAAAATCTATCGCTTCATTAGGCAGTGTTTGGATTGTATAATCGTGACAGAACAATGAAAATATCATGCAAAGAATTATTAATATCATCCCTTCATTAGGAAGTGCTGCTTTGATTTTCCTATTATTTTCCTTTCATTTGATAAATGCCTCCACAAATCCATCAAATAAACATAACCTTAGAAACAGCCACAATTATCAAAATAGATTAGACAAAGCAAGCTTTATTACATTGGGCGTAACTAACTTGATATACACGACCCTTTCAGACGGGAGGCAAAAACAAAGAAATGATATCCAACACAGCATAGCATGAGAAAGCATAGCTTTTATTACAAATTTAAGTCATTGTACAACAGTTCTTCGCAGAATACATTAGAAGCAAAGCCCCCAAACATTTGTTCCCTTCAATTGGATTTCACCATACTACAATTAAATTCGTCAAGGGGAAAAAAACTAAAGAGAAGATGGGTGTCAATCAAGTTTCTGGTCACCACCTCCGGTGAGTCGCTGCCGAGAACACAAGTCCTTGGCACGACTACCAGGTGCGCACAAAAAAAGAAAAAAAAAAGAAACAGGCGAATAAAGTAGAAAGTGAAGTAAAAACAAAAGGCAAAATGTAAAACAAGCAAACCTGCTGGAAAGAGCAAACCAAGACTTGAAGAGCCTATAGCTTAATCCAGGTCAATGGAAACTGCAAGTTTTTCTTCTCATGGCAAGGCAAGGCACATATCTCACACCTACATCATACAGTCAGTGAAGTGGGCCAGAAATAGGATCGCACCCGGAACTGGAGTCCTTTTGTTTTAAAGAAAGGTTCGCGAATTGTGAATCAAGGTCTCTACTTTTGGTGCGACGATGGCTGCTAGAAGGCTGCTGCTGCTGCTGCTGCTGCTGTTGCTGCTGATACAAGGCTCGCAGCCTTGCAATTTCTCTCTCCAATACTTCATGTTCCACTGCACAATACCGTAATAGTGTTAGTTTCAGACTAAAAGGAAAAGAATTTCCAGCTGTCCCCTTAGCAGTCAAATTCAGGATACGTTTGTCTTTCATTCTTTCAATGAATTCCGATCATCTACTATTTGTGATGAGCAAATTTGACTTTTATCGAACATGGAAGGGAAAGCCAATATCCCAAGGGGAACCAAATAACCTAAGGACAGCGCGAAACTGATTATCCAGAGGGGGGGTGTGTGTACATAGACATGCTAAGATAGTCATTGGAAACCTCTAATAGATGTCCATAACTTACTGGAATTTGGAAGACAGATTCCTTGCCTATATTATAGGGGACCATGCAAAGAAATTGAGTGGCCCATCCGAACACTTTACATGTGGCGTAATTGTGTATTTTGTAGGGAAACCTGTATTTTAATAAGACATTTGGCGTGCCGGTTCCTAAAAGAGACCCTCACCTGACATCCCTAACCTGTTCCTTGCTTGGAGCTGTGTTCAACACTAGGAAATAACATAACATGATAACAATTATAAACCCAAAACAATAAATACGCTTAGCGTATCCAACCTTTTCTATACTTTTTCATCTTCCCTGTTCGCTTTCCCTCATACATGAGGCCATCACTAGCAAAATGTGCAATGGAAATGAATATAAATGACTTAAATAAAGTACCTTCATTTTGATGGATTCTAATGGACTTGGATATTATGCCAAAAACAAATGTAAAGTGAAAAATAAAAAAAGAGCACAAATAATTTAATAGTTTAAAACGTGATATTTGTAGGGCATCAACAGTACTATGGCAAATGTAGCATGATATATGAAACGAGATTCAGATTATACGTATGTCTTCTATCTCCATGTGTTGTGTCCTTGCTCGTTTCTCTTTTTAGGGATTCTTCATGCTATGCTTTCATACCTCGTCCAATCATGCCAGTGTCTCCATGCTATGTTTTTGTACTCGTCCAATCATGCCAATGTCTCCATGCATGTTTTTGTACCTTGTCCAATCATGCCAATTTCTCCACGCTGTGGTTTTGTACCTCGTCCAATCATGCCAGTGTCATACAGTTTTTATTCAATTGCCATTTAGCAATAACGATTTCCCAACTACCCAAAAGCTGCATACATTAGCAATATTCCCCTATTTCTCCGGTCACATTTTCACTTCCAATGCTGCCTATTGTTCCACTTCAAAAACTTAAAACAATGCTACAAATTCAGCTCATTATTCTTGTTAGGTAGCTTCATGTATCACGTTAAGTCCATTTCCTAACAGCTTAAAATTTTGAGACAACTAATTATGCCAGAGTTTTGAATTTTGAGAGGTCTTCGATTCAAGTCTCTCTGATTGCATTTGTCTTCCAGTGGCATCCCACTTGTTCCTTTTGCATTTTTGTTTTGCTCTATGTATGTTCGCAAATCCGCGTGCAAGACAAAGTCGCAAGTCAGGGGGTTGTAGGCTTGATATAAGTTATTGGGATCAGTTCCTAACAGCTTAATCTTTTGGGACAATTGGTGATCTTAACAGTTCTACCTACACTAAATCTACTAAACTAGCACCCGTGAATACAAACGAACAGGATAACAAATTATGATTAGTTCTCTCACTCTCGGGCAGTAAAAGCATATTAGTTGGGACTTAAAATAAAAATAAAAATAAAAAACTTACTATACTTAATAAGCTGCTCCTGGGCTATGCTTTCCAGACGTTGCTTCAGGGATTTGTTCTCCATGCTAAGAATAAGATTCTGCTGGTTGACGAATTCAAGCTCAGCTGAAACTTCAGATCCTTCTGCCTGCAATGGTTATGGGAGCAACATCAGCACATTGTAATAAAATAAAGTCTTTAACTTTCCACAATTATCCGATCTCAAACTTTCATGGTATTTATGTTACTTGCCTGTAAAACTTGCACATTTCTTTCAAGCTCAGCAATGTATTGAAGTTTCCGAACACGGGAGCGCTGAGCAAATTGCCTGCATTATAGCATTTCAGATACTACGCATATAACTCGTGCCAAATTAATCATCAATCTAAAATACCAAATTGAAACGATCTCTTTTTAAGGAGTGCTAGCATTTCATTTTTTATGTGAAAACCCCATCCCAATTTAATCATCAATCTACCATTAAAGATAAACCTAGGTTTTACAGGATTGGTGACAACTGGCATCGTCATCCTAACATCGAAACAACCATGTATGGGCAAGGTGACCCATGATCCCCCTTAGTTATAGTATAATGTGGTTGCTGGGCCGGACAAATGGGAGAGCAGTTAGAGTGGAGTTCATGGGTGGACACGATTACCAGCAAATTTTACAGATATAGGCCCTACCAAAACAATAAGGTTTGAAGCTTCAGCCCGAGTGGGCGCTGATCTCAAGTATAATGGCATCATACTGCAAGTATAATGGCAGATTCAGGGGGGAAGTTACTAGGTACTAGGGTAATTGAGACTCAAGAAATTTGAAGAACCAGAATTTGCAGACAGAAGTCTACAGCATATTGTGGAATGCAAAAACCGATCTGTTGAGCATGTGAATTATCTTTGTGCAATCGAAAAACCTCACCCATTTTTCTCAGTTCAGAGAGGATAGTCCTTTCTCTTTTATGTCTTTTCAAGCAATTCATAGGAGATCAGGAGATCTGTACATGCATGTAGACTTTGCAGCCGTTAATTTTTAAGTACGAAGGAATAATGTAAATTACTTCATTTCCAATATTAATGTGGCAAATGATCCCATGAGTTCAGCATAGTATAACAAAATGTATTTGGAATATTTCTTCACGCATCAGCGAGGTAGGAAAGGTTCTCAGGCTACACAATTAGTTTGCATTCCTTCCTCACAATGACACATTTCGAATTCGTGACCCATACCTCATAGCATAAAATATCCAGGTCATAATGTCAACGCTACACTGGGTACCCTGTGGTGGGTGGACCATGCATGATGGGAGCCAACTCCATAGTCTCACCAGTGGGGAAAAAATGCTGTGCAGAATGAAGTGTAATATTGTGTAAAACATGAGAGAATTGCTTCAAGTTTTTTTATTTGTGAGAGGAGTTTCTTACCTATACGTAAGCTCACATCCCCACCTGCTAATGACGGGTAGGTTCTAGCCCAAAATGGACAAAAATACGAAGTCTCTTAGGTTTGTAGAGGGAAATACAAGGAGAGCTTTGCGAGCAAGTACAAATTAAACTTCAGGGTCCAAATCAGGTACTCCCTTACAGCCAAAGTTTCAAATTTCATCTGTAAGAGCATCTCCAACCAATTCTTCATTTTGAAGGATCAAAATATCATTCTTTATTCAAAAAGTGAAGTTGAAGAATGTCACTATTCACTTATACTCCAACCACACTTCTCCATTTGTATCTTCATTTTTCAAAAAGCACACTCGAAACTCAGATCGACCTCATTTTCCCTCCAAAATTTTAAATATCAATATCTTAACATTTATCAAATAAATCCAAGATTGGTCTTATTTTGAATATATTGTTGATATCTAATTTTACCAATATTTGACTATAATGTTAAAAGTTATGCATCATTTATTGTGGAAAAACATAAGGAGAACATTCTTCAAATTTTGAAGGAGCCTCCATATATAAGAATCAAATTTGGTTCTTCATTTTGAAGGATGGAATTGAAGCATGGTTGGAGGGGCTGCATTCTTCATTTTGATGATATGGAGAATGAAAATGAAGAAATGAAGTATGGTTGGAGATGCTCTAAAGGGCAATGGTGGCCTTTTCCTCGTCCCTTGATGCCCTCTTTTCATCCTAGTTCTAGAGCAAAGAGAGATTTTGTGGACCAGTGCTCCCACCTCCACTTTTAATGCTGCTATTAATGGAATGCTATTACACCGCATTCTCCAACTGTCATTTGGCACAAACTCTTACGCTTCCCTTGGTGCACTCCTAGACATAGCTTCATCATTTGGATGGCTATTGAAGGAAAGTTGCGTGCTGGGGAAAGCTACTGGCAAATATTGCTTGGTCGGTTATTCCTCTGTTTAGCATCAAATCCGCTCTGATGTTAGGATAAGGGTGCCAGTTTTATTCTGTTAAAGTGTCATCCCTTAATGTGCAGATTTGCCAGTAATTGCAAATTCCAACTAGGAACCTTTGTATCCTTAATGGTGGAACCAGGTATTTCCAGCACCGCCAAAGTTTCAAATATTATCTATAATGAACAGTGGACTTGACCTTTTCCTCCTCCTTTGATGCCCTCTTTTCATCCTAGGCTCCCAGCTTTACAGCTGACGAAGTTTGTGGGCCATTTCTCCCACCTCCACTCTTAACACTGCTATTACATGGAATGCTATAGATTGCATTCTACTACATTCATTTGGCACAAACTCTTATGGCTTCCTAAGGGCATCTCCAGTCGTTATGAAAAAAATGTGGTGTTATACGACACAAAAGTGTAAAAAGTGGGTCTCATTTTTGTAGTGGGTCCCATTTTTGTGGTGTTATGACAAAATGTGTTGTTAAGGTAAGGAGTGTTGCAATTGTGTTGTTAGAGTGTTGTTAAAGTGTAAAAAAGTGCACACAGACATATATATATATATATAAATATATAGATATAAGTGGGCCTAGCTTTTTCTCCTTTTTCTCTCTCTCTCTCTCCCCTCTCCCTATCCCTACCTCTCCTCTCTCCACTTCCCAGCACTGCCATCCTGCCACTGTCCCTCTTTTCTCTCCTTCTCTCTCTCTCTCTCCTCTCTCGGATAATTAGTCGTACAAAAACAGTTGAGATGGCAGCTAACACTAAATCTCTTACACTAACTACTATTGGGACCCAAAAAATGAAAAATGTTAGTTAACTGTCCTAAACCTTACACTATTTCTTACAGTAGTTACATTAATGGAGATGCCCTAAGTGAATTCCTAGACATAGCTTCACAGTTCAGATGTCTATTAAAGGAAAGTAGTGTCCTAGGGATTGGTTAACAGATTTGGGGGTTGTGGTTTCAGCTATTTGCCTCTTATGCCAGCACCCAGCAAGAATATGAATCCATGGACCATTTCTTCTGTCCACTTTCTAGACTGATTTGGTTCCGAGTTTGTAATCATTGTGGTTTCTCCAAGCCTCAACATTCAATAGAGTAAACAAAATCTCTTGGCTAATTGCCAAGCTAAGTAGGAATTCCTGTCATAACTCCATTAGAAAGATTGCTCTGTCGGCCATGGTCTATCTCGTTCGGCAATAAAAAAAAACCACGGGATTTTCAGGAAAATCAAGAAACCTGTTGCCTCTGCTTTGCATCAACTCCACTTTAATGTTAGGATTAAAGGGTCTCAGTTTTCTTCTGTTAAAGTGTCTTCCCTTAATATGCAGATTTGCAAGTCATGGCAATTCCTAGTAGGCTGTAGGATGTTCTATAATCCTTGCTACTTTTTTTTTTTTCATCTATGTTTCTTGGTTTCCAATCTTGTTAGCAGGAAGGTATGCCTCACTTGAACATAGAATGATATGGTGATAAGATCTTTTCAATGAATTTCTCACTTACCCGCCCAAAAAAAAAACTTAGGACTATTTTGGTTGCTATGAACAGCGCCTAAGAAAAGGAACAGATTATGCATCGAGTTCTCTAGTATGGCTGTCTGGTTGTGGTTGGCAAGAAATTGGGGGTTCTGAGTTGGGTTAGGAAAAGGCTTCAAGTAGATCTGAAGCTGAAGTGTTACAGTGAAAAAGCAAAGAAACATAATGAAGCGGAGGAAAACATCTAAGAAGTTAGAATTGCTTCACACAATCTCAAAAAAGCTTCAGAAGTTCTGACAATTCCCTGAATCATCAGGGAAGTATAAGAGTTCAACAGCTGGATAAAAACTACAAAAACTCCTAATCACACAACAACTGTGACCTTGGTTGCAGAAACCTACTATTGGGGGTGCCAAATACGCAGAACCTCTATTCTGCATTTGAAAGAAATTTGTCAGAAACTCAGAACCTGCTCACATAAATATGACTATGTTCCGTCATATAATATGAGGGAACATCTCAAACATATGAATCCAAACTCCTAAATAATGCAAGAGAAAATTTATTGTAGGCATCAGCTTATTGGAAAAGAAAATAACTCAAATTGATAACAGAGCTTCGTACCCATATTATACACTTGCCATCACTTTTTCTCTTTATTATAGTTATTTACTTATCAAAAAAAATTACACTTGCCATCACTTTTATTGATTTTTTTCCCCCTTAAGTTCAAGTTCATTACTAGGAAAACAGTAATTACAAAGGACCAACCACGAACAGACCCTTGAGCTCCAAACAGATACAAAAACAAAAGACTCGAGCGAAAGAAAACACAGCAAACAACAAAGAATGCCAAAACACGAACAGAATAAACAGATAGCCCTAGAGTTAACCCAAAGGCTATCCCCTTCTAAGCCTATAATTTTCAAAATCCTCGTGAATAATTTCCAGGCAACTGACTCTACAAGGACAATTTCCAGGCAATGCTAGAAGGCTGTCCCCTTCTAAACAACAACTGACCCTGTTCCTCACAACTTGCTCAATGATTTTATTGAACAGGAATCCTTAGCTTCGATCTGAAAGGGATGATATTTCTTTGGATCCAATATTTGTACATCATGTGATTTACATATTTGCACCAAGCAAAAGAGCAAATTTCTAACAATACTTTCATGTACATGTAGCACACATAGCTATTCCCAAGGACTCTTTCCTGCAACAAAGAGCCCCGAAACCAGATAGTTTTTTACATTTTTTTTTAACAGCTCTTCAACTGGACTAAAACAGTTAGAAGCTTTCATATGGAGGTCAGCCTTTGAAATAAAGTTCGTATATCCTAGGGACATTTACTACCTTTCTACATCTTGGAAAAAGTTATAATCACTCTCCTCTAATGAGTAATTAACACATTTGCCTTTTTAAGTTATAAATAGATCCAATAGTTACCTTCCACATATATCGATAGATCCAATAGTTAACTTCCATAACCATTTTTGACAGAAAACTACGAAAATGCAAAACAAGTGACCAATTTTAAATTGCAAAAAAGAGAAATCACAATATCTCCCTGTAAACAAGTCAGACCCACGCATCTCAATGGACCACATGTGCTTGAGCACACCAAATCCATCCTCTCTTTCAATCCCCTCTAGTTCCTCCTTGGCAACGTATTAACGTCGATCGCTTATCCCCTCTTTCTACCCCTATGTAGCATCGGCACTTCACCAGAAACAACGTAACGGTGTCGAACACTTTCCGGACACTGACACCAACAAGACACTTTAGGGACATTTTGGGGGTAAAAATGCAATTATGAATAACATTTAACATGTGGTGAAACTGTATAACTATGTGGTGAAACTGTAATAACTCAAAACTTTTAAACTGTATTAAAGTGCAATGATAAAAGGATTTAAGGTTAGGGCTCTTATATCGGACACCCATAAATAACAGGAAGTAGTGGTTTGTTTGCCAACTATGACTCCATTCATAATAGGTATCATATGGAGCCTTACACTTGGTGGTGCATTTGCACCAACTCTTCAAAAAAATTGCCTAGAGTATACTTGGACAAGCGGCCTCCTCATCTTTTTCTAAGAGGAATTGGAGTATTACTCCTTCGTTCACTCAGTAAAAAGGAAAAATTGATCCATCAATGAGCAAAAGATTTGGTGCTTGTCCATAACAATCTTCGTCTTCTATCAAGGAAGAGCCCTCACTACTCTCAAGGACAAACTAAGATATATCAGTTGGACTTTAATTGAATGGTTCTTATTCGAGGATAGATATAATGCATTGATTGTCCATTTTCCCCTTCAAAATGGTCACTCAAGCTGCAGGTGATCATTTTACATCCGGACTTTTGATGCCCATTGCCAATTGGACCTATTTTGACAGAGTGCCAATTTAAATGCGTTTAAAAGTAGGAAGTAGAAGGACAATATTGACACAAACATGAAACATCAGGGATGAATCGTATATTTGCCCTATCAAATGTACAGTTTCATTAGAAATGTACCATAATATCAGAAGAGGACAATGATAAACCTTAGAGAGTTGCAAAATGTCCGGATTTTCCATGAAGCAATCCAAGAGAAGTACAGTATATCACAAACTAAAACACATGTAACTATGTAAGTATGACAACTTTTATCAGCGAACAATGTCCTAATGGTGCAATTAAGGCCCTCAAACGCTATAACACTAGACCACTATACCATATAACATAAGGAGAGAATAATGGCATAAATGGCTAATCTCTGTAGCAAACCAGGGCATCAAATAGACACCAAAAATGAAACAGATTCTGACAGTCAAAAACCAAAACAGTGTGGTTTTAAAGGTAATATCAGGTAATAAAACCAAGCAAGCTAAAAATGGCATTTATTAAAGAAGGGACTAGACATACTGCTTAGCACGTTTTGTATCTGTTTCTGACGCATATGACTTTGCATGAGAAGAATCCTTCCCTTCAAAAGCAGCATTTGAATCATGTGGACAAGATTCAACTGAATCCTGCTTTTCAGTGGCTGTAGATTGAAACCCATCTGTGTCTAGTGGAAGACAAGATAATCCTGAGCTTTCAATAAAGAAATTGTCTTTAGCTGAAAGACCACTTTGATGTGCCACTGAATTCAAAGATGAACCCCGCACCAGATTTCTTGGTTTTCCAAAAGAAACCTGCCGCGCATCTTTGTAGTATTCAAAGTCTTGTGAACCCCATGAAGGCACAGAGGTCATATTCTTAAATCTGTACTCATCCTGAGTTACATAGTCCGTCATAGAAGCATTTGCTCCATCAGTATATGCAAAGGAGTCACTTGATGAACGCCGATGACCTCCTTTCCGTGCAGGAGTTTCAGGCTCATTGAGGAGTTCATCAAGCCATGAAGGTTGCTCCTCCATCAGGAAGCTCTCCGAGGAAGTACGTTGATGGTGTGAATTCACCTCTCTGGGCTTCGCAATATCCTTAGGTCCAACAGCAGGACTAGGGACATAATCAGCATATGATGGCGAAATGCTAGGAAATGGACATTTAGGAGGAAGTAAAGGGTGCTTTCCATTGTACATCGTACTTCTGATGTTTGATGACCGCTTGACATTCGCCATAATTCAAGTGCAACCAGTCCCTTGAAAATGTATAGCACAACATACCCAGTCATATAAAGCACTACAATTGTATAACCCAAAATAATCAAACATCTTTTAAGTCATACATGATAAAACTGTAACCATATAGTCCAATGGGAATAAATGATGCATTAAAATTTATAAACAACAAAGCTACATAAAAGTTAAGGCCATTAAAGGGCCATTTTATTGTGATTGTAAGGAACCCTAATTCAATACACCAACTAAATGCGTCCATTATTAGATTTCCATAGCCCATCTACTCATATCAACAGTTAAACATCCTTGCTGTGCTTCGACTGGAATCTCATCCAAATTCACATTAGCAGGGCGATTCAACATATAATTAGTCATACATATAACTAGCCAGGGCAATTTAGTGTTATAACAATTCAACCTTTAGTGTTTAGAATTCTGTAACCACGTTTAAAACTATCTTCTCAGCAAAAGTTGCTCCCAGATTAGTATAACCGAACAAATGTGGGCAAGTAATCTCCATCAAAAACACCCAATTAGAATCTGAATTTGAAGAACGATTAAAATCGAAAAAACGGCCACCAAGATGATTTTCTTATTTTTTTCCAAAGGACGATCCAAGATTCACAAATTTAATTGGCAACATATTCTAATCTCCGTTCTAAATATTTCCAGCAACAAAACAGATCGGTTCAAGGAAAGAGAAATCACAGATGGAATACAGAATTGCAAACAAATCTGCATAAACTAAAACGCTTACCTTTATGTGAATGGTGATGGAGGATCTTCGAGTGCAATGTGATCGAATAAGCGAATATCAGTTTCTCTATCCTAGGTTTGTCGTTCGAAACCCCTCCCTCTTTCGATATATACCTGCTCTGTCTCTCTCTCTCTCTTCGTTGACGACTCGCGTTGAGGCAAAAGGATTGTCAGAATCTACCAGCGGTGTTTTTCTCTAAATTTTGCACCAAAAAGAGTTCTGTACAACTGTACAAAGATTTTTTAAAAAAACAAAAAACAACTGTCAATGTACTTTTTAGATTTTTTGGGTAGTTTTGCTTTGTTTTTTTTTTTTTTTTTGTTTTTTTTTTTAATATTCTGTATTTCTTGTAATGAAAATTTTCTAATTTTTTTTAGAGCCATAGGTAATGTCCAGACAGACAAGTCCGTCATCACAGCACCACCTACGTACTAGATGGACAAAGGGTACTCCGCAACTCCTGCCTGTAAACACTACAATTTCGTCATGGCTTAATTGCCGTCTGATTAATCGAGATGAATAAATAATTTTAATTAATTAAAGTCAAAGTTGGTCAAGCTTGCAAATAATTATTGGACTCACCAACGTATGGGTTCAAAAGATGTGGGCTAGACCAAAAGAAGATGGGCCAACTCAATCGGCCAAACGGACCATGAAATTGGGTCAATCCATGTACGCAGACCCAACCAAATTATCTTGAGTCCAAAAGAATAAATAATCTTATCCTTCATCTTTCTTCATCCTTTCCGTTTAGCATATTGGCGATGATTAGGGATGGGTAGGGGGTGGAAACCACTTCCTCCATCCCCAATCCCCAAACTCATATCAATCCTCATCCCCTCCCCAATCTCCACCGAGGATTTTTTGTAAACCTCTATTCCCGCCCCAATGCGGAGAACGGGGAACCCCACAGGAAATCGAGGATCTAAAAGTTTACTCAAACTATTCAAGTGAATACCAAAGAAGTTTTATTGAAATCCAAAGCTAATGACAAAAATGGTTTCTAAAAATAATTAAAACTTATCAAGTTACTCAAAAGTGCTACTGTTGTTCTTGTTCTTTTTCTTTTTTTGTATTGGGTTTCTAAGTAGATTAAAATTTCACTTAAAAGTGCTGCATAAAACAGAAGTAAAGGAGAAAACCTTTCTTATACAACCAACCAACAAGTTATAATTTGTAACTTATAAACTTATCTAGGGAAAAAAAAACTTACTTATAAACTTATAATATAATATACCTATTTATGTGAATGAGGATGCGGGGCGGGGCGGGGATCGACTATACCATCCCCTATCCGATCCCCAAAATTTTCTTAAAAAGATCCCCATACCCTACCCGATCCTTGAAAAAATCCCAGAATCCCCTACCCATTCGGGGAGGGGACAGGTTGGATCGGGAAGGGTCGACCGAGATGGCCATCCCTAGTGATGATTGTTCTTTTGGACGTTTGAACCCAGGAAAATTTGGTTGGGTCTGCGTTCATGGATTCATTGGATTAACCTAATTTCATGGTCTATTTTGGCCGACTGAGTAGGCCTATCTTCTTTTGGTCTAGCCCACATCTTTAAAACCCATACTTTGCCGAGTCCAATAATTAAGATTAGTTATTCATCTCGATTAATCTGACGGCAATTAAGCCATGACAAAATTTTAGTGTCTATTATATATATATATATATATATTGACATGATTTATTTCCATAAGAAAATGTCAATTTACTCTTATGGAAAGAAAATTAATCAAGGACAATTAATATATATGTGTGTATATGTTTGACTTGATTTATTTCCATAATGAGATGTCAATTTACTCTTATGGAAAGAAAATCAATCAAGGACAATATATACATGTATATATTTGACCTAATTTGTTTCCATAATGAGAGGCTGATTTACTCTTATTTGGAAAAAACCAATCAAAAGAAGACACACACACACACACACACACATATATATATAATGAGAGGCTGATTTACTCTTATTTGGAAAAAACCAATCAAAGAAGACACACACACACATATATACACCACACTTCCTATCAAGGATCCCAGATTTTAAAAAAAATCCACACCTCATAGATCCTGATTGAATTTCGACGATGCGAACCGTCTATTGTGTTTAAAAGGTGTCTTTAAGGGTCCCCACGAGAAATCAGCAAAAAAAAAATACCAGGAAAGGCTTGATCCGAGCAATTTTTCATAAAAACTGTATATATTCGTTTTTATGAAAAACTGCTCGGATCAAGCCCTTCCCGATATTTTTTTTTGTTGATTTCTCGCGAGGACCCTTAAAAACACCTTTTAAACACATTGGACGGTTCGAATCGTCGAAATTTGATCCGGAAAGTGGAGGTCCGGATTTTATATATATATTGACCTAATTTACTTCCATAAGAAGAAGCTAATTTACTCTTATTTGGAAAGCAAATCAATCAAAATAGAATTTTTCAAATTAGAAGTCCCTCTCCTTGAGCCTATAAATAGAGACTCTCATTAAGAAAAAATGGAACATCTTCAGCTAAGGAAATTCCAGAGCACTATCAAGCATTTCTCAAGGCTTCTCTCAAATCCCTCTTAAGCTCTTGTGGAGAATCAACAAGCACCCAAGTTACATGTCGGTTCATCTACAACGACAACGGTCTATGTGTCAAATCTAGCGAAGATCGCTTTCAAATTCACTGTTTGTTCGAGATAAAGCTGTTCAAGCCCTCGATCGTGCTTCGTTCTTCAAGCTTCTCAACACGAAGATTTGAAAGAACTATCAACCGATTCATTCCTACAACAAGCTTCTATAGCCATTAGGTTGCACCTTCAACTCCGGAGATCAAATCAAAGAAATCATTCTTTATTCTAAAAAATATAATAGAGGTTAAACCCATTTATTCAAATCAAATCAATAAAATATTTTTTGTGCATCTTTTTTGTGTTCTTTATTGCAGGACTCGAATTCGTATGTTACACCGCCGACTCGAATCTAAACGGATCGTGTACAGGAGGGAGGGAGCATTTAAGCTCACTCACCCTTGCGATCTAGGCTACTATCTTTCATGATAAAGTTTAAAGTATTTTGACTAGGCTTCATTCTCCTGACTTTTTGTCTAAATGACTTTTTCTCCTACTTTTACTTTTCGTAATTTGTTGCTTAGCTTTTCATCGTAATTTTTGGAATGAGTCATTCTTATCAACGAGAGAAATCGGAAAAATATAAAAATATGGACCGAAGTTGAAAAAAGTTTATATAAATGACACTTAAGACAAAGAGACAATTGTGTGGTACTTTTTCCGTCTTTAATGAACTTTTTTGTTTTTTTGGGGGGCATTCAGTCATTATTTTTAACTTTTAGACTCCTTTCCTAGAGATGGGTAAGTCTAAAAATTTATAACGCAAATGTAACAAAAATTCAGAAAAGACGAACATAACATGAAGAACTAAAAATACAAAAAGACCTTAGGAGAATGGAGCAATTAGCTCAAAACACTAAAAAGACAACCTTAGGAGAATCAAGCCAAAAAGACAACACATGAGATAGTCAAAGCGTTTGGATCACTGAGGAAGTTACCAAATTGATGTTCGTCCATCTCGTACTCTGGAGGAAATTTTGGACGGTTAAGATGCGTCCTGAGTACCCCCACGTGGACGTCATACTTAGCTGGCACCCAAGTTTTTCTCACTCCATAATCAGACAACGTCCCATGCTGCCACGATGCACAGTCGAGGGGAGTACTAGCACTGGGGGGCCCAGGGCGCATGGGGGTGTTTGGCCCCTGCACTCTCTCCAATTTTTCTCCTCTTTGTGGTACACTTTTGGATTTCTTTGTAAAATTACTAAAGACTAGTTCCTATAAATCAGGCCAAATTGATAATTCTGCATCCGTCACTGACTATTAGTTACAGATGCCTTTTACCAGAATAGCATTGACGCCGAGAGGCATTGCACATGCACCTCCTAAATGAACGATCAACGTCCATCGGCCGCAAGCCCGCAACAAGAATGGAGGCAGGAAGTCTGCCCATGCGCGAAGATCTGGTAGAAAGGAGAAAAGGAGTCTAATGATGGCACCGTACATGGTAGTTGGCCAACTTTGGCCATAAAATACCATATGATGCACAAATCTAAAATCAAACATGAGAGTATTGTAAGCAATATTATTGAAAAATGATTTGGGCCCTGTTCGTTTTCTAGTTTAGTTTTAGTTTTAGGCTGAATTCTCCAATGGATTTTATCAACATTTGATAAAATCAATCCCCTGATTTTATCCATTCGTGAAGACGTGTGATAAAATCTGTGGATTTTTGCATTAAAAAATCTACAGATTTTATCAAATGTCTTCACGAATAGATAAAATCAAATGGTAGATTTTGATTTTATCAAAATCTTGATAAAATCCGTTGGAGAACTCACCCTTAGTTTTGATGACATCATTATTTTCTTCATTTCTCTCTCTACTCATTACACCTGATGACATTATCAAAACTAAACTATCTAACCAAACACAGCCTTCATATTCTGAGGATTTTCGGGCGTCAACATAGACCGGAGTATTCCTAATGGTCTTCTATTTTGTCAGTCAACAACAAAAAAAAAAAACATCTCCCGAGAACGAGCTCGGAGAATAATTCCTCCGGGAGTCTAAATTTGACCTCCACAGACCAATCCTAGACTTAATATAGCCTATAAAGCATTAAGCAAAACATGTGTAAAAAGTATTTTCCTTATCTCCTTTCTTTATTTCTTAGTAATTAGTTTGACAACTTTCTCATTTAGTTTGCATCTTTGATCTTTCTTCTAAATGTAGCCAGAAATTCTTTTCTCACTTCACTTTTTATCTTCGAATTTTTTAAATAACTAGTTTGATGAATGGAAACCAAAACAAACATTACAAAAGGGTTTTTGAACAGTGTAAAAGAACAAAACAAGTGGAGTCAAACTTCAAGAACGAATGCGGAAACAGGTGGTTCGGATTCGAGTATTATCCTCTATTCCACGGTGCAAAAGCTTCGAATCGCCTTTAATGGTAGAGAGAGAAAACTAGGAAGAGTTCTGTAGAACTCAATAACTGATAATCTTGTATGCATATATTATAAATATGTTGCAGGTATTATATAGAGTGAGCATCTAAAAGTCATATAATCCTAAAAATCTAGAATTACTTCAACTTCTCCTATCTTATCTACAACATAAGATAGGACTCTATAATAAATGGATCACCGGGTCATGCCCACATGGGCGACCCGATTTGGTCCAGGACCCAACCCAAATTCCAACAACTTCGATTTCTTTTCAATTTATGAGGAATCACCCCATTGTTAGCTTGACTGTATGCATGATTTCCAGTTCAATCCAAATAAGCAGTTACTACAAATTTAAAAGAACTTACACATCTATAAAATCATTTTGCCGTTAATTTCTCCCTCCATAGCCCCGATGATTCTCAAAGAAAACCCATCTCCAGAATCCAAGCAAAGTCCAACAACAAACATTCTTGGCGCAACAAAATCCGTCATGAATTCACAGTGACTTGAAACTGCAGTATCAAATAGAATTTTGAAGGCAGAACAGAAAACAAGCACATTTAATTTCTTATCTTTTATGAAGCAGAGATAAAGAAGGGACTAATGATACAATCAGATTTTGCTACATCTCCGTGTAACATTGTCATCTTTAACGTACTTTTACAAGACAAAAGGCACTTTGATACTGGCCTGATACTGCAGTTTGTAATCAGGGAACTTTCCAATGAAGAAAGGTATAACAAGTCTCGCGAAACTTCTCAATCCGTATACAGTGTTCACTGTTCAGTCACAAAGCAGTTACGGAGAGGGTTCATGTTCCGATCAGCTTCTTCCACCTCGCGTATCCCATAACAATCAGGAAGATTAGTACCGAGAAGGCAGTGACAACTCCAACAAAGAGCCAAAATATGCCATTGATGTTGTACCATGGACAAGGTATGTTCATACCAAACGCCGCAGCAAACAGAGTCTCTATTGTGATGGCAAAAGATCCGATGGTCAATGTCAAGTGGAATTGAATAAGTTCGTTCCGCAGGTTGTCAAGTTGGATATTCACGTAATCCTCCGTGTCATCAATATACTCGCGAACCTGCAAATTCCACAGAGAGGGATGGAATCTTTATTCTCAGACATGGTCTTCGAGCGGGCAACATCAAGGCATTGTACAAAATAAAATATACAGGTTTAATTTTTAAAAAAAATTAAAAGATCCAAAGATGCCAAACAAAACAAGCTACCCAGGAAGCCTCCCAATCTGGAGAACCCTGCCTATTTTTAACCAGAAGCCTAAGAGAATATATACAGCAAAGTTGTAACAATTTTAGCTGATATCCTCCCATATCAGTATGTGAATGCTACAGGACAAGTGCAGGGAACACTCTCCAACTTGTACTGAGCAAACTTGGAAGTCTGGCAGTTGAAGTCACTCATTTCATAGGTTTTGTGGCAATAGAAACGGGCAAAGCATAACGCTTTTGCAGGGTACATATGAGATAAAAATTGGCATGTTTTTTAGGATGAAAAGCAACAAATGCAATAGAACTTTCATGTGTAAGCTACCAAAACATCTACAGAGGATTCAATGCCAAGTTCACCCTTCAACGACCAAAAAGGATTCTTGAAGGATAGCGATATATGTCAAAAATAAATACTGCAACACAAGCATTCTTTTATAGCAAAAAGTTTCCATATCCATATACACCTTTCAAATATGAAAGATAATGGACATTGTTCTTCCTAAAGAAGCAGCATCGTGGAAAAGAACCTATTCAATAGAAATTTCTCTTTACAAGGCCATTCCTGAAGCTCTGGCCGCCAAGTTCAAATGCCAATGATAACTTTTCCAGGACAGCAATACGGTAGGAGGTTGACCCTCCTTTCGAACTCCGACCACAAGTATCTTGGACCACATTGGTGAATGCGGTCAATGGAAATCATGTTGGCGAATTTGAGAAGGTTTTCAACTATTATTTACGGGTGAAGCTACAATGTGCACTCCCCGCATATGAGATTTTGTGGCACCAAATATGAGAGAATATGAGATTTTGTGGCACCAAATATGAGATTTTGTGACTCCAAATATGATATGGCACATGGTATGCACCCCATACGGAAATATGAGATTTTGTGGCTCCAAATATGAGATTTTGTGGCACCAAATATGAGATTTTGTGGCACCAAATATGAGATTTTGTGACTCAAAATATATGAGATTTTGTGGCACCAAATATGAGATTTTGTGGCTCCAAAATATGAGATTTTGTGGCACCAAATATGAGATTTTGTGGCTCAAAATATGAGATTTTGTGGCACCAAATATGATAATATATGAGATTTTGTGGCTCCAAATATGAGATCGCGTTACTGTAGCATTACTGTAGCAGTTACTGTAGCAATCCGAATGGGTCCAAATATGAGATTGTGTGGCTCCAAATATGAGATTTTCTGAAAATATATGAGATTTTGTGACTATTCATATGAAGTGGCATACCATATGCACTTCATATCTCCAGCCACAAAATCTCATATTTAGAGCCACAAAATCTCATATTTTGAGTCAAAAAATCTCATATGGAGAGTGGCACATTGTAGCAACACTCATTATTTACATAGCAAAGAAGAAAGCAAAGTAGTAAACAATGTCAGATTACCCGGGAAAAAAAAAATATGATGTCAGATTGTTGAACAATTTTCTTCAAGAAAGAACAGAGGGCCATTGGTTGTACATATAAAAAAACAAGGACAAAATTAGGACGATGCTCATAGAGCAGGCAGATAAATGTCTTCAATCAACAGGAAATAGTGATTCCCGAAGAAAACCCAGCGATTTGGGAATACGAAAGGAGCAAAATCGAGAGGGGAACAACGTCCCCTCACATTAATGAGAACTTCAAGCACTGATGTCCCCTTACATTAGTTTCCTCATCTAAGATGTTATTTGCACATAGGTTCTCACCATTGACTGATTTTATAAAAGCATTGGTAATACTCAAGAGGTAAGTTTCTGTTCTACTCATCAGTAGGTAAGTAGGTAAAAATAATAATAATAATAATAAAAAGAGTTTTTCTGTTCGGAAAAGACGAGTAGGTGGATCATTTGTAATGGAACTTTGTATTTTTACCCCATTACTCTTGGTACTTGATTTACCAGAATCATACAAGAATTTATTCAAAACACACAATTGCAAAAAGTTATCTGAAAATTAAATTTTTCTCTCCTACATAGGGGAAGAAGGCGGAATAATACCTGGTGGACAAGAAAATAAGAGAAGAACAAAGACAGGAGGGGAGATACTGAATTCCAGCCTTCCAGGTCTCTCGTTCCCAGGAGAACAGAAGGGGGGGGGGGGGGGGGGGGGGGGGGGGGGGGGGGGGGGTTGGTGTTGGGTTGGGTTTGGGTTTGTGAAGGTTCTTTAATTTTCTTCAAATACAAATTCGATTCAAATAAAGCCTTTTAGGACCCGCATACTACCAGAAAATGCGTCAAACTGAAATAAAGTTTGTACGATCATTCCAAACTTCTAATGCAAGCACAAGACTAGGTTTTTAACCACCACAAATCATCAGCTTTAAGTCCACTAGATGTATCAGCGCCACCTGGCCAACATCAACAATGATCTTTCCATCATCGAACGATATTCCCATAATCTACAATTGTAGAAGATTATGATTACCGGATAAAATCAAGATTTAACAGGCATTGTCGAGGTCATGGCTCATGAATGTAACTTAGACTCGAGGTTACAAGTAGAAGTCATGGGCATGGAAAAATTGAGAGAGGTTCTCTGTCTTGACTTGACGTAAGTCACCTTCTCAAAATGCACAAGTCTAAAAAATACCTTGCCATCCTTCAAAAAAAATGCAACCAAAAACGTCATCGATGATTCGATCCAAGAAAAACTCTATGAGATGGTTTAGTGATATTAGTTTATGCTATTCAAGAAGACTTACAGATAGTATCTTGTTAAGAGTCCCATCCAGCTGCATGAAATAAGCCTCAAGTAACATCTCAAGATCTTCCACATCCTGTTCATGCCTATGGATGCTTGACAATATACTACCGCTCCTGCGAGAACTACCATGGCGAGGTTGAGGGCCAGCACTCACAATGCTACTTGAAGCTGCAGCTGCTAACAAAGCCTCAGATTGCTGACTCTGAATCCATTTCCTAGTTAGGTATAACTGTGCCATATCTTCATTGTCATCTAAAAGATGTTCAATTTCATCACGCACCTAACATCCAAGCATTATTTGCTCCACGTCAAAAAACATACGACACATAGATAAGAAGGAATAACGTCATTTATACGCGACACGATCAGGACCCTGAATCATGGTACCGGTCTAAGAGCATCACTAGTGGTATACTCAAACACAAAAATACTCAAAGATGAGTATTTTGATACACAAAAGAGGCTCACAATGGTATTTGGATAAATACTCAAAGTTAACAACATTTGTTACAAATACTCAACTTTTGGCATTTGGATACTCAAAATTACCAATTTTTCTCAATAACCAAACCTCAATAACCAAATTTTGGGGACCACACCGTATCAAAAGTAACAACATTCTCTCTCCATTTTTCAAATACTTAATTCAAAACTCAATTTTTTTCCACTTTCTGCCAAAAATTGAAATTATCAATTTTTAATCTTTACCAAAATATGTTCAAGATTGATCTCATTTTAAACGTATTGTGAATATCTTTTAAATGGTAATAATATTATAAAAAAATATATGAACAAATTTAAAGTTATACCCATTTTATGAATAAAAATGGAGTGAACAATACTTTTTTTTTATTATGGACACAAATGAACCATTGTAGAAGGGTAGATACTCAAACTTATAAACCCATTAAATGAATACTCAAAATGTGACGTGGCAATATTTGAGTATCCATATTTGAGTATACCACTAGTGATGCTCTAAGTAGTGCTTTAAGAAAGTCACTTAATTAGGCTACAAGAGTTTGCAAGTCAACATTTTCATTTCCTGATTCAAAATTCAACTTATTGCAGGTAAGGATTACATGTAAGTCTGCAGGCCCGAGTGCTAGTTCACGAGCCTTGACAAGCCAAAGAAATTGTACATTTAAGCTTGCATACTGGTCAAAAGTTACAAGGGAAATTCTATATTCTAGCAAATAAAAAATTCTATTATCATCATTGAGGATTATATAATAAATTTTTGAAGATTTACGGTACTACTTCCTAATTATGTGCAGGCTGGGATGAACTACAAATATTGTATGGGATAAACTACAAATATTGTATACATATAAAACCAATACAGTAAAGTTAACCAAGCTGAGAGCAAAGCTTGAGTAGATAGAATAAAAAATATCACATCCTATCACCCAATATAGAAAGTGTATTCAACCAAGCGCTTGGCCTCGGCTCTTTCACTAATCGGGCCGAGCTGTTCACGAACAACTCAGGTCATTTGTATCCGTACATCCTATCCCCTTAGCCTAATCATTTTACTCTTTTCTTCGTCAATGTGCACATAAACAACCCCAAAAGAACATAAACACTAACTAGTGTTATGTCATGTTAAAGCATCCAACTTCAAACCAATTGACTACGAGTGGAGAGGCCTTCGTACTCATATACTAGCTTTGGAGGTTATAATTATTAACCAATGTGGAACAAACTCTCACACTCCCCGCACGTGCGACCCCTGAGACGCACGTGGAGAGGTAAACAACGGATCCACAACATTGGAATCATAATAAAATATGGTGCACTTATGGCACAAACAACGGGGCAATAACCAAGAGAGTCTTGTCCAAAATACTCCGAAAGCCTAGCTCTGATACTGTTAAGAAATATTGTCCCACATTGCCTAGGAGTGGAATGGGTGATCACTTAATATATGTTAGGACCTCTCCACTCATTGCCAATTGGTT
Source organism: Vaccinium darrowii (assembly GCA_020921065.1). NCBI lineage: Eukaryota > Viridiplantae > Streptophyta > Magnoliopsida > Ericales > Ericaceae > Vaccinium > Vaccinium darrowii. The sequence continues at coordinate 15,737,108 of CM037159.1, read as the reverse complement.
TTGAGTTGGATATAAAGTTTCCACATGGTATCAGAGCGGGGCCCATTCCACTCCACATTAAAAAAAAAATCGCAATCTCACACCCACGATGACAGACCAGCAAAAAAGCTGCACGATGATAGGACCCAAAAAGTGGTCACACGTGACAGACCTCAAATGCGGCTGCACATGAGGGGGATGTTAAGAAATATTGTCCCACATTGCCTAGGAGTGGAATGGGTGATCACTTAATATATGTTGGGACCTCTCCACTCATTGCCAATTGGTTTTGAGTTGGATATAAAGTTTCCACAAATAAGTGGAAAGCTTCTCCAGGCTCCTATACTAGTTTCAAAAGTGATAATTAAGCAATGAAGAGCAAATGCTGACAAATACCTATATTCCAACATGGTTTTTTCAATTTAACCTTCATGCAATGCTACCTGTTTCAAACAAACTGCTGTTGGAACATATTTTCCTCTTTTCAATGACACCCGTTCTACAAAAAAGTTGATTGATACCTACAGCCCGAAACTATCAACTAAAGTGCGAACTCGTCAGCATTTGTCAGTATTAGTGAAAAAGTTAGTTTGGCCCCTTAAATCTAGTTTTCCCAAATCGCACGTGTTCTAAATGCCTAAAATAGCCTTTTAAAGCTATTAAAATGCAATTATAGGCCCACATTCTGCAACTTGTGACACCTCCCAAGCATTCCATGGCTCCTTCCCTCTCCTCACTCCTTATTGAGACCCGAACCATATATTTCATGCATTACCAAGAAGAGATTGAATTGCCATTACTTAGACTAGAGGGGAAGACAGAATTAGTTGAAGTCCATGCATGCTTTGCCGCTTGTTAGCAAATTGGCTTCCCTTGCTATCCTTGCTATATATTTACACCAATTTGTGGCATTCCCTTGGTGCCTTTGTAATACATTTATTACTTATCAAAAAAAGAGTATATAGGATTGTTTGGGCTGTAAATGAGATAAAGAATAGAAGAGTGATGGCAAACAAGAAATCCCGATTGGACCATCTCCTACTTTTGCTCGCATAAGTGTTGTGTGCAATTACAATGAACAAAGAGAAGGGGAAACAAGTGAAAGGAAAAGAAATGAATGGACTGGAGCTCAGAAAGCAGAGAAAAGAGGGAGAAAGAAAGAAAGAGATTCTGGAGGAGGAGAAAGATATGAGCATTTCTGTTAGTATATTCTTTCATTGGGAAAAGGAAACTCATATTAAAAGTTTGGGAGAAAGAATTTATGCGCAATGTCAATTTCTATTATTGATACATAAGTTATGAGGTAAAGAAAATAGTCTATCTATATGCTAGAAATCTATTCGTTATATTTTATACTTGACGTATAAACATATACTCTATAAATTACTACATTCAAGGACATGATTCACATGAATATATTTTTCCTGCTTTCTCATGATTTTAGTCTTCTACAGTAGTTACTAGTTATCCGATGAAATAAATTGCAATTTCTGTGATTGACATTTTATTGTGTGTTGTTTAAATTCCTTCATTGGTGTCATTCAAATTTGTAATTTTTTTCCCCATTTTTTTCTGTTAGATAAATCACTGGTTTGGATATGATCTGTTAAATTTGATTCTCTGACACCATAATGAATGTAGAAGTACTTAATTAGAAGGATTCTGACACCATAATGAATGTGAGAGTACTTAATTGGGAGGATTTCGAAATTAATCGGTTCATTTGAAAGAATGAAGATGTAATAGTTTCCACAGCAGAGACTTCATAGAGAGTGAGTTCGTAAATGTGAACAAATGGGTAAAATACGAAGGGGTTTGTGTCTTTCTGACGCTTCTGTTTTTTTTTTATAAGCAAAAATTTATTAATCTTTGAAAACGAATTACAAATATTAAAAGGACCCAAGACTAAGAACGCCAAGGATCTGAAAGGGAAAAAAAAACAGGAAACCACATGGATGGTAAGATACCAACCAAGCACAGAAGAAAAACCCCAATTTTGTTAACAGAATCCATGACCCCAATTTTGTTGATGGTTTAGGGGGTGCTGTTGGCCACTTTTGTAGCTGAGGTAAGTTTAAAGTCATTTAAAGTACAGGAGTTGTAAGTTTAATTTGCCCAACACCATGAAGTGGTCTGCATAATCTAGTAGAAAAAAGCAATAGACAAAAGGATACCTTTTGTACCCGCGCAAGTAAACGGGTCAGATTGCTTTTCAAACTCCGTACGCGCTCAAGATTCTTAGTGCTGACTTTTCTCGCTAGCTCATCCAACACAGGGTAAGCATCTCTCTCAAGGTCTGCCACATTCGAGTCCAAATACGTACAGACAACCTCCAATGCAATCTCGAGAACTTGAAACTCAAAGGGGAGTTCAGCCTGCAAACCTTCAGTCGCTTCAGGAACTGGTAACCATTTTCCCCCAGTTGTTGAATGCGGTTCATCATCTTGTATAGCCGTTTGGGCCCCTCCTTGAGATTTGACCCGGCTTCTGTCAGGAAGTTGCTGCCGCAGCTGATCCACAAATGGAAGAACCTCCTGCCGAAGAGGTTCGAGCAACAACACTTCTTCAGCTGTAACTATAGCCTTTATGAACTCTAAGTTGACAACCATGGCTTTTTCCCTGGCTGCAGAGGGGACGGAAAACTCAAAAGTTACTCTCTCATCACAACCAAAAATTACATAAGCAGATCAGAGGAGAAATGTAATTGTATTACCAACGGGTGTATCATGGATAACTACTAGACGTGGCACCAATGGAAGCCACTGCCTTGTAAATACAGTTCAATATACTGATCTTTCGTATTGAACCAACTGTTTTGAATAGTTTACAATTAAATACTAAACAAATGTGATAATCATATGTCTCACAACTTAAAAATTGGCATACCAGGTTCAGAACGCAGTTTCACATGAAGTATTTCTTGGGCTTTGCTTTCAATAAAAACACTTCATACCCTTTGTCATCTTAGTACAATAGCATTATAGCAATGTATCAGAGACATTGTTCTACTCCTACATAGTTACTTCATACTCCCTCAGTCTCATTTTCATAGTCCCTTTTGGGGATTTCAACTTTTTAAGGGATCGTAATGATTGCTCAAAAAGTATTTCACTTTCCAAATATGCCCTCCGATTTAAAATTTGATTCATGGAAATCGTACTAGTTCTATTTAAACACAAGGGCACAAGTTTCTATTTGATATTTTTGGAATAAGGGACTAGCAAAATCGGATGGAGGGAGTATTACCAATTTTCACACATAGGGAGAGGATGTAAAGTTCTAAATTTACCAAGCTAGAATATCCTTCACCACAAATCAAGTTGCTAAAACAAGTTAAGGCCCACAAAAGAAGATAACAGAATATTATGATACTTGAATTGTAAGTAGTTTAACGGTTGGTGAGCTAATAATGATGGTGCTAATGTTGCATAGTGCTACTAATGATGGTGCTGATGTTGCCTAGTGCTGACCACTGCTAGTCAGGAAGATTAACTATGTTGCATCATACCAACCCATAAGTTGTACCTTAGGTGTTTTTTTTGTTTTTTTCCCCTCATTAGCAGTCCCGAACCTGAAAGTTGTACCTTAGGTGTAACCATAAAAGATGTTGAGTTTCTGGTTCTATTATTGTGATTATTAAGTGTTCTATTCCCTTCAAAAAAGTTAATTCATACAGTGTGCTTAGCACGTCGAAAAAGTCCATTTATAATGAAATGGAAACACGATATTTGTATGCCTTAACTTTAACAAATCAACTTCTTCCTTTTTATCTCAAGTTGATTTAGTCTAAAAAAATATTTACCTTTCCGATTCGACCGGAATGGATAAAAAAAATCTAAAAAACATATTAAAGTTAGACAAAACATTTTAATTTTTTGATATCTTTAGAAATTTTAAGTTTGATCCATATTTTCTCCAATTTTCTTGTCGAATCGAAAATTTTAAGAAAATTAATTCAGTAACAACGAAAATAAGCTAAATAAACCAAAACAAGTTAAAAATTCCAAATTCAAAAATAAACAGATATCTTTCTATCTATCTATCTCTACAATATCATAGTCCACCCAAGTGCCAAATTCCACACGGAAGTAAAAATTTGGCATCAAGGATAGCAAAATCCTTTCCACCACGCTCATGCCAAATTCAATTCCAACTTTTGGTAATGTCATTCTTGGTGCCAAATTTGGCATAAACTTTGACAATTGTCAAACTTGTCATATCATGCAAGCCATTAGATTTGCGTAGAAAAATGATATAAATTTAATCTAATGGTCCTGTTTTGAATTTGGTCACGAAACCAGTGCCAGTAGGATTGCTAGTATTCATTTTTTTTTTACTTTTTAGACATTGTCTCTACATCGAGGAATGCTACGTACACACCAACCGACCACACCTCCAACCGCAAGGGGTGCGGTTGGAAGGTGTGTATTTGTGTATTTCTGCCAAGGAAGAGCAAATCACAAAACAGACATTTTTAAAAAAGTTGAAAAACATTACCAATTACAGATCAAAAAATAAATAAATTTACCAAGGATATGGGAGGTTTGAGAGAAAACAGGGCCAAGAATCCTCAAATCCCTAGCCGGAAGAGAAGCCCGCTTGATAATGGTGCTCTTCTCACACTCGATCACCTCCGACTGCCCAAACCTATCAAACCTCATCCACAGCCTCGCCCCTCCTCCACCCTTCTTCTTCACCGACTTGCTCGTCGAACCCATAGCCGCTATCGATTTATCCACCGCGGCCGCTGCCTCAAGGCCGCTATTCGGCGACATTCCCGCCGCCTCCGCCGGCCTCTTCAGCCTGCGGCGGCCACCCGTACTCCGAAAGGAGGTTGACCCCTTCTTCCCCATATCTCTCTCTCTCTCCTTGGTTATGGGGAGAAATTACTCTCCCTCTCTCTCTCTCCAAACGTTAGGGGTGTTGACTTTCTCGCCCAAGAAATCAGTAGTATTTTTGTCAACGATTGGAGGATCAAAATATAATGGTTGAATTTGCGAATTTTGTCGCCTAGTTCTTGATCCGGATGTTCAACTTCTTCCATGAACGCCTTCTCGGATTGTAACCTGGTAGGGAGGGAGTAGTGGGAGCAGTTCTTTATTCAGCCTTTCAGGCATACGCTGTGCAGGTTTATGTGAAGATTTACTTGAGAAAACGACTGCCAAACTTACTGGATGACGCAAAGAGTATTTGCTTACAGAACAGCTCATGTGTAGGGAATTTTATAGTACTATGTTGCAAAATTTTCTCGTTGGAAGTTGGATAGACATTGACGTTTACATTAACCTGATAGTCAGAGAGCAGTGGGAGCGGTTTTTTATTCAGGTTATTATAAGGACCAGCTGTTTGAACCGAGTCTCGTAACCAAGAGTATGCGTACAGATTAAACAACAAAAAAAAACCTCACTACCCGGTTATGTCTCAAGTCACTACGTTTTCATATTGACTTAGATTATGAGCTCTCTGAAATCTCTATTAAAAACTCGTTCATTTTTTCAGTTATGTTGAGTATATTACGGGTGCAAAAAATTATGATCATCGGAGATTGAAAGACACACAATTACGGTAAATTTGTCTTACAACTTATTCTCTAAATGACATTGGCCGTCCAATTTCATAAAATAAAAGGTAGCCTTTTTTCTTGGTGCAACGGAATGTTAAATAAATGGTAGCCGACCATATGGCTACCAATATCCAATTAATTTAATTTTTTACATAAATGATCTATTCAACATTCTTGACAAACTGAACAAATCCGATCCAAAGTAAAGAATATAGAAATCCCACAAGTGAGGTCACTACGGGGTATAGTGACTTGTGTCACTACGGGGACCCCAAATCCCAGATGCTACAAGCTACAAGGCGAAACTAAGGTTTGTCTCAACTCCCGTGACATGAACGCTAATTGACGAACCCGACCCGATGACTGTACCCTACAAACTCCGCTCAACAGTACCTCATGATATTTTGCTGTAGTTCTTTATACCTTGATCGCGTAGCCTGGGTGGACTTCTTACATGATCTCATTGTTCTTTCTCATAGCCTCTCTTCTAGTATTTTGAATGAGTGTGTGAGACCTAAGAGTACATAATATATATTTATAGGGTTAGGGCAGAGGCCTAAGGAGAAATAGGTTTGGGCTCCTTATGCAAATAAGAAACCTTAATCTTACCAGTATTATATTTCTTATGTCACAAATTCTAATTCATACCACAACAGAATTATAATTGAACTCTCGCCCTTATCTCATTATGTTTCGAGTTTCATGTTATTAAATACTTAAATGTCTTCCCGGGTTAAGATTGTAGATACTCGTGAAATGAGGTTGACCCCTTATCTCATTATGTTTCGGCCACTCGTACTCCGAAAGGAGGTTGACCCCTTCTTCCCCATATCTCTCTCTCTCCTTGGTTATGGGGAGAAATTACTCTCCCTCCCTCTCTCTCTCTCTCTAAAAACGTTAGGGGTGTTGACTTTCTCGCCCAAGAAATCAGTAGTATTTGTGTCAACGATTGGAGGATCAAAATATAATGGTTGAATTTGCGAATTTTGTTGCCTAGTTCTTGATCCGGATGCTCAACTTCTTCCATGAACGCCTTCTCGGAGTGTGACCTGGTAGGGAGGGAGTAGTGGGAGCAGTTCTTTATTCAGCCTTTCAGGCATAAGCTGTGCAGAACAGTTTTTTACTACTTGAGAAAACGACTACCAAACTTATTGCATGACGCAAAGAGTATTTGCTTAGAGCATCACTAGTGGTATACTCAAATATGGATACTCAAATATTGCCACGTCACATTTTGAGTATTCATTTAATGGGTTTGTAAGTTTGAGTATCTACCCTTCTACAATGGTTCATTTGTGTCCATAATAAAAAAAATATTATTCACTCTATTTTTATTCATAAAATGGGTATAACTTTAAATTTGTTCATATATTTTTTTATAATATTATTACCATTTAAAAGATATTCACAATACGTTTAAAATGAGATCAATCTTGAACATATTTTGGTAAAGATTAAAATTGATAATTTCAATTTTTGGCAGAAAGTGCAAAAAAATTGAGTTTTGAATTAAGTATTTGAAAATGGAGAGAGAATGTTGTTACTTTTGATACGGTGTGATTCCCAAAATTTGGTTATTGAGGTTTGGTTATTGAGAAAGATTGGTAATTTTGAGTATCCAAATGCCAAAAGTTGAGTATTTGTAACAAATGTTGTTAACTTTGAGTATTTATCCAAATACCATTGTGAGCCTCTTTTGTATATCAAAATACTCATCTTTGAGTATTTTTGTGTTTGAGTATACCACTAGTGATGCTCTTACAGAACAGCCCATGGGTAGGGATTTTTATACTACTATGTTGCAAAATTTTCTCGTTAGATAGACATTGACGTTTTACATTTACCTGATAGTGGGGGCAGTTCTTTATTCAGGTTATTTATAAGTTCCAGCTATTGGAACCGAGTCCCGTAACCAAGAATATGCGTACGGATTAAATAACAAAAAAATCCTCACTGCACCAGTTATGTCTCAAGTGGCTACATTCTCATATTGACTTAGGCCTTGTTCTCCTATAAATTGTAGGTGCATTTTATGAAAATCTCATAAAATAAATATTTTATGGATGGGTAATAAAATGAAGTTGTTTTTTCAACTGATAAAATGTAGTGGTTTTCCTATAAATTTTAAGAGGATTTTATGAAAATCTCATAAAATCACTTTTACATTTTATGTGTTGAGATTGGAGTGTTATAAAATGTGAGATTTTATGTCTCAAAAATCTGTTGAAGAACACACCCTTGGATTATGAGCTCTCTGAAATCTCTATTAAAAACTCGTTCATTTTCCAGTTATGTTGAGTACATTGTGGGTACAAAAAATTATGATCATCGAAGATTGAAAGACACACAATTGCGACAAATTTCTCTTACAAATTATTCTCTAAATGACATTGGCCGTCTATTTTTATAAAATAATAGTCTCCGACCATATGTCTACCAATATCCAACTGATTTGTTTTTACATAAATGATCTATTCAACATTTTCAATTTCGACAAATTGAAAGGTTCCAAACACAAATCAGATTGTAGAAAGCTCGCAATTGAGGTCACTATAGGGTATAGTGATTTGTGTCACTACAGGGACCTCAAATCCCAAATGCGATGGGCTACAAGGCGAAATTAGGGTTTATCTCAACTCCCGTGACACAAATGCTAGTTAACGGACCCAGCCCGATTGTTGTAACCTACAAACTCCGCTCGATAGTACCTCACGATCTTTTGCCGTATTTCCTTGTACCTCGATCGCTTAACTAAGGGTGGCCTTTTTACATGGTCTCATTGTTCCTTCTCACAGCCTCTCTTCTAGTATTTTGAATGAGTGTGTGAGACTTAGGAGAACATAAATATATTTATCGAGTTAGGGCAGGGACCTAAAGAGAAATAGGTCTGGGCTCCTTATGCAAATAAGAAACCTTAGTCCTACCAGTATTATATTTCTTATGTCACAAATTCTAATTCACACAACTATAGAATTATAATTGAACTCTCGTCTATTTCTCATCATGTTTCGAACTCCATGTTGTTAAATACTTAAATATCTCCCCGAGTAAAGATTACAGATATTTGTGATTAAATTAAACTACTGATAATTATATTTAATCAACATCTTATAAATACCTCGAGACCTTCCACTTAACTTATTCGATATATCAGATACAAATAAGCTTCCTCAAGGAGTATCATCAATCCCTACTGGAATGTGAATTCCATTAATAATTAATATCTTTCATACATATAATGTCGTGACCCAACTAACCAAGACTATTAACCCTAAAGAAGATCTCACTCTGTAATGAATTGGAAAATTACGTCTAAGTCTAGTTTTGGATTCCTTAATTCCTACTAAGTAGAAAAGGAAAACTTATTTACTTGCAAGTCTAGTAAGGTCACATTTTTTATCCTTTAACCAGTAATTTACACTTACTCTCCTCCCACCTCCCACTTTCCACCTCCACCAAACATCCACTTCCGACTGATGACTTTCCCGGCATGCAAAATCGAAGCTCGTGAAATTTAGCTTCTGGAATTCAGCTCGTTGGTTTGAACTTGTGAGAATTTCACTGGGTTTGATCTCGTGAATTTTACTGGCTTTGAGCTCGTGAATTTTACTAGATTTGAGCTCGTGATTTTCACTGTGTTTGATCTCGTGAATTTTCATTGGCTTTGTCGTGAATTCCACTGGATTTGAGTTTGTGATTTTCATTGACTATAAGCTCGTGAAATTTCAATGGCTCCAAGCTCGTAAATTTCACTGCTTGAGAACTCTCTCATTAAAAAAAAAATCAATATTTTTCTAAGTTAAAAGAAGAGTAATTTACCTAGGCACCCCCTTAATTATACCTATTTTCATGGGACACCCCCTAAACTAATTTTGCCTACACCGAGACCCCCTGATCTTTCTAAATATTTCTCATACACCCCTTTCGTTAGCCTTCTGTCAATATCCATTAAAAGAGAAAATCTTATTCACGGATGATCCGTGAATAAGAAGAATGCAGCAGCCAATCATCTTTGAACACATCACTCACATAGCCTCTGCACATCTTGGACAAAAGCAAATGTCAGTCACATCCAATCAAAGCTCTTTCCTCCTCAGCTATGGCCAACGTGGAACAGAATTGTTCTACACGCGCCAATACTCCAGGGACACACTCATCCAATAGGAGTATTTCTTTATCTTTTATCTTTTCCTTTTCTTTTTTTTTTTTGTTCGTTTTCCTCTAGTTATTTTCTAGAAGAGTAAAATTGTGTACACCCATTTTTTTGCCCTGTAGTTAAGAAAAAGTTAAGGGGTTTTTTGGCTTACCAATTCAAGTGTAGAAGTATTATTTTTTCTCCTTTATCCAAAAAAAAAAAAAGATTTTGATAGTTTTGCTTCGAATTTATATGGATTATTGGTTCATTTCAAAGAGGGGATCTAAAAAGTAAAAAAATTATGCATCAAACTCAAAATTTTAAAAAAACTAAAGACAATCATACGGAAGCCAATCATACCGTTCCTTGGGGGCACTGGAGTTATGTCCGGTCATTATCTTTAGGGTCTAGAAATTTGTCGAAATGTGAGCAAGCTGTCCTAGACACTTGGTTATAAAAATAAAGGGCTCTTCAAAATTATTTTTTTCCCATAATTTTTTTATTTCTACCGAACTTTTACAAACCTTAATCAGAAAAATTGTATTTTTTCTCCTTTATCCAAAAAAAAAAGAAAAGATTTTGATAGAAGTTCGGTAGAAATAAAAAATTATGAAGAGCCCCTTTTTTTTTTCTGATTAAGGTTTGTAAAAGTTCGGTAGATAATGACCGGACATAACTCCAGTGCCCCTAGGTATGGGATGATTGGCTTCCGTATGATTGTCTTTAGTTTTTTTTAAAATTTTGAGTTTGATGCATAATTTTTTTACTTTTTAGATCCCTCTCTTTGAAATGAACCAATAATCCATATAAATTCGAAGCAAAACTATCAAAATCTTTTTTTTTTTTTTGGATAAAGGAGAAAAAATAATACTTCTACACTTGAATTGGTAAGCCAAAAAACCCCTTAACTTTTTCTTAACTACAGGGCAAAAAAATGGGTGTACACAATTTTACTCTTCTAGAAAATAACTAGAGGAAAACGAAAAAAAAAAAAGAAAAGGAAAAGATAAAAGATAAAGAAATACTCCTATTGGATGAGTGTGTCCCTGGAGTATTGGCGCGTGTAGAACAATTCTGTTCCACGTTGGCCATAGCTGAGGAGGAAAGAGCTTTGATTGGATGTGACTGACATTTGCTTTTGTCCAAGATGTGCAGAGGCTATGTGAGTGATGTGTTCAAAGATGATTGGCTGCTGCATTCTTCTTATTCACGGATCATCCGTGAATAAGATTTTCTCCCATTAAAAATCCATCGAAAATTGTGTCAAATGTTATTCTTTTTTCCAACATTGCCTTCCTACACCACACTCAATCCCTCTCTCTCCTTTCCCCCATCTTCACATATCTTCGACACTTCTGATCCAAAAAAAAAAGGAATATCGCCAACACTAGCGACTAACCCACTTCAAACCGAACCCAGCCTCCGTATTAGACACGCGCGCCTCAGACCCACTCACTTTCTTCCTCCTGCATTATACCGTGAGAGTAGATCTCACTCACTGACAACACGCTGACTTCAAACAGCATGGGAGCGCTTTTCCGATGGACTTTGAAGGTCCAACTGGTACCGTTTTGATCGTCTCCTCCGTATGAATACAACCCTGTGATCAAAAATAATTTTCAACCACTTTCAAAATTTGGCCAAAACAGAGCAGAGAACTCAAACCATGTTTCCCGGCGACTCAACCCCCACAAATTTGCTCTGATACCATTTTTGGTGCTTCGCTAGAGTCAGGCACACATATCAAGAGGAAAAACTCCAACTTTGTATTAATCGAATCAAATACAAATCATCACCCTTTCTCTCACTCTGATTTCTTTGTCTTGCCTAACAGCCCACTGCACTGTCTCAAGCGATGAAATCAAGAGATGTTAGTGTGATTTTCTGCTAAAATCAAGCGAAACGGCAAGCGTTGGCATCGGGGTCGAAGTTTCAGCGTTACCAGAGTAGCACTTCCAAGTTCCACCTTTTGTTTGCTTTCTTTTTCTTTGTTTTGTTTTTATGAGTTAAATAATCTTAATATAACGTGTGTGTGTGTTTGTGTGTATTAATGAATCAAAGTCAGCACCATTAAATGTTTATACATCTATTAATCATCTCTAGATTAAGAGCATAAATATTCACAATAACTTTAAGGTTCCAATTGTCTTATAGTGTCAGTATTAAGACAGTTATCTTAAGGCAGTCATGTCCAATACGCAAAATGTACTAGTACAATGAGTTTGAACTTTAATTGTTCTCCATAGTCAAGACAGACCTACTAAAACACTGTGCTACAATCTTACTAATGGCGTGTCAAATTCCATCTAAAATTGTGAACCAAAACACTTATATTCCACAAGAACCGATTATCCAATCTTCCATGTGCAAACCATACGATACGCTACACACTAGATCATCTATTATGTATTATTAAAAAAAAAAAAAAAAAAAACACATACACACCACACAATAATATCATGCAAACGTTGTCCATAAAAATTTCTCATCAAATAGATAAAATTCATTTAGACTTTTAGGCTCCATTCTACTATAACTCAGAAAAGCCAAAAAGTTAGCTTATTACAAAAATCGAGACAGTCACTCTCTCATAATACATCACATAAATACCTTGTGTTAAGTATAAATTTCTAACATTATCTTTACGTGGAAAAACAACAACGAAACTTATAGGATGCAGGAGCATATGCTTGCGAAACTCAGCCAATGTGTAGTGGTTGCTTGTTAACGTGCAAAAGTCTATACTCCTAATTACTTGTGAAAGTGCATTAACATATACTTGATTGCGTAAAAATGCCTAGTCTAGTTGGTTGTGATTAGCAAAAAGTACCCCGACTATGGGTACTGAAAATGTGCAACGACATGTGGAGTTGCTGATCGGAAATTAAAAAAAGGGTATGTGGAGTTCATTACTTGCTCCCACATGCACGAATAATCCGAACCGCCTGTTGATTTTAAAATAAATTTTTGAATGTCCAGGCAAAAAACAGTTGTTGGATATGCGGAAGTAGTTGATTCAAACTTCAACTTTTCATTCAGAATTCAGGATCCTAAATTCTAAATAAGAAATTGGAATATTGGATCACCAACTTACGCGTATCCAATTGAGCTGAATTTTGACAAGGACATTTGTAAAACTATTTAAAATTAATGAACAGTTCAAATTATTCATGTGAAACCCAATAGGCCCTGCATGCCGTTATACATTTTCGGTGCCCAACGGCTTCGGTACCCTTAGCTTTATCGTTACACAAATGCTAGGCTGTTATTGCAAGTTTACATCTACTTGGGTCATGGTACAACTCTCTTGATACTATTGTATGTCTTACCATCACCTCCGAGGGATGACGTAAAATTTAACGTAGATGCATCCCCAACGTTGCTCATTTTTTTAATAAAATTTTCAAAAATGTCATCACTCAAATGCAAGGCCGGCCTAGGCCCAAGGCCCACAAGGCCTGGGCCTAGGGCACTCCAAAAATGTCTACTTTTTGGGGCACTCCAACAATTTATACAATTGGGCTTGACTAGAACTCTTTTTTGACCCAAATAAAGAAAAAAAATTCATTATAAGTTACAAAAGAGCCCAACCATTGTGGCCCAATATTAAAAAAAAGCCCAAAAACCATTCTGGCCCAGTATTAAAAAAAAGGCCCAAAAACTGTGTAACCATTTTGTAAATTAAGATGGGTTCTTTATTTATAGGCATTTGTTGCCTTTGAGATTTCAACGTTGGGCGATGTGGGATTGAAGCAAAGATGCATTTACTTTATTCCTTCACTTCAAGTTTGAGCCTTTACTTCATTCCTTCACTTCAAGTTAATTCCTTCACTTCAAATTTAGATCCTTTAAAGTGCAAAGGCTATACAATAGAAACTCCAATGCCCTTCTCATCTAGAGAGTACCAAAATACAAAGATAATCATTGTTCACACCTTCACTTCGAAAAAAGCAGGTAAGGAGGCATTCATTTCTTCCTATAAAATGCATTGGACCAGATCTTGTTTGATGTCATTAGGCGCTTGTAGCCTTGCACGTGGTGCTTGCAATGTGTGCGAGCTACACGAGTATGCAATAGTATGGATGAAAAATACATACATACACGTATATGTATTCATATATGTTAGATCGCGAGCTCACTTGAGTCAGTTAAAAAAAAAAACTTCGAGCTTGGGCTCGGCTCGTTAAACAAACAAGTTGAATTGCAGGCTCGAGCTTGTTCGTTTACTCAATGAACCGAGTTCGAACGAGCTCTTGGTACATCATTAATAATAATGTTATAATCTGTCTTTTTTTAGTTCTTACTTAGGTGCATCTTCGTAATAATGTTTACTCTAAATGAAGAACTTTATAGTGTTTTGACTTAGTGCTTTGGCTTAAAAGTTTAAACTAGATTATTGGTTTTTTTTTCGTTGTCTTTATTCAAAAAAAATTTGCATTTGTTAGTTTTGCGTCAAGATTTTGTGGTTTCTGGATTCTTCTCGACGAGACGAATCTAACAAGTATTGTGATTGTTCCTGGAAAAATTTTAGGGCACAATTTTTAAGATTAAGCCTAGGGCACTCAAACCCGTTGGGCCAGCCCTGCTCAAATGCCTTATATACACCTAAATTTCGTAATATTTCAACTAGATACATGAGGTTAAGTTAAAATTTTAAATTCGGCACCCGCCGTTAACTTCCCTCCATTTTCTCAGGGAAAAAGTTGAGCTATCTGTCCTCTTTAATCTTGTATCTATCACCACCAGGTATACCGTCATCAAATTCCCCACCACCAAATTTGGTTGTGCCCACTAAACGGTTCATATCACCGGGTATAGAGGGAAGCAGGTTGGCTGTGCCCACTAAACGGGCATCGTCCCAAATCCAAAATTGTGATATGAACAGTTCATTAAGTATAACTTGATGCATATAACGAAGTGAACAAACCTTTTGGGCAGTTATAAATGTTCGAAAAATTGTAGTACTATGGACAAATGTGGTTTGTTCACTAAATTACCGATATCTAACCGACTTGATTTTTTTTTAAATTTTTTTTTTACAATTTTGTTATACTTGTCAACCATTACATTGTGACCGGTGATTTATATTTTTGGGCTTCGGACAATGGCTGTTTTTGTGGGCACAGCCACCCGCAACAGGATCACCGCGGAAGGACCAAAACTGGCCCAAACTAGATGATTAAAGACTGGACCAGAGCCTGGTCAAAACTTCATCAGAAAACAGAACAAAATTCCCAGAAGTACCCAAAAAAACATACCCCAAAATTGGTTCATCAGTGAAAAATAAGTAAGAAACGAGAAAAACTAGGGTGCAAATAGGATACGGCTGACGCGGTGCCCGAGCACACATCTAGGCCATCTAAAAGTATTTTGGACGACCCATATTTCTCCCTCCCTCTCTCCTCTCTCTCTCTCTCTCTCTCTAAAATCCGGACCATCCAAAACACTTTTGGATGGCCGAGATGTGTGCTCGGTACCACCACGTGGTACTGAGCCGGCACCCAAGTTTTTCTCGCAAGAAACTGTCATGTATCACCCGACCTGCTACAACAATCCATCAATTAGTGTTTTCAAGGCCCACCTCGGTGGAAAAGTCCAGTATCCATATAGTACTTGCTTAAAATGGTACAAGAAACTGGAAACACTTCTAAGGATGGAAAGGAAACCAGGAAAAACAGAACTGTTTAAGAAGCAGCAGAAAGAGGGATTGGCTTCACAGCACTTTGGATCCTTCGAAACGCCGTCCTCACTCTTTCCCTAAGCCCTTCGTTTTCGCTCTCGACATCCCCACTCTGTTTATCAAGATGCGCCACGTTCCCATCGACGCTTATCACCAATTTACCATTCTCTCCCTGCTTCACGTCCCCGAAAAGCGAAACAAGCAAAGCATGGCATATCTTTTCCAACTTCTTCTTATTTTCTTCCTCGTTTATTGCAGGTTCCGGCTCTTCAACTATTTTAGGCATCTCCCGGCTCACGTTCAACACCAAAGCCACAATCGAGTCAGACACCATGTCGCTAATGGGGTCCGCATTCCAATGCACAGAGATATGCTTCTCCGACTCCTGCTTCACTGTGACTCTATCGTGCACTCGCAGAGTTAAAACCCCAGACTCCTCATCCGTCGAAGACTCTACGCTCTCGTATATCTGCTTAAGTCTGTATTTGATCACACCGAACGCACCAGAGTAAGGGATGGTAATCCTCTGAATGACGTTCGCGGTGGATAGCTGAGAGAAGATGTGGAGGTCATCGGGCCCCATGATCTGATAAGTGAAACCCTTCTTTACCAATAAGCCGCTGACGGATTCACCTATTTCAGGGACCTTTTCCGCAAGTTTTCCGATCGTTTTCGCCATTTTCTCCGAGTTGAAGTACATTTCAACAGATTGGCAGTTCTTAGGGGTAATAATTTTGGTGTTTCCGTCGGCAAACAAGGTAATAAGCTTCTGCTTGAGCCTACCCATCTCATTCGCTTCTCCATGAACAAGAATTATATTAGGAGGCATAAGTTCTTTCAAGAATGCACTCGTCTGGGCATAATCTGCATGAGCTGAGAAAGAAATATAATGAACTTGCATGTTCAAAGGAGCCATCAGACCGTTCATCAGGGTAACTTCTTTGGGTTCATTGATAATGGTTTTCGCTAAAGTTCCCTCGACAACATATCCAGGTATAACACAAGCGTTTTTCTTATCCGCACACCACTTATCAAACAGCTGTCGAGATAGCCCACTCTGGAGCCCGCTCGGACTTGCCATCACCACTGACGGTCCCACGTCATTAAAATTCTCAATGCTCTTCAAAGGCAATATGTGCTTGAAATCAAACGGGTTTGAATTGGCAAATTGGTTCCGGATCCTCTCGTTCATGGCATTAATGTAGGTCTGGTAAACCGCCATACATCTTTTCGCCAGTGGGGAGGCATAATAGATAGGAATGTTGTGGAGCTCAGGATGATTCGACCAATACTCGTCGAGGATCAATAGAAGTTCTTGGGCACGGCCGAGAGCAAATGCGGGAATTAGGACACGACCACCTTGGGAAATGGTGGAGTGGATAACATCGGTGAATCGTTTCTCTCTGGTATGTCGCGGTTGGTGGAGCTGAACGCCGTATGTGGATTCAATGATGCAAATGTCTGGTGAAAATTGTGGCATCTCGGCAGCACGGAGATGACGATCCTCTTCGCGCGAGTAGTCTCCAGTGTAGAGGACTCGAACACCGGCAATGTCTACCATAAACATGGCAGCACCAAGGACGTGGCCAGCAGTGTAACACCAGAAACGGATA
Organism: Vaccinium darrowii; assembly: GCA_020921065.1. Lineage (NCBI taxonomy): Eukaryota > Viridiplantae > Streptophyta > Magnoliopsida > Ericales > Ericaceae > Vaccinium > Vaccinium darrowii. The sequence continues at coordinate 15,720,138 of CM037159.1, read as the reverse complement.
CCATTGACCTCTAAGGTCTGATGAAAGTCTATAACCTGCAAGGCAGGATTTTGTGTCAACTATGAAGCATTGATAATTAAGTTCCAGGTGGATAATAAATTTAGATTTCGGGAAACCAAAATTCCAAACAAACAATAGTTCAACAAAAACAGCACTTGAGACCAATTGGGGAAAAAATTATTGGTCGTCCCGTGATTCAGAGAAGGCTATAACTGCTGTGACGAGTTTTAGAGTTAAATAAAACTCCCAACCAAAATTGTGAAAGCTATATTGAGTGGCCTTTGTAGAATAGAACAAATGGAGCAGGACTTGCGACAGCTGAAGGTTTAGTTTTAACAACATATCTAAACTTTCAAGCTTTAACAAAGCAGTTCTGACCTCATACAAGAATGAAACAACATAATTGAAGATGTCAAAATAGTTAGGGTAGATACAAGATCAATTAATCTTCAAGATATTCTACACGTATATAGTTCATCATCAGCATTTTCTGTAACAAGTAGTCGTTATCATGCAAAAATTGGATAAAATGAAATAACTCATTAAGAAGTCCTATTCAAGAAGAAGAAGAACTATATCGGTAAATTTTCTGAATTACAGTTAGTACAAAGTAAGTTCCAATTGAGTAATAAAAATGTCCTGCTGGAGCTCAAAATAAATCAACCAACCAATGTAGTACGAAGAAAAAGAAATGCAGTCTGTTCTTTGGAGGAATCAGTTTCTTATTTTCACAAGAAAATTTGCAATAATAACGCAATAACAGAAGCATGTTCATCCAGATGGAACATAAGAAATACAAAGACAATAAACTGATTGCTGATACTTTTTACTCCTTACGAGACAACAGAACAAATTTAATAAACTAAATTCCTTAATAATGATCGCCATTTCAATCTGATGCCGTACACATCTAGTACAAGACTTGTTATTCAAATTATGAAGCCAAGACGAAAGCAAAAACAGCATTACTGGGAAAAAGATCCAGAAAAGGAAGATATCAAGCAACATCAATAATAAATAAACATACCTCAATTTTGTCCATAGAACGAAGAATATCTTGTTCATCATACAGCATATCTTCAACAGAAACTTTGCTCACTTTCACATAGTCAGACAAGAGCAACTTATAGATAGCCTTTGTTGCATGGGTCATAAACACTCTCCCTTTGAATGTTGTCTACAAAACAAACCTATAGGTTTTAGCATCTACAAGAAACGGAAGAGCACTACTTGAGTAAAAGTGTACTAAAGAAAGAGACAAACCTTCTCCAAAAAGTATGGAAGGGAAGCAGCATGATCCAAGTGAAAGCTGCAACCAAAAAATTCTCTCATATTGCATAACCGTCCAATAATCGGAGGAAAAAACAAAACAAAAAGAAGCACCATACCGATTAAGAATGTCAAAAGTGACGGTGAAAGAGATTGATTGATAGAATAAAACTGAAGGCAAGACATAGACATACAAAAGTTACTGAGAAAATACACTGATACAGCACCATAGAAACTAGCCAAGAAATGAATTTCAGAAGGGAACAACTCCATTCCCTAAAGAACAACTGGCATTTAGAAAAGGCAACCAAAAACTTCTGTATGTGTAAAAAAATGAACAACTTTGACTCATTGGAAACTTTGAGCTGGTGGAGAAGATGCAACAAGCTCCCCAGACATGTTTACAAGCAACAATTCTGCAGTCCAATACCTACAAAGGGTCAGAGAGACACTAACTATTTAATGCCCCTTGAACTCTTGCAAGAATTTCATCCATTGCAGTGTTTTCAATTGGAAGTAGATGGGCCAGAATGAGTGAAGGGCAAGCTTGTACGAACCTAGGTCTTTAAACTCAATATTTTTATTTCACAGTAGTAGTTTTTGCTTTTGAGGAACCCCACAATGAAGGGCAACTTTGGACACACTCATGCCAGATAAACTCTGGATACCAGCAACTACCAACAAGCCACATGTATCTGGTAAGTCGAGGTGTGTCAGTGATAACCTTGGACTGACTGCCTACACCAGTGGGTTGCTTTTCAACATTGTTGACGTTAACATATAAAGCATAAGAACTCTTCTTTGGAGAGACTAAGCATAATTGTGTCTTAACTGCACTAGCTTGGCAGCAGCTCAACAAGCGTTCAAGCAAATACATACCTTTTTGTACTGCATTGTGATTTTAACACTAAATACTAATCATACTGATAAGCTCAGCTCGACAAACCCTATTTCCAAGAATAAATTGCAGGAGCAGCTTACTAATCAAAAGTTAAAAGATTACACAACCCAAGCATAGACAGAAATTTCGTTTCCAAGAAAAGCCGGAAGAACAATCCAAAAGGTAAATCAGTTCAGGACGAAATTAGCTGATTTGATACTAAATGCACAGTAACCAAACAATTAGACGTAAGGAGATCACATCTATCACACAATGTTAAATTAGACTATAAAAGAACAAGAACCAGAGTACATACTGGGTAACGAGAAGCACATCAATGGTACCAGGATCAATTTCGTCAAAGTACGGCAAAGCAGCCATCCCCGAGTAACCAGGATGAATTCCACAGTCAAACTGTTGGAGGCAAGAAAACAAATAATAATAAAGATACATGAAAATACACATAATAGTCAATGTCTCAATGACATCTCACTAATCCTTTTAAACTCCTCCACTCCTTACTCAAAACTTAACTTTTATTCAAATCAAGGGAGACTCAAATCTTTGCTTAAATTTTCAAAGGTCATTTCGTGTCTTTCAAATTTGGAACTATCTCATTAATGAAACTTTTACTCAAGTTTATTCTCCGATTTTAATTTTCCCTTCAGAGCAAAAGATTAAGCAAGGTCCAGAGATGGTTTCAACCTAGTTCACACAATCCTTCGGTAGGACCCTCCATCCCCGCTCCCAATCCTTGCCCTACCGAATTTTAGTTGTTAGAGATGTTTTTGAAAGAAGGAAAAAAAAAAAAAAACCCAGACGTAAAAATGTGACTTAGGTCTCACCAATGATGAAACTAAAAAAACCCAGACGTAAAAATATAATTCAAATGAGTTAACTGCAATATACCATAACAGTTTTGCCTTTGTAAGACATGTAAACGCAGGAGCGACCCACTTCACTGCCAGCACCTAAAGGGGTTATAATCAGTTGATCCCCTTCCCTTGTTCCGGTTGATGAATCGCGTCTCTTCAGGGATGATTGGGGTTGTCCTGTTGAAGCCATTCTCTGTAACTCTTCAAACGAAATCACAATACTTATTGATTCTTCAGTTATATCACTTCTCCAGCTGCCAAGAAACAAATTTCAAACCTGGGTTTTTAAGAAACTAAAGCAGCTACGAATTTCCAATCAAAAACAAACGAAACATAAAGGAAATGGAAGCAATAGAGGGTCTACTTGAATTGAGAGAATCAGAGTTAATTTACCTTCAAATGCAGAGTCCCCGCGCGCGCCCACACACAGAGAAAAAGAGAGAAGATTACAATGGCAAAACCCAAACTCGGATTGTTGCCGTCTCTATCAGCTAATCTGAAACCAGCGAGAGAGAGAGAGGGTGGGGTAAGCGGTGCCTAAAACCCTAACTTGAAGGTCCAAAAAGCAAAAAGACGAAGAAGGATGAGCGACCACAGTGGGAGTCGAACCCACGACCTTCTGATCCGAAGTCAGACGCGCTAATCCACTGCGCTATGCGGTCACTTGTTTGACCATCTGGTAATTTTAATATAAGGACCTTTCATTTGTCTCTGGATGGATGGATTCCTGTGAGCAGAGGAAAGAGTAATAGTTTCGTTTTGAGAAGACTAGAATAAAAAAAATACTACTCCCTCCGTTCCCAAATTTTGGTCCCTCATCCAATTCTAACTGGATAAAAAACTAGTTATAACTTTAAATCGGTAATGAATTTTATATTCAATATGGATCTTGTTTGATAGATCTCGATAAAATCTATAAGACAATGTTTTTAAAATCACGTAAAATAACGTAAATTACGAGATATAACCAATTGAAAAGTGGCACGAACTTCCAAAATAAACAAATAAATGGGGACAGAGGGAGTACTTATTTCATTTTTCCTTGTCCAGTTATAAGAACAGTTTCTCGTTTTTAGCGCAAATGTTAAAAATAGATAATGTATGTGAGGAAAATACCCTGTCTTGAAATCCGTGTTTAGTCTTTTTAGCACTTTTAGAGTAAACTTCCAATCTACACCCTTAAAGTGCGGACTTCGTCCACACCTCATAGATCCTGATAGAATTTTCATAATCCAAACCGTTCAATGTGTTTTTAACAGTCCCCGCGAGAAATGAGCAAAAAAAAATACTAGGAAGGGCTTGATCCGAGCAATTTTTCATAAAAACTGTACACCCGGTATTTTTTTCTCATTTCTCGCGGGGACCTTTAAAAACACGTTTTTAACAAATTGAACGGTTCGGATCGTCGAGATTTAATCTGGAACTATGAGGTCCGGATTAAATCCGTAACTTAAGGGTGTCGATAGGAAGGGGATTGTCCTCATCTGTCTCTCTACTTTCCTCTTTTGAAGGAAACCGGGAGAGGTGTTGTGCAGCGTGCTGTGAGGCCAATTCCGGTGCCGCCCTGGCATTGTTTTGACAATCGGAGACGTCCAACGCATTGAGCTCATCGAATATTACAAATGTATCAAAAATCAACTAAATCGGATATCATTAAGTGCCTCATCGGAACACAAATAACTTTTAAAAAAAAATGGGTTCAATGGTTTTCATCCAGTGTTTTAAGTTATATGTGTTCCATTTTTTTTCAACTTATATGTGTTCCAATGAGGTTACTTAACAATATCCAATTGAGTTGATTTTTGGTACACTTGTAAGAGCTCTACGCGGTAGAAGTCTCTGATCGTCAGAACGATGCCGGAATCGGCCGCGCAACACGGAGTTACGCAGTACGACCCACCCCAAACCCCCGGCGGCTATTGATCAAAAGTCGTAGAGAAGCAACAGTGTCTCACTTCCTTTGTTAAGTCGTTATTCACTTGCTACTTATTAGTTTATTATTATTATAATACGCATATGGCTTTGCATGGCCTATTTTAATTTCACTCTTTTAGATGATTTTTTAAAAGGCTATTCAAAAGAAACTTTCATCACTGTGAAAACCTAACAAAAAAATTATTGGGAGTCTTGAGGTTTGAGTTCTTCCCGACTAAATTTATTTGTAAAGTATTAAAATTTGTAGAGTATTAATTTTTTTTTTTGGTTGTAAAGTAGTAAAATATAAGAAAAAAATATTAAGAAAGATATTGACATAGAAAAGTAAAAGTTGAAAGAGAGAATAATTTAATATAGTAAATTAGGAATAAAGAACCGAATTCTGCGAATTTTTGAAAAAATAACGTGCTAAATAAAGGTGTTTTTAAGGTTAAATTTGGTGCAAAATATAGAGAGCCTGATAAGGATGCCCTTAAGCCGATTTGGAAAATTCCCCTCGTAGTAAAATAGTAAAGAGAATACATACTATCTCCATTCCAAATTGTTTGTCTCGACCAATTTAAAAAGTTTTTTTTTTTATCTGATTTAAAATAATTAGTGAGACCTTTAAATTAGTACGGAATGATATTTTGAGAAATTATGCACATAATTGATTTATTTTTTGATATAAAAGACAAACAATATGAGACGAAAGAGAGTATAAAGAAGGAACAGTAGAACCTTAATTGATTTATTTTCTGTTGACCCTTTAAATTCCCAATGGAGACGAGACTAACGTTTAGGTTTTGAATATTTCCTTCACGGACGGAAACGAAACTTAGAATTTCTCTCCTCTCGTTACCTAAAATTTTTTCTTTTGTTGTTTGAGATGAAGTTGGATAGGTACTTCTCAAATTTTCAAAAGATGCAAGTGTATTATTTTCCTCAAGGCATCTTCAACTCACCGTTCATAACTCTATTTTTACCCCCATTTCTCTATTTTGGAGGAAAACCTCTTCCCAACCCATCCTCCATTTTTCTACTCCATTTTGGAGATTTGTTTTTCACCCTCCAAATATGGAGGATCACCTCCATTTCACTATTCATCCTTCCAAATTCCTCTCATTTCTTTTTTTTGGTCCTCACCCTCTAATGATACAACCAATATGTTATGTTTGAGAGATGGAAAAATGAAGATTATTGGGTTGGAGCTCACATGAATAGTGAAATACTTCAAATTCACTTTTTGGATATAAAATTATAATTTGATCCTCCAAAATGGAGAAAAGGAGATTTGTGGGTTGAAGATGCCTAATAGGTACATACAAATAAGCTGTACAAGTTATAATAGGCTAGCTCTTACACAAGGAAGCTGAGATGGTGCAGCGCATATCTAAACCGCAAAAGTATTTTTAATAGTAGGGATTTAAATAAAACCCTTCCCTAAAAGAGTCTTCTCTTTCCTGGAAGAGTGTTTTTTTTTTTGGTTAAATCGGAACCACAGAGAACACTTTTAAATGACTGAAATGCTGCATTGCACGATACAGAGCATTAAGTATGCCACAAGGTCCCCGGGTCCCGTAAATACCACAACCTAGTTGTGTCAACCATTGAAAAAAGTGAACGAATTGTTGTTCAATCGGTGGGGAATCAACATCAGGTTTCACTACAATAACAAGAGTTACTTATGTGGGCTTGATCGAAGTTGGAAGTCTCCAGGACAACACGAGAAAGTGCAGCTGAGAATGCAATTTTAGAGAGAGAATGGCAGCCCAGGTGCGCGGAAGATGAAGGGCTGTTCTGGGTTTCTGCCGATTCTCGTATTCTTTTTTTATCGCAATAATGGACATTTTCTCCTTTGAAAACAAAAACTTGAACCACCAGTTACAACTGATCTCATTTAACCCAGCACAAATTGCAAAATACAAATCAATTCTACCCGGTACCAATAGTGTCGGTAGGTGTGCGCATGCGCAAGAGAGAGAGAGAGAGTCCAATTCCAAACTTTTGAAGAATCCCCAACAGCATATATGCAGTCGTAGACAAATAATTTCTGAAATACACATATGGTAGCTAACAAAAATATACCGTACCTTCAACATCCTTCCCCTAAGTTTCTTCTGTCAAATTCGATACAAAATCGAAAATAGATGAGGAAAACTAGATGGTATATCAACTGCAGAAGGGGGAGATATAAGCAAATAATTTTACTTCTAGATTCCAAGAACAGTCTCTAGATTCTAAATTAAGTTTTAACAAAAACAAAACAAAAGGCTCGCTTACAGCCGAGGGAAAAAATGTGAATCTTGGGGCTTCCTGGTATCTAGAAGAATACATGCCACCCTCAAACTATGTGATTCCCATATGTAGATGTCAACTGCGTCAGCCATACATGAACAGAGGCTTCGTCTCATTCATTCCCAAGAACCAGAAACCAAAAGCTCGGGGAAGTACCAATGGTCCATTGTTTCTTAAGAGAACCCTAATCACACTTGATGTTTCGGTAGATCCTCCTTACGAACAAATTAGAGCCAAGATAACCAACAGCTCCTGAAATTATAAAGAGAGTAATTTTTATTGAATGTCAAACCTTAATTTTTGTTGAATGACAAACCTTCAAATCTCATTCGAGAAAATGCATATCACGGCCATGGAACATGAAAAGATCAAAGTCTAAGATTTTAGAATAATTGCAGATAATTCAAGCTCTAAAGTCCAAAACCAAGCAAATCAAAACACTAGCCGAACGTCAATAGTCTTCATTGGCACTAATCAATGGCGATGCCAAAGGGATAGGAGTGGGGTCAACCGACCCCACGGGAAACGTGATTTTTGTTGGAACAAGATTTTTAGTTGCCATTATTTTGATGTTTTCTTTGATTTATGGTTGGTAATATTGATGTTTATAAATGACCCCACGCTTCCAAATTCCTGGACTCGCCACTGGCACTAATTCAACAAATTTTAGACATGTAACAGAAACATTCACTGAGTTTCGAAGGGATAGAAAACTGAAAATGGATAACATCTAAAAGTCCCTAACAAGATTATCCATGCTCAAAAGTGGAAACTCTTGGGGACTAGAAAATAAATTTCATGAATGAATGAAGAGGAAACAATGGCGCAACACAGCAATAAAAGATGGAACTCACCGCATAGAATGCCTAAACCAAGGCAAAACATCAAAGTGTATCCGAAATAGAAGCTGGTCTGGAAGAAGCCTGACATCTTTGTCTTCACGTAGAAGTAATATATTGAATACAAGTACACATAGACAGCAGTTGAGGCAGCAGAAAAGAATGAAGTCCACTGCCAGTGATAGTTCTCGGCATTGAGCAAGAAATATGTTCCCACAATTGTAACGCAAACCGTAACTATAACAAGAATCAGAAAAACCAGCAGCATAAAGCCATAAACATAGTACACCTGCCAAGCACAAAGAGCAAGAATAAATCAATAAGCTTTTACTTTAAAACAAGCATCTGTAAGCTCTGTACATTTACTATAGTATTATGAAAACTTGATTAAACAAAAAGAGGAGGAAAAGAGGGGGACTTCTGTTCTTACAAAAAACAAATAGAAGAGGAAAAGAGTTTTACGAACTCCCCATGGATACCACACAAATAATACATTCCGTGTACGAATTTAACACCGTCATCATTATTTTTAGTCATCCTCGTAGTGCCTTTTCAACAAGTTTCTACAAAAGCTACAAGGAATACAAAAAGAAAAAAATATTCCGTAGTCCACACACAAGTACACAATAAGACACCGAGGAACAGACCAACCAGACCTTGACAAATTGGTAAAGTGCTGGATAGAGGCAACTAATTGAAGGATTAGTGGGGCTGTTGACATGATCAGCCACAATGTACAATAAATCATTCCTAGCAAAACCTAGATATACATCCAAGTTCGAACTACCGTGATTACTATGGTTGTGAAGTGACATTACAGCCCGCATTGGAAACTAACATCAAATGAAATACTTCACTGTAACAAGTGCCCCTTTTCCATAAGTCTACAACATTTATACATCACTGAAAATTATGCTCATCACGACTTCTTGATTCCACAAGTCAAAAGTAAAAACAAAAATTGCAATAGTAGAAAAAATAGTAATCATAACAATGACGAGATTGCTGAGAATTTTTTCCCTTGATTTGCTTTCCCATAAAAATAAAACAGAAGTGAATGCATTTAAATCCACTGAAAGCAGTACTATAGGGCTGTGACATTTACCTTGTAATTCCAAAAGGATGTGAAGACAAAATACATCTCGATGAATATACTGCCAAAGGGCAGCAGTCCTCCCATCATAGAAACAACAGATGGTGTGAGGTACCATTTCTTCTCTGGGATTGGGCGGGGAATGGTCTTCACACGGCATGGATTGTTTGGAGCACCACTCCAGTTTCTTCCAACGACCGTACCCAGAAGTGCCAGAGGGAAAGAGATGAAAGCCCAAATAATGAATACAACTACCATCGTGCCAAAAGGAATAGCAGCTAACGACCCATAGAATATAGCTACTGTGTTCAAAACGAAACCAATCCCAAAGCACAAAAATGGGAAAAGAGATGCTGTGAGGATCATAGACTTTATCCAGTTTTTACCTGAGAAGATGGGAAACGTAATTTAGCAAACCTACGTGTGGAGACAATAAAGCACCACAAAGGATTGAACATACCCCCATTGCGTGAGTACATCCCACCACTCACATAACCCGAAATGAACGATGTGAAAGCATAACATACGATGAAAGTTGTGACTATTGCTCCTCTCCTGAGGCACATAGCAAATCAGAATTAATAACTTGAAGCAAATGCTAAGACAAAATAGAAACAAAAGAATCAAAATGGAAATGGCACACAGGTTTTACCTAACATGCAACTCAAAATCGGATCAAATAGTAGGACAAAAAGATTTAGAGCACAAAGTTACCCAAAAAAATCACAAAGGAAGCAAAATGGCTGGAAAGATTAAACTAACAAGCTATAATGTGCAGTAACACTGTTTGTTAGATTAATTAGACAGGTCACTTGAAATGGCAATATATAGTTCCATACTTCCATGATCCATGAATAAAATACGGTCAAGAATCAGAACCAGTGAATCCTATTTACTGCTTGATGATGGACATGGACAGGTTGAAAACTTCTTAATTGATTCTAAACATACCCGATGTACAGCATTCCGACAATTGCTAACAAGATAACAAGCAGAACAAGCAATGCCAGCTGAGCTCCTGTCCCAACAACAGCTGAAAGTAGAGCTAAAGAGCGAGGAGGGCGAAAAACATCACCATGGACAAGTTTCCAGCCAGACTCTTCACTCACGTCTCTTTCCTGAATATGTTGTCATCAAACCACCAGTCAAATGAGGATTACAACAAAATAATAACATCTCTATTTTTAGATTAAAAAAAAAAATCAAATACTTGGTCCAGCAAATGAAATTTAACAAATGAGAAAAGTGCATGCATGTGCAGTCGCCAAGGCACATAATTGTTTTAGAGCATTACCAAGGTCTCGAGATCATCATCTTCGCGAGCATATTTTGCATAGTCATTTCTAAGAGTTCGCATTAGTATCATTGACACCAGGCCAGTGAGGAAGATAACCATCATGAATGAATTAAAAATAGAGAACCAATGGATCTGCATCACAAATATTCATTCCCTTAGTGAATTTCAAGCAAGATTCAAATGTATCATCTAAAAAACTACATCAATAAAGCCCCCTAAAAGACTGGCTGCATTCAAACTCAAATATACATACCGAGTTGCATTTTTACAGAAAGGAAATTATATCGACTAAAAATGACCCATTTACCTGATGCTCAAAGAAGGGGTAATCCAGGTAAACATCAAAGCGGTGTGCAAAGGAGACATTTATAGGGGTCCATTTAACAGAATATGTCATGTGCAGTGTTGTCCCCACTTCCAATGGTTTAGGGCTCTCTTGAGAGAGATTAACATGAATAATCTGCATGAAAAGAACAATTAACAACCACCACCCAAACCAAGTGTCTTGTTGTAAAACATAACGCTCAAAACCCATGTACCTGATCCTTGTTGTACTTAACACTGATGCTCTTATGTGTGTAAAGAACATGCTTAATGTTGTCACTGTTCTTATCAGGATGCACCTCGCCAACAAAACCTATGACATTGACAACATGGTACACGAGCATATTAGGTTTATATTTATCATCTGAACAACCTAGAAACTTGAAATAAGTTCAATACGTACCCCATAGAGGCAGATCATCTGAATATAGCATGTCAGAGAAAGAAAAACAATGTTAGAAAGAGTCCAAAAAAGTGCTCCAACAAGCAAAATTAAGCAAAATGAAACTTGGAACTCAGCAAATAAACGACACAAACAAGACAGCAGCCCCATAACCATGCTTCTCAATCAATGTATAGGCAGAGGCAGCCTTGATGAGTAATCTAGGTCCATCCCCTAAAATAAATAAAAACTAATTCCCCTTTCTCATTCTGTTAGAATGAGACTACTGGTTATAAATATCTGGAATCAAAGGGTGTTCCCTTAAACCAACGTATGAAATTAAAAGATAAATTCATCTTGAATGGGTCCAACCTACATAAGTAAACTTCATATAAGTGAGATTCTGTTAAGCGAACAGCTTATATACTCCTTATATAAAGTAAAAACATCAGTGATGCCAAGCCTGCTACTGCATTTAAAGACCCCAAAACCAGAAGAGTTGAACAACTCAGATACTCCATCACACTAGTTCAAAGATGCAAAAACCTCATCCCAATAACATTATGATACTTTTAACTCCTAACACAGACCTCCTCAAAGCAAATCAATTGATCAAGCATTCTAGCTACTGAAATAGGAAAGTTATGGGATAAGAATTACATCCACAAACTTTTTGGAGTGATCTGAATGAGGATACTACAACCCTCTTGTGCATCAATATGTTGTGAATTGTAATATTTATATTTCAATAGTAATCCATTCATTTTACATCCAATTTGTATTAAAAATTTATTGTTCACAACGTACCCATGAAGAATTCAAACCAATAACTACTTTCAACAGCATCCTTGAATTGTTTCGCCTTAGCTTCATCGAGTTCGATGTCGCAAATGGTGCCTTTATCCACATTTTCTGCCAAAAAGAGTCTGCAAGTGTTATCACTCAACCACAATTAAGGAACTATACAGAAGATAAAGGAAGATATACATACTTTGGAACTTTATGTCAATCTGACTGTCAATAAGTTCATTTCCACCGAGAACCTCCCCAAGACCACCCCATTTGTGGTTCAAATTTCCAGATGGATGACAAAATGGAAGGCTGTAATAATTGTATGTTTCTTGTGGATTGTTATAAGGCCCAACCTTATTTACCCAGAGGGTAACAGGGTCATCCGCTTGGTACTACATGAAGAAAAAAAGAATTGTGTCAAAAAAGACTAAGTAGCTACCAGATCTGTAGAAAAGTAAAAACAAAAGATCAATTTAGCTGAATTAAGCCCTATTTTATTTGTTCTTGAGCTACTAAGTACTAATGCACAGATCAGCCGGACAGCAGCATGTAAGATGTTCCTAATAACATACAAAAGGCGAAATTGATTAAACAACAAAAATGTTATATGAGAACTCAGATGTGATGAAATATTTCTTTGCACTAAAGACACCGTCCTTTCTAGCTTTAAACCACCTTAAAATTGTTCTCTTAGGTTACAAAACTGGACTAGGTAGAATGTGCCAGAAACTCATCCCGCAATCCAGATGCTAAAGTGAGATAAATGGGAAGTAGGGGAGAAAGAGAATAAAAGAAATATTGATTTGGAAAACCCTAAACTTCTGAAATCCCGGGAGTATTGTTACAAAGGAGTCTAATAAGAAAGGATAGTTGCACAATGCACACAAAATAGAGCACTATATGGGATGCCCTTGAATAAATTGTGCACGTCTTGGTTTGGCAGAGTGGCACTTGTCAGAGGTTATTTACAACATCACTGAAGGCTACTAACGAAATGGTGGCACACGTTACTAGATATTTCATTGCTCAAAAAGGAAAAGAAGTGGCATTCTAAAATACACATAAAAATAGCCTTTTAATTAGCTCCTTCAAAACTCAGGAAACTTGTTGAATGCAAGATCAGGGTACAGATCAGTATTCAAACTAAATCTCAGCAGGAATGGGACATCTAACCAAAATTATGAAAAACTAAGAGCTACACAAAAAAACACATAAGAGATACGTCCCTGATGTACATTACATGAGAATTGAATGGGTATTCCGACTAGGATGCTCACACGACAACACCCCATAAAGTAAATTTGCAACACAAATTACAATATATTTTTATGGGAGCCCAGCTCCTCTCCAATCCCTTCAACTGGATTAGAGAGAACAATCTCACCAATTTTGGCCCGGGAAAAAATTTCCCTGTCCCACTTCAATGATCAGAACTGTTCATATTTTTGAAATCACTAAGAGCATCAAGCAAGCCGGAAATCAGTTTATCTATGATTGTTTGATATGATTTTGAAACACATTTATATTGCAAAAAAATAGTAGAAATGGGTTTTGTTCCAGTGTTGCAATCTTATTTTTTGCAAGATAAATGTATTCCAAATGTGTTCCAAAATCATATCAAATTATGTCTAATAAACTTGATTTCCGGTATACTTGATGTTCTTTTAAAAAAAAAAAATTAGAGCCGGAGTTGTTCTCCTTAATCCATCCGAAGGGATTGGAGAGGAGTTGGACTCCATTTGTGGTAACTGGTAACAAAAATCCATAACCCTGTAAGCAAGTTACTTTGAGTGATTGTTGGAGTAATTGACACAGGTAGGACTGGTGGAGGTCTGATGTAATGGCGTTATGTAGATAAAAGGAGGTAAGCCATTAACATAGCTGGAGTAGGGAGGCAATACTCCTTGTGAGCTGGAGTTGGGGGTATAATGGTATTCACAAGAATATGAGAGATGGAAGATTCAAATCAGTGTTTACTGTTTAGAGAAGTTCAATAGGTATCAGTGACGGTCCATATGGTTGGTAGCAACTCAAATCGGAGACACAAGGATAAAGATGCAGCCATGTAGGTCATTGTTGATGTTTTACCAAAATAAATTACAGTGAATAAGCAAATTACTTGAAATATAGAGGTCAAAAAATCATTTCAATGCCATGGCTAATACCATTTTGAAACCAACTCTAACCAGTTAGAGTAATTTTCACCACCACGGGCAGCGAGTGTATTGCTGGATGTAGGGTAAAGGGCTTTTTCCTTAGATTGGTTATACATCACTGTGCACTCAAATTTTGCTTCACCAGCAAGTTAGCAAAACTCCTGTTAAACTTGCAATTTCCATATGATTCCAACTCGAAAGTTTACCTAGTTAACCCTTCCATTTTGTGCAAAATTCACGTTAAGGTGTTTTCTTTGCAAGGAAATTTCCGATTGGCATTGATCCCATAATGAAGATGTTATTGAGATAGGTGTGGTTATGGGATACAATCTAGGTCTCCTATTGAGGTTGCTAAAGGGTTCAATCGCCGAAACGCCATCCCTAATGAAGCAATGTCACAGCATATACCAAAGCTCGGTTCAACTGTAACTTGAAAGGGCACCTCGTAAACCAGCTAAACTATATGGGTTCTACAATAACTTTGGGGGGCCCTTTTAGCTTCATACAATTTCGAATAGAACTTCCTTTACTGCTTTAAAACCCGTACATCTTTCATCCTTAATTAACACTATATCATGTAATTCCCACAGTGTTCCTTGCTTGGATGCCAGAATCCGCCAGGTATAATAAGAGTGCAAGGAGAAAAATATATTTGCAAATTGCAATGATATGAGAAAACACCACGGGCATCACGTGGTTGATTTAAATAGGAATGCTTATCAGAAGAACTATGTAGTGAATTTCACTCCGCTACTAAGAGTGAAAGAGGATACTGAGGTTCAATCCAAAAAGCGATATCTATTCCTTTTCATGTGCCTGCCTTGTGTATTCCTCGGGGTATTTGCAGTATCCATGCAATGCCTAATCTGTGTCGGTCTAATTTTTGTTCCACTGTTGTAAGATATTCATATATAGCTTCTTGGCTTATCTCTTTTTCCATCAAACCAAACAAAATGATTAGATTTCTTCAATTTTTCGCCATCTAGACATCTCAAACATGATGGACAACCCAAGTATTTAACTCCACCCCTTCTTCTTGTTGGGAAAAAAAAAATCCTCCCCTTCATTCATCCTTATCAATCAAAACTCCTTTCATTCTCTCCCAAACTGCCAAAATGAAGGTTAAGGCTTTATAAGCCACTACTCACTAGCCATGAAAAGACAATACACACATTTGAACCAAAGATTTTCAAGCAAGACTAGAAGGTAGGGTAAATCTAAGTTTCTTGGCACCCAAGCACACTTGCATGCAAAAAAAGGACGCAAAGCCTTGCATAAAAACATTTACCTATAAATACATGAAACAAACAAAGATATACGAATAAGTTTGCACTTTAGAAGAGATTGTGATAAAACAGCCAAGCCGAAGCAAATTTAAAAACTATAAAAAAAAATTTACTAACAACTAATGATGGAATAATCAATCAAGCATACTACAACCCAAAAGACAAACCCGCGAGAATCTCTCATTAAGCTTCGGATTTCAAGCTCACAATAGCAACAGCAACCTGCACTCTACGAAAATAATCAAAAGATGTTTCATTCCCGCATTTTCAACTTTTCCGGGCCAATTTTCATCAATTAATAGTTGGATGTGTCTTAACAAAAACATCTCACGACCCACACCATTCTAACACCAAACCACCCCATCACTCCAGCAGCATCCATCATAACACTTACAAACGCCAAAGTAACCAATTATTCAAGCATCCATGATTCGACTATCACGACAAGCCATACCAACCACCTAACCTCTGCCCACACATCTAGCAGAATAATCTGTGACCCAATTGACATTACTGTAAACCATTTAGGGCTAGCTCAGTGGTCAAAACTCAGGACTTGGTTCAAATTCCAATTTCCATTCCTCGCAACTCACTCCTCATTGAGGTTCTACTCCAAAAGGTTCAGCGAGATGGTGGAGGACATTTAAAAGAATTCTCATTGCGCCAACTTCTGCGCAACCGCTAATAAATACATAGCCACTATCTACGCACAGACAAACGAAAGGCTGAGATCTAAAACCCACCCGAACCATGACCATAACGCAAAATATCATACCAAAAAGAACCCAATCTACGTTACTGAATCAAAATATCTTACCAAAGAAAAAAACAATGCTTGACCAATGACGCGATTAACGCAACAATTTCACAACTCTACACGAGAATCGTACAGACTGTAACGCTTACGCAAATGGATCTGAGTACGGTGCACAAAAAGTAATACGCAATCAACAAGATCTGCTACTTCAAATGTTGATAAATTAGGGTTTCTTGATATGGATAAACGGATCGTACTCTGTGGTCGGACTCGGAGGCGAACGCCGGCGAGAGGAAGAGGAAGGCGATGAAGGCGAAGAAGGAGAAGGATCGGACGGTGGACCGCATCGGGATCGCACGCGGAGGAGGTGTGGATCTGGCGGTGGAGACTGGGGAGGAGAGAGAGAGGTCAGACGTTTTTGTGTTCATTATGCTTCGTCAAAAAGTATACACTGGCTTAATTTGGAAATTTGCGACTTCTATTGGGGCGGAGAAAATACGAGCCCTGTTACTTGGGCCTTAGTTAAAGTGTGAAACGATAGAAATACTCCAATCTTCAATGTCGTAACGTCATTCGGGTGCAAATGAACCGAACTATGAGGTGAGGTGGGGTGATTTGTTAAATTACTAAAATGAGCTCAGTGGAAGTGAGCATAAAAAGAGAAGAAGATAAAATTGGAAGGATATTAGAGGAAAATGGGAGAAAATTTTTATTATGCACAAAATTAAAATTTGTTATTTTCTATCATATTTCCCTGCAAACAAAACAATGGAGAGAGAAAAACTTAATATTCTTTTTCTTTCTCTTTATTTATTTATTTTTTTCACAGGTTCCAAACGAAGCCTTGAGAGTTGAGACTTTCTTTCTTGTGAGTTGGTTGAAGTATGGTTTACGATAGCCAAGGGCCGACGTGACTAGACCTAATTTACTCGGACAAATACATGTTCGAAATTATGCATGGCCGAGCAAGGGACTCGTAAAGGATGATCACCTCATCACTAACAGCCACTTTAGCTAGTGAGATGAGAGAAAATTAAGGAGTGTGATCTCTCTTATTAGTATGAAAAGAAAATAAAGGGGTGTGGTTTCTCACTATGTCATCCAAATAACCGTGAGAAATCAAACTCTCTCCCTCCCATTATGCTCATTATGCTGACCAAACTCTCTTTGGCGACTCTCCAGCGACCAAATCAAGGGTTCAAAGCTCAATTCATTACAGAAGTAGCTTCGCCTTGATAAGACAATGACAACAGTGAAAGAACAACAATGATCCGACGAGGGGGTGGACCCCACGTGCTGCCGAATGTCGATGACTATCCGTTCATCCTCCCTTTCTCACGAAGTCGCACCACTTTTGGCAAGAAACGAAATAAGGCTTTGAATGGATCTTGAATCTCACCCTCTCTCACCTCTGGTGCCATCCAAATGGGGGAAAGAATCTCTTTTCTCTCAAATCCCTTTCTTCTCTCTTAAAAACCCTTCATCCAAAGGGGGTGTAAAGGTTGGTCTCAAGTAAAGTTGGAGGTGCGGCCACTTTAAACCTCCAAATACTATTGTACAAGTCATTCCGTATTTTAGCACACTATTGCAAAGTTTGCTCCGATGGTTTGTGCTAAACTCATTAAACCAGTTGGGTAATCGCCAAGGTTCTGAATCCCGCACCGGCTTGAGTTCCAGTTTTTGAACTTGTATGGTACGATAACAGCCAATACTAGATACCGTTTTAGATTTAGAGGTACAACCAATATATATATGTAAAAATAAAAAATAAAAAAAATCTCATGAAACCATTCGATAAAATGAGATTATCAAATTTTTTCATGATGCTGCTTGGGTGCTTGTTTAAGGTCATGCAAAGATTTAACTAACTTACACACTTTGTGTTATTGACCATGGACAATAGACCCCTCAGGTTGGTCCATGTAAATCTCTTCTTCTAAGTCAACGTTCAAGAAAGCAGTTTTACATCCATTTGATGTACCACTAAGTTATGAATAACAGCTACAGCAATCAAGACTTAAATAGAAGTAGAATAAGTGTCAAATAAATCAATGTTCTCTCTTTGCCTATATCCATACGCTACAAGTCAAGCTTTAAATCTATCCATTGAACCATCAGGTTTTAACTTTCTTTTAAGTACCTATTTACAGCCAATCGCTTTACAACCTAGTGGTAAGTCTACTAGTTACCGCGTTCTATTGATCTCTAGTGAGTCCATTTCATCACTAATGGCTTATTGCCAAAAATCAATAACCGGGGTAGATAGGGTTTCTTGAAGTGTAGTGGGATTCTCTTCTAAAGAGAATGCAAAGTCAGGACCAAAGTCTTTCGAAGTGCGAGCCCTCTTGCTCCTCCTCGACTCGATAGCAGTGTCCCTAGAGTTCTCGTTTCTAGGTTCTTATAATCTACGTATTCTGCTACTAGATTGTGCGCTCCCGCTATTTCTAGATTTAAATGGGATTTTTTCTTCATAATAATCAGCATCAATAGATTCTACAACATTTTATTGTTAACATCGAATAACCTATATGCTTTACTGTTCACAGCATAACCAATAAAAACACACTCGTAAGCTCTGCTAACAAGTTTTGACATTTTCAAGTCAGGAATACGAACATATGCTAAACAGTCCCAAACTTTAAAACAAGACACACTGGGCTTCTTGTTTTTCCACAACTCATAGGGTGAAATCAAAGACTTAGAATTAGGAATTATATTTAGCACATAGTAAACAATTAACAAAACTTCACCCCACCAATTTGAAGTTGCACCCGAATTAAGCATGATAGCAACTACAAGTTCACATAATGTTCTATTCTTACGTTCCCATTTTTCATTTATTTCGGGCGAGTAAGGAGCCATTTTCTCATGAATAATTCCAGTAGAGTTGTAAAATGCAATGAACTAATTCGAATCATATTCAGTGCCTCTATCACTACGAAGTCTTTTAATCTTTCTACGAAACTGATTTTCTTAGGCATCGGATGAATGTTGGTTGGTATCACACTGGTGTACTAGTTTTTCGTTGCAGGTTGAAAGACCAAGGGTGTTCCAAATTGTATCTTTAGTTTTTGAATAAAATAATATATAAAGAATTGGTCTAGTCCATTATACATACTTATTCAAGATTCAGTCCACTACTCAATTGAGAGAGGCAACGGATCCACTACTCATGTTTTCAAAGGTTAGGTCAGCCTTTTCTTATAATCAAGTCAAAAATACCCTCACACTAAATTCCTTTTTTTTTTTCATCTCCCACCACATCTTCGCCAGAAAGTAGCTGGTGCCAAAAGTTCGCCGAAAATTTGATTGGTGTAGGAAGTTTGTCGGAAAACCAAATATGGTGATCAGAGATGGGGAAGAAGTTGTTGACCGACGAAAACCGACAAAATTTTCGACACTTGGCAATTTCCCAATGAACTTCTCGGCTCTGATCAATTTCGTGGCGAACTTCCAGCTCCGGTTAATTGCCAGCGGACTTCTTGGTGCCGACAACATTTCCGATCGATAGTGTTGGAGGAAGGGTGTAGATAGGAGGAAGGATATTTTTATCAAGGTAGACTAAATGTGTTTGAAAATAATTAGACAGACTTTATGTATTTCAAAATAGGCATAATGGACTAAGGCCCAGTTTTTCAAAAGATTTTAGCACCCAGGTGCTAAAATCAAGATATTTCAAATAAAAAAATGAAGTGGTTCCGTGTATCGTTTTTCGATTTTTTTTCCACCAAATTAAAGTATACGAGGAGTACTTTAATTTGGTGCGAAAAAAATCGAAAAACGATACACGGAACCACTTCTTTTTTTTATTTCAAATATTGTGATTTTAGCACCTGGGTGCTAAAATCTTTTGGAAAACTGGGCCTAAAGGC
Source organism: Vaccinium darrowii (assembly GCA_020921065.1). Classification (NCBI taxonomy): domain Eukaryota; kingdom Viridiplantae; phylum Streptophyta; class Magnoliopsida; order Ericales; family Ericaceae; genus Vaccinium; species Vaccinium darrowii. The sequence continues at coordinate 15,700,104 of CM037159.1, read as the reverse complement.
TAAATATTCCAATAATATACACATGGATTGCTTTGCTTTGGGGGTGGATTTTGTCTCATAAAATTTACTTTTTGATAAAATCTAGGATCCTCAATTGATTTTAGCAAAACTAGTTTTTATTTCATAAAATCATTTGGAAAACACCATTATCAAACCTAGATTTTATCCATTGAAAAAATAATGTGATTTTATCACACCTCCAAACAAAACTAGATTTTATCTCATAAAAATCCATTTACAAACTCTTTAGTTTTCCATTTGCTAAAATCTAACATTTCATAAAATCAAGTATTGATTTTGGCAAATCTTCTCCTCGTTTGCTGAAATGAACCCTTGATTTTATCAAGTGTTAGATTTTAGCAAATGGAAAATTAATGCTGAGAAACAAAAAATCGAATACATACTATTGAAACGAATTATTCCGTTTTCAAATACAATATATACAACAACAATAACAACAATAACATAACCCATTTAGTCCCCAATAAATGGGGGTATGGGCGGGGGAAGGATAGGAGACAAACCTAACCTTTGGCAATAAATGCACAAAGTGGCTGCTCCCAGAATACCACTGAAACAGATGGATTGGAGACAGACCTAACCTTTGGCAATAAATGCACAAAGTGGCTGCTCACAGAATACCACTGAAACAGTGATCCCCCTATACCGTCGCATTTGCTGCGGAATCATGCCCTCAAATCAAAGCCAAAAGGCATCAGAGAGGGTAGACCCATTGATTTATGTGCACATTACCATGCTTCTTTCATTCAGCATCCAGAGCATTGGCGTTGCACTATAAATACAATATATACAAACCATTCAAAACACTCACGAGTTCTATAAAACAAACAAGACATTTTCATTAACCAATTACATTAAATCACCACAATCACTAAAATCTAATTAATATCATCTATTACTAGATATATCTTTAAAAGTCATCCCTCGTGGAATATTCCATTTATTTAAAATCGTAACAAATTACATGACTAAAGAACCAAAACAAGTGTTTTGGTTTTGGGTGAGTCTATTCGCAGCCCATTTTCCCTAAATACAACCCATCCAAAATAAATACCAAAACCTTCCTTGTGAAAAGACCATTTAGCCCCTCAAATTACTTCATACCAACCCACCCCACTTTCTCCCAATTGCTACATACCAACCCACAGTTCTTCTTCCTATCTTCTTCTTCCTTCACTTCTTCCATCCCAGTGAAAAAATCCCTCCTCCTCCTCTAGCCATTAACCCCATCTCTCCTCATCTCCCCTGCCCCTCATCTCTCCTCTCTCGTAATGGAGAACCATGTTGAATCAATGGAGGGATCTTCTCCCTCACTAGATTTGGGAGAAGAGCTCCAAAGAGTATTGGAGCAATTTCGAACTCCAAATCCACCAATGGATGCACAAATACAGACCACGGAGGAGTTAGAGGAAAACATGGAGGTGGAGAGCGAGCCTAATATCTCGGAGATGAAGATTTTCGAGCAAAAAACGACTCAAGAGGCAACCCATTGGTTTTTAGATTTCTCAGTCGCTGTTCGTTCGAAACGGAACACACAGTCCCGAAAATCTCACTATATTTCGGTAGTTAATTCCCGAAAGTGTTACAATTTTTTGATAAATTTATGTCCAAAATAATTTGCAATTTCCGGTAGTTATGTACCGAATATTAGACCTAATTTCGGAATTTTAAATTCGAAGTGTAAAAATTCATCAGTTTGTATCCGAATTATGTGTATAATTTCGGGAGTTAATATCCGAACCTCAAACCAGATCGAGCAGAAATTGGTGATGGTAGTTAATATCCGCAATTTTTGACATAATTCAGCAGTTTGTATCCGAATTATGTGTATAATTTCGGACATAAATTTATCAAAAAATTGTAACACTTTCGGGAATTAACTACCGAAATATAGTGAGATTTTCGGGACTGTGTGTTCCGTTTCGAACGAACAGCGACTGAGAAATCTAAAAACCAATGGGTTGCCTCTTGGGTCGTTTTTTGCTCGAAAATCTTCATCAACGACAAAGAGAGATGATGGTTCTTCATCGGTGACAGTTCTTCGTCGCCGGTTCACCAGATCTGATTGGACCTATAGTGGTTCTTAGTCGTCGGCGATGGGATGAAAATGGGAAAAATAATCGCCACTGGGATGGAGGCGGACCAGTTTGGTGGCGGAGAGAGAGAGAGAGAGAGAGAGAGAGAGGAATAGTACCAGAGGTGAGGAGATAAGTCGGCTGTGGTGAGATGGAGGTCTGTATCGATTATGGTGTGTGAGGAGGGAAGAGAGAATAAAGGGTTTTGAGTGAGAGTAAAGGGTTTTGAGTGGAAAGGGGCAATTTTGGAAAAATGTCGGGTTACATGAAGCAAATTTATTGATTTGCCACGTCAGTAGGGTTTTATTTAGTAAACGGGCTGTATGAAGTCCAAAATGGGCTGCGAATAGAAGCTCCCTTTGGTTTTAATAAAGGAAATTGATATTCGCACTCCTAATTTTGATGTAGGGGCCCCAAGATAAAGTAGTTTCCAAAAATACCCTTTTGCAAGTTCCATGATTACTTCAGGCACTCCAAAAAACTTTTACTATTCTCATTTACTTCAGGCACTCAAAAAAGACAAATATTTTTTTTTATCAGAAAAAAGCAGATAATTGTTCAACTCCTTTTACTGCACGTCACTGAATTGCCTACTTCCATATGTAATGTTTCCTTGATGGAGTCTTTATGTTATTGTCTCCATGTTCTACACAACCTGGACAAGTGGTCTTTGGCCTATGATTGTAGAACCATCCTTTTGTCCATGCAAAGTCCTTTGAGAGTTCTGTTACTTTTTCTCTCAAGAGTTCTCTAACTTTAGTGATGTACTTTGTTTGTCTCACTATGAGTTTTAAAATGTAGATTTGCGGCTGTTTATAAAGATTTTGAGAAAAAAATGGCAGATAATGAGCACAAAAATATAAAGATTTTGCGTCGCAGTTGTTATGAAGATTTTGCAGCATCAACATTTTTAATTGTGTGCTGTTTATTTTGGAGAATTCTAGCAATGTTTAGTTTTTTTTTTTTTGGTGCAAACTAGTGTGAAGCAGTCTGACATAGATGCATGTTTTATGTTTGAAACCTAATGTTTATGTTGTGGATGTTTAATGTTTGGAACGCAATGTTAATGTTTAGAACCTAATGTTTATGTTTGGTTTTGGTTAATTTTTCCGTTCGGAGTGCCTTAGTAAATGATGAGATAATTTAGAAGTGGAGTGTCTCCAGTAATTTTTATATCTTAAAAAGGGTAATTTTGTAACTTCATTAAATCTTGAAGTGTCTGCATAAAAAAAAGGAGCCCCAAAATCAACACCCTTTAATAAAATGTGTATTACTTTATACTATTTGAAACAATATTACTTATACAGATCTCGAATTCATACTCTAGAGCAACTCGTTTATTGGTTGTCAAATTCCATACTACCACTTTTCACTTTGGCTGTCAAATGTTAGATTTTCCCAAATTGGTCACTCAACCATTGCTTCACTACCAAAGTGGCTCGTCGCTCAGTTTTTCCTCCCAAAAAAAAAAGGGGAAATGACCAAAACATGGTGCTTGGGAAAAATTATGCCAAAAACATGGGCATGGTTTGGCAAATGACCAAAACATGACAAGCAAAAAAAAAATTCCCCATACATGGTATTTTAGACTTGTACTACCGACAATACCCCTCACCTCTCTCTCTCTCTCTCTCTCTCTCTCTCTCTCTCTTCATCTTGTTTTTTTTTTTTTTGTTGAACAGTCTCTCTTCATCTCGTTATCATACAGAATTACAGATACAGAGACAAAGATAGAGCTCTTGTTCTTCGTTCTTCTCTGTGGATCCATGAGACGATAAATGAGATGGCAAAGATGCCGCGATAAGCGATTCGAAATTCGTACCTGTTAGTGTTCTTATGATCTCTCTCTACCTAAAAAAACCCAGCCAACTCAAACATAGAGTCAGTGAGTACCACCGAGTCGATGTAATACCGAGTTACTGAGTTGCTTACTCGCTGCCACAACTCACCGTGTACGTAGTCGTAACTCAGAACAGTACCTAGTCACCGCCTAAAAGAGAAGTGTCGCCGCCGACAAACGATGTGGTCCATAAAAGAATGAACAAAGGTGGAGGTGGAGGGAAAACCCAGATTGGATGATTAATCTCGCAAAAAGTAGATCTATACAATCCTTCGAAGTTCTGAAATCCAAGATCAATGACCGGGTGACAATGACCGGGTCAGTTCTTCGTTTTATTTGGGATTGTGCCAGTTCTTTGTTTGATTTGGGACCGGGTCAATCGATTTGATTAGGCAAAAACACATCGATATGTATGTATAGATTGTTGTATGCATACTCGTTCCCCACTCGTTCCCCTCTCTCTCTCCTGATTACATACTGGTAGACCCATGTAGTGTAGATTTGGGATAATTACAGATCAGGGGTTTTATCGCTAAGTTAATTTTTTGGATTGGGACACAGGTGTCTATTTTGAGCTTTTGATTGGTGGTATGGCAGATGGTGGTGTTCTTTAGTTCAGAGGAGAGAAAACAAGGAAGAGGGGTTGGGAGTTAGGTTTTAATTCACAGAGGGGTAGATAAGGGAAGTTATTTGGGGGTACCACTTATGTGGAATTTCTTTTCTCCTTGTCATGAATCCGGTCATTTCTAATAACCTTACCATATAATTGGTATTATTATTTTTAAATACCATGTTTTGGTCATTTCCCCAAAAAAAAAAGGTTAATTACGTTATATATTCTATCCATGTCCTTTACCGATTAAGTTCGTTACAAATAAAAATAAGTCATGAGAGTTGTTATTTTTCAGCTTTGTTTCTTTTAATATTTGGAGAATTTCAAAATATTCCTATCGTCAAGACACTTGGAAAACAAATTTTAACGAAAAGCTTTTGAAATTAAATTACAAAAATATACTGCATTCAAAGGAAAACTCAAAAAAAAAAAAAAAGAAAGGAAAACTCAAAAAAAAACTGAAAAATGAAAAATGAGAATTTGATGTCCAAAGTCAACTTAACTGAAGCCCACATAAAAGCTTACACCACAAATCTTGGTTTGAATTCTGATTAGCCTACAACCGAGACTTACCCTAACAGATTGGGCTTGAAGAAGAGTAATGGGACCATGCTTTTAAACAAGCCCAAACCGACGAGACAGGGGGCCCGGTTTCAAATTTAGCTCTCTAAAAAAATGTGAAAACCAATTAGCAGAACACTTCGGTTAATATATAGTGCTCCCTCCGTCCCGAAAAGGATGTCCAAAATCACTATTTACACCTCTCAAAAGATTATCTATATTTTTCAACGTATAAAGATTTACGTGTGCAATATGGATCTCGATTGATACATCTCACTTAATTCTATTAAATAATATTTTTTAAATCACAAAAAGCATTATAAATTACAAGATGTAGATAATTTTTTGAGGGTGATGAATAGAGATTTTGGACATTCTTTTTGGAACGGAGGGAGTATATTCTTTTATCACAACCTATACATGTGCCTTCGTGTAGTTTATTGGAAGTAGGCGTTACTTGTTGTTTGTTTTACTCTTTTGTCTTGTTCGCCTTCCAATTAGGTTTCATATGTGCCTTTTATTCTTGTAAAGTTGTCACTGTGCTATGTTTTCATAAACCTGAAGCTTAGTCGTGACAGGTTAACTTCGTTTGGTTTTCGCTTGTCGTCAACACTATTTTCCATGTACAGGCGACATCACAATTGCTTTAATGAATTTTTTTTGATCTCTTGGCAATAAAATATAAAAAATGCAACACTTTACACAACGATATACAAACCAGGATAATGTTTCACTTTATCACTCTGTAATTGGTTTAATGAAATTTTCTCTCTCTTGGCTAAAATAAAAAATAAAAAAATACAACACTTTACACAACGATATACACAACATGATAATGTTTCACTTTATCACTCTGCAACGTCAAATGACATATCATCTATTGCATAATAACACAATGCCACCTACTGTATCCTCAGCTTCTGTGAAATCATTCTCTTAGAGGTCCGATCCGATCTAGTGGGCACCATGCAATGATCAGTATTTGATAAATTTGTTTTTCGTGTTATATTTCTTAGGGGTCTTTTGGTAAAAATAATTTAAATAGACTAATTTTGGTCTTTATTTTAAAAATTATATTTGTTAGTTTTACATTGATTTTTTGTTGGTATTCGTTTGTTTCGATGAGAGGAATCTACTCTAGTGAATTTTTGTCTTTAGTGAATTTTCGTCGGAGAATCTAAAGAGTAATAGATTATCAACTAAACTAATTTTTTTGTGAATAAAGATGAAAATAATTTAATAATTCATAAAAAATAATTTAATAATTCAAAAAAATAAATCAACTAAACTAAAATTCCTCCCTTCGACATGAATCAATAATTAAACAAAAATCGATGCAAAACTCATTTGAATTATTTTTTCCACTGACCCTTTCGGAAAGTTTTATAGCGTTCCGATCACAATTGGAAGTCCAATCCAAGCCTATATAAACCAGACTGGATGAACTCTCCTCTCTCTCTCTCTCTCTCATCGGTATGTACAGATCCTCCATGTGTATCACCACTGTCTTCTTTACGAGCCTGTCTGTATAAGACGCAACACGCTCCACTTTTAGCTCCAATCGCACGTTCCTTCGATTTCCTTTGGATCTCTCCAAACTCAGCAACTTTTTCCTTACTACAAAGTTTCTTCTCATTCTCAATTCCTTCAAAATCCATTCACCCACCGCCCTTTTCGATTTTCCCCACTTCAAAACCCTAAATTTCGACCAAATTCACCAGATTCAACTGTCCCTCTTCAAGATTCCGCTCCAAGGAAGTAAATTGAGGAAGGATTTGGGTTTGTTGAGCTGAGGGCATGAATTGAAACTTGACTTGAGGAGTTTGGAGTTTCGATTTTTAGGGTTTTGTATAAAGGTGTGAGGAGATGGAGAAGTACGAGCTTGTGAAGGATATAGGAGCTGGGAATTTCGGCGTGGCGAGGCTTATGAGGAATAAGGAGACGAAAGAACTTGTCGCCATGAAGTACATCGATAGGGGGCAAAAGGTTTGTTTTGGAATTGAATTGTTAAATTACTCAAAATCGATCCAATTGTCATTCATTACAGTAGATTTTGGTAATTTTTTGATAATTTGATGCGGCAGATTGATGAGAACGTGGCGAGGGAGATTATAAACCACAGATCGCTCCGGCATCCAAACATTATCCGATTCAAAGAGGTTAGTACTTTTTTTTTCCTCGCTCTTGTTGTGATGAATAGGTTATAAACTACATATTAGTCCTAGTCAAAGTATACAAAATAGCATGCTGTCAATATCGCCTACCAATATTTTTTTTATGAAGCTAGTCTAGATTATGAGAAAGAGATTGCAGCGCTATTGGGCATTTTGTTTAGTCAAAGTGCATAAAATAGCATGACATTGATTTTGTCACGCTCTTTTATAGTATAACTAGTCCAACCACACTGCCCGTTTTACTCCCTCCATCCCAAATTGCTTTCCCCTTTTGGGGAAGCGTGCATTTTGCATGCAAAAAATAATGTGTTTACATAAATTATTTTTCAAAAAAATTTATACCAATTTGTTGTACTCAATGAGATCTTTAAATTGGTGTAAAATTTTTTGAAAAGGAAAAAATGCTTATACGTTATTTTTTGTGTGCAAAATGCACGGATTTGCAAAAAGGTCAAACAATTTGGGACGGAGGGAGTAGTCATTAATTGGAACTACCTTACCCGGGTTTGTGATTGGCTGGTGATGCGGGTGATGATGTCGCATGCCTTCATTGGCTAACTGAATTTGCCTTGTGTTCCGTTAGCTAGTCAAGTTGACAGGAAAATGCCTAGCCCATTGGGGTTGCGAAAAGAGAGTCAGTGACTATTTTCCCTCACAGGCCAATTTGCCTGGCAAAGTGGAGATGTTCTTATAACTTTGTATATGTTGCACAGGTGGTTTTGACTCCTACCCATCTTGCTATTGTCATGGAGTATGCAGCAGGTGGTGAGCTTTTCGAGCGAATTGTCAGTGCTGGAAGATTCAGTGAAGACGAGGTTTTCTTGTTGTTTTTAACTAAATGGGAATTTTTAGTTTCCGAATTCAGATTCTCTATGCAAGTGGAGTGGTAGCCTAGTGGTAGGCACCCCTCCCTTGCATTTGACTGGGATTCAAACCTCACTAACTTTTACTAACAATACTAACTTTTGCCGAGCCAAAAGAATAAAATAAAATCATTCTCTATAGTGTATTTGCAAAATATGTGTATCTCACTGTGATAGCATCTTCTCCTCCAAAATTTTCAGGCTCGATACTTCTTCCAGCAGCTTATTTCTGGGGTCAGCTATTGTCACTCCATGGTAATGGAAATGTATAGCAGAACTAGTAAAACATATGTAGTTATTTGTTTATTTCTTGGTTGTCTGAGGGTATTGTTTTCCTGCACTAACCTTGCCTTGAATATTTTCTATTTTGCAGCAAATATGTCATAGAGATCTGAAGCTGGAGAATACCCTGTTGGATGGAAGCCCTGCCCCACGACTGAAAATTTGTGATTTTGGATACTCAAAGGTTTGCATTCCTCTGTCAATTCAACTATTCAAGACAGACTGGTTTACCCAACAGAAGTACATCTTGTAATTGGTTTTTTAAACTTTTCTTGTGTAGTCATCTCTGCTGCACTCGAGGCCAAAATCAACAGTCGGCACCCCAGCATATATTGCACCAGAGGTTCTCTCTAGGAGAGAATATGATGGCAAGGTATATATGCTAGAACGTTTGTTTTGTTCGAACTATGCAATGCACTGTAGTTTGTCAACAATCTTGCAATCTTTTGTGGTCTACATGTTGGGTCAAAAGTTTCCATTGATATATACACATTCTGAACCGTTTCAGTTTCTTTGATTGCTTGATTATTCAGCTTTATAATTGATTGTATTGTGTCATGTATTACGTGTCTGTTTGTGTGTTTTATACTCCACCACACATATCTTTACTCCTTTATGGTTGATTTTGTTGAAGGATTGAAACGAGGGGGATTTGACTTCGCCATTCACAACAGATGTGGGGGCAGTGGTAATAGGATGTGTAGGGGAGGGCAATGCAGATGTAGGTTAGAACTAGATAAATCAACTAGAGAGTCCTTTAGCAATTAGCATCCTGGATTGAGATGGATTTAATTAACTTTGAAATCTACGCTTGGATCTTTTAAATTCATGGTTGATTAAAAGCTTGATTCGGTTCTACTTTCAACAAAATGTAGATCAGTTGTGTAGAAAATAGTTTTGAAATCTTGCCTTGCTTAGCACTAGTGTTTACACTTGGTTGGTCGTACTAGATAGTGGAATACCAATCCTGTCGAATACGATTTGGAAACATTCTTTGCTTTACATTAATATCTTGGCTGTTTGTTATTTTTCATGTTTGTAGCTTATATACCGTTTTTCACTGTATCCAATCAACTAAGGACAAGCAATATATTGATATAGTGTAAGAATAACAAATTAGGGCAGCCGTAATCATACATTGCTGTATTGCACCAAGTCGGGAAAAGTAAGCTGATAGAGTATAGATGCAATTTGAGCATCTCCAACCCACTTCTCTATGCATTCCACAATTGATCATTTGAGTGTTTTTTCCCCATTTCTCTCCCTTTTAGCAAGTAGTCTGAGATCTATTTAGTTCTTCTACCATCTCCTTTGGTTCTTGATTTCCTTTTTTGTATCTTAGTCCTTCATTAACCATAAAGCTCTTGTTTAACCCTTATGTTGTTCTTTTTCATGTACCCTTTTTGCAATAAATAACTCTTTACTTGTTTTTTTTTTTCCCAAAGCTTTCCAAATGTCCTTTGTTCTGTTTTTTTTTTTTTTGTTTTTTTTTTTTTTTGCAACAATAATGAATGAATATTTGAACATTGGTGGAATTGGGAAAACCAATTTTGTTACCAATCTTTTTTGTTTCTTAAAGTAAGTCCTCTTTCTGTGGATGTTCTTAGAAAAAAGGTTGCATTACAAATCTATTCCTGCTTAAGACTTGGTAGTATTGGGAAAAGTAAGAAACTACTACGCAGTTCTCTTCTCTCCCTTTCTGTCGCTTAGTCATTCACTCGCACGCATGATAAGAAATTCACACAACTGCTCCCTGTCTGGGAGCATGTGTGTCCAGATGAGGGTGTTTTCAGCAGATGATTGGATATTTCCCACTCTGTTGGCATTGCTAAATTTCTCTCTTCGTTTTTTCAGTTAGCGGATGTATGGTCATGTGGGGTGACTCTGTATGTAATGCTGGTTGGAGCATACCCTTTTGAAGATCAAGAAGACCCCAAGAATTTCAGGAAAACCATCCAAGTAAGTTTCCTGCCTTTTTTTTGTTTATTAATATTAGTTTACGATGCTTTTATCGATGCTGAGTTTTTCTCCTTGTTTTCTCCAGCGAATAATGGCTGTCAATTACAAGATCCCTGACTATGTGCATATATCCCAAGATTGTAAACACCTCCTTGCTCGTATATTTGTTGCTAATCCGGCCAGGGTATGAATGTCTCTACCACATCTCATTCTGCTAATTTTGTTGTATGCTTGAGAACTAAATGCAACTGGGTGTATCCTCTTTTCTTTTTTTCCCTTTTCCCTTCTGGCACAAACATGAGGTGTTATAGACTCAAAGTCATTGCTAATAATCACATCACAGTACATGGTCAAGATATTCTAGTCACGTTATGTCCCTAGGTGAAATATGTTGAGAAAAGGCATGTAGCATTTCTCTTGCATTCGGATAACCATTAGAGGTTGGTGTTTTTTATGAAGGAAAACAATATTAGGACATCTCCTTTTATAATTTTTTCCCTTACGTTTTCAATGTTTTGCGTTTTAGTTATGTTTCCTTAACTGACCTTATCAATGAATTTTCTACTAGAAAGGGGAATTTTCACGTGGTTGTCCTGCGTCGCACTGGGAAAAATGCTTTTAGGGATGTTTGTTTTCTCGAGGAAAAAAAAAAAACTTTGTTTGTAGTGATATTGTTATGCTTTTCACTGTCTTTCCAAAGATCAATAGGAGGATCTTTTCGTTGTGTTTGGAAATAGGAGGATCTTTTCGTTGTGTTTGGATACCCCAAACAATACACTTTTATGGTTACTTTCACTTTACACAAGTACACTAGAATAGACACAACACGACTTGAGGACACCTCACTCTCACCCTAGATTTGGTGCCTAGTGCCTACACTCTCACACTCAATCTCACTTGAGTGTCTCACTTGCACACCCACTTGGTGTCTCTCACTAACACACTCTTACAAATGAGCTCCCATCTCCTATTTATAGGGAGCCAAGGAACTTTCTAAAATAGGACAATTCTAGAACAACACTTTCTAGAAAGAGTTCTGGAAGTTTCCAGAGAAACCCAGAAGCCTCCAACAAATTCAGAGACTTCTATAGAGTCGGAGCTGACTAAACACTTTTTGCACAAAAGTTTGGCCATGACCCGTGTTTCTAATATATGAATTCTGACTCTCGGCATGATTCTGAAGTGTTCTCCTTGGCCTAACATGTATCTTTTCGTTTCAAAACGAGAGCTCCAATCCAGCTATTACAGTCCTAATTTTTTTTGTTTTGTTTTGGCAGAGGATCACCATTATGGAAATCAAAAGCCATCCTTGGTTTCTGAAGAACTTGCCAAGGGAACTAACTGAAGCAGCTCAAGCCATGTATTACAGGAGAGAAAACCCTAGCTTTTCCCTCCAAACTGCAGAGGACATCATGAAAATAGTAGAAGAGGCTAGAACTCCTCCTCCATCTTCACGGTCAATTGGTGGTTTTGGGTGGGGAGGGGAAGAAGAAGAAGAAGGAAAGGAGGAGGAAGAAGTAGAAAAGGAGGAAGAAGATGGAGAAGACGAGTACGAAAAGACGGTTAAGGAGGTACATGCAAGTGGAGAGTTCATCTCACCTAAGGATTAATTTTATTCATTGCTACTTGTTATTAAGTCGATCTTATTTTCAAATTTGTTGGTGTCCATATGGTTTCATGGTTGTGTAATTCAGTTCAATGCTAAGGATAAAGGATGTGGGCTTGAATAAGAAATTAAGAACTGTAAAATTTGTAATTTCTTTTGGGAAGAGGTTTGGGGATGTTGTTTGCATTAGACAATCGTTGTTTTATGTAATGCTATTTTTTAACTTTGAAGTTCGGATTTAAGGTTGCGTTTGGATTTATGGATTTGAGTTTAACTGTTTGGCATCGTTAGGTCGATGATTGAAGCTTTTCAAATAAGGGGTATTTTTTTGCAATATCATGAATGGCCTGGGACACTAGTGTTTACATTGTCATGAAGTATGTGAAGAACGTGGAATTTGTTCTTGCAGATTGTCATTATTTACACTGGTATGCATGGGGTGGCAATATTATCAGATTTAGTTTTTATTGTTTTAACTATTCTCATGAAGATTTTGATCAATTGAATGCTCATAATATTTTTTGATCCTGCATATTTTGCCTGATCATATATCTTTTGCCTTTTATTTCAAGCCAGGATAGAATAATTGGGTTGGAGATGCTCTAATTTATGCGGTGACGTAAAACACTAAAACTGTGGTCCTGATGTAGTAATATACTTAATTCATCAACCTTAGGGTTTGACCCAATTGTTGTGAAGCTCTTCTTTGGAGCATAAGGTCTACTGTTCGAGTTTTATGAAAAGGACGTTGACCCTCTGTAGTAATCTAACAAACACAAGCATCAATGGCGGAGCCACATGCATGCCAGTGTGGGCCTATGCCTGGATTTTTGAAAGGATTTTTTTTTTTTTTTTGCATTTTTATCACTTTCTTCATATATACAAAAAAGTAATTAGTTTTCTTGGGGCATCATTATTTGGTGTTATAATGTTATTCTCCTGCTCATATTTATGTGGGACTCAAGACTAAATATATAAGTTTTACCTGAATATGCGATGAAGGCCGATAAGAAAAAAAATGTAATAGAGAAGGGGGTTAGGGCATCACATAGCGATGCCCCAAAACCACTGTATAACTAACTCACAAATAAGCCTTAATTAAGTGAAATTCTTGCTTCGAAACTATAGCGTGTTTACAGAACCCCAGATCTCCACCAACTCAAGCCCCAAACCCCCCTTGGAAGCCAAGCGGTACAACAAAATAAGCTAAGAGGAACATCTATCCATAAAATGTAAGTTAAGCGAGACTCATTTCAAATGAAAATCAAGATATGTTAGATTTTTTAAAAAGAGATTTTTTTTTTTTCACAAAAAAAGTACTGGCATTTATAAATTGTGCCCTCACTGGAGCAATTTTCTGGCTACGCCACTGACAAGCATCTTAATATTTTATGGTATCGTATAATCTAACAAATATTAACACACTAAGATAAGTGGTATCGTATGGAAAATATATGTATATACTTAATTCATCCATGAAACAAAAAATAGCAATATCCTTATTCAAAAAAATGGGGAATATTTTCAATCGGTATTTTATGCCAGAAAATGTCTTTTTATTCTGAAAAAAATCTGGAATGTTGAAACGGAGTACTTTTTTTATGAAAATAGTACTATTTTTTTTCCTTGACAATTTATGAAAATATTAAGATGTACGAGATCTGGCTAGATATATTTTGGATTTTGCTATATAATAACACCCAATCTAAAAGTCATACTCTCTCCGTCCCATAGTATTTGTCCACTTTCACTATTTGGCACCTCCTATAAAATTGGTTATGTGTTTTAATTTGGCTTCTGCAAAGATGCCCCAGCTATCACTTTTTGGCAACATGACCCCATAAACTATAAAAACATGCCAACATGACCCCTCAAAACTCTCAAATTTTAGAAAATTGACACCTTTTGTCCAACTCGTTAAGAGATATAAATCCGAGTCAACTTAATGGAAAATGAAACATATATACCAAAATGCCCTTTAGGACATAATTAAAGGAAAATGAAACATCTCTCTCTCTCTCTCTCTCTCTCTCTCTCTCTCTCTCTCTCTCTCATCTCAATTCCTAGGTGAATGAGAAATGAGAATGTGTTCTCACCTTCCCTTTTAGGTTCTCTCTCTCTCTCTCTCTCTCTCTCTCTCTCTCTCTCTCTCTCTCTCTCTCTCTCTCCATACAACATACAAGAACTCAAGTTATCTCTAAAAAAAAACCAGCAACAACATATGTTAGGGTTTTGATTAGTTTAGGGTTCGAGGGTGTCGATTGGAGATGGAGATGGAGAAGGTGGGTTTAACGATCAATTTATGGGGGTTTATGGTTTCGATCCATAGGGTTTTTAGGGTTCATGGGTGTCGATTGGAGAAGGAGAAGGAGAAAGAGAATGTGATTCGATCAGTTTGTCTGGTTTTAGGCTTTTGATTCATGGGTCTTTTAGGGTTTCTATCCATATTGAAGAGGAGGAGAAAAGAGCAGTAGCGTGGAGCTGAGAAGGAGTGAGAGAGATCGATCGATTGATCATTTTGGCCAAGTGTAGAATAAAAAACCTAGTTTTGTTCCAAGGGCTATATTTGTCTTCTCCGTCGTTGCTGTCCATATGTTTGGCATGTTTTATAGTTTAAGGGGTCATGTTGCCAAAAAGTGACAGTCGAGGGGGTGTCCTTGCAAATACGCCTTTTAATTTAGAACAATGTGGATCTTGTTTCATAATATCCCAAATTTGCTCCATTAAACAAAGTTTTCAAAATTACACACAAAATTATAGATTGTGAGATATAGTACGACCTCCGTCCCAACTTGATGGTCCTTTTTTACTATTTGAGACCTCTTAAACAATTGCCTATATCTTCTTACAACACTTTTTATATCTAATATGGATCTTGTTTGATAGTAACTTAGTTTTATTAAACAAAATTTTTGAAATCATAAAAACATGATAGATTGTGAAATAGCAAAGACCAACGTTTGAGTGACATGACTGCTTAAAAGAAACATAGCAATTTGGGACCGAGGGAATAATTTTTTAAGGGCACGTATGTCGAAACTGAACAAATAAATTGGAATGAAGAAAAAATTACGCAATTTTGTTAAAAAAAAAAGAAAAAGAAAAAATTATGCAAGGATGCCAATATAAGACCCACTTAAAACATGCAACATAAGCAAGATATAGAATCCTTCCACCGTTGTTTTACCACAACCACGTCTACGTACCATGTGGTCCACATCTGATACTTTCCCTTTATTATCCCTTCTCACATATGAGCATTTGGAGGTTTTGGAAAAATTTTAGGGGAAATTCCAGAGTAGTGGTATTTAAAAGTAATAATGCAAATTACATGGTAAGGTTATTGGAAATGACTGGATTGATGAGAAGGAGAAAATAAATTCCACATACATGGTAAGGCCTACCCGAATTGACCAAACGACTCTTCATGGCTTTAAATCCCTAATATCCTAATATTAGCCACACCCAACCATTTCTCGTGATTTCAAAACGATGAAGAGAGGGAGAGGAAAAAAAAAAGACGAATACAGAGGGAGAAGAGGAGAAACCTAGATCTGGAGTTCAAGTTTCATCTTCATCTCTTAATCCGTATCTGACGTTGAAGCAAGCAAGGAAGTGGTAAGTTTTTAGTTTTTTGTGTTGTAGGGAATCCATTATCACTAATGACAACAATACCTCTGTTAGAAAAACAACAATGGCTTCTAACTCTATCGAGATGACCAACAGTTGTACTAAAGAGATGGGATTGGTGCCATATTAGCCTGAAAATGCGAATGAGATCTTGTCTAGGAAGGGTTAGTTGTTTGATAGCCCCGGCCTTTTCAAGCAAGCATTGATGATATTTGCTACCTCCAACAAGTTCTCTTTCAAGTATTTGGATAATAGCAAAGTGTGCTACTGAATAGTGTGTCAGGTTCAGGGGTGTCCTTAGAAGTTAATGGCTAGGTGTGACGGTGGGGGTGACTTGGTACGTGTGATTGACATGAAGAATGAACACATACACAATGCATTGGATGGAAGTTTTTATAAGCCGACCATTTCATCGAAACAAGTCGGCTTGTTTTTCAAAAACAAGATCCTTCAGAAGCCATCATTTCTCTCGAGGGATATTTGCAATGAATTTGAGAATGCATTCCAGTTTCGTTTGTCTTACAAGCAAGGATGGAGGGCAAATGAGCAGGCTAAGGAATGTATCTCCGGTCCTCATTCGTCTTGTTTCCACCTACTCCCATAGATGTGTCGACGGCTTGTGGATGCCATCCCAGGCATAAGAGCAGTATGGACGTCAGACGAAGGGAAGTTCAAGCAACTCTTTGTATCTTATGATTGCTCCATAGCTGGGTTTAAGTTTTGCAGGCCGGTGCTCAAATTGGATGCTTGTTTTTTGACTGAATACTATATAGGGGTCATTGTTTCTCGGCTAGTGCGCACAATGCCGATGATGGATTGTACCCGCTAGCATATGCCATCGTGTCGAGTGAGAATGATGGCGATTGGTTGTGGTTCTTGCAAAACCTTAAGGAAGTCATTGGTGAACGTTGTGTTGTGTTGGTCACCGATCGGAACACCTCTTTGCTTAATGGAATTATTAAGGTTTTCGGCGGGGATTGTAATGCATGGTGTTTCTGGCACTTGAAGGAAAATTTTAGTAAGTTTGCTAGCTCGAAGGAGTTTAAAAATAAAAGGCGTAAGACGGCTTTGAAGATTGTTGATCAGATTGCATACGCAAGAATGTAAAATAGATTCATATGGGAAGATTGTGTGGAATGGTCCAAGATCTGGCCAAAGTGGGTGGAAGAGAACAATCCAAACCATTGGTCGAATGCGTATTTTCCTAACTAAAGATGGGACAAGATGTACAAAAATCTCACAGAATGTTTCAACAATTGAACACTAAAATTGAGGGATTTGGACATAATGCAATTTATGACTGGACATGTGACAAAATTGACTGACATGTTAGTACGTAAGCGCGCCGCCATTTGTACATGGAAATTGCTCGTTGGTCCCCAAATTGAGAAGGAAATTAAGGAACACCAATTTGTTGCCCGCAAGTATATGCATCGTCCCACCTCCCCGACGGAGTTCACGGTCCTAAATAGTTTTAGTCAAGTTTGACCAGCGTACGTGTAGTTGTCTTGCTTGGCAGATGTCTAGGGTCCCTTGTGCCCATGCTTGTCGTGCAATTCAAAACTCAAATTTTTTCATTTGCGACATGGTTGACCCAATGATGACTAATGCTACGCAAATGTTGATTTATGACAACTTTATGTCTCCCGTGCCGTTGTATAACATACCTCTGTTGTCCTCATTTGATCCATCCAGTGTGTCCAGCTATATTACCGATGGAGGTGTTGCAGGGTGTACGTTGTACACGTGTGTGTTATATTTTGAGCGTTGTTAGTAGTTTAGGGGTAATTTTTAATTTTTGGTTACTTTTTGAGTCTGGGGATACGATGGTTATGCTTGATTGTATGAGTTAGGTGAGCATGCTAGATTCTTGTCTCGTTGATTGCCTGTCTAATTTGTTCACATGCATATATCTGGCATCCATGTTGCATAATTTCCACACCATAGGCAGGTTTGAGTAGGTGTTTTCGCGTAGTGCACAGTATGTCCTGAAAGCATCCCATGTTTCATTGTTCTTCACTTTCCGCATTTGCATAAAATAGTAGGCGTTTGTACCGCATATCATGAGTGAAATATTTTATATGCATGTGCGAGGGTTGATGACGTGTTTAGGGGATGAAACAAGGCCGTTTTTGCATGATTAGACCACTAAATATGTCTCATTGATCCCTTGTTAAACCAGTCCGTGTCAGTTCCTGTGTCAGACTTAGGAAACCGGTATTTGGGTGGTGTGTCGGTTTGGTGGTCCAACTCTGTGTTCATTTATTCATCAGAAATATGGTTGCTACGGAAAATTTGAGGTTTGCCTGTGGATGCCATGATCTTGGAAAAAAAAAAAAAAAAACCTAACCTTTAACCATAAACCCCAACTCTTGTTATAAAAAATATACCAACACCTTTGGCCACCAATAATTTTCCCTTTTAGGGAGAGAGAGATTTCCTATTGCAAAAAAAAAAAAAAAAAAAGATGACGTCAGTAGCGCTACACCAAAACAGGTGTAGCGCTCCCGGACTATCTGCGAGGAAAAAAAATAAAGCCGGTCTCTCTCTCTCTCTTCCCCACTTTTTCTTCTTCTTCCTTATTCTTCTTCTTCTTCTTCTTCTTCTTCTTCCTCCGACCAAACCCCATAACTACCCAAAACCCTAAACTTTGACCTCCCATAACTCTCCCAAACCTTCACCAATCTCCACCAAAATTTGCAGAAATACTCCTCTCACTCTCCTCTACCGTTCTATCCGTACCAAATTTCTCCTAACCCCCCAAAATTTCTAGATCAGAAAACTTAAAAACCCAAACTTTTCAACCTAAACCCTTCAAGTCATGGCGTCTAAGAGGCAACACATTGGCAAGGGGAAGGCAGTAGCGGGGTCCTCTAGTGGTGTGAAGGAGTTGCAACCGGGTCGGGCTAAGCGTAGGGACCAAGAGCAGATAGAGAGAGATAATCAGGCAAAGTGGGAGGCCTCGATTAAGAAGAGGGGGGTGAAGAACGAGAGGCATATTGTGGATGACGGGTTATGGCCCGAGAACTTCCCGCCGTTTTTGGCCATCCGGGATCAAGGTATGAATTTTTGGTTTGAACCTAATCCCGGTTTCAATACTGTTTTAGTGGAAGAATTCTATAAGAATATGGTTGCTCCGGAGCCGGGTACCTTTTTGACTCCGGAGGCACGGATTGTCTCCAAAATTGGCAATATGCCGGTGTTTATTAATGCCCAAGAGATAGCCCTTGCATGCGGATATGTGAGGCCTACAAGGCCCGCGAATTACCCTAGGCCAGAATCCGCGTTTAACGATGATGAGGTGAATAGGTACTTGTATGATGATCGTAGAAATGCTAGGATTCCTCATTGGCCCGGTAGGCTCACACAGGATTACCGGTTTATGAATCAAGTTGTGTGTTATAATTTGTACCCCAGGGGCAAGGGGCGTGCGCCCCAGAAATTTGTGGGGAATTTGATGTTTGCTTTTATGGAGGAGAATACAGTATGTGATTGGGCCCTGTTTGTGTTTGGGCAAATGTGTGATTTTAGAGATGCCCCCACCTCGTTGAGGATGCCATTCCCGTGTTTGGTGAGTAAGATTCTGAGAAGTAAGATCGCTCTGGCTAGGAAGTACCTCAGCAATGACCCTTTAAACCCTAAGGATATGGATTCTTCTATTCTCACTCGGAGTAGAGCACAAGTGAGGGTTGCTGAGGGGTCGCTGCTTACTCCACCGCCAGCTAATGCAAGCACCAAGACTTGGCTTGAGAAGATTTTTGGGTGCGTGACATGCTTGGCTAAGAGCCACCGGACGCTGAAGAGAGGGCAAGCGCAGATGGCTAGAGATCAGACTGATATACTTGATAGGCAGCGCCATTTGGAGGCACGGCTTGCAGGGCAGAATCCGAAACCGCTCGATAGCGCTACTGGAAATCAATTACCGATGGAGGTGTTACATGTACGAATTCTATAATAAATCCCCCCTCAACAAAAAGAAGTTTCGGATAACCAAAGAAGAGAAGGATTGAGTCGCAGACACGAGAAAAACACAGCACATTACAGCCTTTGTCGTCAACTGGGACACAACCGTAGCACATGCAAGTCCGCAATACCGGGATGAAGCGTACTTCGATTGTTACAGGTTGAGTCTCTCTCTCTCTCTCTCTCTCTCTTGTTAGGAAGTGTCCTTTTATGTAATGTGGATGTTTAGGAACATTTCAACTTGGTTTTTATCTATCGTAGTTGGTTATTGTACCATTGTTGAAATTAAAAATATCTGTACCCGTTTTTGGGATTTCTTGTACGTCATATTTGAGCATGTTATGATATAATGTTTCCCTAATCTTTTGGAACATGTACAAAGTCAATTGCATTCTCCTCACAAGTATGGGTGACCTTTACTTCACAAGCGGCAAATAGTCGAAACAGGTTATCCCGCTACGAGTCATATGGCAAACACATACATTTAATTAGTAACAAAATTTGTTATCGGGAACTTAAATTAAATCTGATAACATTAAATGAAAGAAATTTTGGGGGTGGTTTTACAATTGTCTTGACTGTGGACAATCGATCATGTAAGTCATTTGGCTTAAGTGAGTCCAACACATCAAGACGCACATCGACAAGGGATATGGCTATACAAAACCAATGATCAGGATTTCTTCCTACAAGTAGGGGTAGTATAAGCTGCAAGAAAAAAGGACATTGGCTGATGATGCGTAAGTTGGTACAAAACCAAACCAACTGAATGTAGCAATATAGGTGAAAATTAACGTACCTGGTCGCATTTGGCCACGTCATACCTAACTTTCTTAGTATCAACCTGATCCCTCAAAACATAGGGAAATCTGCTCTTTTTACGGGTAGCTAGCTTCAACTAGATTCCTCTACAAAAGAAGGGAAAAATTTTACAAGTTCACATCATAGTGTGAGAGGAATGAAAAATATAATTCACCTATTGGTAGTGAGATAGTACCACAAAATGCGATGGAAAAATGTGACGCCTGGGATGCGACTTTCCTTTCTCTATCTCCTTCACTTCCTTGAGCATGAGCCAATCCCTCACTGAATCAAAAACCAGCATGGGTAATAGAATGATTCATTAAGTGATAGACATTCAATAATTTTGACTTTGTAATATAGGTATATAACATAATCATAACAAGGTGGTAAGTAATTACCATGTTAGACACAAGGCCCTTCGGGCGGAATGACTTATAAACATTGCTGAAAGTCAAAGGCCATTTCATTGACTTCATTTGGATACACACCTCACTAAAGCAAATGTATCAAATAACTTGTGAGTAACAGATGTTAGACAGGATGTTAGTTATTAATAACATATTAATGTGAAAATGAAGCACGAATAGCGTCCTTACTCTTTCATGAGTTTGTTCGGTCTCCGAAGAAGATAATCCAATATCTTCTTCTTTTCGCTTCCCATCTTCTGTACCTTAAAAGGTGGTTGTAAAACATACGGATGTTGTGTAGATTTACTTTGTTTTATAGGACGATTCCCTCATCTTTGACTTGGTTGAGTAGATATTGTCTTTGTTTCCTTAGTGGTGGGTGTATCGTCAAGTATATTCTTTGAAGAATTTTGAAGAAGTTGACAAATGGGTGTTTCCCATTCGTTGCCTCCATGGGCAACATATTCTATCTCATGTTCTTATTCTTCATCTTGTTCTGTATCTTCTTCTACTTTGTCTTTCTCTCCCTTTTATTCTTCTTGTTTGTCTTTCTTTCTCCCTTCTTGTACTTCCTCCACCTCATCCTTGTCCTCATCTTCTCTCTCTCTCTCTCTCATCTTCTTCCTCATTTTCTTCTACTTCTCCATCTTCTTTTTTTTCGTTCCAAGGCCAGAGAGTGCGCAGCATCCATGGCACGCAAGTTGTCCTCATTTTCTATGAACTGATATATTAAATTATGGTAGAGTTCATTATAGGCCTATAAGAAAAAATTAATAATATGTCAGTATGTGATTTGAATGGATCATATTTGGGGTATAAAAGTACAACTTTATTAAAAACCACCGGATTGTGCATGTTGTGGAGGGGATAGTCAGCCAACGCAAACTCCTTAGCTAGGATGTCTTCCGGCTCCATTCTTATGCACTTAGCTATCAAATCCTTCGTCCGTAATGCAATGGGAAGCTGACTTTCTTTGGCACTCTGTTCATCGCACATAACATTCATTGAGAATCGGTCAAAGTATATTATCTTGAAAAATTAAAGAACGACATATTAGCAAAACAAATAACGCCAAAAAATAACTTAAGTGAGTAAATAAGAGGCAAAAGTCGAACAGATAATGTTGTTCAACATACCATTAAAAGGAACAAACATCCTCCAATACATTGGCCATGTAAGGGACGACGCTTTCTCGATGCTCGATCCCTGAAACTCTCAATTTGGTTTACCAACCACTCCATGATTAAAGCCGGCCACTTGCATGTCTTGATTTTGGTCATCTTAGCACATGTAACGGCGGGAAACAAAGTAGGCCCGACAAAAACCTTGGTTGTGGGGCACAAGAAAGACCCCAATGCAAAGAGCATGTACGCCCTTTGAAATTAATTAAAAATCACGAGATTATGCATGTTGTGGAGCGGAAAGTCAGTCGACGCAGACTCATTTGCTAAGATGTCATCCGTTCTTATGCACTTAGCTATCAAATCCAACGTCCATAATGCAATGGGAAGCTGACCTTCTTCGGCACTTTGTTCGTCGCTCATAACATTCATCGAGAATCGGTCAAAGTATATTATCTTGAAAAATTAAAGACAGATATATTAGCACAACAAACAACACCATAAAATAACTCAAGTGAGTAAATAAGAGACAAACATCGAACAGATAATGTTGTTCTACCTTCCATTAAAAGGAACAAACATCCTCCAACATTTTGGCCATGTAAGGGACGACGCTTTTTCGATGTTTGAGCCTTGAAACTCCCAATTTAGTTTACAACCCAGTCCATGATGAAAGCCGGCCACTTGTATGTCTTGATTTTGGCCATCTTAACACATGTGACGGCGGAAAACAAAGCAGGTCTGACAACATCCTTGGTTGTGGGGCACAAGAAATACCTTAATGCAAAGAGCATGTACGCCCTTTGAAATTGATTGCCCGATAAATCTTATTGAAGGATCACTTTTTTCAACTAGGCAAAGCTCAAACTCTTAAAAGCATCGTTAAGGGTGTCATCATTCTCCTTCGTAAACAACTTCGCTATGGCTAATCTGTGTTTCTCCTGACATCCTGTTGGTACGCGCTTGCTTCCATTGGGCATCCCCAAAACCCTTTCGAAATCTTCCTTTGTTATGGGGCAAACTCTACCATTCAGGAAACCAATAGCGCGGGTCCGGGTAATAAACCGGTCGACCAATTTAACATAGAAGTCCCTATTTAGCCAATCACATTGGAGTTGAAGAAGATTAAAAAAATGGACTTTTTTTTTCCCAACAATGCATCCTTCGCTCTTGACTTAATGCCTTGTTCAAATCAACAAGTTGCTTTAGAGTACAACGAGTCTAAATCGAAGTCGAATTCTGTAAGTGAAGAATAAAACGTAATGGTTATATATGTACTCCTTGCTTCAAGTTTGATGCAACATATCTCCCATTTCAAATTTCATTACTTGTGTGAAATGAGACAAAAACGGAATGTCCTCCGGCTTATTTTGGGTATAAATGTACTGTTAAGGATTTTATCGCGAACACATGTTCAATCCTACAACGCAAACGCCCCTACGGATCTTGGGAACAATGAATCACAGAAAAAAGCAAGCAAATATGTGTGTAATGAAAAACCGGAAAGAAAAGCAAGACACAAGATATACGTGGAAAACCTCAACGTGAGGAAAAACCACGGGAGCCACACCAGTCCACTATGAAATCGAATTCAACGAGTACAAGTCTTCTCACAATCTCTCTGAGATTGGTTTTCTCTTGCCTCTCTCTAGTTTTCACACTCTGGAAAAACTGATACACAATCTCTCGAACACAAAGTCGGCCGAAACCCTAAAAAGACATTTAAGGCCTCGGTAGCACTACAGGGAAATACCTGTAGCGCTCCAGAACACTCTGTTCCCAAAATAGGTCCTGGGTAGCGCTACCCCAAAACCTTGGTAGCGCTACCGCTTGGTTATCTGCATACTCCCAACAATCTCCCACTTGAAGATAACCTGAAGCATCCGCAAATAAACAACTGCAACCCAAATGATCTCAATCATACCGTGGACGTAGTCATCTGACCCCTCTTGGTGTGACTCCAGGCCCATCATCTCTTCAAGCATGAAGGCCAACTGAAGTTGAACACAACTTCAGTTTCTGAACAGTAACAGACTTGGTCAACATATCTGCCGGATTTCGATCCCCCAAAATCTTCTCTAGCAACAAATCCCCATCCTCCAAAAGCGAACGAATGAAATGGTACCTCAGATCAATATGCTTCGTCCTGGCATGGAACACTGGATTTTTGGCAAGGTGTATAGCACTCTGGCTGTCGCTGAAAAGAACGCAGTTCTCTTGTTTCAAACCCAACTCCTCCAAAAAGCCCTTCAACCAAATCATCTCCTTTGCAGCCTCAGTCACGGCCACATACTTAGCTTCAGTCGTGGATAGTGTCACCAACTTCTGCAGACGTGAGACCCAGCTCACCGCTGTTGAACCCATAGTATAGATATAACCCGTGGTGCTTCGCCGCGTATCCTGATCACCGGCAAAGTCCGCATCCACATATCCCTGCACTGTCAATTTCCCTTTCCCAAAACAAAGTGGCAAATCAGTGGTACCTCTCAAATATCGCATGATCCACTTTACTGCTTCCCAATGCTGTTTCCCTGGATTGCTAGCAAACCTGCTCACATCTCCCACTGCATGGGCAATGTCTGGTCTCGTGTTCACCATCGCATACATCAGGCTACCCACGGTCGAGGTATACGGAACCTTGGCCATGTACTCTCTTTCTGCATCTGTCTTGGGTGATTGCCCCTGAGAAAGTTTGAAATGACTTCCCAAGGGTGTGCCAACTGCCTTAGCACTCTACATATTGAACCTCTCCAGAACACGTTCAATATACTCAGCCTGACTCAACCGCAAGGTACCCTGAGCCCTATCTCTACTGATCCTCATCCCAAGTATCTGCTTAGCTGCACCCAGATCTTTCATAGCAAACTCTGTTGCCAACTGTTGCTTCAACCTGTTGATCTCCCTAACACAGGAACCTACTACAAGCATATCATCTACGTAGAGCAATAAAATGATGTAGCTAGACTCAAACCTCTTGAAGTAACAACAGTGATCTCCATTGCACCTTGTGTAGCCACTGCGCTGCATGAAACCATCAAACTTTCTGTACCACTGTCTGGGAGCCTGTTTCAAACCATACAGACTCTTTTTGGGCCTGCACACCATCTCTTCCTTGTCTTCCACAATGAAGCCAACAGGCTGCTTCATGTAGATTTCTTCATCTAAGTCCCCGTGAAGAAAAGCAGTTTTAACATCTAACTGCTCAAGGTAGAGATTTTCAGCAGCAACCAAACTCAACACCACTCTGATAGTGGCCATCTTCACAACCGGCGAAAATATCTCTGTATAATCGATCCCCTCCTTCTGTTGGAAGCCTTTTACAACCAATCTTGCCTTGTACCTCTTCTTGCAATCACTCTCTTGCTTAAGTCGAAAAACCCATTTATTCTGCAAGGCTTTCTTTCCTGCGGGAAGCTTAGCTAACTGCCAAGTATCGTTGGAACGAAGAGAATCCATCTCTTCCTGCATCGCAGTCTTCCACTTAGCTGACTCGGAAACCTGCATAGCCTCATCATAGCACTCTGGTTCTCCACTGTCCGTCAAAAGCAAATAATCAAGCGAAGAAATATATTTCGGATTCGGCTTGGGTACTCTGGTTGACCTCCTCAACACTCTGACCGCTGAACTAGTCCCTGTCTCTGGAGCTACCTCATCTGAAACTGCCCCCTCTGAAATTGTCTCATCGGCTCTCTCCTCTGCCTAACCAGACCTCTGTTCAACCCCACTGTCATCTGGAAGATCCTCCAACCCAAAGTACTCGGACGTATCTCCATCCGAAGTGGTACTCTCACTGCTCTGTTTGTTGTCCCTGTCTTTGTACATCACCTTCTCATCAAACACAACGTCTCTGCTTCTGATTATCTTTCAGTTCTTGTCATCCCAAAAATGATAACCAAAATCATCTCTGCCGTACCCAATAAAGGTGCACTTCTGTGACTTAGCATCAAGTTTATCCCTGTCCTTGTCGCTAATATGCACATAGGAAACACAACCGAAAACACGTAAGTGTGAGAGGTTTACCTTTTTACCACTCCAAACCTCCTCTGGTATGCCAAAATTCAACGGAACTGATGGCCCAAGATTGATCAAATATGCTGCTGTGTCAACTGCATCTGCCCAAAACATCTTGGGCAATCCTGCGTGTATCCGCATGCTCCTAGCACGCTCAGTCAAAGTCCTGTTCATCCTCTCTGCAATGCCATTATGTTGCGGAGTCCCTGGACGTGTCCTCTCTAAACGAATCCCGAATAGAGCGCATGCTTTCTTGAACTCCCCCAACTCATACTCTCCGCCATTGTCGGACCTCAACCTTTTCACCTTCAAATCTGTTTCATTCTCAACCCTGGCCTTCCACTTCTTGAAGACTTCAAAGACCTCTGACTTGTGCTTCATGAAGTATACCCATACCTTCCTCGAGTGATCGTCGACAAAGGTAACATAGTAGTAAGAACCGCCAATAGAAGACACTGTAGCTAGACCCCACACATCTGTATGGACAAGCTCTAGCTTCTGAGCCCTGGGAGGTCTGCCGCCTTTCTGAAAGCTAACCTGTTTCTGTTTCCCGAAGATGCAATCCTCACACATGTCAATATCCACTGACTCTAAACCCGGTAGCTTCCCATTCGACTGCATAACCTTCATTCCCTTCTCACTCATATGCCCCAGTCTATAGTGCCACAGATTTGAACTCTCCTTGCTGTCTGCAACTGCAAGTGTATCGCTACCATGTGAAGTCAAGTAAAGTGTACCAACTTTCTTGCCTTTAGCCGCCACCATGGTACCATTGGAGACTTTCCACGTGTCCCCTGTGAATGTCGAAGTATAACCTGCTGCTGTAAGCTGTCCAACCGAAACAAGATTCCTCTTCAAATTTGGAACGTGCCTGACATCTTTCAGACACCATCTGTACCCTTGCGTCGCAATCTGAACATCCCCTCTTCCCACTATACTGCAAGGCTCATCGTCCCCCAAGTATACTTTCCCAAAGTCCCCTGTTACATAGTTCTGCAGAACCTCCCTGTTAGCAGTGGCGTGAAATGAGGCACCCGAATCAATCACCCACGATTCGGCGTCGCTGTTCATGGCAAGAATAAGTGCATCGTGCACAACATGAGCCTCTTGCCCATTGTTATTCTTCTTCGGTGCTTTGCAAGTCGTTGACATATGGCCTGTCTGACCACAATTCCAACATTCACCTTTAATAGACCGAACCTGAGATTTGGCCTTATTTCCTTTACCCTTGGATTTCGACCTGTTCCTGTTCTGAATCTGACCACCCCTGGCCTGGCTTCTACCCCTCTGCTCAACACTTAGAGCTGAACCTGAACTACCTGAACCATCGATCGAATCCCTTCTGACCTCCTCAGTCAAAATCAAACTGACAACCTCACTCAGTTTCAACTTTTCTTTCCCTGCCAAATTACTGACTGCAGTAACTGTACCCTGCCAGCTCTCTGGCAACTGAGACAGAATTAACAAGGCTTGAACCTCATCCTCAAACTTGATATCAACAGACGTAAGTTGATCAACAATCATATTGAACTCACTGAGATGTGACATAAAGGAAACCCCTTCTGCCATAGATAGGTTGAAAAGTTTTTTCATAAGATGTACCTTATTCGCAGCAGACGGTTGCTCGTACATCTTCTTCAGCGCTTCCATAAGCTTCTCCGTCGTTTTCTCTTTCAATATGTTGTGTGTGACTGACTTTGAAAGAGACAGGCGAATAACCCCTAACGCCTTCCTATCCAGAACGTCCCAATCCTCGTTGCACTCTCCTGTCTTCTTCCCCTTTTCTTTACCCAGCAGCGGCCGGTAAAGATCCTTCTGATACAGATAGTCCTCTATCTGCGTTTTCCAGTACGCGAAATCTGACCCATCAAACTTGTCGATCCTCTGTTTGCCTTCTTTAGAACCCATAGCTCCCACTGAAACCCTAGCCTGCCCGAACGAGATTAAACCCTAACCTGTCGAACAAAAACTACCTCAACTGCGGCTCTGATACCACTTGTTAAGGATTTTATAGCGAACACCTGTTCAATCCTACAACGCAAATGCCCCTACGGATCTTGGGAACAATGAATCACAGAAAAAAGCAAGCAAATATGTGCGTAATGAAAAACCGAAAAGAAAAGCAAGACACAAGATATACGTGGAAAACCTCAACGTGAGGAAAAACCACGGGAGCCACACCAGTCCACTATGAAATCGAATCAACGAGTACAAGTCTTCTCACAATCTCTCTGAGATTGGTTTTCTCTTGCCTCTCTCTAGTTTTCACGCTCTGGAAAAACTGATACACAATCTCTCGAACACAAAGTCGGCCGCAACCCTAAAAAGACATTTAAGGCCTCGGTAGCGCTACAGGGAAATACATGTAGCGCTCCAGAACACTCTGTTCCAAAAATAGGTCCTGGGTAGCGCTACCCCAAAACCTTGGTAGCGCTACCGCTTGGTTATCTGCATACTCCCAACATGTACAACTTAATTAAAAATCACTGGATTATGCATGTTGTGGAGGGGAAAGTCAACCGACGCAGACTCCTTAGCTGGGATGTCATCCGGCTCCATTCTTATGCGCTTAGTTATCAAATCCTTCGTCCATAATGCAATGGGAAGCTGACTTTCTTTGGCACTCTGTTCGTCGCTCATAACATTCATCGAGAATCGGTCAAAGTATATTATCTCGAAAAATTAAAGGCAGACATATTAGCATAACTAGCAACACCATAAAATAACTCAAGTGAGTAAATAAGAGGCAAAAGTTGAACAAATAATATTGTTCTACATACCATTAAAAGGAACAAACATCCTCCAACACTTCGGCTATGTATGGGACAACGCTTTTTCGATGCTATATCATTGAGACTCCTAATTTGGTTTGCCAACCAGTCCAAGATGAAAGCCGGCTACTTGTATGTCTTGATTTTGGCCATCTTAGCACATGTGACGGCGAGAAACAAAGCAGACCCGACAGTATCCTTGGTTGTGGGGCACAAGAAAGAACCCAATGCAAAGAGCATGTACGCCCTTTAAAATTGATTGCCCGATGAATCTTCTTGTAGGATCACTTTTTTCAACTAGGCAAAGCTCAAACCCTTAAAAGCATCCTTAATCGCGTCATCATTCGCTTTGTAAACAACTTCACTATGGCTACTCTGTGTTTCTCCTGACATCCTGTTGGTACGCGCTTGCTTCTATTGTGCATCCCCAAAATCCTTTCGAAATCTTCCTTTGTAATGGGGCAAGCTCTCCAATTCTGGAAATCAATAGCGCGGGTCCTGGTGTTAAACCGGTCAACCAATTTAACACTTAAGTCCCTATTTTGCCAATTACATTAGAGTTGAAGAAGATTACAAAATGGATTTTTTTCACCCAATGCATCCTTCGTTCTTGACTTAATGCCTTGTTCAAATCAACAAGTTGCTTCGGAGTACAGCGAGTCTAAATCGAAGCCGAATTCTGTAAGTGGAGAAAAAAATCTAATGGTTATATATGCATTCCTTGCTTCAAGTTTGATGTATCATATCGCCCATTTCAAATTTCATTACTTGTGTGCAATGAGACAAAAATGAAATGTCCTCCGGCTTATTTTGGGTATAAATGTACAACTTAATTAAAAATCACCGGATTATGCATGTTGTGGAGTGAAAAGTCAGCCGACACAGACTACTTAGCTGGGATGTCATCCGGTCCATTCTTATGCGCGTAGCTATCAAATCCTTCGTCCATAATGCAATGGGAAGCTGACCTTCTTCGGCACTCTGTTCGTCGCTCATAACATTCATCAAGAATCGATCAAAGTATATTATCTTTAAAAATTATAGACAGACATATTAGCACAACTAGCAACACCATAAAATAACTCAAGTGAGTAAATAAGAGACAAAAGTTGAACAAATAATGTTGTTCTACATACCATTGACAGGAACAAACATCCTCCAACACTTCGGCCATGGAAGGGACGACGCTTTTTCGATGCTCGATCGTTGATACTCCCAATTTGGTTTACCAACTAGTCCATGATGAAAGCCAGCCAATTATATGTCTTGATTTTGGCCATCTTAGCATATGTGACGGCGGGAAACAAAGCAGACGCGACAGCATCCTTGGTTGTGGGCCACAAAAAAGACCCCAATACAAAGAGCATGTACGCCCTTTGAAATTGATTGACCGATGAATCTTCTTGTAGGATCACTTTTTTCAACTAGGCAAAGCTCAAACTCTTAAAAGCATCCTTAAGGGCGTCATCATTCTCCTTTGTAAACAACTTCGCTATGGCTACTCTGTGTTTTTCCTGACATCCTGTTGGTACGCGCTTGCTTCCATTGGGCATCCCCAAAACCCTTTTGAAATTTTCCTTTGTTATGGGACAAACTCTACCATTCAGGAAACCAATAGCGCGGGTCCGGGTGTTAAACTGGTCGACCAATTTAACATAGAAGTCCCTATTTAGCCGATCACATTGGAGTTGAAGAAGATTAAAAAAATGGACTTTTTTCTTCCCAACAATGCATCCTTCGCTCTTGACTTAATGCCTTGTTCAAATCAACAAGTTGCTTTAGAGTACAACGAGTCTAAATCGAAGTCGAATTCTGTAAGTGAAGAACAAAACGTAATGGTTATGTATGCACTCCTTGCTTCAAGTTTGATGCATCATATCTCCCATTTCAAATTTCATTACTTGTGTGAAATGAGACAAAACGGAATGTTCTCCGGTTTATTCTGGGTATAAACGTACAACTTAAATAAAAATCACCGGATTATGCATGCTATGGAGGGGAAAGTCAGCCGACGCAGACTCCTTATCTGGGATGTCATTCGGCTCCATTATTATGCGCTTAGTTATCAAATCCTTCGTCCATAATGCAATGGGAAGCTGACCTTCTTTGGCACTTTGTTCGTCGCTCATAACATTCATCGAGAATCGGTCAAAATATATTATCTTGAAAAATTAAAGACAGACATATTAGCACAACAAACAACACCATAAAATAACTCAAGTGAGTAAATAAGAGGCAAAAGTCGAACAGATAATGTTGTTCTACATACCATTAAAAAAAAAAAAACATCCTCCAACACTTTGGCCATGTAAGGGACGACGCTTTTTCGATGCTCGATCCTTGGAACTCCCAATTTGGTTTGCCAACCCGTCCATGATGAAAGCCAGCCACTTGTATGTCTTGATTTTGGTCATCTTAGCACATGTGACGACGGGAAACAAAGTAGGTCCGACAGCATCCTTGGTTGGGGCACAAGAAAGACCCCAATGCGAAGAGTATGTACGCCCTTTGAATATGATTGCCCGATGAATCTTCTTGTAGGATCACTTTTTTCAACTCGGCAAAGCTCAAACTCTTAAAAGCATTCTTAAGGGTGTCATCATTCTCCTTTGTAAACAACTTCGCTATGGCTACTCTATGTTTCTCCTGACATCCTGTTGGTACGCGCTTATTTCCATTGGGCATCCTCAAAACCTTTTCGAAATCTTCCTTTGTAATGGGGCAAACTCTCCCATTCTGGAAATCAATAGCGCGGGTCCTGGTGTTAAACCGGTCGACTAATTTAACATAGAACTCCCTATTTTGCCAATCACATTTTAGTTGAAAAAGATTACAAAATGATTTTTTTTTTTCCACCAATGCATCCTTCACTCTTGACTTAATGCCTTGTTCAAATCAACAAGTTACTTCGGAGTACAGTGAGTCTGATTCGAAGCCAAATTCTATAAGTGAAGAACAAAACATAATGATTATATATGCATTCCTTGCTTCAAGTTTGATGCATCATATCTCCCATTTCAAATTTCATTACTTGTGTGAAATGAGACAAAAATGGAATTACAAGTACATGCACTTCATTGCCCTTCTTCCTCTTTCGATAGCGAGGAAGTTCTTCGAGGGCGCTCGGTACTTCATCATGATATTTTGCATCATACATGGCTTGCCAATCATGGCACTCAAGCTGTTTATCTTCATTCCACACATATGAAGCTTGTACAATCGCTAGTACAAGGAAATAATAGATGCGGCTAATGGACGTAAAAGAAAAGATTGATGTAATAACAATAAGACCAATACATGTTAGCTCCATTCAAGTGCCCAACCTCCTTCTGCGGGACACATCCAATGAATCCCTTTGGTCCTTCTCTGAGACCTTCTTTTAGGTGCTTAATAAAATTTGCTTTGCAAAAAATTAAGGAATAGCAAGTCATACGGGGGAATATGAAATTTGGAAGGAATTTTGTAACCCTCCATAAAAACAATTCACATTTTTCAACTACACACATGGAAGGTAAAATATATGAAAATTGACATGAAAATATGATATCCATTGCCTCGACGTTGGTGCTTGCAAGAAACAGCATCCCAGTCTTGAAGTGGGATAGTAAATTTCCATGCAGTCGACCTCGTTCATTTCATATTCCCTATAATCAATTCAAGAAACAATAAAAAAAAAAGTGAAGATAAGGATCATATGCACATTCTATTTGCTTGATTACGATAATATAAATGACAAAAATAGGCAACTACTACATTAGCAAGACAAAAATAGGCAACTACATTAGCATAATAGGACAAAAATAACAAAACAACCATCTAAATTTATGACCGTGTAGGAGCTCAACCGAGCAATTGCTCCACGAAAACTCCCAAACTCGATACAACCCAACTAATCTCATTTTTCGCTCTCAAGGGTGGCCAAAAAAGGAGAGTCAACAACTATATAAAGCCTTTAAAATCGCACAACAAAATCCACCTCCAACTGTAAAAGATCTAATTCTGTCAGGTATACTCAACTTGCTTGCAAGTTGCTGCTGCTGAGGTCGCCTAATTCTTTAGTATTTGGATTGCCAACATATGAATTCTTATTTATGATGACTTTGACTTTCTATTCTTTCTATGGGTCCTTCTATGCACTTTGACTTTTTCAGAATTTCCATATCTACATTTGTTTTTTATTTTTATTTTTTATTTTCTTACAAGGGTCCCAAAACTCATTTGCAGTGATTGACACTCTTGTTTAAAAGGCAAATTTAGAGAAAGAGGGGCAAACATTCGAGGATTGTAATGGATAAACATAGAAACCAATTTACTGCATTCCATGTCATAATGGATAAACATTCAAGGATTATTGTAGGCCACTAACATTCAAGGAAAATTGACGGGGGGAAGGAAGGCACTAAAAGAGACTGATATACTTGTTAAGTACCAATACATAAACTAGAAAGAAATAAAAAAAAAAAGGTTTAAAAAAACAAGAGAGTGACATCTACAAAGAAATAATGTGTCTCTGGGATATTGATTGTCTTTGAACTGCAAACCTGCTTCTTGGACTATTAACCCCACCAAAAAATAATGTAAGTGTTAGAAAGTTAACCATGCATAGTTTTCTAAGCAATTAACACTTTGCGGCTTGGTCACCAAGTCATAAAGTGCTAAAAAAACTTCTTTCCAACGAATTTAATGTTAGAAGATAGTTACTATGGAAGATGTTGTAGACCACAAAGCAACAACCTGGGGAAATACGCACTAACAGACTTTTAGATAAAACTTATTATTTTTACTTAATACATGTGTTGAACGATCATGAAAGTAGAATAAATGTGTTGGAGGATTAAGCAACCACAAGAGCGACCTCACTGCAACAAGACAAACCAAGTGTTTAATTATCAACACTAGTCAACAACTATAACTAGTATAATCTCTCCAAACACCAAGTGTTGTTGTCTAGATTGAAGTTGCTATACCACTTAACAACTCCCGTGGTGAAAGGTTATCTAACTTAACAGGAATCTAAAGTTTCTCAAATCTCAAAAGTTTACTAGGATATCAAATTAGAATGCGTTATTTATTTTGAATGTGAAGGCCATATCAAGTGCTCTTTGGTGCCTCAATGATATCTCTTTCCTTTTTCTGTTTTCAGGAATATACGTCGAGAAGTTAATCAAGCCACCATTCATCTATCAAGGCTCAAAATAGGATTCATTTTTCCAAGGCCTAAACAAATACTACAAGGCACTACATTCAATCAGTTAGACAACTGTTAAAGAGAGAAAATTAGCATGAAATCAACAGTTGGTTTCTATCGCGGATTCAACATTAATGATGTGTTGAGGACTCAGTCACTTACTCTCTTTGATCTCTATGTTAGATGCAAAACTCATAGCCAGAGGGCTGCCCTTATAGGCAAACCAAAATTCCTACGCTAAACAATGGCTTCACGGTAGAGGAGCCCAACAATTACTCCTAGTAGCTGAATGTCTGGTGATGGGTAATAAAGGAGTAAATGAAGGACCCTCATGAAATCAAGCAAGGAAAGAGGCATACAAAACAAGCATTTAATCAAACACATGGGTGCACTTGAAGACAAATTAAGAGTAGTATTCCAAGTACCACTCTTCTCACGAGCATTTAATCGAACTGATGGGGTGCATAACCCATGTCCACGTTTTTACCAACTTGGTTGTTCGATTTTCTTCTATACGAACAACCCAAAAAAAGAACACACACGCACATATATAGGGATGGAAATTTGAATAACAAGAAAAAGGAAAGGAAATAACCTTCAATTTCGAGTAGTGGTCGAGGTCAGACAAACAACCGATAGGGCTTCGAGTGGCTTTGATTTTGACCGTCGTCAATTGGTGCCGGTGTGGGTACTTCTGCAACGGAATCGATGTTGGCCTGCTACTGCTGTGACGGAACCAATGTCGTCTATGTGTTCAGGTAAGAGAGAGAGCGAGAGAGAGTGCACAGCGTTGCACAGGGAGGGAGCAAGAGAGATAGAGGGAGATTTTTCGGTGGATTTGGAAGAACGAAGAAAAGAAAGGGCTTCTTTAATTTAGAGGAAAAAATTAAGTTAAGGGTATTTTGGGCATTGCAAGTGAAAAATACCATGTATCTATCATTTCTTTTTTCCTTGCCATGCCTTGGGAATTTGCCAAACCATGACCACCTTTTAGTCTTTATTTGCTCCTAATACCATGTTTTCGTCATTTTTTCAAAATTTTACAATCTATTTGGAAAATAAAAAGGTATAATTTTGGTGACAAATTTAGGGTGTTTGACTATAATCCTCTTGAATTATTTTTTTTTCTTTGTTCAAGTATTTTTCACCTTCGTTAGCTTTGTATCAATTTTTTTTTTATTATTTGTTTGTCCCAACTAGGTAATCAGAAAAACTAAAAAACGCAAACCAAAATTGTTATGTGTTCAGAAATGACAAAAAAAATAATCCAAAATTTATGTTTGTTTTTAATTATATACTCCCTCCATCCCATTTTTATAGTCCCATATTTTTTTTTTGATCCCAAAATGTATGTCCACTTTCCAAAATAAGCGATAGAAACTTGATAAAATTACATTATTACCCTTTTGTTTAAAGTAAAGTGCTA
Source organism: Vaccinium darrowii (assembly GCA_020921065.1). Lineage (NCBI taxonomy): Eukaryota > Viridiplantae > Streptophyta > Magnoliopsida > Ericales > Ericaceae > Vaccinium > Vaccinium darrowii. Next base: position 15,664,789 of record CM037159.1, on the reverse strand, counting down.
CAGAGTACTACTTACATCACCTTTTGAGAGCGAATAAATGAAAAATTGAACAATTTTTGATGTAATCATTGTGTCCCATTAAAAAGCTGGAAAGGATAGGTAAGTTAGCTTTCTCACATATTTTTGAGTGTTCAGTTACCAAGAAAATGATAGGATCCTGAAAATTGATTTTCCCACCAGGACTTACTTTCCCTTAAAATAGGTCTTGCAAAATATATGAAATTTAGCGTTCTATCCTCTCTTCATTCTCAAGTTCTTTCCGCCAACGTTCTCCTTCACTCCTTTATTTCTCTTATTTCATACGATTCTCCATTTTTTCTTTATTTTTTTTTGCTATAAATATAGGCAACATAATCAATATGTTGGTTTTACAGATGTGTATTTTTAATATTGTCATCAGTCTTTTATTTTATTTGTACCAACCAATTAATTACCATCAGTCAAAATTGATTTTACTTATCTTATCTATTTATCTTTTAAGCATCCAAAAAAGCCAACCACTTGACTTTTTTTTATTCAATTTTTAATTGCATTTGTTTGTTTGCGTCAATTTTTTGTTTGTCTAGACGATAGAAATCGAAAAAGAAAAAATTATGATCAACACTCAAAATTCTTTGAGTAAATATCAAAATTATTAAAAAAAATTGGCTTATTTTTATCTCTATTAAAAAAAAATTGGGGTTCGATCATTATTTTTTATTTTCTTTATTTCTTTCGTTCGGACGAACTAATAATCCACAAAAAATTTGATGCGAAACAAATAGATATGAAAAAATTGAATAAAGACAAAAAAAAAGGTCAACTGGCTTAATAACCATATATATATATATATATATATATATATATATATATATATATATATATTTAATGACTGATTTTAGAGTTACCGATGATTCAAAGGTAGCAATTCATATATATATTTTTTGCCCAGATAAATAGCTCCCCAAATAACTTTTATTCAAAATAATTATTGAAATAAGATTCCCATAAGTTTCTTTTCTTGGAAAATGAACAACTAAATTTTAGTTTTCCTACATAATTCCTTTGTCAAATGAACACTCACAGGAAAATAGATTTTCTTTTCCTTTACTTCACTTCAATTCAATATTCCCATGATTTACTTTCCTGCACAAAATTTTGACAACTGACCGGAGCCCAAGTGGAAATATGAAAATGGGACAGAGGGAGTATTCTTTGGTAGATTATTTTAAGGTCCAATCATAACTTTTTACGTTCTACATTGCTATCATCAAAAGTAACCAATAATCTAAAGAAATAATAATTGAGATTATCAAAATAATGTTTTATATAAAAATATATAAATACTCTATTCTAGCTAACTCCAACTCAATTCTTTATTTTTTTCAAAATATTTACTCATATAATATTCAACCCTTCTCCATTTAAATTTCAAATTATAATAAACATATTCAATATTAGTCGTCGATTAAAAGTACTATAAATATCATTTGAATGATTTTAATTTATTAAATATTAGTAATATGCATATGTATACGTTGGAAAAGAATTTGCCAGCAAAATGTATATAGAATGTACATGAGGAGAGAGAAGGGGAGATGTGCTTGGGGTTAATTTAGTAATTTTATTCTACAAATTTTATCCATTTCCGCTTGATTTGACTTTGGATTGATGTCCAACAGAAAAGCTACAAGTATTTGTGAAAGGCCCAAGGTATTTGACTTTCTTCGTTTTGGGTTTTGAGACCGATTTTCTCAATTATTATTTAATTATTATTTACATTTTCCTCTAATTATTACTCTTATTTTCAAATATTATTCTCGTTTCTCTCTCTATCTCACTCCAATTATTATCTTTTATTTTCAATCATTATCTTAATTTTTCTCTCCAATCATTACCCAAAACCAAACAAAGGTCCTATGTTTCAGAATGGACAACACACAGGTGTACCAAAAAAAAGACAACTCACAGATTTGTTTGTAACTTTTCCCATATCTCTTTCTTGACTTTAAAAATATCGTATTGTCAGTCGACTAAGTTGATAATAAGTCAAGAAAAATATTAAAAAAAAAAAGATAGAATTTTCCTTAACGACAATCCAGTGCGCTAATTTTAGAATTTTACTTTAAAAAAACATTTCAATACACTTTTTAAACCTTAAAGACAGTCCAGTGAGCTAATTTTAGAATTTTCCAAAAAAAAAAAAAGACTTAGTCCTTGTTTTCCCATATGATTTTATGGGATTCCCATAAAATCAAATGGTACCATTTGCTAAAATCAAATAGAAAACAAGGCTTTAAAAAGCGTTTCATGTGGATACAATGCCGCTAAAAAAATGTAAATATAATACTTGTAAAAAACTACTCTTTTTTTCTGTTAAAGATTTTCACGGTAATTTCTATGAAAACGACGGCGCGTCATGTAACTTTCCGGGAATTTGCCGCTTTCGCCTGATAATTTTCCTCTTGATCTACTTCTTCATTACCACCGTCAGAATTAGAGAGAGAGAGAGAGAGAGAGAGAGAGACACACACACACACACACACAGAGGTGGAAATTGCCGCTGATGAGTTTGAAGAGAACAATATTCTAATGCGATTAGGTGAGAGAATAAAGAAATGAAAAAGGTTGATTCTTTGGTTCTCAAGGGAAGCAAAGGCATTGGAAACCCTAGTATTCTTGGCATAGAGGAAACAAGATTGCCTGATGATTTGGTCAGGAAGACGACAATGGGGGAGGTGAAAAGCCCTAGAAATGGCATAGACACGAAGAGAGAAGCAGAGGCCGCTAACATAGTTGGAGAAACAGGAATTCAAGAAAACCCTAGAGATGGTAGGGAGAGGAAAGGAGAAATGGGGGTCTGTGATATAGGGGTACAAGAGAGTAGAAATGGTGACAATGAGGGTAGAGAGAGGAAGATGACTGGGGAGGTGGAAAACCCTAGGAGTAAGGAAACCCCTCCTGATGATGATTGCTGTTCTATCTGCTTTGGGGACTTTGAAATTCCTTGCAAGACTAATTGTGGTCACTGGTTTTGTGGTGAGATTCTATTGCATTACCTTTCTGTTTCTTCAATTTGTTTTGATGTCTGATCTTTTCTTCTTCTTTTTTGTTTGGTAAGTAATACTGGTTTTATTGGTTAGGCATCAAGGGTCAAGGAAAAGAAAATAATGAAAAAGGCCGAACAAAAGAAAGATATAAAGCAATGTAAACTCTAAAAATGTGTTACATGTCAAGAATGGACAAAGAACAAAGAAGCACAATGTGTTACACATTGGCATCAATGTGTTACATGTGTTGCAGCAGTAGTAGCACTTTCTGTAAACAAAGAAGTAGCCAGCTTCCATTTTTTGGAGATACAGATACTGCAAAAAGCAAAGAGGTGCCAGATTCATTTTCTTGTCTTCAAAGAAGGTATCTGCTTCTACGTACTATAACCACCATCAAAAAACTCGAATGAGAGACCACCCCCTCTAAAAAATCCAAAAATTCGAAAAAGCATACAGGAAATCATTTCCACTTAGCATACTCAAAATCACTTTTTCTGGTCTTAGGCATACAGGAGATTCCAAAATCACTTGTACTAATCTTGACACCTCTCAGTTGAAGAAAGTATCCCTATGTCATACTTCAATTGGATTACTCCTTTGGTTGACCTCCATACTCGAAGCTATTGAACCAAAGGTCGACATCTAATGGTTTTGAACTTTTGATAACGGAGCCTGCACATGGGGTGGAACTATACTTAAAATTGATCATATAGTATTTTATAAACATTCAGCGTGCTAGCAAATAAAAACTAAATTATACCGGACTGAAACGTGAAGAAGGATGTATTTCACTTTGTTGAACGGGATTTTTCATGTTGTTCATGGTATTTGAGAATGATCTCACTGAAGCTCTTTTCGATTTAATGGCCCTTTCAAGAGCACTTCAGCAACATGGTATTGTTTGGTCTCCCGAAAATCTGGTTCCAGTAAAAAAATAAGACTTACCTCACATGAGATTGGAGCAGAAGAGTGATTGATTTCAATCTCCATGCTCTGTTTCTCCATGCTTTGTCTCTCTCTTCTTCTGCTTTTCTTGATCACCTATGTTTTTTTCTCTTGTTTCTCCACCGCTTTGTATTTTCTTCTCTCTCTCTCTCTCTCTCTCTCTCTCTCTCAATATAAAAGTGTTGGGCACATAAACCCTAGAGAAACAAAAAGAGACTTTTGGTCTCCACAAATTTTGGCGCCAGAAAACAACAAACGTGAAAGGGAAGTTTTGGAAAAGAATTGGGGTGTCAAGTAACAGAGTAAGGGATTTGGAAGGGGAGGGGGATTTGGGTGAGGTGGCAGCAGATTAAGGCTGGGACACAGATTGTAGGACAGAGGATCTGCTGCCCAATGTGGGGATGCACTCTCTCGACTCCCGACAAACAAAGTAGTAAGACAAAAGACTTAATTTTGAATCATAGATATCTGATCAGACTGTGAAACCCTAAATCTCTGTTTGGTCGATGTGCAAGTGAGCTAGATGGTAAGAAAACTGGTTTATGAGGTTCAGGTTTTTTAATTGTTTGGAATCCAAGAGAGCAAGAAGTTTCTGATCTGTTTGGCCTACTTTGAAAGCATGACAAAACCAATAACATAGAGAAAACAGAGAGGGTAGATTTGGCTAAGGATTTTTTTATTTCTTCTTTCTATTCCTTCTCTTTTCACACAAAAGAATTCGACCATTTGTATGTTGTACTTCTTTAATTTTTAATTCTTTAAATTCGCAGAAAACAAGTAAATATTGTAGCTAAGCAATCCTTTGGCCTCCCAATGGAATGACCATTTTCTTGCATTGACAAATCATGATTCCATTTGTACCGTATATTATATTGTTTTCTACTTTTCTTAGCAAGCCAAACGCTGGAATGAGTGTTGCAAGCGAATGACCTACACTGCCTAGGTTATACAGTTGTTACTGTTGTTAGAGGCTCGAGGTAGATATTGATCCCAATGCCGCAATTAGACTGAGATCATTGTACGGTTAGATTTTGATGGCCTTCAGTTGGAGATGTTATTTAGGGTTGGTTGGATCATCGATGGGTTGAGAGAAAAAGGTTCTGTTAGTATTGATCTGCCTACTTATTTCTTTTCACCCTCCATGTATTTCAGTGGGGTTTTTTACTGTTTTCTTGGCGAACCACAGAGAAATTTCTTGCCAAAAAACCCATATTATTTTGGGCAGTATTTTCTGACATGAATGCTTAAAAAGCATATGTTGTCTGAAAAAGAGCTTCATCTTCCTTTGAGATTGATCTCTCAAATTATGAGTTACTGTTAGTAATCTTCGTGGAGTACTTCTCGAAAAAAATAAAGTAAAAAGCCTTCTTTAAGCAAATAATCTTATTTTGGGGACATGATGTCTTCCAATTTGTTACATTGTGGGCTTTGCAGCCAAAGAATGAGCTTTAGATTCTGAGGACTTATATTCTGGATGTGAATTGTGCATACATGTTGTGATCTCATCTTATAAAAAATTTGTAATTTTATGGCATGTCATTGTAATAGAAGTCAGTTGTTATTATTTGCCACTTTGACCATCAAAAATGTAAAAGGCTTTGTTATACTTTGTACAGCCAGATGCATTTTGATGTTATGGAACTATGGGAGGGCACTTCAGAGTTGCAAGTGCCCCATTTGTGCACGTCGCATTTGTAAGTTGACACCAGAGGCATCACTATCCCTTAGGCGGGAAGAGGAAGTTGTTGAGGCTTTGAAGAAGGTTGAGAGGTACAATCGCCTTTATGTAGGTGGTTCCCGTGGCCTCGTGATGGTATGTTGATATATATTTGTAGAAAGTTTTTTGTAACTATCTGAGCAAACATTGTTTAGACTTTCTTTCTCTATTATATAGCCTGCTAATTTCTCATTATGGTAAAAATCCATAATATTTATGGATTCCTTGGAAACTATGGTAGACATTTGCGGTTTGTGTTAGATGGTGTCCATCCTTGTTGTGTTGGCATAGGTCTACTCATTGTCTGATGCGATCTTCTAATGTTCTTTCGATCTATGCATTCACATAGCCACACCAAAATTGATTTATCTTTTGGGGTTGAGCTACTGAAAGGTTATTCTAGGAACTTGGAAGCATCTGAATGGTATCTTTAATTGAAAAAATGACGTTGATTCATAAGTTACTTGAGATCCTTCACAGAGTTTGGCAATAGATATGGTGAAAACTTCAACAACACAGTGTTTTTTGCCAATTACTCTGGCAAATGGAGCTCAGTTTTATAAGTGTAAACTATGGTAAGTTTGCTTCTTGCATGAAATATCATTCATGATGTTTGATTCATTATTCTCAGGTAGTTGCTAAGCACCTGTCGTGAACATATTTGGCATTCTGTGGTCTCATACAAAGTTTTTGCTTGCTACAGAAAGTCCACGAGCTACCACTGCTATTGAGGAGATGTTTTGGAGAAATGATTGATCCTAGTAGATTGAGATTTAACTATTATATGGCACGGTTAATTGCTGTAAGTCCATCCTACAACATCAATGTATTGCGCTCAACTATTTCCTGGTTATTTTATTTTAGTTGGTAAAACTGTTACACTTGACACCTTACAAATGTTCTCTAGATGTGCTAAGTTGAGTTTGCATTTGAGACTCTGCTATCGTATTTGTGAGTGGTAGAATGGTTGTTAAATTCCAGCTTTATTTATTGTTTTGGATATAGAGACCCAATTACATGTTGTTTATTTGTAGCATGTAGGTGTATCTTACCCTTATTGCCATTACAGAGTTTTTTTTTTTTTGATCGGCCATTACAGAGTGTTCACACGGGGAACTTTTTGTTTTGAGCTTCATTTACAGCACAGATTGTTGAAAAACATTACCTGATATACCTATTTACGTCCCTGTTTGTATAAGGGACAAATTGATGCTCAAAAGGATTTTGAAGGATTGGCTAGTGGAGAGGAAGGTAAAGGTAGAAGAGTTTCAAAAGTACGCGCAATTGATTTTGGTGGAGAAGAGATGATAACTAACTTGCTGACTGGGAATAATGGGTGTAATTATATAAGAAGTTATATGGAATTGGAGGTATTGTGCATGCTAATTTTCTTGATTTTCTACTTTATTTTGAGCCCATAATTAGGAAAGTGAATTGACTTTTCCTTCGTTCATCTCATTTTTGATGCACAATGAATCCTTTATCAGCTTAAAATGAGATGTAATTCAGATTCTCATGCCCTAGATTCTTGCTTGGTGAGGCGAGGGCTGTGGTCGGGTCCCCTAGATTCTTTTGTTCAGCGGATGTTGGTTAATGAGAGTTTGTTTTCGCCTTGAGGGAGTTATTTCTAGTTCTCAGTTTGTTTTCGCCTGGAGGTAGTTATTTCGAATTCGGGTGGAGGTTCTTTGTGGGGTCTCTGTCAGTGCTGTTTTGTTGAGGCACTTGAGGGCGGGCTGTTTTGAGGTGTGAGTTTTTTGAGGAGAAGGGGACATTATTGGTTCTGGGTTTGGTTTCCGGTTTATGCTCGACTGCTGCTGTACTGGTGATTTCTTTCTGGTTGATTTATGTAGATTGGTTTGGTTTGCTTTGTCTGTTTGCTAGGCTCTTGGTTCGTCAAAGTATCAAACAAGGGTTTCAGACCTATATGGAGTTGGGATGAAGCAGGGTGTGTGTTTGGAGGAGGGAGGGAGCTGCTTAGCTGCTAGGTTCTGGTTTTGGCTTCTGCTCGTCTGCTGATGTCCCATGGGTTTCTATTTGGTAGATCCATAACTTTTGAGTTGGTTTGTGTTTGCTTCTGAGGCTATGGACGGTTTCCCTGGTTGTCAATAGCTGTTAGCCTCTCGTTCTTGTCAAACTAGGGATGCAGATGTTGGGAGACTCGGGTCGGAACCAGATGAGTGTATTGATGAACGAGTGGAGCTGCTTTAGTGTTGAGCTCTCTTTTTTGTGAATCAAGGGATTCAGACTGCGTGACTCTGGTTGGAGCCTGTCTGTCACCTTTAGTTGCTAATCTTTCTTTTTCTTTCTTCCCCTGCTTGCAAGTTGGCAACATTTTTTCGTCTGAGTTATATCTTGTCCTTCGTTAAGGTGGTGCAGTTTTATCTGGCCTTCGTCGCTGCGTAGGCCCCTATTTTGGGGGTCCTATCCTAGTCTTTTTTCTCACATTTTTGTTTGGAGTCATGGGGCATCGGTGCCATTACCACCTTAGTTATGGTACAGACACCCTTATGCTCCTCTCTTTGGAGTATTGTAGTGTTTTAGCTTTATAGGACAGTAGTGTTTCGTGCTCATTTCTCTTCTTTTGTTGTGTTATGCCTCTGGGATTCTTTTTCTGTATATATGAATTCTTTACTTGTTGATAAGGGAAAAATAACCGGATGTCTGGGCCAGGTTGCACGCACCTCGACTAATTCCGGCGCCCTGAAGGTAACAACCGGGCATAACCCAGTGGTCCCAAGATTTGAGATGGTTGGCCTCGGTTGGATTCGAACATGGGACCTCATGGTCAAGCACTTATTGCTTTCTCATGTCCACTTTGCCAATCACTTGGGGTTAAAGGTGTTAGTTATGGTATATACTCTCTCCGCCCTTAATGTTGGTCCTCTATTCTATTTTGGGATGTTCCAAAATATTGTTGATTTTCAAAACTAACCTCCTAAATGATCAAAGTAAGTTTGGGTTTGTTTGGAACTTGTGGAAAAGAAGAGAAAGGAACGGAAAATTAAATATCTCTCTCCCATTGTTTGGTTTAGAGGGAAAGAGGGAGAAAATAACAAATTCAAATTTTGTGCCAGTAAAAATTTCCTCCCATTTTCCCCCCCGTTTTCTTTTCTTCTCTTTCCTCTCATTTTTTCTAGGTTCCAAACACAGTGTAAGAGTGAGGATTAAGTCTGTTGTGAATATATAAATATTAAAGTTGCTCCTCTCTCTAACAACTTAAGTTTTTTTTTATGATTGGTGGTTAACAATCTAATATGGTATTAGAGGAGGCAATAGATCATTTGTTCGAACGTCTCCGCCTACCTAATGATTAAAACTTACACTTGTTTATCAACTTACACTTGGAGGAGAGTTTGGCAACACGTGATGAGACACGTTGAGAATATGAATGATAAAGTTGCTCCTCTCTCTAACAACTTAAGCACTCAGATGAGTTGGTGGTCAACAATCTAATATGTTAGAGCTTGTCCCACATTGATTAATTTTTTTTTTGATAAGTAAATAATTATATAAAACGAGCATAAAAGGATGCTACCCAATTACAGTAGAAAGGCCACCGACAAAAAGGCCCTATGCACCATCATGAGAAAATAAAAAATCAAACCAGTCAAAATATTGGTCAAGAGAAGGATAACAATCTCCCTTGTCCCAACTATACAAGCTATTCACCAAAAAACTATTGATTCTAAATAAAAGCTTTTCCACTCCTTCAAAACATCTCTGATTTCTCTCTCGCCAAATCATCCACATCACGCAAAGAGGAATCATGTTCCAAACACGCTTCCTCTTCATTCCCACATTGATTAATTATGACCTCTAAAACTAGTTTATTTGCCCGGGAGGCCTGTCCACTCATTGTCGATAATTTTTAGTAGGATGCCCGATGCTATCAGAGCTACGCTTTCGGAGGCTTTTGGACAAGACTCTCCCATGCCTTAAGTGCACATTTTTTTGTTGTTTGTTATGTTCCCTATAGTATGGATATGTTGTTTATCTCCCCACGTGCCAGTCGGGGGTTGCACGTGTGGGGGAGTGTTGGAGCTTGTCCCACATTGATTAATTATACCCTACAAAACTATTATTTGAGTCTAGTGGCCTCTCCACTCATTGCCAAATTGGTTGTGTTGGATGTTTTAACAAAATCGTTATGCTGGAAACCAATCTAACTTGCTAAGGAGATGTGCATTTCCTAAGTAGTGGAACTCCTAAAAGGAACCAAAATTAAGGAACGAAGGGAGTAGCTGCTAAATGCGGAGCCCAACAATAAATGGTGGTTATGTGTGAGAAATTACCGAACCCCTGTGCTGATTATAGATGGATGCAATATTTGATATTCGGATTATACTCCCACCAAGTAATTAACAGTGCATTTTGTGTTCTGAAAGTGAAAGAAGCAGTAACTAACGTTGTTCATCTTTTCACCGTTGCAATCCACCATATGGATTTGTGTAGTGTCAGTTTGGATACTGTTGGTTATCCCAAAAGTCGGTCTCGTGAATTTTCTTCTGGCAGATTTTAATTATATTTCGTCTTTACAGTTGTTGCTGGCCATTTTCTATGAGTTCTGTGGATTTGACTTCCTTCCGACAGGTATTTTGCTTCAACTTGGCATCAGTTCAAACCCATATAAGTGAACAGTGTACTGTTCGTGTGGATTGCGAGTGATTAGAAATGACATGTTAATTTAATGGTCTTTGACTTTTCATAATGTTTTTGCCAAGCATATACATATAAGAACAGTTGGATGATTGGTTGAATTTGAACCTCGCTATTTTGAACAGTAAATATTGTGTCAATTTGAACTAAATTGCCAACCATTATCATGGGATCAGGATTCTTTTTTTTTATGACTAGCAATCCCCCAAGGCCAGGTTTGATTGGCCGGGTAGTGAAGAATGTGTTATCCCGTGCTCTCACAACTATCCATACCGAGGGGATTAGTACCACATCCCGCACATAGTATATATATAACCTTCTGAAAGGATTAGTTCTACAGACCTCCAATCCTTCCAGACCAATTGGAATCCAACTGCATATTCGCCTCTTGTCCGCTTAGGGCCCTTGATTCTGATTTCACCTCTTTCGTGACTCCCATCTCGTTCAACTGTTTATTTCGTCAACCTTACTAATTTCTCTGTAATCTTCAGGGAGACTGGGGGCCATAAGAGTCTTTCAATATTCGGCTTTTGCTATTGTAATCCTCCTATTAGCCATTGGTCTGGTCCACAGACTCATACTTCACATTCGTGTGAGGCGCTTGGCTGCCTTCCGACAGTGACTTGCCTAAACTGTGAACTGCACAGTTTCAAGAGTGTTTCACAGTTTCAAGAGTGTTTTGTTTATAAGGCAGATCGAATAGTTGGAATTTCGGGATTGCACTGTGATTATGGTTCTGTTACATTTGTAAAAATTACTTGCATCGACATAGTTCTGTTACATTTGTAGAAATAGCTTACATAGTCAAATACAGAACTCTTACTGTAAAGATTGATATGCTTGTGCATCTTATGACTTGAGTGCTTATGATTGCAGTCGGTGGTGTAAATATAAAAGATGAAAGTTTATTGTGCAAATGGACCCTTTTCTCGTCCTCTCTCCATGTGTGTTATTGTGTTTTGGTTGTTTTCAGTGTTCCATTTTATTTTCCTATACTCTTTGGAGAGTTTTTTCTTAAGCCCAGCCTGTGGAATGGATGGACATGGGGTTCACTATACCCCATAGTGACGTCAATTGTGAGCTCTCTTAAATCTTCATTTCAGATCGGGAACCATTCATTTTTTCAAGAATGTTGAGGACATTATGAGTACAAAAATCATACTAATTATCTGAGAATAGTAGACACACAATTTAGACAAATTTGTGTTATAGTTTATTGTCTAAATGATATTGGTCATCCATTCTTGTAAAATAAATGGTATCCGATCATATGATTACCAATATCCAATTAATTTGATTTTTTTCATGAATTATCTACTCAACATTCTTGACAAATTGAACAGCTGCTTGCCGTGTCTTGGGAAAGGGTTATTTACCTGGAGACCCTCTAAACTATACTTCTTTTTCTCTTTCTCGGACAATCCCTAAACTAATTTCGCCTAAAACCAGACCCCCTAAACTAATTTCGCCTCTTCTCTTCCTCTCTCCATGTCCGCCTGGCAAGCATGAGTAAAGAATTACACATGAAAAAACCATAAAATGGGTTAGATGAGTAGAAGTATGATGCACGGAAAGTTATAGCACAGATTTCATTATCAAAAGCAGAACAGATTCACGGTAGCAAATAATGATCACCTATTTTGCTTCCTCTCTCCATATAGTAATATTTTTATCCGATCTTTACATTAGGACATTGTTACAGAATTTTTTTATTTTTTGCAAACATCATTTACAGGTTATTTAAAGAAGCCATTTAACTATAACTTTGACTTGGGATATTTTAAAGATAAATAGAGTAAAATTGACACCGTTTTCTTTCTCCCCAGAAACGTTGTGTGGATCGTGTCATAGATTGACTTAGATTGATAAATGGGAAGCAAATGTTGTTAGAAAAATAATATTCGGTTATTGGAAACAGATGTGGATTAATATAATATGTAAATTCGAATTAGAAAACAGAATTAGAAAAAACAAACCGAGGCCCGTGTATCACACGGTTTTCTTAAATAGATTCGCTGCTTCACTGGGGTGTTCAAGGTTTTTGTGAGTGTTCGTCTCCCGAAATACGACGGTTGAAAAATTGAAATGGCACCAAACTAAAATTGTATGGCAAACTGAATAAAGTAGTACTCTCACTCACAGAAACACGACCTAGGACTGAAAGAGAATGAAAGAGAAACATCATTTTGTTGTTCGATGAGTTTTCTGTGCTTGGAAAAACCTGAGATTTAAACCATCGGACGAAGTACAACTCATGAATCTAGTTGACTAGTTGCCACAAGGGAAAAAACAAATCATGCAAGTCCAACTCACAACATGTGGGACACTCTCTTGGTGGCCAATTACTAATTTGGCAGTTCAACCAATAAACAACAACTAAATGCCTCAATTGTCCATACCAATCATAGACTGACATAAGCTCAAGTTCAAACCCAGTTCAGTCCGGTCCACGGCCCCGGCCTCAGTACGCGCCTGGGTGTGTGGTGCGTACGCACTTTGAGAGAATTTCTTGTTCAAATCTCATTTTTGGATAACTCACAATTTGCCCAAAGGGCTACAAACTCCAAAATGGAGCCATCCGTTTGAAAAAACAGCCCACAGCTATTGGGTTATCCATATGGATAGGGAGGAAATCCACTGGGTGCATCTGACCATACCCACAACTTGAAACATAAACATAAAGGGTAGAAAAAGTTCCAAGCAGAGAACAACAAACTCTATAAACAGAGAGAAAAACAAGAACCAACCAACAATAACTTAAAACCAAAATAACTAAAACCGAAATAAAAAACAAAAACAACAAAAAACCAATACAACCTCTGACAAAACAATTAACCAACCCTTAATCAACAAACCACCAGCGACATTCGTCTCTAACCTGCAATCCATTGGATTCGCCCTGCCTCTGCTTTCCAATTGAAAACCGATACATTTAGCGTCTTTTCCAGTAGCACACGCTTCTTGTTCTTCACCGTCAAGGACTCAAGATCACCCACGATTCGTGGAAAGCTTTTAGTTGTCAATCACATTGAAATTCGCTCAAACTATGATGCTGAGATTTGTCAACACCGAAATATAAAGGACCAAATTGAAATTCTACAAAAGTCTGAAGGTAAAACTGCAACTCTTCCTCCGTTACAAGTACTACTTCTTTTGTCATATGGTTGGATACTTCAAGTTCTCTACGAACACAAACGCTTGGGCAAAGCTAAAGTGACGGCCGGTGACGGGAAAAAAACCGTTACCACAAATCGTCCAGGTGCATCCCCCCTCCTTCAGAAGAAACGAATCCCACCCTCTTCGTCAAACCTACGCATCGCCACCCCCCTCTCTCTCCTCTCTCTAGAAATTTTCCCACACAGCATATGTATCTATAGCTGGAGTAGCAGTTGTTGGCGGAGCTTCTAGGGTTATACCTATTTCCCATGGAATCATCGTCAACCGCCTCCGGAAAATCCATTTCCCGGTGCTGCTACTGTAACTGCTTCCGACGCCGCTGTCGCTGTTTCTGCTGTTGTTGCTCTGAACCTCTAGTCACATAATCCTTGCCCTCGATCCTCGCTCGCGTTCGAATTTCAGTAATTTGAGAGGTTTTTGAAAAAGCTCTATAATCCTCGCCTGGAAGGACACTTTTACGCTCGTGCTCTCGCACACGCACGACGGTCATGTGATTGGATCGGAGCCTTGAATATCAGAGCACACTATTTTGGACTTTTTTGGTTGGTAGTTGTTTGAATTTAGGGTTATGGATTTGACACACACGCAATCGAATCTCTCTCTAGGGTTTCTCTCTCACTCCTCAACGAACCCTACACCCCGCCGTCCACTAATCGCCGACGACGACAAACCTTTTTCGTTCCAGATCGATTCTGCCTCGCGCGATGCGCTGCCGATTCCACTGCAACTGATGGATCAGCAGACCAAGGAGGAGATAGGGAAAGAGGAGAGAGAGAGTGATGACGAGGAGAGAGATGATGAAGAAGAAGAAGTAGAGGAGTTTCGGATTCTAGGGCATTCCATGTGTTTAAAGAGGAGGAGGGACGGGGAATCTTCGGTATCATCGTCTTCGTATTCTTCGAAACGAGCTTCGATTGAGCCGGTAATAGGGCTTGAATCGCGGCGTAACGCGGTTAGGGGTTGGGGAAATCAATCACTCTGCGTTGCAGACCCTGATGTTTTCGGAATGATGGAAAAGGAGAAGCAGAGGCAGTTCAAGGGGATTGAACTGATTGCTTCGGAGAATTTCGTGTGCAGGGCTGTAATGGAAGCTTTAGGGAGCCACTTGACGAACAAGTACTCGGAAGGGATGCCTGGCGCGAGGTATTACGGTGGTAATCAGTTCATAGATGAGATTGAAACCTTATGCTGTGAACGTGCTTTAACTGCTTTTGGTTTAGATTCGGATAATTGGGGTGTCAATGTTCAACCTTATTCCTGTACATCGGCCAATTTCGCTGTATACACGGGATTGTTGTTACCTGGTGATCGGATAATGGGATTGGATACCCCTTCTGGTGGAAACACCAGCCATGGGTATTATACTCCTAATGGAAGGAAAGTTTCCGGGGCTTCGATTTTCTTTGAAAGCCTTCCGTATAAGATTAACCCGCATACGGGTTATGTTGATTATGATAAACTTGAGGAGAGGGCGCTTGATTTTCGCCCCAAGATACTTATTTGTGGTGGGAGCTCGTATCCTCGGGAGTGGGATTACTCAAGGTTTAGACAGATTGCTGATAAATGTGGAGCAGTCTTAATGTGTGACATGGCTCAAATTAGCGGTCTTATTGCAGCTAAGGTGATGGTTTTGTTAATGTTGATTAGTTTCTGGCGATTGAAGTTTCTTCCCAATGTACTTGACTGTTGCTTTAGCTTGAAGGTTTCTGTTTCTTTGTTTTTGGCTTTTTGGTTTCTGTTCGTAGTTTGCACATTAGAGTTGGGCCTTTTCTTTCTTGATTACATAATAACGATTATGTGAGCGGAAGATAAATGAAAGAATCAGTCTTGGGTATAAGGGTTTTGGTTATTCATATTGGTGAATGTTCTTAAATGGTCATTATCGATTTGGGGTAAGAATGCATTTGGTCTTTGCTGGGAGAAAAGAATCCTTTCTGTTGGGCCTGGCTATGAGGCCGATATATTGTTGACTTTGCAAATTTTGGGATTTCCCTTCCTCACCTGTCTGTTAGGTTATTTTCTCACGTCTTCTGCTTTTTGTTGTATCCTCCTTTTATATGTTGAGGATAATATAGCTAATATCCCAACACCTTTACTGACAGGCGTGTTGAATAGGTTAGTTCTTGTTCTTTGGAAAAACAAATTCCGTTAACCTGCAGAAGTTGAAATTTAGAAGTTCTTGCAATTTTGTGACAGATTCCATATGCTTCAGATAATATATTGAGATCAGGGTGCACAACAGTTTACTTGCTTTCTTTCCTAATTCTTTGGATAAGGACCAAATTTAGGAAAAGGTTATGGATTGGGTATGTTGCTGGCAGAGCGAATTTGCTCTCATGTATGTATATACAGTTTCTTTCCCTTCAAAAGAAATTAGTGCCAATGCTATATGAATAATAGAGTCTGGAACGGGAAGGCACTTGAATCATTAAAGTACTGGGGAAGCAATCTTTCTAATTATTGTCTTTTGTTAAACTTGCCCGTGTATCGTACCACTACATGATTGAATTGATGCATACTAACAGCATGACTTTGCCATAACTTTTTCCTTGTTTACGAAAGGATGATAACTGAGTTTTTTGCTAATAGTTCATCATCCTTCTTCTTATGGTATATCTATGTGTATAGTGTGTATTACATCCTTCACAAGCATGATATGTTCATGAATCCATGCAAAAAGCAGCATATGCTTGGGGTGAGTAAAGGGGAAGAACACCCCATTGTTTGGCATCATAGTGCATTTTAGTGTTAACTGTTAGCTATTGGATGATATACCATGGGAGGAATTTATTACGCAGTACACATTCCACCTTCTTGGTGTTAAGTTAAAGCGTGTTACTAGCAGTTGGTGTTAAGTTAAAGCGTGTTACTAGCAGTTATTGTATTCGAATATTCTAGTTTTGGTGTTAGATTTAGTTTTTCCCTCATTGTGTTTTTTGGATTTGATCCACCATGCTAACTTCCTGTACCTCTTTCCACCTTTTATGGTATCTTATTCATGAGAATGGTTCCTTACTTTTCTTTTAAAAATTTATTCCATCTAATATCTTGTGGTTGATTTTGTGCAGGAATGTGTAAGCCCCTTTGATTACTGTGATATTGTTACCTCGACAACTCATAAGAGTCTTCGAGGCCCTAGGGGAGGTATTATTTTCTATAGAAAGGGCTCGAAGCCTAGGAAGAGAGGCATTCTTTTGACTCAGGGTGATGGTTCTGACAGATATGACTTTGAGGACAAGATTAACTTTGCTGTTTTCCCAGCCTTGCAAGGTGGACCACACAATAACCACATTGCAGCCCTTGCTGTAGCCTTGAAACAAGTAGCTACTCCTGAGTACACGGCATATATGCAACAGGTGAAGAAAAATGCTCAGGCTCTAGGATCTGCTTTGTTAAGGAGAAATTGCAAGTTGATAACAGGAGGAACTGACAACCATTTGTTACTTTGGGATCTACGGCCTCTTGGACTAACAGGTATTATATATCATCCCCTTCCTTCATCTTCATCTTGACAGAGTATCAAATCTCTCCCCTTTGGCGAGTCTGGTCCCTACTCTCATTTATTTGTTTGGGGTGTTTTTTTATCTTTTGATTTTTTTTACTCTCTCCATTGCATAGTGAATGGATTTTAGGCATAATCTAGGAATGCTGTGATCAAAACTCCTCCTCAGAAAGGAATGAAAATGGGCATTGGTGTCTAACTGTCTATCATGTGTTCCATATGAACTCGGCATCTTGCTAAAAGTCCATACTTCTGGACTTCATATATGTTAGTTTTCCTTCTTGATGATATTTTTCACACGCTTAACTAGTGCAGAGTTTATCGCAAAGTTTGATGAATAAGATCAACTTGCAAGATTGCAATTGACAGAATCCATAGCGAAGTTTGGGAAATTAGAATTTCATTTTCTAACTTGAGCTTGTTTCCTTCTTTAAGTTTCCTGGTCTTTATAGTTAAGTATTTGGGAAAAGTGGGTTTGTGATCAGTTTATGGCGGACAAGAACTTGAGTCGCTTGGTGGATCACTTTGCACTTCCAGATTAGTGATTGGTCCTTTCTAGTTGGGGCTACTTTACTACTCTCTATTTGGCATGCACATACAGTGGCAGACAGAACTTCTATACAAAAAAGAGAATGTGTGTTTTTTTCTTTTTTTCCCTGTAGGCTGTACATATTCTACTAGAAATGCATTTATGTACTTGCATGTGCATGATGTTCATTTTTGCGGATGTGTGTATTAGTTATCACTTATCTAGTGTAGAGCTTTCCAATTGCAAATCTGTTGTAGTGTTCATGCTGAGTTCAGGCAACTTGCAAATGAATTTGGGTTGGTTTTTGTTGACCACTTTTTCCTTAATTGCTTTGTGGAAATCCCCAGTAGAGAGCCATTAGGTGCTTGATCAACTCCTCAACTACAACTTCTGAGTGCTACTATAAAATGTAATGCCGAATATGTCCTTACTTCCATGGCAATGGCTTTGAGAATCTTGTTTCGGAGTACACTGTATGTCATATGGTGTTGAAATTAGCCTCCAGATAAATTTCCATTTGGAGAAGTTGTATTGGTTTTCACTTGTTTTATCAGGACCTAACTAGGCCTTCCTTTTACCCACTTGGTCCAAATTTCTTTGGTACGACCAAGATACCTCAATGCAATTTAATCTTGTAAATTTGGAATTGCTCCAAAGCTAATGCATAACATTGATATTGCTGCCTTTTAGTATTCCACCTTCAAAGGACACCTTAAGCCACAAAACAACTCATCAGATACAAAATTTATTTTAGTATGCTAGCTAAAACTTGTTTCTTGAATCATGTTTGACCAGATGGCGACTACTTGGGCCTCCACATTCCTAATTGGGAGGTTAGGTGTCTGGTTTTGATCCTTGAAACTGCAAGATTTGATTATTTCTGCCGAATTACTGGGGTTGTTTCTTGAGTTTTTCTTAAGTTGTACTTGAGTGGATGACGTTTGGTTTTTGGGCTTGTATAGATGACTTCTGTTATGTGGTATGAATAATTTCAAATGTCCAGTTTAATGGGATTTTCATTATGTTGGAAATTACTCCTACTGATTGGCCACCCAAAAACCCATCTTTGCTGCCTGCTTTTGGTGTTGTCTTACGTGCTTATATTTGATCAAATTGTGAACGGATTGAGATTAGTAATTTAGTGTCACATTTGTTCATTTATCTGATGCTTTGTTATCTGGCAATGTCCTTATCTCCTCTCTCCCTCGTAGGTAAGAACTTTGAAAAGGTCTGCGAGATGTGCCACATTACTCTTAATAAAATCGCAATATTTGATGACAATGGCACTATAACGCCCGGAGGTGTAAGGTTAGGTAAGTGACAACGTCATTGTGTATAATCTCCAATTTCTTATGTTCTTCTTTTGCTCTTTATATGGTTGTTTGCCTTTATAATGGCTTTACACATGTTTTTTTGGGCCCTCAGGTACCCCTGCCATGACATCGAGAGGTTGTCTAGAGGCTGATTTTGAGACAATGGCTGACTTTCTCCTCAGAGTTGTACAGATTACTAGTACAGTCCAGAAAGAACATGGGAAGTTGCAGAAAGCTTTCCTCAAGGGTCTTCAGAACAACAAAGACATCGTTGAGGTTCGAACTCGAGTTGAAAATTTCGCGACTCAGTTTGCACTCCCTGGGCTCGACGAATGAAAATCTACATTGGGCCGGACACATGGTAGCAAGTGCTGTTCACTTATCAGTTCTGGTATTTTTGCACTCGATTTCGCAGCTCTAGATCGCTTGCCTTAAGCAAATTATGTCTGCATCGATGTGTTTCGTTGCCGATTACGGTGGTTGGGAGAAGCAGTTCTCTTGGAGCGTTCATATCTTTTGGAAATCTCAGTAAATATATTGGCATTTGATACGGGAACGTGAAAACCCTGAATCTTCTTTGGCCAGTGTTCTATCTGGTGCCCTTGATAGATTGATTGGTGATTTATAAAGATCACAATTTTTTTTTCCCCCCTTCATATGTTTGTTCATTTACTTAAGGTCAATGGATTTGCTATCGAGAATACCCGTCTTGTGAAGA
The DNA here is from genome assembly GCA_020921065.1 of Vaccinium darrowii. Classification (NCBI taxonomy): domain Eukaryota; kingdom Viridiplantae; phylum Streptophyta; class Magnoliopsida; order Ericales; family Ericaceae; genus Vaccinium; species Vaccinium darrowii. The sequence continues at coordinate 15,645,203 of CM037159.1, read as the reverse complement.
GGGAAAATTCTGTAATTTATCGTCAGCGTTAGCTTATTCGAGAACTATTTTGCACTTTCGTTGGGAGTTCGATTTGGGTCATTTTTTTGCTGCTCTGCTATTTCGTTCAATTTGTGTTTGTGGCCGGTGAGCGAGGTTTTAAAACTGGGGTGTTTATTGTCCTCCACACACGGCGAATGCATTTGTAAAACTGGGAGGTTTATCATCCTCAGCACACGGCGAATGCAATTGCACTTAAATGTTTGCAGCAAAAAAGTGGGTGTGTTCACTTATGCCCTCAGTTTTCTTAGCGTCCATTCTGATTGCCGGGGGGTTTCTGCACCTGCAGCTTATCAGGTACGTCCCAACTTCCAAGCAGGGTAAGAGTTAGGATTTCGGTTCGAGGGGAATCAATCAAATAGACATCTTCAATCTGGAAAAATAGGCTCTTTTGGACTCCCTCCGTCCTTTTATGTATATGTTGTTTCATAAATCTAACTTATTAAAGAAATATCATTACAATTTTTACATCAATTTTTACCTCTACTTTTTTAAATTATATTTCACTTTTACCCACCAAGTTTTTACCCATTAACTTCTCAAAAAGGCAAAATAATACTTGTACAAATTTTTACCCATTAACTTTTCAAAACACATCTATTAAGGGACAATCCAAAATGGAATATTCTACTGACTGAGGGAGTATCTTTTTTGAAGAGCCTTTATGTCTTACACGCTTATTTTCAATCGGAAAAAATGTACTCCCTCTGCCTCTTTTTAAGTGATACATATGGGAAATGTGTATTTTTGTGGACGATAAACAATGTACTTCTGTAGAACGTTTTTTTTTTTTTTTGCACCAAATTAAAGTGCTCAATGAGCAATTTAATTTGGTATAAAAATATATATAAAGAAATGTGTTATTTAGGAGTTTGAAATTACATGTATTCCGATTTAAATCACTTAAAAAGGGACGGAGGGAGTACTATTTAAAGATAAACTTTACTTGGCAACGTAAAATTACTTGAATAGAAGCATCTAAGTCGTTAGATTTTGGCCTCCTTTGGGTAAAAAACTTAATCCAGTTTTTTGGTTTTTTGGGGTACAAAAAACCAGAGTGATTTGGGTAATAATCTTAATCCAAAAAACCAGAGTGCTTTGGGTAATAATCCAATAATCCAGATTATTTGTTTGTCCTTATTCAAAAAATTTTTGCATTCGTTAGTTTTGCATTAAGATTTTGTGGTTTCTGGATTCCTCTCAACGAGACGAATCTAACAAGTATAAAAATATGGTCAGAGCTCAAAATTTTTTGAATAAGGACAAACGAATAATCCAATAATCCATAATCTGGATTATTAGCCAAAGGAGGGAATAATTTGGATTAAGTTTAAGAAAAAACCAAACCGGTTTTTTGGATTATTTGACAAAAAACCAAAAAACTAGATTAAGTTTTTTACCCAAACAAGGCCTTTATATTTGATTCTGAAAATTGAAGCAAACCCCCAAGAGGGAAGTATGAAAGGACTTTCTGAATAGAAGGTCAGACTTGCAAAACAAATTGAAGTACCATACGGGCAAATCATTGAAAGTTTTCAAGCTATTTTCCAGATAATTTCCATCGACCGTGCACAAGAAATTCCGATTTGAAATAATTTATCAATTTCCTTTTGTTCATGAACAATGTTCCTAATGACGATGCTATTAGGCTATCGTACTGACGCCGTGCAAAAGTCTACAATCTCCTAACAGTCTTGCTCTCTTTAAATGGTAGCAACCATTCGTTCATGCAATCCCCCGTCAAAATACAGAGCAAAAATTTGATTTCGGAAAAGAGAAGATCATTTCCTCTAGGAGAAAAATTTCCAGAGTTTTTCACTTGACTGATATGACATTGAACAAAGTCGATTATACTGCCTTCTCTTCTCTGGAGTCGAAATTTTCTAAGGCGATAGGATGATTCCATAGTCCGTCCATTCCATAGTAGGTAATTAATACCAGCTATACGCTTATGGAAAATTGTCTTCATAACTCTGACTTGTCTTCAGATTCAAGATCGCTAACTGAACTTTGTGTTTCAATAGGAGGTACTACCCGCTCTTGGGTATCAACTTCTTCACCTAAGATTTTTGAGGTGAAGCTCCTTGCTTCAAAGTCGAGATCTGGCCACTCTGCAACAATTCTTCGAGCACCCTTCAAGAATACAAGGAAATGAACAAAGTGATAGGAGATAAATCAGTAACCATAACAATGGTTCACGTTGTGTAGTGTTCGTAGAAGGATGCTGAGAAATTCATATTTACCTGCAGCTTGGGCTCCTTCGTCATAGGGTTGTTGCAGAGATCAATGGTTTTTGCCTTAGATTTTGTGGCATTACCACACCAAGACTCGCACCATAGCCATTCTTGCGGAAGTGAGAAGATGGGCACCGTCTGCTGAGCATAGTTTGGAAGATCCTGAATAGAGATGGATTTGTCAAACAAAAGTGGAGTCTGGTCTGGACGGTCCTTTTGTTTTCTTCAACTTACAGAACATGCAGGTGAGTGAGATTGTTTCCACGAATAAGTCTTAGGGATAATAAACATTAGTCAGCTCGTTTTCTAAACCAATATCATTAGAGAATATGCACACAACCGGACAAAACCATCAGCAGTTGGATTAAACTCAAAAGCATCCACGATATATAGGAAACTCAACTGAAGAACAGCTCTAAAACCGATAAATGTCTGTCAGCATTTTCCACAAATATGATGTGCTTCTTAGGCAAAAAATATGGGTTGCAGAACAATAGAACATAAATATCAACCAGAGGAATAACGGATGTACTATCCGAATGGCTCTTTTATGTGTTTTTGCATAATATTAGAACAACTTGTCATTCAAAGAATTTAAAACTATTTCATTTTTTTTTTTTTTGCATGTATAGAATCAACTCGGAGTACATGTTACAATTCAAGTAAAAAGAAAGATGTATCATTATGGTGAAGGCCCCTTCTTCCAAAACAAAAATCATTTTGCGGGGAGAACTATGCATTAGGAGGAAAGAAAAACAAAAGATCAACTGCTCAGTTGTATGGGAATACAGATGCATTGTAACTAGGACGACAAAGTACAGGATTCACCATCGGTGAAAATTAAAACTTGGAACACAGGAGTAAGAGCTGCAATCTGGACGAGATACTTGCCTGATCTAGATTGGAAAGACTGTTTGGATCCTTGCTAAGGTTTTCATAGAATACTCTCAGGTTATCTCCAGCCGCAGTTTCCCGAAATTTGACCAAATCAACGACATATAATGCACTGCAAGTTGTGCAATACAAATTAAATTTGCAGCCCATGCATAAAAAAAATATGATCAGCAATTCTATGATAAAAGCATGTCCGTACCTTATATGATAGGGCCTTCCTCTTAAATGTTCCTTCCAGAAACCCTAATCAACAGAAGCCACAGAAATTTAAGCAGGAGTTGCACAAAGTCTTCAGTAATAGGTAAAATAAAACAGCAAGTCAGCACTTCGTGTCCAAGTTGGTATTTGTTGCAGCTTACATCATGGTAAAACATGTTTTGCAAACAGGGAAGCAAAAACCATCAAAATGGAGCTTGCCGACTATCAGCTTTATTTCCCACTTAAGTTGTTTTTGACCCATAAGTGAAAGCAAAAGCGCACCAAAAAAGCTGACAGATTTTGATTTAAAAAAAAAAGTTCAAAACTCGGTCTACGAAGCTGCAACAAACAAATCCTGGCTGCACAAGGAATAATGAGAAGCCAAAAAGGGTAACAAAAAACAAAAATATTTACTTGTCTCCAAAATCGATAGCCATCCATGTCCTTATTATTGTCACAGAATGGAGTATAAGCCAAGGGCCGTCCTTTTATATCCATGTCATAGAGTTCTCCCATGTCTGCCCGGACTATCTGATCTGCATCAACAAATATAACCTACAAAACAAAAGTAACACATGTAAAACTACAGACATGTATGAGAGGCAGGCGGACATTTGAAGATAATGAGCAACAAGGCCGCAGTGTCATTTTTATGCAGTTTGGAGACGAACCTTCTCTAAAGAAATGGGGAAAATAACATCAAGGAACAGGATTTTATAGGCCCAGATGATTCGCTGCTTTTCTTTCTGTTTGTTCAACCAAGTAGGCCATTTGTATGTAACCAATTCATATTCAAAACCATATTCTTGTGCCATGTGAGGAATTACGTCCTGCGTAAGAAGTCATGAACAAAAGATCGTTCATGTTAGACCGTCTAAGTGTAGCCCGCCATTGGCAATAAAGTAAATCTAAAGTTCAGAACAACAAAAGTAGGGTGAATTAAAGTAATAGAACCTTGAATTGGGGAGAGAGATAGTTCTTTATGAACCAAAACTTTACTGGTCGACGAGTGTTCTTCAGAACACTAAGGATCATGATTTTCAGAAAACGTTCATATCTGCAGAAAAGAAAGAAGAAAAGGAAAGGGAAGGCCATTAAAATGTGCAACCATACAGGTATTTGACTATGGGAGCTATGGCAATAACTCAAAACCCAATGACAATAACTCAAAACCCAATGAAGTTGCCAAAAAAGAAATGATTTCTTGAATGTGAGGAAAAAAGAACGGCCAAATGGTCTTGGCAAAAGAAAGAAAAATCCATCTCATGACCCACAAAAAGGATTAGATGCACTCAACCAAAAGCCCAAACAACCTCTTCACCAAAGTGGACAAAATTCCGACACTCTAAATCATTGTTAGCTGTTACTTGTTACCAATTCTTCCTTTGACAGAATAAAGTGCTATATCTGACAAGATCTTGCACTCTCTCTTATGACTGAAAGGTAATATTCTCTTACTCTTTTCCAATAGCACATACCTAGCAAAATCAAAGTGAATCTATAATACAATTTCTAGATACTCAACTAGACAGAGAATAAACTAGAGACTCAACTAGACAGAAAATAAACTAGCGAAAGTTTATGGTCTAATCAGTTTGAGAGAGAGAGAGAGAGAGAGATGCAACCAATTCAAAAGATAGATTCATTAAGAAAGAGAAATCCCCTCAAAGGGAATACAATGAGCGTAAGCTCTAATCTCTCTTCTTTAAACTGACAAAAAAAAAAAGTACAAAACAAGATACCTACCACCTATTTACAGATTCAAGAACCCTAGTAAAAGTAGAGGGTGCCAAAATGACACAAATACCCCCAATTCACTACATCCAACATATTCACTCTACATGGATATTCATCTCCATATCCTTCATTATTATTGAACTCTTAACGAAATGCAAATAGTTCTAAAAAGATTATTTGAAAAAGATGTATTATCCTTGAGCCACCTTTTAAATGATAACCTCAAGACAGAACAACAGGAAAAACATATGAATGGAGAACGGGAAAAGAAGCTTACAAGTGTCCAGACGCGATTGAAAATATATTAATTCTTTTCCCACGTCTCAGGCCATTTTCATGCTCCTAAAATGAAACAATATCACGCTTATGTATTGCATATAAATATGCATTTAGAAGGGGAGATAGTGGGAGGGGAGGAGGGGCAGTGACTTTAAAGTTAAACCACAAGAAGAGAAATTCCCCCACCGTAGTGCTCCCACTCTTCTTTGACAGCTCACTGCCACCAAGAAAACCAGAAGCCCATTTCAATAAATTAGAGTTCCAGCCATCCTGATTACCCTGTACAAATATTAAAAAGGTTAATTAGGGCCTAACATCTTGGAAATCATCTACTTAATTCACTAATAACAAGTGCTCACCTTTTTCTTCCCTTGCGAACTGTTCTCATCATTAGAAGGGGCAAGCAGTTTCTCATGCTCCTTTCCCTTTTTCTTTACCACTTCAAGGTGAACTAATTTACCCCGCAAATCATTTATGGTGATACGTTTTGAGGAATGCAGGCCCTGACTTCCATCACCATCTTCTTTCATATCATAGAGCTCAGAACTTCTACCTGGAGCAAGCTGCAGATACCAAACCCCAGGAGAAACTTTCATTTGCCAATAACCCAAATTGGCCATCACAATGGTATCAACCAAGTGTGGCGTACTTTTAGTTCCAAGGATCAGTTGAAGACCTTGGGGAGGTTCATGGTCTTTCTCCGCACAATGACCTTGAATAATAGTCAATCAAAGAAATTGATTAAGTCATTTATGAAGATCATCACAGAGGTGGCCAAATCGACAAAAATGCACTAATCACAATTGTATATTCTTGCTTGCTTTCCTGTACAATAGATTGTGTATAAATGTTTCCTTCTTTTACCGATTACCAAAGCAGCCACCCGACTTGTATTTGGTAATCAGCCCCATACTTTACTGTTCCAGAAGGTTTATATATCTACCTGTAAGAACAAGAGCTTCAAGTTCGAACACTGCTTGCAGTGTCCTTTGCTCGCCAAGATTCTCAAGCAATATATTGTCCAAGTCATGACTGAAACATTTAAAACAAAAACAAATGAAATACAATACACTACAGACTACAAAGATACATGTATGCCACTAAAAATGTGATTTCAAAAGTTTTTGTAGAGTAGAATGATATCAAGCTCAAATATTCGCAACAGTTGCTTACACAGCAATAACAGGCTCAACAAGCCAAGGCTCAGGAACATCAAGATTCATGGTAAGGGTTTTTGATAATGGCATATTGGCAAAAAAGGCTTTGGGACCATATACCGTGTAATCAGTACTGCTGAAGTCATCCTGCAATACCATGACAAAACTGAGGCACCAAGTAAAGGAAGTCAAATAAAGGTGATGACAATATCTAAATGCATTAGTTTTACCATCGTCGGTACTACATATCTGTAGTAATTCTTCAGGGGAAGGTCAACCAGGGAACTCTGCCAGAAAAGCAGCAGTCTATATTAGCTCATCAAAACACTTTTTGTCATCTACAACAATAAATCACCCATTCTAAAGACACTTGAGAATGAACTTTTTAAAATATAGAAGGCAAAAGCACCTAAGTGATATAAAATAGCAGAAAAGTATAGAAGAACAAAGCAGCCATGGTTACAAGATTCATGCCATTCACTATCAACTCTACAATTCCATACGAGTTTCAACCACTTCAATTTGAATCTTGATTTGAATTGGAAATTAAGGGAATCTTGTGATACAATTCTGATCCACTTTGGTTCACTATGATTCACGAGTTACTCCAGCTTTGTCTCTATTTTTACTTGCGTATAACAAAAAAAAAATCCCCATCAAGAAAAAAATGAAATTGATTTTTTGATTGATTTCTCTTGTATAATAGGTGAATACAAATCAACAGTTTAGTAGTATTGGTATAGTCTTATTTTGAACAGTATGTATGCTTTTATATGCATGTGTATATAAATCATCCAATAAAGTGCATCTTGTGACGCACTGTTCTAGTTCCTATTTTGACAGCAGAAAGCAGCTAACAAGGCGAATGTCCTCAAGAATTGTTGACATAGAGATCAGATCTCATCCGAGTTGCCATAAAAAATTGAGAATGTTCTGTAATTTGTCATCAACCCACTATAAATTCCAAGACAAACAAAAGAACTCTAATCGACCAATCTAGCCAACAACCATAAAATCAGTATTCATAAATATTACTACACCAGTAATCTCATGATTAGAAGTTACAAGTAACAGGGCACCAGTATTGACCATCCAAGGGGGGTTGTTGGTGGAAGAATGCCATTTGGTTCAAGTAAGTTGGATTGTCTCCCAGCGCAACATTTTAGACACACTTGTAAAGTGTAAAGCCCTATAGAAATAACTACAAACACACCTTTCACATTTGAAAAGATATAACAGAATAAAATTGTAGCTCCAAGTCTGCAATCAAGCCAGCTTAGCACCTAACTGCAATTTTTTTTTCTCCTTTTTTCTTTATCCTCTTTCTTTGGCTATTTCTTTTTTCTTGTTTTCAAGACGCCAAGCAGAACAGATTAGAAATCCAGTTTTGCATTCACATAGGCAGAAAGGAACATATAACAGGAGACAATAACTCTGCAAATGAGTTCATATTCGGATGGCGTCAACCATTAAGAATGAAGCAACTTCAAGCACCTCATTAAGACATCACAAACATAAACCAGACCAACCATGAGTACCGAATATTCATCCAAACTTGAATCCTCTACTTTGGAACCCACCCAATAACGAACCCTCTGTCTTTCCTACTTGTCTTCAGAACTCATGAACAGAAGTGACACAAAAGGTATCATTCTTTAACACATTTAAGTCAAGGATTAGCGTTCGCATGAAGCAAATAAGTTAGTTTACGAGGCTTAAAAAACTTAAAAAGAGTTTGCAAGAAATAATTTGAAACTGTTCTAAATAGTTTACCAAGTCAGACCGTTTCAAATAGTTTACACTACAGGGATTGTTTAGAAGGTTCACGAGTAATTTAAGAAACAGGAAATCAACCACTATTGCTGCACTGCACAAGGATAATGGAGATAAGAGGTGAAAATGGAGCACCAGCAGCTCACTTTAATATTGTCCTGCCACCCTCGAATGATAAGCTACAGGGTTTGCGTCCCGGTTAGGTGATGGCTGTATATCTCCCATTTTTATTAGAGAAAATAAGGAAAAAGGTGGATAATAAGAAATAAGGGGAGAGAGAGAGAGAGAGAGAGAGAGAGAGAGAGAGAGATTGCGTCCCAGTTAGGTGATGGCTGTATATCTCCCATTTTTATTAGAGAAAATAAGGAAAAAGGTAGATAATAAGAAATAAGAACGAGAGAGAGAGAGAGAGACTCAAAATCGTCAAACGAAAAATGCAAGAACATGAACAACCAAAGAAGCTATACTTGATCACCTAAATGTTTGAAGTTTCAACTATATTACACAACATATCAATCGCAAATAATCTGTTGTTTGGTATTCTCAGTGAGTTCATAGCATCACAGTGCAAGAAGTAGACAGGCTTCTTCATAGGTTTCCAATATTGACTAATGAGGACAACTCACCAGTGGATTAAGTACAAGCCGCATGCTTGGTTGAACGGATTTCCACAGAATTTTAAGAAGCGAAGACAACTTTTGACCGGAAGGGCTCAAAGGGTCAATGACAGCATCAATATGAATGGTACTATTTTCATTTTCAAGAATAACTGCACTGCACACAACCAACAAAAATAAAAGGAAATCAATTTAAGGGAATTGTAAATTCTGGGCCCCAAATGACTAAGAAACATGCAAGCAAATGATAAAAATACTTGATGAATGACACTGTGAGAGAAGCGTCGAAGGACAACAGCGACTAGCCGAACATGCTACAAATAAACTTCGACAACAGTGACTAGCTGAACATGATACAAATACATGAAACTCAGGAGTAAAATTGGTTCCAACATGTCAGTTAAAAACCGACAAACAAGACATTATGCTTCCTTACATTCAGCAACTTAATAAGATCACCTAGACAAAACGTAGAGAAAAGCTAAACAGAGAAATGCTAGATGTGAGAGACACAACACACCAAAATACATTTTCTTTTGTTTTGCCAGAAAGTTATCTTCTACTGAAAAAAATGTCATGATTCCACCTCAATCTCAACAAAACCATATCCAATACAAAGAACAATAAACTTGCAGTTTTGGCTTTGGTGCACTTCTGAATCGAAACCAATGTCAGCATGATAGCTGAGAAGCTCAAATATGTCCTTCGTGAGTGAAGAAGGGCTTCGACTTGCATGTGAGAGATGGGAGAAGGCTGAAAACCTAAGATGCCAACAATGGCAGCCTTTGCCTGATGGATAATTTGTTTTAGAAAAATGCTTAAAACGGTCCATCGGGCTGTTGTAAAGGTTGAAAAAGTGTATTTCCAATATATGAAACTGTAAAAAGTTGCGTGAAGTGTACTTAAATGTCCAAAATGTGCATAGAGAAGATTGTTGTTTGACTTGTTTCAGCATTTTGTTTGTCTCATCGACAGCAAGACCCAAATTTTAAATTTGGAAACTACAAATAAGACGCAGTATTGGTAAGCCTAGCACTAAAGAGAAAAATGGGTAGAAGGTCTAGATAACTCAATCAAATTCATTAACAACTAAACATGTCAATCAAGATTCTGACGTATCCATGGAGATATAAACGCCGCGACAGAACATCTCATCCTCGGGTGATACATAAAATCAAATTAAATTCTTTCCGAAACGGTAGCCAACCTCAATTTTTCAACAGCAACATTCCTTTTCGAACAAGACCTCTCCAGATATTTGACCTTTTCGTCCAAATCAAAAACATGTTCATTCTATTGAGGAACAAGTCCAGGAAATCCATGATACTTTTTTTTTTGGCTAACCTAGGATGTTGACCAAACTTTAGTTTGTATGAACCTTGATTTAGAGGATAATTAGTTCACACTAAATGTCTGAAAGGAACATTTATAGTATAAAATGTAGTCCTCAAATCAAGGTGCCCCTGTCTCTTGGGGACGCGTTAGACGGGACTGATTACAAGATAGGGCTAAGCTAAAACTAGATGGGGCAGAGAAATTGGTCAAACTAATCAGGCTAATAAGCTTTACTTAACCAATGAAAAATGACAAGCTAGTAACATAGGAATTTAACGTAGTACCTATTTTTTCCTAAATATTTGTCTCACTCAGACAATTCCACAACCTATATAAACATTCTAAAAATTTGTGTATCCTTTCAACATTTCTTTTATGTTCATATACATATATCTCCTCAAATGCATCAGCATTTTAACTATATAAGATACCATAAGCAGTTAAGGAAGAGATTGGATTAAGAAAAGGATTTTTCCAATGTATAAAATCAAAATTCCAAAAAATTCTTATTTATGGAGGTAATTTCTACCGCCTTTGTTCCCCTCCTAGTAACAAACCTCTGAAGAAGGGACGAAAACAGTTATAATTAACAATCCAAACGAGGGTAAACATATGATGTACAGGAGAAAAGCCCTGAGTCAAAATAAAATAGTCCGCACCTGTATTTTGCATTCAAAATCTCAAAACGAGCACTTTCAGAACTTCGATCCCTCGTAGCTATTGAGGATGAGACAAACATAATTATATCACTGATGAATTTGCTGCAAGAAGCAAATGCGCAAACAAAGAAAATAAGAAAACAAACATCCTATTTATTGAACAAGAAAAAGAGTAGTAAAAATGCATAACAAATAAAACACGTCAAACAAGATACAAGTACAATACAAATTAGATTCTACTACCAATGCAGAAAGATTTTGCGAAGCAAGTATTCCTTATAACGGTATCATCACAAGAAGCTAATATGATGCACCACAATCGTACATACACCACAATATTAGTTGTCCAAGTATTAGGGAAACAAAATAATGACAGAGAAAGGTGCAAGGGAATGATGCCGAAGAACTCCAAAAGAAAGGACAATATAGCTGATGTGAAAGATGGAGAAAGGAATGGTGCATAGCGTGGTAAGATCTATTGAAATGAGAAAGTGGTTTGTCACTCCAGCATAGATACATACCAAAGTGCATGCATGCTGCATGCACAGATTAACAGTGTATGTGCATCGGAGAGAGAGGCTACCTATTGAAGAATTTATCAATTATCAGGTCGTTCAATCCCCACAAAACAGCCTCGACTTTGGCTGCAAAACCCTTGCATCAAGCCAAACTAACCTTAAATCCGTCCCCACTTCTTACTCGAATTCACCAATCGTAACTGCTATTAAAGCAAGACACAAGGCCCTCCGATAGAGTTTTTTTCTTTTTTGTTTTAAGTAAATGTATGGAAAGGGGATGTAAGTTGTAACCATAGACATGAGTGACACTGAGCCTGTACACACAACAATCTATGAAGGGAATCTAGAAAATCTACATATTGATCCACACTATAGAATATCTATAAAAAAAGAGACTTTAATCTTGACGGAAAATTGCCTCCATTAGACTACCAATGCCGCATAAGACTTTACCTCAGATCTACCTCTCTTTCTGCCATGCCACCACATGAACAAGATGTTCCATTTCCCAATCGTGAACAACCATCCTCCCCTCCAAGCACTGTCCCGGAAAGGCACAACTCTTTCACACCTAAAGTAATAAGCAACGACACCTCTCTTTCGACCACCAATTAGAAAATAGCTAGGAAAGTGCCCTCCAAAGTTTCCTTTCCGCACCATCCACAGCGCTAGAACTTGACTCTCTCCCCCTACCCTATGTTACATACATCCTTCAAAATGTATAAAATATCCATGAGAGGTCACCCACAACACTTGGATAAGGGTGAGGGATTAGTGTCTGACATATTTAGTTGGACATTCACCTAGCACGCATGTTATGTAATTCGAATGCACCATGAACTATGCGTGGAACTCCTAATTATGCATGAAAAGCCCTACGGCACTTTGTAACCACTGTTTATCCAATAAAATAAAATAAAAAATCTGTTTATGAAAAAATGAAATGCCCTAAGGCACTTTGTAACCACTGTTATTCAAAATGTAATTTGGATGCTTTGCATGGCTTTCCTCTAGTATAGTTTCCATTCTAAAACATCATAGAATACCACTCTAAATGATTCCCTCTGCGAAGCAGCCATATTTATGAGATTGTGATTGAGAAATTGGACACTACTTTGCATTCTATAGAATCATCCAAAGGGGAAAAAATTAAAGCGACAATTATACCTCAGCAAAAGAATTATCCAAAGAAAGATTTCAGATATTAGAGTGAACCAGAAAGAGAGGAATAGAAAAAAAAAAAAACTCTGACAACAGTGAGCTCTAGTAGTAAATTTTGTAATAGTTGTGTGAGAGGCGGCTAAGCTTCATTCCTGAAGCAATTAAGGATTAAAAAAAGGATTGCTTGTTCTACAATGTATGAGTCAACTTAGTATTGCCTTTCACAACAACCTCCTGTGAATGGTATGGCACAGCCCCAGATAAAGCTGAATGCATCGATCCTAGGAGCTCACATGGATAATAAGAAAGAGAAATCGGATAGCAAACCAAGAGGACAATCAACAAACCTTGTTAGCATGTCAGGATCAATGTCCTCCCATTTCACTTCCTCAATGATCTCCACAATGTGCTTAATTCTGTTCTTGAACTCCACAGACTCTAGAAGATGTAGATCATGACTCACAAATGTCCCCTTGTCAACACAGATGACCTGTCATAAGCCAAACGTAATTTAATGTTACACAACAATATCTTATCCACAAAAACAGCAGAGAAACTAGAATGTTCTTGGAACACAACAAATATTTTACTTCTCAATAGTCAATAGAAACAGGTACAATCAAACTATACTTGAAGTATTGAACTAATCAGAAGCAAAACATATTGAGCTCACCCTCCCATTGGTAATGACTGCATTACTGCCAGATTCAAGGCCAAGTTGCCTGGATAAAAATTGTCCCACCTGCAAAACATTTGGAACGGTTAAGTTTACCACATAAATTTTGCATTCAATTGTCACTGGTTAAAATAAAATGGCATAGGAGACATGCAACTCTTCAACAGTTCCCCTATTAAGAAAACTTACAAAACTTAAGCAAGGGAAAAGTATCTCAATGGTCGCAGGGAGTTAAAAAAGGAAAAGGAAAAGAAAAAGGGTCTTCCTAGTAGAGCTTGTGGTTGGCACTAGGGAGCAATTTCATTACCTCCTTTTTGGTAGCAGTTTCGACCTGATCTTCGAACCAGAAGTTTTCATTAAAGACAATTTGTTTCGTCTGGTAGCTGAGCCAAGTTATGGGCAAGTACGAGTCCGAATTAAATCCTTCTTCCTTGTTATTAAGGTATTATCTTCTTTTTTTTATTCGGTTGCAACATACGGGCTTCCAGACATTGATCAGCGTGGCATGGTCAAGTGGATGAAGCATTAATGGTTTCACTTGAAGGACTGAATAAATACTTCAGTTCTACAAGGACTACGCTGAATAAATCACGAGGGCATAGAACCGTAACATTCTTGATATTTCAAATGAACTAGGAAAAGAGGAAATGATAATCACACAGGAAGCCTACCAAGTCGGTGCTATTGATTAATAGAGACCATTATCTATTAAAGGAAATATTTAGAAGAGAAAATTGGTCAACTTATAAGTATTAGAATGTAAGGTCCAGAAGCCCAAAGGATTGTTACCGATATACCTTGTTCACATGTCCTCTCAACTCATCAACCGAAAATTCTGAGAGAGCAGTTCTCAAGCCCTTGGATGATAAACCATTTGCATCAGCCAGATCACAGACCTTATCAATAAATGCTTGATTGCCTTCAGATACTACAGAAGACGCAAGCATGTATTCATGCTCATAAAATGCACACATTTGATCCAAAAAATCCAACACCTTTCTCTTATGACTGCATGACGTCACAAAAGCAAGCATCAAGTTATTAGACAAATACAAAGAAATAAATCTTATACCATAACAATTTAGAGGACTGTAAGGAAATTTATGACAAGTTTGGACTGGAATACCTGTATGATGATGCAGCAACTTCATACGCCTTCACAAAAAGGAGACTAGGAGAACCCACATTTGGATCGGCATTAAACAGAATTCCTAAGCGAGCATTTTTAGACCCTTCTATCTGCAACACGTAGTAATCATTAGTTAGTACTTACAACAACAACAACAACAATAACATAACCCATTTAGTCCCCAATAATTGGGGGTATGGGCGGAGGAAGGATAGGAGACAGACCTAACCTTTGGCAATAAATGCACAAAGTGGCTGCTCCCAGAATACCACTGAAACAGATGGATTGGAGACAGACCTAACCTTTGGCAATAAATGCACAAAGTGGCTGCTCACAGAATACCACTGAAACAGTGATCCCCCTATACCGTCGCGTTTGCTGCGGAATCATGCCCTCAAATCAAAGCCAAAAGGCATCAGAGAGGGCAGACCCAAGAATCATTTTGATTTATGTGCACATTACCATGCTTCTTTCATTCAGCATCCAGAGCATTGGCGTTGCACAGCATCCAGAGCATTAGTTAGTACTTAGTAGTGAAAAATATGTAACACAAAATCATTAGAATTAGCGATGGTGATATTAATAACAGCAGAAATGTCAATCATCATGAAAATAGTGTGACTCGTAAATATGAGATGAAAATCGAGTATTTTGTTGTAAAATTATTACCAGGTACCGTATCCCTTCACGAAGCAACTTGATCCCCCTTTTTGATGTGACATCAATGGCAAGAAGATGGGTCACAGGTTTCAAATCATCTACAGCTGAAAGAAGATGATTCAGAAGGAAAAAAAAAATCAGATTCAGCAACTCTACAAAAGTTCAGATAGGAGGCCTAGGCTTTAGCTCTAGTGCAGCTTACTTTCAGGAGAGTGCAAAAAACTGACATCATTTTGGATAAAATCGTTTCCAAAAATTGCTCTAGAGAGAGAAACAAATTTTGGTTTCACCTTGCCATCTGCAATAATCTACAAAAGCAAAAACAGCATGAAGAGTTACCTAGTTAAGAATGAAGTTGAAATAAAACTAGCATACATTTCATAGCACATCCCAAATAAATCTCCAGATCCACAATACCTGCGGATTATAACGTGGAACCCCACTTTCTGACAGAAATTTGTCCAGCACATCAGTATGAGAATTTATATGGCCGTAGTAAACTTGTTCCTGTATTCTTGGGAGCTCGTCGTTCATGGCATTCATAAGAGCATCCTGATGACAGTAAATCCCCCAGGGAAAAAAAAGTGTCACTGAAGATTATGTACAGAGTATACCGGAGATAAACGGTCAAGTGTCAAGGCTCATGATCTACATTTGTTTACACAAGGATGTTTACAATATAAAGGCGAAAAAGAATCAACTTCTAGGACCACTAATAAAAGAGAAGGAAAGCAGCCAGCCATATGCAATATTACAAACAAGAATAAATACCTTCGCCTCAAACCATCATCATTGGTGTAGCTAAATATTTTTGTCAAAGTGTGTTATTTGAAAAGTGATAAAAGTGGGACCCAATTATGTGTGTTAAGGGATTGTTAGTTAAGAGAGTGAATGGCGCCCCACTAAATGTTGAACTGTGTCTTAGGTGTATTAAAAGGGCTATGGCACTAAATGGGCTCTCCTGAGAGAGCTAACTTAAATAGGCTCTTAAGAGAGCTCATGGAGATACTCTTATATGACAACATCTGTCACTCTTGTGCTAACTGCCGCAGGAGAACAGAAAGGAGCCAGCGTAAAACCATTCTCTCCACTATTGAGAGGAAAAAACCTAATAACAAGTTTAAATGAAATTTTACCTCAGGCGTGAAACATAAACAACAGAAGTGGAATATGTAAGGACGATTGAATCAAAAATAGATTTGAGCAAGTGTACCTCATTAGCATCAATGACAAGACCATTCATCAAGAGGCAGCATTCCAGGTTAGTTAAACCCAGCTTAAAAGCAAACATGGAACTCTCTTGGGAAAGTTCATTGAAAGTTTGCTCCTTTTCCAGTTTTAGCAAAGTATCTTGAGGTGGAGATTTAACCTTTGGCCTACAGGAAAAATGTATGGATAGATTACAAGTAGGAAAGCGTAATGGATTTGAAACAATATACACTAACTCAAGTGGACAAGCACGAACAATCCCTATCACTCTTATAAACGCAAGCAAAGTGATAAATATAAAAAAAACGGCATTTACCCACAAAATGTATTGAACTGTTCTTTCAGACATGCAATGATTTCGAGGTCAATTTTCTATCTAAGAAAAAGTAAGTGCTTACAATAAAGTTTCAACAAATGCCCCTTCCACATGGTCCATTTCAGGAGCATCTTCGGGATCTGCTGACTCGGTCCGTAATCTGTTAATCTGCCATATACATACAATATCATAATCAATCTAGACCGTAGATAATTTTTATTATCACCCAATCGGAAAAAAGAAAATATAACCAATCTAGAGCAGTTTGGGGATGAAATTAACCCTGAAAAACATGCCATAGCTACGAAAAAGGGGAAAGGGAGTCTCAAGATTTTTCCTAAGGAGTCCCACATGCATCTTCAGATTTTTATTTTTGTATGCGGATCAATGCTCGATCAAACATGTATTTGTTACTAATCAGAAGAAAAATAAAAACCAAAAATATAAGGTGTTGGGCGTTTTGACGAGACAAACATAAAAAGATGAGCATTATACTCCTAGAAATGCATGTTGCATAAATAATTCGAAACTTAAATGTTTTATAATTGGGCGCTTATTGCTTGAAATAAGTAAATTTTGATACTGCAATCTGCAGAAGCCTATCCCTATGGACCAAAATTCAGAAAATTTGGTACAACATCCCATTCCACTCAATCAAGTTGGAACCACATTTTGGGTGCCATGGGTCAGAACTTCTGAGACAGCTTTATTGAGCTGATTCTCTCACTTTATCTGGACCTGGTAGCAGTTAGCTACTCCACTTGATAAGAGGGCAGAAACATGGTCATTAAGGTGTGACTTAACATTTTGATTAATAAGAACAGAGTAGCTGATGATAGCAGTTTCTCTTATTCTTATAATCATGCTCAAGCATGTACTTCATGAGACCCCCCAGACAAGTTTGCCTTCAGAGAATCAGAATCCATATGAAATAAGAAGAATTCAGAGTCCTAAAACCAGTTAAGTTTGCCTTTTAACCAAGCAATTAGAGTTTGAAATTCATAAAAACATCAGATGCAGGTAAATTGAGAATTGAAAATAGCAAGGCACGCAACGGTAGATGCGATCAAGCATCTCATAGATAAGTTTTGGGCCATCAAATAACAGGCTTCTCATTGCTTGTATTCTCCACAACTCAGTAATTGTCGACAATATTCACAGAAAAAACAAGAGAAAATATGAAGAAAAAAGACGCACACAAAAAAAAAAAGGTAAGCAATAATAGATGGAGAGGATTTACTGCATCCCAGATATGCCAATAAGAATGTAAAATTACAAGGTCATACACTGCTCAAAAACTGGAAAGCTGCCTGAGCCCCGTGCTGTTCCTCAATATATATAAACAGGCGTATGATCTGCAAAACAGAGTTGCATTAACAATTATCATCAGCATTACAACAAACCCATGAAGTGAACAAAACACAGCACAAAATGGCTGCTTAAAACGAATTTTTGATAGTAAGAACTACGAAACATCAAGTGTTGCAACAAACATTGTTAAATAAGATAGTGGTACCAAACAATGGACTCATGAGACAATAATGTCCACAAAACCATTTGAATTGCAAAAAATAATTCTACTTTTGCTAACAGACGTGATAAACAAGCAACTAATTTAGATGGGGAGAAGAATTACCAAACTGGATATATCTTCCCCAACATCAGGATGATTCTCCGTGGACGTTGATGGAATTTCACCGCCATTCGTTTCGACTGTCTTAATGAACTTTGTAGAGAACAATATCACCCCAAATCTCATGGGAAGATTATTCTCATACAATGACATGATCATGTCAATGGACTACAAATCCAAAAAGAAAGAAAGAAGTTACATGAGTAATTCATGCAAAAATTAAATGCAACAAGGAACTTAGATCCAAAGAAAACAAAGACATGCCTCAAGCCCACAAGTTGAACCAGGATCCAAAACAAACACCGAATGGAACAGATTTTTACGGATGTAACGTAGCTGTCCAGGGAAGACAGGCATCAAAATCTGCAGAAGCAACATAAAAAATCATGAATTTTATGGAACTCCATTGCTTTACAAGGGCATCAAAATGTTGGTTCACTTGCTTATTCCCTTACATATAACCAAGTAAGATAAGGCCACAGAATAAGCAAATTTGTTTGGCAAACCAACTGCTTATTTGCCTATTCTTGCGTTGCTTCTCGTTATAAGCAATTAAGGAATCTAGCCCCACCAACCCACCTTTATGGAATAAGGAAATAAGCAAGCCAACAAACAGAGTCATGACACTGTTAAGTTGCCACTAGTCCTAAAAGCTTAAGCCGTTAGGAAATGGGCCCAACAATGCATATCAAGCTATCTAACACCCTCCCTCACGTGCAACCCCATTTTGCAGTGAAGATGCAAATTTTCAGAGACGAGCAAAACAGAATATGAAGGGGAAAAACAAAATGAAAACGGAGAACAAATGCAAATTGAGAGACTTGAACTTCTCGCAACAGAGCTTTGATACCATGT
This sequence comes from Vaccinium darrowii, assembly GCA_020921065.1. NCBI lineage: Eukaryota > Viridiplantae > Streptophyta > Magnoliopsida > Ericales > Ericaceae > Vaccinium > Vaccinium darrowii. The sequence continues at coordinate 15,626,124 of CM037159.1, read as the reverse complement.
TAAGTTATCAGTAGTCCTAAAAGCTTAAGCTGCTAGGAAATGGGCCCAACATTGTATATAAAGCTTTCTAACAAACACAACAAGAAACTGTACCTCATTAATATTGCTTCGCCATCTCTTGTACATAGCATCTTCCTCCAAGTTATTAATGTAATGGACATGTGTTGAACGAAAATCAACACGGAATGTACCAGACTCGGAAGGAGGTAGAGTTGATAGGAGTTTTCGCACGGTACTTGGAGGGATCTAAACTTTTGGCAACAGTAGTTAGCAGACAGTCTACAAATCAACTCAACAGCTACTGCCAAAAAATCAATAAGTGCTAACAATATCGAGTTCACATACTATTTCGCTAAAAAGCTTGTTAAAGATTGGAAAGCAGCAAAAGCTTATACAATAGAAAGTAGAGGTGGAACCTCACTTATAAACCCGATATGCATGATCTACAATGTTTTTACAATGTTCAGCGATTGTGCAGATATAACGTCAGACCTATCCCAAACTTTATTTTCGCAACTGAACAACAATACTCCAGCAAAGTGAAACTGCATACTTATGTCAGAGACAACAGCACCCTTATAAGGACAAAGATCTTCACAATTTCAATTACATGTTAAAAATCAAAATCTCTGTGAAAATAACAAATTCCGTGTCCTCGAGATTCATTATAAAAATAAAATCTAACATCTTGACCAAAATCAGATTTGTTGGGAGTAAATACGATGCATCGATCCCGCCACAGTGTGCACAAGGCCCACTATCCTGAAAGTGAACGCTAGAAGTCCACCACATCCGTTGGGCCCAATATACATTGAATGACTCATATCCACTTAAAAGGCCAAGCCTTGTAATTGGTGAGTCGTCCAATTGTACATTAAGGTCCAATCCTATTTCTATTTTTTCAATGTTGGGCTTAGTGTTCACAATTCACACATGTTCCGACAAATCTTCCCCTCATGTGTGAACCGTTCATTGAGCCATATTCTCTTTCTTTGCATCTAAACTCCCCCTTAATTTTGATCTACCACTCTCTAACCCTATATCCAGAATTAGGTTTCTTCCGCACCCACTCCATCGATTTAGAGCTATCCATTACAGCACTCCAACATCGAGCCACCATTGCTTCATTGGGAGTCACCTCAATATCCACTCCATCAACTTGGAGCCATCCATCATACTCCATTGATAGTCAACATGCCCATTCACATGCACCATGCTCCCTGGCGAGTTACTATTGGATTTTATCCCGTTCCAAGAGTATTCTCCTTACAAGCCCATTCATGGTGCGCCGATAGTCTACCCATAGATTGTCAACCGTCAGCTCTGATACCACTTGTTGGGAGTAAATACGATGCATCGATCTCGCCACGGTGTGCACAAGGCCCAATATCCTGGAAAGTAAACGAAGTCCACCGCATCCGTTGGGCCCAATATATATTGAAGGACCAATATCCACTTAAAAGGCTAAGCCTCGTAAGTGGTGAGTCGCCCAATTATATATTAAGGTCCAACCCTTTTTCTATTTTTTCAATGTGGGACTTAACATTCACACATGTTCTAACAAGATTGTCTAACACCATCTAAAAAAATTTCACATATCTATTAAGAAGCTATGAGGTGGGATGACCCCATGGATAAAAAATGCTCACATTACAAGTTCCTTTTGCCTATGAAGCATGAACAGTTTGTTGGAGGTCATGTACCAGTGTCAGACACTAACACATTTTGAAACATTTCCAACAACCATATCTTAATTGTTCTATTCTTTTCCATTTGAACACTCTGGGGAGACTCTAAAACATGGTTGAGTCACACTAGGATACCCTCGACACATTCTTTGAACACTCCGAGAACAGGTTAGGGTGCAAAATGTAATAGTAAACTCCAGTAAAAGACTAAAAGCTTAAGAAAGTCTTCTTCTTTGTGATAGATGATGGTTGATATATTAAAAAGAAACATGTGAATGGCGAAACGCTTGTCCGAAAACTTCCACCAATAATGTAATGACGTGTAAAAATATATATGCAGTGCATTTATTATAGTCAGAGCATAATTATTTTAGCACAAAATAAGAAAAATACAGATATATATATTTGTACCTATACATATACATATAGTATCAGCAGAATTATAATAGAAAAGCAAAGTACAAACAAAAGTTCAAAGAGGCTCAGAAATCCATCAAAATCAAATTCAAAAAGACCATAAGAACAACAAAGATGAAAAAATGGTGCCACATCACAGGTTGAAACATCAAAGAAACAATCAATGCAAGGATAAAGTTAGGTAAAAAATGACGATCCAAGGAAAATATCCAAAGGTATACCATGTTAGATCAAGCTTGGAAAGGATTAACCAAAATTACCTTCAACCTCTGATATTGGTCAGCCAAAGATATCTCCTGGTGGACCATGTCAACCAACCTACAAAAGAGCATCAGTACGCACCAACAGTTATTAAACTAAGAAGATAGTTGCACCTCTAAAATTAAAGTTACCTAACCGCGTCAAAAGAAGACAAAATCATCACTTCAGATTACTGATGTACCAAAAACATTAGAGGTAGAGGGTGAGCTCCGACCAACCTTTGTAAGCTGATTGTTTATAGAAAATAGGGATTGCAAAACGACCTCCATTTAGAAATCAATTTCACCACAACAGAAGGGCATATTGTCTGCAAACGAAACGAGTTGCTGGAGACTCGAGGCTCGGCTAGTTAAGGCTCGGCTCAGCTCGACTCGTTTCATAGTTGAGCCAAGCTCAAGCTAGAATTTTAGGCTTGCATAGTAAACGAGCACTCTAAAGCTGGGTTCGGCTAGAAAAAAGCTGGGCTCGTTTGTATACTTGGCTTGTTTATATAGGATCGTTCTTGAGCTCAAATTTTAGGCTCGTTTAGTTAAGGAGCAGAGCTCAAGCACTACAAAGCTCCGCTTGGCTCGCCTCAGCTCGTTTGCACCCCTAGTGCTATTTAATGAATAGAGATGTACGGCAAGCAAAACATTTTGACTTATTTCACCCCCATAATTATTGTATTTCCAAGAACGTTGGCATCTCCTACTTCCCCATGCTTGTCTTAAAATATTCTTGCTTTCCAACTAGAAGGAGAAGATATAGGAAAAAGCTTTTTAAGATGTAATAGTATATCGAAAACGGAAAGTATGACTTGAAAAAAATAAGGGAAAATGCAGGTAAAGTAAAAAGGCCGAGGGACAGAAAGCCTTACAGATAAAGGTCAATATCTTCAATATTCAGTAAAGCACCATTCAGAGCCATTAGGGACTTGCCGGGAGGAATCATTCGCTGGTTTGAAACTATTTCCTCTTTGATCGACTCATTCAGCTGCTCAAGTTTAAAATACATAAAGGTTTATCACCTACTAAGATGGCACTTGTAATCTTAAGTTCAGTTCGAATGAAAACTGCACGCACGTGCAACAGCAAAATTTTACCTTCATACGTGATAATGAAGAGACAACACTAGGGAAATTTTGACTAACTTCTTGCATAGACTGCAAGGGATCAGAGGCTTGGATAACCCTTTGGGCAGTTTGGTGCCCTAAATCTGTAGCAGAAAAACAAGCTGATCTCATTATACACGGTACATGATATGCCTAAATTTCAGAGGCAAAGGAGAAAGTATATTGAAAGAAGGGAAAAGGAAAGACACAACACAAAAACATGAATCTGTGGATAGGCAACGATAGTAATTACCCTTCAATTCCCAAACGTCAAGCGTATCAGATACAGTAGATGAAAGCAGATAATCTCTAAAAGCCATTACTTCAGACGTTAGTTCAGGCTTTCGTTCCTGTGCAAGGAAACCAAGACAGGTAACATCAGCTCTGCCAAAGCTGGGAGATATTCTACTTATACAATTACACTTTGAAATCGTACTATAAAACATAATGTTGCAGTACAATCAAGGTTATAGGAATAGAACTTCACTGCTCCAGGAAAGGCACTCAACAAATGCTTTGATATTTAACATGTTACCCAAAAAAATTGTATATTCTATTCTTCATTTTCTAATCATTATTTCCCGCAGCTTTTAGATTATAACTCTCCTTTCAGTTTCAGTTTTGAGGTTTACTATTAAATGCAAACCCATATGACCACATGATAAGCAAAATATTTGGGTTTTCTCCAAAAGTTCATTTCTCAAGCTATATCTGTCTCTCGTGTATCATTGGTCGTAAACTTTCCCACATTATCTAAAATAACAGTAAAAACAACACACCAAGTAATCAACTTGCTTAAGAGCAGAGAAAACATAAGTAGTAATCAATCCTCCAGCTGACTATCAAGAAATCTCCTTCCATAGGCTTCAATCGTCTTTAGTTTTACTTTGTTGAACCCTTAGGATATTCCAGACTATTCAGCACTTAAATGTCAGTAATCAAACTGTCTAAGTTCAATTAGACTTCTCCACATAGTTTGGAAACCCTCAATGCCACAACTCTAAGGGTTAAATCAGTCTAGCCAGAACTGACACCTACGAGATTGATGTGTTGGACTCTTTCTTGGATATACATTATGACCCTTCTAGAAGGATCTTGTTTAGTGAGTGCCCAATTTTATTCATACCTACTAACTTAGAAACTGCGACCAACATACACAAAAGCATTCAACTATTTGTTAGGTTCATTACTCTTCAAATAAAAGAGAAACCCACTTGAATAGTTAATTAGACTAAATAGAAGTATAAAAGGACATTGGTATAAGCAAGCACGACTGTTTTGAGTGTTGACCCAAAAAAATGACTATTTTCTTTATGTGATTTGATCATTATAAAATTGGAATTCTCTAGACCCAATAAATAAGAAAGTACAAGATTATTAGAAAATATAGAAACAGTGGCCTTTAATTAATTCCGATGAGATATTCAATAAAAAAGAGTACCCAATGCAGAAAACAAACAACAATGGTCTCACGTAAGTTTCATAACATCTGCGAAATAAATCTTGATCATGATTAGGGAAAAGGCCAGCCAATAAAGCACCTATACTAAGGGCCAAAGAATTGTAACATGGAACGAATATGACTTGTCCAATTAACGAACCAGAATTTTGGAGAATATGAAGCCTCTAACTTCTTGGCTGAGATCTTCAGTGTGAGGATCTTCGAGAGTTACGCCTGCACCTCAGACACCAGACTGTTTAATTTATCCCTTCAATGAAGCAAATAGTTGAAGCACTAAAGTACTCATAAGATAAGCGCAAATAGTTGAAGCACTAAAGTACTTATAAGACAAGCACAGTATAGATGACTTTAAAAAACACAAATCACAATCGCACAACAAAAAAAAAAAAAAAAAAAGGAATTAGGCCAGATGTCTTGTATGTGCTTTTGAACTAGACCTAGTCCACAAAAGATTCTCTAAACTCCACTCGCCTTCCAGTGACCCTTCTGTACAGAGGATGCATCCTTCTGTTTCATTCGCTCTGTCACAAGCAAATGACGGTGCCTTCAAAGGATGACGGATTCCGGAGATCTCTTCTTCTGAGCAGTTGCCTGAGGCCTGAAATGGTGTCTTTTATCAGGGTCAGGATGGGCTTTTCCACAATGCAAAACTCTTTAAAGATGATTTCACTTTCAGAAGACGGACAAATTATTGTGATGGATTGGTAGATTATAGGCCAGGAGACACAGCTGCAGCTGCGGTGACTTCAGTATGGAGCCACAGCAGAATTTCCGCGAATGGTTACTAGCACAGATTATTGAAGAGGAGTGGCGGCCAATTAATGACAATGATGATAATGATCTGAAAGAGTCCGACTTTTGGGAGGACAAGAGTGAACCCACAACAATATCTACCGAGTTAATTCATTATGATCGCCACCAACGACATGTCCTACCCCTGCTGTCCCACAGCCCCGTCAATGCAAGTCCTCAACTTTCGTACTTTGGCTTGCAACCATTGTTTCTAGTCAATATTCTAAAAGGCGGTGCCTAGGCGCTAGAAGGTGCCTAGCTGCCTCGATTAATGGTCTAGGCATTGAATTAGGCGCTGGGCCAATTAATCAATCACTAGGCGGGATTTATCGGACAATTAGGCGGGTAGGCAGGATTTATCGGGGTTAAATGCATAATTTTGAAAAGTTAAGGGGTACAACTGTTGTGTCAATTAGTATAAGGGTTTTTGTGTAGTTTTGCTAGAGCATACATATCATGTCCAGTATACACAATCAAATTCATAACCTAAATACCAAATCGGCTAATCGATCGAGTCCAAAAACAATATCAAATCAATCTCCCCCTCTCGTCACTCATCGCCTCACTCTCTATCTCTGTGTTCGTAAATTCGTATAAACATCATAAATTCGTGTAAACATCAATGTTTTGTTCTCCTTATGTTGATCTACTTACTCAAAGCTAGGGAGGGGGAGGAAAATAGTTTTAAAAAAATAAAAAAAAATGGAAAATCCGACTAATCTCTAGGCGCCTATTAATCCCCAATTTATCGGCCTAGGCGCTACGCAGTCCTCGGTCGCCGACTAGCTCCTAGCGACTTTTAGAACCTTGTTTCTGGTCCTGATTGATTTCCAAATCTCAAATTCGAAAAGAGTGTTAATTGGTGTTAATAGAATTTTAAAAATGTTCACAATGTCAAGAAATTTTTTCATTTTCAAAAAATTGTGGTATTACACTTTTTCCTGCACAACAGCAGAATCTCAATTGGGAACAAATTTATTAGTTTCTGACATACTTTCAATTTCATATCCAACATGGATCTTATTTGATGAACCCTGCGATTGGGTTCTTTAACTTGATAGCTCAACTCACCATTCACAGTGCCAGTCATTGCTGGGCACTTAAAAGACGGGCAAACCAGTCCAGAAAAAGGTCCACAAATTTGAAAACAGGACTTTGGCTACTTAAATGCAAAACAGACAGGATCTATCAAGGCAGCAAACAACTCACAGGATACAACTTACTAAACCTCTCATTAGACCTATTCAGTTAGCATTCCACTAATAACCCACAAGGAAACCATAGTTAGCATTCCCAAATTGCATCTATCAACATAATCAACTCAGACAAGCCTCCTGAGAACAAGAAACAACTTGATAAACACAAGTTTTTGTGGTATGTGTAAAAAGATAGTGATGCCGGATGTTAATGTCGTAGTCGCCAGAGGAAGATTTTGGTCCACAAAATGTTTTCGTTATTATTGTTATTATCATCATCATCATCATCATCATCACCACCACCACCACCACCACCACCACCACTTATAATAATTTAGCAGGATAATATCTTGATAAGTATTCAGTTATGATAAGATAATGATAAGTACTTATGATATGTTTTGTTGTTAGTATGTTATCTAGTTTTACTACGATTCTAATTAGTTTTTGTTAGGATGTTAGTTCTATAAATAAGAGCTTCTTTGATGTATTATGGGAGATCCGATTGATGAGAATTGAGTTTTAAGATGGTGGCCTTGCGTTAGGGCCTATTTGCACTACCCTTCTCATCCCTCCATGTTCTGCATCAGATAGCTGGTCGCTAGTCGGCAATGCGGTGTTTACATGGCAAATGCAAAAGAAGCACCTTAGAACAGAAACAAAAATCGATGCCAATGAACTGGTCATTCAGGACAAGAAGAAAAATTGGAAGAACTGTTGGGACACTCATGCCATAAATCAGTCACATGGAATTGAGTGATCAAAACAATGAGGATGGCACATAATTTCAACTAAGAGAACAATTCACATTCTCCGAATGCAATGCGTTACAGCTTTCAAGAATACCATCCATAGAGTCATCCTACCGAAAGACAGTAAATATTTGAACAGCTTTCACTGTTGGAGCATTAAGTTGACAGCATTGCATGAGTTAAGCAATGTAACCTTTTTTTATTGCACTGTCATCCATAGCCTTGTACTCCATATTCTTCAGAGCAAGTTCTACACCATAACCACCCAAGTTTACAGGATCACTTGTACCGACAACTGCACAGTGACCACTTTCCGATTGACAGCCAGAAGGTAATACAGGTCTAACAACATACTTGACTTTTCCCTGGAAGTTAAGAAAGCACTTGACTCAACATCAAATTCTATTTTCAGCCCAATATATGAATACAAATTTTGAGAACCTGGGAAAAGAAGAAAAAAAAACACTGCTCGGTATCAGGTAGGATACCTCTTTCGCTGCTGGCACTAAGGCGTCATGAAATTTTCTAAAGCATTCAGTACCAAGAGCTCCATACAAAATTGCCACCGGACTTCCAACACTGGAATCAATATGGACATGATCAAATTCGTAAAGTTCTGGCTGCTGAAATGAATCCCCAGATCTGGCAGCAAAAAACAGATACAATTAAGGGTGCAAAAAAAGAGGCAGCAACTTAGTTGGGGCAAAAAAGAATTTAAAATTTGACGCATAGCAGAACTTACAATTCCTTAGGGATATGAAGCCACGTTAACAACTCTGAAACATCGAAAAAAAGTGCACCGCCAGTATCTACCCAACAACACTTCCCTCCAAGACTTCTTGGGTTCATGCTGACAAGCAATGGTTCAACCTTCTTGCTTTCAGTAATTTCATTCATTTCAGTTCCTCCATCGACAGAGTTTGTGTTAACATCGTCATAGACGGGAAAAGAAGAAAGAGATTCTACTGCCAATTGGCGGTACAACACTAGTCTTGGGGATGCTGATCGCAGAGTAAGAGAAAACTCAAAAAGTGATCCCAGATGTTCATTTAACAAAGATCGTCCATAGTCAACAATTTTCTTCAAACAATCTTTTGCTGTATATGAAACATCACCCTCCTTGTGATGCCAGACTTCGATGAACTCCCAGAAAAGGTCTTTCCATTCTTTAGACAGCAATTCACTATCAAGTAACAGAATGAGGTTAATGAGCTCTTGAAATCAAAAAATGCACATAGGGAAGTTGAATTTCAGCCAATGCATCTCAACTTTTAAATCCCAATGGCAACTATTTTGGAACAAAAACTGTTTATTTTCGTTTATGCAAATCAATTATCACCACTCAGCCCTGGTTGCAGAAAATTTTATATATATTAACCGTACTTATAGAACAGGCAAAAGATTATAGCTAATCGAGTAAATTTCAATTATTTCTACCAAGTTAAAATACTCACGATTAACAAAATAAAATAGTTTAACCTATCAGGCTCGGTGGAATCTTTGCCATTTAACCGGCCATTTGGTCAAAATAATTTTGACAGAAAAAGGAACTCCATACACTGTTTGATAAGAAATCAATACCAATGAAAGATATGGAGGAAAACACCAAGAAGAGAAAATTACAATGTAACCCCTGAAACCCAAGTTCAGCTGATCGAACAAAATAAAATGTATTGCAATAAATTCAAACCAATGCCCAAGAAAAAAATAAGAAATTATGCAAAACCCAAAACAAAAATACACTCATTTAAGCACTCCACTTAAGAATGAATTATAGAAATAAATTATTTAGTGAAAAAAATCAAGAGTCCATGCACCATAACGCGAAAAATAACTTACCCAGCTTCCAAAGTACAAGGAGGAAAAAAAAAAACATTGTGTCCCTTGAAACCCAAGTTTAGTTCGCGAATAAAAGATTTCACTAAAAAAGGCTGTATGGCAATAAATTCAAACTAATGCCCCAGAACAATAAAAAATTATGCACCAACTCACAACAAAAAGAAACTCACTCAAGCACAGATTCTAGTAAGAATGAATTAAAGATAGAAACTATATAGCAGTAATGATCCAGAGTTCATGCACCATAACGCGGAAAATAACTACCCGGTTTCCCAAAGTACAAGGAGGAGAAGAAATATCCATTGTATCGCCTGAAACCCAAGTTCAGTTCACGAATAAAATCTTATAGAAAAGAACTGTATAGCAATAAACTCAAACTAATGCCCAATAAAAGAAATGACACAAAACCCACAAAACATACACTGGCATAAGCAAAGATTCAAGCATAAGTGAATTATAGAACTGTAAACAAAACATTCAAAATCCATGTATCAACAAAAATTGGGAATTGTATGAAACCACAACAAAAATACACTGACATAAGCAATGATTCAGGTAGAAATTAATTCAATTTCGAATTATAAAATCCAAAATCCATGTATCATAATGGTGAAGAAGAAACATACCCAGCTTCCAAAAGTATAGGAGTACCGGTCCACTTGGCCCGAAGAGCGACCTGTACATTCTTAGGTTGACGACTCTCCACCAATACCAAATGCCCAGAAAGACTCAAGAACACGACGAAAGCGATCAGTACACGAAACCCAGATCTGAAATGGGTTTCCATTTGGGAAACCTGGTTGGATTTTGTAATATTAAAGCTGGATCAGAGGAGGCACATTGAACAAAGATGAGTGAAAAACTCGCATATGGTTATTGGATTGAGATCGATGGCTAAAGAAAGTGAAGTAGACGAAGACCGGATTGGTGTGTGGAATCAGTAAGAGTTTAAGAGAGTGGAAACCCTGGAACGTCAGCAATGGTAGGGTTCCAACTTCACCATCGTCTTGACTCAACGACTCTGATTTTTGGTTCGTCAGTCAATGTAATTATGTAAATTACTTTTTGATAAAAAAAAAAATGCACTTTAGATTAATTTGTGGATAAAAAAATTATACTCTAAATTTTTATTTGTGATAAAAAAAATATACTTTAAAATAAGACAATTCAAATTCCGTTTATTTATCAGAGTGTAATTTTTTTACTCGGCTTTTTTCAACTGCACGTCGTCTATGATTCCTCAAATTACGCACAACAAAAAAACTAGAAGACAAAATTTGAAGTACGATTATACAAATAAATAGAATGCAAAAGAAATTTCCATACTTCTTTTATACTTCAAAATAAGACAATTCAAATTCCGTTTATTTATTAGGGTGTAATTTTTTTACTCAGCTTTTTTCAACTGCACATCTTCTAGTGATTCCTCAAATTACGCACAACAAAAAAATTAGAAAACAAAAATTTGAAGTACGATTATACAAATAAATAGAATGCAAAAGATATTTCCATATTTCTTTTATAAATTTCAAATTTGGCTTATTAAATTTTTTTACTTAATTTATTGTGAAATTCTTTGTTAATTTGTTTTTTGGTTTAATAATTCTTTGTTGTTCCTCCCCATTAAGGATTCGCTCTGTTTGATACTACCTAGGAAAAGAAACGAAAGAAAAGGAAAATAATAGATTTTCCTCTTCCTTTGTTTGGGATGAGAAAAAATGGAGAGGAAAAATAACTAAAATAAATTGTTTTAACTAAAAATTTCTCTCTTAATTTTCCTCAATCTTTCTTTTTTTTCCTCTCTTTTATTTTATTTACTTTTCCTTCTTCTTCTAGGTATCAAACAGAGCCTAAAAATGTTCCTCTTCATTATCATTTTTTTGTAATTAAAGACCACTTTTTTTTTTTTCTCACCAAGATCAAATATGTGGATGGATACAGAAAACAGTATATTCTCAATATCAATTTAGATTTGTGCCACGTCGATTAGTTGACATGGCTTCGCACGATTGGTTGCATTAGGACTGCCTAGTTTGGAGTAAATATTTGTCTGGATTTTTTACAGCACGACAGTCAAAATGAGTACATACATAAAAAAGAGGCTTGCAAACTAACATTGTACTAACTCTTTCACGTCAGATATGTGGAACCTACCACTTATGTGAGTCGCACATATCTTATGTGAGAGAATTTGTACAATTATTGGTACCAAGTATTAATACCTCTATCTTTTCTCAAAAAAACATATTACTTTCTCATTTGAAGGACAAATATTAAAGTCAACTGTTTCCATTTTTTGCCTTTTTTTTAATCAGAATTCCATTTTTTTTCTTTGCTAATCTAATTTTCGCATTTTTTTTTTCATTCAGTAGGATAGTAGTGGGTTAATAAATTGAGTTTTAATTTCATAGATAGGTGTTCAATGTTATTCCATAAGCTCGAACTTCAATATTCTCATGTAAATCACAAACTTTTTGAACCAAAACATGACGGATTCATTAAAAAAGACAAGTACAAATAACTTTCTTTTTTTTGGAATAGAAGTACAAAGGATACTACCGGTCTAAAAATACAAGAAAAATAAGGGAAAAAAACCCGCAAAAAAATGGTAGAAGTAATAGAAAACCTACAAGTCCACTCAAGATTGGTTTTGGAAGAATCAAATCTGCTTCATGTGAAATCACCACACCTACCAACGCCGTTGACACCTCTGACACCTCTATTGCTACTGCTGGAACTCCAACACCATCGCCTCTAGGAAGTCATCGGACACCGGAGCCCCGGATCCACCATAGAGTGGTGGCGATCAACCCAAAAATAAAGGGAGAGGGGAGATCTAAACTCTCACCCAAAGGAGAAAGAAGGTCTCAACTCAAATCCACAACACAAGAGAAAGGAGAGGAGAGATGCCAAAGATGGAACCAGTAAAGGGTTGTGGGGGGGGCCAAGCTCACCGCGTCGATTCGGGATTTTTTTTAAAAGTAAATTATTACTCCCTCCGTCCCTTTTTAAATGATCCATATGGGAATACGTGCAATTTCAAATCCCTAAAAAACATATTTCTCTATATAACTTTTTAATTTGTTTTATACCAAATTAAAGTGCTGTACTTTAATTTGGTGTAAAAAAAATTTTAAAACGTTATACAAAAGTACATTTTTAAACATCCGCAAAAATACACGTTTCCCAAGTGGATCACTTAAAAAGGGACGGAGGGAGTATGAATACTTCAAGTTTACATGACCAATTGCAAAGTACTTTTAGGAAGTGGAAAGTTCAAACAACATTTTCAAGAATGGAGCTTAATCATTTGAGTATAATATTGTTCGGCATTCGGAATTCGAACAATTACAAAGTATTTTCGGGCTATATTAATGGTTGATTGAGACTAGAAGATCAACAACCTACTTAGTTGTTTACATAATGATGGTACTTGTGTTTAATCTTCATAGTAGTTACACACACTGGCGACTCCAGTGTATAAAGAGCAGGGTCAACCGACTCCATGGGAAAATAAAAAGTTACTACTATTATATTTAAAAAAAATTATAAATTTATAAATGAATCCCCTAAATTTGGTTGTGACACAACTAGATAAACTCCTAAAGTTCATAAAAATTGTTTATTTGTATGATTTGTTTGAATCCTAGTACTCTTTTTGTTTTTTTGATAATAAGAGGTTGATCTGTCTTCCTATGTTAAACTTTAGATGTGATTTTTGTTGGAAAAAGATTTTTAATTGCCCAAAAAAAAAGGATTTTTAATTGCCATTACTGTGATATTTTTCTTTGATTTATGGTTGATAAAAATATTTAATGTTTATGAATAACCCCACGCTTCCGAATTCCTAGAGTTGCCACTGGTTGCACAATATGCATGAGAATGGTTGGTTCATTTGCTTCCGCATCCCAATTCTTTTAACGTACTAAAATATGAGTGTAAAACAAGTAAAGCATTTTATTCCAGTCCATTACCAAACGCCAAGGGCAGTTCTACGGCCAACAAAATGTGTGCACTTGAAAAATCTATATATAGGTAATACGTATTAAATAAGCATTTTACTTCGATTTTAATTGAGCTCCTAACAAGTGGACAGTGGAATTGAGTCTCAGAATTAGTCGGGGTATCAATAAGTTGGCTCAAACACCGGAGTTAACAAAAGAATAACAACTCCCCTATGACCACATCCCATGCCTGCAGTGTCCCTTGTGATCTTTTTTGTCTACCAAACTTATAGCTAAAATCCTTCATTTTTCCTCCTCTGATTTTTTCCTTTTCTTTTATTTTTTGATCTCTCCCTATTCGGGTGAACGTTTGAGATCAATCATCCTACAACCACACACGCTCTGCACGCATAAATGCACGCACTCATACGTGCAAAGTGTTCGTGGTTTTAGACTCTTCATTGCGTCTACGATAAGTGAATTTAGCAATTCTATAACCTCAAAACGAAAAATGTTTTTGAGATAAAACATGCTCCCTTTGGCTGTGATAACACAGATTACTAAAATCCCAGGCAATAGTCTACTCCTTCAACACACAAAAGAAAACAGAAAAACAATGTAAAAATGATACAAAAATAGGGGGAGAATGCAAATTTTCAAAGTAATTTACCATCTCAGCAAAATCTCCTTTGGGTAAAAAACCGGTTTTTGGTTTTTTCATTAGTCTTTATTCAATTTTTTTTTGCATTCGTTAGTTTTGCATGAAGATTTTGTGGTTTCTGAATTCCTCTCGACGAGACGAATCTAACAAGTATAAATTTATGATCAAACCAAATATTTTTTTGAATAAAGCCAAAATAGGTGGATTGTTGGCCAATAATCCACCTAGTTTGGCTTTATTCAAAAAAATTTGAGTTTTGACCATAAATTTATACTTGTTAGATTCGTCTCGTCGAGAGGAATCCAGAAACCACAAAATCTTGATGCAAAACTAACGAATGCAAAAAAATTTTGAATAAGGACAAAATAGAAAAACCAAAAAACCAAAAACCAGTTTTTTACCCAAATTGAAGACAAATAAACACAAAAGAAAATGTACTCATGTACAAATGCCAAAATTACAAGCTTCTAAATATATAGCCAGTCCAAAATGTATCAGACTCCTTATTTCCTGAGAGAAAATTTAACAAACAACAGTGAAGATAAGCATCTTGCAAAAGTTAAGACAATTATAAGATTCCAAGTTTCTAATATTTCCCCCTCCCATCAAGCTGTTCAAATGAAGACCGACATCCAGTTCTCGGGGCATGTAAGTAGCAGAAATTCCATTTTTTCAGATACCCATCTTCAATTCTTACAATTGGTTGATATATATATATATATATATATATATATATATATATATATATATATATATACAAGGCTTGGCCTAACTCTAATGCCGAATCTCCCTTCATGCATTTAGCCTATGAAGAGATCACAAACATCATAAATTCCCTCAAAATTACCTGAGCATGTCTCCGGTATGCAATTTTGGTCCACTCAATGCTGGTGATATGCTAAAGGTATTCCCATCCCAGGCAAATGAAGGATGCCCTAGTGGTGTCGGCCTATCAGGAATAGCAGGAACCTCAATATCTCCTTCTAACATTTTCACTGCATCCAAAATGGTCGGTCGTAAAGCCACCATCACATGAGCACACAAAATCCCAACAAGGACAAATCTCTCCATTATAGCCTTCGGATTCGAATTCGCTGAATCCCCATCTCCCAACAAAGAAGCATCCAAAACCTCCTCAATTTTTCCCGCCTTCACTAATGACCAAGCCCAATCCGTAACTAGAAATGCACGTGGCGATTCTGAGGAAGAGAAATCAAGAGCCTTTCTTCCGCACATGATTTCCAAAACCACCACCCCAAAACTATAAACGTCACTCTTTTCAGTCAATTGACCATAAAGCGCGTATTCTGGGGCTAAGTATCCATGTGTACCCGCCACTCTAGTGGTGAGATGAGACTGCCCTTCTCTACTTTGCTTTGCCAACCCAAAATCCGCAACCCTAGCCCTCATATCTGCATCCAACAGTATATTTGTCCCCTTGATATCTCTATGATATATTGCGGGTTTCACTCCGTAGTGAAGATAAGCTAGCCCCTTCGCCACATCCAAAATTATGCTCTTCCTTTGAGGCCACGTCAATGGTTGCTTCCCAAGTCCAGCCTCATTCTTACAACAAAACAAATGGTCATCTAGATTCCCATTCGGCATGTAGTCATAAACAAGGTACCTCTGGCTTTCACTCTGATCATACTTGCCACCATCTTCGCCAATCACACAACACCCTCTAAGGGGAACCAAATTCCGGTGCTTCAAATTGCTAATGATCTCAACTTCATTACAGAACTCCTCATTTCTCTCAAAATCTGATTCTATCACCCTCTTAACAGCAGCAACTGTCCCATCAGATAAATTCCCCTTGTATACCATCCCAAACCCACCCCGCCCAATGAAATTCTTCTGCGAAAAATTATCAGTTGCCTTCACAAGTTCATCAATCTTGAACCATATTGAGCCCGTATTTGGCCGTGGATTCCGCGGTCTCGACCCCAATTCCTCAATATCTCCCCAATCAAACCTGTCACTTTCCTTCCTCCGCTTCTTATCCGACCAAATGTACAGACCCATGAAAACAGACATGACCAAAACGGCAACGCCAGCTCCAGTGAGTCCAAACACTAGGGCAGAATGTGCCTTGCTTGACGTAGACTGGGAAGCAGTCGTAAGGCCAAAAATGCAAGAAATTGCGCTTTTACTTTCTGGCCCAAACTGATTTACAATTCCAGCAGCGTATATTACTGCAAAGTAGAAACAATCTATGGAGTGAGATGCGTTACCATCGATTCGGGTGAGCTCTCTCTGGACCTGTGATGCAGGGAAGCGTGTAAGAAGCAAGTATATAATCACAACAATAAGAACTAGAGATCCTCTATAATCAAATAAAATATAGAGAGATGCTCTCACAGGTATCTTTGTCATAAATTAAAACCAACAGCCTAGCTTTAGGGGCTGACAATCTTGCTTAGATTAGTAGCATGCATAAAACTTCTAGGCTATGTAACACGGATACTTACTATAAGAGAGTTGTATCTGTACAGTCGCCGTATCAGATACCATTATTCTTCGGATACTCGCACAGAGGTATGTAGCATGCGCTACTTGAAATCAATTATCTTCCAGTTGTAGAAGTATCATATACTTTGCTGATACTCTTATCTTAAACATACAAACATTCAAAACTGAAATTCTGATACTCTTATCTCAGACACACAAACATTCAAAACTGAAATTCTGATATTTTGTATCACAGAATAAGAGAATCAAGGTCGAGATGGATTGAAAAAAGGGATTATTACTTCTAGGTCTAGAAAAGAAATGTCTAATTACCAATAAGGTAAGTCATTTTTTTTAATTACCACTAAGGTAAGTTACTCTTTTTTGGAGTTTAGATTTAGGGTGCACTTTCCTATTATAGGGTTTTAGTGGTTTAGGCACTTTCATAGAGTACCCTAGGATTTTAGGCACTTTCATAGGGTACCCTAGTCGTAGGGTATCCTAGTCATAGGGGTACCCTAGAGTTTAGGTTTAGGGGCACTTTCCTATTATAGGGTTTTAGTAGTTTAGGCACTTTCATAGAATACCCTAGGATTTTAGGCACTTTCATGAGGTACCCTAGTTGTAGGATACCCTAGGATTTTAGACACTTTCATAGGGTACCCTGGTTGTAGGGTACCTTAGGATTTTAGGCACTTTCATAGGGTACCCTAGTCGTAGGGTACCCCTAATCATAGGGTACCCTAGAATTTTAGGCACTTTCATAGGGTACCCTAGTCGTAGGGTACCCTGGGATTTTAGGTACTTTCATACGGTACCCAAGTCGTAGGGTACCCTAGTCATAAGGATACCCTAGTCGTAGGGTACCCTAGAGTTTAGGTTTAGGGTGCACTATCCTATTATAGGGTTTAGTGGCTTAGGCACTTTCATATGGTACCCGAGGATTTTAGAAACTTTCATAGGGTACCCTATGATTTATGCATTTTCATATGGGTTGGGGAGTTGATGAAAATTTTTCAGAGTTGGGCTTGACCTGATGGTAATTATGAGATCCAAGGGTGACCTGATGGTAAATGTCTCTTGAAAAAAATAGCTTCTCAACAAATAAAAGATTGGTTTTCCAATTGTTACTTTTTATAGAAGGACAAAATAGTAAGATTAAAAGCAATACCTTTCTTATTGAAGAATCCTTCCAAAGCCACATGTGTATATATAGACTCGATATTGGTTATTAAATCGACTCATACTCCCTAAACTGATTCATCATCCCACACATTTGTGAACTTGTGTGAGACATGATTCTAAAATGTAGCAGACAACTTCTTTACAACAGTATCCTCTCTCTTTTTTGGCATATTGGCGCATCCTTATTCTGTATCCAGGTCCATGCTTCATAGCTTCTAGGTAACAACTTAGGAAATGAGAAAACAACTCTTCTAGTAGAACGGGCAAACAAATAAACTACGAAAGTCAACAACAAAAAATGGGAACAACCTATAACAACTAACAACTAACACTTCTTGCATGTCCACAACAAAAACATGGGAACAAAAAACCGGAAACTGAAGGCATTCAATAACACTATGCGATATTAGGTAAAAAAAATTCTCTATTGTTCCTATCCTTTCCAATTACCAAATCCTTTTCTCATCAAAATATTAAAAACCCAAAACTCAAAAATATAAAATAGAGAAACCATAAAGAAGGCAGATAAACTACGGACGGAAGTTAATGAACGAACACACACACAGACACGCGTGTTTCTGGAATTGTTCTATTGGTATGGGCTCCACATCAATCATGTGGGCCCACATGTATCGGACATTTCTAGACACATATGTGCACTTCTAGGCTCATACGTTTTCTTGGCTAGGGATGGTGATCTCATCCAAAACCATTGGTACCCGAACTGTTCCAGACCGATTGGGCAGAAAATTATCCGATTTTTGACAGCCGGTTCAGTAGAAGAAACCAGCGGGTTCCGTTTGATTAGTTTTATGCAATATACTACCCGAACCGTAATTTTATTATCATATGTGCTCTTACATACTCATATTTCTACAGACGGCGTAAGCTCTTATGTATCCTCATATGTATCTGATAACAGACATAAAGAGCCGGGTTCGGGAAAAAACCAAACCGAACCGAGTCCTATGCCGTCGGTACGGGGACGGTCTATATGATTACAAAAATCGTCGGATTTCGGTTCAGGTTCGGTTTTGGTTTTGCGAATTACGGGTTCGGTTGGGGTTTGGCAAATACCGGACCGAAACGTTGCGCTAGCTCATTAAAAAATAGTTAAGTACTGGGTGTTGCAACAAACCTGGAAGCCAGCGTTGAGGCAGGCGTCGCACGACGTCAAATCGGTGAGGTCGGAGGTGCATGCTGAATTCAGCGCCGTGGTGGGTCCCAGCTTCTTCACCCAATCGGCAGTGGACTCGATCGAAGCACAGATATTGGGCGTGATAACGAACTGAAGCGGGTCAAAACAGAGCGAGGTCAAATCGGGGGGCAAGGAGAGGGAATCGAGCTTCGATTGGAAATCGGTGAGGCAAGATACGGAGGTGGGCAAATTGGGGAGTTGAAAAAGTGAGGTTTCTTTGAGGTGTTGAGCGAGGGCGATGCCGTAGAGAGAGAGTAGGGTCTGGCAGCAGTTGGTGATGTTGCCGGAGTTGGTTTTGCAGTCGGAGGTTGGCCAGCGGATTTGGAGGACGTAGTTGAGGTCCATTGGGCATGAGGTGGTGTTGGTGGAGGAGGTGAGGGGGAGGAGAGAGAGGGAGAGGAGAGAGAGGATTAGGGGAACGGTGTTCATGGTTGTACAATGTGTGTGTGTAAATTAATGGAGTTTTCTGGGTAATTGATTGTGGAGAGAGAGAGAGAGAGAGAGAGAGGAGGAGGAGGGTAAAGTGGAGTTGGTTTATGTTGCTGAGATGATAAAGTGCAGTGCAAAGACAGAGTAGACGAGTCAAACATGGTTATCTGTGGCAGGCATTCCTGGTCAACAAACGAGCAAGAGTGGAGCAGAATTTTATGGTGTTCAAGTTTTGACAAAAACTCAAGCTCAAGTTTGGCTCGTTTATAAACAAGCAAAATTCTTAAAACTTGGTCGGCTGCGCAAAAACATGGATTGGCCAAAATTTGTCTTGGCCCCACTCTGTTGGGTGGGTTGGGCTACCAAAAGCCCAACCTCAGTATGTAATCCACCTATAACTAATCTAACATCCAATTAGGCCCTTAGCGAGTTGAGTCAGGTTAATTTAATTAATAAACCTCCTTAAGCAAATCGAGTTTATACAAACGAGCCAAGCTTTGGTGATCTTGTTTACTAAACGACCCTCAAACTCGAGTTGTTTACTAAACGACCCTCAAACTCGAGTTCGAGTTTGGCTCGATTACTAAATGAGTCAAGCCAAGAGCTACTCAGGAGCAACAGTTTAGTTCGCTTGCAGCTCTACCTGTCATGCCTTGTATTCAGGGTATTGCATCATATGATCCAAATTGTTTACTTTATTTGTGTTACAATAGTAGGTAATAATACTTGCAAAAAGGCGAAAAATAGGTTAACCGGGTCAACAGTAGGTAATGCTTACAACATAAAGCAGGAGTAAGTTATTAATCACAGTTCATAGAAAAGCTTTCCTCTCTTTTTAGAGAGAAAAGCTCCCGCCTCTCTTCTCTTTTGATGTTGTTAGGGTTTACTTTGGGGGAGGGGGGCTATCGCCTACTCCACCTCCTCCTCACCCCCGTCTCTCTCTCCTAGCCGGACACTCTGCAAGCCAGTGTTCTCTTGTCCTCTTCACCCTCTATCAACCCTCATCCACTGTTGTCAGCGATGGAATCTCTGACCCACCTCCATTCCTAATCTCCGGAGGGCCAGATCTGATGCGAATGAGAGGTTTTAGGGTGGTTAGCCCCCCCCCCCCCCCCCCCCCCAAGCAAATAAACGTCCAGAGTTGTAGCGGTGGTGGCTCCTGCGACAGGCCTGCTCACCGGAGGTTCCTGTTTTCCGTTTCTAATTTATTTTTTTTGTTTTGTTATTCCCTGCATGGAATTTTTACCCCCTTCTGAGGGTGGTTCTTTACTCCCTTTCGATGGTAGTTTTTCGTTGTACTTAATGTATTCTCATCCGAACCACATAGATAACTTGATTATCGGGGGTTTTTACCCTTCGATGGGCTATGGTTTGGGGTTTGTAGCCCTTGGACGGTTTTTGAATCAGTGGCGTAGCTGGAAAATTGCTCCAGCGAGGGCACAATTTATAAATGTCAGTACTTTTGTTGTAAAAAAAAAAAAATATCTCTTTTTAAAGAATCTAACATATCTTGATTTTCTTTTGAAATGAGTCGACTTACATTTTATGGATAAATGTTCCTCTTAGCCTATTTTGTTGTATTGCTTGGCTTTCAGGGGGGTCTGGGGTTCAAGTTGGTGGAGGTCTGGGGTTCCGTAAATACGTTATAGTTTCGAACCAAAAATTTCAGTTAATTAAGGCTTGGTTGTGAGTAATTAGTTATACAGTGGTTCTAGGGCATCGCCACGTGATGCCCTAACAGCATTCTCTATTACTTTTTTTTTTTATTGGTCTTCATCACATATTCAGGTAAAACTCATATATTTATATAGTCTTGAGTCCCAAATAAATATGCGCAGGAGAATAACATTATAACACCAAGTGATGACGCCCCAAGAGCACTATTTAGTTTTTTTTATATATGAAAAGAGTGATGTATATTTTTCTAAAAAATGCAAAAGAAAAAAAAAATCCTTTCAAAAATCCAGTGTGGGCACAGGCCCACATTGGCATGCATGTGACTCCGCCACTGTTTTGAATAATAAAAAATTTATGAGTTCGAAAAGAAAAAAAAAAGAAGGTTATTAATCAGAAACTCCAATAGGTTGGTAAAGTGGTCTTGTTTTGAAAATTAGGGGTTTGTTTTGCCAATGAAAAAAAACTTAAGGGTTTGCTCTCACCTAAGGTTTTATTTTGAATCCCCTTTTCAACAAATTATTGGGACTACTGGTGGTTATACTCAGCCGTTACCTCCAGAGCCTCAAAATTAGTTGAGGTGCGCACAAACTGGCCCGAACATCCGATTAAAAAAGAAAGTTATTGATCAGATGCCACGTCAACATCATTATGAGCAAGATACATATTCCTTAAAATCTATTTTCGAAATCAAACTAGCTAGTTATTTAAAAAAAAAAAAAAAAAAAGTTTAGTTTTGGTCAGTTCACCCTATTGTTTAAAATTTTTAAATGGTATTTGTGACTTCTCGCCCATGTTGTGAAAACAACATCATTTACTAGAAAAATGAAAAAAATACAGAGTAGAAGAAAAAATACAAACCTTTTTATTTTTACTGCAAACAGTTAGTATTTCGACGTTATTGCTGAAGATGAAAAATTTATCGTGAACTAGCACTGGTATCGATGTCCTATCGACTTATTTTTCTGCAAACCTTACATTTCCGGGAGTTCAATAAAGTAATCCAAACGATATAGATAAAAAATTTCGACCGTAACAATGACACAACAACCTGCTGCTGCGTCCCTTTCCAAAGGAGGAGGAGAAGCAGAGCATTTTTCTTTATAGAAAACTAGTTGGGTGCTCCGTGCACGCACGGAGTCTTTTGCTCATGAAACTGTGTTAGAGCGGAGTTTCGTGCTCATGAAACCGTGTTGGAGATATAACTGTAGAAGAATGTAGATAAGTGGATTTGGAACACTTGATATAGCGATAAAAGGCTTGAAGGGCCTCATTCATAGTAATTAGAAATGAATATTCAAATTGTAGAAATGAATATTCAAATTGTAGAAGTTGGAGCTCTACTTGCAAGTGTTTTTGAGGATGGATATCTAATTCCAAAAGACGATCTTTTATAAAGACTAAAATACAAGGCTTTTTAAAATGAATATCTAATTCCAAAAGACGCTATTCCTATTTTACAAAGACTTGAATACAAAGCAACACAGACTCACTAAAATCGCATACACGGCCGAGGGAAGTTGCAAACAAACTGTAATTATCAACTTTTATGTGACCCAGAGAGTCAACATAGTCGTATAAAGACTGAATAGTTGCAGCAGTATGAAATCTCCTTCCCTTACACTTCCCAGATGGGAAGTCCACCAAGAATTACATGATCATCACAAAACAACAGACAAACAATAGTCAAAACAAATTTCTATCCCACATAGTAAAACAAGGAAAGCCTGCCCAAGCAATGCAAAGTATTTAAGATCATGTATCCACAAATTGACGTTTCGTAAACTGTCATTCTATCACCAATAATGCGGTCATTAATTTAATGCATTTGAGAATTATTAGCTTAAATCATTTCACAATTTGTGACATTTATTGAGATTAAAAAATTTCACTAATCAAGTAAGGAACAAAAAAGAGAACCATGCTACCACTACAAGAATAAATGGGGCAAACAACAATCAGACAATAAAAATATGAGTTCAAATCTTCCAAAACCTAGAAGATAAGAGCCACGATATAGCAATTCCATTGAAAATACATTTTCTCCTAGATGAAGATAGAAAATATAACGCAAACTAATTCACAAAATTTTCTGATATGAACCAGAAGTAGATAGAGGAAAACCTCAAGCGCGAAAACGTGGAGGCTTTGAACGGCAAATCAAAGTCGAGAAGCCTACTTGACGAGGATCAAATATCAGACAACGGATGGAAGGCTTTAAATACCTTTCCCTCTTTTTTCCTCAATCTTCTTCGTTACCGCATAAATCAAACGAGAACTCCAAATATTTGTTCAGCAGAATTTGGATCTGTTATTCTCCCCTCGTCTTTCCCCTTAATTCCCACCAACAAAACATGGTCCCAAAACCTTAAGTGAACCAAATACGAAAATAAATTCAACCTTGAATGCCCAAAAGGTCAAAACCCTTAATTGGACTAATTAAACATTCAATGAACACTGAAATTAACAACAACAAAAAGAAAGAAAGTGGTAAACCTGATTTATCGACCAGAACCGTGGCTGGAATGGGTTCATAGATGCTGGGAACAATTGAAGCAGTTGCGTTCTTCGCTTCATTAGCGATTGAGGTGTCGTCATGATCAACGAGAGCAAGAGAGAAATATCGACGACCTAAATTCGAGGATGGAGAGAGCGCGCCTCTCGAGAGCCAGTGAGGTCGGTGGTCAACCATCGACCAGAAATAAAGAGAGAGAAAGCGGTATAGTATTAGAGCAAAGAAAAAGTCTGAGAGGAGAAGAGATATGGACCAAAAAATGGCACATACAAAAATATTTCCTTCACGACACGTCTATTGTGTTGCCATCCATTTTTTCTCTTTTAACCGTATCCCCTTTTACCTGCACAGTAAAATACAGCAAAGCAAGCATGGTTACATAAATTTGTTGGGCTTTTTTGCCAGTCCAAGATTTTGTAACAGCGGATAAAAGATCCATTCGTTCCAATTTTGGGCATCGAATATGGGCTTATTGCACTGAACACTAAGCTTCTATTAGATGAGAAGCTTAAAATTACCGAGCTATGCAGTTAATAGTGACGAGGGCGAAAAAAATTAGTCAATTGCTTAGACGAGGGTATTTTGGTAATTGAAGAGATCCTAATCAAGGCCAAAATGGGTCGTTCAAGGGTCATCCTGAATCTGATAGGCATGAATATGCATTTAGCAACATTAAACACATTTTAGAAGGTTCAATGTATGCATTAAGCACATGATTTTAATCCATTGCATATAGTCATTATTAGATTGCATGTAGTCATTAATCATTATTAGATTCTATGTATGCAATTATTTATTCAATGTAGATTCTATGTATGCACTTATTCAATGTATGCATTTATATCTAGGTTCTTTCACATATCTTATTCAATTAATCATTAATGGGTTCATGTCTTAAAAGTAAAAAACGTGAATATGAGACAAGTGTTTGAAGCGAAAGTGAAACATTGGGATTTCCTTTTAATATAGAAGGATTTTTCTTTATAACTACAAAGGAGTAATTTTTTTTTTGTTACCAATGCCCAAAAATACTCCTTTGCATTCTGGTCTTGTATTTATTAGAAATATTTGTCTTCGGGTCTCGTATTTATTTATTCGAGATAAATGCCAAAGAAATTCTCCTTTTTATTCAAATCTTGTATTTATTTGAGATCTTTGTTGCCAAAAACAAATTAAAACTATTAAAGTCTTTAATTTTTGTTGCATAAACATTAAGGGATGAGATTTGTTAGAGATGCTTTAATCGGAATCGGGGGAGGTGTTGTGCAGCCCTGTGCTGCACAGCGTGCTATGCGGTCCATTTCAACGCTGCGCCGGCATCGTTTCAACGATCGGAGACGTTCACTGTGAAGAGCTCGTTGAGTATTACTATTGTATAAAAAATTAAATCTATCGGATATCGTTAAGTGCCTCATCGGAACAAAAATAAGTTGAAAAAAAATTGGAACACATTTGTCTTGAAACACTAAATGAAAACCTTTGAAACCATTCTTTTCAACTTATTTGTGTTCTAATGAGGCACTTAACAATATCCAATTGAGTTGATTTTTGGTACACTTATAGTACTCGACGAGCTCTACGCGGTGGACGTCTCCGATCGTCGAAACGGAGCCGGCGAGACGCCAAAATGGACCCGCACAGTACGCTGCGCAGCACCTCCCATGTTTCCGCTTTAAGCCGCTAGCATTGGCTTGAAAGCATCTCTCTAAAAACATCACAAAGTATAAAAGTTCGCGAGAATAAGGATTAAAAACGAGAACGTAGAATTTAATCGGAAGCGGAGGAAGAATCTTACTAGGAGATTATGACCTAGAACTCATCTCGCTCTCTCCCCCATGTTACTATTTGGGTTACGACAAAGCAAGCATACCTACTTCTTTCTTTGTTACTCAATCTCCTATTCTCCTTACGTCATCAACCCAATTTATTATTTGTAGAAAAAAAAATTACAATTAAAGAAATGAACTCACAGAGTTAAATTATTATTGACAAAAAACACACCATCATTCGGAGACATCCATC
Organism: Vaccinium darrowii; assembly: GCA_020921065.1. NCBI lineage: Eukaryota > Viridiplantae > Streptophyta > Magnoliopsida > Ericales > Ericaceae > Vaccinium > Vaccinium darrowii. The sequence goes on along the minus strand of CM037159.1, from coordinate 15,600,548 downwards.
GTGTAGAGCTCGTCGAGTGCTACAAACGTACCAAAAATTAACTCGATCAGATATTATTAAGTGCCTCATTGGAACAAAAATAAGTTGAAAAAAACTGGAACACACGTCTTGAAACACTAGATGAAAACCATTGAAACCATTTTTTTTTCTACTTATTAGTGTTCCGATGAGACACTTAACGATATCCGATTGAGTTGACTTTTGGTACACTTATAGTACTCAATGAGCTCTACGCGATGCCGTCTTCGATTGTCGGAACGGTGCCGATACAGCGCCGAAATGGGCCCGCATAGCACGCTGCACAGCCCCCATGTTTCCATTATTTTGTGATTTAGGCACAATACTCCCTCCTTTATCAAAAGTGTGCATAATTCACATGTTTAGAAGCGTAATCCACACACTTATGTGAGAGAAGGAGCATTTTTTAAACATAGAATAAATTATCCAAGTATTGCCAACAAGCACAACCTCTAGGCTAGGGTTTGGGCCCATGTGCTTGTACAAAAACGAATTGACGTTGGGACATGTCTTTCTGGGTATTTATTTATTTTAATTTAATTTGCTTTAGAAACAAGTCTTCAACAGTCTGCAATTGTTTTTTCTGCTTTTGACAGTGAGAGTTGCTTTAAAAAAAAAAAAAATCCGTCTAGAAACACAGTTCACCAAATAAGTTTTGCCATATTCTTTTAAAACAGCTTGATGTGAAATCTAAAATTGGTTTCAATTTTACCTAGCTTTCGCAATTTGTTTGTCACGTTTCTTTTTTTGGCGTTTGAGTCTAAAATTGGTTTCAATTTTATCTAGCTTTCACAATTTGTTTGTCGCGTTTCTTTTTTCCAGTTTGTTTATGCAAATTTCACTTACACTCTTTGTACTTTCACTGATTGGCAACCAGGGGCGGAGGCACCTTGGGGCTGAGAGGTGCCTCGGCCCCCCTGTAATTTTAATATATATATATATATATATATATATATAGCCAAAAAATAGGTTATTTCACATTCTAATTTCTTTATTTCTTTCATAACCAAGCAATGAGCGTGCGAGCGTTGTCGTAGCCTAAAGTATGATTCATATACTTTTACTGCATTAGATTGCAATAATTTCAATGTGCATATGTATTACACGAGAAAACAAAAACTCTACGGTATAATTTGTTTATGTGTAGACAATAAGATGTCAATTACTTCGGCCCCCCTCGGATTAAAATTCTGGCTCCACCACTGTTGGCAACTACACCCCACTACTTTGTTTTTAAACACATGCACCCTGAACTTTGGACTAAGTTGAGACTGTTAAAAATTCCGTCAAAATAAGTGGAAAAAGAAGAAACGGGAGGTCAGGAAAATTTCACTTCTAAAACATGTTAAATAAGACCATTTTGCCCTACGAATCATTTTATGTCCTGTAAATGGTCTAGATGAGGGTAAACAAGAAAATTATTTTTGGAACAGATAAAAGAAAAAAAGAAAAGGAAAGATAAATAAATAATTTCTTGATATCCTCATATTTATTAGTAAAAAAGACATCGAAACAGAGGTAAATCAAAATTACGTGGAAACGTTAGTAGCTTCAATTGAGTTTCCTGCATGACCTCCCATTTCTTACTTTTCCATTTAGTTTAACGAATTTGTTAGTATTAGCAATTTAGTCCAAAGTTGGGGGAAGTAGAGGAGGTGTAAATGCAAATCATTCAAGTACAAGGGGGTGTAAGTGAAATTTTCTCTGTTTTATTTTCTCCACGTCAATTTGTGATAAGCATGAGCAACTCTAATTTGCAAAAAGGAAATATTTTAATGTCCTTAAAAAGGACGAAAACGACACAATATTTTAATGTCCTTATTTTCTCGGTTTTATTTTCTCCACGTCAATCTCAAAACGTAAGATTTTGCACGACGTCAAATCGGTGAGGTCGGAGGTGCATGCTGAATTCAGCGCGGTTTTGGAACATATTTATCTCAAAACTTAATAACAAATGCATAAATTATATCATCAAATATCCCATCAACTTGATTTTTGGCACATATATTATCGGCGAGTTCTAAAATATCAACGGTCTGATCATCAAAGTGAGCCTATCAAGACTCACAAACAGACCAACTCGACGGTGAAATGGACGACGGAGAATTCTCCTCCAACCAAGGATAGTAAGAACCAATTTTTTCTTTTTTTTTTTGGGCTCAGTAATAGTAAGAACCAACTAGCCAACTAATGGAAAAAAATTTGGGTACCGAATGGGTACCACGTGGCCATGCCGAGCACGATCTCGGCCGTCCAAAAGTATTTTGGACGACCCTGATTGATTCCCTCTCTCTCTCTCTCCTCTCACTCGACCACTCTCTCTCCTCTTTTTCTCTCTCCTCTTCCGGACCGTCGGATTGTGTTTTGGACGGCTGAAATTGCCTAGCAGGTACCATGCGGGCAATACCCACCCGGCACTGGAAAATTTCTCCACCTCATGAAGTCCCTCCAAATTGTCCACATCATGTTCATTATTGCGTGGTAGCTGTGCTCTCTTTCTCTCTCTCTCTCCCTCCTTCCTTTTCGTTTCTTTCTATTAGCCAAACGAGACACGGCTAGACTTCTTCGAAAGACATTGCCCCTTCTTTCTTCTACCTTCCAATTCCATCTTCAAAAATATCTTCAACTCGACTTGAGAAGAAATTGAACACTCTTTCATAAGTCATGAATTCGAACTGCTGAGGCCACCTCTCATGCCCTCTCTCTCTCTCCTGAATTCCACCATCCCTTGTTTTTCCTCTCTTTTTTCCTTTGTACTACGTTTAATTCCAAGTTCCAACCCACAAGGAGCGAAACCAACGACTTCATTTCCCACTAGGAGATTTCTGGGAAACAGATTCACACCCTTTTCCCACCTTAAAATTGTCAAAGAAGTCTAAAATTATTTAACAGTATCAAGAACCAGAAAATTCCTCAACTTCCTCTTAAACAATTGAGAGAAATACCCACCCAAAAATAATGAGTTTTGTACTGACAACTTCTGTCAATACTCTCTCTCTTCTCCACCCTCTCTCTCTACTCACTTTCATCACCCACATGCCCCATGGATCTAGACTATGTCCTAACAATCCCATGGGACTCCTCTGCTTGCACCCAAGAACTACTTTCAGATTCCCAAACCACCTGTTGCCAAACCCTCCTCAGCCTCTATGGTGTAGCCCTATCCCAATATCTTAAGGACACCTCTCTCTTTAAGCTCCCTGACCTACCCACCTCCACTTCTTGCCTCTCTCTCCTCCAATCCAAGCTCAGCTCTCTCTCTCTACCCGAAAATCTCACCTCCACATGTTTCCAACCCCAAACTTACACCAACTCCACCAACATATGTGCCAACATCCAAACCCAAGAGGACTTTGCCGCCCTGATAGGACCGTCCAGTCCCCTCGACCCCGCCTGTCGAAACGACGTGTCTGATCTCACCTCGTGCGACGCATGCGTGATCGCCGGGTTCCGGACCCACGCCCGGTTGGTTTCCATTGATGGGAATCCATCTCGCACCAAGGGTTGTTTTCACTACACTGTGAGGTATGCTGCTGGTGTTGTGAATGAGTGGGGCCCAAAGAGTAGTGGGTACTCTTATGTGCATCCTTGGGCTGCCGATGAGATTACAGAATGATTTAGAGAGGGAAAGTACAAGTACTCCTGTAAGCTCACAAGTCCTTGTTTATGGGTCCACTGGTGTTGGTGGAGCTGTTTTGGCCATTTCTTTCTTGTTGGGCTTGTATTTCTGGTGGAGGTACATAAATTCTTACTCTTCAAAAGTACTTCTAGTTTTGGGTTAGGGTTAGATGATGGTTACGGTGGCCGGACGTGGCGGCCAAAGGCCGGAGCGATTTGGTACAAACTTCAAGATTTAGAAAAGGCGACCGATGATTTTTCGATGAAGAATTTGATTGGAAGAGGGCAACATGGGGTTGTGTACAAAGGGAATTTGCCTGATGGAACGATGGTGGCTGTTAAAAGGGTGATAGAAGTCTGAAATTCAAGGAAGTTCTGAGTTCTACAATGAAGTTGAGATCATTAGCACTCTAAAGCACCGGAATCTTGTGCCTCTTAGAGGGTGTTGTGTGACCGGGAGAGACGAAGATGGAGAAAGGAAATACCTTGTTTACTGACTACATGCCTAACGGAAGCCTCAATGACCGTTTGTTTTTTCGCCAGACGAACGAATCTGAAGACACGATCGTGCAGCTGAGACAAGGTGGCAAGAATTTTGGAGACAGAGGAGCTTGTGCCTTGACTTGGCCTCAAAGGAAGAACATTATTCTGGATGTGGCAAAAGCTCTGGCTTACTTGCACTATGGAGTGAACCCTGCAATTTACCACAGAGACATCAAGCCAACAAATATACTATTGGATTCAGATATGAGGGCTAGAGTGGCTGATTTTGGACTGGTCAGGCAAAACACAGAAGGAAATTCCCATCTCACAACCAGAGTGGCCGGGACACACGGATACCTTGGCCCCAGAATACGCATTGTACGGACAACTGACAGAGAAAGAGCGACGTTTACAGCTTTGGAGTGGTAGTTTTGGAAACGATGAGTGGGAGGAAGGCACTTGACGTGTCTTCCTCAGGGTCACCTCAGTTCCTTTCTAGATCACTGACTGGGCTTGGGCGTTGGTGAAAGCGGGGAGAGTAGAAGAGGTTTTCGATGGTTCGTTGATCGGGGAAGGGGAATTCACGAATAGGAGAACTCCTAGGGAGGTAATGGAACGGTATGTGCTTGTGGGGAATTTTGTGTGCTCATGTGATGGTGGCTTTGAGGCCTACAATTTTGGATGCTCTGAAAATGTTGGAGGGAGATATTGAGGTTCCTGTGATACCAGATAGACCGATTTATGGTGATGGGCTTATGCTTAATGCATAAATGAATTCTAATTGTTCACATTTATATACTGATTTTCAGGTTCAGACGAAGAAGAAAGCAAGGGGTTTTCATATTTTGATTGTAATTTTATTTTTTGGCAGCTTATACGTACACGAGAAGTGAGTCTGGCACTTAATAAAAACTTTTAAGAGCTACGGCTTTGCGGAATCTAGTGAATTGTTTGTCTAGAAATACGGTGCATCGTGCCAGATGGAGAACCCGAGGGTTCGCACCAGGAGCAGGTTGGATTGGATGGATGGATACACTTTTTTGACGGATCAATTTGGGAGACCTGGGGGTGCGGGTGTGCGGTCCTAGTGTGCGCATCCGATCAACGGCTCGGATTTCATCTTGGCAATGGACAACTCCGATCTGCAAAGTCTCAATATGAAATCAAGACCGTTGAAAACACATTTGATAGCTCGGATGCCGCACACCAGGGCCGATATGAAATCAAGACCATTGAAAACACATCTGACAGCTCCGATGCCGCACAACCGAGAGCGCACACCAACATTCCCCCTTCCCAATTTGGATGCGGATGAAATTTCTTTAACCCGCATTTAACCAAACCCAACCTAACCCAACCCATAACATCTACATGTACAAGGCAAAAACCAACGTGATACTCTGATGTTAAGGTACTAATGACAGGGTGCGCTCTGCCACACTTTACTAACCGGCAATAACTAAATGTACACAATTTCAGACAAAAATATTTAAATTTCACAAGTAAAATCCTCAGTCCTCGTTGGGGCAATGGTATGTTGCAATTTACACATCTTCACGCAACACAATTTCTCAGCCACTTAAGCTCACCAAACATATGGAGTAATATAATTAACAGAGCACGCAAGCCTAAAAAATAATTATAAATCACAAGAGAAATAATATATGTATATATGAATACTATCAGACACATAACTACCAGAACAGTCGGCAGTGTCTCCAAGCGGGAAAAAATTGGAAGACAGCCGGAAGCCAAACCAAACCTGCAAGAACAAACCAAGAAAATGAAATTGTGATGTCGCTAATGGTGAAATATAAAAGGTGAAAATGAAGTTAATAGCAGAAACATCGCCAAAGAACATGTTTCAACAAATATCGGCGATGCATAAATACGTACAAGTACATAAAAACATAGTCTCGTGGCATAAGGTCCGACTCAGGCATGACCCAAACCTAAGTGTTACGGTTGACAATTTGGCATCCTTATTGCACCAAATCAACAAAATATGAGGGCTTCAAAACAGACGAGAGAGAATAGTAGAAAGCAAAATGAGACTGAAAGAGGCTGTATTTAACAAAGTCGGAACAATTCACAAGAGAACAATTGGTTAACAAAAGTTCAGAAAACATCAACAAGACAACAAAAGCAAAAATTCAGGTACAGGGAATACAGGGAGGACAAGAACATAATGTAGGCTGAGATGATGACAAGATATTTGGAGTGTGGCTCGATGGAAAGTATGGCACAAGTCACAACAGAGCTAATTGGCATATAAAATTCCTAGGAAGAATCCGGAGCAGTCAAGATTATTAGTTCCATTGGGTTAGAGGTGGTTTAGGAAGGCAGCACAAACTTTTAAACATGAGAACCAGATTTAGGATCTCTAGATGTTAGGAAAAGCCCGTATTCACAGTAGAATACAGTGGAAATCTCGTTGTGTTGGTGTTTACAGTTAGTTTGGTAATTTTACGACAATAGTCATGCATACCTGTTCAAGAATCCAACTCCAAATAGATGAAACACACCAATCCCTGAGAACCAAACTCATAACTGAAAGAAAAATCCACCAAAAAATAGAACGGCTTGATGAGGTGTCAACTTTTCGGAGCAATTGCATCCAAGGCACTAGCATGTGTTGGTGAAAGACTGCTCAAAATGGGCTCCATCTGATGCCCATACAGAGATATCAGGTGCGAGAAAGCCCTCCCTATATTAGATTTGACTTCGGAAGTTTCATCAGGTGATACTGCAACTTGGGCAAAAACATTTACCAAAGCCGGTACTAGAGACAGTATCTGAAATGAAAAGAGGTAGAACAAAATGTTGAAAATAGGATAGAAAATGGAAGAAGATTCAAGTTTTAAGAAAGCAAAGGATGTCATCTTTCTAGCATACAAACAAGAATAAAGGTGTGCATTATGAAGCGTTGGCACGCGGCACACGCCTTAGCGGTTGCAGTATGCATATTGAGTCACAAGGGGGACAAATATATGCCAGGCAAGTTCATTTCATTCCTTAACACGCGCGTCTCAAGTTAAACACGGCCAGGGTCCATATAAAAAATTTAAAACGTATTCCGGAGGCTCACTAAAAATATCTCTGTAGTAAAAGGTTAGAATTGCAAAATATAATATTAGTTATGGATACAAATTTGCAATACTCATATGACTACCAAACTAAAAATATTTAGCCATGTCCCCTGCTAAAACGTGTCCCCATTTTTAAGAATTCTGTGTCCCATGTCTATGCTCCAAAGTTCTCTCAGTCTCGTTTTAGTAAGAGGGAAAGAATTAATACCTGGGGATTAGCTGAAAGAACAAGATTACACACACAACTGTAGACAACTGCGGATTCCTCATGATCTTCTTTCAATGGTAGAACTTTCAAGAAAACAGGAATCACCTAAGAGAAGAAACAAAAATATATAAAGCACCCAGAAAGAAATGAAGGCAACAAGAAATAGATACACATGAGAGGTGAACAAATTATAAACCTGATTTAAAGGAATGGATTCAGGATGGACCATTATCATCCTTGCCACTGCACCAGCTGCATTGTCCCTTACTGCATCATCTGGTTCAGACTCCCCAAACAGTGGATAAAGAGAACGTAGTACATCACCATAGTATCTGGCAAAGATGAAAAGAAAAGGCTCTAAAAGTGCAAATGAAGTATCGCGCAAAATCAGAATACAAACCTAATTGAAAGGTACTGATCTTCAAAAAGAATTCAACAAAAATTAAATGCACTCAAATATAACAGTGGCGATACATATGATAGGAAAAGTAGCAAATAACAGAAAGACCAAAAAGCTAAAATTATAAGATATAAATATTAGTGATTGGAAGGGTACTTTAGAACAGAGTCGCCGCCATTTTTGCACAGCTCACCGACACAAAATGCAGCATTCCTCCTATTAGTTGCCACCGATGATAATAGTTCTTTGAGTACCAAGGGCATTACAGCCTGAAAACAACCAAATCTATCGCAAATTAAATGCAAATGTAGGAAGTAACCACAAATATACGAGAAGCAATCAAGCAGCTAGTCTTAGATTCCTGAGGAACTACATCGATATATCCTGCAATAGGAGCACCCATATGCTGAGCAACTTCTGCAAGGCATGCAACCACCATGGTCCGATCCGGTGGTGGGCGAGAAGCTTTCTGCAATTGCCAATTACAAATTGAGTGAGTTTAAAACTATGAACTGATGGCACAAGATTTGAACATCCAATATCAGCAGCAAGTTTTGACCCACCGCAAATTTCATTAAAGGACCAAACATATTTTCAAAAATGGGGGCGAATTGGGACCCCATGGACTTCGCAAATGCAGGAAGGAGGTCAGAAACTGCATCCATAAGAACTTCATCATGTTCAGTATCATCATCATCAATTTCACCATCAGATTCTGTCGCCTGACAAGCTGATTCCTCTCTAAGCAATATCAACGTTGCTTCAACAAGCCGGACTATATCTGATTTCAAATCAGACGAAGCACATTACGCTTGAAGATAATCTTCTGTTTGGATTCCAATGCATAGAAGAATGAAATTAATGGTTCCATACTTACAAGGTTCAATCACCATGTATCCAATATCTTTGACAATGTCAGCTATGCCCATACAAGCTTGAGCGACAACTTCCTTGTCATCATCTTCAGTCATCGTCTTGATATAAATATTCATCACAGTATCTGTACAAACAAATTTATAGCTCCCCTATAAAAATGGACATTGCCTTAAAATGCCCTAGTGTTGCAATTATCAATACTGGATCAATCTTTTACCTAAGACTTCTCTTGCCTTCGTTGCCCCTTCCTGCAAGGAGACAATAAAGTATTTTTTATCTTATTAGTAACATTACCATATGTGTGATGGTTGCATTATGGGGCTTAACCAAGACACACAAATCCATATATCCGATGTTAAAAAGCAAAGGAAATAGAAAGGAGCTGATGCAGTCTTACATGTTGAGATTGGAATATGGCTTGGGCAGCTGTCAAAATATCTGCAATCAATGGATAAAGACATATCTAGTTTTGGATTAGTAGATGATTTACTTCAGCGATGTTAAGAGGAGATAACTTAGTGCAAACCTACAAAGAAGGAGCAGTTCTACCAACACACAAACATCAAAACATTGAAGCTATGTTTAGACCCAGCAGGACCTTTACCTAGTAGGCAAGCTAATTAACTTCATCGCAAAGCTGTCAAAGTCATTTCATGTATAAATCAAAAACTAGCATAGGTGTTTTATAATTATGTTTGTCACATGGTGCACGGACCATTGTCTTGATAACTTTCATGGTATAGCAGCCAACAAGATTAAGACAGAATAAATTACAGGGCCGAGTTTCCAAATAACGACAACATAGTATTTCAGAACAGGGCACAGTATGCAAGAAATTACTAACCACCAACTGAAATTAAAATAATGTTAGACAATACCAAGGTTCTCTTGATGGATGCTCTTATCCAACAGCTCAGTTACAAAGGTGGCAGACTCACTCTTGTTAAAACTTAAAAGCACGTTGTCCAGTCTTCCTACCTATTTCATGTCCGTCCATACCATCCTGGTGTTGGTGGCCAAAAAGCTTCAGAAGCAGCGGGACTTTCTTTGGAATGGAGATTGTGAGCAGTTTACATACTGCCTGCCAGATGGAAGAAGATCTGCTGTTCGGTTCAGGATGGTGGTCATCGATTTTAGTGAAGCCTTTCTTGGAAGTGTCTTCGAGATACAGTCGCAAGAAGGATAGGTGGCTATGGCCAAGTGGTTCATTGAATCCGAAGGTGGAACGCCTCCACCGTCAGAGCGTTTGGGAAGGAGTTAGTATGTCGAGGGATGAATGTTAAAAGCATACTCTTCAAGGTGGAGAGAGGTGTTAATGTCAGAGTTTTGGTGAGTAGGTGGTGCAATGATGGGATTCCCCACAATTTTGTTGTTGCTACAAATAAGAAAACTTCAGTGACAGACTAAATTCAAGGGCAGGGAGGAATAACTTGTGAGATACTATTGTATGAGATATTTGCATGATTGGAAGGTCAAACAATTTTGTGGATTTCCTGAGATGGCATTATGCCTATTCTGGTGGTTATTTGAAACACACAATTTTGTTGTTGCTACAAATAAGAAAACTTCAGTGACAGACTAAATTCAAGGGCAGGGAGGAATAACTTGTGAGATACTATTGTATGAGATATTTGCATGATTGGAAGGTCAAACAATTTTGTGGATTTCCTTAGATGGCATTATGCCTATTCTGGTGGATATTTGAAACACATAATCTTACGTAAACCTGAACAGAAGGTGCAGGCACACATATTTTGGCACTGCTACACATGCAAATTAAAGTGACTTAGTAGCACTCTGTTGCGGGCCTCGTGGCTTACCAACATGATAGGCTGGGTCTAACTGTGAGAGAGTTTTTTTTTCACCGATTTAATCACTTTCCACCAAATCAAGGTGACTTAGGAGGCTGTCGTGGCTTACCAACATGATAGGCTAGATCTAACTGTGAGAGATCTCTTTTCACCATATCCCTCGAGTTCTACTCACTCTCCACCAAAACTACTTATGGATTGTCTTGGGATATATTTGAGAAAAACAATTACAAGCCTATGCTATAGCTAATTTAGCATACTAGACAGATTTGAAATGTGTATGCTTGGTGCCTCATGGACAAACAATACCTCATCCACAAAAAAATAAACATGCATCTCAAAATGCGACTGAGTGAGGAATTTATATTTTCTGTTAAATTGAACTGTTACTCACGTTTCAATGAAGTAATAGCCTGAAGCCGAACATCCTCATGAAAGTAGGTTGAGTGTCTAACCAAAATCTTCAATGACTCCTCCAAATAGCTTATGATGATCAAGAAATTCAATCAAATAAATATATTTCCCAAATACAGTTCTGCTGGATAAAACAAAAGTAAAAAATAACGTCACAAAGGATACGGTGCAAAGGAACTCTTTGTATGCAAAGCAAATAAGCCAAGGGCTTGAGTTGCAGCAGCCTTTTCATCTAATACTCCAGTTCTTATGCTGATATTTCGAACCCTTGGTTCATCATGAGCTTCATCATCAGATGAAACTCCATCAAATCCATTAACATTCTCATCCTCAGACTCATCAATATCCACAGCAGATCCATCATCAAGATTGCAGGAGGAAAATGCTAGGGGTACTACATGCGGAAGGTACTGTTTACCAGAAGAAAATTTCACATAATTAACAAGCGTGTTCAAACAACTAGCTGAGAACCACAAGCTCAATATGATCGAAGCCATCCATACCTGCACAAATCCATCATCCAAAATCTCTGCTACGTTGCTGAAGAAGCCATGAGTGTATTCCCGAAGCTCACTGAACTCCAACCCAAATCCCTGCAAAGCCATATATTAAATGTTTGTAAAATAGTCCAAGTACTTCCAATTATAAAATAATAATAATTATTATTATTATTAAAAAAACAAAAAAAAACAACCAAAGCTGATTACAGATATGGAAGCTTCAACGAAAGGGGGTAAAATTGGTTCCATCCGCATTCTCCCCACAGACATTGCAATTATGCCAACCAATTCAGTTGCCCTTGCTCGTGACCGGAGGTCCTCGTCCTTCGTTAGCACCATGAATATTTTCATCAGCTCCAGAACCCTTTCAGCATATGGAATGAAGGCTTGCTCTGCAGCAGATGCAACTGAACCGATTGCAGACTGCACTCAACATTAGTAACAAAGCTTACTTAAAGGCATAAAAAATTACAAAGATCCATCATGGCAAGTTTTCTGATGAAAAATCTTTACCATGCATGTCTCCTGCAAATGACGGGGGCTACTCTGGAGCGCTGCAAGTAATTTTACCATCAGAGGATCAAGAAAAGGAAGAATTTCTTCTCCCATGTTCTCACAAAATGCTGCCAGAGCGTAGTATGATTTTTCCTGCACAGAAGCAATGAATTGCATTGTATAACTTGGAGAACACACAGTCCATATCAAAATTAGTGTCTTACCCAATAGCTAGGCATACCTTTACTTCATCAGAGGCATCCTCCAGAGCATTTAGAATGCAAGGAAGAACACTTTCATAGTGAGACACAATCTCAGGCTGCAAATACTCTGCAAATTGACCTAGTGCAAATGAAGCAGCTCCCCTTACCATTTGTTCAGGATCTCTGAGAGCCCCCAAAACTATCTGAAGAACTGGCTCCAATCTATTTTTCATCAACTCCAAACAACCCTCTGAAATAACACCTAATGCTGTAACTGAAGCTTCCCGAAACTTGGGATTAGCACTCTGAATGCTCAAAGAAGCAAATTCAAAGACGGGCAGGAACACATGTTTTGAAAGACTTAAAGCCATTGTATCAATAACTTCAGCAGCAGCACGATCGGGTGCAAGATCATCATCGTTATCATTCTCAGAAGCTTCCGCAAGCAGTGGACAAATAACTTGCAGGATTGGAATGACCAGCTTGTGCTTTTTAAGGGTATTGGATTTGTACTTTGCAAGCCATGAAATAATTTGGATAGCCTGACACAGTACACAAACAGATTGATCAAAAAGATCAAGAAAACAGACAACAAACATTTACAGCAATATTTGTGGTAGGCAAATGTAAGATAGTAATCACAAAAAAAAAAAAAAGATATTCAGCTAATGATCCCAACCTGATGCCGTGTGCTAGTTTCCAAATTTTGACTAGAGCAAACTTCAAGAGCGAAATGCACTATGGCTTTGACTGATTCTCCAAGAAGAGGTGCAGGGGATTCAATCAGCTCGTCAAATATTTCAAATGCAATTACAGCAACATCCTCCTCACCAGACGCAAGGCATTGTCTTGATACATTTAAAATGCTAGGAACAAATTCTCGAAACTTGACCTGTGCATTTACGGCAAACACTGAAGGCAAAAGAAAGCAAGAAAATACTGCATGAATAACTAAATTCCCACCAATAGCCTCACCGCATAAAAAATAATCGACATGGCAGTACCAGTACATGGTGAGGGCTATTGTTTCAGACAGGTTTGGCACAGAAAACACAGAATGCCTTCAATGACAGAATTGATTGATGAAGGAACACAGGAACTTGTCAAAGTTGGAATATGATAGAGATTAGAGCACATAACCACCGGTATTTTTATACCAAATCCCTATGAAGCACGGATACTCTATTTTGGCCTTTGTATCGCGTATCGGATACAGATATGCTCGGATACGTATCCGCTGTGTTTTCTAAAGTATCCGAATATTAAATTTATTTTTGGGTATTCGGATACGTTTTGGATACTCGCAGGGGTAAATATATTACTACTTGAAATATGTGAGCTAAAAGTGTAATTAGTTACATGTTTTCTCCCAAATAAAGACATACAGAAAGACAATCTCCCTCCCTCCCTCTGGGAAAAAAGAAAAACGAGTTTTGGACATGCTGTTATTGTCAAATGGCTGCTATACTGCATATCAGGTTTATTAAGATGTAGTGCTGGATTTTTCAAGTCCATCTTGGCAAAGCAAAGAGCCCTAAAGAGGCAGTGAGTTGTTTCGATCAAGCCCTTCCCGGTATTTTTTTTTTAAGATTTCCCGCGTGGACCCTTGAAAAAACCTTCTGAACACATTGGACGGCTCGGATTTTTCAAAAATAATTTGCAAAACAAAAAAAATCAATTTTTTCTTATTCTCGGGAGGTCCGGATGTGAAGTTTTCCGTGTGTGTGTGTGTGTGTGTGTGTGTATCTTCAACAGATCCCCCAACATATCATATTCGACATTTTGGAAAAATCACGTATCCGCGTATCCGTATCATATCGTATTCGTATTTGTATCTCGTATCCATGCTTCATAGCCAAATCCCTATTTTGATCAATTGGAGGACTGGGACTAAAAGTAGGACAAAGGTCTTAAAAGAAAAATGAAAGGAACAAAGTAATGGAGCATTCCATTATCAACTATACCGAAACTACAGTAACAAGATGAATATCCAGAGAGTCAACTGTGAGTTCATTATAAGTTTCTAATAGGTATAATTCGAAAACAACACAGTGACTTGCAATCTGCAGATGCCAAGTTTCGTTACCGATCCCTTAATCATTTCAACAGCTCAATGAAATGGAAACTGACATCCCTCTTAACAGCTTGTACAAGTCTCTTTCAGTTACATACTTCTCCAGTTCCTACATTGTGAGCGACTCAAGGAAATTTTATTTAAGTTAATTAATGCACCATCTAACTCCTGCTACAACTCGTACGCCAAAACCAATGATCAACACTTGATCAATTACTGAACACATCCTCTTTCGAGACAGAAAGCATAATAAAATTAGCTCTAGGCAAATATCCAAAGTATCAACAAAGTCAAAAATTTATTACTCACCACATCAGCCCCATCATTAGTGAACTCAAGGAAAGAGCCAACTGCCCTGAAAACATGATTATATGCAATTTGTTAGCATGCATGCAAAGATGATATCTCAGACCAGAAAAGCAAAAGAACTTTGGACCCAATTTCAAACAGGCTTACTTCAGTGCGGCAACTCTAACTCTGCTACTGGTCTCATCTTGTAAGCACTTGAGTAGAAGAGCTTGCAAGTCTGCAAAATGTGGCTGGAATGAATTTCCGATTGTTTCGGTTAAAGAGCTGAAAAGGATCAATGCCACCTTTCATCACAGAAAGCAAGACACCAGGTGTTAGCAATTACATCCTCGGGAGCAGACCAACATAAATCATCAAGGACATATGGAAAGGGAAAGAGACCACTACGTAATGGTACCTCACCATCATAATAAAACTCCCAAAACACGTACATGTGGAAGTAGACATTTCATGCAGGACACATACCAAAAACATCGCTTATAGAAAGCTGATAGTCAGAAATCAAATAGAGATGGATATTCTGTGACAAGGGGATGTAGCAAACTTTGTTTCTGTTTGAGATAATTTTATGGTAACAATCAGGGACGGATCTAGAAATATGTGTTAGTGCGGGCACACAAAATTAGTAAACCCCTACGATTATAATTCCTGAAAAAAATTCGTTCTTGCCAGTAAAATAACTTACTGGTGACTCTATATGTAACTTCGTCTCATAATTAATGGAAAGGGGTGTGTTTGCACAAAAAGATGGTGCGAAAATTTTGCACTCCAAGAAGTTGATCTGGCAAATATCCAAGTAATTAATGAAAATTGAGTAATTTTGCTAGGATGCTATCATAAATTATTGGGTATATTAACATATTTAAGTACATTCATGCAATTTTACAAAATCGCATGGGGGCACGCGCCCCCATGGGTCCGTCCCTGATTACAATAACCATTCTAATGAATACAACCCTAGCCATGGGGAGAAAACATCTTTAAAAATGTATGAAAAAAGCATTCAAGAGCAATTAAGTTACTTCTCTATGGTCTTCTTGTTGGCTCTGACTGCACTGGAATAAAAATGGCAGCAAATCGGGCCACTCTCCAGCTGGAACAGCATACTTTGCAATGATGCTCACCACATTTGCACTCGCTCGCCTGACTGGTGAACTACAGAAACATCATAACAGATAATTCTGAGTCTCATGGACACCCAATAGTAAAATCAAGCATTCTACATTACCAAGAAAAATCAACTTTATCAATAAATACATACAATGGCAATGAACAACATGTGAAATGCATAACCTTCACAGCTGAAAGAACAAAATAAACCCTTTGCACTTTGATGTGGAATTAAAATGTGCCTGACCAATAATACAGGTTGTTATTGTTAACGACCATTCGTTATATAATGGCAAATGGATGACTAAAAGGCTACTAACAATATTGTTAAGTTCGAATTAATACAGTTTAGATTTTGTTTACACTACAAAGAGTATGTGGTCCAACATGATAACATGCAATGCCAAAAACTATTTAAATGAGATTTATGATTGCCTTTGCTTTATCGTAAATATCCAAAAGAAGAGGAAGGTTAAACTCTCAGCTTCGGGCAATCTTTCTGTGCGGTAAGCCCGTGACAAAAAATGGTCATAACCTAGAAACAGACATCTTGCCAATGAATTTTAACATACAAAAAACATTGTTAAAAGGAGGTTTTGATTTGGCTTACGGGTGGATAAATTAGTAAATCTTTCCCCTATATCTGAAACTATCCATGGTACAGAGCCCAGAATGAATCAAAATAAAAAAAATTTGATGGCAAAAAGCCTCAACTATAACAATTACCCATCACTAACATGACATTATTAGGTTTACTCGGTCTAAGTTATTGTCCAACTCTGTACTATCAAAGAATATCAAAATTTGTAGCAGCAGCACAAAAACAAACAAAAAAATAACAGTAACACAAGTAGAACAATGTTTGATCTGTGTAAGCATGCCCAGCATCAACCCAAAGATTAAATAGGCACCTAACCCAAGTGACTCCAACAATTGCTTTACCTTGAAAATGGGAAGACAATTTGGCTCATCCTATGGCTCTGAACTCAAATTATTTAGATCTGTGTGGAACTCTAAATTTTCCTTCATGGCATTCTTAAACACACCACAAAGCAAAGAAAAAGTGTATATACCAGGCTTCTACTATATCTTCAATTTACATTCAAGTAAACTAAAATGACTAAAAATCAACCCCCTGCACTGCATACAAGATTATGATAGGTGAGAAATAAGGCCCTACATTGTTTGGTTACAATTTTCAGATTCTGTTTTCTGGACAAATTAATTTATGGGGCTGATCTTTTACGAAACTTGGTCCCTCGGGAATTTCTTGAACAAAAAGCACTTTTTTTTGGAAAACATAAGGTACATGTTTAATGAGAAATTGATGTGTGTTCCAGCTTTCAGAACGTTGTTTGGAAAAGTGTATGCACAAAAGATTCTTAAAAATTAAAACAGCAAACAAACATAGCGTTCCTCCAACATTTGTGAGTACACTGTGGAGTCTTGGAGGAAATATTTCCAACTCATCCACAAAAAAACCATTATTGTATCCTCCCCTGATTCATTCTTTTTTCCAATAAGTCATTCTTCCTCTCGTTTCAACTTAAAATGAGAGTGAGCATAGGTCCAATTTTCCTCCAACTTCGAGACTTTTGCACCATGGCAATAAAAGGAGGCAACATCAACTAACTAGTCCAAAGCTCAAGGACCTAGGCAGGGGTGCAAACAAGCCGAGCTGAGCTATGCAGTGTAAGAGCTCGGCTCGTTTAACTAGCCAAGCCCGGTTAATTTACTTAAAGAGCCAAACTTCTTCGAGCAGAGCCGAGCTTAAGAGTGCTCACCTCAGCTCGTTTACTACACGAGCCTAAAACTCGAGCTCGGCTCGATTACTAAATGAGCCAATCCTTGTTTGCAGCCCCTAGCCAAGTGGTCGGACAAATGCTATATATGACTTCATTGCAAGAACATATGATTACCTCAGCTACAAGCATCCAACTAAGTGGCGACACAGCACATCGACAGAAGTCCAGTAGCACATACCATTTATCACCAGATAATGACCATAAGCAATAGTAAACTAACAAACAAGAAGTATTAAGTGGACTCATCGCTAGCATATTTTTTCAGACCAAAACATGGACGGATTGGTATATAGCATTTCTCAATTTAGTTTCTAGAGTATGGTTTTGGAAATGGATTCTAGAAGAACTCATTGTGGGCCATGACTCTCAAACAGCCAAAATTGAGTAATACATAATCCAGAATCCAAGAATGAAACTCCCAAATGCACATGATGGATGTTCGAGAGCCAAATTTTTCCAAGATTTTGAAATCAAAATTGCGAATTATAGATATTTGATTATCAGAATAGAATATGAATATGTGCAAGTGTTTGGATTATATTTTAGAACAGGGTAGTGTTTGGGATAAAATCTGAAAATATTGAAAACCTATCTTACTGATAATAAGGAAGGGGCAAGGACATTATCTAAGTTAATATTTGACAATGTTGTCCTTGGACAGTAATTGCAAGTGAAGTAATTTCACGAGAATGTTGGGGTACTTTAGCCTTTCTGTATGTACCAAAAATGAGAATACAAATGTGAATGCAAAAGCTACTCTTAGATTCTCAAATTTGCCTTCTTTGTTCAGTTTTGAGAATGAATTCTTAACATATTCTGGATTTTACTCCCAACCAGCCACAATTCAATAATGCAAAACCGAAAATGAGATATTGAACCTCCCAACAAATGTACAACCAACGTGATAAAGTTCGGGATGTGTTTGAAAGACAGCTTAGACCTTGATGGCTCGAGTACCGCGTGACATGACTTAGTTCAGACCCAAACGAATTTATGAAGAAAACCCTGTGGCAACTGCATGTAGCAATTCTCAACATTTAACGAACATTGCATTTATCAAGCATCAACCGTACAAAAGAAGTGGATTGGGGGAAAATTCGAGCGAATCAAGTAAAATTTGAAGGAGAAAAAAATCAGAGACCTGTGTTCCAAGGTGATACTTTCTATGAGGGACTGCTTGACTAGCTGCCGTAGCTGAGGGGATAGCTTGGCCCAGTGACCGGTGATCTTCTTACGGAGGAGCACCGCCGAGAGCTGCCGCACATTGGGGGTCTTGGCCGTACGCAGGTGGTGGACGAGTGCCGGAATCACCTGCGGATCCTTGGCCAGCCGCTTAATCTGGTCCTCCGCTTGCCTCCGTGCGTCGTTGTCAGGCATCAAGAACTGAATCAACAGCAGTTCCAGTGACTGCGCCATAATCTCTCTCTTTCTCTCTCTGTACAAATAAGTTGCTTGTGGTTTTTCTCCCACAGTAAGAGCAGTTGGGGGAGGAGGCGGTGGAGAGAGAAACCCTATGGAAGAAGGAAAGAAAAGGAGGGGGTTTTGTGCTTTATAGTAACAAAGGAAAAGCAGGGGTTTTGTGCTTTATAGTACTAGGGCTAATTTTCTATGAATAAATAAAAACATTCCAACTTTTTTTTTTTTTTGTGGTGTTATCGTTTGATTCGTGGATTAGGAGGGTGAGATGGGACTATTTTCGTCTAATCCCGTGTTATCCCTTGTTTGGTTCCCGAAAAATGGTTTGGGATTACTAATCCGGTATAAAAATAATACCTATATATATGGTATTATATAGTACCTGGGGGGTGTGGGATTATTTATCCCGGACAAGGAAACGCGCGTCTACGGTGCAGTAAATATTACAATAATGCCATCCATATGTTTATCCCAGACGTCTTCTCCTTCTTCTTCATCCCGCCGCTCTCTCTCTCTCTCTCCATGTTCGACCATAGTTGGGTAGCTAAGATCGATTTCCTCCAAGATCTCCCGATTTCTGTGTCTCGTTTTCTGATTTTTCAACCTGGGTGTGTAATTTCTGTTGATTCGAGCCAATGACATCACAAGAGTCAAGCTCTTCAATGTCGACCCAAATGTCCTCCAGTCTCTCTCTAGTTCCAATATCTACGTCACCGTAGGCATTCCTAACTCGATGCTCAGAAGCTTGAATGCCTCCAAGAAAGCTGCTGAGAACTGGGTCCACGATATGACGATAACCTCACCCATTACTTCTCTGATTCCCGAACCGGGGTTCGAATCGAGTATGTTTTTCACTTATGCGTTTATTTAATTGATGATGTTTAGCAGAAGAATTGGGGTTTCTTTGATGGTTAGGCGTGGGTCTTCTATGGGTTTTCCTATACATTTTTGTATATCCCTATTCCAGATTGCAGAGCTTATTCATTTGTTTTGTCGTTACTTTTCCCAATCTGCTTTGTAGATGCAATTTTTTCCTATTTGTTTTGTTTTGAAAAAAAATGATTTGAAAAAAATGAATTGAGTTGGTTGGAATTGGTTTGAGAGAGTGAGAGAAAGAAATAGTCTTGAAATTAATCCTGAAATTTAGTTTAGAGAATCAAACATGGGATTGGCCGAAACATATGATATCCCAATGTTAATCCTGCACGAATCAAACAAAGGGTTGTGTGAGATTCAGTACTAAATTAGTCCCAGGACAGATAATCCAGGACTATCAATCCCACTTATTATAGTCTGCGAATCACACGAGGCCTTTATGCACTGCAGTTTTGGCACAAACAAAAATGGTTTTGGCATTCATTTTCCTTTCTTTTTTTTTTTTCATTCGCCGTTCATGTTCCTAATCGATTAAATCAATGAACCGGTTTATTTTCGGCTTTATCTAAAAAAAATATTAGTTTTGACCATAATTTTAGCTTTATAGTACTAAGGCTAATTTTCCATAAACCCCAAATAAAAATAACAGAAAATTAGTCTCAAGGACAAATTTGGGGCTTTAAATGGTGTTTAGTCCAACTTAACTTATTTCAATACTTCCAATATATTGATAGGAAATTTTTGAGGGCTCAAGGACAATACTAGACAAAAATACCCTTAATGAAAAACCACACTCACATGCACCATGTGGAGGAATTTCCAACCGACAAAAGCAATGAAAGCAAATGTAACCCATGCAGAGGAAAATTTTGGAGTTGTTCAATGGAAGCGACGTATGAACAGTGAAAGCCAGTACACTTATGACCATGGGTCAGTGACCCACTTTCCTGCGGACAAAGCATTTTATGCTTGAAAGTGACATTTGTGACCATGGGTCAGTGACCCACTTTCCTCTCTCTCTCTCTCTCTCTCTCTCTCGTGTATGTGTGGGGCAAAATTGATGGAATGAGACAAAATTAATTTCTATTTCTCCAATTTTTGGGGTGGGTTCAATTTTCGGGGGTTTAGGTTCTTTGGGGTAGGGTATAGTGGATTTAGACATTTTGGGTTTAGGCACTTAGGGTGCACTTTCCATTATAGGTTTTTAGCTGTTTAGGCACTTTCATAGGGTACCCTAGTATTTTAGGCATTTTCATAGGGTACCCTAGATGTTAGGTTTAGGGTGAACTTTCCAATTATAGGGTTTTAGTGGTTTAGGCACTTTTATAGGGCACCCTAGGGTTTTAGGCACTTTCATAGGATACCCTAAGATCTTAGGCACTTTCATAAGGTACCCTGAGGTTTAGGTTTAGGCTTAGTTTTCCGTTTGATTTTAGCAACTCAGTTGTTAAAATCATGGTTGATTTTAGCAAATGAGTTCAGGTGCTAAAATCATAGGTATTTCAAATCACAAAATTAAGTGATTCCGTTTATCGTTTTTCAAATTTTTTCACACCGAATTAAAGTACACGATGAGTACTTTAATTTGGTGCGAAAAAAAATCAAAAAACGATACACGGAACCACTTCATTTTTTGATTTCAAAATCATGATTTTAGCACCTATTAAACTCATTTGCTAAAATCAAACGGAAAACTAAGCCTAGGCACTTTCATTAGGTTTGGGGGTTTAGGCACTTTCATTGGCTAGTGGGGGCATTTTTGGAATGTGTAGGTGATTTGTCCTTTTGACATTAAAGAAAAAGTTGATGTCCTTATTAAAGTAAAGACCCCTTTACTATGTCCTTCCCCAAAACGGACCCAATAAATAAAGACATTCCAACTTTCTTTCTTTTTTTTTTTTCAATTCATCATTCCTGTTTCCTAATCGATTAAATCAATAAATTGGTTTATTTTCGGCTTTATTCAAAAAAATATTAGTTTTGACCGTAATTTTATACATTTTGGATTCGTCTCGTCGAGATAAATAAATAAACCACAAGAACTTGGCGCAAGGCCAACGAATGCCCAAAAAAAAGAAGAAGAAGAATAAAGACAAAACCAAAAAACCAATTCTGCGTTTTTTTGCCAAAGCATCTCTCGGGATGCGGTTTGAGACATCCAATAGCTCTACCGCATGAGCTAGCCATCACTTGCAAATAGAAACATTCCAACTTGGAAAATAAATAAATAAATAAAATTCATTCACGATAATGAAGATCGAGAGCACGAGCACAAGCTGCAAAGCAAGAAATGGGAGCGAAAAAGAATGACATTTTCAGAGATTATTGGAATGAACTATGGAGAAGCGCGCTCAAAGATTGTGGGAAAGAATTAGCGCTCAAAAATTGGGTGAAAAGACTATGGAGAAAAAGGGCGTGGGATGTGGAATATTTCTTACTGTTGGATTAAGCACAAAATTGGAATAAGCAAAAAAACTCAGACCTTGTTTGGTTTAGTTTTTAGGTAATGTTGGAGGGTGAAATTAAATAATAATTGGAATATACGAGTAATGATTGGAGAGAGATACGGAGAACAATTATTAAAAATAAAGATAATGATTAGAGAAAAATATGAGTAATGATTTGATATGTTGTTTGCTTAATTTGGTAGTACTTTTTTACATTATTAAATTATTCAATGGCGTATATTTAAATAGTTAAAATCGCTATAGATAAGGAGGGGTTTTGTGCTTTATAGTACTAAGGCTAATTTTCTATAAATAAATAAAAACATTCCAACCTTTTTTTTTTTTTTTTTTTGGTGTTAAAATCACTATAGATAAATGTAAGGTAAATTTGATACATTTTTACACCTCCGTATTGTTTATCGGGCTCGGTTCATATTCTTTTAATCACTAAATTTTCCTTGCCGATATGAATCGGATATGTCAAATTTTCAATTTGGAAAATTAATAAAATTGATAACAATAAAAATAAATCACCTGCAAACAAATATCTGTCCCATTTTGTTTATCAATTTTAAAAGAATGTGTCAATTGTCAATTGCTTATAATATCGTTCAATCTATGTTTTTTCATGATTTTGAAAACTTTATATTTTAGAACTAATCGAGAGCTATCAAACAATATCTATATTGCGTATTTTTTAAAAGATCATATTACAAAATATAAGCACTTGATCAATTATATGATATTCGAAGATTGACGAACAAAATAGGACGGATGGAGTGGATTAATTTTGCCCAAATTCAAGATAATTATGATGCATGACTCGTGTGGTACAACTGTTTACTGTATCTGTTTCAAATAATCTATGTTGAGAAGTGGTGTCACTCAAACAATTATCTATATATTTCACAATCTATAATGCTTTTTATGATTTAAAAAAATTTGTTTAATAAAACTAGTTGAGATATATCAAACAAGATTCATAATAGGTGTAAAAAATATTACTCCGTATAAATTAGAATACATAGACGACTTTTTTAGAGGTTTCAAATATAGAAAAGAGACCAACAATTTAGAGCGAAGGAAATATAAGTTTTGTGTCGTTTATTTCAATGAACGATACAAATAGTGTACATTTTTATACTTTTTGCGTCATTCATTTGATTCAGTAAATAACTTTTTTCATTAAATTTCTTGACAATAGAATTTTAATTTGTCATCCTAAATTAATGTTTCCATTATGATTCCACCCTATCGAATTTGAATCATTGTGATTCCATCATGTAAATTGAAATTGGACCATTGTGCCCCTATTACGTATTTTAGAAGAGATAATTACTACCATTAATGAAGAATCAATTCAAATAGGAAACAATCACTCATAATATTCCACTAATAAAAAAAATCCGAGGAAATCATCATTTCCCTTAATTATATAATAAATCATTTACTTACTTAATCATCATTTCCCATTAACAGAGGCCACACATTCTAGAATGGTCCAATTTCAACAGCAATTTCTTTCTTCCCCAAGTCACCCACCTTCTCATCCCCCAATTGATCCACAAATATACCCATAATTCAACAACAATTTCGTCTCCCAGATAAAATTTGCCGAGGGGGCGCCGCAGGTTCAACCTCGCCAACTTCCAGATCTCGGTCAGATCTAGCCGGGTCAAAACCAACGCGATGCAATTCTCGGGTATGTCCTCGAACCTGGGCCTCGTTGACGGGTTACCCGACTCGTCCCAATCGGATGCAGCAAATTGAGAGGAACCAGCACCCATGATAGAGATACCGATTGATTGATCGATTTGAAGGTGTGATGGGTTTTCCAGTGTAGCGTGTTCCAAATATTGCTAATAGCGGTATCGTTTTCTGTTTTAATTGTTCGTGATCTTCATAATTTTTGCAACTTCCAAGTTTCATGGTTAATTGTTTTACCATGTCAGTTGATTCACCATGTTTCATTTTCCGTAATGTATTTTATACGATGATAGGTGATTGGTATAGTGGACATGGTTCATTAATTTATCATGTTTTCTGTATTTATCATTTTTTTTTTCATGTTTCTCACATGGTCTAACATGGTTTTTTAATTTATCATGTTTTTTACATAGTCTAAGATGATTCATTATTTTATCATGTAGAGGTGATTCGTATGGTGAAAAATGTTTTTAATTTATCATTTTTTTACTTAGTCTAAGATGGTTCTTAAATTTATCGTGTTTTTTACATATTTAAAAGATGGTTCATTATATCATATATAGGTTATTCGTATGGTGAATATTGCTCTTAATTCATGTTTTTACATAGTCTAAGATAGTTCTTTAATTTATCATTTTTTTTTTTAAAGATGGTTCATTAGATCAAGTATAGGTTATTGATACAGTGTAAAATATTTTTAATTTATCATGTGTTTTACGTAGTCTAAAATGGTTAATTAATTTATCATATTTTTAACATAGTCTAAGATTGTTCAATAATTTATCATGTTTTTTTTTGTGTTCATTGTCATAAGAATGTTTCATGTCACGAGAAAGCCTTTTTATTAGGAGAGAGAAGATTAGGGAAGAGAAAGATTTAAAAGGATAGGAGATAGTGATAGAGATAAATTAGGAAACATTAAAAGAGAGAAATAGTAGGTAGGATAATTGGGAGAGAGAAAGGGTAGTTTGGGGTTTATTTGAATTTTAGGATGGAATCATAAGTATTAAAATCTCATAGGATGGAATCGTAATGATTTTTTTTGTACAGGATACCTAATTAACTCTCCCTAGTACAAATTCATCCTAACATACGAAAATCTCAAAATCATCAAAAGTAAACAAAATAATGTATATAGGTGATTTTTATTAGATACTCAATTATTATAAAGGTCAATCAATACATTAGATGAATAAAGTATTTCGAAGTTTATCAATATACTTATCTTATTTATCGTTCAATCAACCTTTTCAAATATGAAAAATACGTAATTTGGATGCATTTTACTACGAGTTGGGAGCTCCTATGACCACGTCGAATGGGGTTGCTACACTGGTTGCCCCCTCCCACCTGTTTTGCTGTTTAAAAAATAAAATAAAAAATTCAACCTTCTCATTGCATGCATCCAAATAACGTTTTTTTATATTTTATTGAATATGACGAAAAGTCAAAATAAATTAAAGCAAATAAATTGCTAAATACAAAAAAATACAAAACAATTGCTTTTTTCTTCCAAAATTGTCATTTTATATGAATTTTTCCAACTTCAGCACAAATTTTCATTGTTTTATTCCTCTCGTCGATACGAATGATTATCAAATAAAAAATTGGTGAAAAATATAAAATACCAGAAAAGGTCATTTGAAAGAAAAAAAACCCTTAAGAAAATTAAAATGAATTTGTTTTTCGTGCCTCTCTGGATCTGTCTATTTTTTCCCTTCTTTCTAGACGAAGTTTCCATCTGTCATAGAAACTTCGCTTGTAGGATTGACTTGGACTCCCTAATTTTGTTAGTACTTATTTTCTGCACGAGCAATGGAATTGCAAAATGAACCCAATAGTTCGATAAATTTTCCAATGGAAGTAAGAAAAAAGGATGAATTTCCATTACATTATTTTTGTTATTTTCGGTATTCTTGGACTATAAGTTTGTCAAATTAACAAATCATTCTTGTTGTAGTAAATAAAAAAATGAATAAAATCATTTTTATCCCATTGTCAATTGATTTGACAACTTATAGTCAAATAGTACAAAAAATACCTTAGTGGAAACTCAGGAGTGATTTGGCTAATTTGAAAAAACTGATTTTTTGATTTTTTTTCATTTTGTCCTTATTCAATTTTTTTTTTTTGCATTTGTTAGTTTTCGGTCGGTTTTTTTGTGGCTTGTTGGCTTGTCTCGACTTGAAGAATCTAAAAAGTATAAAATAATTAGCCAAACTTAAAATTTTGTGAATAAATACAGAAAATAATCCAAAAAACTGGTTTATTTTTTATTTTGTTCAAAAAACTATTGTTTTTTACCATAGTTTTATACTCTTTGGATTCGTCTCGACGAGATAAATCCAGAAACCACAAAATCTTGACGCAAAACTAACAAATGCAATTTTTTTTAATAAAGACAAAATGAAAAAAAACAAAAAAAATTAGTTTTTTTTAAATTAGCCAAATTCAGTCTAAGGTGCTGTTTTATAAAATTGAACACTTTTTTGTCTACTGAATTTTTCCCCTGTATTTTTTATTTTTTTGTAATTTTTTTTGGACTTTTCATTGTTTTTTTATTATTAATCATTCATATCGATAAGAGGAATCAGAAAATTATAACATGAGCAAAAGTTGGGAAAAAAAAATCATACGAGACGACACTTTAGATAAAAAGGACATTTGTTTAGTATTTTTTTCTTTTGGTCATGATTTTTTTTCTTTTAAACTCTTCTCGTTGAGACAAATGATTAATCCAATTATATATAGCACGAACGGCGAATCCAACAAATATTCCGAAAAGGACAAACAAAATACAAAAATCCATTGAAAGTTGAATGCTGGAAGTTTTAAATTGAGAAGTTGTTTGATAAATATATTAAGCACTGAATTAAAACAAATGACGAATTAATTTTAGTTCCTTTAATTATAGTGATTATCTTTTACTTTTACTAATGGTCACCATATACTTGTGGTAGTAGTGATTTTGGAGGCGCGAGGATGGATCTGTAGAGTCGTGATTGTGGCGGCAGCGGCGAAAGTGTGGGTGGCGGTGGCAAAAAAGTATTTGTGGTAGTGGTGGAATGGTGATGGTAGTGGCGACGATGATGCGAATGAGAGTGGTGGTATTGGCGGACTAGTGGTGGTGGTATCTACAATAGCAGTGGTGGTTAAAATAATGAAAATGACAGCTATGTGGATGGTAGTGGTGAACGAAGAAATGGTTGAATGCAAACACTCACAAATTTAGTATAAATTAAATATCTTTAAAATACTCAATATTTTAAGCAATGTACTGTGTTATCAAACATTCAAACCTACTTATTAATAAATTTATTCAGTTTTAAGTGTTGAATTTGATTATCAAATGTTCAGGAACCAGGTTTCTTTAATCTTTATTGTGCATTTTTTCGTAGTATTTGACAACTAATGCTAAATGGATTATGTTAACATGTATAATTTAATAAACGAAGAGAATTGATATTAGCACTTTCTATTTTGATATTGTCACTCATCCTCGTAATCTTAAAAATAATTGATTGTCGAAATGCATGGAGTAAAGAGCTCTTTGATCTTGTTCGGTTTAGGTTTTTTGAGTCTTGAGTGGAGAGAGAAATAAAGATAATGATTGAAAATAAGGGGTAATAATTAGAGAGAGAAATAATTGAAAATATGAGGCAATGGTTAAAATAGGGATAATAATTAGAGGGAAATAGAGATAAAAAAAATTTAAATTTGGGTGAGACCTCAACCAAACAAGGCCTTACATCTCACCGGCCCCAACTTCAATTATTTCAAGCAAGGTCCTTTCTTTCGTTTTTTAGTTCAATTTTCTCCCTCCTCCAGCGTCCATTACTTCTGCAAACCCTCTCTCTCTCTCTCTCGTTTTTGTTCTATTTTCTCCCTCCTCCATCGTCCATTAAACTTCTGCAGACTCTCTCTCTCGTACACGTACATTAACTGGTGAATACGATCAAGAGATGAAGAAACGGTCACTGATCGCATGGGGAGTGGCGATTCTGTGCTTTGTAGTCCTCATGATCGTCACACCGGCGATCCCTCAGTCCGAAGAGTATCACGATTTTGCTGACCAACGCGAATTCTTTGGTACTTTTCTCTCCGGCTATAATATTTCCGACTATTCGATCTCCTTCCGTTTATCTGTTGCTTATTGGATCAGAATCACAATCCATGAAGTGTATGCACACCTAGGGTTTAAATTGAACCACTGGGCACTTTCTCTTATGCTGTTTTATTTGTTTTGTTTTCTGAATTTGGAGCCTATTAGTCAATTTTAAGGTGTCCGTTGTTACTTGGTAGAGATTTATGTTATACATCCGGTACCATAAGCAGTCTATGAGTTCTTGTGCCGATATTGTGATAGTTACAACCATTGTCTTGTAGTTGCGAAGGGTATACCATATGAGAAGTCTACCAGCAAAAGCTCTGGCTTTAATTGGGCCCCGCTAATCGACAGTGGGATTGGTCACAGGATTAGTTGCGTGTAACTGGCCCAGACACTAAGTATCTATTTTATGTAACCATGCTGTGTGGCGAGAAAAGTTATGATTTATGAGACTTTGAATTTAGTTATGATATTTGCTTTTGTAGGGTCATTTACGAATCATTGTGCTGTAGGTAGTTACGATTTGTTGTACGACATGACCGATTTAGTAACGTGTACAGTTGTACGCTTTCCTATGTATGTGGCATGGTCTGGAAGGGGAAGGTTGGAGGAATAAGTCTTGACCATAGTGTCCGGAATGGGTAGTGACATGGTTCCAATTCCAACTAAGGACTTGTATTTTGATTGTCCCATTTTCTCATTTTTGTAGATCATTCGAAGCAAGTAGGATGCGGTTAATGGATTTTACGAGTGTGATGTGAATACTGTGGTGACTGAGAGTCTGAGATTACTAATGTTATAACTTATAATTGTTCACCTGAGCATTTTAAATTTTGCTCGTAGTAGCTAATGGTGCATTTTAGTAGGTTTAACCCTTCAATTCATGAATTTTTTAGGTTTAACAAAGTTCGACGCAGGGTAAGCATTTTGTTTTTGGTACCAGGTGCTTCTCGTCTCTCTCTCTCTGTTTTTTTTTTGTCCAAAAGGAGGCATCTAATTAGTTGGTTTTGACTTAAATACTTTTTAAAGTTGTCTACAAAGATGAACAAGATCTTGAAGTATGGTGACCAAACTGGAAATGGTTATGCTGCCTTTTGCACATCCTATTCGTGGAATGAAGTTTTTGTTTTTGTTTCTTATCTTCCTTTCTTCTCTTTATTATTGGTAAAGCATCCAAGTCAAAATCCACTGAGAATGATTAGAGAGGCTGCACAAAATTGTATGGCAATTTTGGAGGTGATAATTAAATGGTATTGGACAAACTGTGACCCTCTCTTGAACGTGATCGCATTGGGAGAGGCAACAAATGATCCAGAAGATAAAGGATCGCGAGCAAGCAAACTGAATTTATGGCACAAACAAAGGCGGAATAACAACGGATAGTTTTTTGCCAAAAAAAAAACTTGAAAAGTCTAGCTCTAATACCATGTGTAACCATCTAACTCATTACAAACAAATTGCCACTGAGTGGAGAGATCGCCCATGCTTATATACTAGGTTTGGAAGTAATAAATAACTATACGAGTCTTGTTCTAACAACTACGTGTTTCTTGTGTTTTCAATGTATGTTGGCAATACCTCTTGTTGCCCCATTGCAGTGTCTATTTCTGTATATCCCTATGTTGGCTGAGTGTCTTGGAATAAGTTGCTGGAAATGTTGATACTAGTCTTGATAATTTGTTATTGAGTATGATTATTGTATCCATCTTCCTTGTAATATTACCGTTTTCATTGATTGTAATTTCATTTTTATTTGTTGGTAATGGTGCCTGCAATTGACCAACATTACTCTCTTTTTTTTTTTTGCCAACATTACTCATTTCAAACTCTATTGTTAGTTATAGCTTGGCGAATTGTACTTATCTTTTAGCTTGAGGCTCGAGCAATACGTGGAGCTTCCTATTTAATTTATTATCTCATAGCTGACATTCTTGTTTTAACTTTTCAGGTATACCAAATACACTGAATGTGGTTTCCAATTTCCCATTCCTTGTAATTGGTCTCGTAGGGCTTATACTTTGCTTTCACAGGAACTACTTTAGGCTGAGGTATGGTGCAGTACATATGTCTTATTATGCTGATGAATTCTTGTTTATAGAGTAACAGTGTTAAATATTTGTGAAGGCTGCAAGGTGAGGTTTGCGGTTGGTCAATTTTTTTCATTGGTGTTGCTGCTGTTGCTATTGGATCATCTTACTATCATCTCAAGCCAAATGACGCTCGTCTTGTGTGGGATCGCTTGCCGGTCAGCTTCTTCATATACTGGCTCTATTTATTATTGACATTTATTCATTTTGTTTTGACATTAGTAAATTGTGCAGATGACTATTGCATTCACGTCAATCATGGCAATCTTTATAATTGAAAGAATCAATGAGCAGAAGGGAACAGTGTCCATAATTCCCCTCCTCTTGGCAGGTGTCTTAAGCATAATGTACTGGAGGTAAGCATGTGAATCCTTTATGCATGGAAGTGGATCTTGTTGTTTTAGTTTATGGGATTAATTGGAGCAATGTGTTTCTATCCACCAAAATTCATCAGAATTTGACGGTGTTGCAGTAGGGTGAGTTTTAGATGGATATGATTTGGTTAGTGAAAAACCTCTGCTTGGGAGAAAATTCAGTACAGAAGTCAAACGGCGACCTTGGGCTTTTTAAAAAAAAAACTAATTTTAATGTCTTTTGAGTATGCACTATGTACAAATATTACAACTATTTTGGAAATGTCTGTAAAGAATTTTTGGCCTACCAATTGCATGAGCATGACCTGGTAATTCTGTGCAGAAGTTTGTTGACAACATTTTAATTTGCAGGTTTTTCGATGATCTCCGTCCATATGCTCTGATTCAGTTTGTTCCTTGCATTGCAATTCCAGTAATGGCTATCGTGCTGCCTCCAATGTACACACATTCCATGTACTGGCTCTGGGCTGCAGGTCCGTATCACCATTATGATATTCACTTAATCTTGGTAGTTATTGCTTCCATTCTGAGCTATATTTGTCCATGATACACAGGTTTTTATCTTTTAGCTAAGGTGGAAGAAGCTGCAGACAAACCGATTTATAAATGGACACATCACATCGTCAGTGGACACACTCTTAAGCATTTGTGTGCTGCAATGGTTCCAGTCTTCTTGGCACTTATGCTTGCAAAGAGGAGCATTGAAGCAGAAAGGTATTTTTTTTCCTTTGCTCCTGTTTGACTTCGTGCTCTCTGCACTTTGCATCGAGTGTAACCTGTATATCTTGGGTGGGGCATTTCAAGAGTATTTCAATGATCTAAAACACAAATTTGTGGTGGAATAAAGCTCCCTCTTCTTAAAGATGAGTATGGAGGCATTCCAACAAGTTTTCCTACTGTTGGAGGTTGCTTGCTGTTCATATCATTTGTATCAGTTTTTTTTTTCCCCTTGCCTTGGAATCGTATGCAGTATTGAACCATTAATGCCTTTTTCAGCTTTCAATAGTAGTACTTGTTATCTTAGAAATGCGGATAATTTCTACGACACTTCGACACACCTTTGTTTCAAAAATTAGGAAACACTATTATTCATTTATTCTTCTCAAATTCTCTTCTGGGTACAACATCTTACTGATTGACCTTTGGATACAAATCACGAGAATTTCTATTTTTCCTCGAATCGGACATTGAGAGGTAAAGGATATAATCCTTTTAAGAAATAAAGTTTTTGATCGGAATATGAATTATTCCGAAAGACCCTTTAACTATTAAAGGGAGTTAATAGAATGAATCACACTTTTACCTCTAAACTATACCCGCTACAATGTGATTATTGTATCATAATGGATCTTTTGTCAAACAAGGGAATTGAGCGTAACAGGATAAGATATTTCCATTCCGTTACTGGAAAGTAAACTTTGAAGTACTTTTTGTTTTCTTTTTGTTTTTTGTATCTCCTTGTTGTGTTGTCTTCCTCTGACTCTGCTGTTAATGGGCCAGTTGCGATGCATTTGCATCTCTCTCTCCCTCTCTCTCTCTCTCTCTCTCATGTGCGTGCGTGTGTTTGCTGTTACATCTTACTGCAGGCAAAGTTTGCTGGAGACTTGGAAAATTTCCTGGACCAGATATAGAGGGAAGGAGGAAGTCGTGGTGGAGAGTTACACTTACTCAGGCGTCCCTGTGGAGGAATCTCCTTAATTGAGTAAATCGCCAATGTTGACAGATAAATCATTAAGCCCTGTCGCTCACTAACAGAAATTTGGTTCAGTCTTATACACGAACAAAATGATGTGTTAGTCTCTTCAAGAATGTATACAGATCACCTTTTGTATATATCAAGTATAATGGAGCAGTTTGTGAACCAACTTTGGCTTCCTCTTTTCATTTTTCGTGTTTTGTTTGTCTTTTATGAATTTTTGTTAAATTCGCGATATATTTTTTGGATTAATCCCCCGTGTCGACGAGAAGAGTCTAAATGTAAATATTATGACCGGAAAAAAAAAAGGAGAAAAGTTCACTAAAGACGAAAAAGGTACCAAACAACTGTCTTTTTGTATAAAGGGTAGTCTTATATAATTTTTCTTTTTTAACTTCGATTCACATCTTATATTTTTTTTATTCTTCTTGTCAATATGAATGATTAATTCCAAAATTTACGATGAAAAACTAAACATAAATTTACGAAAAAACAAAAAAAGTCATTTAGACAAGAAGTCAAAATAATGGAACCTAGACTGGGTTTTTGGAACAGGATTCTCCAGGATTTAACCTTAGTTTACTCAACACTACTATCATTGTTCGGAATATTCTTACAGAGCTAAATATGCTAAGAAAATTGGAAGTGTGGTACTTACAAAAGACAAAAAAAAAAAAAATTGGAAGTTTTTGGTGACTTTTTAATTTACGCGGGTCACTTTAAACTCACCCTAGCGGATAAGTTACAATCGCCTGCAAACACACAAAGGTCATGTGTATTTAGTAATTAGTATGTCACACACCTGCAATTAAATACAAATCACATGTATTTTTAGCAAGTAAAGGTGTTATCAGCAAGAGTTGAACACTACACTTTCGAGATTTACGAGTTTGGCGGATTGAATTTTTTAAAAATAAAAGTGGGCTATTATGATACTTTTAGTGACTAGGCTGAGTTTTCCGTTTGATTTTAGATTTTAGTACCTGGTGAACTCATTTGCTAAAACCATTTAAAAAACTAAGCCTAAAATCTTTTGCCAAACCTCAAGTGGGTCTCCTTTATTATATCAATCATCTTGCTGATAGCAAAGGCAAATCAAATACTCCTTAATTTAAGCAGTGGCAGTATAGAAAGTTAAAATTACACTAATCACCTCCTTAGCATCAAAGGGGTGGTGGCGCAGTTGGCTAGCGCGTAGGTCTCATAGCTTCTGAGTAATCCTGAGGTCGAGAGTTCGAGCCTCTCTCACCCCAATATGCCTTTTTAATTTTCTCTCTCTGGGACAAGATACATCTCTTTTTCACGTCACACCATCACTAAATAACTTCTTCTTTTTTTTTTTTTTTTAAATATCAGAGAGGATTACTAAATAACTAATCCACCCGTTTTTCTACCCAAACTCAAAATTTGAGTAAAAAGTTAAAAAAAACTACTAATTTTCAATGCCATACTTATTTTGAGTTTTACCATTTTCTTTAACCCAAATTTAGAGAGACTCAAATCCATTCCCATTTTTCTCCACAATCTTTGTATTATTTACAAAAGTATTATTTTGACTCGTTTTTTAAAAGGAAAACCATTAGAAACACTAGATTGGGTTAAAAAAAAAAAAAAAAAGGGTGTATCATTGGAGATGGTAAACCCAAAGGAACCATTTGACCCAAATTTCACCCAAATACGGGTAAAAAAAAAAAGGGTCAGAACTAGTGATGCTCTAATTTTGAAAAAAAAAAAAAAAGTTGTTCATTGGTCTCCCTCTCGAATATGCACCATCACTCCCACGGACGGATTTGCAGTGGGGCACGTGCGGTCACATCACATGCCCCCTCAGTTTTATTTGTTTTTATATATAAAGTAGAAGGCCAAACACTTACGCTGCACATCTATCTAAACATAAAACAAACACAAGCACAAACAGTCACTTTGATGGTAAGAAAGGGTAAGATAAGAAATGAGAGCATTTTCTCACCAAATCTCACAATTCCTAGTGAGATTGGGAGGGAAGGGGAAGAACCAATTAGAAATATTCGTTTTCATACTTTTTTTTCTCCATTTCTTACCAAAATACTTAATCCAAATGTTTTGTTTTATCTAGAAATCAGAACTTTTTTTTTTTCCTTTTTTCTTATGAAAATTTTCCATCCAAAACGACTGTTAAATTTATGTTTTCTTACTAGAAAATTGGTGCCTCCATTATGGAGAATTTCTAGATCCGTCCTTGATCACTCCATGCATTGATTCCTTATATCTTTTTAACAGGATTGCAAATGAGCCGAGCCGAGTTTTGTAGTGTTCGAACTCACTTGTTTGCTCAAAGAGTCCAAAACTCGAGCTCGACTCGGTCGTAAATGAGTCGGGCCAGACTAATTTACTTAATGAGCCTCTTTAAATGAGCCGGGCCTATAAAACGAGTCGAGCTTGGCTCGTTTAATTAAAGAGCCTAAAACTCGAGCTCAGACTCAGCTCAATAAGTAAACGAGTCGAGCCGCGCCGCTAGCTGTTCGAGAGCAGCTTGGCTGCCCTACTTTTCAACATATAGCAAGCCACCGGTGCATGGGGATTAGCAATGAAGTTATTCACTTTTCGTGTTCATCAAATTACGAAATGAGATTGATTGTCCATATCATGGAGTAGTAGGGTGGAATATGATAACTCTTTTGTTTGGCCGGAGATAAATGGATGTGATATGAAATCCCATGGGATATGGGTGGGATATGAAATCCTTGGGATATTGCTTGGGATATCAATGGATGGGAAAAATTCATATCCGGTATTTGTGTTCGAAGGGATATTGCTCGGGATATCCGGTTTTTTTGCACTAAAATGGGGAAATCCCATCCAAATCCCACCCCTCCCCATGGGATTCTATATACCGTACGGATGGGGAGAAAAACTTGGTTGGGATTTCATATCCCATGCAAAAAAAAGATAACAAACATTGGAAAATGGGACCTACTCCAACCCACCCCCAAATCCCCCAAACAAACAAGGCTTACGAAAGACAAAAAGTTAACAGCACAAGTATAATAGATATAAATTAGAAAGGTTAATTTGCTCAAAAAAAAAAAAAAAAGAAAAAAAAAAGAAAGGTTAAGCAATAAAAACTACTACTCCCTCCGTCCCTTTTTAAATGTGTTACTTGGGATTCTGTGCCATTTTCAACGGCTTATAACTTTTAATGTGAACCTCAAAACATATACATTATGGATCTTGTTTGATAGATCTTAATTATTTCTATTATACAAAATTTTCAAAATCATAAAAGCTATTATAAATTAAAAGTTATAAGCCGTTGAAAATGGCACAGAATCCCAAGTAACACATTTAAAAAGGGACGGAGGGAGTATCAATTTGACATTTGAAAAGTGATACCAACATTTAAGTAAAAAGGAGGATGTAATTTGTGAGATATTCCTATTTGCTAAATAGGGCATGTAAAAGATTCCAAACTCCAAATATTGTTTTTAATGTTTCACGTTTTAGGGAGGCTCTAATAATTTTGCTTCTCCTTTACCCTAAACAACCGCGAGTTGTATCCCGTCTCAAGATCCCGTCACGTGATATCCTATCAGGTGATGCAAAACGAGATCTAGCATGATCTCAGTTGATGTTCCAAAATCGTTGACTAGGATTTTTTTTTTTAATTGAAAGGTATTCTTCACAAGATAAGTTAATTGTCCTCATGTAACAATTATGCTTCGTTCAGGAAGGTACTATAACAATTATGCTTCATTTAGGAAGATAGTCATACCTGATGGATTTGATTTTCATTAAAGACAATGAACATTTAACTTTTTATCTGGGCTTTTTATTTGGAAAAGAAATTTCAAAATTAATAGAGTTTAGGTGTCTCTGATTAAAAAGATTTACGTAGTTGCGACAAGCTGCGTAGTCATTAAAGATTCTTTTTAGAATCTCTCTCTCTCTCTCTCTCACATTCTTATTTGTAGTAGTGGAAAGCGCTAGGTAATTCTGATAATATTGATAGATCCATACTAGGGGTGCACAAACACTGGGATGGGTTGGGTTCGGGTCAGGCTTATACTAGATAATAACGAGATTTGTCTATTCCCAAGCCCGGCTCATTAATAATGGGGCTTTATTTAATATGCCCAAGCCCGGCCCAATTAAAATTTTAATTTCCCAACCCGTTCAAAAGCTCATTTATTTTTCTAAAGCATGTATCCCAAACATAAACTAATCAATCATAACGATCACGATTACTATTCACAACTGCAGTAATATACTTAAAGTTCTAAGTTCTCCCGAAAATATTAAAAACAAACCCATAAATTAAAGTGCTCTAAAAGACGGAACTCTAACATATAAAAACTTTTCTCGAGTATCTCTCCTTTGAAATCACGCTCCTTCACAGCAGATCTTGTAGAGCATAATAAAAATAAAAGGAAGAAAATACTAATCCATACACCGGGTAATATGCACAACCCTAATCCATACCCCTAATCTCGAGTATATTTTTTTTCCCAAGTCCTAAAAGAATCGGGCTGGACTGAATGGGCTGGGTGGACTACCGAGTCGGTGTGCACCCCTAATCCATACACCTTGCTTTTTTAGAATTGAGTGCACTAGCTGATACTCTATATGAGGACTTGGATAAATTGTACAGATCAATCCTCACTGGAAGAGGGATGCAACTACATAGCGGACCCAACCGCGCCACACAAAACCTACCGTAACTAACCCAAGTTCCCGCCCCCAGTAGACTTTGAAAAAAAACAGAATTATATGTATCAGTTAAGATTGGGCTGCATAACCACTCCTCTACACAAATCTCCAAAAACCCATTTTGACTCTCAAAATCAATGGCAAATCAAGCATCTTCTTCTTCCAAACCCAGCCCCCAAAACCCTAACAACTCCAGCTCGAATCCCCGCAAAAAATGGCGGACCGGATCGAGCTCACTCGGATCTCCATCCCCCTCCTCCCTTCTCAGAGCCAGGCGAAGCGGAAGGGCGCCGGAGCGAGGACGTGGCTCGTCGTTTCCAAATCAGGGAAAATTAGCTTCGAAGAGTTGGGGAAGAACACGGTAATGCGCCGGAGTGGAATCACGGCGCACGATCTGAGGGTGGTTGAGCCGGAGCTGTCGTATCCGTCTGCGGTGCTTAGGAGAGAGAGCGCGGTGGTTGTGAATTTGGAGCATATCAAGGCGATTGTGACGGCCAATGAAGTTTTGGTTCCCAACCCTAGAGACCCTCGCATGGCTTCCTTTGTCTATGATCTTGAATCCAAGCTCTCTGATTTTGGTGTAAGCGATTTTCCTTCTTCTTTTGTACCCGTACTGCACTTTTTCCAAAATTGCTTCCCATTTTTTCATTTTTTCATTTTCAAATGGAAAATGAAAATGATTTTTGCACTCCACTTTTCTGTAAATAGACTCCAAAATTTATCTCTTACTGTTTGTGATGTGTGTAATTTTGAGCATGGAGGACAAATTTTGGAGTGCATTTATGAGAAAGCGGAGTGTAAAAATAATTATTGAAACATGAAAAGTAACAAAATTGATCAAAAGCTTAAAAATGGTCTGAGAATGATTAGAAAAAAATACAAACCAAACATAACTTTAGTACGTGTTTGGAGTTTGGACAAATTTTCTTTATATATTCTCACTGAGTTTCTGGTCATGTTCTAGAAGTTTTGTTATATTCGTGTCAAAATTTATTCATTTTTTGCTCGGCGATTCATGTAATTTTTTTTGGATTACTTATTCATCCTTGAGAACCGGAATTGAACATAATTAAAAAAATTAAAAATACGATCAAAAGCCCCAACAAGGTTCACTAGTAGAGAAAAATTCAGAGAAAAAGTAGTTTTTGCGTTGTCTTTAGGTCATATATACATTTTTCAACTTTGGTCTACATTTATACTTTTCCGATTCCTCTCGTTGAGACTTGAGATGAATGATTAAGAGTGTTAGTTCGTGAATATGTTGGTTTCAATTAGCAGAAGTTTGTTTCCTAGAATCTAAAGATTTCAAGTCAATAAAAACACATGAAATCGGCATCGTGAGTAAAACTTTAGCTCTTTATTTTAAGTTCCACGAAAGTAAGGGTTAAGATAGCCTATTTTTCTTTACCATAATTTGGTGCCACTACTTCGTGAATTGTTAGGATTTTAAGCTTATACTAAGTGTGAGTGCGGGCAATGAAGAGAAAAAGGTTGGGCCATTACCAATCCAAACCTGGTGAAATTCTCGATAAATCGGGATAACATTGATTTGGTAATAGTCATTTCCTTTCCATTTACTACATTTTTTTGGGTTATATCACGCTTTGATTATGCCGCTGCATGTAGGCTACTATAACAAGCGATAAAGCCATGGAGCAATCGCTAACATATATGCCACCAGAAGCAAGTGGTAGTAACCGTAAAGCATCAAATGGGGAGTCAAAGAGGATGAAGCCAAAGCCGTTACCTTTTGAGTTTCGAGCTCTTGAAATTTGCCTAGAATCTGTCTGCAAGAGCCTTGAATCTGAGGTATGACTTGCAGTCATGGACTTGTGTTTTTGCTTTGTATTTCTGCATCTTTACTGTGCCTCTAACATTGGGCTCTCTGTTTTTATTGAATTGTCTTTCGACACTAGCATTGTACTTACAGGTAAATTGGAATTGCTGGTCAATCTTTCATCAAGATATATGAATTTAAGTATGCCACATATTTACGTCAAATATACATTCGTCCTCACCTTAGCTGAATAGCTCGAGTGTCTGGCATCATTGACCGCCCCATAACCTTGTTGGTATCCTTTACTAGAACATAGCTACATGGTACACAAACCATTTTAGGTCCTCAGTCTTCCATACCTTTCTTGCATTCAATTTATCCACACACACAAAAAAAGAGTCATTTAGTTTGGCTGGTCAAGGGCCTAGGTACTTGGCAGTCATACACCCATGGTCGAAGTCCAAGTTCATCCACGTCGGAAGATTCACAGAAAGGGAACGAACACCTTGTAATGCCAGCCTATTATCTTTGAACTCAAAAGTACTGTTCTTGTATTTGTTTTATTGCAATGGTTTTGTGGTACTAAATCCAAATCACTTCTCCTTTTTGCCTGTCTGGTTGGGGAACCAAGAATGGTACCTACCAGTTCGTTGAAGCTATCTTCAATCAATCATGGATTTTTTTTTATGAACCTATACATTGTTATAATTATGCAACTCTTGTATATCCTCAAATCACAACATCCTTTAATAAGCACGGTGCATATGTTTCTTGAACTTTCCCAGATTGTCTTGGTTTGCTTATCTATATCATATCAAAAGATAGAAAAATTGATGAGTGGTGCAAACAATGTGAATCACGCATAAATGTCATACACGTAGTTGTTGGCTATGTACCTTTTTCTTGGATATTGTTGAACTGTGTATGACTACGAGAAACAATAATCAGGTTTTTGTTATGTCATGGACTTAAACAGTCGTATCACAGTTGGTAAGAGAGCCAAAGATCAACTTAGTTGAAATTTATTGTTGATATATCATCTGAATGACCTAGTTTCTCACAATGTTAATTTAGGGTTTTGACTATTTGGTAAGAGAGCCAAACCTGAGTTGTCAAAAAGAAATAAAAATAAAAATAAAGTGCCAAAGATCAACTTAGTTGAAATTTATCGTTGATATAACATTGTTAATGACCTAGATTCTCATCAATGTTAATTTAGGTATTTGACTATTTTTGGTCCTTGAATTACTCTACAAAGAAGGCTTACACTGGAAATTATCTTATTTAACTGCTGACTATGTCATTCACTATTGTTTAATTTCACTTTCGTTTAGAGACGTAAATTCTACAGTTTATCCATATTTGCATCTTTATCCAGACTTCCACATTGGAGGAAGAGGCATATCCAGCTTTGGATCAGTTATCAGCTAAAACCAAGACAAAAAATCTCAAACGTGTGAGAGTCATTAAAGGTCGCCTGGTTGCTTTGACTGGGCGTGTGCAGAAGGTAAAGAATCATTTCATTGATTTATTTGATGCACAATACCTTTTTATGTGATTAAAAACATGAACCGCTCATGGATAACAGCTAAAACATGAAGCCGTCCACATCTACGGTTTTCCTTCAACAGGGACACGGGCAGAATATTACCATCAGTTACCATGAGTTGTCTTTAGCTAGTAATTATATGTACCATTTCAATTAGCAAAAATGAAAAAAAAAATCTTCAATTGTATATTTATGTCTCCTTCTATTCATCATTTAGTTTAATGGCAAAAACTGCCTAGGCTTACATTGATACTTCACAACTTACAGTTACGAATGCTTTGAAATTACAATATTTTTGATAATATTAGCCAATTGCTAGTTTCCCAAGACTCTTCAAACCGACTTCTATCTACCAAAACTCCAACTTTTAATACTACAATGTCTTCCTAACTTGACACTTTACTCTAGTTGCTACCCTTTTTCATCCATCTGATGATGTAAGATGCATGAGCTTGCTGCAATTTTTTCTCCTTCCTAATTTTGACCTTACTGCCACTGAAGGTACTAATTCTTGAAAAAAATTTATTGTTTCCATGAAAGGTTGCCATTTGGTGATGTGGTTGATTTATCTAAATATGGGGCCATATTGTTTACAGGTGAGGAATGAATTTGAACATCTACTGGATGATGACACAGATATGGCTCAGATGTACTTAACTGATAAGCTTGCCACCTTGCAAACTGAAGGCTTGGTACCAGAGGATGAGATAGACGATGCATATGCATTTTTATCGGGTGATCATATGTAAGTTCAAATTCCTTTCAGATTCTTGTAATTACTTTCCAACCTATTATTGCAAAAACTTCACCGCCATTGTTGGCTTTGAAACTTCACCCTCCTCGATTTAGGCATGCTAGATACCATTTCATTTCGAGTGCTGATTACATAGGTTTAGAAAAAATTTACCTCATCAGAAGGCTTACTGGGAAAAACTTGTCGGAATTCGAGTTTTGAGATCAAACCATCTTGATTTGGTGGATATTGGATCTTGCTTTTGCCAGATATAGCTTAAATTCCAGTCAAAATTCGAATGCTGCCGAGGGTTTGATCGTTGCCATAAGTACATATAAACCTTTAATAAGTCAAGAAGATGTTTATCAATTTTCACTGGAGTTCTCATTCAACGTTGTTCATCAAGCTGCTTGGTTTTTCATTTTCAGCAATGAGGAAACGAGCAGCAAATGCAGCACCATAGATCTCAAGCCAAACGTGGAAGAGGTGGAAATGCTATTGGGAGCCTACTTTGTGGAAATTGAGGGAATCTTAAGCAAACTATCAACAGTACGTTTTCTCTCTTTTGCTATTCATTTCAGATGAAGCTATGCTACTTCGATCCCGTAGATGAGATTCCTTAAGATGATTGCAGAGTTTCATAATGTGTGAGACTCATGGAATTTAGAGAAAAAAATAGAAGAGCATACCGTCTTTGCCCTTCTTTTCACCAAATACAGTATGGCAAATGAGTGTTCATTTGGACTTATTCCCCTCCAATTTTCTTTCCCTTTTCCTTCCTTTCCTCCCAAACTAAGGAAACTCACATAGAAACATTAAAAAAGAGGAAGCCATCCTCTCATTTATGTATGAAGAAGTTGTTTCTCTCCTCAATGTTTTTAGCTGTTTCTTCAAAGATCTAAGAAGCCCTTCTAAAATCTGAAGTCTCCTTTAAGTATTTGTATCGTCTCACAATGATTTGAGAACATCACGAAATGTTATTTCAAGGGTTTGGAAAGAGAAAGGAATTCGTCATTGCTCTTTTCATTCTCCTAAGAAACATAAAGAATAAAGAAAATAACTCATCCTAAACGACAAGGAAATATAACTGTGTAACGTCTCCATTTTACTACATAAAAATTAAGGACTATTCCGGTATTTATTCTTGATTAATGTCAGTATCGTATGGTTCAATTTCTCAAGTCTCCTCAGTATGAGTTCACCGTAATAATAAAAGAAAAGAATAGTCCCCTCGGTATTTACCTTGCTATAGTTTACCAACTTAGAAGGATTGAAAAATAGTTTATCACTTACTTTAGTTTCTTTGTACTCCATCATAATTCCTCGTTATTTCTTTGCCATTCACAGAGGAAACAAAAAATGAGAGAAAAAAAGATAGGCCAATGTTTCTTCTATTATCCATGGTGGTTGTTCTAATGCCTCCTTTCATCTTAAAGTTGCAGGAATATGTCGACAACACAGAGGACTACATCAACATCGTTTTGGATGACAAGCAGAATCAGCTTCTACGAATGGGTCTCTTTATCTCTACGGCAAGTTTCATGGTCACTTTAGCTGTGGTGGCTATAGGTTTCTTGAGCATAAATATTCACATTGATCTCTTCGATGGAACCTATAACCAGTGGTATGCAGCTTTTGGAGGTTGTTCAGTTGGGTCTGTAGTACTCTATATCATAGTCATCTTAGTGTTCAAGTGGTTAAGACTTTTTGGTTGAGGATCATCTTCCCATTTGCATCAGTATTATTTGTAATTTCACAACCGTCTCAAAATATAAACGCAATTGAATTGTGTCTGGATTTGGTGTGTTGTAATGATATTTGTGAAGTATACAGTGAGAAATATGAACGATATGCTTTGAATCTTTTTCGTTTTGTGAGTTTGTTATGTTGAGCATGTGGCAAACATGGATTTTACAAATCTGCTTGCCTCCGGTCACTCAGTTTATTTATTTTTTTGAAGTATTATCAAGTGAATTGGGAGTGAGGTAGCCATGGCCGTTGGCCTTGGCACCCCCAATTTTTTAAAAATATTTTTTTCTCGCAGACGATTTGATGATTTTCTTTGTCTTGTTAGAGCATCTCCCACAGTCTCGCCTTCCTTCCGATTTGGGCGATTTGGGTTGCTGAGCTAACTCCCGATTTCTGGTTACAACAGCCTCGCCTTCCACCTCGACATTTCCTCCTTTGTTACATTGTCTCGTCACACCCAACGAGTCACTGTAGCCTCGGCATCTCTCTCTCTCTGCCCTTTGCCGATGAAATCAACAGCTTGAAGTCTGGTTCAGTCGGCGGCAAGGATGCAATATCGTTTTGCTCCTCCAAGGCTAATACCATCGGAAGTCATGATTGTATTGAATAAGTTTGTTGATGCCTAGGCTGTTGGAGGATGCCATTACTTGATGGCTAGCCAAAATAGGAAATGGCATTTTTCTCAGTCAAAAAATGCCTAGAAACTGCTGGAGATGCTCTTAGCAGAGATGTTTGTCAACCATGAAAGCCATTGAACTTAAAGACTCGAGTACAAATCCAGCTTCGATGGGAACAAGTTCCAAAACAGGCTGTTGGCAATGAAGTTTATGTATTGGTAAGACTGTCATGGTATATATATAAATAAAAAAAAAACCTTCCAAATAATAATGCCTAATTTTGCCCTCACGTTATACAGTTTTACCTTGCTCCTTCATTTTTTTTTTTTTTTTTAATTTTCTTTATCTAATTTATTAACTAAGCATTATCGGATATAAGAATGTAGGTATTCTAGTTACTTAACAAGAAATAAAATAAACGCCAATAAAAAATAAATAAATTTGTACACTATGCACCTAGGGCTGCAAATGAACCGAGTCTTGTGAGCAGCTTGTGGCTTGGCTTGTTAAGACTCGGCTCAGCTTGTTTAGTAATCGAGCCGAGCTCGAGCTGGAGTCCGAGTTTTAGGCTTGTTTAGTAAAGGAGCTCAGTAAAGTTCGGCTCGTTTGTATAGGCTCGGCTCGTTAAGTAATTTACTCTCGCTCGGCTTGTTTACGAACTAGTCGAGCTTGAGCTTGTTTTTTGGCTCGTTTACTAAACGAGCCGAGTTTGAGCAATGGACCATACACGGTTAGGAAATATTAATGTACTGTATAACAAGTGCATTAGTGTTATACAGTATAAATTTTCCAGAGGTAGTCACTAAGCATTCAATTTTTCCAGAAAACGAGAAGTTATCAGGTCCTTGATGAGTACAGATGTTTGGTTTGTTCTTTTGATCAACAAACAAAACGCTTCAAATGTGAACTCACTGAACTTTCAATTACTAGCTTCTTCGGTTATGAACTGTATATAAGCACTTGTATAGCAATTAGCAAGTGCCACCGCCTCGCCGCGACCGGGCCGGGCAGGCTTTTGTTAATTTTTCAGTTATCGGATCGGGTTCGGGGGAGAATTGAAGAAATTCAATTAGGTTCGGGTAGACATTACCCCGTCCCGATATCTACCCCAAACCTGCCCCGAATTTTTTTAATACAATTTGTTTTTACTCTTACAACTAAAATATCACATTATGTATTAATTATTTTCATTTCCCTTTTACATGGTAGATTGTGGTTATGTTGTAGGAGTAATACTTAATAT
This sequence comes from Vaccinium darrowii, assembly GCA_020921065.1. NCBI lineage: Eukaryota > Viridiplantae > Streptophyta > Magnoliopsida > Ericales > Ericaceae > Vaccinium > Vaccinium darrowii. The sequence goes on along the minus strand of CM037159.1, from coordinate 15,556,070 downwards.
GACAAAATAGGAGCGGGGCGGGGCAGGAGTATCCATACATTACCCGATCGGGGTTTGGGGCAGGGTCAGAGGCGGGGCTAGATGTTTGTGTCGGGAACGGAGTACGGCAAAATCCACCCACCCCGCCGCCATTCCCAAGTGCCATTCTTACTTATACTGCTGAAAAAAAAAAACCACCACTTCGTTCATAGTGTGTCTGAAAACACATGGAACAGAACAAATTCAACACTGAAAAATAGACTTTTTTTCCCATTTTTTCAACTACCACCCGATACCTTCATTAATTCTCAACACAGGTACACAACGAGAAAAGGGATCCTGGAAGCCACCTCTCTCCCATTCCCTTAACATGCTGATTTTAAACCAAATACTACACAGGCAATGGCTCTAATGGCCGGAGAATTTCAGATGAAATGCATAATGCCTCTAAGAGCTACCAAATAAAATCAGACGTCACAAAAAATAACTACTTCCTCGCGAATGTAGAAACCGGTAATAAAAAATGCACGAGTGTTTTTACGACTTTTCAGAAGCAGATCCCTCCAACTATCATTGCCCTTTTTGTCCGTCTTATGCTTCCAAATATGTGTTTCGGTTTCTGGGACCTAGAACTATTGCGCAGATATATAACAATTCAACCACACACTTGTACAAACACTCACCCAGTGCTGAGAGCCCACGTAAACTGATGTGTGTAGTGCCTGTGGATCTCCCATATGTAGGTAACTGTGAGTGTATAATTATGCCACAAACATAATAGGGAGTCTCACTTGCCATTCATCCTCTCAATGACAGTAATAAGGCCATGAATGCCAAGCTTCCCATCCCCATTAGCCACCATCCCAGCAAACAACTGTTTAGCCAATGCAGCACCAGGCAACACCACCACATCCTCATCCCCTTCTTCCACCACATCCACACCCATCCCCAAATCCTTCACCATGTACTCAGCAAACCCACCAGGCCTAAAGTCCCTCTCAACTATCCGCTCCCCAAACAACTCCATTACCATCGATCCGGCCGCCCCTCCCCTCACAGCCTCCAAAAACTTCCTCACGTCCAACCCCGTCTTCTCAGCAAACACTAACCCTTCACTCAACCCCACCAAACTCCCCCCACCCGTGATTTGGTTCGCAATCTTACATCTCTGCCCCATACCCGCACCGCCCACATAACTCACCCTCCCCATCACATCAAACAAAGGCGACAGCCACTTGACAACATCACTATCCCCACCGGCAAATATAGCCAGCTTCCCGTCTCTCGCCCCGGTATCCCCACCGGATACCGGGGCATCCACAGCCCAACAATCCTTTTCTCGGGCAGCTGCGAAAACATCTTTCGCGAGGGACGGGTGGCTGCTGGTGTGGTCTATAACAACTCCACCGGGGTTCAAGCCCGCGAGAATCCCAGTGGAGTTGTCTAGGACAATTTGTCGAACATCTGGTGGGTGTCCGAGCATGGTGAAAACGACATCAGAGGATCGGGCGAGGGAGGAGGGGGAATCGGCGAGGTGGGCGCCTAGGGATTGGAGGTGGAGGGATTTGGAAGGGGTGCGGGCGTAGAGGGTGAGAGTGTAGCCGGCTGAGAGGAGGCGGGAGGCCATGGCTGAGCCCATTACGCCTATGCCTATCCAGCCTATGCGGGTTGAGGATGGTGAAATGGGTGTTGGGTAGGGGGTGTTCATTGTTGGAGAGAGAGAGAGAGAGAGAGAGTGGTTGATCTGAAAATGGAGTCAATGATTATAACCCCTCAGGTGATGGGGATGGACAGAGCTAGCTATTTATTTTTTATTTTTTATACCGGGTTGATTTAAGCTAGCTTTCCCTTGTGTTTAGCGGAACTAACATATACTCCTACTTTTGATTATAGTGGCAAGACGGTATTTTAGTGGAAACTTAGCATTCGGGTAAGTTTCCATGACAGACCTGCTAAAACATTCTATTACATTCCTAGCGTGTCAAATTTCACCAAACTGTGAACAACTTATATTCCACAAGAATTGATCTGTCTTTTAGAGTTCTATTCACTGATTTTGAGTTCGACCCAAATAAGGGGTGTGTATTATAGCTTTTTCCCAATGTTTATAGCTGATGCTTCGATGATCTAAGAAGTCCTTCTAAAATCTGAAGTCTCCTTTAAGTATTTGTATCGTCCACAATGATTTGAGAATATCATGAAATGTTATTTCACGGGTTTGGAAAGAGAAAGGAATTTGTCATTGCTCTTTTCATTCTCCTAAGAAACATAAAGGATAAAGAAAATAACTCATCCTAAACGATAAGGAAATATAACTGTAACGTCTCCATTTTACTATATAATAAAAATTAAGGACTATTCCGGTATTTATTCTTGATTAAGGTCATTATCTTATGGTTCAATTTCTCAAGTCTCCTCAGTATGAGTTCACCCTAACAATAAAAGAAAAGAATAGCCCCCTCGGTATTTACCTTGCTATCTTTAACTAACTTAAGAGGATTGAAAAATAGTTTATCACTCACTTTAGTTTCTTTGTACTCCATCATAATTCCTCGTTATTTCTTTGCCATTCACATAGGAAACAAAAAAAATGAGAGAAAAAAAGAAAGGCCGATGTCTCTTCTATTATCCGTGGTGTGGTTGTTCTAATGCCTCCTTTCATCTTAAAGTTGCAGGAATATGTCGACAACACAGAGGACTACATCAACATCGTTTTGGATGACAAGCAGAATCAGCTTCTACGAATGGGTCTCTTTATCTCTACGGCAAGTTTCATGGTCACTTTAGCTGTGGTGGCTACAGGTTTCTTGAGCATAAATATTCACATTGATCTCTTTGATGAAACCTATAACCAGTGGTATGCAGCTTTTGGAGGTTGTTCAGTTGGGTCTGTAGTACTCTATATCATAGTAACGTCTCCATTTTACCATATAATAAAAATTAAGGACTATTCCGGTATTTATTCTTGATTAATGTCATTCTCGTATGGTTCAATTTCTCAAGTCTCCTCAGTATGAGTTCACCCTAACAATAAAAGAAAAAAATAGCCCCCTCGGTATTTACCTTGCTATCTTTAACTAACTTAAAAGGATTGAAAAATAGTTTATCACTCACTTTAGTTTCTTTGTACTCCATCATAATTCCTCGTTATTTCTTTGCCATTCACAGAGGAAACAAAAAATGAGAAAAAAAAAAAAAAGATAGCCCAATGTTTCTTCTATTATCCGTGGTGTGGTTGTTCTAATGCCTCCTTTCGTCTTAAAGTTGCAGGAATATGTCCACAACACAAAGGACTACATCAACGTCGTTTTGGATGACGAGCAGAATCAGCTTCTACGAATGGGTCTCTTTATCTCTACGGCAAGTTTCATGATCACTTTAGCTGTGGTGGCTATAGGTTTCTTGAGCATAAATATTCACATTGATCTCTTCAATGGAACCTATAACAAGTGGTATGCAGCTTTTGGAGGTTGTTCAGTTCTGCAGTACTCTATATCATAGTCATCTTGGTGTTGTTTGGTTCTTTTACTTCTTTACAATGAAAATTGATTGTGTGCGAGCGTGACAGAGAGAGTTTCAATCTCCTCCCTCAGATTAACTTTGGAAAAACCAAATCTAATCAGGCGATTGTGTTTTATTGGTTCAATTACCTCAATTAAGAGGATTTTTTCAACAAGTGAAGAAATGTAAACCAACAAACTTAGGAAATCGAAGAACAAAAAGAAACAAGATACTTCGATTAGTAAATCAAAGGTAAACTTACTTCGAAATTGTCTCCAACTTCAGATACAAGAACTTCGAACGGGTGATTGTTACAGGAACAATCGAAATTAATCCTAACTACTTCCTAATCTACTTCGAACTGAGTTCGAGAGCCTAAACTACTTCGAACTGAGTTCGAAATCCTAAAACTACTTTGCCAATGAACAAACCAAGCATCAGTTTTTTGATAGCTGTTTGTTGAAGATTTGTCCGGGGGCCTTTTCACTCTTCAATTTCTTCTATTTATAGACGCTGCTTGCAGTTTGAACTTCCTGATCAATAAATTTGAACTTTGGCTTGCTTCGAACTCTAACTTCCACTCTTCGAGTTGGCAGTTTCTTCCTCCTACACGTCTGAATTTGAATCCTTCTAATTCTTCCTTTGAAAGCTTCAATTTTGAATCTGCACAATTGATTAAACAAACTCGAATGATTGTACGTTAAGGTGAATAACTGCCTCTCGATAAGTACTCCACGTGTTATAACTGCCAATTTGCCTTGTTTCCCAAGTTCACACGTGGAGTTTATATGTTTAGCAGTTAATATCATGGCTTCGAAATCACCCTTTACGTTAGCAATGGCTTTTAACTGCCAATAACTGCTTTTCATCTTTGACCATAATACGACATCGTATTTAACCATTTATATTCCTTTAATCCAGTGTGTCTTTATCAACAAGTAATTGCCAACGTTTGGCATTTTCAATTACGTATCAATTAATTATTGGATTTGTTAATTTTATATGTAAACAGGTGTTCAAGTGGTTAAGACTTTTTGGTTGAGGAGCAGCTTCTCATTTGCATCAGCATTATTTGTAATTTCACCACCGTCTCAAAAAATAAAACGCAATTGAGTTGTGTCTGGATTTGGTATGTTGTAATGATTTCTCTGAAGTATACAGTGAGAAATATAAACGATATGCTTTGAATCTTTTTCGTTTTGTGAGTTTGTTATATTGTACATGTGGAGAACAGGCATTTTACAAATCTACTTGCCTCCGGTCACAACTTTTACTCAGTTTATTTATTTTTTAAAAAGTATTATTTAGTGAATTAGGAGCGAGGTAGCCATGACCGTTGGCCCAAGCACCCCCAATTTTTTTCAAATATTTTTTTTTCTCGCAGACGATTTGATTATTTTCTTTGTCTTGTTAGAGCTCCAACAGTCTCGCCTTCCTTCCGATTTGGGCGATTTGGGTTGCTGAGCTAACTCTCGATTTTTTGTTACCAGCAGCCTCACCGTCCACCTTGGCATTTCCTCCTTTGCTATATTGTCTCGTCACACCCAACGAGTCACTGTAGCCTTGGCATCTCTCTCTCCCCTTTGCAGATGAAATCGACAGCTTGAAGACTGGTTCAGTCGGCGGCAAGGATATATGCAGTATCATTTTGCTCCTCCAAGGCTAATACATCGGAAGTCATGATTTTATTGAATAAGTTGATGCCTAGGCTGTTGGAGGATGCCTTTATTTGATGGCTAGCCAAAGTAGGAAAAGGCATTTTCTTAGTCAAAACGCCTAGAAACTGCTGGAGATGCTCTTAGCAGAGATGTTTGTCAACCATGAAAGCTGTTGAACTTAAAGACCAGAGTACTAATCCAGCTTCGATTGGAACAAGTTCCAGAACAGGCAGCTGGTAATGAAGTTTATGTAATGGTAAAACTGTCATGGTATATATATATATATATAAAAAATCTTCCAAATAATAATTGCCTAATTTTGCCCTCGCTTTGTCCAGTTTTACCTTGCTACTTAGTAATTTTTTTTTTTTCCGTCTAATTTATTGACATAGCATTATCGGATATAAGAATGTAGGTATTCTAGTTACTTAACAAAGAAATGAAATAAATGCCAATAAAAAAATAATAATTGTACACTGTGCACCTAGGGCTGTAAATGAACTGAGTTACTCACCAGCAGCTTGTGGCTTGGCTCGTTAGGGCAGGGCAGGGCAAGGCAAGGCAAGTTTAGGCTCAGCTCGTTTAGTAATTGAGCCGAGCTTGAGTTTTAGGCTCGTTTAGTAAATGAGCTCAATAAAACTCGACTCAGCTCGGCTTGCAAAAGCTCTACTCGTTATATAAGCTCGGTTTGTTTAAGGAGGCTCGTTAATCCCTCAGCTCGTTTACGAACGAACCGAGCTTGAGTAATGCACATACACGGTTAGAAAATACAAATGTATAACAAGTGCATTAATGATATATAAATTTTACCTTTGTCAGTCGGTTCGTTCCAGACAAAGGTCGCGCTCCGTCTCAGAGTTATCATTCAATTTTTCCAGAAAACAAGAAGTCATTATGTCCTTGACGAATACAGATGTTTGGTTGGTTCTTTTGATCAACAAACAAAATGCTTCAAATGTGAACTCATTGAACTTTCAATTACTAGCTTCTTCGGTTATGAGCTGTATATAAGCACTTAAGTTTTCAGGTATCGAATCGGGGTCGGGAAAGAATTGAAGAAACTTGATTTGGTTCGGGTAGGGTTCAGGTAGACATTACCCTGTCCCAATATCCGCCCCGAACCTGTCTTGTATTACTTGTGCTTTTACCCTCACAACTAAAATATCACATTATGTATTAATTAATTTTCATTTTCCTTTTAGCTAGTATAGATGACAAAAAAATAGGGGCGGGCGTACCCATACATTAACCGATCAGGGTTTGGGGTAGGATCGGGGGCTGGGCTAGATTTTCGGGTTGGGATCCACCCGCCCCGTTGCCATTTATACTGCTGAAAAAAAACCCACCACTTCCTTCATAGTGTCCGAAACCACAACATGGAAGAGAACAAACAAGTTCAACACTGATAACGCATATATAGACTTTTTTTTGCATTTCTTCAATTTCCACCCAATACCTTCATTAATTCTCAACACAGGTACAGCCAACGAAAAAAGGCACCTCCCTCCCATTCCCTTGACATACTGATTTCGAAGGTTAAAACCAAATACTACACAGGCAATGGCTCTAATGGCTAGAGAATTTCTGATGAAAATGCATAATGCCTCTAAAAGATAAAATCAGACGTCAACAAAAATAACTAGCTCCTCGCGATCTTAGAAACTGGTAATAAAAAATGCACGAGTGTTTGCAACTTTTCAGAAGCAGATCCCACCAACTATCATTGCCTTTTGTCCGTCTTATGTTTCCGAATATGTGTTTCGGTTTAGGGCCCAAAAACTACTGCACAGATATATAACAATTCAATACTATGACCGCACACACTTATACAAATACTCACTCGGTACTGAGAGCCCACATAAACTGCTGGGTGTAGTGCCTGGATCTCCCATATGTAGGTAACTGTGAGTGTATTTTGCCATAAAAATGGAGTAATAGGGAGAGTCTCACTTGCCGTTCATCCTCTCAATGACAGTAATAAGGCCTTGAGTGCCAAGCTTCCCATCCCCATTAGCCACCATCCCAGCAAACAACTGTTTAACCAATGCAGCACCAGGCAACACCACCACATCCTCATCCCCTTCTTCCACCACATCCACACCCATCCCCAAATCCTTCACCATGTACTCAGCAAACCCACCAGGCCTAAAGTCCCTCTCAACCATCCTCTCCCCAAACAACTCCATCACCATCGACCCAGCCGCCCCTCCCCTCACGGCCTCCAAAAACTTCCTCATGTCCAACCCCGTCTTCTCAGCAAACACTAACCCTTCACTCAACCCCACCAAACTCCCCCCCACCGTGATCTGGTTCGCAATCTTACATCTCTGCCCCATACCCGCACCGCCCACATAACTCACCCTCCCCATCACATCAAACAAAGGCGACAGCCACTTGACAACATTACTATCCCCACCGGCATATATAGCCAGCTTCCCGTCTCTCGCCCCAGTATCCCCACCAGATACCGGGGCATCCACAGCCCAACAACCCTTTTCGCGGGCAGCTGCGAAAACATCTTTTGCGAGGGACGGGTGGCTGCTGGTGTGGTCTATAACAACTCCACCGGGGTTCAAGCCCGCGAGAATCCCAGTGGAGTTGTCTAGGACAATTTGTCGAACATCTGGTGGGTGTCCGAGCATGGTGAAAACGACATCGGAGGATCGGGCGAGGGAGGAGGGGGAATCGGCGAGGTGGGCGCCTAGGGATGGGAGGTGGAGGGATTTGGAAGGGGTGCGGGCGTAGAGGTTGAGAGTGTAGCCGGCTGAGAGGAGGCGGGAGGCCATGGCTGAGCCCATTACGCCTATGCCTATCCAGCCTATGCGGGTTGAGGATGGTGAAATGGGCGTTGGGTAGGGGGTGTTCATCGTTGGCGAGAGAGAGAGAGAGAGAGAGAGAGAGAGAGAGGAACTGGGCGATCTGAAATGGATTTGGAGACTTGGAGTTCAATGATTAGAACTTCGTTTGGGTACTCACCTCTCAGGTTGATTTCGCGATGTATTTTCTGGTATTTTTATATTTTTATTATTTTCAGCGATATTTTTGTTATTTTGTCCTTCTCCTTACATATATCACTTGATTTGATATTTAGCAAAAACAACATACACTTTTTCACTACAGTGGAAAGACAATATTTTAAGGAACGGAGGATAGTGTTGTCCTTTCGGGGAAGCGGATCCGCTGTCCCGAACTTTCTGTCCCAACCCCCTGTCCCATCCATCCGAACCGTCCATCCGAGCAATCAACGGCTCAGATTCCATCTCACCCCAAACAAATCTGAGCCATACACATTCATCTGCGAATCTGAGCTGTCGAGTACTTAGATGGACGGCTCGGATGAACGGGACACAGAGTCGGGACAGGGTTTTCGGGACAGCAGATCCGCAACCTCCTTTCGGGGACAACATGGATGCTGGACTGATCACGGCTGTTCGTAGTCGGCAATGGACGGATCAAATTTGTTTGGACAAGATGTGATTTGAGCCGTGCATAGCCAACCATGGACGACCGTGATCGCTCAACATCTATACTGTCCCCGAAGGAACATCACCCACCCTGTGTCTGTATTTTAGTGTAGAGAATAACTTAGGAAAATGATATTGGTACACTATTTGTGCACCCCAAATGCACACCACCCTGAGGTGGCAAATGAGGAGAAGCCCAATGTGGGGCTCACCCAAAAAATGGGCTTCTCCTCATTTGCCACCTCAAGGTGGTGTGCATTTGGGGTGCACAAGTGGTGTATCCATAGCATTTGCGGATCGTCTGCATACAAAAGTTTGCACACTGAGCATCCGCACCGTTCATTCCGAGATCCAACTGCATAAATTAATGCACTCTCTCTTCTCATTAAAAGCAAAAAAAAAAAAAAAAAAAAATCTGCGTGTTTATCCGGGCTGTTGTATCTGAGAATGGACGACACTGATGTGCTTCGTGTGCAAACTCCTTGTTTGCGGACGGTCCGCAAAGAAGTTATTCTCTTTAGTGGAAACTTAGCTTTTAAGTGAGTTTTCACGATAGACCTACTAAAACATTGTGCTACATTCCAATTAATGGCATGTCAAATTTCATATAAGATTGTAAATCAAAACTTATACTCCTGTAATGCAATTTCGGGTTCGATTTTCACAAGAACCGATCTGCCTTTGGGAGTTTCAATCACTGATTTCAAGTTCGACCCAGTGAGTTTAGGCCCCCGTCATGCAATTTCAGGTTTGATTCCCACTACTCCCCCTGTTCGTTTTTAAGTGTGTAGCTTTGTAATTCCAACTTATTAAGAAAATACCATCATTACATATTTCATATTAACTTTTACATTCACTTTCCACTGTTGCCCCTTGAATGTATTTCCTATTCTGCCCTTAAATGTATTCTAGTTTTTTTTTTTTCCCTTCATTTCTCAACTTATTAAATTATGTGCCAGTTTATCGTAATGTCTTTTAATGCTCTGAGAAACTGAAAAAAAGTACCGAAAACGTCCGAACAAAATAAAAAAACAAACAACAATAAAATAAAAATCCACCAAAAATAAGAGTCACAATGTTGGAGACCACTGATCCGCTCGGGAATGAGGCTAAAAGACGTTGAAGGAATCATATTGGCACTGCAGCTTGCCGTCCATTCGTCCCACCGCATTCACTCCTGCCCGGTGCCACCGCTGCTGCTGGAGAACCACTCCATTGCCAAGATTGATTGGAATCCAAGGGCCAAATCATCCAAATATGAAAAATCAGATTTGGATCACCGCCGTCCAAAAATGATAGGTTGAGCGGGAGAAATTCTTTCATGGGAATGGAAGTCTCGACCACTAGGGGTGTACATGGTCCGAATTGGACCGGTTTTGTAGAAATCCAAGAACCGGCCCATATTTAACGGTTCAAAAAAATTGAAACCGGAACCAGACCATTATACATATGGAACCAAACCGGAACCAGACCATTTGATCGGTTTGGTTTGGTTCGATTTACGGTTCTAAACCATTTATCATCTACAAATTGCCAAAAAAAAAAAGAATAAAAATACCACTAATTTATTAAAATTGCTCACAATTTGATTAACTTTGAGAGAGAGAGAGAGAGAGAGCCATCAATTTGGGAGAGACTTAGACACGTGAGAATGAAATAACTTTGAATCCCTTAAAAAGAGTTCTAATATAGCTATCATTGTAGGATTTCAGATTTATGGGAAACAAGAAATAGTTTTGGGGACTTGAAGGATTTTAGTCATTTGGGGGAGTAGAAGAGTTTGATGAGTAGTTGAAATTTTTTATTGATGGCCAATGGTAGATGCAAGGGAAAAATAAACAAACAAATAAATAAATATATGTATCTATGGTATATATTAACGGTCCGGTTCGGATCGAACCACGGTTTGCAATTATAAAACCAAGGACCAAACCAAAATGTACGGTTCTCATTTTTTTGAAACTAAAACCAATCCATTAAACCATAGAACGAATCCAAATAGATCGGTTCGGTTCGGTTGGTCTGGTTTCGCGGTTTTTTCGGTTTTCTTGTACACCCCTATCGACCACCACACCGCCATGGACGGGAGAGAGGAAAGGGATAAAACAAGGAGCACAAGAAGGCATAAAAATCTCACGGGTAAAATACAAGCACCACCCCACTCTTTAATCATCTGTTAGTTGGCTAAAAATACTTCTTACACATTGGGACTTAGAATGGAAATCACAAAAAGAACAAGGAGACTGCAATAACAGAAGACCAATCCCAGGTTGAATCCGTCGAGGGACAGTCTAATGCTCGAGTACAACAATAATAACAGAACAACAATTTTTGTGCTCATTATCATGCTTCCTTCTGATGCTAGAGTATGTTATGGAAAAGTTGCGCTGGTAATAACTCTTTACAATATTAATAGATGCGAGCGTTTCATGGAAACTCTATAATCTCCACTCAACTAATTACAAATTCAGACTCCCGAGTCCCTCAAATTACATGGACTTCATCCTAGGTAACTCGTTTCAATAACAGAGCAGGAAAAATGTAAACATCTTCAGTATTGCAGGGTAACATTCGATGATTATCAGAAAGTAAGATGCTACCTTGGTGCTGGCAAGTACCCCTGCTGAATAGCGGTGCCTTTGGAACCAGGACTTGCGCAAGGACTCTATTGCAGTCATCTGATATACTAATTTATGTCGGTGCACATTACTGGTTCATAGATAACACCGCAAGTGATCTCAGTCATGCATAGCAATGTCATAACGGTAGAAGGCAGTCTATTATTGATCACCACCACCTGAAAGCAAAAATAAAAAATAAAAAATTAAAGAAGAGTTAGCCTCACCAAAGTTACAAAGCCCCCCACCCCCCAAATGGAGAAAGGGTCAAAATTAGGTTTCTTTGTGGATTGAAAGGATATTTATTTTACCTGAAACATCTCCATTCTCAAATTTATTTTTCCTTCCCAGGGGATATTAATGCTTTTGACACTGTATGTTGTTTGGCCAATATCTCAGCAATGAGTTGGCGACCAAATAAGTCCGAGTTCTTGAGGATTAAGTTTCTTGTTGACGAATCAACCACGTAGCCTTGACCTGGCATCCATTGTAGCAACTGGAGAAGCAGATCCTTCTTTTCAGGTTCCGCGATATAGCGTGATATGGCCACATGAAACAGTCCCTGAAATAAGAAATAAAAAGGAATAAAAAGAGTAGAGAGTTGATAACAGGTTCCATCAGGGTTCTTACAAATGTAATGTTCATGATTAATGTGCAAGGAAATAATTGATAATGCAGAAGTTATCCATGGAACTTATCACTCCAGATAGGGAAAACAAGTCCTAGAACCAACTCCAAGTAGGAAAAGAGGTATATAGCTTAAGCCCACCATCTCTGACCATTTAACTAACCTAGGCATCTTCACATCTCCAACCACCACTTCTAACAATTTCAGAAACCATTGTGAACAAATCCAAACTCTATGCTAGACACCCGAAATTGGATGTGGGTAATGTGAAGGCATGAGGTTGGCGGCCAGTGGTGTCAACAAGCTCACCCTCCAATGATGGTAGCTTGCGATATGAAACAGATTAGACACATCACATGAGAGAGAGAGAGAGAGAGAGAGAGAGAGAGATGTCACAAACCACCGATCACCAGTAGAATTACCCTCTTCTCTAAATTAGAAGAATAGTAAATCACTTAAAGATCTTTATTTTTAGTTACACATAATATGGGGACCCAAGTCCAAAAAGGCAAGACTTCTGCATGAGGTGAGGCAACACACATTGCTTGAGTCTGATTTTGTTCACCCTCACCAAAAGAGGATGAATAATACCTCACTCTCATTGGCAGTGTGAGTGTGGGGGCCATGGGATCAATATTCTTCTTGGGGAAGGGGTGAATACTTTTGATAGGACCCACTCGTCCTCCACTAATAAGAGTCAGAGTATTGCTTGCCCTCTTCTCTAAAATCATCTTCACTTTGCTTGGTGAGTGAGCTCGCGCATTGAATCTTCCGTAGGGGCATTTAGTCCTCCCAGGGTGTGAAATTAAGTGAAATAAGAATCCCCTTCGTGCATTTCACAGAATCTCTTTTTCAACCAAGACAAGCCGATCATTCATTCGGTCCAGGTAGACCGTTCATCTGATCAGCCTCATAGTCTCATAATTGCGCCCATGGGATTCGGACTAACACCGTGATAACAGTGCAGCATCTCTCATCAAAATACTAAGAGCACAAGTTTAACATATGATATGAGATCTTTGAGTGACTTAGTAAATACATATCAATTTTTGTTACCTGATCAATCGTGGAGCCGGAATTGTGGATAGCTCTTATAACATCATTCATCAAGTTCATATTACCCCACTTCAGAAATGAAGTTGCAAACTTCTTTTTAGCAGGATCAGAAATCAAATTTACATTATCCTGCCAGATAACAAGTTCAAGATAAAACTAACTCTCAATAAAAGGCCAAAACAATAGTTGATGTCAATACTCGATATAGGATACCTTGACTACAAAATAAGCATCTTTAAGCAGTCGTCCCTGTATAAGGATATGCAAAATCTTTTCATGAAGGGCCTTCGACATAGGTCTTTTGCTATATTTCAACATATTGTACACTGCAAATGCTTCTGACTGAGCACCGGTTTTACCAAGATGGAAAATTAAGGAGGAGCAAAGTTCCTGCAGGTAAACAAGAATTTCAGGACCTATGGAGCTAAACCCTCGAAGTTCCTCTCGTTGATACTTAGAGCTCTCACTAATCACACTTCAAAGCAGTGATCCATAGTCATGAATTGCTAAATCGAGTTTGCAGATTTCTCCTAAAGACACCTTGATGGTACCACTATCAGAGTTCTAAAGTAATGACCACTAAAGTCAAAATCTCTTAGTTTTCAATAGGAGATAAATTTTGCCGTGGGAATTATACTATGAGAACAAAATGGGTAGTACCATTATCAGAGTTCCTAAAGTAATGACACCTAAAGTCAAAATCTCTTAGTTTTAATAGAAGATAATGGGTAGTACCATTATACCACGAGAACAAAATCGGTACCAAGTAATGACTCTGAAAGGCAACCACAAGTTTTATGGCTTGAGATAAAGGCAAATCAGGATTAGAAAACAAGTGATAAGTAGTAAAGTCTACCTCCGCTATTTGGTGGCCCTTCTCGTGCATGTCCTCCAAAGTACGATAAGCAAGAAGATACAATTTCTCCTTACAAAAATATTTGATCAGAATATGAAAGGTATTCTGATCAGGACTGATTGCTAATTCGTCCATTTTCCTCATCATTTTCATAACACTCTCCATTTCTCCTGTTCTGCAGTAGGCGCAGAGCATTGTATTCATAATAACCAAGTCATATTTGTTAGACGTGGCTTCAAAATCACAAGCCAATTGCTTTGCCTCTTCAAATAGCTCACTTCGGCAAAAGGCAGATATCATAATACTGTGGGCGTAGCCGTCTGAGGAATACAAAAGAAAATTGAGCATTTCCAGAAAAGATACCAGATTATGCACAACGTGAAGTCCATATATTCTCCAGGAGTGCTAAAACACAATGAAATAGAAAGTACATAGCTTAGTAAAAATTAGTCATCATAATCACGGAGGTAATGTATCTCTGTTGAAAAGAAAACATGTACTTAGGATAATGGTAAAAGGCATATCCGAACAACCATTTCCCTGAGCTCCACTTAATACAATTATGCACACCCATGCTGAACCCCAAAAAATGACTGGAGAGAAAAGAAAGGAAGAGAGACAGAAAGATGGGGGAAAAGAAATAGATGAAAGGAAAAATGATACAAGACCCCTGTACCATGAAACCATAATTATGAGGGAAAGTATTTCGGTCGGTTGAATGCAGATATGAAATGTTACGCATTTAGACCAAAAGGTGACATTCTTGGCGTGGTACCAAATCTGAGCATGCATTTTGACACAGAAAGATAAAACAAGACCCATGTAATAAAAAACCAGGATTATGCGTGAAGGTATTTCAGCTGGTTGATGGCATATACCCAAAAGTTGAATCTATTTATTATCCATCTAGTCCCAAAGGTGACATTCTTGGGCTGGTAATATAGAACATGCATTTTGGCTAACCATGGATCATCAAAGATTAAGGAGACAAATTTCCGGAGAGTCCAGCAAGAAGGTTAATACTATTGTCAAGAAAATATACCGGATCTCACATCTTTGTTCTTCATGTCCTCAAAAACTGATCTTGCTTCGTGTATCTGTCCAGCCTTTGCAAAGCCATCCATCAACAAACAGTATGGCATCTGCAAAGGATATAATTTACATTCTTAATCAAATTTACGGAATTCATAAGATGATGGTCACAAAACCCTTCCAAGAAAGCTTATTTGATAATTTTTTCTGGTTCGCATCGCTGGTATGCTAAGAAGCTTTCCAATAATTTTCCTCCAACATGGTTGAAACAGATTTTTCACCGTAATGTTCAAGACTAAGGTATCAAGCGTACCTCGTCTTCAGCATATCCCAAAGCTTGCAACTCAGTTAACAATTCTCTTGACTTTTCGAACAAACTACCTCTAACATAGACCTTTAACAAAGTTGTCAAAATAACCTGTGAGAGAAACCATGAAGTGGAGTATCCATTTTAACCGTGTGTAAAAGCCTGACAGCTTAGAGAAAATTACACCTAGTAAATAGAAGTTCCAAAGGGACCAAGACAAATAGAAGAGAGACAGAGCAGGAGCTACAGCAAGAGATCCTGGATTTTGTAGAGATTTTCACATTGGGGACAGAAAAGGAAAAAAAGTAAGTGAACAAAGTAACTAAACAATAAGTAATTCTTGATTAAAATTGCAATTTCAACCTATACATAAAATAAAACAATATTTCGATGTAGATAGAGATAGATACTAATGTGGATACACAACTGGAGGAACATGTAAACTTTTAGCAGCAAGAAAAAATGAAAACAAACCTTATTTGGTACTAACCCTGCAGATTTCATATCTTGAACTAACATTTCAGCCTTCTTAAAATTTCCATCTACTGAGTAAGCATTGAGCAAAGAGCTATAATGGTATAGATTAGGGGAATTGCCTTCATCCTTCATCTGGTAAAAGTAGTTCTCAGCTTCATCACATTCATTACTGGAAGCACAAACAGCTAGAAGTGTCCCATAGATAACACTATCCATTTGCAGTCCACTAGTTTTCAGCTCCTGCACCAGCTCTATAGCCTTGGAGTAGCCATCTTTTACTTTGGTGCAGCCTGAAAGAAGCTAAGGACAACAGAAGACAATATTGGTGAAGGTTCGCTAATGTACAACACTGTTACATGATTACTACCTGCGTCCCATTTTTTGTTCTTTTTCGGCAGTCTTGCTCTTTAATCAGATCAACAGATCATGTATTTTCATAAATAATTTTTCAATAACAGTTCCACCAATCTATAGATCTCAATAGTTCTAGTAGAGGAAGTGTTCAGAATAATCTAAATAATAAGATGGAAATTTGACGATTTTCCAAAGTCCGAAATAATAAAAACTGATAACCAAATAGGCACAATTTTTACTCTAAAATTGTAAATCATAATTTATCCACGATAATATCTCCAAAGAATCTATTTTGCTTTCAAGCATTTAAAATGAGGATCTTATATGAACTCAAACCTAAAATATGGTGGTTTCCTCATTTTTCTAAGTTTGGCTACTCAATTTTGCATCCCCGCAAGGCAACTCTTAACTGAGTGGGAATGTATACAATATTAGAGGTGACATACCGTACTATATGTGAAAACATCTGGCATGAGACCATCTTGCTTCATTTGACAAAACAATTTGATGCTACTCTCAAACTTCCCACTCCGAACCAAGCATCCAAGAACAGAATTACAGATGGAGACATTATTCTTCATTGCCTCATCTTTTATGTTATTATATATCTCCAGTGCCTTTGCAGGATTAAGGCCCTTCCCCATGAACTTTATGTAACTGCTATAAGACGAGAAGTTGATCCTATCATTGTTTTGCATCCAATCAAAGAGCTGCGATAATACCACAAAGAACCTTAGTTAAGAAATAATCATCACCAAAATTTGGAAAAGGAAACTTTGCAGACATGAGTCGTTTAGGTTAAAATTCAATAGAAGCTTTTGTTAACTAACTGAAAGAACAATTACTAAATAATATGATAAATTAGGAAGTAACAGAGACATATTCTCCACAACAACATTGTATTACAAATTTACAATAGCTCTAAGCTAGTCACATCTTGATACCACAGGTAAAAAACCCTAGAATGTTCCGCATGCCACATCAAGGAGAAGTACACTTCAGAAATTGGAAACCACAAATTATTTTCCCATAAACACCCAAAGTAAAATATCTAGGAAACCAAAACCACACTTTTATAAGTGCAACAAAATATGGTTTACCTGATTCAGTCATAATTTGCTGCCATTTTATATATTCCAAGTTCTAAGGAGCACCATATGCTAGTAAATGACCCAAGGTCTCTTTACAACAACATATCACACTATCCATAAACACAAGATAGTGTTGTAGTCTCACCAGCCAAGATTACCCACAAAACAGCTCGGTAGTTCAAGCAAGTCTTAATTTTCACAAAAAGACTGCATGACGTGATTGTATGGTGAAATTGCAACAAATAGAGTTTCCTGGACTTGTGTGCTTCAATATTGCTTATTTTTTTAGCTAAATTTATTCAACTTGCTTAGGAACAAAGCAATCTTCCTCGTATTAATTTTCAGAACTCACCATAGTTAATTTACATCCCTGCCACACGAGTTTTAACCCTCATATTGGAAAAGAATTTGGACAACATATTTTGAAACTTACAGCACGAAATTTGACCAACAACTTTTTCTGTGCTTCTTCCAAATTTTTAAGATGGCTTTTTATTTTTTTATTTTTAACAGAGTTTGAAACTTCTTCCATCCCACTGAACTATTTAACCAACAAGTTTTGTCATGATAGGATTTATGGGTTAACTTTTAACAGCCCACATTTTACTTCAAAAACACATAAAAAATTGTGTCTGTGAGAGTTCTAAACCATGTCATGTAGGAGACCCTTTAACAAAGCTTTTAAATTGTCTAAAACCAAATAGCAATATTTGGGGAGGCGGTGGTTAAGCTCACATACCAGGTGGGTGGGTGTGTGTGTTTGTTGGGGGGTGGGGGTGTTGTGGTTGATAATTTACCAAAATGTACATTTAAACTCTTACACTCCTAGCACATGGGACCCCTAATTCGCAAGTGGGGAGGTAAACGAAGGATTTCTAACAAGGGGAAACAGTATAATGTGCACTTCAGGCATGAACAAAGGGAGAATTAATCAAGAGAGTCCTACCCAAAAGCATCTGAAAGCCTATCTATGTTACCATGTTAAAGCATCCAACTTAGAACCAATTTTCAATGGATGGAGAGGCCACCCAAACCCATATATTATTTTGGGAAGCAACATGGGACACGTTTTTATAAAAAGCCTTCAAAAGTAACTTTTCTGACTGGATGGATATATATAAAAGTAACAAAGGCAGCAAATCAAGATGCAGACTCACCGGGACAAAACGGAAAGGAAATCTTAACTGTTACTATAAAAATGTATGCCCAACAATGCAAATAAAACAGAGAGGCCAAGACAATTGAGATGTCATGATAAGCAACAAAACAGAAAATGTATCGGCAAAGCAAACAAGAAATGTCATCAAGTCGGCCACCTGAGAAAGTTCCTGCCGCCTATTTCGGTTCTCAAAATGACGCAAAATGATATTCAAATCTTGCACCTTCAAAATTCCACCGGACCTGTAAACAACAAACACCGTCACTTGTTGCGAGACAGTTTTTCATCTTTTATATCTATCGACATAACCTTTTCATGATATGGCAGTAGAATACACAGTTCAGAACAGACCATATCAAGTCAAAGCAATATTACTTCAACTTTAATATGAAATGGGTTTTTGATTCTAGGCATAAGGCTGACACAAGGATGTGTTTGCTTAAATAGATAATTAATTAGGAAAAGGAAGGTTACATATTCCTGTAGCATGAGGCACGTATAACCAGGACCGTAATACATGCATATGCTATGGATATGCTCTGTGATTGAGCATTCAGATATCCTTCAAAACTCAAACCAGAGGGCAGCATGTTAATGGCAGAACTAATATGGGAAGATTACATCTGCTTATGCAAATATGCTCAGGATTGAGCATTTCATTATGTCACCGAAATCACGAGAACATGTTTTTAGAATGCAGTATTACTAACTTCTTTTGGTATTGGTTCTGCATGTGGGAAGAAGGCATGTAATTGATTCTCAGAGTTGTAGAATGTGATGGATAATTTTTTATCTTGTTGTTCCCGACATTCTAAAAACTGAGACCATTTTCTCCTACGAAAAAATGTGATGAAATCATGTGGCTACGAACATTGGATCTATTCCTTTGGTATATGAAAATGAAAAGTTCACAGTCCAGTGCACACACTGACCGGAGAAAAGCCTTCCCATATCAAATCTCAGCTTTAACCATCTTAATAGCGTTTTGAGTTTGTTTTTACGTGTCCACATTTTTTCAATTCTATGTGAGTAAACTAAGCCAAAAAAAATGACAATAAAAGAGTGTAAAGTCATCTCAGCTACCAACAGAACAAACAATCCTTGCCCCTCTTTAAGCGGGCGAGAATGAATAAGAACAAGTTCACATGTAAGAAGTGTACAACCTCAAACATAAGTTCACACAAAGAACTTCAATATCGCCCTTTCGCTATATACCCAGGTGACATTTAGCTCAGTAACCATTTACCACCTAGCAAGCTACACCATAAGTACCAACGGCTACAACAATTGATGACTCAAACACAAAAAGCATAACTTCCAATTCTCACATGGCCAATTTTCTCACACCAGTTAGATAACCTTTGAGACAATTTCAGCTTAAAACTCATGGTCACCATCCAACTTTAGCTCAATTTCAAATATCAAACTTATTCAAACACATAGAAGGCAATACATTCAGCGCAACATAACAAAGATGCACGGAGGAAAAAAAACCTCGAAAGGGCCGAGCCCAAATCAGAAGACTGCTGTATATCGAGAATAGCAGATTGTCTTGCATTGTGGGAAATCGAAATGGGTTTTTGGGATCTGTAATAGACATTTCTGGGTCTGTTTCTTAAGGGTTCACTGTGAATAGTAGTAGTAGTAGTGGAAGAGGTGGATGGTGCGTTGTCAAATGAGTAGGTGGTAGTGGTGGGTAATGGTGGGGAGCGAGAGAGAGAAGAGGCTATGGGTGAAGAAAAATGATGGGAGAGGGAAATGGTGGGAAATCGATGAGCAAGAACGGAGGATAACTCCATTTCCCCTCCCCTTTCTGTTTCTGGGTTGCTCCCAGAAAGGGAAATCAGATTTGATTTCCGAGGATTAGTACATCACAAAAGGAAAACCCCGAAAACATCCCTGAAAAGTAGGGGTGCATGTACCTCGGACCAGGCCGGTTCGGAGACTTGTGCATTCCCAAACCCGCCTATTAAGAATCGAGCTTCATTTTATATTTTCAAACTCAGTCTAATTAAAGTTTTATTTTCCATACATGCCTAACAAGCCCATTTATTTTTCGAAAGCGTGATATCATAAACATAAATAAATCAACTACAACGATCACAAATTAGAATTCACAACCGGGAAATACTGAAGTTTTATGTTCTCGCAGTTCTATTATAAACAAACCCATAAAACGTTATGGTTCTAATAATTAAATTGTCTCTTAGAAGGCAATAAATGTCTTCAAAAAGTGAAACTCTCCAACATACATAGAGCTTGACATGCAAAAAAATTCCTCTGGTCTCTCTCGTTACTTCTTCACAGCATTTCCGGTAGAGAACAAAAAAAAGGTAATAACCATGAGTTATGTTTAAAACGGGGAGTTTAAGAGGAAAATAATAATATTATATATTCTATTAAAAAATAATAATATTATATTCGGGCCGGGCTGGGCTCGGGTTGGGCCTTGAAGATTTTTCCAAACCCATCTCATTAACTAATTGGGCTTAAAATATCAACTCGGCCCAACCTTATAGGCCTAAATTTATATCCCAAGCCCTAAAAAAATCGGGCTGGGATGGGCGGGCCACCGGGCCGGTATGCATCACTATCGAAAAGTAGTACCCCGGGTGAATCACACCCGTAGATTTCCTTTTCGGGAGATTTTTGGGATTTTCTTTCCTATCACTTTTCTGTTGATTTCCAGGTCCGTATGATTGGGTATGAAGATCTTGCCGAAATTTATGTTAATTGGATCTATCATTTAATGTGTTATCAGAATATTAGAGCATCTCCACTCCTTACACTTTTTATTGACTCAAACTCAAAATTTGAGTAAAAATTCTTGACTCAAATCTATATCAAATTAAGTTTTCCTCAAATTGAGGTAGAATCAAATCCTTAAAACTTTGAAGGCAAATTTCACACCCATAGTCCTTAGAGCATTTCCTGTCAATTTCTATATCTCCATTTTACAGACCGGATGTGACATAATAAGGGGAGATTTTGTAATCTGTCTCATATTTTCTTCAATTTTATGTATTTTTTGGAGGGATACATCGTCATTTTTAGAGATTTAGAGACCAAAATAGAGGTGTGAATCTCGAAAAGGATGATGTGTCCCTGAAATATTCTCTAAAAAAGTTTTAAAAATTGTCTCATATTTTCTTCAACTTTATGTATTTTTTGGGGGGATACATCGTCATTTTCAGAGATTTAAAGACCAAAATAAAGGTGTGGACCTCCAAAAGGATGATGTGTCCCTGAAATATTCTTTAAAAAGTTATAAAATTCTCTCATATTTTCTTCAACTTTATGTATTTTTTGGAGGGATACATCGTCATTTTCAAAGATTTAGAGACCAAAATAGTGGTGTGGATCTCCAAAAGGATGATGTGTGCCTGAAATATTTTCTAAAAATGTTTTTTTAAAAAAAAAAAACAAAATCTCCCGTCACTATGTCACATCCGATCTCTAAAATGGAGATATAGAGATTGATATAGGAGATGCTCTTATATTTATAGCATTGTTATTTATGAATTTTTTACTCAAATTTGTATTTGGATTTGAGTTTGCCCATTAGAGTACACAATACCAAAATGAAGCTTTTACTCATTTTTACTTATTTGGAATATTAACAAAACTATTATTCATTTAAGTACAAGTTTGAGTAAGGGTCAGAGATGCTCCATCTCTTGAAAAATGGGTTTTTGTCAAGTATTGCAATATTTTCTAAACTCATTTTCATCGAGATAAATGTATTTTGAGAACATATTAAACGATATCCGATTAGCATGAATTTTGGGATGTCAAATGTTCTTGTTCTTGACAAGGTTTACAACATCAACGGCTCCGATCATCAAAATTTACCCGAAAAAGGCTCTGAAATTGCCCGAACAGGATCATGTCCGTGAGGTAATTGTCATTCGTCTTACATTTAAGTATGAATATTGCTATATATTATGTGCTACTAACGTTATTTAACTCTTTGCTTTTTGGTTGAATTCGATAGATAGGAGACTAACAATGAGCTCGCTGGAAATTTGCAAGCTGGATTTGGAATGGAAATTTGGAAGCTGGAATGTGCTACCATTAGTTTTTGTTAATTTCACATTGACTTCTGTTATTTTGATTAGTTTATGTTACTTTATAGTTGGATAATGATATTTTGTGTCTGGACCGTATCTATTGTTTAAATTTTTGTGACAATATCTAAGAATGTCCGTTGAAGTAGGGGAGTAAAGTTGGATTGTATCGTCCTTCAGTCTTACCCTTGTGATATACCTTATGAAATTGGGAAAGTACGTTGCTTGATGAACTGAGTACCGTGTTTCTAGGAGTTTGGGTTTCTTTCCTAGCAGAGTTGAGGATGACAAGGAGAAGTTATGTAAAAGTGGTATATAGGAATGTGAATAACTAGTTTGATTAAAGGAAATATAAATGTCATGACCTAAGAAAGAAGGATTTGAATGTTTGGTTAACCAAGTTATGTTGGACTGTAGTGTAGTACGGGGGAGAGAGAGAGAGAGAGAGAGAGAGAGAGAGAGAGAGAGAGAGCTTGTTATCATAAAATGTGGGTGTTAGAGCAATTGATAACGGATGCACTGGAAATGAAATTGAAAACTTGGGAAAAATTACCTTTATTATCGCCATACGAGGTTGAATTGTCTTGGTTTTATTTGAGCAGTAGCGGTTTGATAAATTTTGGTTAAGGTGCATGAATGTTGATGTTCAGGGTCGGTGTTGATTGAAGAATGTGAGGAAAGAAGTAAGAATATTTTTACATTGAAGGACTGACATTATTATTATTTATATGATGGATTCAAAATCTTTTCCGGTCACTAGAATCTAAGGCTTCTATTTTAAGAAAAAAAAAAGAAAGGGATAATAGTTTAGTAAAGCAGTTAAGTGGAAAATTTGGGATATCACGATTTGATTATGACTTTGAGTAGAATGCAGTAGCAGGGACTTGAGTAAGGAACTAGTATGTATAATGAGTCTAGCGAATCTGTGTCTAGAAGGTGTTGTTTGTTTGTTTTTTGTTTTTTCAATTCGTCATTCATAATCTATTCTATGGAGGAGAGGGGAATGGGGCTCGATTCCGGGATGCAGTGTGGAGTAGTCTAGAAGGTGATGAAAAGTCTGAAATTTTTGCTTTGTATGTCAAAAAATTTGGACTTGACCTGTTTCATAGTTTAGAATAGTCTGAATTGGAGTTACAAACAGATACGTAATTTAGACACAAGTGAGCAAGTGTTAAGGGGTAAAACTATACGACTAGTACGGGTGTTGTGAAATAATTTTGGTAGTGAGAAGTCGAATGGGGAAGATAGGATGAGATTAAGGAGAAATATCCGGAAGTATTTACCGTATAATCAAAGTGAGTTTTTTTTTTTTTTAAACTTGAATTACGTACTTGCGAGAAACTGGTGTTGATTACATGTTGAATATCATGCATGAGATTGTTGTTGCTTGAATAGCATGGCATGCGAAAATTTTGAGGACAAAATTTTTGTAAGGAGGGTAGAATGTAAAGACCTAGAATTTTATGAAAAACGTTTTGTATTTTGTTGAGGACTTTTTGAAATTTCAGTTGAGTATTGGAGAGTTGGATGATGTGGGAAATAGTTTGAATTTGGACCTTTTGATAGCACGCAAGTAATTAGAGGGGCCTGTTGTGTAATTATGTGAGTGAGTGGTATATAAAGAAGGGAGAGAGAGAGAGAGAGAGAGATAGAGAGAGAGAACTTCATCTTCCTCCCTCCCTCCTCCCAAGCGGCCCCTCCCCTCTCATTCTCTCTCTCTATAAATTTCAAATTACCACTCAATTGGCAAATTCACCTCCCCCACTCAACCCGGTTGTAGATCCACCCTCCTACGTGTATTCTTGCGCGGTTTGAAGCTCGGATTTTGCTTGGTTTCGTGTGGGATCGCGTTTTTCACTTGGGGTTTGATTGGAGGCTAGGGTTTTGGATTTCAAGCGTGTCAGAGCTTAGGGACTTTTCTACCTTCTTTAAGTGTTTATGAGTGTTTGTTGCATGAGTTTTGGTTTGATTCCTATTACATTTGATTTAGTTGAAACCCTACAAATTTTTAGTATATATCTTGAAGATTTGTTCGTAAATCTTTGATTTGGTTGACACCCATTGAAATTTCATCTTATCACATGTATACCTTGTTCATCGGTTCCTTAAATTTCCAGTTTTGAAGTCGGTTTGTTGAAATTAGGTGAAAATTAGCCCTGCCCTGTTTTTGTTGTGCGTGATCTGCACAAATTGTGATTTTCGTCCAGACGAGGTGTCCCAACCGTTCGAACAGTTTTACCAAATTGTCCCCCGTGTTTTGTTTTTTGATCGTGCTCTTCCCTTGACGCTTGTTGGGCCTCTGTTTGCAACCTCATTTGTGATACGTGCAACCTTATGTCGATAATCCTATGAAACCTAGCTAATTAACTTCCCATGATGGATTGTGTTGTGGGTAAATGGTTGAAGGAACATGTGAAATGGACACTTGGTAGTTTAACACTTGATGACACATGATAATTCTTTCCGTTACAAGCGGTCATGTTTTGAATAAATGATAAGAGAGGACACTTAATGATTATGGAAAATGTGAAGTAATTGGTTTATGAATGGATTATGGATACTAGGGCCACCATTCGGTGCGTCCCTAGACGTATGTAGTGTGTCCCTGGACGTGGGTAGACGAGGTCTGTGAATCTCGACAGGGGTATAACAAGGCAAGTGAATCTTGGCAGAGGACTACACATCCTAAAGGATTCATTCATTGTGATTGTGATTATTGGGGCCACCCTTTGGGGCGTCCCTGGACATGGGTATCGAGAGACCCGTGAATCTCGACAGGGGTGAATGAGACCTGCGAAACTTGACAGGGGTGAACGAGACCTGTGAAACTCGGCTGAGGGATCCAAATCCCAATGGTGTTGGATCTAAAAATTGTGAATAACAAATGGCTTGTGAAGTTTAATGGAAGGAAAAAGGTTAGCTTGTTTGTGTGGGTATTTTGGATTTGTTAAAGAGAATTCTCATTGACGAGAAAGATTTTATCAACATGAATATGAATGGGTATTGATTTGAACCTTGAGCTTAGAGTTTTGAACATGATGAAAAAGTTTACTATTGACAACCGGCAAGAGACAATTGATTTTCCGTAGTTGGTTATGCATTGTTGTTTCCTTTTATAATTGCTTGATTGGTCATTGTGTTCCTCGTTGTAAGCATTTAGAGATTGTAGATGTTTTCCAACTGGACTAGTGTAGCTCTCCCTGTCATTTTAGGTATCAATCATGGAGCATAAGTAGATTGCTCGGAGTGCTTAGTTGTGAAGAAAGATCTAAATCGGGGAGTCATCATCTCATTTGATGAACGTAGAGTTTGGGAGGATGATTTTGTACTCCTAATTCATTCAATCTTTTGACCATTTGAGAGATGTAATGACTTAATACATTACTTATGTTTACTTATGGGATATGAGTATCCGATCTAGGCTCGTGAATTATTTTAACCTTGAAACATTGTGAAGTGATTTTCGATTAAGTTTTTAAGGAATTACGGAATAATCCGTTTTGGAAAAAGTTCATTTATTATATTGAAAATCGAGGGCGTGACATATGGCATTGTAGTAAAGGGGAAAATGCCAAGTGTTGGGGCAAGGCTGCTTGAGTTGCTGTAAATTGTTTTGGCTCTGCAAAATCTCCAAACGGAGCATGGGGTGAGGCTGTAGAAGATGCTGTTATTGAGGCTAAACATATTCTTAAATCACTCATTACTTGCTATCCTATTATTTTTCATTTCGACCTAGATGAGGTGGAGTCCTTGCAAATAATATTGTGGTGTGACAGGGTAATACTCCTTGACAGAGGCTGCATATACTATATTTACATTTCTATTTTATTTGTGCTCAACAGAAAATAGGAGTTCAAATACTCTCTCCACATTTTTTTTAGGTTATTGAATAAAAGATTGTGACTGGCCGGTGAGCTCGTCTCACCAAAAGCCTCTATTGACATTATACATATATTTATTTTGTAAATGCAAAAGCCTCTATCTAAATTTGCCTCGAGAAGAAGAATTAAAGAGAATAAAACAATGTCAACTAAAAAAAAAAATCATATTTTTTGATTTCTATTTTCGGAATCAATAGTCGTTATTGAAAAGTGATTCCAAGCCAATCTTGTAAAACCAGGGTGTGAAAATTACATGTCACATTATCCATTGAATTTTTTACCGTCTCTGGTTTATCTTAAAAATTCATTTATTTATCACTCTATTGGTTTTTACTAGATTTTGAAATTTTTTGCTGTTGTTTCTTACCTTTTCTATTCGTTTTCTATAGAGATTTCGGTGGCCACTTCTTTAAAAATTATTTTTTAAACTTTTTTTCCCGAATATAAATTGTTTTTCTTTAGACTTGTGTATTCTCTAAACCAAAAATTAAATAGAAAGAATTAAAAAAAAAAATACTGTAATACTCTGCAGATTGTTTTTTTTTGTTGGGGATATTCTAAAATTAGTCTTTGACTACGCTCCGTATACTTGCTTGAAGCGGCCCAACATGATTCATCTGAACAAAACAATGAAAACATACGCCCAGGTAATTATCCAGTGAGTTAACAAAACAGAACGTGGGAGACCTGCTGAGCCTCCGTTCCGATTTTGTCCGGAGGTCAAAAACACGATCTAAAGCGTTCATTATTTAAATTTAGATGCAAAACAAGAGACCCGTAAAAAATTGAGTTAATCGGACATCTAAAACTCAGTATTAATAAATTTCATTTTTCTTCAATACATGAAAAATAGATACAATGCATAACGACATTACTTGATTAGATCAGTAAGCTATGAATGGATAAGCCATTATTGCTAGAAAATCACTTGCCTTGGGGCACAAGCAGTCCCGTGGTCCATCAAAATTCTTAATTAAGCCATAATCACCTAAGTTTATATAATTAGGGCAAGTTTGGATTAATAAGTTTTTTTTTTTTTTTTTCATACGATATACTCCGGTGAGGATTAGTGGGTTAACAATCAAAGGGGGTTCAATGTCTCTCTATATCGAACGGCCAGGATGTGTTTTGATTTTTTACAGGTAAAATTAGGTTAAAATTAAATAAAATTTTCCGAACGCATCCGAGCAGTCCAAAATATGATCTGACGACCGAGGGGTGCACAACACCCTGGTCCACAATGAGATTGACTATAAGCCACATCTTTGGATTAATAAGCTAGCTGGCCTTTTTCTTTATTAAAAAAATCTCAGTTTTAGTTTTGTGTTAATTTTTTTATATAAATATTGATTCGTCTCGACTATAGAAATTAAAAAGTTAAAAATTATTAGCCAAACTCAATTTTTTAAGTAGAGACAAAATCTTCAAGAATTTAACGCGAAATTAAAAATGAAAATAATTGAATTAAGACCAAAAAAAAAAAAAACTGACTACATCAACTAATTTAACAACTTAGTATAATACAAGAACACCGTATCGAAAACTCACCCTACGAATTCTAAAGTATTAGTACATGAGAATGAGCTAGAAACAGCGAATAAAATTCCGGCTTCCAGAACTACCCCTTCACGTGTGATTTGAAACCTAATTACTGACAGAGTGACAGTCAAATAGATTTTCCGCTGTAATAAAAACAAAAATTACTGTATCTATAGCAATTCGCAACAAAAGATGTGTTTTGGCCTAAAAAGTTAATTGGCTTATTTTTTTGTCTTTATTTGATTTTTTTTTTCGCATTTTTAAGTTTTGCATCAACTTTTTGTGTATTATTGGTTCATCTCGGCGAGAGGAATCAAAAAAGTATAAAATTATGACAGATGTTTAAATTTTTTTGAATAAAGACAAAAATAAGCAAAAAAGTCAACTTTTTACACTTTTTTCGATTTTATTCAAAAAATTGAAACTTCTAGTCATAATCTTTTACCTTTTTGAATTCCTCTCGCCGAGACGAACCAATAATACTCAAAAAATCGATATAAAACTAACAAATGCAAAAAAAATCAAATAAAGACAAGACAAAAAGTTAAGTTGACTTTTTTAGCCAAACCTAACCAAACTCGAAAAACCCGAATTATTACCCTTTTTTGGAAACATACACAGAAACACCGCCGCCTCTCTCTCTCTCTCTCTCTCTCTCTCTCTCTTAACAAATTCTAGTCAAATCCCATTCGACGCTGGACTCAATTCCACCATATAAATACGTACATCGGTACATCTCAAAGATTTTGTGGGATTTTCCGAATTAAGCTTTTTTTTTGAGATCTGATTGATTTCCTATTTGATTCCTCTGCTTTTTGGGTTTAAGAAAAAGACTCTGGCGGAGATGACTGGGTGTTTTGCCGGAGACAGGGGGCAGGAGGCCGGCGACGGAGATGGGTTTATCGGTCTGATGAAGGGTTTGGAGAAAGAAGAGATTTTGGAAGTTTTGAGTGAGGAAGATGAAGGGTTTTGTCAACACTGTCAAGCTCTGTTGCTCACTCGTCTTCTTAAAGTTATCGACAATAGTAAGACCTCTCTCTCTCTCTCTCTCTCTCTCTCTGTGTGCATGTGTGGTTATATACACGATATGTGTGTGTGTGTGTGTGTAAACTTGTTTTGATTAGTTATGCAGCAGGAAGTATTTTTGGGTTGAATACAACTTAAGTCATCGTTTAGGTACTTCAGAGACAGAGTACTGCTCGTGAATCTGGTTCCACAAAACTGGTTTTTTTTGGCTTTTCGGGTTTTTTTAGTTGATGTAATTGTGGAGAATGATCTGTTTCGTAAAACGTAAAAAGCCAAAAAGCCAATAATCCAAGGGGCCTTAGGATTCTTGAGTGTTGTTTTTTATCAATACACACACAGAGGTATATGTTTGTGGATTTAAATATAGGCAGCTGCATATCGTATCGACCGCTACACATCCCTACATCCCTTGCGTTTACCGTTACATCCCGATATACTAGAGAGACCGGAAAGTTGCACGCGTACATTCCTGATACGTATTTGTTTTTACCCAAGTTTTTATTCGTTTCCCCTATACTGCCACGTATCATTTGAATCTCCCAACACTGTTGCATTGCAACCGTTACCACGTATCATTCGTACACAACCCGCTCCCGCTATATATATGAAACCTGTGTGTGTGTGTTTGTGTAGAAGTAAACTCTCCAAATTTATGACCAACCTTTCCTTCAGTGAACTTATCACGAACAGGAGTTTTTCCATGGTAAATTTGTACGGAGCAATCAAGGAATTCCGGCGAAAGAGAAGATCTTTGTGACCAAATTTTCCTGTTCAAAAGAAGATCTCTTTTCTTCTCCTTCATTCTCAACAGGAATGCATCAAGAAAACTGTAGACAAAAGTGTGCACGTGCTCTGAAAATTTCAGGGACACAAATATGAATTGTGAAGTAAAGATGGTGTGAGAGAGGATGGATGAGAAAGAATATAGCATAAAAAGCAAAGGCCAGACAATAAATGGGGAAACTTTGGCGTAGACAATAAAGTTCCATAACTTCAAAAGGATTTGGCTAATATATAAAACTAGATTAGGGTGTACAAATTTGTGAAGTTAATATTTTTGTGCTCAACCTTTTGTGGTTGAGCCATAAGAAAATGTTGTGTTCTTTTCTTTTGGGGAGATTTTGTTCAATCATTTTTCTTGCAAGATGTTGTTGGGGCTTTACAGATCTGAGATCACCCATGTAGGCTTTCAATGTGAGACGGGGTGTCACATTCACCGAACAAGTTAACGCCATAATTGCATTCTCACCCTATGTTTTCACCAAAACTTGCGTTGTTGTGTCAGGGAGGCATATATTTACCACAGTTTCTGTTTCTTCTATTTTTGCAGAGAAATCTAATGAACAATCAGAATCAAGTGATAGTAATCAAAGTTCCATGGATTTCTGGTCTGCAAATTCAGCTAGCTTGGCTTTGTCAGATACGAGTTCTACATCTGCTAGCAAAACCACACCTTGGAGCTCTATCCGAACCCCCACAAAAGGTTTTGCTAATTCATCGCCTTCGCCGGTGACTAGCAAACAAGCAGCATTCCATCGTTCGTCTGAAACGACACGAAGTAATGGACGCGGTGGAGGTCCCTCACTTGCTCAAAATGGATTGTCTGAGGAGCACGAGCGTGTTAGGTTTGCACAAATTGGAAGGAAGAAGGATTTTACTCATATTGAGAGGGTTGGTGGAAGGTCGACGAATGTGCTTCAAGGACTTGAGCTTCACACCGGGGTTTATAATCCAGAGGAGCAAAAGGAAATTGTTGACTGCGTCTATAGTTTGCAGCGCAAGGGACAGAACGGTCAGCTTCGAGGTATGTGAACTAATGCCTTCTGCCCTTCTCTGATTTCAGTCCAAGTTTTGTTCTGATTTACTCCGCGTCTCGAGCCCAAATGCCATGCCCTCTATCTGATTCGGTACGTATCACGTGATTACTTATTGGGAAAAAGTCCGACCTTGTTTTGAGAAGTGGAACCTCAAACGTATTAATCTAAGTCGTCTAATCTAATTATGGCGACATCCAAATCATTTGATAGAAATTCAAATTTAACGTAAGGTTGAATAGGAGAAAGAGCCATATTTCCATTATGTTTTTTCTGAATTATATAAGGGCTCTTATTTTCTTTCCATAACTAAGGCAGCAGAAGCCTTAATGTGATAGACTCTAGTTGAGAGACTTGAAATTTTACATCTTAAAATGTATATATTTTTAAATGTAAGCATAGTTTTTTGTTGTTATTAGTTATAACGGTACAACTATTTTTTATAGTTAATGCTGTTGAAGCATAAACTCGATTTAGTATTTTAGCACAAGAAAGTAAAGTCCAAATAAACCAGATTAAGAAAGCCCAAAGATGAAGAAATTATTGCAGGAGATATAAATATCTAGTTTATAGAAAGCTCTAGAATATCCTTGTGAAAATTTGGATTTTTTTTTGTGTGAGAATTAATCGCATGTGTAGTTCTAGAATGTACCTCAAAATTTATTTTGTATGAAAATATCTTTGAACTAGAAACTTCCATATACTATAAATAGGGATGAGTTCTAGCCATTTTGTATCAAGCCAAAAAAAGTTCGAGTAAGTGTAATACAAATGCTCTCATTCTCCACTTGTCTTAAGTATTTCTCCCTCTTCCAAAATCTTGTCCAACTACACATTAGAAATTCATACTCTTCCAACAAAGGTATCTTAAGATATGTACGTATCCTAATACAATTTATACAGTGAAAAAACGGTACACGATACATATCCCAATTTGAAAACAAGTCTTAGCCATGCTAATAAGTGCGTATCGCACCTAGAAGATTTTCCTTGTTGAGTTTATCTCATTTTTATCTGCAAACATGTTGCAGCACGAACATACTCAGAACCAAGGAAGTGGATGCGAGGTAAAGGGCGTATAACGATTCAGTTTGGTTGTTGCTACAACTATGCAGTGGTAATATATTTCTCGGCAAGACTTTTCTTTTTTTTGAGGTTTTCTACAAAAAAATTCCCCATTTGTATTAAACTCTTCTTGGTTTCTCTTCTTGTCACAGGATAAAAATGGGAACCCCCCAGGTATCGTTAGAGACGAGGATGTTGATCCGCTACCTCCCTTGTTCAAGCAAATGATAAAGCGGATGGTCAGGTGGCACGTTTTGCCTCCGACGTGTGTCCCCAATAGTTGTATTGTCAATATCTATGAAGCAGGGGATTGCATTCCGCCACACATCGACCATCACGACTTCCTTAGGCCTTTTTGCACCGTCTCGTTCTTGACAGAGTGCAATATACTCTTTGGTGCAAGTCTGAAAGTTGTAGATGCCGGAGAGTTTTCTGGGCCCGTCTCTATACCTTTACCAGTCGGGTACGTCAACATCACAATCTTGCTAAATTACTGTCTCTAAGAAGTAAGAATCTTCCATATTTGGCACGTCTCATTATTATTTACCTTTGATATAAATTTGTTGTATATATGTATTGCAGATCAGTGCTCATTCTGAATGGTAATGGAGCTGATGTTGCCAAGCATTGTGTTCCCGGCGTGCCAGGAAAAAGGTATGTAAGGACCATTTTTTGTTGTAGTTTCATGGATCTGTTTTCTGTATCGATTTTCCCCGTAACAGTCATGTATAGAAGAACGAATTGAATCTTTGGCACTCGTTTTTTGATCTTATAATTTCGGTTTACTTTGCTGCAGAATTTCCATCACATTCAGGAAAATGGACGACACCAAACAACCATATAGGTTTTCATCCGATCCAGAACTCACAGGAATAAAGCCACTTGTTTATTCTCCCATCATGAAGTCGCCAGTGCAACAACAAAAACAACAGGAAGAGGATAAAATTGCCTATCGCGAACCTGCAAGAGTTGTTACTGCAGAGGCGAGCAATAAGTCCATTTTCGATGAGAAAGATGATTTTCCTGCGCTAGGGAGCTCAAATTTCGTGAACAAGCCGAGGGTGATCAGAAAAAGTCTGAGGCAATAAGATTCATGCAGTTCACTGTGCCGGTTCCTTTGCAGTTGACAGGATAAGTTATCGTCGATGCTTTTTTCCATCGGTTTCTAAGTGTTATTAAGGCTGTTGAGTGTTGTACTAATTTTTTCAGAGTGGATCGATAATCCTCTCAATTGTTTGTTGACAATTCATATAGTTCAATAAATATATTTTTTCGCATGATATAGGAGCTCGGTACTTATAGAAAGAAAGAGAATTCATCTCTCCTTCTGCGTGATTTTCCATTGTCATCAAGTTACTTTTAATTACTTCCCTTCCTATTTCTTTGACGAGAAAACCTTATTCACGGAGGGTCCTAAAAGGACCTGTTTACGGAAGCCCCAAAAGGGGTCCAATGACACTTCATTGCAATAATCTGAACTGGTCATCTTGTAGGGCACGCAAAGTAGTCTGTAGATGCAAAAAATCAGCTTGACCCTGCGTTATTAGGTATGTCAAAAACTGAATTTTGGTGCAAAAAAACAATGACCCGGACTCTGCGCGCTCTACAAGATGACTGATTCAGATTATTGCGATGAGGCGTCAGTAGAACTCCTTTTGGGGTTTCAGTAAACCGGCCCTTTTAGGACCCTCGTAAAAAAAAAAGTCTCTCTTCTTTGACATCAAACAAGAGGGATGATCTTTCTCGTCAAAAAAAACAAGAGGGAAGTTATTTTCGATAGATTCTCTTTTTTTAATTGTGATACGAAATCGGCCAGAGTACCTAGAATGTTGAGCCCAAAAATACAGAAAAACTGGAGTTTATGTAACCAGTGGAAAACATGAATAACATATTCATTGTGAAACCAGACACAAAGCAATAACTAGTTACCCGAAAGATTCACTCCCAAACAAAGCCCAAGTCTTTTGCAGGTGTTTCTAAATGATTTTCAAACCCAAAAATTAAAAATAATTAAAGAGAGTTTTCATTATTTCAGTGAATGATTCTCCAATCGAAAAGGGTTCACAGTATCTGATTGGATTGTTAGTTACTTTTACTAGGACAAAGGATACCAGAAACAAAAGATGAACCAAAATATACTGGCATTCAAGGACACCATAAACAAGGTCTCGAGTTCATGATACACTAAAACTTACTACTACAGCAGTGAACTTCATGGAGGAGTACAACGGAAAAAGATTGAAGGACCAAAATACTACAGCAGCAAAAAAGAAACACTGTTGCAACCGGTATATCTTGCTTCAGATTGCATCTAACCACTTGACAAATGTAACCGACACACAAACATTCAAATCCCAATCATAACTATTTAAAACCGATTGCAAACGAGACTTTTGGCCGGGCTTTGTTCTTGCCCAACAGTTTGATCTGGTTCGCACGCTCTTCTTCCTCTTGCTGTTTCTTCCTTCGCATGGCCTCCTCTTTCTGTTTTTGACGCTCTTCCAGTTCTCTGTACCGTTCCTCCTCCCTCCTTTGCTGTTCTAAAGCTTCCCTTCTTTGAGCT
This sequence comes from Vaccinium darrowii, assembly GCA_020921065.1. NCBI lineage: Eukaryota > Viridiplantae > Streptophyta > Magnoliopsida > Ericales > Ericaceae > Vaccinium > Vaccinium darrowii. The sequence goes on along the minus strand of CM037159.1, from coordinate 15,521,935 downwards.
TCTTCCACCTTCCTCCTATTCTCTTCAAGCATCCTCTCCCGGTCTTCCTTCTCTTTTTGAGCTTCTTCCTGCATAAAGACAGCAAATCGAATGGGCTGGGGTGGACTTGAGATGGTTTTAACCTTTGACAATATATGCATATAATTTTAAAGCCCCATCCATAGAGTCCTTTAAATAGGTTCTTCAAAATTATAACAAAACAATCTAGGAAGTTTCACAAAGATTTAAAACAATATAAAAATATCCTCCACGATCAAAGATGGATAGCCCATGGGTGCTTGTTTTCGTTCCTTTATCAAGCAGTGACTGACCAAAAGCAAACCACAATAACTAGGCGTAGAATGATAGAATCACGCTTCTTAGAGCATCACCAGTGGTATACTCAAACACAAAAATACTCAAAGATGAGTATTTTGATACACAAAAGAGGCTCACAATGGTATTTGGATAAATACTCAAAGTTAACAACATTTGTTACAAATACTCAACTTTTGGCATTTGGTTACTCAAAACTACCAATCTTTCTCAATAACCAAATTTTGGGGACCACACCCTATCAAAAGTAACAACATTCTCTCTCCATTTTTCAAATACTTAATTCAAAACTCAATTTTTTTGCACTCTCTCAAAATTTGAAATTATCAATTTTTAATCTTTACCAAAATATGTTCAAGATTAATCTCATTTTAAATGTATTGTGAATATCTTTTAAATGGTACTAATATTATAAAAAAAATATATGTACAAATTTAAAGTTGTGCCCATTTTATGAATAAAAATAGAGTGAATAGTACTTTTTTAATTATGGACACAAATGAACCATTGTAGAAGGGTAGATACTCAAACTTATAAACCCATTAAATGAATACTCAAAATGTGATGTGGCAATATTTGAGTATCTGTATTTGAGTATACCACTAGTGATGCTCTTATAGGATAGGAATATAAAACATTAGGATTACAAACGGGCTCACATCTCTAGGCATCAGCTTACCATATTCCATGCACAAATTAATATTTTTGGAATGGAAGTTATGACACAGGAATCAGAAACTACTTTTGTTCCCAGAACCCTTGTCCAGATCCAATTAAGCGTTCGGTGGGTGACTGTTAGGCTACCAAACAAAACAGGACATAGAAAGGAGTAACTCTAGAAAATCTTCAACAAGTTTCAATTGAAATATGGAAAATAAAGTAATCTGTAAAGCACTTCTTTGAAATTTCTAATAGATACTTGCCTCTCTTTGTCTCGCCTCAATAACAGCGGATTCCTTCTCTTTCTCAAGTTGAGCTGCAACTACATCAATAAGCTTCCTCCTACCTTCCTCCAGTCGCCTCTGTTTCTCCAGCTTGATCTCCTCTGAGTTCAAGCTCTCCTCGACTTTCTTCCTAATTGCTTCTTCCACTCTTTTTGCTGTTTCTTCTTGTACCAGTTTCAGTTCTGCCTCCTGTTGACGCCTGATAGAACAAGAAGAAAGTTAAGCAGGAAATGGCCACGATAGGAAGGAAACACATCATTTTTTATTCCAGACACGCCTTTGAAGCCGGTTAGCAGCAAAATGGGAATGATAATTTCCATCGTAAACTTCCCTTTTTTTCCCCCTTCCTCTCTTACTATACATACTGAATGGCAAACTAACCTTCATGACGACAAAGGCACAAAAAACAAGTTCATGCTTTTAAGGCATACCTCTAACTGATTCCTGATCCAAACAAATGAGTTCAAAACTGGTGAATAGTAGATAAACGAGGCATCCAATTGATCATCAAATTTAACAAGTTGATCTATAGCAGTATCTTCCTTCAAAAAAGCCTGTGGAGAAGAATGTCAAGTAACGATTCGCAGTTTTAAAACTAATCACCATAAACTTTAATCTTGCATTACATATAGTTAGGTCAAAGCCAAATTCTAAATTGTTAATAAGCGGAATTGTGCTAAGTTTAGCAAAGAAGCATGTTCCCTTGTTTGGTGGGAGGGATGACAGGATATAAGGGATAGAACGGGAAAAGAAATCCAAGAAGCCCAAAAATACAATCCTCCTCATGCATTGGCAGAAGATAGGAGGGCTCCTTCTTGTCCCTCAATTGCTGGTCAAGTTTCTACAGAACATAAGAGAATATTAAAAAAAAAAAACGAAATTAAACCATTTCCTTCCTTCCTCCTTTCCTTCCACTCAACCAAACTTCGTGGGAACCCAAACATCCATTCGCTAGAGATGCTAAATCCTTCTACTCCCTTCCCTTCCTTTCTACTTTTCATGGCATGTACCAAAAAGAAAAGGGATTAGAGTTTGACAATTATGGGCAATGAGATTGCCACTTGGGAAGGCAGTATAACCTACCACATTGCCAAACCGAGCTCAGTTCTTTTAACCCTGTGATTTTCCAGGCTAATAAATATCATGTCAACTCAACTTCCTATAGAGTGGACAATAATAACACAATGTAAAAAACCTTTTTTCCCCTCACCAATGAAGACAAAAATGCATTTGAAAATGTCAGAGCACCTTCTGCATATTGCCACAAGCTTACATTCCTAATCATATAAACCATTTTCCAGACGCAAACAAATCAACTAATCTCCTTCTGTACATTTCCACATACTAATAGAACCGAATCTAAATATGCCAAAAAATCAACCTAATCAGATAGTTCCTTTCAGCAAGGTTGAGTATTTCCAAGCACGGAAAAATAATTAGGACCCTTATTATCAAAATGCATTGCCAGATAATGGGCCTAAAAATGGACTTGGATTCATTTGTCCCATATTCTTTAATAAAGGTGAACACAAAAAATGTTGCATGAGCATAAGAACCCATAACCAAACTTACATTGTAGAGAACATGGCTATTTCACAAAGTGATTATGAGACCGAGTCGATGAGTAATGAGGCCACTGGTATTCTCTAAAGTTAGGAAATGGGGAGCAACACAATCAATTGAGCCTAAACAAGAAAATGTTGTTATGAGCGATGACGTAAGGAGGTTGACTATAATGCCCCATAATTCTAAGTAAGAGAACCTACAATGTCCTCCCATCTTCAGAGAGCAGAGGGTAGATCATCTGAAGTTTAATTCATATCATGTTACTCTTAACCTCAGAAGCATCGGCATTTGGTAATCAAAAAGCAAAGAACAAAATAATGCTAAAAGCATGCCAAGCAGCAATTACATGATTTTGTGTTTGATTTATTAGACAACCAAAAATAAAAATACACATGGGCCAATAGCTTCTTGCCTGATCACCATCGAGGCTCCTGCACCAAAGTAGGTGTTTAACAACAGAAGTCCATTGATACTGCAGATTTTCCCTTATTTTCCATTTATTCTTGTCATATGTAAAACAAAGAAATGATACAAAATGTGGCCATATTATCAATTGTACAAGACCAAGCAAAAACAGATCCCCTGCACTTTTCCATACATTCTGGTAAAAAGCTAATATGAGTGCGACAGTGTGTACTAAGTACTTAATCACACACAACAGAGGAACAAAGATGGAAACAAACATATCATACTCTAAGATGGTGCAAACAGCTGAAAGAAAACAAGAAAGAGAGTTGATCACAAAAGTAAATAAAGCGTTGATATACCGTTTCTTCTCTTCTTCTTCTTTTCTCAAATTTTCACTGGCATTTTTTCGCTCAATTGACCCGCTACTAGGGCTGCGAGATTTAGTTATAGGAGATACTGAGGTCCTTCGTCTTTTATGACGCCTTGGTGTGGGAGAGCGACTTTTACGCCGTCTTGGAGATGGTGAAGGACTCTTGCGGCGTCGAGGGGAAATTGAACGACTTCTTCGTCTGTGTAATAACATTTAAGTTAATTGGCAACAAATAAAGATGGGCAAATCATAGAATATACACATGCATAGCATCACACTGACCCACCACTATCTAGCACAATATGGACAGAATCATGTACAGTTACCTCAAACATTGATAAGAATAAACTGGTTGCTCCCTCTTTTCTCATTATGAAACCGCTAAAGAATCGAACAACGTAAAGACACCCATCAGCCACCATCACCTGCTCGGTTCCTATTTGAAGGGAGGCAACTGCGTCTCTTTAAATTTTCTCAGAAAAAGAAATGTATTCTGTCTTACTCGTTTAATATAGTTGATGTTACATTACAAATATCTATTTAACATATTTCCAAGACACATTACAAAAGCAAAGTCCCCAAAGGTCAGATAGTTCAACCACTACTGCTTGCAACTTGAGTAGGATAATCATCAGATTGACCAAAGATGAGAAAACTCTGTACAAGTACGAAGGCAATCATCTGTAAGCATACTCATGGAAGGTGAAATCTCTCAGAGCAGCAACGTCATAAGCAATACGAATCGACCACAACTATTCATAGCCGGTCTGCTATGTAAAATAAAGGGAAGAAGCCAATAAAAAGATCAGCCATGATAAAAAACAATAACATCAAACGATGGCTAGTCCAATCTTTGCTTGAATACTCAAATTCAACAAATAATTTAGATGGATACAAACCTTCTTAATCTAAAATCCTACGCTGTCTTTTATGGCATAATGCCAATGCTCTAAACTCTCAAGAGACTGTGCAGTGTCTGGATCTTGATTCCGAATATGAAGAGCGAATGAAAAGCAAAAAGGTATGAAACTACTTACGCCTACGCTGTTCCCTAGCCAAAGAATAAAAATTACATTTCCAAATTCCCAATTCAGTTTCTTCATTTAACTCAGCCCACAAACAAAGGTATGCAATTTATGCATCTATCCAGCAAAGTGCCGTATGAGAAGAAAGGACGAAATTGCTTTCTGATCAGATTGGCATCCATTCAAAACAATGCTATTGTGACCATACCTAGATACCATATGCGGTTACATATGAGCTCATGAGACAGTATCCAAACGTGATCACCTTGCCATTGCGCTTTGCATAAAGTTAATCATAAATAAATATTTCAAGCCACATGAACTCCAACACCAATAATCGTGATTGCCTCTTTGACTAACTAGACATACATAAGAGCTCTGAAGTGTAAGCGATCCGGTTGATTTCAACTTCCATGATGCAAACTCATATGATTTGGCTGTGTAAAACCTCGAATTCCTGCGATTCTCTTACGTATTGCTGGTATATATGAGGATTCTTAAATTTCCGGGTGCATCACTCCCCTAGTACCCACTGTGGATTCATCACCGAAAGTCGACAGGGATAACAAACCCTACCCATATTAATATATTAATAGAATTATATAACATCTAAGCTAAGCTGATTCTGAATATGCTATTCATTGTAAAGAGATAAGCAACACGAGATCAGAAATCTACCTTCAATAAATCCAATAAACACATAAAGATGCATATATTAAGTAATCTGGTATCACCTGCTATAAGAATATGGAGATCGGCTTCTATCTCTTCGGCTTCTCCGGCTATAAGGAGACGGAGAATGCCTCCGCCTGTACGAAGGCGACCTCGACAAATCCCTATCCCTAGCCATCTCTCTCTACCTCCACCGCCACAAATGATTATGCTAAAACACAAACAATATCGCCTACAAAAAAATGAACAAATTTATTAGGATCCCTTTGTTTGGTAACTAGATGATATTTCCACGCAAAAAGGGATTCTCCCTGCTTTGTTTTCCGTCAAAACAAACGGGGTCTGGCGGAAAACGGGATTTTACTTACGTCCAGAAAAATCCGATTGGAAATTAGTAAGTGTTATTGCCTCCGGAAAACTGATTTTCCCAGCTTTATTTTCCGTCAAAACAAACAGGGTCTGGCTCAAAAAGGGATTTTTACTCACCCTCAGGAAAAACTGTCCGATGATTGCGATCTGTACGTGCAGATCTTTTCATTAGACAGAATCGAAACCCTTGTTTTGTGCAGAGAGGGAGATTTGGAGGTTAGGGTTTTGGTATCTTCCTAGTGAACAAGGTGCGGCCAAAGGGGTTTGATGATGAGGATGAAGATGAGAGATGAGTAATTGAAGCTGAAACAATAAACAACGTTACAACTTACAAGGGAATTGAGTTCTTGTGGCCTAAACAATGCTATGGTTAGGGTTAGGTCTTGTTTGGAACGGATTTTTTGAGTGTGTGTGTGTGTGTATGTGTTCGTGTGTGTCAGGTTTTTTCCGCAGGGTGTGCATGGATGGGATTGGATTGTTTGAGGTATACACCCTCCGTCCCCAAATTTTGATCTCTCGTTCTATTCTAACCGGATAAAAAATTAGTTATAACTTTAAATCGGTAATGAATTTATATTCAATATTAATCTTGTTTGATAGATCTCGATTAAATCTATAAGACAATATTTTTAAAATCACGCAAGACAATGTAAATTACGAGATATAATCAATTGAAAAGTGACACGAACTTCCAAAAGGGACAAATAAATGGCGATGAAGGGAGTATTTTCCAACATTTAAGTAGTAAATTATGTCAAATAAGTTCGGATCTTAATAACACATATTTTATAAATATTTACACACTTTTATAAATATAGATACATTTAGTTTTTTTAGATATCACTGCATCTTTTTTATGTGTTATTCTCCACCTTTAAAGTTGAAATTAACACTTTCCTTTATAAATAAACAGGGTTAATAAAGTTTGATAGAGTGTACCATATTTAAGGCTATAAACAAGCTGAATTGAGCCAAGCCTTAAAATATTCAGGTTTGCTCATTAAATTTTTAAACGAACTCAAGTCAAGCTCAAACTCAATAAAAATTTTACGAGCCAAGCTTGTCTAGGTTTAAGTCGAACTTGAACTTATTTACGAGCCTTAATGAGTCAAAAATACTAGATATTTATGATCTCCTACAAGTCTAGAACATCAAATAAAAATCTTATTTTGGCATAAATAAGTTCATACAAGTATAAAAGTATAAAAACATATTAAAAAATGTAAGTCTATAGTACTTTTAAAAATTTATTTATGTACAAATTATAAAATTTTCATTATATAAATGTAAAAGTTTATACATATTCAAGGTTATGTGTGAAATTTTTATGAGATATACATATATACTTCCGGTTCACGAGCCTAGTTCAGCCGAATACTATCACGTTTAGGTTCGGTTAATTAATTAAACAAGTCCAAAATTGAGGCTCAAGTTCAATTTGTTTAGTACTCGAATCGAATTTGAACGAGCCTTTATCGAATCAAGCCTCGAACATTTCACAAACGGCTCGATTCATTTACAGCTTTAGTAGAGACCTTCACTCAAGTTTTGAAAAATACTCAGACCTCCCTTGCTTTATGAAATATCATACTGATACACCCTCATTCCTTTTTAGGACAGACACCGTTACTTTTAGGAATACTAGTGAAGGGCCCGTGGGCCTTGCCCGCGAATATAGGTGTTTACATATAAAATTAACAAATCCAATAATTAAGTGACACGTAATTGAAAATGCCAAACGTTGGCAATTACCTGTTGACAAAGACACACTGGATTAAAGGAATACAAATGATTAAATACGGTGTCGTATCATGGTCAAAAATGAAAAGCGGTTATTGGCAATTACAAGCCATTACTGACGTAAAAGGTGGTGTCGAAGCCATGATATTAACTGCTAAACGTGTAAACTCCACGTGCGAACTTGGGAAACAAGGCAAATTGGCAGTTATAACACGTGGAATACTCATCGAAAGGTAGTTATTTAAATTATTGTTTAATCATTTGAGTTTGTTCAAACAACTGCACAGATTCAAAATCAGAGCTTCTGGAGGAAGAATTAGAAGGATTCAAATTCAGACGTGGAAAAGGAAACAACTGCCAACATGAAAAGTGGAAGTTAGAATTCGAAGCAAGCCAATGTTCAAATTCATTGAGCGGGAAGTTCAAATTGCAAGCAGCGTCTATAAATAGAAGAAATTGAAGAGTGAAAACCCCCGGACAAATCTTCAACAAACAGCTATAAAAAAAAATTGATGCTTGGTTTGTTCATTGGCAAAGTAGTTTAGGAATTCGAACTTAGTTCGAAGTAGTTTTAGGATCTCGAACTCAGTTCGAAGTAGTTTAGGAAGTAGGTTAGGAAGTAGTTTAGGATTAATCTCGATTGTTCTTGTAACAATCACCAGTTTGAAGTTCTTGTATCTGAAGTTGGAGACAATTTCGAAGTAAGTTTACCTTTGATTCATTGATCGAAGTATCTTGTTTCTTTTTGTTCTTCGATTTCCTAAGTTTGTTGGTTTCATTTCTTCGCTTGTTGAAAAAATCCTCTTAATTGAGGTAATTGAACCAATAAAACACAATCGCCTGATTAGATTTGGTTTTTCCAAAGTTAATCTGAGGGAGGAGATTGAAGCTCTCTCTGGCACGCTCGCACATAATCATTTTCCATTGCAAAGAAGTAAAAGAACCAAACACATTTTTTGGCACGCCCAGTGGGACACCTGAAAGTGTTGAATGGCTCCAAAACTTAGGAAGCAAGCGGATGATTCTCAGGTTGGCCAAACGCCAGAAGATGAGAACAATATTAATTCTAAAGAGAATGAACAAGTCGAAGGCCTACAAATAGGACCAGAGACTCGTACTGGTCAAGACTTAAATGCAGGAATTGGCCAAAGTTCTCGAATGAATACTAGGAGTAACAGAACTGTACATGTGGATGACCCAAAGAATCCAGAAGTTGGAGGAAGTGTGTCATCTAATCAGTTTGCTGAAATGATTGCCACATTTAAAGAACTGGCTCAAACCCAAAAACTTATGTTACAAAAGTTAGAAGAGCAATCAGGGACTAGGCATGATCCTTTGCCCTCATTTGAGAAGGATAAAGGAGAAGCTAGTACAAGCAAATTTAAGTCAAGGCCTGGAAAAGAGCCTATAAATGTAGATGATATACCAGAATCTTGGTATGAACCTGCAAAAACTCATGATTATCAAGCTCCTAAACCTAAGAAAGTGTTCAAACAGAACACTAATGTCCCATTTGAACCAAACTTTGATGGTTTAAATGAGGATAAGGGTTTTAGAAACAATGATTACGGGTTTGATGAGTATGTATTCACTCCTGGAAGTCATTTTAATGAGAAAGATAGGACCAGTGCAAAAAGGTTTAATCCAGAGATTGGAATTCCTAAGTATGCAGGGATACCATAGATGGGTAGAGTGCATTCAAACTACTTGTATGAACCTCTCACAAAGCAAGAAGGAGGTTTTAAGCAACATAAGCCTTTCGATGATCCTTTTCAGAGGTTTCCAGAGGATCGCATACCTAGAAATACCACTTGGGAACCTCCTGTTAATTCAAGAGTGCCTCTAGGAGAACGTCCAGCCCTTCGAGATGAAATATTAGGTCTCATGCAAGAGGTATATGGACCTCTAAACCGAGGAGTGCAAACCCAAATTTATAGAAAGCCCTATCCAGAATGGATAGATAGGCAGTTCGAAGTCCCTAGGGGGTTCAAAATCCCAGATTTTACTTTATTCCATGGGGATGGAAAACAATCAACAACTGAGCACATTGCCAGATTTACGGCTCAATGTAAAGAATTAGGCAATAATGGGTTTGTTAAGTTGAAATTGTTTTCTAATTCTTTGATAGGAACAGCTTTCGAATGGTACTCTAATTTAACACCAGAGTCAGTTCCAAATTGGCAAAGGATGGAAGAATTATTCCATGCACAGTTTTATCAAACTGAACTTGAAGTCACTATGGCTGATTTAGCAAGGTTGAAGCAAAAGCCTGATGAAAAGGCTGCTCACTTTATTGCTAGGTTTAAAAAGGTTAGGAACAAGTGTAAACTTCAACTACCAGAAGTTGAATTTGTGAGAATAGCACAAGATGGTTTGAGTAGAGAACTTAGGAAGAAGTTCGATTCTACAGAGTTTAGAGATTTGGTTGACTTAACTTACAAAGCTTCTAGATATGAATCTTTGTTAGAAGAAGATGTCGACAGGAACAACTCTTCTTATTCAACCTATTATAAAGACTCTACTTATGAAATTGATGCTGCTGAAATTGTTGAGCATGATCCTTGTGTGTGTGAATGTTTAGTTCGAAAGGATTCTTCTATAGCACCAAGGACTAATAAGAAAGCAGTTAGCAAAGTATATTCATTTGATATTTCTAAAGCAGATGAAATTTTTGATTACCTTTTGAAGAAAAAGTTTATCAAACTTCCTGAAAATGTTAAACTTCCAACTTTGGAAGAAACAAAAGGGAAGAACTATTGCAAATGGCATGCTTCTTGGACTCATTCAACTAAGAATTGTAATGTTTTTCGTGACAGGGTTCAGGAGCAAATTAAGAAAGGAAGGATTATGTTTCCAGAAAAGACCATGGGAATAGACACAGATCCATTTCCAAAGATTGAAGAAGTAACTGCTAATACCAATGTGCCAACTTCTTTGGCTAAAACAGTTCAAGAGGTATGGCAAAACAGACGAGTTCATGTTGGGATGAATTCTATTCAGTTTGGAAGAGGAAAGCCAAAAGTTGGCCAACTTCGAGGTAATGATGGAAAGACTCACCGGCAAGATTATGCCACGGGAAGTTCTTCTAAAAAGGGTTTTAAGCAATCTCATCTTCCCATGCTTGAAGCGTCCTTTCTGGAATGCTTATGTATGGAATGCAAGGCTAATTATTTGATTTTCAAAGATTTGGATCGACAGGGGGTTGATTTCTTTCCAAAAAGGATGGAAAGGAAGGCTCTGGATCAGAATAATGAAAGAAAACCTTGGATAAACCCAAGTCTTGGAAGAAATGAGAAGCCTTGGCCAGTATCAAAGAGAAATGTACCTTCAAGTCCAGTTCCACCAGCTTCGAAGAGGGATTACCCTCCTTTGAAGAAGGTTAACACTGGAAAGGCCTTGATGGACCAGGAAACTGAAGGAGAAGGAGAACAATTCACCTTGGTAAAAGGAGTTCCTGATTGGTTTTTAAAGAAGGTTAAGCCAGAACTCTTCCAGGGGTGTAAAACCCCTTCTAAAGTTGGAAACAAGATGGTTAAACCTCCAAACACTCCTGCTGGTCAATGGGTGGTGGTTAGAGATCCAAAGACTAAAACACCTCAAATGATCCCTATGTTGACAAGAACTCAGAAGAGGAAGTTGCAAAGGAGGTATACTAGTTTCCAAATGGAAGAATATGCCACCAAGGATAATCATAATGGAGGTGATAAGTTTAACCCAAGGTTTAACAGGCTTCGAAGAGAGGATTCTGAAGAATCTCTTCAAAGAGGGTTTACTCAATCAGAAAGGGAAACACTAGAAAGTTTGGCTGCAAGGATGGACACTGAGGTGCCTCGAAATAGTCCAGCTTCTCCAAATTCTTTGGCAAGCTATCAGTCTGGTTTATTAGAGGCCATGATAGTGGAACAGGAAGAAGGTGGAGGAATGAATTCATCTCCTATTGAAACATTGTCCCCCATGGAAACTTCTGCAGTGGAGTTTCCTGAGAAGATGGACGCAATAGAGGATGAATCAAAATTACCAGTACAAGAAAAAAGAATCATTCAGTTTGGGACTCTGCCTGAAGTTCAAATTAACATGGTTTCTCCTTCATTTGATTTTGGACCCTTTGGACCAGATTGCTCACCTGTTCGAAGGACATTACAACCAACAGTTGCTCCTATGGAAGTCATTGATGTATCAAGTGATGAAGAGTATAATCTTACGTATGATAATGGTTGGAGTGAAGGTTGGGGAGCCCTGGTTTCCAAGATTCAAAAGGAAGAAGAAGAGGAAGAGCTTATGATTATAGCTAATGCTATGGAGGAGCCAGAAGTGACTTCTAAAGAAAGGGCAATTTTTGTCCCAGATACAGAAACAAATTCTGAGTATCCTTTGATCATGGATTTGAATTGTGCTGATCTTTCTTATCCTTTCAAATCGCCTTCGAATGATATGAGGCACCATTTGAAACCATTATACATATCTGCATTGTTTGATGGGATTTTGCTAAACAGAGTTTTGGTTGATAATGGTGCAGCAGTGAACATTTTACCTTCCAGGACTTTGAAGAAGTTGGGAAAAGAAAAGGTTCGATTGATCCCAACAAGCACATCCATTGCTGGGTTTACTGGTGAAAATAAAAACCCCAAAGGAATTGTTTCTATACGCCTGAAAGTTGGCCAAGTGGAAACTGATACAGCATTTTTTGTGGTGGATACTTTTACAAGTAAGTATAATGCTTTACTTGGTAGGGATTGGATTCATGTCAATGGCTGTATTCCATCTTCGATGCATCAAGCCCTGATGATTGTGAAGTATGAAAATGGGAAAGAAATGGGGGTCGAAGAGGTGAAGGCAGATCCACATCCCTTCAGTACTTCAGCAAATTGTGCCGAGGCTGAAATGTATAAACCTGAGATCATTCCTCTAAGTGAAATTGCACAACCTGCCACCCCTCCAGCCAGTGTGTTGGAAATTGGAGAATTGGCAGAGTTAAAGTCTAAGCTTAAACAAGCAGTTGATTATGAATCAGACAACCCACCAGATGAGGCTGCTTGGATGTGAGTCCAAGACAGAGTTCGAAGAGGCCAACTCCTTGGCCTTAGTTAAATTCATGGCTCTAGAAGTAGAGCAAAAGTTACAAGAAACAAATGATTGGGAGGAATTATTGGCTGAAAAATCTGACTGGGGGTTGAAGCCAACCGGATTCGAAGAAGCTTTTTTATGCTATGTCGATTCCCAAGATCCTTTAGAAGAAGTGGAATTGGGAGATGGAATTGTTTCGAACACTGTACAGATCAACAGAGAGCTTGATACTGCTTCGAAGGTCAAATTGATCACAGTGCTCAAAGAGAACAAGGAATGCTTTGCTTGGAGTTATAAAGAATTAACAGGTTTGAGCAGAGATTTGGTTGAACATAAGTTGCCTATTAAATCTAATTGCAAACCTTTCAAACAACTTCCAAGAAAAATGTCTCCTGAAACTATTTTATTGGTAAAAAAGGAGATTCAAAACCTTTTAAATGCAGGTTTTATCAGAACAGCAAGATACGTAGAATGGTTATCAAACATTGTTCCTGTTATCAAGAAAAATGGGAAAATTAGGGTGTGCATTGACTTTAGAAATTTGAATACTGCAACCCCTAAAGATGAATACCCAATGTCTATAGTAGACATGTTGGTGGACAGTTCTGCAGGCCACAAAATTATGTCTATTATGGATGGTCATTCAGGGTATAATCAAATTTGTATAGCCAAAGAAGATGTTCATAAAACTGCATTTAGAGCCCCTGGTAATCTTGGGACCTTTGAGTGGGTCAAAATGCCTTTTGGGCTGAAAAATGCTGGTGCAACTTATCAAAGGGCTATGGACACGATCTTCCATGAAATAGTTGGGGGTTTTTTAGAATGCTACATAGATGACATTATTGTCAAATCAGAATCTATTGATGATCATGTAGAGCATTTGAAGATAGCCTTTTCAAAGATGAAGCATTATCAACTGAAGTTGAATCTTGCTAAATGTGCTTTTGGAGTAATGGCAGGAAACTTTCTAGGGTATGTAGTCCATAGCAAAGGTATTCAAGTTGATAAAAACAAAGCTAAAGCTATCATAGAAGCTAAACCTCCTTCAAACAAGAAAGAACTTCAAAAATTTCTTGGTCAATTGAATTTTCTTCGAAGGTTTATATCTAACACTGCAGGGAAAACTAAAGTATTTTCTTCTTTGTTGAAATTGAAGGATGGAGAGGACTTCGAATGGACAAAAGAGCATGATGATGCTTTCAAGGCCATCAAGGAGTACTTGATCAATCCACCAGTTCTTGTTCCACCTAAAAAGGGAGAGCCTGTTAAATTATATTTGGCAGCAAACCATGACTCAATTGGAGTTTTATTGGCTCAAGATAATGAAGAAGGGAAGGAGCAAGCTATCTATTATCTAAGTAGGTTTCTTAATGATTGTGAAAGTAGGTATTCTGCAGTAGAAAAGTTATGTTTAACTTTGTTTTTTGCTTCGAAGAAACTCAGGTACTATATGATGCCTAGAGTAACTTATGTAATTTCCCAGACTGATGTTATGAAGTATATGTTGTCTCAACCTGTACTTAGTGGCAGAATTGGGAAATGGATTGTATCATTAATTGAATTCAATCTAGAGTATGTTCCTCAAAAATCAGTTAAAGGACAAGCTTTAGCTAATTTTTTGGCTGATCATCCGAACGGTATTGAGACTCCTGAAATAGCAGATGTTGATACTGTAACAATTAAGCCATGGAAGATGTGGTTCAATGGTTCGAAAACATCCCAAATGGCAGGAATTGGAGTTGTTTTGGAGTCTCCTCAGGGTTTGAAAACCAAGTTTGGATTTCAGATAAATGAAGGGGAATGTACCAATAATCAAGCAGAATATGAAGCCTTAATCATGGGGCTAGAATTATTGCTTGCTTTGAAGGTTGATATAGTTGAGGTGTTTGGAGACTCTCAGTTGATTATAAACCAGGTGAAGGGAGATTTTGGTTGCCATAGTGTTGGTTTAAAACCTTATCATCAATATGTGAAATTGTTAATTAAGCAATTTCATAGGATTACCTTCACTTATGTGCCAAGATTTTTTAATGGAGAGGCAGATGCAGTAGCACAAAGAGCATCAGGATTTAAGTTTATCACTGATGAAAATAGAGAATTTTGTCAGTTGACTCTGAGAAAATCCTTATCAATGCTTAAACATAGATATACTGACCTCGAAGTATGTGAAATCACTACTTCTCCTAGTTCGAATGATTGGAGACAACCATTGATTGATTATCTAACAAAACCTGATGCTAAAACAGACAGAGCAACAAGGTTGAGATCTGTTAATTACATTATGTACAATGGAAAATTGTTCAAGAGAGGAGCAGATGGTTTATTGCTTAAATGTTTAGGCAAGGTTGATGCCTTTAGAATTATGGCAGAAGTCCATGAAGGTATTTGTGGGGCTCATCAAGCAGGAATCAAGATGAGATGGTTAATTCGAAGGTATGAATATTATTGGCCTACTATCCTTAAGGATTGTATTGATTATGCAAAGGGATGCCAAGCCTGTCAAAAGACAGGACCTCTTAAAAGATTACCTGTTACTGAATTACAATATGTAGTTAAGCCTTGGCCATTTAGGGGATGGGCAATGGATATGATTGGCATGATCTATCCTGCCTCTAGAAGTGGTGATAAGTTCATTCTAGTTGCCACTGATTACTTTACTAAATGGGTGGAGGCTCAAGCTTTTGAGAGTGTATCTCAAGAACAAGTAATTGAATTCATTAAGAACATTATTTACAGATTTGGATCTCCAGAAACTATAACAGTGGACAATGGATCCATTTTCGAAGGGAGAGCAGTGAAAGCTTTTGCAGCTTCTCATGGAGTTTCTTTGATTAACTCCACTCCTTATTATGCTCAGTCGAATGGCCAAGCAGAATCAACCAATAAGATTATCAAAAGAGGTATTCAAAGAATGGTTGATAGAAATCCAGAAGAATGGCCAAGCTTACTCTTAAATGTATTATGGGCATATCGAACCACTAAAAGAACCAGTACAGGTACTACTCCTTTTGCCTTAACTTACGGGCATGATGCTGTTTTACCAATGGAAATTGTGGTGAGATCACAAAGAGTTGCTTCCCAAAATGACTTAAATATTGGAGCATACCATCAAGCAATGTATATGGAGCTCGAAGAGATAGATGAAGAAAGGATTAAAGCTCTGAATCAAATTCTGTTGCAAAAGTCAAGAGTGGCTAGAAGTTACAACAAAAAAGTGGCTGTTCGAAGCTTTGATATAGGTGATTTAGTATGGAAAGTGATATTGCCTATCAAAGAAAGAAAGCAAGGACTTGGAAAATGGGCCCCAAATTGGGAAGGGCCTTTCCAAATTCATAGGGTTCTTAAAAGAGGGGCATATCATTTGAAAGACTTAAATGGTTATGTTCATAGAAGAAAGATTAATGGAAGGTATCTAAAGGCTTATTTCCCAACTATTTGGGAGTCCTTTAGTAGAAGATAAAGCTAAGTGTGATTTGTCTTCTATTTTGCTTGTGCTTTCAGGATAAATCATAAGGAACAAGCAAAGATTATGGTTCGAGCTCAAATTCAAATCAGTAATATCAACATTCCAAGCAGTCATAAAGTAATGCAATTGAGAGAAAACAAGTATTTCATTCATTACTTAGAAACTGTACAATGGTATCTTTTAAGTCACTCCATACATGAGCACCTCTGGTGCAAACAAAGTCGTAAATTTCTTTTTGATCAGAGGTTTGTTGCAGTTGACTTTTAAGATCTTTAATAGTTACAACTGATTGAGAAGCTTTGTTCATAGAGGCTTGCATGTTGGAGGTAGTCTGATCAATTTTTCTTCTAACTTGAAGCAAGGCTTCTTCTTCCAGTCGAGTTTCTTCTTCTCTCAGATGATGAAGCTCGATAGCATCTTGATCATAAGAGGAAATTACACTTCGAGCCTCATCATCTGCACCAGATAATGCTGCCTTCAAGCTCTCTCTTAATAAATGCTTCTCTTGAACTTCATGAAGTTGATGAGCTTTCATTTGAAATTCAGAAGCTCTATTCAGGAGTTGTTTATACAGCTCCTGAGAAGCAGGTTTCAATACCCATGCAGCTTGACAGCATATATTCAAATGCACCTTTAAGTCTCCCTCAGCCAGGTTTTCAAAATTCAGCTCTGAGAGTTGTTGGAGGATTTCCTTCAGTTCTTGAATCTCTTTTGGAGTAAAGGTAGGTTTAACCGACTCAGGAAAAGATGAGCTGTATTGAACCTTGAGTTGGTTGATAGGAGATTCAGAAGAGGGAATTGGAGCCCTGGGATTGGTGATTCTTTGACAGAAATCACTCACTTTTAGTTTGAGCCGCTCCAATGAAGAAAGGTCACCAACTAGGGTACTAGTAGAAGCACCAATTTCCTGCTAAGAAAAATGTACAAATGTACTTAGGCCCAATCCTTTGAGAAAAGTATGATGGTCATAAGCTTTAATAGCAATAATTTACAAATACCTCAATTCTTGGAGTAATAATGCTTGGGACTGGATTAAGACCTACTCCCTCAACCACCATTTCAGGATGATCAATGGTTTTGACAGTTGAGATGCTTGGTGTAATCTCAGGAAATAAGCTCCTGTCATCTTTTGGAATTGAGATATCAGCTTCAAATTGAACAGGTATATCAGCCTCAGAGGATTTGTCAAAGCCAATGTTCAGAGGTTCTTCAGAAGTGGCCTGTTTAGTCATAGCTACGGGTGAATCAGAAATATGTTGTTCAAATACAGCTTCAGATTCAGAAGTTGGTTCTTGCAGGGAATCCTTGGTCGTCGAAGTAGGAAATTCTGCAGCAAAGCCTATATGAGTTGGTATTGATGTTTTAATACTCTCTGAAATCAAGGCTTGTGCAATGACATGTCTTATGGGAGCACTTAAATCTTGTAATCTACCTCCTAAGGGGATGACAGGAGTGCTAACTTCAGTTGTCTTAGTGGATGAATTGAACTTTAATTGAAGCTCTGCAGTTTGAAGATCAGGTGTTGGTGCAGGTGTTTTAAAAATCTCAGCATGCTTGGATTTTGTTCTTCTTTCTGAAAAGAGATTAGTGCATAGAATTAAGAAATATGAAAGTCAATTCAAAAGGCCTGATGAAATTAAAGTCACAACAGCTTACCCTTCACAAATTGGCCTATAGTAATATCTTCTGTTTCTGCTTCTTCCTCTGGATCTTCAATTAATATTTTACTTCTTTGCTTCGAAGCCTTATAAACTTTAGCAAATTTGGCCTCTGCTTGGCTAAGTTTCTTTTCTGGTGCTATAGTTTCCTTTTTCCTCTTGGCTTCTAAAAAGACAAGGAAAATAATTATCAGTAAGAGCCAAAGGTAAACAGAATTAGAGGAAAGAGAAGAGATATTTGACTCCGAACCTGGAGAAGCAGAAGTTTGGGCGGGTTCTCTCTCTTTTCTTACCCTTTTCTTGGGAGTTGACTCTGAAAAATAAGTCATAAGTAAAGAACAGAAGAGAATTGAAGTGGCACAAGCAATAAGAAGCTCACCTGATGGAGAAAGAGGAGGGGTTCTTTGTTGTTGAGATCTAGTCACAATCTGTGGTATTGATCGAAGTGGTTGGACATTTAAAGCAACAGGTACCAAAGCAGAAGATTGTATGTCTGGTGTTGTTTCTCTTTGGTCTTGTTGGGATTTGCTTCTTCTTTCAACACCAAACCCATCGTCTGATACAGAAAGTGAACTAGAGAGTGCTTCACCTTCATGTATAGCAGGACATCCAATATGGTTTGCAAAACTTTGTGCTGAAGGGGTTTGATTATATAGATCAATAAGGTTATGCCACCAACGGGAAAAGTTAGTGAAAATTGGACTGTCCATTGAAAAATGGGAGGGCTTGAAGACAGCTCTAGATTTTCTGTACTCCACGTTTAGACGTGAAAGTACATTCTTATCAACTTTCCTTCTGACATAGAGGGGAACATTAACTTCTCCGGGATAAGGACATGGAATGGCTTGTACCATACCAAACTGTCTGGCAAACTGAGCAGGACAATAAGTCTCGCAGTGAGTCTGTTTGCAGCCACCAACAATCCCACCTATGAAAAGCTCTCTGGAAAGTAGAATACTTCCCCAAGCAGCAGCAAAAGTATTGGCGCCCCTATTTTCCATCATATCTTTTATCCAAGAGGGTCCAATACTCCAATCAGTGAAAGGTCGAAAATCTGTTTCTTCCTTATCTTCCCTCATGTTGAGAAAATACTGCAGGTATCCAACCAGTGTGAGGGGCTTAGAAGCTAAAACTCTGAACCTGTCTCCATAAACATTAACAGGTTCTGAAATGGCAACTGCAAAGACAGGGAAATATGCCAAAAGCCATAGTTGCAAAAACCAAAGAGGGCCTCCTATATTGAAATTGAGTGGTTTTAATTGGCTATCAGATCCTATCTTGTAGACATAGCCCAAGAAGTATGACGCCAGATCGAATCTCTCACCCTTAGAAAGGCGATACGCCAAAGGAGCAAATTCATGCATAATCTTCTTACCACCATGGCAGAATATCATTTTGCACAAGGTATATAGCAGATATGCAAAAAATTCTCTGTCAGACACTGGTTCATCAAACTTGGCTTCGTAATGGAGAAAATTCCCATATGATGCATATGAGCCAGAAGTTTTCATGATCTTCAACAATGGGATATTAACGGAGTCAGAAATGTCAAACATTGGACCAAATGGAGGAAGTCCAGTAAGAAATGACACATCTAAAACTGTGGGACCCATCGTTCCACAGTTGAAACGGAAATAATTGAATGATGCATCCCAAAAAGCTAGGGCAGCATGTATGAGAGTAGGGTTCTGTTGGATACCATATCGAAGTAGTGAAATGATGTGCCAAAGCCCAGTTTGCTCTAACTCCGTTTTCTTATGCTTCATCATGTGCTCAGTCCATTCACCCCAATCCTTGTCTTGAACTGGCCAGCACGCAAAATTCTTAGTGGGCCATTCTACAAAATTCAGTTCTTGATCTTTTATAAGTTTACCTTCTCCTAAGATGGGATAGCATGAGGTAAATTTGAGGGGAAGATCGAAGAATGCGGGCCCAAGAATGTGGGTATCAACTCTGTCGGGATTCGTAATAAAGATTTGTTTATGCAAATCACCCTTTGGGTTTGACGTTTCTTCTTTAACGTATCTTCTGAGAATGAGAGAAGAGGTGCCTGTTATTGTGTCGCTTCCAGAAGCCATGTCTGTAGGAGGATTAGAAGTCTAGGAGGGAAAGCAAAGTTGTTTGAAGGTTTGAACGTGTAATGGGAGCGGTTCAAGCCCTAGATTTATACTTTGTGATGAAGCGGTGTATCAGTTCGGGTCAAGTATTCTGTTTAAGGCAATTGGGCTTATATTATTTTAGGCCCAAGTTTAAATTTTAACCCGTAAAAGATATCTCTTTTGATTTTTTAAATCATTAGAGTTTTTTCTAAACCATTTCTTATTGGTTTAATATCTTCACGTTATGATTTTCAATAGTTCGAACTGGTTTAAAGTACCTACAAATGCTTCGAAAAGCATTGAAGAGTGCAAGATAAACCATAAAAGAACTGAAATTGCATTAACATAAAAGAAGTTACATGCTACAAAGGGAAATCCTATTACAATCGAAGATAATTAAAACGTCTACTTTGATGGAGCAGCGGTTGGAGTAGGAATGATTTGGAGGTAATGGGGAAAGCTCCAAGTTACTAAGGCATGAAATTTTGCCCAAGTAAAATCAAAAAATTCTTTCTCCTTCATCCTGACCTCAGCTTCTCCATCTAGCTTGAGTTTCTTCTCAATCAGAGGCCTAATCTTCAGAACCAAAGCTTTGGCCTTGATTTCGAGCCTGGTCAACTTTAGAGCATTTCTCTTTGCACAGCTTTTGAACTTCTTTCGAAGTCTGTTGGAGATCCCAGATGGAATTTCGAAAGGCTTTCCTTTCAGATTTTCTATCTTATTATGAAGCTTGACAACCTGATCATGTGCTATCTCATAGTCATGGAGGTCTTGGCTGAAGACATGAGCAGCACTGTTGTTTTTCATCCACATTCGAAGGAGGGGAAACTGGCTTAGAAAGGAATGAAGAAAGGAGCCAGTTAATGTAGAAACGGAGCATTGAATGGTTTCACAAGCCCATAAGAAATTTTTGCAAGGGATGTCTTCTTCAAGAATCCCTATATCCAAAAATGCAAAAGCAGCCAGTAATTCTTTGGCTCTAACGGAATCAGATTGTGGGTAAAGTGAATAAGAGTAATCAGCTTGAAAAATGGTTGGATCGAAGTTGATACTCTTTAATTCCTGAAACCAATCTGGATTTTCAGGAAGGGTTCTCAGGGAAAGGTTAGAAGGATCAACAAATTTTCCCTCAAAATGAGGCCTTCGAACCTCATTTAACCAATAAATATATTGGCTTTTGGCTTTCTGTTTGAGTTCACCATAGCCAGCGAAGCCAGATTTTTCATCTTCACATACTTTGAAGAATGTAGGAGTAAGGCAAGTGGCAATGAGACTGTTGAGTACCATTATATTAGGGTCACGCCTAATAAGAGGAGATAAGTATCTGCTCATAGCCAATGAGCGGTACTTACTCCAACCCTTGTAACCAGCAGGGTCATCCATTTTTACCACCACTATCTCAGATGGTAAACCCCACAGAAAGGGTTTGAAAGAAGGAGAAGTGGGGGGGTTCCATGGATCAGTAGGTTCAGAATCCTCTACTTGAACTAAAACAAAAGAACGATCCCTTCGAATTTCACCAATAATTGGTGTAATAGCATTTCTAGTAGTGGGAGGGATTAGGTCTTGAACAACCAAGCGTTCGAAGGCATTTTGGGTGTCAGAAACGTTGGCCATAGTTAAGTTTAGCTTAAGGAGATAAAAGCAAGATTAGAGTGAAAAATTGGTGATCCATTTTTTCCAGTGGTCGAGTGCTTTTATAAACTTAAAATCTGAATTTGAAACGATTCAAATTTTGTAAGCAAGAAACGTGGGTGTTAACTGCCCATTTTTCCATAAACTTCTCACAGAGACCGTAAGAATCGATTACAATCACATCATTGGAAGTAGTGTGAACTGCCAATAACTTCTGCTTTGGAAGTTTACAAGAATTCAAAGCGGCAAGAGGCACATTAACACTTATTCAAATTCTTTGAACAAAGATGTTAATGTGGGGGGTATGTTTACATATAAAATTAACAAATCCAATAATTAAGTGACACGTAATTGAAAATGCCAAACGTTGGCAATTACCTGTTGACAAAGACACACTGGATTAAAGGAATACAAATGATTAAATACGGTGTCGTATCATGGTCAAAAATGAAAAGCGGTTATTGGCAGTTACAAGCCATTACTGACGTAAAAGGTGGTGTCGAAGCCATGATATTAACTGCTAAACGTGTAAACTCCACGTGCGAACTTGGGAAACAAGGCAAATTGGCAGTTATAACACGTGGAATACTCATCGAAAGGTAGTTATTTAAATTATTGTTTAATCATTTGAGTTTGTTCAAACAACTGCACAGATTTAAAATCAGAGCTTCTGGAGGAAGAATTAGAAGGATTCAAATTCAGACGTGGAGAAGGAAACAACTGCCAACATGAAAAGTGGAAGTTAGAATTCGAAGCAAGCCAATGTTCAAATTCATTGAGCGGGAAGTTCAAATTGCAAGCAGCGTCTATAAATAGAAGAAATTGAAGAGTGAAAACCACCGGACAAATCTTCAACAAACAGCTATCAAAAAAAACTGATGCTTGGTTTGTTCATTGGCAAAGTAGTTTAGGAATTCGAACTCAGTTCGAAGTAGTTTTAGGATCTCGAACTCAGTTCGAAGTAGTTTAGGAAGTAGGTTAGGAAGTAGTTTAGGATTAATCTCGATTGTTCTTGTAACAATCACCAGTTTGAAGTTCTTGTATCTGAAGTTGGAGACAATTTCGAAGTAAGTTTACCTTTGATTCATTGATCGAAGTATCTTGTTTCTTTTTGTTCTTCGATTTCCTAAGTTTGTTGGTTTCATTTCTTCGCTTGTTGAAAAAATCCTCTTAATTGAGGTAATTGAACCAATAAAACACAATCGCCTGATTAGATTTGGTTTTTCCAAAGTTAATCTGAGGGAGGAGATTGAAGCTCTCTCTGGCACGCTCGCACATAATCATTTTCCATTGCAAAGAAGTAAAAGAACCAAACAATAGGACATATCGTCTATGAGTAAGGCCCATTTTATAGTAAGAGTGAGTTTCTCATTTGACAAAATATGGTAAAAATAATATTTTTTAGCAAATGAGGAAGCCATTTGCTTTAACAGATTTCATCAAATGGAAAACTCACCCTAATTTGGTATCACAAAGTAGTGAAGTTGAGACGAAATCTTCACATTCTTTCTATGAAGATTAGCTTATTTAAAACATGCATTTGTGAGAAAATTTAACATCAACCAGTTTATTTAACATCAAGAAAATTTAACATCAACCTAGATACCATATGTTTTAAATAAGCTAAGCCCATCTAAATGCATGTTTTAACAATCCAAAGTCAAAGGTAAGCAAAAAAAGGAAGGGAGAAAGGAAAAAAAAGGTAAGGTGAAAATTAAGATGGTATCTGAAATTAACAATCAAACTCACATTTCCTTCATCACACAAAAGGGTCGATACAAGATGAAATAATCTAGAGCACAATAAAGTCCTAGAGGGGGGTGAATAGAACTGTAACTAAAAAATATAACCACTAATTAGCACATGCAATTACCCAAATTCCATTTTAACAATCACTAAAAGATATGTGATGATTAAGTAATTAAAGTAAAGAGACAAGACAAGGAGATTTACGTGGAAACTATTTAGGGTCTAAACACCCTAAGTATAAAACCACGGCCTAATCCTATTTATGTATTTCCATAAATCAAAAGGTTTACAATAATTTACAAGACTAGGAATTACCCAACAAGCCCCTTGTGACACCTGGCTCCAATTCTTGATGTAGTACTCCGAACCCCTCTTTGATTCCATGGACTCCACAAGCACACCCGTCTTGATCTCCGAGTCAACTCGGCACTGGTCCAACCGGGTCACGTAGGAACAAAGGCAATATCCATCATATGAATGAAATGATAAGGAATGAAGATTTTTGTGAAAAACAATCAATCTAGATGTAATTCATGGAGTATTAGAAGATTAATCTAGAATGACAAAATAAATGATCAAACACGAGGTTTAAATCATAAAATGCATCAAGAACCCATGAAAGATAAAATACTTGATTTTTGGTGAAGGTTTTTGAAGAAAATAATCAATCTAGATTGCAAAAGAAAATGATCAAACACAAGGTTTAAATCATTTTCACAAGAAAGAACACTCAAGAACAAAAGACTAGATGCATTTTTCTCTCTTTGGAGTGTATAAAATCTGATCGTGTTACCCTAATTGAGGAGAAAAAGATGTTTATATAGGTGCAAGCATGGTTTAGAGTGTTAAGGCGCATCTGGGGCTTGCATTGGTGCTACCCAAGGCTAACTAAGCTTAGTCAAAGAAAGGGACAGGATTTGGAGCGCTGTGGCGCATGTACACCGCGTGTCGGCGCTACCAAAGCCAAACTAAGCCAAGCTGCACCAGAGCGCTCCCCTCCTACATGCTTTAGAATAAAAAGATATTTTCTAGTAAAATCCAAGGATTAAACAATGGGCTTAGCTTATTTAAAACATGCATTTAGTTAAACATTAAGACTAAATGACAATGCTAAATGCATGAATTATACCTTTCAATAATCAAAGTGAGCACCGGCATGAACACCATCTTTTCCTCAACGCTTCAACACACGAAAGGGAGCATCTAGACACAATCCTTGACTTCTACGTCCAAACCCAAACAAAAATATATACTCCAATGATTTGTCGTAATCCGGAAATTGCCAATTACATTAACACAAGAAAAGGAACACATCAAAATATTGACTTCGCTTAAAGATATTAAGTTTGATTTTGATTTAGACTTCATATTTTGAGTTTGTGTTATTTTGTTCCCTTATTTGAGTTTTTCTCTCTCTTTTTTTTTTCTTATACATCTATATAGATTATTATGTCAATGAGTTATAAAACTTGCCCTAATAACCAGTAATTTGACTTCTGTTTTCACCGGAACAAGGCAATGAGGAGAGAGATCAAATAATTAAGGTTCAATAACTAGAAACTACTCCTATTAAGTACAATATATATCTAATCTCTCATTCAAAAATCAAAATTACATTAATCACCAGAGAACTTGGGCCAAGAATAATATTCAAATATTTTTCGTAGGAAAAGCAACTAATGTAAATAAATAGAAAAATATAGATTTTTCTTTTTTCTCTTTCTTTTTTACATTGTAGAAACCTATTTGCTTTGACCTAATCTAAGGAGATAGAGAATGAGACCCTACGATAGGACTCGATTCCAAGACATTATCTTGCTAAAGGAAGCTCCTTACCAAGAAACCTTGATAGTTGTTAACTTTTTTTTTTTAAAAAAAAAAATTTATACACACACATTTCATTACTAAGAAACCTTGATATGAGGGCGGTTCCGGGAACACAACATTGACCGGAGCCCCACGTTAATAATCGAAGTCGTTCAATATGTTTAAAACATGTTTGTAAGAGTATGGAGTACCTAAAAAAATTAACTCATTTGGATATCGGTCATAGCTTGATCGGCTTGATCGATTCATTCAGTTTTTATCCCATCAAATTTGAGGACAAATACTGATCAAGCCCTTACCTATATTCGAATGGGCTGATCTTTTATGAGTATTCTTACAAACTAGGTATTAGACTTTGTGCTTTGCACGAAGTTAATGCCCGTTATTGTATGCCCGTTATTGAAGCAACCGAAGTAGATTATGAACGTTAAAACTATAGTTGACTATTAGTAGTAAAATTCTAAAGTATAATTTTTTTTTTAAATTTTTTTTATCGAATTAAAGATCTCTATTAGTAGTTTAATTTGGTACAAAATAAATAAAAAATTATATGTGGAAGTGTTTTATTTTCTGATGTGAAGGATATTGCAAGGCAACTCAACAAGGCAACAATGTAAAATTTTAAAGTATAAAATTTTTCATTTTTTTTTATCGAATTAAAGATCTCTATTGATAGTTTAATTTTGTTAGAAAAATAAATAAAAAATTATATGCGGAAGTACTTTATTTTCTAATCCGATGGATATTGCAAAACAACTCAACAAGCCAACAATGTAAAATTCTAAAGTATAAAATTTTTCAATTTTTTTTTGGTATCGAATTAAAGATCTCTATTAGTAGTATAATTTGGTGCGAACAAAAATTTAAAATTATGTGCAAAATTACTTTATTTTTTGGTCCGAAGGAATTTCTCGACATGTGCAGTAAAGACAATTGGGGACTAAAGAGAAAAAATAATAAAACCTAGGAAATAAATATGGAAAATTGGAAAAATCACTTTAAAAAACAAGACTGCCCATGGTAAAAACTCAAAATAACAATCAAGACAACTGCCAATGTCTCCAATTGAAGGATAAAATCGGAAAAATTGGCAAAAAAAGTGGTAAGCCATTGAATTGGCTATTCTCTCTATACTGGCCTTTGGTCATGATATGGAAATAATTATTTTCTACGACAAATCTTAGAATATTAAGACATTTTATTTCCTAAAAGACATTTCAAAAAGTGTGTGAACATTTAGAAACCATTGCAAAGTGAAACGTATGCTTGTTGTAGGACTTTTTACATTTTGCTCAGTGTTCTCCTATTTCGAATAGTTTCAAATTATTGCCTTATTCACATTAAGAGAGAGAGAGAGAGATGGATGGGATGGGATGAGAATTGGGACACAGAAGCAAAACCATAAAAGTTTGGGGACATAAAAATGTAATTTCAAAAGAAAGTGTAAAAAGACATAAAAGGACAGACAACCAACATGGTGGATCTCAAATTAATGGAGAAAATTGGAAAAATTGGCAAAAAGTGGTAAGCCATGGGTTTGGCTATTTTCTGTATAATAGCCTTTGGTAAAGAACAAATGGACACCTTGTTCGGTTTGGGTTTCAAAACCCACCCTGCACGGTCTTCAATAAAATTTTCTTTCTCTCTCTCCCTACTCATTACCCAAAAATCCCTCTCTCAAAACCCAAACCGAACAAAATCGGAATGACTCTGATCTTCTACGTGGCAGTCCAAAATGAGTGATTAAGGCTGTGTTCGGATTGCCTTTTAAGTGCCTTTAAAAAATGAGCCCTTGATGGGGTCCACGAATATACACTTTCAAGCTTCCACGTGGGTGCATTGTTGTTGAATGGGGTCCACGTTAATGGGATTTTGGGTTCTCCTATACCACATCAGATGAGAGAGAGAGATAGAGAGAGTGGTCAAATTGGATCCATTATTCAGTCAAACTGGGTAGGAAGTGGTCAAACTATCCATTGTCAGTCAAAATTTTATGCCGCTTCTTTGTTTCCATTTGAAATTCAAAATTGCTTTTGTAAAATTGTTACAGAGAACTGATCCGAACAAGGCCTAACATTTGTTGTATCCTCAAGATTGCCCCTATATATATACACAAAAATTGAAAAAGAGCCCATCAACTTCTATTTGGTACTTCGGTTCACGGAAGATCCCACTGTAAAGAATTAACAAACTAAGGGTAGAAGTGACTTTTCACATATGACGAAACTGTTCAAGGGCAAAACAGTAAATTCTCTCTCTCTATATATAAATTGATGTCGAGTGCGGCTTCTTCCTCTTCAGAGCACATTCACAGTTGTTCGAAGTTCGAACACACTGGTTTAGAGAGAGAAGAGAGGTGAGAGACCAGAGATGGGGGCATCCTTAACGAAGGTTCGTGTATCGTCGTCGAAGATTTCTTGTTCGAAATCAAAGACCCGTAATTTGTGGAATAGCTTGTAGATCTAAACCCTTCGTCCTTTATTGTCGTCGTTTGCTGGAGTTCATTCATCACGAGGTAAGTTTCTTTACTTCCACGAGCTTCCTCACTTGTTAGTTTTGCAGTTAATTGAGTTTTATGGTTTTGAAGTTCATTTTTTGGGTTATTTTGGAGTTTCCCCAATTACAGGAGACTAGGGCTATAAATTTTGGGTTTTATGACAGGGCTTCTGTGTTTGGTAATTTTTTTTTATACAAATGACAGTTGAATTTTATGGGAGTTGTGATTATCCAAGTGAATTTGGGTTTTTCAGTTAAGAATCAAATTACCGAGTTGACCTCCATTTGAATACGTGGAAACTTCTGAACTCATGCACCATGTTTCTATTGGATGAAAATGCTCATGCTAATCCTCTCCAATTTGTTTTTGGGCTTTTCTATGTAACCATTTTGATGATTGGATTCATTCACTTTTTAAATTAACTAATGTTTTCACTTTTAATTAACTTTAGAATGCCCTATACATATTTTTTTTTTTGATTGGCCAGAATGCCCTATGCATTACCATGGTTTAACTCATCGTTACCACATAAATGATTCCATTTGTTAGCAAAACACACACACTTATTAAGGGACAACCCAAAATGAAATAGTCGGTGATAAAATGTGAAGGAGGAAGTACTATTTTGTACCCGGTAACATATTTACAAGCAATACTCAGAACTTTCAATACCACCATCATCCATATTCCATACACCATGGGAATAGAAAAACTTATGAGTATAATATTCCAGGATTTGAATTCATTGTTCTTAAATTTTTAACCCTTTAATTCATTAATAGAGCAAGTTAGATTTATAGGATTCCTTTACTAATATCGATACGCATGCAGTGTAAGTTTTCTTCAATCTATAGATCAATATTTGTCTGTTCCAATCATTTGTTGTGTATAAAAACGTGATTTCTTTTGGATTTAGAAAGCGTTTTCTTTTTTTCTAACCGGAAGACATGATTTAGAAAGCGTCGAAGTGAACCACTTCAAACGTTGTTTTAGTTTCGGTTGCATGTATCAACAACATGGGGTTTAGTATTTTCCGAAGCACCAAAAAAAAAAAAACATGGGTTTTAGCTTTTGGAAACTTAACAGTTTAAGTTGTGTAAGATGTCAGGTCCCCGCCAATGAGCTCTTGCTCAGTTGGTGTGACCTGGCTCTCCCCACGTGGGAGACCAGGGTTCAAGCCCCGTTGGGGGCGTTGGAGTTTCAGGGCTATGGATAGCCCCTGTACTCATCTGTGGTTGACACTACTAACACCCTGCTAACCCCCACTAACATCCTAAAATTTGGCAAAAAAAAAAGATGTCAGGTCCCCGTTCCACTATTGAACTATTGGCTTTTTGTTTTTTTCACAACTTATGATAAGTCATTCTTCTTATATACATCAACTAAAAAAACTCAAAAAAAAAAAAAAAAATCAACTTAGGGAAATAGGTATATATGTTAGGATAAACAGAAGTGGTAAATATCAAAATTTCTAGGTATGATTCTAAAGAGCTTTTTAGCTTCTGAACTTTCTGTTTTTTGCTTACAAATTAGTATTTACGTTATTACGTAACACCAGCCCTAATGTTGGTTAGTTTGTTTAGTCGAGGTACCAGCCCTAATGTTGGTTAGTATGGTTAGTCGAGGTACACGCAAGTTGTTCCGGACACCTGAATTATAAAAAAATATTAATGTTGCTTTCTTTTAAATAATGTTTTACCTTGAATATTGTTACCACATACATTATCTTGTACTTATATTTTATTGGACAAATTTTCGATTTTTTTTTTTTTTGGGACAAGTTTTCGATGGTTACAATGAGCAAAAATGACGTGCAGAGCACGGCAATTCTAACACTAGTTTCTAATATGGTCCTGAGGAACTAGAGCCAAATGGATTAGCAAGAGATGGCCCAACTAGAAAAAAAACAGATGGCCCAATCTATATATAATAGAAGTATGGCAATTACCCTAAAGTATACCCTATTACAGAACAAGTTAACAGCCGTAGCAGAGCAGCCATCTTATTCGGTAAAAAAAAAGAGCAGAGCTCTGCTGGTCCAGACTCCACTGATGTCGGCATCAGGTCTCACCCTCTCCGTCTCTCGATCATTCCCTCTCTCCATCCCACAGCCCTCTCTCTCTGTTTCTCTCTTCTTCTTTTTTCCCGATCTGGGACTTGACAGCCATTTTTTCCGATCTGTTCTCTCTCTCTCTCTCTCTCTCTCTCTCTCTCTCTCTCTCTCTCTCTTTTAACTTGGTACATACGGCCGGGAACCTTCGAGTTGGCCGGAACCCGCCGGCACTGGCTGGAACCGCCGATACAGGCCGAAAAGTTTGACGATACGGAATGAGTGCTCTAGTGTACCGGAATCCCTCCAAAACAGCCGGTACAGAACGGGATTGACAACCTTGATCCCAAGCCTTATTTCATCTAGCTTTCACAGAACCATTTAAAGTTGTTACTGTATAGATCAAGTCCCCTTGCACATTAATTTTGCTATTTTCTTCACATGTTCAGTTATTGTTGTACGAGAAAATATCAAATTTCAGCTTGGAGTAGGCAATCCTTACCCCTCAACACTATGATTTCCATGTGTAACAGTGGACTCCTGGAAATCTTCAAATGTAGGAGGGCACTGAACTTATCTAACTAGTGGAGTATTGCTTAATTTGCACATTTGAATTGTGCTACGTTGTTTATCTATGATTGAACTAATTCCATTAGTTTGAATTTACCCTGGAATGAGATACTAATTGTGATTTTCTTGGTGTCAACTGGCAGCTCAATACTGCAGCTGTTGAATCCAATCAGACTCTCTCCTCTTTGTTTTTTGATCTGCAAAGCAAATCAGATTGGGCGTTGACTGTTAGCTTCCCGAAACTGTGTTGGACTCCAAACATTTGATTTTTTTGGCAGACTCAAATTTGACCATTGTAACCCATTTACAATCTAATATGTCTCTTCGTAGACCACCACTCCCCCGTCTCCTCCTCAACAACGTCTCATGCATGAGAAACACCCAACAAATCTTACGCCACGTCAATGTCTCCCTTCACGATGGTGGTGCCCTGGTGCTAATGGGCACCAACGGCTCAGGGAAATCCACTTTCTTGCGCATGTTAGCCGGATTCAACAGGCCTTCAGCTGGAGAAGTCCTTTGGAACGGTCACGACATAACCCAATCAGGCATTTTCCACCAATACAAGCTTCAACTCAACTGGCTATCACTTAAAGAAGCCATCAAAGAAAAGTTCACTGTCCTCGATAATGTCCAGTGGTTTGAAGTGCTTGAAGGGAAACAAGGGGGGTCTCTTCCTGCTTTAGAGTTAATGGGACTTGGAAGATTGGCGAATGAGAAATCACGAATGCTCTCAATGGGTCAAAGAAAGAGGTTGCAGCTTGCGAGGTTGTTGGCCATTGATAGGCCAATTTGGTTGCTTGATGAGCCTTCGGTGGCATTGGATGCGGATGGGGTGAAGTTGCTGGAGTACATTATTGCAGAGCACCGGAAGAAGGGCGGGATCGTCATTGTCGCGACACATTTGCCTATTGCGATAGAAGATGCTATGTATTTGAGGTTGCCCCCGAGGTTCCCCAGAAGGATGACTTTCGTAGACATGGTCAGTTGAGGTGGTTAGAAAATTCAAATTGTAATTTCATTTTTCTTGTGACTACATTGGTATTGGATATATTAGGAGATATTTGGCATGCGATGACTTGTTTCCCAAATGAAGAATCTCAGTCATTTTCAAGATGATGGGAGGTGTAGGCTTTGTTGAGAGTTCATAACAAAACAGCATGAAATTTTGTTGTTCGAGAGGGTTCATACTTCATAGTATCTTGCTGGAATTTTGGGTTGAAATTTTATTGGCATTTATATGGGAAAGGACTGGTTTACAGATTGCTTAGCAATAAAAACTCTCCCTCTTATATTTTTTTTTGAACAGGATACTCCCTCTTATAAACATGTCAAATTTACGGGTATGCGTGAAATGTGTACTGTGATTCTAATGGTTTCATCTTTATTCTGGTTGGTATTCTGGCTGGTCGTTAGAATGTCCCATCTCTGAATATGCTACTGAGCATACTATCAGTACTCACTAGTGTGAAGTTATTATGGATGTCAAACAGTAGACTATGGCAAGTTTTATACAGAATTTTTGGCCTAAAATGATGTGGTAACTGTAGTTATATTCTTGTGAGTACGAGCCATAGTGATGGAACATGGTTCGTATAATTTCGGCACAATTCTGATTTCTGCACAGGTTTCTGTTAAGCGTTCCAACTGAAAACAAGATCAAGGAAGTGCAAATCAATGCACGTACAGGCTAGAAAAATTAAGTTGAAGAGATTGAAAATTCATCAGAGGTTTAACATGTACAGGCTGCCAAAGCGGCAAGGTATGACAAAGAAGCCGCGGCAAGTGATTGTATTTTAGTTGTAGAATCCTTCTAAAATGGGTGTGCTCTTAAGATGGGAGCTTGAATCGGTGCTCCCATAATGGGAGCTTGAATGGAGCTCGCTCCCCTCGAGATGGGAGCTTGCTCCAAACTAGGATGGGGCTTATCGAGCCATTAAAGCAATCATTCTCATGCTTTTAAGAGTGGAAATAAGAATCTGAAAATCATACGAGTCAAGACGTTTTAAAAATTGAAAATATCTAACTTTCAAAAATTGACAACTTCTAGGTGCCTCTGCTCCCCCTGTATCCACTCCCGTCCCTACTTCGTGCAACTAAGGTCTGTATGCTGCTCTCATTCTTGTCAACCTTGTCTCCTGTGATATTTTTGTACCATAGGTTTTTGTTTTAAGATCACAATTTCGGTTAGTTACCTACAGAAATTGGAGTCCAATTTTGTTCACCTTCCCCAAAAGAGGGTGAACAAAACCCTCCCCCCATTGGCTAATAAGGGAAGTGGGGACCATTTTTTACCAAACCCAACCCAACCTAAGTTACTTTTAGGCTTCGACCCTCTCTTATATTAAACACTTGAACATTAGCATGCTCGGCTTGATAAGACCTTTTTTTTTTAGCAGAAGGAGATTAGTACATTATTTCTTCTTCTTCTTCTTCTTTTGATAACTCAGGTGTCCGAGCCAGCTTACGCGCATCTCGACTAATCCTGGGGCATAATCCCACTGCCCACTTGCGGGAGCCCAATTAAAGCCGAAGCATTTGCTCTGTTTGGCCCCAAAGGAGTTGATAGCACCTAGGAGGTTTTGAACCTGAAAACTTAGGAAAGAACAAACTCCTAAGTCTTTGGCCTTGACCACTAGGCCAAGCCCTTGGTGTTACTTGAAATGATACAGGCCATGTTCGGTTTGGGGTTTTCCCCCAGTTTGGCACTATTCCAGTTTTGATTACATCATCACTTTTTTCACTTTTCTCTCTATCTCTCTCCACTTATTACACTTGCTTACATCATCAAAACTAAACTAAACTAAACTAAACTAAATACCCTAACCGAACATGGCCACATTATTTCTTATCATTTCAAAAGTAATATGCTGGTGTACAGTGCTAAAAAACTATAGGGATGTTCACAAGATTGTTCTTAGTTTAGCTTAGGGATACAATGCCGTTAAATTCTTGCTTCCTTTAGCTAACAATTTTAAAAATTAATAAACTTTTCTTTGCCTCTCCAAAAAAAAGTGCTCAAATACTATAGTAAACTGTATCACTATTTTGAAATATAAGCTTTTTTTCTTGTAGCTTATATAGATGTAGGTCACATGCACAATCAAACTTCCTATACTCTGCTAGTATAAATATATGTTTGTTGTTGGCTCATTAAGGCTCGAGAACAAACTCGAGCTCAAGTCAAATTTCGACTAGCTCAGTTCGTGCCCAGCTCGTTAACTTTTCACTATGTTCAAGCTCAAGCTAGCAAAAAATTTAATTAACAAGCTTAAACATGGCGCAATTCGGCTCGTTTACATGCTAGTTGTTGTATGTATATATTTCTTTTGTCAAAAAAAAAAAAAAAACCAATAATCCATAAAATTTGACGTCAAACTAAAAAGGTTTTTTTTATATAAAAAAAAATGAAAAAAATTATTAAGTCAATCCATCCCAAAGGTTTAGCTAATTCGTTTGACGAGGTTATAATATTATGACAATATTTTCTATATAGAAAATCGCTTCTATTTGTTTCAATTGAGATATCTATATTACAATATAGAGCAGATTTTTGTCTTAGTCATATTTTTTTGTCTCAGTCATCATTACATTTTATTTCACTCTGCAACTCCCTCCTCTCTCTCTCTCTACCCTTTTCTTCCACCGGCCCACCACACCCAAAATTTCAAATCACATTCTTTTTCACTACCTCTTTGAAATTCGAAGGACCATAAAGAACGGGCACGGATAAGGGCATGTGCGTCGATTATCAAGCAGGCACGGGCAAGGGCATGCACTAGTGATATACTCATGAATAAGAAGAGGCAAAAACGGGGAGAGAAGTTTTTCACGAGAGAGAAAAAAACGTCAACCAAATACTCTACAATAAATACGATGAAATTCTTAATAAGTACTTACCATGAAAAATAACAACATTAATCCTTAATAAGTACTTACCATGAAATTCTAACAAAGCTTATTCCATTGATTCAAACCCATAACTTACAACATTACTACCACTGAGCTGCTTTTGCGATGAGTCTTAAATATTGACCAAACTTTCTCACGCTCTCCTTCCTCCCAAGTCACCCTTCCATAACGCCGGTCCCACTGATTAGCTCCGTCATAAATATTACATTGAGGGTCTATAATCAACCTCTCTAGTCCAACAGCAGTCTTGTTCATAAAATAAGCAGCAACCTGTAAAAACGAGGTATCCTCACAAAGTCCGCCAATACGAAATCTCCCAATACGAAATCCCCCAATATGAACTTCCTTTAGATGTTCACAGGCAGGTTTACAACCAACTGGCCATTTGTAGTATTCCATAGCGGCATGCCTACACAAGAGACCGACAGAATGAGAGTTTAGCTTAAGAAACAGATTCACTGTGTTTTCCACCAGTAAAAATCATGTTTTGTTTAAAGAAGCAGAAGACTGTAAGCAAAAACGGGTGCTTTGATTACCGGGAAATTACCACGTGGCATCCACGTGAAGCAAACAAGTTCACTGTGTAATAAAAGAAATTACAATTCACATGTATCAGGAACCTTGTGTGCTCCATGTACATATACATACAGACACGTGTGTGTGCGTGTGTATACATACATATTATAAGAGGAAA
The DNA here is from genome assembly GCA_020921065.1 of Vaccinium darrowii. Lineage (NCBI taxonomy): Eukaryota > Viridiplantae > Streptophyta > Magnoliopsida > Ericales > Ericaceae > Vaccinium > Vaccinium darrowii. Next base: position 15,487,305 of record CM037159.1, on the reverse strand, counting down.
TAGGTCCTTTTTGTTGTAGACAACCAATCTAAATTCAAGTTGGTCCTATTGTTTGCAAGCAGGGAACTACAAAAATATAAGTGCTTCTTTACATCCTCCTCCTATTTTTTAACTTATAAATGGTGTTTACAAGGTGCCATAGAGCATATCGCACCTTATACAAAGTTCAATGCGTAAGTTTTCAGAAACTTTAAACTTCCAATGGAGTACCTGGTACAAGTTCATTACACTTGTGCAAATGTTGAGTGCCAAACACGGGTATTCAACACACAGTTTTAGGAGGGTCCATAAGGTCTCTGCTAACCCCAGTTTGTTCACTGGTTCGGTTTCTGGTCCTGTTTCGAAGTTAATAAAAAACCTGTGGTTTCTGAGAATTTTTTTGATCGATTAGAGAGCATAACTGTGGAGAATACGGATCACTTGGTGATAGATGAAACTGATGGTCCTGCTGCCCGTCAGATTAAGACTCTGAATGCTGAGGTTCAATATCTTCGTAAGCAATTCAATGCTCAGAACAGTGGTGCTGCTGGTTCAATACTGAGAAACAACGGGGCTGAACCTGTGGTTCCAAGTGGTCGGTCAGATCAAGCATGGTGTTCGTCAGAAGCTTACCTATCATCCACCCCAGATTAAGGATGCTAAGGTGGTTGTTTGCCCTCCAGTGGCTGTGGTTGATGCTGGGGCTTCCCAGTGGGCTGATTGTGTAGTCGGATACTTTCTGGATAAGAATTTACCCTATTATGCTGTGAGGAACATTGCTTTCCAATTATTGAGGAAGTTTGATCTTATGAAGGTTTCATCAAATGAGCAGGGGTTTTATTTTTTTCAGTTTTCTCAAGCTGATGCACATCTGAAGGTGACTGAGGCTGGTCCTTGGCACTTTGGAGGTAAGCTTCTTGTTTTGAAGCCCTGGTCCCCCCTAATGGTTTTTGAAAAGGAGCAATTGGCTAAGGTTCCTATTTGGGCCCAATTCTATAATTTTCCCCTGGAATTATGGACTAACGAGGGTTTGAGCTATGTTGCCAGTGCTGTAGGTGTGCCTTTGTATGCTGGTGAGTTAACGGAGAACCGTCAGAGGCTTAGTTATGCTTGGCTCTGTGTGGAGGTGGATGTTGGGGTTGTTTTACCTGAAACTGTGTCTGTGGAATATGCTGATGGGTTCTCTGCTACTATCGGCGTTAGGTATCCTTGGAAACCAGTAAAATGTATGGAATGTCATGTTTTTGGGCACTCTGAAACTCAATGTCCTTCTAAGGTTGCTGCTAAGCCTCAGAACGGGACTGCATGGGTCAGGAAAGCTGTGGTTGGTGATGAGGATGTTGTTGTGCCACCTCCGGATGATCATGTGTTCAATGGTTTTGCTGAGACTAGGGGTGTTATTGAATCAAAAAGGTCGGGGGAAGTAGCTGAAAATGGGCATTCAGGAGCTATGCTTACAGATCCTCCGTCTTCTACTCCTACTTCTATAGTGAGTGGTAATTTTTTCTCACCTCTTGCTTTGTTAGATGATGCTGGGGTTGTGGCTGACTTCGATAAGGTGGCCTTTGAGGGGGACAAAGATGAGAGCCTTATTTCTTCTGCTTCTGTGGTTGCCCCCGCTAAGAAGGGTCATGGTAGGGGAAAGGGTAAAGTTGATCCCCCTCCAGGCAAGAAGGGGGGTGGGGGTGGTCCAAAGCTGTAGCATTCATAGACAAAATTAGCTTGGGGGCCTAGAATATTAGGGATTTAAATGATCCCCTTAAGCAGAAAGAGGTCCTTTTGATGATTAGAACTCATAAATTGGGATTGGTTGGTGTTGTTGAGGCTAAGCTTCGACTTGAGAATGTTGAAAAGACATGTTTCCTTGCTCAGTGGTCTTATGCTCATAATGGTTTTCCTGGTAGGGTGGCTAGAATTTTGGTGGGGTGGGATTCTCAGCTTTTGCTTTTGCAGGTTGATGTGATTCATACTTCTTCGCAGTTACTGCTGACAAAGGTAACTACGGTCGATACACGAGTGTTCTATGCTTCTTGGGTGTATGGGAATAACTTGATAGGGGATAGGCGCAGTTTATGGGGGGAAATGATTTCCTTGGCTTCCTCTATTGGTACTACTCCTTGGATCCAGCTCGGTGATTTCAATGTGGTCAGGTGGAGGTCAGAGAGGTTTGTGGGCTTTGATGTGGGTGCTGCTTCTGAGTTTAATGCCTGCTTAATAGTATTGGTATGGATGATATGCCTTCCAAAGGTATGTGGTTTACCTGGTCAAACAAGAGGGGTGGCTCAGGGGATTTTAAGAGCAAGCTGATAGAACTCTCATGAACTCCTCTTGGATGGATTCTTTTCCTGAGTCTGAAACAACTTTTTTGCCTCCTGGAGTTTTAGAGCACTGTTTCATATTGGTGGATATTTTGTCTGCTGTCCCGAGATGGATACCTTTTAAGTTTTTTAGTTATTGGATGAAGAATGTCCAGTTCAAGTCTGAGGTGCAAAAATCTTGGGGTTTGCCTATTAGTGGCCCTTGTTGTTATCATTTGTATCGGAGGCTAACAACATTGAAACTTTTGCTGAGGTCTTTGAATAGACATTTCTTTTCCCGGATTGGGGAAAGAGTCCATCAAGCACGGGAGGAGCTTGCTTTCGCTCAGGAACAATGTGCTAAGTATCCTTTCAATGCTTCTTTGGCGAGTGAGGAGAAGGCTCTTTATGCCAAGTTTATTGATTTAAGTCTTGCAGAGGAATCTTTCAATCGACAGAAATCTAGAGTGCAATGGCTTGCTTGGGGGATCAGAATACTAGGTCTTTTCATAAGAAAATGAAGTCTCTTTGTTTGAGAAGTAAAATTCTGAGTTTAAGTGATGCTTCTGGTGCTAGGATTACTGACTCGGTGGATGTTAAAAAGGCGATTCTAGGCTATTATGAGGGGTTGTTGGGTACTCCTTTTACGCAGAAGGTTGATGCTTCTCAGGTGTTAAGGTTGGATGTGTTTCAAAGGGTGCCACGTGATATGAGGATGGGTCTAACTGCGGCTGTTTCTAGAGAGGAGATCAAGAATGCTATGTGGTCTATTAAGAAGGACAAGGCTCCAGGCCCAAATGGTTACAATGCTGGTTTTTTCCAGCAAAATTGGGACATTGTGGGGGATGAGGTGGTTAAGGCCATTCAGATGTTCTTTCAACATGGTTTTTTGCCTTGTCAATGGAATTGCACTGCTTTGACATCGGTGCCTAAGGTTCCTTTTCCTACTTCTGTCAAAGATTACCGACCCATTGCTTGTTGCAATGTGGTCGATAAATGTGTTACTAAGGTGTTAGCTAATCGATTGTTCTAATATATTTCTCATGGCTGGAACTTCAAAACTTGACACCTCCAAAAATAAAATTTCGCTATTTGTTACTATTTCGCTATTTCGAAATATAAGAATATTTGATATGGCACAATAGAGAAAGTAGACATGAGAGTGGTCTACTTCTTTTATGAATATCCAACCATGCAATTTGAATTACAAACGTTGTCCCCGTTCGATGCACGAGATTATAACATGAATAAAAAAGTTCATGTAAGATTCACATTGATGTCCCTCCGTATCCGAATATGTGTGGTAACTATTGAAAGTTCTTCATTTTTTTTTTCTTTTTTGAATTTTAATAATTAATAACACACACTTGTGCAATAACTTTGTTTGAAAATTTCGAAGAAACAAATTGAAACCATAGTTTATAAGATTTTTTTTGTGGAATCAACTCCTTTCCCTGGTAAGTGTTGCAAATTTTTTGTGGAATCAACTCCTTTCCCTGGTAAGTGTTGTTGCAAACCTGTGGGATCCGCCACAGCGCTATTTTGATAATTTGAACCATTTATATTGTAGACTCATTGTGTAGGTAAATTATGAAAATGATCGTAGCCCCATGACTTAAAAGTAAAAATAGTAAACCCTATGCCGTGGCTTAGCTAAATTTTAAAAACAGGTTTTTTGTTTTTTTTTTGTTTTTTGTCTTTATTCAATAAAAATTTGCATTTGTTATTTTTGCGTCAAGATTTTGTGGTTTCTGGATTTATCTCGTCGAGACGAATCCAAAGAGTATAAAATTATGGTCAAAAGTAATAGTTTTTTTAATAAAACCGAAAATAAACCAAAATAAATCAAATTTTCGGATTATTTTTTGTCTTTATTCACAAAACTTTAAGTTTGGTTAATAATTTTATACATTTTAGATTTCTCTCGTCGAGACAAGCCAAGAAACCACAAAAAAATCGACCTAAAACTAACAAATGCAAAAAAAATTTGAATAAGGACAAAACCAAAAAAACCAAAAAACTAGTTTTTTCAAATTAGCCAAAGCAATGGTACTTTTTTTTTTGGAAAGATGATTTGTTAAGGAGATTTGGAGAAGGTTTGTTTTTTCACTTTGTTTGAAAAGATGATTTGTTTGGAAATTGGAGAGAAGGTTTGTTTAGAAAGCGTTTTTGGTAGGATATTTTTAAAATATAAAATGCCATGCAGGAGAGAGATTTAATGAGAATGCTCCATTTTTTTTTTTTTGATGATAAGATGCTATGGGCCTTTTTGTTTAGGTTAAGGGTATCTCTAGTGTACTACCTAAAAATAGCTCATAAATTACATCTTAAAATGTTCACATAAGCATAAAATGCAAAGTATTAACCTAGCAGTTTAAATTCTAGGCAACAATTCTTTTTTGGCTTTTTCCCCTTTAATATCAAACATTACTCATACTCAGGGCATTATTTTTTAATATTCTTCCCGATTCAATCAAATTATTAAGAGGGAAGTTTTTAAGAAGATAAGCTTTACGGGTTTGATAGGGTCCAAAAAAATTATATATGAATCTTAACCGTTAATTTAGTTTTGCCTTTTGGTAGATGACATTAGCTATCGCCAAGAAAAGCCAGTCATCAGAAGCAACAAAACAAAGAAGTGATTTGGGAACAAGACCAATAAGGACAAAAGCGTCATTTCATGAAGGACGAAAGACGAAGATTGTGTTTGGTTTGAGTTTTGGGTTTTGGCTTTTGTAATGATTAGAGGGAGAAATAGAGATAATAATTAAAAATAGAGGTTAATTATTAGAGAGAGAAAAAGTGAAAAATGTGAATAATATTTGAAAATAGGGACAATGATTTGATAATAATTGAAAAAATCGGGTCTTGAAAATCCAAAATGAACAAGGCCGAAAGTTTCGTCCCTTAACTTCGGCTTTATACTCCCTCCGTCCCAAATTGGGTGTCTATTTTTGAAACCCGTGTCATTTTCAATCGCTTATATATTTCAACATGAATCTCAAAAAATATTCAATATGGATCTTGTTTGATAGTGTTCGACGAGTTTTATAATACAAAGTGTTCATAGTTACGAAAAACTTTATAAATTGAAAGATATAACAATTGAAAAATGTCACGAGTTTCAAAAATGGACATCCAATTTGGGACGGAGGGAGTATATAGTAAGGATATGCAATTATAACTAATATTATGTACGAGTTAGGGGTGATTTGGCAAAAAAACCAAAAATCATTTTTTTTGTTTTTTTCGTTTTGCCCTTGTTCAAGATTTTTTTGCATTTGTTAGTTTTACGTCAATATTTTGTGGTTTCTGGATTTATCTCGACGAGACGAATCTAACAAGTATAAAATTGTGGTCAAAACTCAAAAAAAAAATTAATAAAGCCAAAATTAATCCAATAATCCAAGTATTTTTGGCTTTATTCAAAAAAATTTGAGTTTTGACCATAAATTTAAATTTGTTAGATTCGTCTCGTCGAGATAAATCCAGGAATCACAAAATCTTGACGCAAAACTAACAAATGAAAAAAAAAATTGAATAAGGACAAAACGAAAAAAAAAAAAAAAACGGATTAAGTTTTTTTGCCAAAGGACCCCTTAAATCTATATGAACAACTTCTCTGTTTCGTTAGCTTGTGTTTATGTTTCCGTTGTAGCAAATTTTATACGACTCGCATAGTTTTTTGAAAGGTCTTCTCTCGCAAGTTTTTTTTTTTTTTTTTGGGATTTTTGTTTATATTTTTAAAAAAATTTCATTCTTTGTTAATTTTTTTTCAAATTTTGTGAATTATCTATTTGTCTCGAAATGAAGAAAAGAATGGGGATTTTATTTTTTTTGTACTTTTATACAAATATTTTTAGAAATACCCAAGATAAAATAGAAAAATCTCGAAAAGCCAACTTTTTTATTTATCTCGCTGAGATATATTAATATTTTATAAAATTTAACTTTAAATAAACTAACAAATGCATATTTTTTAAAAGAAAAACAACGCGAGGAAACCCAAAAAGCCTAGCTGAAGAAGGCCAAAAGGCTAAAACTGTTTTTTGTCTTTGGTAAAGAAAACAAATTTATTAACTGGTCATTCGAGAAATTGAAAGTGACTTTTAAAAAATGTTTTGAAAGTCGATCCGGAAAGGAAGTGGTGGAGCACGCGTGAAATGACTATTCAAAAATGCTTTGAAAATCGATCCGAAAAGGAACCGCCATCATGCATCTTTTTGAAGTTCAAGTTGGTAACCGTGTGAATCCAATGCTAAGGTCCTTCCCAAGAAAAAGAACTGTGCATCTCTGTTCAAGTATCCAAAAAGTCGATCCGGAAAGGAAGTGGATGAACGGCTCGGATCGATCGTTTGGGACCCACAACGGCGTCCCCGACGCCGTCGGTGCAAGATCGGTGCACACACATCTGTGCAGAAGGAATTACCGTTTCCATAATCAAGGAATCAAGTATCCCATCATTTTTGTTGTTTTCTAGTTTAATATAGGGAAGTGACATTGACACTCTAATTTTCTCTATTGGCACTCCCTATTTTTTTGTCATTACGTAATAGAAGAAAAAAAAAAAAAGGAGTGTCAATAGCGAAAAGTAAAGTGTCAATATCACTTCCCTTAATATATGCCCCATTTTAGCAGAATTTTTTTATTTATTTTTATAACTTAAGTGTCCAGGGCTGCTTCCAATGCATCTCGACTCCTTTTGGGGGCATAATCTTCCGCTCAACTAAAATCCAAGCAACACTCTTTGTTATTGAATGTGAGCAAACTACCCATTTATAAGGGAGCACCCCAACGACTTTAATTTCTCGATAGATGCGAAATTGGCTGGAATCTGGGCAATTTGGTCTCATAATTTTTACTTTTAGTTGTAAGGTTAACGGACATAACGGACCACATAACGGCTAGGTGATTTGTGATGTACGGTTGTAAACCAGAAGGGAGAACAAATGTAATTTCCAAAACGAGAGAGGGAAGGTCAGTGTAATTTGCCTTATTTTTCATTGGCACTTGCGTGTTTGACTCCCTAGCAACACCAGATTAATTCACCGTTTCACTATAAAAACACACTTCTAGGAAAAGAGACCTATTCCCCCCAAACCCTCTCTCTCTCTCTCTCTCTCTCTCTCTCTCTCTCTCTCTCTCTCTCTCCATACAGTTATACAAACAAAAAATCATACTCCTCAGGAATTTCTACTCTCCTTTTCGCTCTATATCATCTATATTAACGTGCATATCAACACATATAGTATACATCTAAGTTTGTTCTGCGGCAGTAGTTGGGGTATTCTTGATCATCTCCAACCAAATGGCTTCGTCTTTCACAACACTTGAGTTCATGAACAACTACCCTTCACACCTTTTGCCCTCCTCTCCAAAACTCTTGATATGTAAAATATTCGATTCTAAGGTTCAAAAAGGGTTTTTAGGTCCATGTAATTTTTTCTTATTTATTTTGTTATTTTTAATTATTTTGGAAAAATCATGTACTGGTAGTATATTCATGCATCCATCAAAATTTATAGGCCCATAATCTAGCCCATTTGCTGGAAATGGCGCCTTATATTATAGCCCATTTGTTAGAAATGGCCAATATGAGGTCATAATTGCCCATTTTTTAGAGCCCGCCCAACCCCCTAATTTTCTGTTTAAAAAGGTTCGCCACTCCATTTCCCGCTCCCAAACCATTTCGATCGTTGCGTTTTTAGATTCGTCCCTCTCTGAGCTTCCTCTTTCCAAAATGGAGGTAAATCAATCTCTCTCTCTCTCTCTCTCTCTCTCAGCGATCCATGTGTAGGTTTCAATTGATTGAGTTTTTCCGCAAGTAACTTTCACCGATCCATGTGTAGCTTGTCAGTTTGAACAATGTTTGAATGATCTGATATCAAATCAATCTATCTCTCTCTCTCTCTCTCTCTCTCAGCGATCCATGTGTAGGTTTCAATTGATTTGAGTTTTTCCGAAAAATTGGACAATTAATTGATTTGAATTTTTCAACTGAGTTTTCATTGATTTGTAGGTTTTCTCTCTCTCTCTCTCTCTCTCTCTCTCTCTCTCTCTCTCTCTCAGCGATCAATTGATTGATTGAGTTTTTTAAGTGATTGAGTTTTTCAATTGATTGAGTTTCAATTGATACGTCTATCGAATTTGGACATATCTGTGTTTAATGCGAATTGATTTCAGATTGTCTGTTTGAACCTTGTTTGAATGATCTCCCTTACTGCCATCCATGTGTAGCTTTCAATTGATGAAGTTTTTCCCCAACTCACCGTTGTTTAATGCGAATTGATTTCAGCTTGTCTGTTTGAACCTTGTTTGAATGATCTGATATTTTTGGTGTAGCTTGTCTGTTTGAACAATGTTTGAATGATCTGATATTAAATCAATCTATCTCTCTCTCAGCGATCCATGTGTAGGTTTCAATTGATTTGAGTTTTTCCGCAAAATTGGACAATTGATTGACTTGAGTTTTTCAACTGAGTTTTCATTGATGTGTAGGTTTTCTATCTCTCTCTCTCTCTCTCTGTGTGTGATCAATTGATTGAGTTTCAATTGATCCATCTGTCGAATTTGGACATATCTGCGTTTAATGTGAATGGATTTCAGATTGTCTGTTTAAACCTTGTTTGAATGATCTCTCTTACTGCGATCCATGTGTAGCTTTCAATTGATGAAGTTTTTCCCCAACTCACTGTTGTTTAATGCGAATTGATTTCAGCTTGTCTGTTTGAACCTTGTTTGAATGATCTGATATTTTTGCAGCCTGTTGAAATTTTTCTCGGTGAAGAGAACCTGGTGTGTTTGTTGTGTGAAGAAGACATTGTTTATGAGGCTCTTGCTATGAATTGCGTGGGAGACCACAAACTACATAAATCTTGTGTCCAAGTCTTTGAAGACTCAAATAACTGTCCAATTTGTTTCGGTCGTGTCGTTCTAAATGATGGTAAAGTTGACTACAAACCATCGGCACCTGAGGTCTATTCTTGTACTCTTGTATATTAGTCCTTCTAATACTTGTAATTAGTGTATCCTATTGTTAACTTTTTTATTTGCTTTAGGACATTATTAGTGCTTACCAAACCCTTACTGAGCATTTTAAGGAAACACTTTCACTGAAATCTTGTCATTCTGTTCTAATGGATCCTTCTGGTAAAATGGTCAAATTCTTCCTTGGGAAGAAAATTCTACTCGTTAATGTTCTGCATCCTGTCGTAAAATTGCTGAAAGTAGGTATCAGAACTTTTTAATGCTTGTAATTATTATTGTGTTATGATATTAATTTAACCATTTTTTGTTGTTGAAGAATGCTTCTGAGAAGTCGTATTTGTTTCGACTCCTTCCTGATTTCCTATTCGAGGCCTGCTGCTTCGACGAAAATTTGACTTTACGTTGCTGTTCGATTTTGAGTAAAGTTTCTGTGATGTTTGTGAGCATTGTTTGATTATATTTGTTTTGATGCAGCCCATTGATCCCAAGGCTAGTTTTGTCACAATTTGCAAATTTGTGGAAGCTGCAGTTACAGAATCCGTCTATCTGGGTGAAGGTATTACTTGGTTTGTTTTTCTGTGTTATTCTGTGTTCCATTTGTAATTTATTAATTTTTCATGTAATTTAGATTATAGCCGGTTGTTCGACCATTTCTCCGATCCTATAGAAGATTATTTTGGAGACACTTTCAAGCATTTGTATATAGCTGATATTCCACCAGAGGCTCTCTGCCTCTTGGACGTTGAGAAGAAACAACTAATCCTGAACAAGAAGAGTTCAGCAATTAGGGGATTGAAGGGTAAAGATGATTATCCTGGGGTAGCTGAAAAAATCCCTGTGATTGCATTTTTTTCATCCCTTCAAGCTGAAAATGAGGTGCCACCTAATCTTGTAAGGCTAGTTGATGTGATGTTTGAATTTGCTGAAATTGCAATAGGGGAGTCTAGGTTTCTTCACCGGGCCATCTGGTGGAATATCAGCTATATACAAATGCTTGAGAGTGTCTCCAAAATAATCTTCAATAGGATCGGAGAAATGGTCGAACAACCGGCTATAATCTAAATTACATGAAAAATTAATAAATTACAAGTGGAACACAGAATAACACAGAAAAACAAACCAAGTAATACCTTCACCCAGATAGACGGATTCTGTAACTGCAGTTTCCACAAATTTGCAAATTGTGACAGAACTAGCCTTGGGATCAATGGACTGCATCAAAACAAATATAATCAAACAATGCTCACAAACATCACAGAAACTTTACTCAAAATCGAACAGCAACGTACAGTCAAATTTTTGTCGAAGCAGCAGGCCTCAAATAGGAAATCAGGAAGGAGTCGAAACAAATACGACTTCTCAGAAGCATTCTCCAACAACAAAAAAGGTTAAATTAATATCATAACACAATAATAACTACAAGCATTAAAAAGTTCTGATACCTACTTTCAGCGATTTTACGACAGGATGCAGAACATTAACGAGTAGAATTTTCTTCCCAACGAAGAATTTGACCATTTTACCAGAATGATCCATTAGAACAGAATGACAAGATTTCAGTGAAAGTGTTTCCTTAAAATGCTCAGTAAGGGTTTGGTAAGCACTGATAATGTCCTGAAGCAAATAAAAAAAGTTAACAATAGGATACACTAATTACAAGTATTAGAAGGACTAATATACAAGAGTACAAAAATAGACCTTAGGTGCCGATGGTTTGTAGTCAACTTTACCATCATTCAGAACGACACGACCGAAACAAATTGGACAGTTATTTGAGTCTTCAAAGACTTGGACACAAGATTTATGTAGTTTGTGGTCTCCCACGCAATTCATAGCAAGAGCCTCGTAAACAATGTCTTCTTCACACAACAAACACACCAGGTTCTCTTCACCGAGAAAAATTTCAACAGGCTGCAAAAATATCAGATCATTCAAACAAGGTTCAAACAGACAAGCTGAAATCAATTTGCATTAAACAACGGTGAGTTGGGGAAAAACTTCATCAATTGAAAGCTACACATGGATCGCAGTAAGAGAGATCATTCAAACAAGGTTCAAACAGACAATCTGAAATCCATTCGCATTAAACACAGATATGTCCAAATTCAACAGATGGATCAATTGAAACTCAATCAATTGATCACAGAGAGAGAGAGAGAGAGAGAGAGAGAGAGAGAGAGAGAGAGAGAGAGAACCTACACATCAATGAAAACTTAGTTGAAAAACTCAAATCAATCAATTGTCCAATTTTGCGGAAAAACTCAAATCAATTGAAACCTACACATGGATCGCTGAGAGAGAGATAGATTGATTTAATATCAGATCATTCAAACATTGTTCAAACAGACAAGCTACACCAAAAATATCAGATCATTCAAACAAGGTTCAAACAGACAAGCTGAAATCAATTCGCATTAAACAACGGTGAGTTGGGGAAAAACTTCATCAATTGAAAGCTACACATGGATGGCAGTAAGGGAGATCATTCAAACAAGGTTCAAACAGACAATCTGAAATCAATTCGCATTAAACACAGATATGTCCAAATTCGACAGATGTATCAATTGAAACTCAATCAATTGAAAAACTCAATCACTTGAAAAACTCAATCAATCAATTGATCGCTGAGAGAGAGAGAGAGAGAGAGAGAGAGAGGGAGAAAACCTACACATCAATGAAAACTCAGTTGAAAAACTCAAATCAATCAATTGTCCAATTTTCTGAAAAAACTCAAATCAATTGAAACCTACACATGGATCGCTGAGAGAGAGAGAGAGAGAGAGAGAGAGAGAGAGAGAGATAGATTGATTTAATATCAGATCATTCAAACATTGTTCAAACTGACAAGCTACACATGGATCGGTAAAAGTTACTTGCGGAAAAACTCAATCAATTGAAACCTACACATGGATCGCTGAGAGAGAGAGAGAGAGAGAGAGAGAGAGAGATTGATTTACCTCCATTTTGGAAAGAGGAAGCTCAGAGAGGGACGAATCTGAAAACGCAACGATCGAAATGGTTTGGGAGCGGGAAATGGAGTGGCGAACCTTTTTAAACAGAAAATTAGGGGGTTGGGCGGGCTCTAAAAAATGGGCAATTATGACCTCATATTGGTCATTTCCAACAAATGGGCTATAATATAAGGCGCCATTTCCAGCAAATGGGCTAGATTATGGGCCTATAAATTTTGATGGATGCATGAATATACTACTACATGATTTTTCCAAAATAATTAAAAATAACAAAATAAATAAGAAAAAGTTACATGGACCTAAAAACCCTTTTTGAACCTTAGAATCGAATATTTTACATATCAAGAGTTTTGGAGAGGAGGGCAAAAGGTGTGAAGGGTAGTTGTTCATGAACTCAAGTGCTGTGAAAGACGAAGCCATTTGGTTGGAGATGATCAAGAATACCCCAACTACTGCCGCAGAACAAACTTAGATGTATACTATATGTGTTGATATGCACGTTAATATAGATGATATAGAGCGAAAAGGAGAGTAGAAATTCCTGAGGAGTATGATTTTTTGTTTGTATAACTGTATGGAGAGAGAGAGAGAGAGAGAGAGAGAGAGAGAGAGAGAGAGAGAGAGAGAGAGGGTTTGGGGGGAATAGGTCTCTTTTCCTAGAAGTGTGTTTTTATAGTGAAACAGTGAATTAATCTGGTGTTGCTGGGGAGTCAAACACGCAAGTGCCAATGAAAAATAAGGCAAATTACACTGACCTTCCCCCTCTCGTTTTGGAAATTACATTTGTTCTCCCTTCTGGTTTACAACTGTACATCACAAATCACCTAGCCGTTATGTGGTCCGTTATGTCCGTTAACCTTACGACTAAAAGTAAAAATTATGAGACCAAATTGCCCAGATTCCAGCCAATTTCGCATCTATCGAGAAATTAAAGTCGTTGGGGTGCTCCCTTATAAATGGGTAGTTTGCTCACATTCAATAACAAAGAGTGTTGCTTGGATTTTAGTTGAGCGGAAGATTATGCCCCCAAAAGGAGTCGAGATGCATTGGAAGCAACCCTGGACACTTAAGTTATAAAAATAAATAAAAAAATTCTGCTAAAATGGGGAAATGGGGCATATATTAAGGGAAGTGATATTGACACTTTACTTTTCGCTATTGACACTCCTTTTTTTTTTTCTCTATTACGTAATGACAAAAAAACAGGGAGTGCCAATAGAGAAAATTAGAGTGTCAATGTCACTTCCCTATATTAAACTAGAAAACAACAAAAATGATGGGATACTTGATTCCTTGATTATGGAAACGCTAATTCCTTCCGCACAGATGTGTGTGCACCGATCTTGCACCGACGGCGTCGGGGACGCCGTTGTGGGTCCCAAACGATCGATCCGAGCCATTCATCCACTTCCTTTCCGGATCGACTTTTCGGATACTTGAACAGAGATGCACAGTTCTTTTTCTTGGGAAGGACCTTAGCATTGGATTCGCACGGTTACCAACTTGAACTTCAAAAAGATGCATGATGGCGGTTCCTTTTCGGATCGATTTTCAAAGCATTTTTGAATAGTCATTTCACGCGTGCTCCACCACTTCCTTTCCGGATCGACTTTCAAAACATTTTTTAAAAGTCACTTTCAATTTCTCGAATGACTAGTTAATAAATTTGTTTTCTTTACCAAAGACAAAAAACAGTTTTAGCCTTTTGGCCTTCTTCAGCTAGGCTTTTTGGGTTTCCTCACGTTGTTTTTCTTTTAAAAAATATGCATTTGTTAGTTTATTTAAAGTTAAATTTTATAAAATATTAATTTATCTCAGCGAGATAAATAAAAAAGTTGGCTTTTCGAGATTTTTCGATTTTATCTTGGGTATTTCTAAAAATATTTGTATAAAAGTACAAAAAAAAATAAAATCCCCATTCGTTTCGTCATTTCGAGACAAATAGATAATTCACAAAATTTGAAAAAAATTAACAAAGAATGCAATTTTTTTAAAAAATATAAACAAAAATCCCCCCCAAAAAAAAAAACTTGCGAGAGAAGACCTTTCAAAAAACTATGCGAGTCGTATAAAATTTGCTACAACGGAAACATAAACACAAGCTAACGAAACAGAGAAGTTGTTCATATAGATTTAAGGGGTCCTTTGGCAAAAAAACTTAATCCGTTTTTTTTTTTTTTTTTTCGTTTTGTCCTTATTCAATTTTTTTTTTTCATTTGTTAGTTTTGCGTCAAGGTTTTGTGATTTCTGGATTTATCTCGACGAGACGAATCTAACAAATATAAATTTATGGTCAAAACTCAAATTTTTTTGAATAAAGCCAAAAATACTTGGATTATTTGATTAATTTTGGCTTTATTAATTTTTTTTTTGAGTTTTGACCACAATTTTATACTTGTTAGATTCGTCTCGTCGAGATAAATCCAGAAACCACAAAATATTGACGTAAAACTAACAAATGCAAAAAAATCTTGAACAAGGGCAAAACGAAAAAACCAAAAAATTGATTTTTGGTTTTTTTTGCCAAATCACCCCTAACTTGTACATAATATTAGTTATAATTGCATATCCTTACTATATACTCCCTCTGTCCCAAATTGGATGTCCATTTTTGAAACTCGTGACATTTTTCAATTGTTATATCTTTCAATTTATAAAGTTTTTTGTAACTATGAACACTTTGTATTATAAAACTCGTCGAACACTATCAAACAAGATCCGTATTGAGTATTTTTTGAGATTCATGTTGAAATATATAAGCGATTGAAAATGACACGGGTTTCAAAAATAGACATCCAATTTGGGACGGAGGGAGTATAAAAATCCAGAGTTAAGGGACGAAACTTTCGGCCTTGTTCATTTTGGACTTTCAAGACCTGATTTTTTCAATTATTATCAAATCATTGTCCGTATTTTCAAATATTATTCACATTTTTCACTTTTTCTCTCTCTAATAATTAACCTCTATTTTTAATTATTATCTCTATTTCTCCCTCTAATCATTACAAAAGCCAAAACCCAAAACTCAAACCAAACTCAATCTTCGTCTTTCGTCCTTCATGAAATGACGCTTTTGTCCTTATTGGTTTTGTTCCCAAATCACTTCTTTGTTTCGTTGCTTCTGATGACTGGCTTTTCTTGGCGATAGCTAATGTCATCTACCAAAAGGCAAAACTAAATTAACGGTTAAGATTCATATATAGTTTTTTTGGACCCTATCAAACCCCGTAAAGCTTATCTTCTTAAAAACTTCCCTCTTAATAATTTGATTGAATCAGGAAGAATATTAAAAAATAATGCCCTGAGTATGAGTAATGTTTGATATTAAAGGGGAAAAAGCCCAAAAAGAATTGTTGCCTAGAATTTAAACTGCTAGGTTAATACTTTGCATTTTATGCTTATGTGTACATTTTAAGATGTAATTTATGAGCTATTTTTAGGTAGTACACTAGAGATACCCTTAACCTAAACAAAAAGGCCCATAGCATCTTATCATCAAAAAATAAAATAAAATGGAGCATTCTCATTAAATCTCTCTCCTGCATGGCATTTTATATTTTAAAAATATCCTACCAAAAACGCTTTCCAAACAAACCTTCTCTCAATTTCCAAACAAATCATCTTTTCAAACAAAGTGAAAAAACAAACCTTCTCCAAATCTCCTTAACAAATCATCTTTCCAAAAAAAAAAGTACCATTGCTTTGGCTAATTTGAAAAAACTAGTTTTTTGGTTTTTTTGGTTGTCCTTATTCAAATTTTTTTTTGCATTTGTTAGTTTTAGGTCGATTTTTTTTGTGGTTTCTTGGCTTGTCTCGACGAGAGAAATCTAAAATGTATAAAATTATTAACCAAACATAAAGTTTTGTGAATAAAGACAAAGAATAATCCGAAAATTTGATTTATTTTGGTTTATTTTCGGCTTTATTAAAAAAACTATTACTTTTGACCATAATTTTATACTCTTTGGATTCGTCTCGACGAGATAAATCCAGAAACCACAAAATCTTGACGCAAAAATAACAAATGCAAAATTTTTTTGAATAAAGACAAAAAAAAAAAAAAAAAACAAAAAACCTGTTTTTAAAATTTAGCTAAGCCACGGCATAGGGTTTACTATTTTTACTTTTAAGTCACGGGGCTATGATCATTTTCATAATTTACCTACACAATGAGTCTACAATATAAATGGTTCAAATTATCAAAATAGCGCTGTGGCGGATCCCACAGGTTTGCAACAACACTTACCAGGGAAAGGAGTTGATTCCACAAAAAATTTGCAACAACACTTACCAGGGAAAGGAGTTGATTCCACAAAAAAAATCTTATAAACTATGGTTTCAGTTTGTTTCTTCGAAATTTTCAAAGAAAGTTATTGCACAAGTGTGTGTTGTTAATTATTAAAATTCAAAAAAGAAAAAAAAATGAAGAACTTTCAATAGTTACCACACATATTCGGATACGGAGGGACATCAATGTGAATCTTACATGAACTTTTTTATTCATGTTATAATCTCGTGCATCGAACGGGGACAACGTTTTTAATTCAAATTGCATGGTTGGATATTCATAAAAGAA
The DNA here is from genome assembly GCA_020921065.1 of Vaccinium darrowii. NCBI lineage: Eukaryota > Viridiplantae > Streptophyta > Magnoliopsida > Ericales > Ericaceae > Vaccinium > Vaccinium darrowii. The sequence continues at coordinate 15,470,494 of CM037159.1, read as the reverse complement.
GTAGACCACTCTCATGTCTACTTTCTATATTGTGCCATATCAAATATTCTTATATTTCGAAATAGCGAAATAGTAACAAATAGCGAAATTTTATTTTTGGAGGTGTCAAGTTTTGAAGTTCCAGCCATGAGAAATATATTAGAACTCAAAGTTCAAATTTTAAAACGAAAATGAACAAGTTCTTTAATTTGTTAATATCTTAGGGTAAGTATTTTATTTAATCCTATTTATATATGTCTAACATCTACTTATTTAGTTTATTGGTCCTATAGATGATTAATATTTGTCTGTATCTAACGTAAATTTTCTAATTTTGAATGTAATTTTATATGGTATGATTTATTATCAAGTACAAATATTGATATTTTGTATGTAGTGGTATAGAAAGAATGAAATTTCCAACGTGCAAAGAAAATTATATGCTGGAAGAGTGCACAAAAATTCTCGAAAGATGTAATAACCCGAAATTTCGTAGATAAAAATTTCGATTTATTAATTCGATTAGTTATTTTTAATATCGCTAAACAAAATATTTTATTAGTTAGTTAAATAATTTGAATGAAACTAGATCTAGTTTGTTTATTTCCTTTTATTTATTTTTCCGCGCCGTAAAATCAACGCGTGCACACCGAGTATTTCACTACATCGCATCCGGAAGGCCTACTAATTTTTCCAACTCTTATGTTGTCCTATTTTGACTAGCCTTAGCCTATTTAAAAAACTAATTAGACATGTGCTCAATTTTGTCTTCCTACTAATTTTGACTTTACTAAACCTAATTTGTATTTTTTTGAATTAATGAGAAGAAAGAAAATTTGACTACTTAACAAGGTAGGCTACTTACCCAATTACAATCTTCTATAAATAGCTCACTCACCTTGCTTCATTTCTCACACCAAAATCTCCCAACTTCTCCACTTTGTGCTTTCTAGTGTTCTTGAATGAGTTCTTGAGTGTTCTTGTTGAAACTCATCCTAAACCACCACACTCCACCACTCTCGACCACCCCTAGATCTTAGAAAGGTAGAATAAGTTAGCAAGAAAGTGTTCAAGCAAAGGTCGACTAGTCGTTACACCGCCGGAATTCAACTAGCTTATCGGCTTCCGACTAATCATCGGAATTAAGGTAGATACTTTATCTTAACTTTAGATTAGTATTTACTAGTTCATATTAAGGAGGTTATTATTTTGCTTAAACATGCCTAATTATGATTAAACGTAATTATGTTGGTGATTAGTGATTTTATGAACAATTAGACTTTGAAAATCACACTTAGTCGTTACTATGCACGATTTAAAATTTATTTATCAAAATGCACCGTTATAATGCCCGATGGACTTTTGGAAACCTAAAATATCCAGTTATAATGCCCGAATGAAAATCGACTTTTCAAATTTACGCCGTTATGCTGCCCAATTGATTTTTTGGAAAATAGCCGACTAAACTTTTCTTAAAGCGACTTCAAAGTGTTTTGACTGTACTTGGACTGTTGAGATTAACCCAAGGCTAACACCCTTGAGGGTCTGTCAAAAAGGATATGCCTAGCGCTGTCTAAGAAAGGAATGGTGCCAGTAACTGCATTCGTGCGGCCATCCAGCCTGGGACTCTCCTGGTTATCTCATTTGTCTAAAGAAAGTCACCGACGAGATTTATACCTAAAGTAACACGGTTATCGTGAAGTATTTTTAAACGAAAAGTTTATCGTGAAACGATTTCTAAACAAAAGATTTTTTATGTAATATGGCATGTGCATGTTTTCCGAGACGGTACGACACGATACGTTTTTCAAGAAAATGATCGATTGTTTTTACAAGAAGAAATAGAGATGAGAATGAAAATGATGCTGTAATTAAAATACTGCCATTAGAGTCCCGCCTCAGTTCCCCGGTGTGAACTGGTGGTCAAAGCTCAATGGAACTATACTATAAACAATACTGCCATTGGAGTCCCGCCTCAGTTCCCCGGTGTGAACTGGTGGTCAAAGCTCAATGGAACTATACTATAAACAATACTGCCATTGGAGTCCCGCCTCAGTTCCCCGGGGTGAACTGGTGGTCAAAGCTCAATGGAACTATACGGTAGTGCTGTTTGAAGTTTCTCCTCAAATTCCGCGGGTGAATTTGACGGATAGAACTTACTCAGTACAACACATAGCAAGCGGACCTCATAAACAGACTGGTGGGGATTCAGTGATATGGGTAGCCGGGACTATGTCGTGTGTGACGCGGAGTTAGCGGACCTCATACTGCAGGAGTCAGTTTATGGGTGGCCGACCCTTCGAACGGAAAGGTTGGTGACCGTTAGAAAGGGGTTGTAGAACGGGCCAATAACTTTCGAGAGATGTAAGATGTTGACATGGTTGAAATTTGAAGAAGAATGCTGTTATGAGAAAATAATATGAGATACTGACACTGTACTCTGATTTTTATTAAAAGAAACGAGATACTGATACTGTACTCTGATTTTTATTAAAAGAAACGAGATACTGATACTATACTCTGATTTTTCTTAAAAGAAACGAGATACTGATTTTATTAAAGCTGCACTCTGATTTGATCTGATTTGATATTGATGCATTGACACGCATGAACCTACTGTTTTGAGAAATGATTTTCAACTATTTACTTGCCACCTACAATATTGTTCTAGAATTGCTAGTTTAAAGTTGGGGTAAGGTATCTATTGAGCGTCCTCGCTCACGGTTTGCCCTGGCATAATACCACAATGTTGCTTCGCAACTCTGCGTATTATGCTAGATTATCACGTTGGACAGGTGGACCTCTATGGAGAACACGGAGCCGGAGGAGCTGCCGAGATGGAGATCCACCAGGCAGAGAGATTTGCGGAGTCATAGAGTCCACCCGGTCTATCTTTTTGTAATCTGTGAAGGATAGATCATCTATATGTATTTTTGGTTATTATTATTACCGTTTAAGACCGACTTTAAATTGTAATAATAATCCATAACGTATCCCAAAAATGCGGGGCGTTACAAAAGAAGTTGAAAAACATATGCAGGTCAGACCAAAGTCTTAGGGCAAATATTCAAATTATGCTTCTATAAAAAGCCAACAAATTTTTGTGAAATTGTTAAGCCACTACAGTTTTTCATTTTATAAGAGTTCATCTTCCTTAGTGAAGTGATAACCCAAGTGCATAGTCTCAATTTATTCTCTCAAATATGTCTAGGTACCACCGACCTTGGTTGGTTAAGTTTTTATCACGCAATCATTTTACTACACCATTGGTGTAGTGGTCCAGTGGTACCAAGCCTCAATACTAACTCTGGATCGTTAAGTTTTTATTGAGTTTGAGTTCGCGAAGCTATTAAGAAACAAGCCTCAACATTAGCATGCTTGCCCCGAATCGACCTGATATGAGATTACATAAAGAAATGAGATTACATTATTTCATTGAGCTTGCTTTCCTTTAAAGAAATGAGATTACATTATTTCCTATAATTCGAAAAGTAATACGTTGATGTACAAACTAAAAAACTATGGATTGTATCACTATTTCAAAATAGATGCTCTCGTAGCTTGTATAGATATAGGTGCACATGCGCAATCATAACTTCCACTATAATATTCTACTAAAAATATATAATTATTGTTGGCTCGTTAAGACTCGTGAAAGGGTTCGAGCTTGAGTCAAGCTTCGACTAGCTTGGTTCGTGCTTTGTTCGTTAACTTTTCACTATATTTGAGCTCGAGCTAGCTAAAAATTTAATAAACAAACTTTAACACGGCACAGGCTCGTTTGTAGCCCTATTTGTATATCTATATTTTGTTGAGACGAACCTATAATTCATAAAAAAAAATGACGGCAAACTAAAAAGTGAATTTTTTTTTTGAAAAGACAAAAAAATAAAAATTATTAAGTCAATCCATCCCTAGGTTTAGCTAATTCGTTTGAAGAGCTTTTAAGAGGAGTGACAATAGTCACAATATTATCTATATAGAGAATGGCTTTTGTTTGTTTCGATTGAGATATGATATACTCACAAAGACCAAGAGATAAGAGGAGTGAAGTTTTTCCTCACTGATAAATAATTTGGCTATTTATTTGTCGGATTAGTGAGAGATTTATCCGCATATATAAATAATTCTGACCCCTTTATGTTCGGTTCTCAAAAAAAAAAAAAAAAAAATTATATCTGGTCACACATGAATTAATTGTTAACAGTCCTCACCCTATTCATTATATATCTATCTCTATATTTAGTTTCCAAAACACAAAATTTACATCATTTAGCATAATTTCAAGAGAGGAAAAAAAACGTTATTTGTGTAATCCATTTGTATTTGTAGCTGCAAGAGGGCTGCAAACGAACTGAACTGCTCACGAGTAGCTCGTGGCTCGATTCGTTGAGGCTCGGCTCGATTTTCAAACTCGTTTAGTTAACGAGCTCTTTAAAACTCGGCTTGATTGCATAGGTTTGGCTCATTTAAGGAGGCTCATTAAGTAAATTACCCTGGCTTGGCTTGTTTATGACTGAGCCGAGCTCAATTTTTTTGGCTTGTTTACTTAATAAGCCAAGCTCAAACACTACAAAGCTTGGCTCAGCTCGTTTGCAACCCTCTGCAACAATATGGAATGTGAACCAAATGTGTGTCCCAAGTACCGGTAGGTAAAGGGGGCGACAGTGCGTTAGCTACAAATAGAATTATCATGCACGGGCTTAACTAAAGTACCAGTGGCCTAGTGGTAGAATAGTACCCTGCCACGGTCCAGACCCGGGTTCGATTCCCGGCTGGTGCATTGTAAGGAGCTATGACGAAACCTGTGCTATTTGTGGCGGTAGGGTCTGCCACATTTATCTGATCAATTGGATTGTAAACATGGCACTGCTGAGCTCCTTCATTTCTTTTTATTTTTTTTGGTTTTCCAATTTTGTATCAAGGATGGAACCCGAGTTCCTATAGTGAAACAAGTGCATCAGGGTTGTAGTGCGTCTCAATGAAAACATTTCCAACTTAATAGGGCTGGCTCTGAGATTTATTGTACATATAAGATTTGAGTTGAAAGTTATAAATTCAATTTAATTAGTTGATGTTATAGTGAAATACATGAGTGTTCTTTGTTCAATACCTATGACTTACCCACTGTAATGCCCCATGTAGACCACTGGCCCAATACCCTGATTTGATCCAAATTATGCCAGTCGATTTTGGTATGAGAGCATAGTTAATTGTTCTCGCTTTGCTATCCTGCCATTGCAATGTAATAATTCCATTTCTTGGTGGTACCATTGTTAGCTTTTATATATTTGATGCCTGTGGATTTGGGTTTCCTTTGTCTCTTCGTGTGCGTTTTGTATGTCTTCCTTCTATTGTTCTTGCATGTGTGATTTTGTATGTAGAGCCGGCTCATACATTTCGGCGGCCTAAATCGAACTTATTAAACGAGGCCCAAGACTTAAATTGGCATATAAAGGATCACCTTATGATAATAAAAAAACACTTTACAACACGTTTGTCCACCAAACAAATAAGAAACAGAGCAATACTATTCAAGTCAGACAGAGGATAGCCTACTGCCTACGATATAATATTTGCAAAAGCAGGAAACATGAGCTGATGAGCATAAAACTCTAATCAAGGCTCCAAGCCTCCAAATTCCAATCAGTAGTCGGCACCCATAAGATTTAAAAAAAAACTCTACCATATTAGTAGATTCACCAGAATCACCACCATAAAACAAAGAAAATCTTATTTTTTTTATTTATCAATTAGGGCATACGGTAATGAAGAAATTACTTGATGGATGTGGAGATTTGAAGATGGTAAAAGAGGGGGGCCTTCAAAATTCAAGCTGAATACTTGTGTCGTCTGCCTTCCTTCACGTTCTAATATCAAGGAATTTCTGATCTACGGTTTTCTCTCCAACAATTGCTTCTTCCACGGTCGAAAGGAGTACGGAGTAAGGACTCCTTGTTTATCTTTTCCTTTACCTTTTTCGTTGCAGAAGTGAGACTGTGAGAGTGATGGAGGGGCACCCCATGAATTTGGGCCCTAAATTCTAATTGGGCCCTAAATTCAAATTGGGCCATTTTTTGTATGGATGGGTTACAAAAAAATTGTATTGGGCTTAGTATATATATGTAGGAGTCCTAACTAATTGGGGGCCCTAAAATTTTTGGTTTTTTGGTGGGCCTAAAGCCCAGGGTTTATCAGACTTGTGTATGAGCCGGTTCTGTTTGTATGTTTCCATTGGTTGGATAGAGCTGACACAAACGCAAAGGAGGGTCAGTTCGGGCGATCACCATACTCAAGTTTTAAAAAAAATTACTAAATTCATATTTTTTTTAAAACTTGAGTTTGGTAGTCGCCCAAAGGTGGGCTGGTGGTCGACCGGAGGTGGGTGGTGATTGTTTTTTGAAATTTATGTTCGAAATTAAAAAATTTAAAAATTAGTGACATTTCACTAATTTTTTTGGTTGCCAGAAGTGGTCGGCCAGAGGTGGGGTGGTAGTCGGTCGGAAGTGGGGTGGTGTTATTATTATTTTTTTATGTTCAAAATTAAAATATTTAAAAATTAGTGACATTTCACTAATTTTTTTGGTTGCCAGAAATGGTCGACGAAAGGTAGGGTGGTGGTTGGCTAGAGGTGGGTGGCGGTTTTTTTGAATTTTATGTTTGAAATTAGAATTTTAAAAAATTATTGACATTTCACTAATTTTTTTGGTTACCGGAAGTGGTCGGACAGTGGGGTTGTGGTCGGCCGGATGTGGGTTGGTGATTTTTTTGAATTTTATGTTTAAAATTAGAAATTTTAAAAATTAATGACATTTCACTAATTTTTTTGGTCGCCAGAAGTGGTGAGCCAGAGATGGGGTGGTGGTCAGCCGGAGGTGGGGTGACGATTTTTTTGAATTTTATGTATGAAATTAGAACTTGTAAAACTTAGTGACAATTCACTAATTTTTTTCGTCTTTATGTTCGATTGCAAAAGTTCTTTGTTCTTCTATTTAAAAATGTCAAATGTTTTTTGTTTTTATGTTCGATTGCAAAAGTTTCTAATCCTTCCCTTTAAAAATATCAAATGATTTGGATTTTTGGCTAAGTGGCCCAAGTTATAATTAGTTTTTTATTCGGTTAGAATGGAACGAGGGACTAAAAATTAGAGACGGAGGGAGTAGTCTTAGGCGCTTAATATGATTTTCCGATGTTTGATCAAGAACAAGAAGGTTCGTGAAGCTGGCTGTTTTTTATTTGAGATCATCAAGAACGAATGTCCTCCAACTCGTTCAAATTGTGCAGCGTCCATCAAGATGTTCTTTGATTAGTTCGCGACTTCGTATTATAAAAAAATAAATTATCAACAAATGCAACCATTTTTTTAAAAAAATTTTCTTTTAAAAAATGCAACCATTTTTTTTTTAATTCTTTTAATCAAGACAAATTATCAACAATTAGTTATGAGAAAAATAAATTAATCTAGTCAAAAGTCGTGCCCAAATATTTTATTTTATCGAAAAGGGAAAAGATGTACATGGAACTCTACCTTAGAGCATCTCCAGGAGCCTCAACAAAGCTCCGGCGAGGCCAAATGTGGCGAGAAACCTCCCCCAAAGCCACACCCAGCTCCCTCTCTTCTCCCCTAGCTATCCTAGTTTTTTCTACAGTACCTCGCTACAGAACTTGAGGCACTATAACCTCGCTTCCTCCTCTCCTGCCGCCGTGCTTCGATGGCGGCTACTTCTACCGGGTCTCTCTGTCTCGCACTGGGTATCTTCGGCCGGCGTGCTTTGATAGCAGCCTCCCTTTCTCTCTCTTCCAGTCGCCGGAAATGTCCAAGTCGACGAAAAAAAAGAAAGAAACTTGATCGTAAAATCATTTTGATACAAGTGAATTGTAGCTCTCGTCGAGACAATACTAGTGGTGCAAGAACCGTCACTGGTAGAGTCGTGCGGTGGTCGCACTCGCCAGACAAAGGTGGCACGTGCCCGCGGGAGGAGGACGAAGATCAACGCATGTTTTTGTTGTTGTTGTTGTTGAGGCAAATGGCTAGACTGTTGGTGGCCAATCTAAAGCACATCCGGTGATCTGGCAGTACAACTCAGCGGATTGGTTCCACCGAGGAAGCGAAGGGTCCCCGAGGTCCTATGGAGGATGTTCAACAGCCGTGCTCGAACCCTAGCCGACACCATTGTCGCATTGGTTCCACCGTCGACGCCGTCTGAGTGCCGTTGCAAGGCGCGCGGATGCTTGGCTTGTAGCGGCGACGGCGCGATGTCGTTCTTACTCCGGCCAGAAGACCCGTCCGACTATCGCAAGCTCTTGAATCAGACCTTCGTTGTGGTATCAGATAATGCACCTCCTCTCTCTGCGTTTTATCCTGACCGTCGATGGTCCCAACGCGAGGTCTCTCCTAACCCTTCAGTTCATATAAGAGTTGTGGCGTTTAATATTGTGATTCCACAAGTGGGTTGCACGATTTGACGAGGAGATGGCAGGGCAGAATAGAACACTATGGCATATATAGATATATATACTCCATATATTAATGTCTGTAAACATGGTATAAAAGAATAGATGATGTCTATGGCATTCTTTTTGGTATTCTTCATAGAATTCGTGATCAGAACTTAACATCTTCTATAGTCTATATGATACTATTCAGTTATTCATGTTTTTGGGACCAGGTGTTATTTAAATAACACATTCATTGTTGTTGCACCTCTCTGTTTCCGTTTCCGTTTCCGTTTCTGTTTCTGTTTTTTTTTTTTTGTATCTGTCTGTTGTTCTTGTTTTGATTCGTCAGGCAAGAGCATGAAATGGTTTCCCTCTCTAAATTATCCTTTGGCGTGATACCAAGATGTTATATCATTGAATAAGATGTTACATATCAACTGCAGATAAAACTCTTTTTTGTAGAAAAATTTCTCCTTGTTTGGTCAATACTTATTCACGGAATCTGCTTCAATTTTGTTGGAAAAAAAGTGGCCCATTGTGGGTTTCTATAGAATATAAAGCGGAAAAAGAATGATTAATTGAATATGCATTTGAAATGTTTGCACATCAATAATTATCACAAAAGCAGAAGTTAGGGAAACCATGTGGAGATTTCAGAATGGTGATAGTCTTGTTGAAAGCTTTCCATAAAATTTAAGGCTTAAAAAATACTTGTATTCTGGTAGTATGAAGGTATGCCGAGGCAAACATGGAAAGGGACAAAAAGAAGTGTCGTTCCTAGTAGGTTTATAGACTATTGACCACATATGGAAACACAAGTGGCTCCTAGTGGGTGAAAGACCACTAGCCAGATGATCAGAAAGCAACGACCCTAAGTCGACAAAGAAGTGTGGTTCCTAGTAGGTATATAGAATACTGACCACATATAGAATCATTAGTGGTTGCTAGTGGGTGAGTGAAAGACCACTGGTCACATGAGTGAAAAGTAAAAACCCTAACTCTAATAGACTACTAACTACATAGAGAAAACATAAGCGGTTCGTAGTGGGTGAAAGACCCCTAACCGCGTGAGCAGAAATTAAAGACCCTAACTCAACGAAGAAGTGTGGTTCATAGTAGGTGTATGGATTACTGACCACAGATAGAAAACATAAGTGGCTGCTTGTGGGTGAAACATTGGCCACATGAGCTTCTAGTTAATACTTTAACTCGACAAAAAAGCAGCATGGTTCCTAGTATGTATATAGACTACTGACCAAATTGGGAAACATTATTGGCTCCTTGTTGGTGATAGACCACTGCCGCATGAGCAGAACATAAAGACCCTAACTCAACAAAGAAGTGTGGTTCCTTCATACTTCCTAGTATGTATATAGACTACAAGCGGGTGAAAGACTACAAGCCACATGAGGATAATAAATGGTTCGTAAAAGATAACAAAAACAAGAAAAGAGAGAGAAAAGAAGGATTGTGGCTAGTAGGCATACAGGCTAATGATTATGTAGAGAAAATTTGTGACTCCTACTTCCTAGTAGATGAAACTAGCAACATGAGCGTGAGGACCATATCTCTTCATGTCATTATTGTTGACCGGAAAGAAGTGTTCTTAATTGACAAAAAGCTATTGGCTTGTGGCTATCATAAAATGTATTTCGACTATTGGACCAACTTTCTTTTTGTAAATAAAAAAAAAAAAATCGACTATTGGACCAACTTTCTTTGAGGGATTCTATCATGTTGAATTTTTTCACACAAATTTTGAGGCTTCTGGAATTTTTGGAGGAAAATATTATCTTTTCCTCGTTGAGTTTATCCTTTCTGAGTAAAGAGTTGGAGCTTCATACACGGTGAACTATCGCTTTGGATCCCTCATCATTTATTTTAAACTCGTTGAATTGTGCATTGGTCGTTTGGTGTTCTTGTGTTTCGAATTTTATTTACTGGACTATTCTATGGTCCATGAACAATTGGTAACTCATTCCAGTGGTGGGATTCAAGTTTTGTGATCAACCTTTACATGTTCATTTATGATCCAACAATTAAATAATCTTCTTTTGGTTGTTGCATGTTTCAGTTTGCCTTTACATTGCTGTTTGATGTAATTTTGTCTGATCTATGCCCCGGGTTGATATCCATTTATGCTGACTTTTTGTTGCATATTATGGATTCAGATTGTTAACAGGACTATTGAAATGATAACAAGCAACCTACCCTCATCTTCCAATGTTTTATGTAGTGATTATGACAAGGCAAGTGATTATTGTATCCTTGAAATTTGAATTACTTTGGTAGACAAGATATTGAATGGATTTTGTGAATGCAACTCGGTATCGATGTACTACCTCCATCCGTGTTTATTTGTCCACTTTCACTATTCCAAACCACTTGAACAATTGTACATTTCTTTCAATACAAATCTTTAAAAATATACATATGGATCTTATTTGATAGATCTCAGTTAGTTCTATTTTAGGAAATTTTCAAAATCATAAAACTCGTTATAAATTGAAAGACATTGACAATTTAAAACATGGCACAAATGCCGAAAATGAACCAACAAACACAGACGGAGGGAGTACATGTAGTTAGATCATTCTCATGTCATGGCTTGGTGCACTGTATGTTTAACTGATTTTGTAGACCAAATTATTGACCTGGTGATGCGCATTAAAATATAAAGTGAAGTTAGACCCTGTGGCAAGGAACTAAAGTAAATCGTATTCATTGGAATAAATATATCCCCAATGAATCCCCTGAACTTTTTCTGTAATTCAATTTATTTGGTATAGGATTGGAAAGCAATATGATTTTTATATGAAAGGCAAAGCGATAGCCTGTGTTTAAAAATCATCAGATCAAACTTCCATTGTGGGAATACATGCCCAGTCAACTTTGCATTTTGGAACTAAAATATTAATGGTGTGTCCGACACGGATACGTCGACTCCTAGTTTTGTCTGCTTTAGGGATATTATTAATACATCTTGCAACTAGTATACAAGCAGAGATAAACCTTTACATTTGGAGGTATTATTTGCATGGAATGATGAAAGTGACATATGACAAAAATGTGCAAATGTTTGTTCCATCTTGCGTTGTCTGCTACCACTTATCATCACTACGCCATTGTTGTCATGTGGTTTTGTCTCTTGTTTATGGTAAATATGTAATATGTAATGAGCTGCTTCTCTATTAGCAAGAAGGATTCTTCTTTGGCACCCAAAAATGCCAATGATTATCTACATTCATTATCGACTACTCCTGCAAGAAACAATTTAATGGTTTTCATAATCAAGGCTGAGTAGGTTTTTGGTTGGTTAATTAGTGTTTTTGTGTTGATAGTAGTTATATACATCAGGCAGCATTGCTGTTCGAGCTCTGCCATGGAGCTTTTAACAAGTTCAGCATGGAGCTTCCTATTGGGAAGGGTAGGTAATGTTCAATTTTATGTTATGTTTCTTTGCTTAAAAGTATTGCTTCATTTCCTTGTGTGGGGTGCGTTTGTTTATGACATGCAGGTTGGGGATGGAGTGATGGTCTATTTGCTGAAGTATACATCTATATTTTTGCCTCTTCCTCGTAAGAAACACTATCAGGTGGCAGGTTTTCCTATCAGTGATTTTTGCTTCAAGTCAAAGCATATATCAGAGCCCAAATATCATCATTCTTCGCTTGCCCTTGGTATGCACAAATTGGAACATATTTTCATTTTGCGTTCTTCTTTTACAATGAAGTGAAAACATGGTATGTGATTTCCAGTTCATTTTCATTTGTATGTGATTTAGTGTGGATCAATGCTCATTTTGCCAGGTTTCTATTGTTATGTAGTTTGAACTTTTTATTGCATAGTGTGCTATGTTAGGTAAATGAATCTTGTATATAGCCCTAGCAGATTCTGTATTTTACTTGCTATGAACTATGAAGAAACATCGCAGGAGGATTTCCAGACAACATTACCAGAACAATTACCACCAAATCCCCTCTATGTGACTAAACGATCCCAAACCAATCATCCATTGTCATCCCGTTATATCCATTTATCTATCTATCTAAATGAAAATGTACGATAAGTAATCAAATAAAGCTATTGATCACATGTGTGCACCAAATGTCTTGTTTTGGTAATACACTTCGTGTGGGGATAGACCCGTAAGGTAAACTTTTTCAGACCTTCCAACATATCGAAAAGGTAAGGAGGCTTTGGTTGAGAAGTACAAGCCGTGGTGGTTGGAGTCCTGGAAAGCTTACCTCAGTTTTTTTTTGGTAAAATAGCTTAACTCAGTTGATCGAGGTGATTTTAACTATCCCTGGAAAGGGCTTTTGGTCTAAATCTGGTGGCTTTCATTGCTAGGAGCTGATTCTATCCATTGATTACTTAGGAATCGGGTAAAAGTTCGGTTGGATAGGTAGGATCATGTGTTTTGCGACTTTCATCTTTAATAAATGTTGTCACAAACCTGTGAAATAACGGTGCCTATTGGGAAAAAAAAAAAACCCCCCTGTAAAATGGTAACATATGGTTGGAAGTTGCAAAATAGAGACATTTCATGTGTGCCTTTGAATTCAAGTGATGGGGAGTGGGACGGATGTTTTTTTATACGGTTGACTGTGCTTTAAATGGGAGGTTTTGTAGCCTTTTTCATTATGAGAGGACGTCAATTTCTGTTGTCGTGAGAAATGTCAAGTGCGTGACCGGGGGAATTTATAGCCGACAACCAGACCAGTGGGGATGGATGTTAAGTTTTAGAGACCCGAGGGAAGGTTTTCTGAGCTAGTGTAATTTACCGAAAAACAAGGTTCATTGGTTCAAATAATACCACCAGGTAGACCTATCAAGTAGGTTAGGTGCAATGAGGAGAAATGTGTCAGGTTTTGGCCCAAAATGTGGAGAAAAGATCAGTTTTGTTGGGAGACAGAAACATTGAGTAATTGCAGTTGTGGTCGTAAGTGTTGGATCAATGGGCTATACCTTGTTCAGTGGCCTTAACCTGTGTCCATGAAACTTGCCTAGGTCTGATCTTTTGTTAATTTGGAGGGCTTCAGACTGAATATACCAGCACATTCGTACCCTCATTTTCACTCAGTTTCATGGATATTGTCATGCCAGGCTTGTGGAACCTTTTTCTTTGGAGGCATGCTACAATGTACACCCCTCTTTTGGGCCCAAAAATGAGATTTTGTGACAACAAATATGAGTTTTCCTGGGGTCAAATATGAGATTTTGTGGCTGAAAATATGAAAGGGCACACCGTATGCAACTTTGACCAGATCAACGGCCGAGATTGCGCCACATATGCAAAAGGTGACCCCCTATACCGGTCATCTTTCTCTCATATGGAGAGCCCAAAAAAATCATAAAACCTAGGGTGATCTCTCATATAACGTTTTGGGTTTCAAAAATCTCATATATGAAGCCACGAATGCTCATAAAATTACCACAAAAATTCGAAAGAGCCACAAAATGTCATATTGCCAAAAGTCAACCTCATAAAACATGCCACGAAATCTCATATGATAGTTTTGGACTGTAGTGAAAATGTGATACATATTGTGTGTATATATATTGATGTGACATGTCTCATATAAGGTGCCACAGAAATACATATTTTAGCCTACATTGAGTCATATATGAGATTTCTCATATACACTTCGAAGAACACTCGTATAAAAAGTCATTTGATATGAGAATTTTTGGTTTAAAAAATGAGTACTTGTGGAGGAATATATGAGTTTTTTGTGGACCACTACAGTCCAAAAATATTGTTGTGTATTGATAGTGACATGTCTCATATACTTACCCACAAAAATAAATATAAGCACGAACTCTCATATACTCAGCCACACATTCTCATATAAAATTTATTAACAATTTTTGGACTGTAGTGGACCACAAAAGTCTCATATTTTCTTTCACAAACACTCATTTTGAAAGTCACAAAATCTCATATGGATTTTTTTTTTTTCAAGCGGTGGGCCCGGTGACCAACCGGTTGCCATTTTTTTTGATTTTTTTATTCCAAAATTTTCTCATATGTATATGAGATTTTGTGGTCCTTTTTATTGGGTTTTGGTGTTCCAATATTTATTTTTGTAATTTCCAATATGAGTGTTTACTTTCGTCAATATGAGATTTTGTGGACTTATATGAGATTTTGTGGCTATATATACGAATTGCACTCCATATGCCAAAAGGCATGGTGCACACCGTAGCGTTACTCCTTTCTTTGAGGTCATGTAAATTGAGGGGGAGGGGATTTCAATTCGTTGTTTAAGTTTAAGTCTCTGTTGAGAGAAATTAAAAAATTCTATCCAGTATACCCAAAAAAAAATTAAGAGCAAAATTGTTCTCGGCAAGAAGCTTGTACTTTAGCTTACATCTTCGCTGGAAATGGTATTGAAATGTTATGCCAAGAAAATGACGGGCACCGGATGGCTCATCCCACCATATACAGGATGGGAGTGCAGAGGAGAGGATCACATAAGTAGTACATGAAGCAGAGAGTAAAATACTGTTTATTATCAGTGTCAAGTAATCCTTATATTGGTCCATTTGAAATTATAAGCCTCCCCCTAACAGTTCAAATTAATTCGTGTGTACTATCAGCTGGATAACGCTGCAGGACATACGGTGGTATCATGTTAAATTCTAGGAAACTCACCGGGTTCCAGAATATTAATCTAAACTCCTTACTGTTAACAGACCTATCTCGGACCATAGTGTGATAGTGTTAATATTGCAGAACGAGTTGGATGTTTTTTTTTTTTTTTCTGTAGTTTTAACCATGACTAATTGGAGGTTGAGATTAGTAAATGGTTCTTATGATTGAGGACCTAATAGACTTTGGATGCAGCACTCAGATCAGCTACTAGTTGTGAAGATTGTGCCATGCATTTTACTTGTTGATGCGATAATTTTCCGATTATAGAGGCCAAAGACTTGTACTGCTTGATTTGAATGGTGGCAGAGGTCACATTCTTATGACTAATGAGAAGGTGAAATGGCTCGTCAGAACAGTTCATTTCTCTTCAACATGAAAAGAAGGATTGACTTTTTATGTTTGCCTAATATGCAGTTCATTTCTCTTCAACATGAACTGCAAATTTTTTTTTGCCGATCAGAATTTTTTTTTTTTTTAAATCTGCAGTTTGTAGTCCAAATGTTTTAAAGGCGACATTTTTAGTCCAATCTATTCTAGTGTTCCCGCAACGAGAATAGATGGTTGATGTGAAGTCACCAAAATGAATGGTACATACATTTCATGCTATGAATTTGGAATCCAATCATATATATGCCAAATCAGGAATAGGGTGATTTTATATACAGTTTTTAGTAAGTACTTTCCATGTTTCTAGTGAGGAAAGTATGTTGACATGAAATTACTAGAGTAATATTTTCCCAGGGCTTGTAAAGTGCAAAAGGGCACTTTATTAAAAAAAAAAGAAAAAGAAAAAATCATTTGACCCTCACCCCACTTCAAATGCTAATAATATTTCTGCATTGGTCTCTCTGCAGATGCCATTTCAGTGCTCTTGCTGTTTGTTTCTGCAAAAACTCTAGTTTCATAGCAGAGAAGGTCATATCTATAGGCAGTCCATATTTTATAGGTTGGAATGTTCTTCATCAGTTTTACCTAGAAAACGTATCCTCCTCTACCGCTTGGTTCCTACATCATGTATATGTAGCTTGTCTCTCTCTGGATTATCATCTTATATTTTTTTTGTCTGATTTTATTTCATTTACACTTGTGTTATTTCCACTGTACATGACCTGCTATTCCTCATTGCAATTTGAAAGATTTTAGTGGTTGAGATATTACGAATCATGTATCTTTGATATGCGGGATGAAGAACTTCTTTTCTTTTGTGGTATTTCACTTCTAGGGTTTATTCCCTGGACGTAGGCCTGTCAACGGATCGGATTTGATCCGGATCCGATCCGGATCCGATCCGAAAAATCCGGATCCGAATCCGGTATTTCAAATCCGATAATCCGATAATCCGGAACCGAAAATTCTAATAAAATCCGGATCGGATCCGGATCGGATCCAAGCTTATCGGATCCGGATCGGATCCGGATCAAATCCGACCCATAAGCAAGCAAGCTAGTTGGAAAAGGACAAAAAATTAAATTACCGGATCGGATTCGGATTTTCGGATCGGATATCTGAAATTCGGATCCGGATCCGGATTAATGTTTTCGGATTTGTGAATATCGGATCCGGATTCGGATCCAAGCTTATCGGATCCGGAACGGATTCGGATCCTCTCGGATCCGGATCGGATCCGACCCATTGACAGGCCTACCTGGACATAAAGGCTGAATTTTTAACTTTCGGATATTGTCTTGCGTTGGCGGAAAATTTTACTCTTCCTTTTAGGGAGAGGAGTCATGTACAACCTTAACATTCTTCAGATGTATTGAATTCTTTGAGGCCCAATGCCTCTGGTGCTAATGTTCTTTTTGCAGACATATTTGGCTTATCTGATGGCAATAGTACTTCTCCGTCAAGCCCATGCTACCACAACAGTAATTGTTGTCTCAAAAACTACGAGTGCATGTAAGTAGAGGAATAGCTTCGACATATAGTTGATGCATGGCTGTACCAGTATGTTGATTTTGTCAGCAAGTAAAATTTCCCTGGAACGCTATTATTGGTGTTTTAGGTCTTGTAATATAATGATCATTGTTAAAGCATTCAACTCAAAACCAATTTGCAAGAGTGGAGAGACCGTCCAGACTCATCCTAGTTTTGGTCAACCAATGTGGGACAAGCTCTAACACTCTACCACACGTGCGACCCGTGACTTGCACTTGGAGAGCTAAACGACGATCCGTAACATAGAGATCACAACGAACAACAAAACAAAGTGCACTTGAGGCACAAACAACGGGAAATCAATCCTAGGAGATCTTATCCAAAAGTCTCCGAAAGCCTAGCTTTGATACCATGTTTTTTTTTTTTGAAAAGGCTTTGATACCATGTTAAAGCATCGAATTTAAAACCAATTAGCAATGAGTGGAGAGGCCGCTCAAGCTTATATACTAGTTTTGGAGATTATAATTAACTATGTTGGACAAGCTCTAACAATCACTTTATTCATACTATGGGGTACACAAGCATCGTAGTTTTACAAACAAAATTTATGAATGAGAACAAAATGACGAATCTAGTTGAGATTACTATGCTGAGGTCCCTTCTTGAGGTCCACATTCTATCGTGCTTTGCAAAAGTTCTTCCAGAAAGCATGTGAGTTGGGGATTGGGATTCCAAATTTAGACAACCACATTTCATTTTTGTCTTTTGGTGTTTAAATGGATTTTAAATCACTTTGTGCATTTGCTCTACAGATATCGCTCTCTAGTTTAAACGAGGTTGTGATTGTGACAACTAGTAGAGCTGCAGAGTGCTAACAACCGGAACTTAGTTGCAGAAAGCGGGAAAGAGAGCGAAAGCGGGAGTAGGAGCAGGAGCGAGGGAATAGAGAAGCTCCCATGGTTGGGAGCGTGCACATATATTACGAAAATAATGTAGCATATAATATACAGTATGCACCTTATAAGTACAATCATTTTAGGTAGTAAATTATGAGCCAAGCCCACCATAAGTGTAATAAATGGGCTAGTTTTCCAATATGTGGTTTTCTTTCCAAGATGTCATGACTCGGGCTAGATTATGAGTTAATCAAGGACCAATTTATAAAGCCAAGTGATAAATTCTTGTTTTTCTATACAAGGATCAAACAAAAGCTCCCATCTCAATGGGAGCGGGCCCCCATCAAACTCCTCAGTTGGGATCGCAGGAGCGCGTTCCTAAGGTGGGAATGACACCACTTTAGGAGCTCCCTGCTGCTGAGGACCGGAACTTATTTTAGCTGTAGAACTTGTTTATGTCTGTAGAACTTGTTTATGTCTGTAGAACTTGTCTTTAGATAAAAGCTTTTGGATAGAAGAGGGACACTGTTGAGATATGCACTTGTCATGTATACTTATTGACGGGCTATAGAGCATCAAAAGTTGATGCCAGGCTGTTGGTGCTGTTTGACTTCTTGTTATCAAATTACTATTTTAAGTGAAGTGGAAGTTTAATGGAGAACTGAAGTTAAAATAACTGACGTCAGAATTTTGAGGAGAACAGAATTCTATTTTGGATGTTGCAAACTGGAGAGGGTAGATCAAGATGGACACTGGTTGTCCTGATATGATGGTAAATAATCACATTTTTGTGGATATTGATGGACTAAAATCACAGATTTCTTCTGTCTGTGTCTGTAGTAGTGCAGGATTCGCTCAAGTTTCTCCTTTCATAGATCGTTTACTGGTGGTTTTTTTTTTTTTTTTTGGTTCTAATTCTTCACTTTTTGCGTTCCAGATACCATTCTCTTGTTAAGTTGCTTAAAAGTCTCATACGCAAAGCTCACCACTGCCAGCATTTGAGGTTATTAGAAAAGCACTGTCCGATACCATATTTGGATCGAAATGCTGAAGGAGGAACTGGTTCCATATTCAAGGTTAGTATTGCTTGGCTTTTATTTTATTGTCATTGTTTCTTGGGATAGCATGCCATTGAAAAGTTTCTATTTATTCTGTTTTGTTCTTGCTAATAAAGTAATACATATATTGGAGTCATTTTAAGTCATTAGTGTAGCAGGTTTTGCTACACTAACGACGGTCATTCATTACCATAATGGAACTTTTACTCCCAGTTTTTGCTTATACAAGTGTTCATTGTTTCTATACAGTTAGTATGTTCTGCTTTACAAGGAATCATGGATCAGGTTTTGCTATGAGGATGTCGGTTCCACTTCTAGTCAGGGATCCCCTGACTTTGTTTAAAGTCAGGACCTCACCTTTCCCGATGGAATTTTGATGATACGAGCTGTTCAATCTGTTTAGAACATGTTTTTAAGGGTCTCCGCGAGGAATCATAAAAAAAAATGACCGGGAAGGGCTTCATCTTTGCAGCTTTTTATACAAACTGTCGATATATATTTTATGAAAAACTGCTCGGATGATGCCCTTTCCGGTCATTTTTTTTACGATTCCTTGTGGGGACATTTAAAAACACATTCTTAACGCATTGGACGGTTCGGATCATCAAAATTCAATTGGGAAATGTGAGGTCCTGACTTTAAGCAATGTCAGGGATCCCTGATTAGAAGATTCCGTGGGGATGTCTATCCTTTTTATTCACTCCTGCTGCTATGAGGATCGTACGGTCTCCATTAACTGTTTATTGTTGGATTCAAGTCTATGGGGTAGTCTAATTATTAGTGCTATAAAAAGGTCCTAAACGGAGCACAAGGCTCGCGAGCCCCGCTTAAAGCAGGGTCTGGTAGAGGTAGAACAATGGTTGCTGCCTTCTCCCATGTTTTGTTTTCTTTTAGTTGTAGGCTGATTCATATGACTGGAAGATGTGCTACACTGCTGGAAGCAGATATCACTTTCCATTGCTCTAGGTCACTAATTTGCAAAATATTGCAGCTAAGCTGATAGGGGACTCCAATTACGTGGGATAATGGAAACTTTGTTTTTGCTTTCTTTTTCTTAAAAATATGTATCAATGTTTCAGGCTATTCTAACTCCCTTTCTAGGTTTGACTTTCCAGAAGAATGAAGCCTAAATGAAACAAAAATAATGGTTCTGCATATTCTCTTCTGGCGGATTCACGCGCACAAATCAGCCAATGGAGAAAGAGATGGCATATTCATAGTGTGGTTGCCAGTCGTCCGTTAAATAGTTGACATATTTAAGTTTCTCATGGAATGGTGAATACAGTAATGGAGGGATGTGAAGTTATTGTTCTTGTTTTCTTCTTTGCCAGTACGTACATATTGTCATCACATTTATTGGCACCTACCTTTTCTTTTCATTTAAATGCAGCAATGGAGCTATTTCATTATTTTACTATTTGCCTTTTTTTTGAAGTAGAAGTCTAATGTGTGTGAAATTTCATTCGCAGGGCATTGAGTTCCAAACAAATTTGCTGGGGAAAAGGCATGCTTTGGTTCAGCAGGATGGGAATTTGCCACCTGATTATTTATCTATTGATACTAACATTTGTGAGAAAACTACAGACGTCCCTAATCATCAATTTGAGCCAAGCCAGTCCTATTGCCTAAAAAAGCATGTGGTATCATTTTTATGGGCTGTTTGCAGGAGTATAGTTCTGCCAGATTTGCTTGGAACTTCTTCTAACTGGAGAATTCTAAGGAAGAGTATCTCAAGATTTATTCGGCTTCGAAGATTTGAAAAGTTCTCTTTAAAGCAGTGTATGCACATGTTGAAAACATCTGTGTTCCCCTTTCTATCCGATAAACACACTTCATGCTACTTAAATGCTAATATGCTAAAGAGCAGAAAAAGGCAGATCCCAGATTTGCATAGGGGGCAGAGCCAAGAAGATTACAGTACTCACTCTGTGAAACATAAAATTGTGCAGAACTGGATATCTTGGTTCTTTTCATGTCTAATAGTGCCCTTGGTTCAAGCCAACTTCTATGTTACAGAAAGTGAGCGCGGGAAACAAAATTTGTTTTATTATCGGAAAGCAGTCTGGGAGAATATAATGATAATGAACAAAGCTATCATCTCCTTGGAAAATGGGAACTATCACTCATTAGATGATGTGTCGGCTAGGAACGTTATGAGCAAAAGGTCATTCGGTTTCTCAAGGGTCCGACTTCGTCCAAAGGAGAACGGAGTAAGGGTGCTAGCAAATCTTAAAGCATCCTCAAGAATACCGAGCAAAGAATTCTCGTTTGAAGTTAAACCCAGTGGCTTGATAGGAAAATCATCATTGGATCCAAAGGATGTTAAATATGACTATTTCATGTCTGTGAATAGTGTTCTTCGTGATTTGCATGCTGTACTAAAAGGTTTACAGTTGAAAGAACCAGAGAATTTGGGCTCGTCAGTATTTGATTACAATGATGTCCACATAAAGCTATGCCCTTTCATATCAGCTCTGAAGAATGGATCGACAAAGGTGCCTGAAGTATTCATTGTTGTCTCAGATGTATCTAAAGCATTTGATTCTGTTAAGCATGATAAGTTGATCAGTGTAATGAAGGACATCATGCAGAGTGATGAATATCTTATAAAGAAGTCTCATCAAGTTGTTTGGGCAAAGAAATCTTAGTGGGCTCATCAAAACCTAATCCTAGCAGACCGAGTCACCAGCATTGGCTCTACTATCTTTACATCTTTTGCCTCCAGCAGTTCATTGCGGGGCATCCTTGTTAATCAGGTACTATATTTGTTTTACTTATTGTAGCAGCCAATTTTTTTTTTTTGTATTGAGTTGTTGGACTTCTTGCTGCTAATGATGTGGTTGACGCTGTACTGCTGTTTGGCTGTTTGTTACATCTATAACCGGTAAAATGCTTCAGTGTCCCAAAAGAATAATATGTTGTGCATCTATGTTGGCGTACGCCAAAATCAAAGAAACGCAGAATAAGGGTACTGTCAGGTTAAGTTTGTGTGTCTTTTTTTTGGTTGTGCAAAGATTATTTTTGTTTTAATATACTACTCTTAGGCAGGGACTGATCCGTTTTGCAAAAGGTTCTGAACAAAAGTTTCTTAGCTTTATATTTGAATTCATGTGCTCAATTTAATTAGGCAACCCGTCTTGTTTCTAGCCTTTTATTTTAGTTGCATAACTACAGAGAGGCGCTCAATTTTGCAGTGAGTTTAAATCTCATAATTCCTCTAATTATTTTCTTTTAGAATTTGCGCAACTTAACTCAAAGAGGAGCATGGTCTTATTCAATCATGGATGGCCCTCCTCCACTCTGAGTTTAACTTTAAAGTTTTCCATATTATTGAGCAAATCACGTAAATAAAGCATAACTTTCACATTTGGAAGCAAAACACAGTTAAAACCGTATA
This sequence comes from Vaccinium darrowii, assembly GCA_020921065.1. Classification (NCBI taxonomy): domain Eukaryota; kingdom Viridiplantae; phylum Streptophyta; class Magnoliopsida; order Ericales; family Ericaceae; genus Vaccinium; species Vaccinium darrowii. Next base: position 15,448,189 of record CM037159.1, on the reverse strand, counting down.
GCTTGGGTATTAATCACTCACCTCGGTCCACATGCTCACTCGAATTCCCTAAAACAATTACACGATGAAAACATAATTAGACAATGCCAAACGAGTGTAAACATGCCCATAATGAAGTCCTAGAAGTGTGCAAAGTCAACATGAAGTTTGGAGAAAGTTGCTGAAAATGGCCTATGGGTACTGCCGTAGTGGTATTGGTAAAACCTTGGTACCGGTACTTTAAAAAACGAATAGACAGACATTTATATCATAAGATTGGAAGAAAAATAAAAGCAAAATCATCAGTCGTTGATATCAAGCATGTAGTAAATCAAGAGAGAAAATAAAATAAAAAACAAGGCCTACCCGAGTCGTACCCTCACAAGTACAAATCCTCATACTAACAGCATGCCAATATCTTACCCGGAGATTATGGCGTACTCCATGGGGAAATCGTAATGACAGGAAGTGCAGTGATGACATCAACAAATGGGGAAATCAATCTGGATAGGCTTGGCCAAAAGCTTTTGAAAGCCTAGCTCTAATATTTAAAGCACTTAATTCAAAACTCGTTGCAATGAATGGAGGGACCACCGATGCTCATATAGTAGTTTTGGAGGCGTTTATTAACTTACGCGGGACAAGCTCCAAAATAAGTCAATGAAGGAGCGGCAAAGAAATATGAATGGAGTAAAGGACCCTAGCTTAGACATGAATGCATTGACTAAGGCAGATTACTCTCTCAAACTTTAAGCTATGCTGTGAACCTATGTTACATTGATCCTTCACTTTGGCTGAAGTACCCTTGTCGATGTGTCTGACATGCGTATCCATTTGGATACTCGGATCCTCTATTGTCATGTTGTTTGCATAAAAGGAATATCAAATTTACTAGAAAAGCGCTATTTCTAGTCATTTACATGGACATGAAATAGCATTCTTACCCCCTTCTTGTTTAAATACATTTTTAATATAATTTACGATACATAATCAAAAAAAAGTTATGCAATATATACTAAAAACAAGTGTTCACGACGTGTCCCCATACCCACACCCAATTAGAGGACACATATTCCAATATCCTAAAATTTAAGTTTAGGAAGATCCGACGCTTGGACTCTCACCCGCACCTAATACTCGCACCCGCTTCCATGTAACATAGCTGTGAACATAGTCTTATCCTCAACTAACAAGGCCTTTCAGAGGAAGCTTGGTTTTATTTTAACTTACTGCTTTTGAATGATTCAGGGTCAGAGCAGAAATATAAGGAAGGAGGAGCTTTGCTCTGATCTACATGAGCATGTGAAGTACAATGTGCTGGAATTAGATAAGTACTTTTACTTGCAAGATGTTGGTATACCCCAAGGAAGTGTTTTGTCTTCTCTGCTTTGCTCATTTTATTACTGGCATCTAGAAAACAAGGTAATACTTCCATTTCTGTACAAAAGTGCAGAACCTGGTTACGACGAGCTGTCCGGGAAAGAGATAGGAATCGTGCTTATCCTCTTCAAAATAGTGAGGCGGGAGTTATTCTGCTGTCCCCTAGATATATGCTACTTAGATTTATCAATGACTTCATTTTCATATCAACCTCGAAGAAACAGGCTACAAGATTCTTCTTAAGGCTCCGAAGGGGATTCAGAGAATACAACTGCTACATGAATGAAGCAAAATTTGGACTAAATTTTCATGTCGACCAAGTCTCAGGACTTGCATCAAACCGAGTGTATGTTGGGGAAGATGGCGTACCATTTCTTGGATGGAGTGGCTTGTTTATCAACTGTTGCACTTTAGAAGTTCAGGCAGACTACACAAGGTTACTTTAGTTTTCTAACTAGATGTAATTATGCCAGCAGTTATATGCAATTTATGGTTTTTCTCTGCTTGCTTAGATGGAGTGTTAGTTTTGCTCTGTTTTTTTGCCATTAAGACTTTGTCCTTGTTGAAACTTGAGGATGGATCTGAAACACATGACAACAACAACAATAACATAACCCATTTAGTCCCCAATAATTGGGGGTATGGGCGGGGGAAGGATAGGAGACAGACCTAACCTTTGGCAATAAATGCACAAAGTGGCTGCTCCCAGAATACCACTGAAACAGATGGATTGGAGACAGACCTAACCTTTGGCAATAAATGCACAAAGTGGCTGCTCACAGAATACCACTGAAACAGTGATCCCCCTATACCGTCGCATTTGCTGCGGAATCATGCCCTCAAATCAAAGCCAAAAGGCATCAGAGAGGGCAGACCCAAGAATCATTTTGATTTATGTGCACATTACCATGCTTCTTTCATTCATGGATCTGAAACACATGAAAATAAAGTATATAGTTTGAGAATTTGAAGAACTGGAATGTCACACTAACAATAGGATTGTTATAAGTTCAAAACCATTTATACTTTTAAAAAGGTAAGTTCAAAACCATTTATGTTCGTTGTGAAGAGGAACTCTATGCGGAATTCGCAGAAGGAATTATGTTGCTTATTGGCTCCTGTTAAAGGTACCATGAAAGGATAATGTGCCATTTGACAACCCAAGTTTAGATGACATCCATATCGGTGTGTAGCAGTTGATCAATTCGAAAAACTAAGCATATGCCAATTTTTTTCTTCCAGTTTTAATGCTCTGGAAAGGTGACTAACCTTTTTCTTCCAGATTGTATTTCTAAACATAGATGAGCAATCGTGGAAACATTTCTATGATTAGCATGATTTAGATTTTTTTTTTTAATGAGTGCAGGAGGGTAATTTCACTCACGCAATCACCTAGGCAATTGCTGTCTAGGGAAAGGTGAAATGGACACCAACCCAAACTCCTGATGTTGGAGCCAGCCCAACTGACATAGAGCCTCGCCGATCCTCCGGAACAACACAATGTCAAACGGGCCCAAGGGTCCTATACCAGCTTGATTTATATTTATTTGGTGTAATACCGTTCTGTTTTAAATCTTTTAGAGTTATTGTGATATGTAAACTCTCTCTCTCTCTCTCTCTCTCTCTCTCTCTCTCAGAGTTATTGTGATATGCTCTAATTGCTTCTTTATATATCCAAAACAGCAGATCTGCAAGTCATTAAAGAACAAGTGTGGAGTTTGGTTTGTCAAACTTACCTACTTCACTGAATTTGTTCCTTCTTATTTCCTGGTTCAGGTATCTGAACATGCATTTAAGTTCAAGTCTTACGGTCTGCTGGCAGGGTAAACCAGGTGGTCATTTAAAGGCAAAGTTGTGCAATTATCTGCGACCTAAGTGCCATCCAATATTCTACGATTCAAATATCAATTCACCGGAAGTCGTCAGATTGAATATTTGTCAAGCTTTTCTCCTATGTGCAATGAAGTTTCATTGCTATGTCTGTGACTTGTCCAACTTCTGCAAACTTGACTTAAAATCATATGCGTGCAGTATTGAGAAGTCTTTGAGGTATGTAGTTGTTGATTGTTAACTCACTACTAATAGTTGTTATTTTACCAAAGCTTTACGTCTAAGATGCGCAGAAAAAACATAAAAGTTCGTCCACCTGATTTATTTATTGCTTTAGGTATATGCACATGCTTGTTAAGAAAAGGATGCACTCTGTGGATGTTGGTTCCACTTTCCATCCGATACTTCAAGTGGAGAGGGGAGAATTTGAATGGCTTGGACTCGTTGCTTACACCCGAGTACTCAAGAGAAAACAGTCTCGGCACAAGGAATTATTCTCGTTACTAAGGTCTAAGTTGATAGCACGTGAAGAAGCACAAAATGTTTCGACTGTTCTAAGGTACGCAGTTGATGATTCACATTCTTCTGTAATGTGGAAAATCAGATATTAGGGTATAAATCATCGAGATGCGATACTTCAGTTGCTCACCTACTGTCATTTTGGAAGGCAAAATTGCATCTTTTGGAAGCACGTTTCATCAGCAGGACTGTGGCTTAATTTATGTTGGTTATTTTCCCGGTGGTCCCTTTTTGGTGATCTTGTGGTGGTCCGTTCCAGCTGTTGGTCGTAGTTTGTTTTCTGGGGATGTCTCTTATATTTTTTGCTTTGTAAGTTTTGGGGTTCTGTCTCTTCCGGGATGTTGTATTATTTGAATTGCGAATGTGGACCTACAAACATTTATGATCCAAGTAATTGGGCCAAGATTGATCAGAATTTCATTGAAATTGCATCAGCGCAAGATATATTCCATCCCTGACAAGGAGGGAAATCGACTTACTAAATAATGTTTTCATTCTGCTCGTAGTAAAGAAAACATAGAATATTCTGCTTATGAATTTAACGTTTTATACTTGTACGTACAATTCTCCTATTCAGGACATATCTCTTGAAAAATTGGCAATCGACGCATTTTTCTCGGACCATATAGATTACTTTCAATGAGTTGATCAACAATGTCTCCAAACTTTTCGGGCATCGTCTCCTTAGCATCTTCTGATATTTTTGGATTAGACGATGTGGCTGCATTCGCAGTTAGAGAGGGTGGAAGGGGTATCCCTTCCTTGACCGGCGACCAAGTTTTCTCTCTTCTCTCTGGTGCTCGCGGCGGCCTGGATTCTGTGCCGTTGCAATGGCTGCTCTTGCTTAGTTTGGTTTCTTTTACCATTGTTGCGCCCTTCTGTGGCATGGACATCCTTTTGCACTTTCACGGGATTAATCTGCACTGAGTAAATTATTTTTTCAAAAAAAAATCATGGGTCATTGTCAGTTCAATTTCAATATCCATTGTTGCGGGAAAATTTTGGGCGCAAATACGGTGCCTTGCACGTGGTGCCTTACATGGTAGCCGAAACGCCCATCACAGTTGTCCAAAAGTGTTTTGGACGATCCAGATTTTAAATAAAATTCGGTCAGACGGTCGAGATGCGTGACGGGTATTGCCACGTGGTACCCATCTAGCACCCAAGTTTTTTTCTTTCCTGTAATAATAATTCAAAGGTTGTAATAGTATTCTCTCTACAATATAAAGATGTTGTAAAATTGGAGTCTTCGAGAAAGAAAAAGAAAACTGTTTAACCCTAAGTAACGAATAACATGTTATGTGCCTGGTGTGTTTCCCGTACCCTAGCTATCCACCGCGGAAGATGGGAGTATACTGGATCCTGCAGTAGCCATGTGGAGAGGATTGAGAAGGCTCTAGAAGGTTGGATCAACAATATTGCGCTTAAATAGAACCTGCTAGGTATCGTATCGGCCGTTGCGTAACAAGATTTCGGACATTCAATGTTATTTAATTACGTATCGCTCAATACGTATCGATAAAGTCCGATATTGGAGGCTATATGACTATACTACCGATACCGTTACGTACTTGCGTTTCCCGATACCGTTGTTTTAAAACCTAGGTATATGGCTATATACTTGAAGACATGAATTAGTTTCTTAAGAGTGAAAAATTGAATGAAGAAACTCGGCGTACCTGACTTTTAAGCTGCTGTTTGGAATTGAACAAGAACTATAACTTTCAATGCAAATAAGGATTATATAGAGAGAGCGCGTGAGTGAGAAAATAGGGCAACTTGTTTCCTTTACAAACGTTTCCTTCTTTAACACAACGTGCTGTGTCCTAGTTCCAATTTAATATGGATTTCCCGGCTTTGCTAGGAGTTTGATTTTGTTCACCCACCTAAAAAAGGGTGAACGTTGTCCACCTCATTATTGGTTGATAAGTTACCTTACATTACTTTATTTTTAATCCTAACGAATGTTGGTAACTATATAGTATTATAGTTGGCTGTTGATTAAAAAATAAAATAAATAAAATAGAGATTTACTTGGGCAATGAGCCATCCTTATGTAGCGGGGTGCTGTGCGGCCCTCGGCCATCCGATCGTGTTTTAGACTGGCCCAGATGCATTCGGAAATTTTAATTTAGTTTTACCAGTAAAAAAACCAAAACACATCCAACCCGTCCAAAACACGATTCAACGATTGAAGAGTGCACAGTATGGCTGTGCACAGCACCACATTTCGGGCTAAGATTAGAAGGAATCCCAATTTTGAAGATCGAACTACTGGTCCATCAATGTTCTATTTTTGGTCTTGAATCAGGGTTATATATTCTTACTCTATATTTTGTAATCCATTCAATTTTTGTGCTTTCCCAAGTCCTTGTCATTTGTATGTGGTTTGATGTTACCTTGTGTGTTTTGAATCAGGACCGTTGATTACTGAACGGACGACCGTGAGACAAAGGAATTGAGCGAAAGTCCAAAAAAAACAATAACAACAATAGCCGATAGTCTAAAACTGATTCACTAATTTATGAGTTGTTTAATTGTTTTACTCTTTAAGCACTACAAAACTACCCTATATTTGTAATTTATGTAATGCTCAGCTAACATTTTGAAGAACAAAAAAAAATTGGAAAGGAAAGAAGTAATGGGCGTTTGGCATTCTGTTATACTATTGAGTTGGAATTTTGCTCGGCTTTCCTTACTCAATATATTTGATTCCAGATTTAATCTGGTAAAATGATCCCAAATTACATTAAGTATCTTTGATTTTATCTTTATTTCTATTTACAGTTAAAAGAAAGTAGGCTCAGTTTGGATGACAGTAATCTTGAGGGGAAATGGGAATGTGATGCCTTCTTTTCTTGATTCCAATGTTTGGAACAAACAGGAATATGAATGTGATTCCATGCTTTTCTGATTCCGGTGTTTGGATTAGTCAGGAACAGGAATGTGATTCCTAATGACACTTTCAACCAGGAATCACATTCCCAAACTGAGTGGGAATTTGATTCCTCCCTTACCCCATGGGAATCTCAGATTCCTGGTTCATTCAATAAGAAAAGGAAATGTTCATTTCAATAAATTTCCAAAATAATTGTTTCTTGCGTAAGATTATTCAATTAATCCAAACACTGTAATGAAATTACTCCAGGTATCAAATTCCTAGGAATTTGATTCCTAGTGATTACATTCCTATTCCTACCCAAGGAAATTCCCGGGAATTTGATTCCTGGTAATCACATTCCTATTCCTGTTCAAGATTTTGGTCATCCAAACACAGCCTAAGTAGGGTTCATAAGTTAGGATCAACCAACTGCAGGTTCATAAGTTCTCCCTCCCTTATGTACACGATCCGTCCAGGTTTGAGTCCCGCAGAACTAGATCTGGAGGGCCCTTTGTCCATCTAATAACGGATTTGGGGTTGCTGTTGTGCACCATCCGGTTCGTCCGTTGCTCGGATGCATGGCCCAGATTTCATCTTGCACGCATGACAATGAACTGTTCGGATGCAAAGGTGCCGAGATGAAATCTGGGCCGTCCATCTGAGCAACGGACAGTTCGGATGGTGCACAACACCTGTTGTGCATGGGCTGCACAGCAGCAACCCCATGTCCTCTAATACCTAGGTGGTGCTGTGGCGACGGACTCGGCTTTGCGGGTAGTAGCTATGGCTCAAACTAGATATTCAACAGCGGGTTTGGAACCCCTATGATCACGCCCAAGGGGGTTACTATGATGGTTGCCCCTTTCCACCCTTTTCCAATTCCAAAAAAAAAAGGTGGGTAGCATTCACCCACTCTTTATGTGGATGAACAAAATCAGACTCAAAAAAATCAATTTCTTTTTATACTTCGTACTTTTCCCCAAAAAAAAAAAAACCAGATATTTCATCATCACAATAACCACGACCATCATGATCATCCACAGGCATGGTAGAGAACTGATTCATGGTAAAGAATTTCCAACAATTTTTTTCTTCTAAAATGCAACTTGATGATAAAATCAGATATAAATTGCGCAGTCAATAGACCTGAAAAAACAGATGCAATAAAGGACCCAAAAAGTCCGAACAAAACAATAAAATAAAAAAAATTCCCGAAGGCAAATATTAATGACAAAACCGTTTTTTATTGTGCCAAAACTTCAATGCATAAAATGCTTGTACTTACGTGCAATGTACATGCCTTTTATGCATTGGAGTTTTGACACAATAAAAAACAGTTTTGGCATTATCACTACCCTTTTCGAAACTAAAGTAAAGGATATATTCCTCCTTGATATTTAATTAGATCCAAAATTTCATCTTCTATGTCACTGATTTTCTGCCCAGACTAACGTTCTCCAAATCTTTTAGAGGCAGATTCTGCTTTTCCCAAACAATTTCATGGTCCTAAGCTTTTAGTCACATAATCTTTCAAAATGTCATGCGCTCTGACCTTCATTCCTCGCCCTTCGTTCTTGCTCTCGCAAATTTACTTGTTTGAGATGTGATTTAAAAATACTTTCACGCAAGCGCTGGCACTCCGGCATGTGCAGGCTCTCGCGAGTTAGGTGACTTTAGGATCTTTTCTTTTTCCAACACCAAACGCCACCCTTAAATTGGAGAAATATTTTAGTGCTAGGTGGGCACCAGGCGGCAAGGCCACGTGGTGCCCGTTGGCTCATCTGAGCCGTCCACGGTCCATTTGTGTTTTGGACTATCTAGACCTGTTGGGGTAAATTTATCCCTCAAAACACAGATGCACGGCCCGGATAAGCCAAACGGGCACCGCGTGGCCTTCCCACTTGGTTCCCACCTGGCACTGAAAAATTGGAACAAATACAAGATCCCATTCAAGTACTACTACTACTACAAGTTTAAACAGCTACATACACAATAATACAAACAGACAGTCCATCAACAAGATCATAACAAGTACAGTATTCTTCAAGAAGGATGAAACTTATTCGAACTCGAAGAAGAATTCCCCTTGGAGCCCGATTCCACCGAACCACCGGCCGATTTCACGGCCTCCTCGACGTACTTATTCGAAGCCGCAGTAACTTCTTTTTCCATGGACTTTCCCATCTCCCAAACATACTCAGCGACACGATCCAATCCGCGGAGTTCATCCCTGACCTCGCGGTCTAGCTCGTCTTCGAACCGCTGGAACTCTTCCATGGCATTTTCCAAGCAAGAGTCAAGATAGTCCTCTGCCTTTTGCAACTCATTGTCACAGTCGAGTTCCATGGTTGCCCATGCCTTGTAGGAATCCAGTTCAAAGAGTTTCATGAGGTCTCGGATTGTGGAAGGATCAAATGTCTTGGATTGGAGGGCTTGGTCTGAGAGGAAGGTGAATTGGGAGAAGAGATCTTCCATATCTTTTTTTTCTTCCACTTCTTTTGTTGTGGCCCTTGTGGGGAGTGAGATAAAGAGGTAAGAGTTTGATAGGAATCCTATAAAAAGGACACGGGAGTAATAAGGCGCCGTTCCAATAGGTTTTTTTATTTTTTTTGTTTGGCCAATGGTAGTTAGCTCATGCAATACAGCTCTTGATATTGCTCTTGAATGCCTCACACTGTATCCCGGGATCGAGTCTCATTCCCCCCTCCTCCCATGTAATAGATTAGGAATGACGCTTGAAAAAAATAATAGGGTTTTTTTAGAATATTTACGTTTTTTTTTTAATAGGACATTCTCCTCACATAAAGTTAGTGGAACAGGTCCTAAGGGTTTTTTTTTTATTTAGAATTTTTACTTTTTTTTTTTTAAATAGGACATTCTCCTTACATAAAGTTAGTGGAATGGGTCCTAATTCAGTTTTCTAGAACACCATGAATCTATTTACAGGTTATGTCTTATTTGCTTATTTTGTGTCTCAATCTAGACACATTTTCTTATATAGGCAAATAATAATTGAGGCTCAAGATTTTACTTGGATATACCAAAAGAGACGAAAATTATAAAAAGGAAAAGAAATAAATAAAACAAGATTAATCTTAGTCGATCACTTTTGTTTCACTAAATTTCAACATCATCTGTAAGATTTGGTGAGAAACTACAAAGGTAATTTGTTTTGTTTCCACTTCTCACAATTTAAAGTGCCACTTGGTCCCTTGGAGCAAGATTAGCAATAAAATAGAGTATTGACTTTCACCAGGGAAAAAAAAAAGGATTAAGGAATAGCCTATGATTGGTTAAGGGGTGGGTGCCAACATTGGGATGTGCTCTTGTAACAGTGATACCACAATTCCTAAGTTCACCATTGAAAGTTCACCAAACTATCAAATGAGCTGCAGAGGCTCGCTAAAGATGAAATCACTAAATTGGAACAGCGTGGACTTAATTCTGAGTCAAATTTGGATATTGTAGGCAACCCATTCAAATGGTTGGAGTCACAAAATAAAAAATGATTTAGGATTGGCATATGAAAAGTAAGGGAGTAGGTGTCAACCTAGTTGGGATGTACTCTTCTTGTGGTGATGCCACAATTCCTCATTTTATAAATGAATCTCCAAGATTCACCAAATTACCAAATTTTGAGCTGCAAAGGCTCAACAAAAACAAAAGTAAAAACACATAAACATGAACTATGTTTGGCTTGATCCCTGACCATGGGTACGTAGCAGCCTAGAATTTATATCTAGGTTTAGCCCCAAAAATAATACCCAATTAAAAAAACCGGGGTGATCCCAAAATGAACAACGTCTTTCCAAAGAAGCATGTACTACTCTGTCAGTAGTAATTGGTGAGAGTAGAAGACCATATCGGTTTTGTTTTGTTTAGGTTTTGAGGGAGTTTTTTTAGGGTAATGAGTAGAGAGAGATAAAAAGAAAATTTTATTGAGGAACGTGTAGGATGGGTCTCGAGACCCAAACCGAACAAGGTGATCATTAGCACACGGAAGTAGGCTAGAGATTACAAAAGTTACGTGGCTAGGTACTACTCAGTCAGTAGTACTTGGTGAGAGGGATTATACCATTTGGTGAGAATACTACTCACTCCATTAATGTTGAGCATCCATAAAACTTACCCAAAAACTCACCCAGAATTTGGAATCAAAGGCTCAGATTTAGTTAGTTGGTGAGTTTCAAGGGAATCTGAGCCATTGATTTCAAATTTCAGGCGAGTCTCTGAGTAATTTTTCTGTGCATGTAGCAATCCTCAGTCGGTTGTAATTGGTGAGAGTACAAGAAAGCGACCATGCCATGGGCACATGGCCCCACTGGACCATCCTTTCAGAGTAACACCTGACCATGGGAAGGTAGTTCGTCACCACAGCCCCACTAAGGTACAAGTTGGATAGCTAACGCCCAGTTCATCAGGACTACTATCCACAAAGGAAATCCGAACACGTGACCGTGTACTTTGAGAGTTTCACCCTCACACCACTTGCCACTTGTGATGGTGATTAGTTATTCTTACTGCAAAAAACATCGTAGGACATAGAATAAATGCTTAAATTCATTTGTTATTTGACCCCATCAAAATAGCTAGTAAACAGACCAGGAAAAAACTAGAATGCGGGTGTCGTTCAATAATTTTTCTATACCCTGTGAGTTGATGCCATCAATCCATACACTAATTCGGATTTTATCTAGTACTAGACAATCTATTCTAGAATTCAAGTTAAGAATCATTTTTATTGAATAAGACTATTACAACAGTTGTCCGATCATGTCCAACACCAGTCTTTTTTTAAAGTACTCAGTAATAATAATAATAATAATAACCATATAAAGTACTCAGTAATAACTAATCAATATTGGCCACATACATTATTTGCACCAAAACAAAGCTAATTGTGGTACCATGCAAGGTTTTAAATAGTGGTAGCGGAAATGGTGTAGCCGTAGCTAGTGAATCAAATGATATGTAACGGGAACCGGGTGTCGCGACTATAAATTATTTTTAATTTTTTTGGGCGCCAAAGCATTTGAACCAGCCGTAGCATTTGTGTCACAGGCGAAAGTTCGAATAAAAACTGTTATATAGTGGGAATCAACCTATACGGGTGTGAATTTTGGTATCAGCTGGTATAGCGGGATGTAGCAGCACATGCAAGAGTACCGAAAAACTGCTACGCAGCAGCCAATACCCTACGTAGCAACCGATATTTAAAATACTTGTATGGAACGAGAACAAAAAGGTTTGTTACCTGTACACAAAAAGGTTTGTGGGACTTTAGGAGTAGTAAGATTTTGCGTAAGAACAGAAAAGGAAATTGCAAATTACATTAATAATCCTTGAGATGTCTCATCAACACACTAATAATCCTTTTTTACTCCAATTTTATGTATGTCTCTGGCTAATTCCTTTACTATAATACTCCGTAGTTAATACTTAAGATTCTTCCCTTTCCTCGAAAGAAAACAAAAACCCATATGCAGGTTTCCAGTGATCATCTCAAGGATTATCAATGTAATTTGCAAATGCAGGATAGGCACCATTCAACTGTTTTACTTATGCCCAAGGATGGAGCCAAGGGGGGACAAGTGGTGGCGACTGCCACCACAAAATTTTCAAAAAATGTAATTATTATGTAGAAAATAAATTTTTATCCCTGAATTATGTAGACTCGCCACCACTAGATTTTTTTAATCATTCATCCTCATAATGCATTTTGTCTTGTTATTTTTAAGTACATATTTTCGCCACCACAAGGGTAAAATTCTGGCTCCGTCCCTGCTTATGCCGATAGGCACAAATACACGTATCATATGAACGATGACTCAGACAAATGGCCAACATTAAATTCTTGCATCGGAGAAAATGGCGAACATTAAATTCTTGCATTGGAGAAAATGTGCAACCGAAAGAAAAATAATAGACAAAGATGCATAATCGCCTATACTAGCTAACTTTAGCGGAAAGAAAAAGAAGTCGATGGCATGACAATAGTACTATTATAGTAAGGAGTTATGTGTACCATATATAGTAATAATCCGCTCACATGAGTGTTACGTGCTCCCTCCGTTCCTATTTGTTTGTCCCACACTCTCTCTCTTGCCTTTTTTCAAATAAAAAAATTAAGTGCTTCCGAGTATCATTTTTCAAATTTTTTCGCACCGAATTAAAGTATACGATGAGTACTTTAATTCAGTGTAAAAAAATTTGAAAATTGATACACGAAAACACTTTATTTTTTTATTTGAAAAGTGGCACGACTTTTCGTAGAGGACCAACAAATAGGAACGAAGGGAGTACATAGTAAGGTAACCTGTGCATGTGTTGAGGAAAATATGGCATGCCAATCCTGTTTTCAATATGTTAGAACTTGCAAAAATCATCACTGAGTTCCAATAACATGTTTATGAATTTGATATTGATCGATTTAGATTATGAATTATCCTTTGGCCCAGCACCTATTTTAATTTATAAGGGACGTATTCCATAGCAAAAAAACCCTAGCAAATCAAGGCATAACATTTGACAGATTGAAATGGGCAACCCCGCCCTGATCAACATGTGAGATCTGCACGTCAAGCATTTTCCCGGAACAAATAAAATTGAAGCCAATTATCTCACAAAGCACAGTTTTCCTTCCACACAAACAGATTGGCTTGACAGCAGGAGGTAGAAGAACAAGAAAATCAAAAGAAATGGTAATATCAAAACAAGAATCGAAGTTCAAAACGGATTAATTGTTCCTGCCAATTACATTCGCGTTTCAATCATTTTCGTTCAACAAATTTATCTTCACCAAAACCCAGACAAAATGCAACCAAACAAGCGCCCGTGAAACGACTAAAATCAACCACCATCATATTACAAACCGCCATCAGAATACAAACCGCCACCCATCCTCTCCGCCGGCTAGAAGTCAACATAAACCTTCCTCGTCATGTTGGGATACAGAATCCCATAATACGGTTGCAGCGGGATGAAAGTATCCATTTGATACTCTGTATCAAACAACTCGTATATGTAAGTCTGCGCCACCCCTTCCTTTCTCAACGGCGTACCCAATCCCGATTTCAGATGTCCAATCAGGCCATTCACGTACTGCTCTGCATTTAACTCAGTAGCATCAGGATCGGTCGTGTCGCCTGCCCTGGGGCTGCTTGGCCATCCGGTCTCCGTCACCACGACGGGGATATTCTCGTGCCCAGCCACAGCCATCGCAGAAATAAACGCATCGACCGTCTGGTCGAACAAGTTTCGGTACCGGACCCCGGTGACCTTGTCATCGCGGTAGTTAAAGGGAGACTGCTGAAACAGTGCAAAGCCGATGGGGATTCTCGGATCGGCTTTGTAGACGTCGTAGGGGTTGATGTTGATGAAGAAGGAGGAGTTCGTGCGGTGGAGGAAGTCAAGCAACTGGTTTATGATGAGGTCAGCGAAGTGGGCTTGGAATTCTGCCGAGGAAGGGGGGAAGGATTCGGTTAATACAGTGGAGGTGAAGGTGGTGGAGACGGCGATGTCGGTGATGCCGAGGTCTTGGAGCGAGAGGTAGATATTTTGTATTGCGGGGAAGATGTCGTTAGAGACATGGATGGGGTGATTGAGTGCGTCCGTGCCGACGGAGATGGCGGAGATGCGGGAGTGGGGGTAGAAGGGGACGACGTGGGTGTGTAAGTAGCGATCCGCGTTGTGGCGGTTCTGCGCGAGGTAAGGGAGGAGGGAGTTAGGGATGGTGAGGAGGAGGGAGATGTTGGAGACTTGGAGTAGGCGAAGGAGCGGATGGAGTCGGGGTCTGGCTTGATGAGGTGGACGGAGGAGACATGGAGAGATTGGAGGGCAGAGGCGACGTGGGAGGGATTGGTGGGGAGGACAGGGTGGTAGGTGACGCCGATGGAGGAGGGGAGGGAGGCGGTGGGGGTGGCGGCGCTGAGGAGAGAGAGGAGGAGGAGGACTAGGAGAGAGAGAGGCATTGTTGTTGTTGAGTTCTTGGGAATCTTAATGAACAAGTGGTTTGGTTGAATTAGAGAGCAGTGGGTTGTTTTAAGCAGGAGGGAGAGAGAGAGAGAGAGAGAGAGACGGGAAGGTGGTTAAATGCACACTCTTGGTACTTTAGCTGTGAGAGCAGGTGGTTAGATCATTCATCTGTTACAGTTGTTTTGGCAGTAGGTTGGCGAGGGAGAAAGATAACGTTGGGTATTTGAGCGCACAGGGAAAAATTTCTCCTCCATGGAGAATCCATGAAGTCCGTGAAGCTAAAGAAAAAGAGGTTTCAGAAAATTATTTTTTCGGATATGAACTGAAGTGGAAATTTTTTGTTCTCAAAAAAGAACATTTGTGATCGGATGCAAACTGTAGCCGTAGTATGTGAGTCCCATTTCGGCTGGATTTTGCACAGAGAGAGGGATTTTGGACTGGTGGGCCCATTACCTAGATTTGCAGAGAGAGAGATAGAGCAATGCGTAATTGGGTTTTGGACCGGAGGCCCACTGCCCAGTTTTCTCATTCTCCTCTTTAATTAGTTTGTTACTCCATCTACTTAAGTTCAAGAAATTTCTTCTTCTTATTAAAAAAAAAAAAGAAGAAGAAAAGACTTCCACTAAATCAACTTTTTCTTTAAGGAATCGATATCACCAGAAAGAAATTCAAAGCGGAAACATCTATAACAACTAGGTGGCGACAACGTGCTATGCACGTACGCGTTAACCCGCTAATGTTAACCCGCTAACTATAATAACTTTTGAAGAAATACGGCATTATAATTCCATTAATAGCTGCCGCTGAAAAGTGGCACATGCATGAGCGTCGTGTCCACATCCTCAATGCATATTGAAAAACTTAGTATCTAGCTTATCAATCTTAGTGTCCACATCCTCTATGGTTCCAATATCCGTGAATACTAAGGCCAACGATCAGTTTTACCTGTATTAGTGTTCTTGCACTTAGTTTCAGCTGGAAAGAGTGATCCACAAATTGATGTTGCACATCTGTCGACAGTAGCATTGCTTATTTATTGAATATGTTTGAAACACTTTTAGTGTGTTGCTTAGAATGGCCATCGATGCTTTGGCATCCAAAACTTTTCAACGTGACCGAGAGCATACACGCCACCAACACATGTAATGAGACCTCATGTAAATTGGAGATCCAAAAATGTTGTGGGTGAACTGTTAGTACTATCCATTCTAAGCCGTTCCAATTCCAGTTATCAACCTTTTGGTCGATTTACTGTCTTTCTGGTCCAACGCCTTTTTCCAAAATTCGGCCTTGTTTGATTAAGGTCCCCAGACCCAAATTCTTTTTTTTTTTTCTCTCTCTTATCTCCCTCCAATCATTATCCCTATTTCAGTGGATGCACAACCATAGATACACAAAGCTAAGGGATGTTTTAGCTTTGTGTGTGTTAACAATACACAGAACCCATGACGCTAGGTAGGAATTTCCAATTGTATAGAGTTGAATAGAAGTACTTTCGTATACTAAAATCACTTATCTAATTAGAAATGGTTGTTAAATTGTTAACAAAGTTTACGTAATTCAGCTACCAAGACCTTAAACTTGTTACACAACAAAATGAGACACCCATAGTTCGGAAACTTAGAACAGAATTTGAAATGGGCCTCCTTGCACAGTGCTTGAAAAATAATTTCTCAGCCACTTGTAGTACCTCTCTTGATTTTCACCGGTCCCAATCACCACAACCTGAAGCTCAAAGGCTGATGATACTGCCACCATAATGTAATCTGCATATTGCAAGTCAAGAGCTGCAACCAGCGAAACGTTAAAGGCTGGAGGCGCAGGTTCTCAATGGGAACTGCCCAGATTTTGTGTGCGATCCTAACAATAATCTGTGGGAGCTCAAAAAATTCAATGACACGGTCCAGGCGCTCCTCAAATTTCCCCCCATACAATAAAAATATCTGGCCCACTCGCCTCACAAAAATAGGAGCGAAGGACCAAGAAATATATATGCAGTTATTCGTTTGCACGCTAAGTGTCAGCTTTTGACAAGTTCATCCCACATCACAGTTGCAATGCAATCCCAACTGTAGAATGCTTTACACATATACAGGTAAACTAATATACTCATAAACATAGAGCCAAACCAAACACTTAAATTTTTTATGTCCAAAAAAATTGTACCTGTTTCCAACACAGACCACGACGAAGACTCAACCCGACCAAGAAGAGGAAGAAAAGCTCAGCAGATAGAGTGTCAAAATTAAAATTTGCTTGGGGAATCCTATAACCCTCTTGCTCCTGTTCTTCGAAACTGAATTTTTTTTTGCAAAAATAGAACGGCAACAGAAATTGCTGGGGATGGATTTTCCTACAAAATTTAAGCCAAACAATCATTGATCCAATCGACACCGGTGTTCGATCAGTCCTAATTTTGCACGAATCTCCCAATCGAAGTGACTAACAAAATAAATATTTGGATCATACAACAGGATATGAGAAATCACATTTCCACGAAAAATCATACTGATACGAGTAAACTCTGCAAACTGTTCTGGAACAAGCAGCACCAAATGCACAACCAAACAGCGCATTCCACACGCAATGCGCTAGATTAGTTGTAAATACTCAGTGCATGACCAGCGATGACTCCCAAAGTTTTACAACATGCAAGTTCAGTCAGCCCAGAGGAGAAACTTATCCAGACCACAGCCCATACATTAACCATAATTTAACGCGAAAGGTTGCCAAAAAAAAAAGGGCCATAAACCTAAGCACCCCCCATAACTCATACCGTAGACAAAGCTTAGATAGAGAAATAGTTCAGTAAGTAAACAATGCTATAAAAGTAAAATACTCCGTCACACCATTGCCTCTAGGTTGGGTGAACATACGAAATCCACTCATAGACTCTCTCCGCATTCTCATTATTAAACACTATCACCTGCAGCTCCAGTGCCGGCAACACAGCTACAAATGCACAATCAAACACATCAAGTTCCAGCACTGCCACAAATTGTCCCAGGATAAGGTTGTCAAGCCTCCCGTCAACAAAGGGAATCATCCACGCACGAGTGCCCATCTTAATCTTGATTTCTTCCACCATCTGCAAACAACTGGCTCACACAATTTTGTAGCTCCTATATAGAACAACAATGATAGAAACCCATAAGAATCACTAAGCAAACAGCCAGGATAACTAATTTTTTCTTTGTTTCTTATTTTCCATTTAACTACCGAAGTTTTTCTTATAAATCATTTTTCTTACGATACATGTGAAGCACGCAAATAATGTGGCCTTGTTCTAGAAAACTGTCTTTTTTAGCGAACTGTCTATTCATATACTCAGATAACCATCATTCCCAGCGAAACAATTGATCAGTATCTTTCTTAGCTTTAAGACAAAGGAGAAACAATCAAATTCTATTGAAAAATACTTGAAGTTTGCAGAAACTTACCACCACGCAATTCAGCTTGTTGCTGCTTTACTTCTAACAGGACTGTGAGCTCAGCATTTTTCATAGTCAGGCCCATCTTGTCTCTCTAAACAGTAAGCCAAGAAAGAATCAGCCCATAACTTTATTTTGCAGCATACTATGTTCTGTTTAAAAGAGAGCAGAATGGTGCGTGATTGACAGAAGAGTAAATATAAGGAACATGTATTAGTTCTCAAAAGAAACAACACACCTTCTGTCTTGAAAATTCGATTGATATCTTCATTGAAGACTACAAATATCATTTGGCCGGGATTTATGTTACACAAATTTTCATCTAATTAATATTGCACTGATTGAAAGCAAAGCCCCGACTACTCCTAACAGAGGTATTCCATGTCTTATTTGCTATTATGGCATTGTACAACTCTACAGACTGCAAGCATCATTCAAGATTTAGAAAATATACTGGCTAATATTTGACTTATTCTCTAGTCAAAGTCCAGGTGATACAAGTTTACTCACTTGCAAAGCTAAATGTATAGCAACACTGAAGAATCATAATCAAACAATTACGCACATACAGTTAGCTTTAAGAATTATGACTACAGAGGCGAGCTCGGAGTTCATTCTATTTGATGGCAATAACCGCACCACCAACTCGGAAAACATCTTTAGAAAATAAATAGCGTAATTCTTTAGCACCTCTCCCACTACCAACTGTTGAGCTAGACACATGAAGTTTAGAAACAGGGCTCTAGACCACAAGAAAGGACATTATTTGTCTCCTTAGCCGTAAGTCGATCTAAGCAATTCTTTAAATTTAACGGGCATTCAAATGATTATTTCAAATACTTATAGAGACAGGCCTCAGGCCCTGCTTCTCACTTCTGAACAATTCTTGGGTATGAAATCCTGAAAGCTTCCCACTCTTTGTTGTCTCACTATTCTCTCTTTGTGATCCAAAAAAGAAAGAACAAAAAAACCATCTCAAACTTTACTAGTCTTCTATCGGAATGAAATGCAAGAAAAAGATAACCCTCATGCCTCCGAAGTTTCAACTGAACATCACACTTACATTGTCCCAACTCTTCCCTCTTGGCCGGAGTCTGCATCAGCTCCTCCATATGTTTTGGACTCAAGATGAATAGAGTTTCCAAAGGTGTTCCTCTTGTTGCTCTACGATGTTTATCTCCATTTTCCATTTATTCAACCGCAGATAACCAAAAACTTGCTATGCTTTAACAGTATTAAAGAGTTGAAAAATAAATTCCAGCACCATGGCATTAAAAGAAGAATCTAGCTGTGTTTTTTCTTTCTTCCCAACTAAAAAAATATCCAAAGCGGACAGAATTTCAAATGACAAAGATATACAATCACGTAAATGAATTCCAAACGAATCCACTTTCCCCCTCTGGAGACCTGGCCATTAGCAACATTAAGAACTAAAATTAATCAAGCCCAACTACTTTTAAGAGATATTGTTCAATAAATCATTATCTATTTTCTCGTCCTAAAGAGTACACACATTCAGTTTCATGTAGCCTTAAAGAAAGGCCACAAGTGGCAGCATCAACGTCTAATGAAAGTATCACAATGGATGGAGCGAGGGGAAAATATAGTAGTAAACGACATATTACCATTGCAATACGTACACGGGAGAGATTAGAGAGAAAACTAAATAAATACCTGAGCCAAGCCTGATGGGGAGATCTGCTTTAGATACCAACAGCGAGGAACCCCTGTAAAAGATTTCCACCACGTGCTAGTCAAAACTCAATCAAAGCAAAAAACATGGTATTGAACCGCTAAGTTCCAGTTCAAAAAAAACCGCTAAGTTCCATTGCCTGTGTCTAACAACACATCCAAGATAATATGATCCTAATGTAAATGAATCACCCTGGCTTACAATTGACCACTAAGAGTGATCTCAACCTAGAATATTGTAAAATACACTGCCATGCTACCAAAGCAAGGTACAAACAGAGATAACGCAACACGAATATCCAAGATAGATGTGCACGATACCAACTGAACATATTTATTTGAGCACTTCGAAGGCAATGTATATAATGCAGCAACTCCTGTTAGAGCCATTAAGATAACAAACCTAGTATAAACCACATCGCAATGCACAAATAGACACGGATGAAAGAGAAACTACCTTTTTAATCCAAACCTAACAATAAAACCGAACGGACCAACAAACTAAAAACAAAAATGAGACAAATCCTCAGCAACTATCTCTCGAAACCAACATTTCAGCAAAGGTAAAGATGCCCCAAAAGCATGGAAGAAGTAAAATGGAAGCTACTTGCGGTTCTCAACACTAAAATTCAACTATCAATGTACCCATAATACACCAAAAGCAAAATGCTGTGAAACACTGCCAAAAAACCACAGATTCACGAATAAAGACTTAAAGTTCAAATTCAAACAAGATGCTTACTTTCTAGATTCAATGAGAAAAGCAAATTGTTAGCTCTTCGTTGAATTCATCTCCATATCAGTGCAAGTGCTGCTGCCCAAAAAAAAAAAATTGATCAAGGACATTAGGAAAACATCCCAATCAGGATAGATTTTGGCTTAATATGAACACCAAACTTGGTCATTTTACAACTACACATCGAATCCTGGAAGATTAGACAAACAGAGCATCAATTATGGGAATTGGATCTCATGAGAGTGAGTTCCCAACTTTGCTACCCTTCATCGCCAATTCGCCAATTCCCTCTTCCAAGTTAGTAGAATCTTTACTTTTTTCAATCACAATCCCGGATTATAACTTAGGATCTACCCCTGAATTGATTTGAAGCCCTATATAATCTCAACCTTTTATCTAAATAACATACACCAAAATCAAGCAAACATTACATGACTATCACCATCTCCAAACAAATTGAAGAATAAAAGATCAACAGAACACTCACTTTTAAGTTTGAGGTAGTTTTGGAGAGTTCCATTAACCAAGTCAACAGTCCATTGACAAGTTTTCCCAGACTGCACATGGAAAGACCAGCCGATTAATGCAAAAACTGGAACCAAAGTCTAGCACTGAAGAATCACTCAACCAAAAGAATCAAGTATAGCTTAACACCAAAAAATAAATTAAAAAAAATGAATAACCGACAAAATCCAACCTAAAGATTTTAAAACGGAAAAAAAAAACAAACCATTAGCTAATGTCTCTCAAAGATCAACAATTTCAGCGAAAGTAAGGATGCCCCACAAGCTTTCAAGAAGTTAAAAAGATGTTTACAGTTCTAAACACTAAACATTAAAGTTCAAATATCAGTGTACGCAGCTCATAGCAATCAGAGAAAAGTAGAAACCAACATCTAAAGCAAATACTATGAAACATTGCCGAAGAGAGAACAACTAAGTGAACCTGACCTTTCCACCTTTTGAAAAAGAAGCAATCTGGTTTGGTCCTGAAAGAAAAAGGGGGAAAGAGCTTTCACACTTGTAATTAATCACATCACAGACGCAATCACCAAAATTTACAACCACACGACCTTCCCTAATACCCAAACCCCATCCGAAAATACCCAATACCACACGTAAGCCATAAATACTATAAACTCACACCCATGCCTCCTAACGTAATACATAACAATCCCTAAACACACAACCAGCTGAAGAAGAAAGGGAAACCAAACCTTAGCTGCGGAGAAGAAACATCGAAACCAGAGAGATACTGTGACCAACGCCAGAGCACAAAACAAAACCGTAAAATTTTAAGATGCCAGACCAGAAACATAATAACCAGCAGAAGAAAACCTAAAAATTCGACACCAGAACCAAAACGAAAGCCTCACCTCGCCAAAAGAATAGCGCAAAACCCTAGAAGATAAAGCAAAGCAAACCAAAAAGGAATGAGAGCGTTAATATCTCCCCAACCTCCATCCGCATTTACTCGAGCGATCTCAAAAGAATACACAGCAGTAGACATCCCATCCGCATTCAACTCACCCACAGCTCCAACGCAGAAGAGGAGAGAAGATGAGATATGTGAGCTGGACAGCTCCAATGCGACTTCAACTCCCCCACAACTCCAACGCGCGTGCAGCAAATACCCCAAGCAGAATGTCAGAATTACCCTGCAGCTTTCAACCTAAAGTCCATGACACGAAGGACTCAATTGGAAAAATCGGAACAAAATTCGGGGAACACTAAAATCAGACTTAAGCTTCTTTTCTTTTAAGGCTTTTGGATATGTGATTCATGAGCAAACTGCTCATCTAAATGTAAAAAATCTTATAGTTCAGCACTTTGAGTATTTAGAAACATGCTATTTTTAGGTAAGGACAGTTTGAGGCCTCAAGTGAAAACTTTAAATCAGATTTTTTTTATCCCTTTTGGTGTTGCCAGTATTTTTGGAGCATAAAACTAAATTGGTATCCTTAACTTGTACTAAGATATCATATTTTCAGGCATTAGCATCACGAATTATCTATGTGGGAACAAAAACTTTAATATGGGAACTTAAACTTGAATCGAAATGGATCTACGTAAGATTCCGCGTCCAATTAGTTGTTGTTTTTTTTTTTTTTTTTTTTTTGGGGGGGGGGGTCTGATTTTCCCTCTGAAATAGAGACATCACTTGACAAAAAATTTATCTGAGAAAACCTTGCTATGTATTAAATCGCATGTCAATATGCATATGAAAGAAGGGTCGAAGCAGAAAAAAGAGAACGAAAGGCTCACCTTGTTTTGAAAACAACAATGTGCAACAGTAGAAATGTAGAATATACTTACCTGGACGGGGTCAATGGGCTATCAAGAAAGCCCATGGCCTAGGTTTGCCTAAGGTCTACCCAAGTGATGGAGCCTACGTTATAATTTGTGATAATGGGGGCCTGCGTTTACAAGGCCCCTACCATATTTAGTTGAAAGCATTTAGGTTCTTAATGTTTAACTACTCTGTCGAATTACTCTATTTTCTCTATGTTTTGCAATTGAAATTAGCAAGTTACATTAACTCATTTGTGGTCAGTTAACATTTTTCTTTAGTAACTCAAGAGTGATTTTCGTTTAGAGTTCGTTGTCTTACAAAATTAGAACAACTTCTGGATTTGCGCTGGTTTTTCGATTAAATCTCTCTCCCTCCTTAACGTACCGCTAATGGGATGAACCCAAAATGAACGCTTTGGGTTCTTACTTTGTTGACATCTCAGAGTGGAAAAGAGAATCCTTTATAGTTTGACATGAATCGCATAGCTAAGATTGGGATTCTTACCGAGTCTCACTTCAATGATTGGAATCGTTTACTTTATGCCTTAATCTTTTAATCATTCCTAAAAAATCATATCAACTGTATTTTCATAAACGCTTGATCAAATGGTCATTTTTTTGTTTAAAATCTGAACCAAATTCTAAAGCAAGACACTTGTCATTCGATTAAATACTAACCATATAAAAAAGAATCATGTTTCTGCTTGAAATTGTTTAATAATAAGCCCCATACATATTTTTATTTTAATATCGAAGTGAAAACTCAGAGCAATGGCGGAGCAAGGGTTAAAAGTCCCGCGGGGCCAAGTTATAACGGAAAAAAATTCAACATCAAATATCTTTTTATTCCTTACTCAACAAATTGGTAAAAAAACAGCTATAAATATCCTTGCATTCCATAGTCAAACAAAAAGCCAAAATACATTTTTTCAATATTGATCATCCATCAAAATAGAACAAAAGTAGCTTAACAAGCTATTAAAGTGTAATCCGATGTGTTCTCAAATCTTAGAAATCATCTATGATTGACTCTAAACTAAACTCCTAAGCATTATTCAACATGTGTCATAGATAACGGCTACAAGACTCCAACTCTTTTCATCTTCTTTATAGCTGTTATCTCCTCTTTACTAAGGACTCTTGCCCTTACTTATCTTTTAAACTCCACTTGATCATTTTGTTTTCAAAAAATAGAGTTTAAGGGGGGCAATGTTTGTACCATATCTGGACCATACACGTGGCAGAGGATTATCACACAACTGATCAATGGAAAATCCCTACAATTCAGGAGATGCTTATCTCTAAGAAACGTGACAAGACGGTTACCTTAATTTTAGGGGGCTACATTTTTTGAAATTTAAAATTCTTTTTAAGCCGAAAACACATGTTATAATTATTAAGATAATGGGAAGTTATTTTTCGGCTGAAGAAGGACACTTTTCACTCATTGAACAATGGCGAAATGTAAGACATTCAAAAAATGCACAAATCAAGGAACATGGTTCAAGATCGTGGGCTGCTTTTCATAGCGGTTACAAGGCTTATGAAGTTCTATAAATACAGTCCTCAGTGCAACATTGCAGAGGTCCACGCACCAAAAACTCACAGCAACATTGTAATTGTTTTCCTAACTATCGAGTTAGTCGATTGTTATCCTCTCAATCATGTCTGTCACCTCTCATCTCCTATCGTTCTCTTCTTTCTCCTCTTTCTTTTCTATGTAATCTTCTTTTATTTCTGTTGTTGAAGTCCTTGTTCAACGCACTCGAACCTTCGTAACTTAGTTCCTCTTAATTAAGTTATCACTATTGCTTGAAAAGAATTTATTCATATTTTAGGCGTTTTTCCTTGCTTTCTTTTGGAGATCTCCTATCTCCTGGCACGCCCGCTTTCTCACAACACCACCTGGTGTTGGCATTAACAATTCTCCTGTCCTGGAGAATTTCGTGTCAACAGATCTACCATTTTCCAACACCAAACACCACCCTTAAATTGGAACAAATACAAGATCCCATTCAAGTACTACAAATTTAACCAACTAAATACACAATAATACAAACAGACAGTCCATCAACAAGATCATAACAAGTACAGTATTCTTCAAGAAGGATGAACCTTATTCGAACTCGAAGAAGAATTCCCCTTCGAGCCCGATTTCACCGGACCACCGGCCGATCTCACCGCGTCCTCGACGTACTTATTCGAAGCTGCAGTAGCATCTTTCTCCATGGACTTTCCCATCTCCCAAACAGACTCAGCGACACGATCCAATCCGCGGAGTTCATCCCTGACCTCGCGGTCTAGCTCGTCTTCGAACCGCTGGAACTCTTCCATGGCATTTTCCAAGCAAGAGTCAAGATAGTCCTCTGCCTCTTCAATGGAGTCCTCTGCTTTTTGCAACTCATTGTCACAGTCGAGTTCCATGGCTGCCCATGCCTTGTAGGAATCAAGTTCAAACAGTTTCATGAGGTCTTGGATTGTGGAAGGATCAAAGGTCTTGGATTGGAGGGCTTGGTCTGAGAGGAAGGTGAATTGGGAGAAGAGATCTTCCATATATTTTTTTTCTTCCACTTCTTCTTTTGTTGTGGCCCTCGTGGGGAGCGAGACAAAGAGGTAGAGTTTTATAGGAATCCTATAAAACGGACACGGGAGTAATAAGGCGCCGTTCCAATAGGTTTTTTTTTTTTTGTTTGGCAAATGGTAGCTAGCTCATGTGATAGAGCTCTTGATATTGTTCTTGAATGTCCCACACTGCATTCAGAGATCGAGTCTCATTCCCCCCTCCTCCCATGCAATATATTAGGAATGACGATTGAAAAAAAAAATAGGGTTTTTTAGAATATTTATGTTTTTTTAGTGGAACGAGTCCTAAGGGTTTTTTTTTTAGAATTTTTACGTTTCTTTTTTTTAAATAGAACATTCTCCTCACATAAAGTTAGTGGAACGGGTCCTAATTCAATTTTCTAGAACACCATGAATCTATTTACAAGTCGTGTCTTATTTGCTTATTTTGTGTCTTAATCTAGACACATTTTCTTATATAGGCAAATAATAGTAATTGAGGCTCAAGATTTTACTTGGATATACCAAAAGAGACGAAAATTATGAAAAGGAAAAGAAATAAATAAAACAAGATTAATCTTCGATCACTTTTGTTTCACTAAATTTCAACATTATCTGTAAGATTTGGTGAGAAACTACAAAGGTAATTTGTTTTGTTTCCATTTCTCACAATTTAAAGTGCCACTTGGTCCCTTGGAGCAAGATTAGCAATAAAATATCGACTTTCACCAGGGGAAAAAAAGAGAGTGGCAACAATGGTTGGTTTGGACTTGAGATTGATTCTATATATTCTTTACACTATTGGTGTAAACGTTCCCTTTTTCACCATCGCCATTGTGATCCTCACTATATGTGAATTGTAGTCCGGATCGTTTATCTTACAATACTTATAGAATAGTGTATTTATGCAAAAATCAACTTAATCGGACATTTATATCAAAATCTGAAAGTATCCAAAGCATGGGCTGCTCCAGCAAGTATCCAAAGCAAAAACACTTATCATGCTCGTGGCTCAGGGTCCCAAGTGTAAAGAATTTATTTGTTGATAATAAGAACTTTTGTTTCTTTTTTTTTTTGGTTTGAAAATTTATAATTAAAATCTACAGTAATTTTTGTTGACTGAGTGGGCCATTGGGTGGTGTTTTAGTCGAAGCCTTGCACTTAAATTGATGTACTTTCACATGTTGCCTTGGCTCATTTCACATTTTCACTCCTTATCTGAGTTCATATAGTTCTGGTAACTGGTGGAGAGCGAGAAGAATTAAAAGTACTATCAACAATGCAACTTGTGGTCCGGATTAAAAGTGTTGTTTGGATTTTAAAAAAAATACTAAATAAAACAAAAAGTGTATTTTTATCCGGACTGTTAGATGCATTTTTAGACTGCCCGGATTCACTACACCGGTACCACATCACTTATACCCTATTTGCACCCAAGTTTTTCTCGTCGGAGAGCACACGATAAACTCATCATGATGCATCCAATTGAGTTAGCCTCATTCTGCTTAAGAGATTTGAGGGAGTATCTACTCCGGGAATTCCAGAGTCCGGGATCCGCCTTCCCGATATTTTTTTATGATTTGAACCATCCAATGTGTTTAAAACGTGTTTTTAAGGGTCAGCAAAAAATCATAAAAAAAATATCGGGAAGGGCTTGATCCAAACAGTTTTTCACAAAACTGTATATGTATAGTTTTTGTGAAAAATTGCTCGGATCAAGGCTTTCCCGGTAATTTTTTTTTTGATAATTCTCTCTGAGACCCTTAAAAACACGTTTTAAACACATTGGACGATTTGGATCATACAAAAGCAAGTTTTAAAACCTTCAATCCGGGATCCTTGATAGGATCCGTGGTGAAGAAATTTTTTGGTATTTTTTACTTTTCACGCTTTACAAATCTGGTTATTCTCCGCATATAAATTAATGCAAAAAGTTTACAAGGCAAAGTTTTTTGTTTTTTATTAGCGAAGCCAAAGTTATTGGAACAAGTCCTATTGGGTCACCAAAAAATTACGGACTCTGGGGGTGCTGCACAGCCAAGTGATGTGCAGAGCGCTATGCAGCCGCACGGCGCGGCTACGCCGGCCACGTTCTGGCGATCCGACACGTTCACAGGATAGCCCTCGTCGAGTACTATAAGTGTACCAAAAATCAACTTGATCGGATATCGTTAAGTACTTAATTGGAACACAAATAGATTGAAAAAAATGGGTTTATTGATTTGGATCCAGTGTTTATATACATTTGTGTTCCATTTCATTTCAATCTATTTGTATTCCGATTAGGCACTTAACAATATCCGGCCAAGTTGATTTTTTAAACACTTATAGTACTCAACGAGAGGTATCCGGTGAACGTCACGGATCGGCGGAAAGTGGTCGGCGCGGCTGTGCCGTGCGTGCACAGCACTTGGCTGTGCAGCACCCCCAGCTTCCTAAAAAATAGATGGCCGTTGAGCTCTAGCCAAATGAGGATCAAGGGAGTAATTGCATGCATTGAAGCAAAGGGGAATTGAGTGAAGCGTCTCTTGTTTCTTTTTTTCCCTTTTTTTTTTATCATAAAAATGTTGTTCAAAAAATATATAGCGGCACTTGCAGAAAG
Organism: Vaccinium darrowii; assembly: GCA_020921065.1. Classification (NCBI taxonomy): domain Eukaryota; kingdom Viridiplantae; phylum Streptophyta; class Magnoliopsida; order Ericales; family Ericaceae; genus Vaccinium; species Vaccinium darrowii. The sequence goes on along the minus strand of CM037159.1, from coordinate 15,420,312 downwards.
ATTTCATCACAAAGATTAAAAAGAACCCAGATCAAATTCACCTGTGTATTGTGTAGCACACTGAAATCGAGTCTGGCGAAAGTGCGAATCAAGTGAGACGGTAGATAAACCTAAAAAATGGGAAGCTAAAACCAAAATAGGCACAGCCTTTTCGGACTTGAAGTTCTAAGCCTATGATTATTTAATACAAATGTCATTTGTGAAGTTATATATGGTCAAGGAGACCTTAAAGTTTGCTTTATTTTAAGTTTGGAATTTCTCAAGTGTTCTTAACTTTGTTGGGACCAATTTATACGAGACTTTGCTCTATCTTTAATTGGCCTCCCGTTAGTGCTCGGTGAGATTGGTCTCCCAAGATTAATCAACATACGTGTAAACTGGTTCGATCGTGAGCAGTGTAACCCTTTTAGGGATTATGAATGATCTCACTCCGAGCTTGCCAAATTTGAACACATAATTGTTTTTTTCATTGGGTAAGATTGTTGGCCTACTATTTGGCAAATTGGTCCTATTTTCTGATCTATGTTTTTACATTTTCCTTTTTGTGTTTTCATAAATTTTTTTTTTTGACTTCGTGTTTCCCCAGAAAAATGGTGGTTTTCATCTAACAACTAACAAGGAATTCTTTTTTGTTGGCAATTTTTACATTTGTACGAATGAAGACATAAAGCAAGACTAATGGTATCTTTTTGTAAAAAATAAGTTACTTGTACAACTGCAAAAGAACCGAGATGCTTCCACGCAACTTGTGGCTCGGCTCGGCTTGTATGGTAAGAATCAACACCCTAAGGCTTGAAAAAGATCAGCTCGTTAAGTTTTTAGCTCGTTTACTAAACGGGCGGAGCTCAAACACTACAAACCTGGGGTTGACTCATTTGCCTACTTGCAGGCGTTGGGCCAACATTTAATTGATAACGTAGGCCGGCCCACAACAGGCCCTTTGCCGAACTGCCCGGGCCCCTATTTTCTGACGTCAATCATCAACACTCCGGTGACTGCGGTCGATTTCACTGTACCTGCAATTGCAACTCTGCAAGTCGTCGTCGACTTGAACTCGATCGATTCACAGATTGTAGAGAGAGAAGAGAGAGGAGGGAGAGAGATCGTCTTCGTAGCTGATAGCACTGACCATTGGAGAGAGAGAGAGAGAGAGAGAGAGAGCGAGGGAGATATCGATTCTGATCTCAGTACGAGCAGACCTGGACTATAGATCGAAGAGAGAGAGAGGATGGGGAAGGGTGCTAACTTGCGCGGCGGTGTGCTATTCGCACTCTTCGTGTTGTGCTTGACGAGTGGTGTACTCGTGCAAATGGGTGAGGCCATATGGTTGACCCTGCCCTCGGCGGGAACCAAGTGCGTGTCGGAGGAAGACGATCACTCTCATCCCATCCCTACCATTTCCGTCAAGGTACATTCATTTACCCTTTACCAACTTTCTTACCCCCCTCATTTCTGTCAAGGTTAGCGTTAGAGTTTAATCAACATTCCGTTTCAGTAATTGATTTCTGTACATATGTGTATCGATGTTTTCTGGTCTCGTTCTGCGCATATTTTATCTATGTTCTTTGGGTATACTGTCGGTGTTAGGAATTTGATCACCCTGGTAATCGATTAGTTAGGTTAGCACTCTACTGAGAAATTTTATGGGCACAGGGATGTAGTGCTATTTTACCAGACACCGCTAATACCCTAGTCAATTAGATTTTGGAATAGTTCAATGTTATCGGTGAATTTAGCGGTTCGACAATTTCTCATATAAACACGAGATATTTGAGCTTTAGCAAAAATATAAGAAAAATACTTCATAATGCTTCGAGAAATGTGCTTTACAAGAATGATAGACAAACTATACTTCTTTGGATTTTTTTTTTTTTTTTTTTCATAAGAACATCATTTGATTGTAAGCTATAGAAGCCTACCCCTATCGTTCCAGAATTTAGGGCACGTAGCATACCACGTCCCGTTCTCATTCCTCATGTTGGAATGATCCACATTCCAAGTAACAAAGGAATGTAGTGAACGGCTTGATGTTCATTTATACCAAAATTGTTGTGAATTTTTCTTCTTTATTTTGTAGGAAGAAGATTGAGGTATTTTGGGTTCCTGGGTATGGTGAGTGAAAGGAGTTGTGATGGATTTACCCTAGGGGACTAGAGGTGAGGCTGAATGGAAATTCTATTTGAGATATTATCCTGATTAAATTTCTGGCACCGTAAAAGTAAATAGACTATAGTACACTAGATTTTTTTGTGGAAATATTTGAAGGTAAAATATCTCACTGACCTCCAAACCACTTTGTTGTTATTGAGTCAAAAGTTATTCGAAATTTCGAACTACAAACGAACAGCTCAAGGCTTGGCTTGTTAGGGCTCATTTAGTTATCAAGCCGAACTCGAGCTGGATTTTTGGGCTCGTTTACTAAATGAACCGAAAAAACATGGACAAGATGCCAAGCTTGACTTTCACCTCTTTATAATTTTGGAATGGAGAACATTTTGTTAGAATGAAGGGATACAGATTTGAGGTGAAGGCATATCAATACTTTTACAGTTGAAGCACCTAAATGAATGGATCTCAACACCTGTGAAGGAAGAATTTCCAAAAGCTCCCACTAAGAGGAGGTGAAGTTAAACAACTAATTTCAAGTCGCCTGGCTTGCTTAGTGAGAAATAATAATAGGTTGACATATCTATTAATTACTGCTACTTGTTATTCGGGACAAAACAATTCTGTAATTTGTGGGATAATCATACCTACAGTTTAGTTGCAACTCTGATTACATCTAGGATATCATTAGCGCAAAAAAGACATACTATGATTTCACTTTGAAGGTCGTTAGCTGGTAGGTTTGCTTAGAAGCGATAGAAAGTGGATGCATTGTCAACACAACAACAGTATAAGAAGTCATTCGTTGCCTTTAGAATTGGTGATGATGCACCCTATGATGCTGAATTTACAAGAGTAGTAGATGCTATCTGTTATAGCCTGTCCCACATTGAATAATTATAACCTCCAAAGCTAGTATATGAGCCTGGGTGGCCTCTCCACTGATTGCCAATTGGTTTTGAGTTGGATTCTTTAACATGGTATGATGGTATCAAAGCTAGGCTTTCGGAGGCTTTTGGACAAAACTCTAGGTTATTGATGGTTGGTTCCCCTTGGTTTGTCGTTGATGGTTGGTAGTTGTTGTATGTGTTGAATCGTTTATCTCTCCACTTGCAGGTCAGGGGTCGCACGTGCGGGGGACTGTAAGAGCTTGTCCCGCGTTGGTTAATTTTAACCTCCAAAGCTAGTATATGAACTTGGGCAGCCTCTCCACTCATTGCCAATTGGTTTTGAGTTGGATGGTTTAGCGTGGTATCAGAGCTAGACTTTCAGAGTCTTTTGGATAAGACTCTATGTCGTTGATGGTTGGTTCCCCCTTTGTTTGTCATTGATGGTTCATTGTTGTCGTATTTGTTGAATCGTTTGTTTACCTCATAACATGCGAGTCAGGGGTCGCACGTGCGGGGGAGTGTTAGAGCCTGTCCCATATTGAATAGTTATAACCTCCAAAGCTAGTATATGAGCCTGGGCTGCCTCTCCACTTATTGCCAATTGGTTTTGAGTTAGATGCTTTAACACACTATCCAATGGTGGCTCTAGGAATTTTCGATAGGGTGTTCAAGAATTACCTTAACGATGGTGTACTATCTCTATTGCTGAGCCAAAAAAATTAACTCTACTAGCTCTATTAACCAGTAATATTAACAAGAAAAATAAAAGAAAATCTATATAGTGGTCTAAACATAGTTTTAAATCTCGGTATCGGTCGCGGTATCGGTGTATCGGTATCGGGGCGTATCGGCGATACGTCGCGGGAATCGGCTGTCTTGGCCGTGAATTTTTTAAAATCATTAGCAATATGTAGAAAACTTGATTGTACACTCTTTTTTGTCCAAAAGTGTTTTCAATCATTCGGATTTTTAAAAAAAAAAAAAACTCTTCTTTTTTAAATCTAGTTGTAAATATTTTTAGACAGTTGCGTTGCACGGTACAGTGCTAGTCCCCGATCCAGAGAAGGTCTAGTTAACTTGAACCATTTACATATTGAACCGTATCATAATCATAATTGATGATTTTGCATCATAACTACAAATGACTAGCACTTAATATGTATATGAAACAAAAGCTTAATAATAAGGGATGTAAAGAGAGTAATTGACTAACACCAAGTCAATTCGAATTAATCCATATGGAAATGGATACATGCCGTGCAAACAACAAATTAGACCCCACTACCTTTTTTTTATTTATTATTTTAATGAGAACTAATAAATATGAGTACTACCAGTGAATCACAGATTCACTTTCCCAAATCCCTTTACCCATTCTTCTTCCTAAGAAAACCCAGCTTCAATGAGAGTCAAGAGACCGCCAGAGCGACGCCGGCCGTCCCGAGTGCCGACTTCTAGTGTTCCTCTCTCTCTCTCTCTCTCAGGAAGAGGGAGGTCTGGTGGTGCTGTTATGGAGTTGAATCAAAACAAATCAAAAGGGACCAGATCTATAAACATCGATTTTTGGAACAAACCTTTGGTAGAAGATTGAACACCCTTGCCTTGTAAGCCTGCCATTTCTTCAATCCTTCTCCCCTCTCTCCCCTTCCTATTTCTTGATAAATGTTGCTGATTTTGTGAGAAAATGGTGAAGATAGAATAGGGGAAAGGGTCCGGCCATCACCTCTGTTTTCTGTTAACCGTCTCGGCCGATTTTGTCTGTATCGGATTCCGTCTCGGTTGATACACCGATACATATTGGGAATCGGCCGGTTCATATGCGATTTTTTACCCACACTGCTATATCAGTGCGTATCCGTATCGGAGGCCTAGAATACCGGTACGAATCGGCCGATACGGTACGTATCGGCCGATATTTAAAAGTATGGGTCTAAATAATGAGACCAAATAGTACGAAAATTCATAAGATGTCACCTTGGCAAATTTTGTGTTTTGGGCCAAGCAAAATTAAACCAGTGCATGAACTCACTAGTTTTATCATACGAAATTGTATGGTAAATTAATAGGTTCACACGGATATTTTTTTAACATATGTTCTTATTTTTGGAGATATAAAGTTGATTGTTGTTCGGAGAGAAGCCAAAGCATGATATCGATACCAATAGATACTTTTTAATTTTTCTCATTAAGATTGTGTACTTTGTTTCGAGTTAATATATTAAGTGTTTAATTGTGAATTATTGCATTTAATTGGGTTATTTACATTGGATTGATTTGTGTGTTGGTTTTTTTGGGCCAGGTGTATAATTGAATTGATTTGTTAACATATTATTGCTGCCTTTAATTTTTCTCTTATTGGGTTATTTACTTATTTTATTTTGTTATGGGTTATTGGGTTGTTCAAATAGGATTGATTTGCATTTTGTGGGCTAATTTTTTGGGCGAGTGTTCATTAATTTTGGACTAGGTGTTCATTCATATTTAGAATGGGACTTGGGTGTTCATTCATATTTTGCTTGGGTGTTCAAAAGAGGAATAACCTAAAATTTTGACATGTATTATAGGTAATATGTTTTTTTTTTGGGTTGTCAAGTGACCGTTGTCACTTACACATAGCGCCGCCAGTGACTATCCTTCTTTACGTTGCACCAGACCTATTGATGTAATGAACTAAAAAAATGTGTACTGCATACATTGAACCTTCCAACATGTGTTTAATGTGTCTAAATGCATATTCATGCAAATACTAGATTCATGATGACCCTTCAATAACCGATACTTGAATGACCGATGATGTCCCTGATTAAGATCTCTGGGGTTACCAAACTACCCTTGTCTAGCAATTTAGTGTCTTTTGTTGACCACTTCACCTATCCAGGTATCAAATACATTCGACATATGTACATTAGCTTACACTTGAGAAATTTGTTTCAAGCAAAGAAATCCTGAGTTGGCCATCGACCAAACCCTTGCAATCTATGCCTTGTTTTTTAGCCATATATCTGAGGGCTACGCACAGACTACCAGCATCATACCAGTTCCTCTGTAAGTAGGCTTGGAGGAAATTCAACTAACGGGCTTTTAGGAGGTCAGTGATAAACAGAATTTTGGAACAATGATTTATTTAAAACTTCCCCTAGTTCACTCGTGGTTCAGCATAGAGCAGTGGACTAGCGAAATACTATTGAATATTGGTAGTGAATGGGTTCTTTGCAGTTGGGTTGCCCATGGGTGATATGCAGTTAAATGAATAATTGGATTTCAATCATGTAAGGTAGTAGTAGTAGAATTGTTTTTCTACTTTTCGGTAGAGAAGAGTTTAACACTAATCCAATTTGAGATGGCTACAATAGATACCCTTCCATTTTGAAACAGTTGAGTGCACCAAATTCTGGGATGGATTGCCCTTCAGCTGGGCCTCGGGAGCCTAGCAGCTGAATGACAACCTTCGCTCCTAGAGACGCCTGATGCCTGAAGTCCTTAAGACTTGTTACCTATGTACCTACACTGGCTATACATGATCTGACAGCACATCTATCTTTGCTGGAAAGTGCTGGTAGGGTTACAATTGTGTTCTTGGATGGTGCAATATAAACCAATGTATTGTAGATAAGTTGGCTGACATCGAGGTAGATCCTTATGAATCCTAAGGTTTGCTTATCCCCTTGAGGAGTGATGGCGCTTTGGGTTCTTCGCGGAGCTTATTGTGATTATCCTAGATCCTTATGAATCCTAAGGTTCACTTATCCCCTTGAGGAGTGATGGCGCTCTGGGTTCTTCGAGGAGCTTATTGTGATTATCCTTTACTACTTCATCATTTTTATTGGTCTTCTTGTTTGAGGAGATCCTTCTCAGATTACCCTATGACCCTTTATATCATCTAATCGTATTTCTATACGATAGGAAATGGCAAATTCATGCAAAGGATCATACCTAAGTATGCCAAAACAATCACATATTTATTTCCTCACTCATGAAGACGATTACTTCCTTCCAAATAATCATCAATCCATCTTTCAAGTCCACATGCTTCCACAAGAGGTCACAAGAACCTGAAAGCACCGACTTGTGGGTATAATTGCCACTATGCATCATCGGAACCACGGACGACAGTTGAAATAGATTTTCTACTTTTTGTTATTCAAAAAGAGAAATATATTTTCTTCCTAAGTCCGAGACCAGTAATTGGAGTATTGACTGAAACTTTTGTCTTCCGCATTGGTATTTTGTGGCTTCCATTCAAACAGGCTTTAAATATTCATATCTATGACCGAATTATGTCGAAGTTTTAATTTCTGAAACGCGTTAATCGCCCTCTAATTTTGGAGCCCTTTAGTGCTGTCTACTTTCGTAGAATGCTTGATATCTTGTCTGTTGATTTGAAGGCCTAGGTATCCTTTTGAGAAGGATATCCTAGGCACTGTAGTTTCAAGGATTTCGTTCAAGCTGAATTTTAGCTATCTGTGAGTGATTTTGGGCTCGTGAAGGATGATCAGTTTTTGGTATTAATGGTGGAGGGATCTCTGGCTGGTGCGAGTTATTTTTTCTCTGGGACTCATGGTGATGTTTTGTACAATTTTTCGTGTAGCAGAGTGTTTGTCTGCATCAACTTGTAGTCCTTCACTTTGGGACTCTGGGTGCTTGTATTTCACAGCAGATAATGTGGTCATGTGGAGTGTTTGTCTGCATCAACTTGTTGTCCTTCACTTTCTTCTGGTTCCTTTCTCGTTTTGTGGTTCTTCAGTTAAGACGACTCTACAATGACGTGACCACAAACAACTTACCAGATTATCGAAAGGCTGCTCTAATTCTTTTCTTAAAACATTCTTTATTCCATTTTTGCTTGCAACTAATGGGAATAGTGGTTTGTATTCCATCTGTAGGTAACATCTCCTTATGGAAACAATCTTCACCACCAGGGGAATGTGACTTATGGCCAGTTTGCATTTACAACTAAGGAGGCTGAAAACTATCTGGCATGTTTTTGGTTGGATGGCGATCATCAAGGGGCCGGAGATGCAAGTGTCAGTCTTGAATGGAAAACTGGAATTGCAGCTAAGGATTGGGAATCAGTTGCAAGAAAAGAGAAAATCGAGGTGGGTACTTCAACTTCTTTACCTCTCTCGCTGCACTGGTCTTCCTTTTTCTTGCTGGCAAAGAATGCAAACCAAAATTTCCATAATAGATATGATTGTTATGCATGTATTAAACTATCATTGCATGCTGCTGCTGTTGTCTACCCATTGCTCATTCTTGTATAATGTCCAAGACTATCACACTACACGTTAAGATTTTTTTCTTATGTTCAAACAGTCAAAAGCCCTCTGTGCACATGTAGGCATTGCTGCGGTACTACTTGAAAATTGTATATAAAAAGGTTGGAATACATGACTTCACCAATCAAATCTTCAAGCCAAACCAAAACCAAGCTGAGCCTTAAGTACCAACCAATTGGAGTCGGCTACGTGAATTCATTTTCTTCATTAATACGTGAATCCGTCCCAATCAAATCTTCATGATTAGATTAAAACGCCAACCAATTGGGGTCGGCTTCATGAATTCATTTTCTTCACTAAATCGTGATTCCGTCCCAATCAAATCTTCACGAATAGATTAAAACTAGAGGTGGCAATTATCAACCCGACCCATGAACCCATCCAAATATTCGCCCTCTTATAACCTGCCCATATAGGCCCATATTATATTATGGGCAAACCATATTAACCAGTATGTACATGGGTTCAAAATGGGTTGGACCCCTACTTTAAAGGAAAAAAAAGGGTTGGACCATAAATAAAGAAAGAAACCGTTGCACCGATTGCAGTCACGAACAACTGATCCAACGATTTTTTGGAGGCCACTGTAAGAGAATTCATCAAATCCCATTGTTTCCCCCTTCGACCTTAATCCACGTGCACGCACATTTCTCGTGCATCACTCCCCTCTTGGGATCAATGTCAAAACAAAATTGCACAAACACCACCAATGGTATCGCTCTCTAACTGCTATAATACAAAGTTCGCACACACACACTCTCTCTCTCCCCATGTGTATATACGCATTTATGAATGAATGAATACATACACATTCATTTGTGTGTTTGTATAATTGTATGTGTTCTTTTTCAATTGAAATAATTTTGGAAGTGTCAACCAAAGCTGCCAAACACTCAAAAATAAAAGTGACAAATCATTTTGTGTAAAATTATTTTCAACGAAAAATATTTTACATTGTAAAATGTTTTAAGTCGAAACAAAAGGAGCCTTTGGGTCTTTTTTTTTTTTAATCTATTAGGCCTTTTATTATTATATATATGACTTCACATAAACTGTCAAAACAAACAAAGCCTTGCTTTTTTTTTTTTCTTTTTTTTTCTCCCTTATCAAAACAAAAAAAGAAGGGTTGCGTATGACTTGACCATATTCGACCCACTCATATTCAACCAGTTCATGTTCAACCCATGACCCATTTCAACCGTCCCAAACCCACCTATTTGCCATCTCTAACTAAAACATCATTCGGTAATTGACATTTCTACCCTCTTTGATAGATAACTGTTACTTCTTCTGACATTTTATAATCAATGTTTGGATGATAAGTGAACACTATTTTTTATGGTAAAGAAAACATGAACTGAAGGGCTGCTCTAGATTGTTTGTTGTGCAAACACAAACCCAAGACGCCATTTGTTGAAAGTTTGGGTTTATTAGTACTCCTGTTATTTCAGTTACTTTTATTCTAGCTCCGTGGTTCTTCATCTTTTTAAATTGAGAGAGGACCTAACGCGTGTAAGGGTGAAAATCAATTTTACGAAGCTCAGTAGTGTTTTGGTCCATGGCCTATAAACATTTTACAATTCCCGCATCTTACAGAGATTTTCTTTCCATGACTGAATTCTACTTGCAAGGGTGTTGAGCTTGAGTTGAGAAAGCTTGAAGGAGCAGTGGAGGCTATTCATGAAAATTTACTGTATCTCAAGAGCAGGTATGTACAATTTTAATTTTTACAATACTGCACTATCCCAGAATTAACTCATTTTGTTTCCATTCTTATTTTTCCTTTTCAGTCTTTCTTTGGTTTCAACCACTCAGAGAAGCAGAAATGCGGGTAGTGAGCGAAACAACTAATGCTAGAGTAGCGTGGGTCAGTTGGGATGTCTCTCTCTATTTATTTCACGATAAAAAACAGAGAATTTGAAGAGTCTCGAGAGCGAGTGAGGCGATTCAAAACCGATCTGCTAGTTTCAACCGCGCCCCCTGCGGCGGCCTTGCCGTCCGTACCCCTCCCTCATCCTCTCGTTTCTCTTCTTTACCCCCTCCCAGACCTGCTTGTCTCATCCATTCCGCTGCTCTCACCGTAAGTCTGTTCTCTGCATCTCGTTGGTTCTTCTTTTTCCCGTCGATTGCCGGATCTTCTATGGATTATGGGTCGTAAAGTCAATCAAGCTGCTGAGGGTGGATGGATACCAGTCATCAATTATCACTCAAGACAAGGAGGTACTTCTATAAATCAATCTCTTGTTACACTTTTTGTGGATAATTTACCAGAAGATACAAGTCAGTCATGGCTTAAGATGATGTTTAATAAGTATGGGGTTGTTAAAGATGTTTTCATTCCAGAAAAGAGGAGTAAAGTCACTGGAAATAAATTTGGATTCATTAGGTATGACTACCCTGTTTCGGCTGATTTGGCCGTTCTTAAAGCTAATGGCTTATGGCTTGATGATAAGAAACTCTTCGGCAAAATAGCGTCATTTGGTGTCAAAGGTAAAATGCCCAATTCAATCAGAGAAAGGGTAAACTGCTCGGGTGCTTTAAGACAGACAAAGGTTGTCAAATCTGATACTGATTCAAGTAAGGAAGGCATAAATAGAAATGGATCTCATAAGGATTTCTTTGTGAATAATGGGAGATCTTATGCTCAGGTCCTCTATGGAGATAAGTTTCCGATTAATAATGATACCAAAGCAAAGGCTACTACTCGTATCTCAGTCAACGAAGTTGATAGCGAATGGCTTTCTAAGAGCGTTGTTGCTAAATTAAAGCCCTTGTCTGCTTTGGAGTCCATTAGAGAGGCCATTCATTGCAGCGGAGTTCCTGTGTTGGAGGTGAAAGATATGGGTCGTTTATGGGTGGTTGTGACCTTCCCATCATCAGAACAAATGCTCTCTATTTTTGACGGGGAACTCAGCTGGTTGAATAACTTGTTTGATGAAGTTAAGAAGTGGAGTCCAGCATTTGAAGAAGCGCGTAGTAGGAACATTTGGATCTCATGTTATGGAGTCCCTCTCCACTGTTGGAGTGCAGATACGTTCAACAAAATTGCCCGTCTATGGGGGGAAGTATTAGCCATGGATGATGCTATGGTAAAGGGGCTTTCTTTTGCAGCAGGGAAAATCATGATAGCTACCAAGAAGTGGGACAGAATTAATGACATAATCCAGATTGAGGTGAAAGGAAATTTGAACGAAATTAGGGTCGTGGAGGAGCAGCTAGTAATCCATGGCCATGTTTCTGTGTGCAGTCTCGATTCTTCTAAAGTCGACTCACCAGTAAAAATGAATAACTCGAAGCTAACTCAGTCGATGAGGCCAATTCTAGGCGTGACATGAAGGATTGTGGTTGGATGAAAAACAATGCCGTTTTTAAATCTTGTTCAAATGAAGTTTCGTTGGTGGAGGATTCGGCTGTGTTGGTTCTAAGGAAGTGTTGGTAGCTGAAAAAGGCGCAAGCGTGAAGGTGGGGGATAATTCAATTCAGGGGGACGATTCCGTGACTTACTCAATTGAAAGTGGGGAAATTTTAGTCAGGAAGTTGATTCCAAGATTGAGTCAACTGAAGAGGGAGAGTTTAGAGATGTTGAGCATCATCACATTTTTAATGAGGGTGACGAATGTTTCTCTATTGGGTCTGAACCAATTAATGAAGGTAATTTCTATATGGACCAGGAACCTATTTTAGATGCAAATAAGTCTGGGGCCCATCTTGATCAACTGAAGAGGGAGAGTTTAGATGCAAACAAGGATAAGGAGGTGGTGGATTTTGATCAAGGCTTTTGAAATCTTTCCGAAGTGGGATTTTTTAAGGAGAAAGATGATGGGGGTATCCAATTAGTTGTGGATCTCAATCCATTTGTTGCTGTGGAAGATATTGGGAAAGGAAAATGGAAGCAGAATAGGATTGAAGAAAAGTTGGGTTTTCCTAAGCCTAAGAAGAAGGGTCGTCGTAAACAGAAAAAATGCGTAGTATTCAGATCTGCCATAGCTGCTGCTGTTTTATCTGTTTCATCTGATGGCACTAACAGGATTCATCTAAATGCAAGTCAAGCTGCTCGGTCTATAAGCAAGATCTTGAATGAGGATTATTTGGGGACAATAATGAGATCATAAGCAGTTTTTCTGTTACAAGCTAAAATTTGTCGATAGTGGTGTTTGTTTTGGTCGATTTAGTTGGGTTTTGTATGGAGAGTTGGTTTAGGTTTTTTTTTTTTTTTTTTGTGTGTTTTCTTATTGGGGGTTTTTGGTTGGCTACTTGCCAACATCAGGTTATGTTTTTTTCCTTTGGTTCCTAGCGGCAGGCGTCTTTTGGTGTGAGGGGAGTATTCTTTGTGGCTCTGACCTATCCGTCTTGATGCCTTGTTGCTTGGATCTTTTTAATCTTTGTACTTCCTTTTCAAAGGTTAATAAAAAATTTTACCATTCAAAAAAAAAATAAAAAATTGGGAGGTCTCTGGTGTTGTGATGCCGCATTCTCGGCTTCCTTTAATATTTGTAATCTGTTTTCAAAGATTAATGAAATTCTTTTTTGCCGTTCAAAAAAAACAAGATTTGCTACGATGAATTATTTATTTATTTATTTATTTTTCCCTTAGCAAAGGTTGTGGAGGCAAATTACAAACCAATAGATTTGCATCCAATTGAATTCGTGATTTCAATGTTGAATTTGATCCTGCTTGTTTAGAATATTTATTATTTCTCTATTGACTTGCAGTAGCAGGTTAACTACTAAATGGTATTCGATTTTTTTCTATAGACTCGGACCCCACACCTCCCCTATGGAAGGCAAGAGGTACAACAAGTTACATCAGAATATATCGTGTTCAGAAAGGCTAAAGTTGTTCTGTCTTCATTTTCTTGGCAAAAATAACTAGTAAAAATTCACGATGGGTATAATTAATTTCAGTCACGAATTGTTCGATACTTCTGACTCTGTCAAGCCACGACCGTTACCATTTAATGTCCTTCGTTTTTGAAGTAACACTATTCAAACTAAAAAACCTTAATACAAGGCTTGCAAGAACATGCGCCCCAAAATCTTTGGCGTTAATTATTTTTTTCCACCATCTTTGCAATTACTGGTGTCTTATATGATGGATGAACACGAATATTGTCACTTTCACTAAAAAAAAAAAAAAAAAGGAAAAGAAAAGAAAAGAAAGAAGCTTGTTATTGAATTAGGTCTAGCAAGGGACCCAAAAAAAAAAAAAAAAAAAAGAGCACGGATTCCAATTTCGAGTACCCAAGTACCTTTAGTTTCACCAAATACATGTGAACATTATACACGACCAAAAAACAACAACTCATTCTATAATCCCTCGGATACACGTGGGATTCCCCACACCAAAATTGTGTGTACGTCCCACATACAGGGCCTGCCCCGGGGTAAGCCCCGCAAACCCTTGGGCTAGGGCAACCAAAAAAAAAAATTGTTATGTATTATGTTATAGTTTTTAATTTTAATTACGGGCATAATAAAATCTAAACAAGTGTGGTAGTACTGTTGGTTATCGCCTTTGTATCAAGATCCCCTGATGCGGGTTTAAGTCCTTTAACCCTCATTTGCACTTTTGATCTCTTCCTTTTAGGTAAATTACGCTGATCTCCCCTGAGGTTTCTAACAATAAGAACTTCCCTTTAGATTTTTTAAATGAAAATGTCCTCCACTACATCTCACTTTAACTAATTGGATCAGATTGCCCCTGTCACACGTACACCTTTAGTTAAGATATGGAAAGTGATGTCCAGTAGTATTTTTTATGTGACTCCCATTTCACCTTTGTGTAGAAAAAAGACTTCTTTTGGTTACCGTAACAACCAAAACTTTGGGTTATCAAAAAAGTATATTATAACAACCAAAACAAAAAAAAATGACAATTTAAAAAATGAATAGTTCATAACGACCACAAGATATTTGAACTAAGTCTTTTTTTTTTAATGAAAAGCTAGAAACAAAATTCGGTAAAAAGACTGACTTTACACTTAATCCTTCCCTTTATATTTTCACAAACAACATATGTCACTCGGACTCCCTATCTAAATCCTGACTTTGTATGGTATGGTATAATATACAAATAAATTAATCCGTGCTATGGTTGAAGAAGTTTCTAGGGTTGAACAAAGCCTTGGTAATCAAAATTCAAAGCGTGTGGATTTTGGGTTCATCTCCTTTGAAAAGAAATAATCTTGTCACACTGATTGATGCTTCTTGACATGGAACTCTGAGTTTTCTAAAATCATAATTTCTATGTTGCCAATGTTGTTACTTCCCACATATTCTGTTTTTTCATTTTTAAGTACTTCCAAAAGGTTCATCAAGCTCCTTCTTTTTTTTTTGGTTGGAAGAGCAACAACTTCAAAACATAGAAAATAATACTACAACAAAACCACAGAAAATTAACAAGATCAAAGGATCTGAACAAAAATACATACCAAAATAAATAAATAGAAAGCCGGTGCTGCAATAAAATCTCCCCATTTTATATGGGCACGTACGCCCCCACTAGATTTTTTTTTTATTGTCTTTTGTTATATAGAAAGTTTTTAAACCTCTCATTTTTATTTTAATAAAGGAGGCCTAAAAAAATAGTTCAAAATCAAGTTTAGTGCTCCAAGTGAAATCTTATGAAACATGAGGTCTAAATCAATACAAACCAATCTCAAACTTTGACTTCTATGCAAACTCTCTTTGTATTAATGTATCAGATCAACACAAAGAGAGAAAAACCTAAAAACAAACTGAACAAATGATAATGCACCATATATATCAAGCAACTTCCAAAGGTTGTGATACGAGTGGTAGGTACAACAGTACTGTTTACATGAGTGATGTCCACGATCTGTGATTTGTTCATATAATTAACGAGAAACATCAATTACTATTGTTTTTGGAGTTTGAATTTGTTTTTTTCTAAAGTCGAAAATTATTCATTTTGTCATTTCTTCATTTTTGCCACTACTACTAAGGTAAATTTTTAGCTTGATCCATGAATGTGAGAAGGGTGTACTTGGATGTGTGTTCGGTGAGAGTCTACCTCTCTATTTTTTTTCCCTTAGATTAGCGAGTGTGTTCCTAGTAGGGTTGCTTAGAAGAACCGGTGAACCGTGAATCCGGTCCAGACCAAACCGATCCGTACGTTTTGGATTTTAACCGTGGATTAATGGTCCGGACATGGATTCAAAAAATAAAAAACCGTGACTCGCGGTTCGGACACGAATTTTGATTTTGAAACCGTGGATTAACCGATCCGGACCGTGAGATTTTTAGTATATATTATTGTTATAAATTATAAATATATATGTATAGATAAATAATTTTACCACTTTTATAAATATTGTCAATTTAATATTTTGATATGCATTCGAAGTTCATTGAATTCAGTAGTTGTTTTTTTGTTAGTAGTTATTTTTTGTATTGGGCTTTGATGTACTACTGAAGTATAAGTATTCCGCCACTATGTAACTGAACTAAATTGCCTTTGTTTGTGAACTGGATGATGAACTAACTTTGTTGCCCACTATATTATTATTGAAGTGTTTGTTTTAATATTGAGTTTAGGTAATTTGAATGAGTTGATGATTTTATGTTATTTTATTTTATTTTTTTAGAATAAGTTGAAAATCCGTGGACAAATCCGGAACCGATTTGTGACTCGCGGATTAGATTGGAACCGAACCATAAGACTTTTGGATCGGACACGGATTTTATTTTCAAAAAACCGTGACTCACGGATTAAGATTGGGTTCATGCCAATCCGGACCGTGAGCACCCTTAGTTCCTAGAACTCATTTATTTTGTTTGCTGTCATTTAAGTAAAAGTCTTTCAAAGGCGTTGAAATTCTTAATTTTAAATTATTCTTTGCTAATAATTGGAAGACTTTTTTTTTTTGAACCATAAACATAAGATATATATTAATTAACCAGAACGATTACAAAGGCGACTCCGTGCAAGATTGTGAGCATTCTTCACATCTTGGCGGGTGGCCTTGGAAACACTAACAAAGTCAAAAAGAGATACAACATCCAAAATGTCAAGCACAATATTTCTAATAGAAGAATTAGCGTCTTCAACCTTACAAAGAGCATTGACAACCTCTAAACTGTCCGTCAAAATTTGCACCATTTTAATGCCACGAGATTTTGCCCATCTAAGAGCTTGCAAAACAGCAAGGCCTTCCACACCTGTAGAGGACATAGCTCGCACCAACGTAAAACCACCATGAATCTGACTCAAACCCATACTTTCCATACACCAAGCTGCAGCTCCTTGGAATGACATTTGTTTCCACGCACCATCTACCAACAACTTGATAGCTTGCTCAGACTCCTCCACAGCTCCCTTGCAGAATGCCAAACTCTGCCCATTATCCTGCTGTTGAATGGACATAATCGAAGTAGCCTCCTTTCTTGACTTCAATAACATGGACAGATTTTTTTCAATATTAGCAAGGCAAAAAACAAAACTAGGAGACGCATTACTAAAACACGCCATGTTACGCGCACACCAAATTTCCCATAGAGTACAAACAAAAGCACAAAAATTAACCTCTGAAACACCCTTGAACCAACCCTCGAAACCAACACCAAAAGAGTCTAACATACCCTCACCAGTGTCAATACCATACCTAGACCTCTCCCATATCTTTCTAGCGAAAACACATTGAAAAAATACATGATCCACCGTCTCCTCCTCCAGACCACACGAGGAGCACATAGCCTCAGAGGTCAAATTTCTATGCCTCAATTCATGCTTTACGGCAATAATTCGGTGCAATACCTTCCAAATAAATAACCCATATTTTGGAGGTAAGTTAAAGGCCCAAAACTTCTTCCAAAAATCAGCAGAAAAAGAGCTCATTCTACCCGGGTATTTCTCAAAGACTGCAAGAAAATAGGCTGACTTAACCGAAAATCTACCATTCTTCGTCCCTGCCCAATATAATCTATCCTTTCTTCCCCTAGAAGGAATGTATGTCGCAAGAATCCACTTAGCAACTTCTGGAGGAAACAAAGCTTCCACTAGAGGATCATGCCAAGCAAAAGACCTCCAATCTATGAGAGCTCCCACTCTCATATCCGCCAAGGATGCCAAGACATCGCAACCGACAAAAGGATTACCAATACCGCAAATCCACTCATCCTTAAAAACCTTGATGTCCTGGCCATTGCCTAAATCCCATTTAAGACCCTTAGCCAGCAAGTCTCTTCCCCATAAAATGCTCCTCCATCCCCACGAACAACCCGAACTAACTTTAACCGTCAAAAAATCATTACTTTTACAATACTTACCCAGGAGAACTTTAGCCAACAAAGAATTTTCATTCTCCAAAAGTCTCCATGCTGTTTTTGCTAGCAAAGCCTGATTGAAGCAACTCAAGTCTCTTAATCCCAAACCCCCCTCACTTAGGGGTTTACACAACTTGGACCACTTAAGCCAAGGAACACCCTTTCCATCCCCTTTACCCCACAAAAAACCAATAATAATACTCCTCATTGAGGGCCGGAGTTAACGTGTTGGTGAAATTTTGGACACATGGAAGCATACAAAGGGAGGTACAAACATAGTTGTTGAAAACCTACGATACATGGTCCGATTTGGACTGGTTTTGTACAGATCCGGGAATCGAACCATATTTAACGGTTCCAAAGAATTGAGAAGCATAACCAGACCATTACACATATAGAACCAAACCACACCAAACCATTAGACCGGTCCGGTTTGGTTCGGTTTCTGGTTCTAAACCATGTTAGCATTCAAAAATTGCCAAAAAAAAATTGTCCACAAAATTATTGCAACTCCTTCATAAAGGTACTACCATTATACCAACCCACAAATAGATTAAGAAGTCCATCAATAGCTAAAATGACTATTAAAATATCATTATTGACATAGATGACAAATGCAACATTGAAACTTAATTAAATCTAACAAAATTGTCAAGTGTGTGTGGGTATATAGGAGTGTATATATTATATTATATTATATAACGGATCGGTTTGGTTCAAACCACGGTTCCTAATTATGAAACCGGAGACCAAACCAAAATATTCGGTTCTCATTTTTTTAGAACCAGAACCAATCCATTAAACCATAGAACCAATCCAAATAGACCGGTTTGGTCTGGTTGGTCCGGTTTCACGGTTTTTTCGATTTTCTTGTACACCCTTAAGTCGATACGTATCCTATGATTCGTATTGTCTCTTTCATTAAACGATACGTGTCGCATCCCGTATCCTTTTTGTATAGAAATCCTACGATTTATACGCGTATCTTGATTTGGTACGTATCCTCCGATTACTTATAGGAAAAAAGTCTGATCTTATTTTAAGAAGCGGAACCCCAAACGTATTAATCTAAGTCATTTGATCTAATTATGGCGATATTCAAACACTTGATAGAAATTCAACCTCAACCTAGGGCTAGCTTGAATAGAGGAAGAACCATAATTCGATTGTGTTTTGTCTGAATCATACAAGGGCAATGTTACACCTCATTAGGAGATTAGAGCAAGTTCACCCATTGTTATTGAAATAGTATTCCCAATTTTTTTTTAGTTTGCTACAATGTCAAAAAATAAATAGTTTTGTTAGCTGACAAAAAGAAAATACTAGGGGAAAAAACAAGAATATTTGTTTTGGTGAACGAGGATATTTGTGTTAGCCATCAACCAACCAAAAGAAAGAGATTTTTTTTTTTCAAAAAGCATCACCAATAGTATATTTAAGAGAGTGCATCATATAATAGCATGTGCCAAAAGTTTAAAGAAACTCTTCTTTTCTTTCCATAGCTAAGGCAGCAAAAAACCTTAATGTGATAGACCCCAATTGAGAGACTTGAAATTTTGCATCTTAAAAACATTTTATTTTTTGTAAATGTAAGTATAGTTTGTTGATATCATTAGGTATAACTACTTTTAATAGTATATTAATTATGATTATTATTGTCGAAGAATAAACTAGATTTAGTATTTTGGCACAAGAAAAATAAAGTCCAAAGAAGCCTAATTGACAAAGTTCAAAGATGAAAGATATTATTGAAGTAGACATAAATATCTAGTTTCTAGAAGCTCTATAATATCTATCTTCTAGAAATTCTACAATATCCTTGTGAAATATCTAGATTTTTTTTGTGTGAATTAGTTACATCTGTAATTCTAGAATCCGCCTCAAAGTTTATCTTATATGAAAATATCTTTATACTAGACCCTTCCATTAAGTAGTATAAATATGGATGAGTTCTGGCCATTTTGTACCAAGCCAAAAAAAAGAGTTTTAAGTGTAACATAAATACCTTCCTTCCCCACCCTTGCCTTAATTATTTCTCCCTCCCCCAAAATCTTGTCTAACTAAACATTATAAACTCCTACTCTTCCATCAAACGTATCTTAAGACATGCGATATTTATCCTGATACGATTTATACAATGAAAAAAACGATACACGGTACGTATCCCGATTTGAAAACACTAGGTACAAATGAGTGGTATAGAGAAATGGTACAGATGACCTGATGCCCCCTCATGGAAATAGTGTTGGAAAAACCCGACTCTTCAAATTACCGGGTATGCAAATTAGAAAATCTTTTAGGCACCGACTTTGCAAATTGTAAAATCTATTATGCACCGGGGGTGCAAATTGTAAAATCTCTTACGCATCGGTGGTACAAACTGAAGAAACTCTTACGCACCGAGGGTGCAAACTGGAAAATCCGTTACACATTGAGGGTGCAAATTGAAAAATCTTTTGTGCACCGAGGGTGAAAAGTGGAAAATTCTTGCACACCGATGGGGCAAAATGGGAAAATCTATCATGCATCGAGGGTGCAAGGATAAATTTTGTTTTATGCATTAATTCGGTTGCAATAAAAGCCATCGAATGGTAGAAAATCAGCCAGTATATATATATTTGCTAGCTGCGACAAAAGCTAGCCATTGGGATGTTCTAAACACTTTGAAGTTTATAGCCTAAATGGGCTGTTAATTAAGCACTTGAGAGTTAATTCCGGATTCCTTAGACAGTCCTAGAAAATACGTTGCCAATCATATTTGAACAAGACCACATATCATCTCTGTTTGGATATGTTACTGACATTGGCTTACAAATGGGTGACGATATAATGAGAAAAATGGAGCAAACTTCATTAAGTGAGATCATGACAATATGTGGTTAAGTTCGCCTAAATTTGTTAATTTGTTTAAAATAATTAGCAAACGCAATTCCCCAACTGGTTTTCCATGTTCCAGTCACGGGAAAAGACAAGCACAAGTATCTACAATTATAAAAATGATCTCATTAGGATCATGTTTAAGTTTAGGTAACATAATTATAAAAATGTCAAAAAAGAATCTACAATTATATATGGTCTTGTTTCTTGACTGTATACAAGGCCTAATGTGCACTATAAAAATTTTAATGCACGAAGCCTAGTGACGCATGAACTTGCTGTTCAGATCCGGCCACCATTGGTCAACAGCCATTTTTAAGACTTTGGCACAAATGCGAATGATTCCAAGTATCTGAAATCAAAGGGCTTCTCAAACTTGATATGAACGGCCCATGGCCATACAATAAATGAAATGTGGCTCCTTTGAATATAACCTACTGTTGTGAAAAGCTTCAAAAATGAATTCCAAGTGTTGTCATCCCAGTGACACAAAAAATGAGTTTGTTTTGGGAGACGACGTCCAATGTTAATTCTTTTTGTCATTCGTCATTCTAATCTATTACATGGGGGAGGGGGAATGGGAATCGGTCACTAGGGATGGCCATCTCGGCCGACCCTCCCCGACCCAACCCGTCCCCTTCTCGAATGGGTAGGGAATTCGGAGATTTTTTCGGAGATCGGGTAGGGTATAGGGATTTTTTTAAAAAAAATTCAGGGATCGGGTAGGGGATGGTATAGTCAATCCCCTCTCCCATCCCTGTCCCTTCCCGTTCCCCTCCCCTCCCCGCATCTCCGTTCACATATATAGGTATATTATGTTATAAGTTTATACGGTTTTTTTTTTTTTTTTTTCCGGATAAGTTTATAAGTTATAACATATAACTTGTTGGTTGGTTATAAGGAAGGTTTTCTCTTTTACTTCTGTTTTATGTGACACTTTTGAGTGAAATTTTAATCTACTCAGAAACTAAAAAAAAAACAAAGAAAAAAAAACAAGAACAACAGCACTTTTGAGTGACTTGGTACGTCTTAATTATCTTTGGGAACCACTTTTGTCATTAGCTTTGGATTTTAATACAACTTTTTTGGTATTCACTTGAATAGTTTGAGTGAACTTTTGGATCCCCATTCCCCGCATTGGGGCGGGGATGGAGATTGAAAAAAAATCCCCAGTGGAGATTGGGGAGGGGATGGGGATTCATATGGATTTGCAGATTGGGGATGGAGGTAGTGGTATCCACCCCCTACCCTCCCCATGCCCATCCCTATCGATCACGGGATGCAGTGAGGGATGTCCACTGTTAATTCAGTTAATTATAAAAGTCAATTTTGGCAACCCTACACTGTCAAAATTCATATTGCTTTCATAGTGATAAGGAATCGTCAAGTTTCGAGTTACGTTAGACTTGATTCCAAGTCCAACTTGGATACGTAGGCAACCCATTCAAATGGATACAGTTACAAACTTTGTGGACCCTAAATGTTTACTGAAATCAAATTTTGTGAACCCCAAAATGTTCACTAAAAATCCACAAAATTAAAAAGATTAAGGAATAGCATATGATTGGTAAAGGGGTGGGTGCCAACATTGGGATGTGCTCTTGTAACAGTAATACCACAATTCCTAAGTTCACCATTGAAAGTTCACCAAACTATCAAATGAGCTGCAGAGGCTCGCTAAAGATGAAATCACTAAATTGGAACAACGTGGACTTAATTATGAGTCAAATTTGGATACATATAGGCAACCCATTCAAATGGTTGGAGTCACAAAATAAAAAAATGATTTAGGATTGGCATATGAAAAGTAACGGAGTAAGTGTCAACCTAGTTGGGATGTACTCTTCTTGTAGTGATGCCACAATGTAGACACCCCAATCCGGACCTTCAGGATCCCGGAACTTCCCCGATGATGAAAATGCCTAATGAGGACATGCAAGGGTTGATCAAGACTTGAAGAAAATCTCTCCATTAACCTCCCACTAAAACACCAAAACACCCCTTGGAGCTCCGGAATGTCCCAAAACCTTGAAATACATGCACCTGGATTGGTCCTTCAGGCACCTGGATTGATCAAGTCTAGGCGCCTGGAAGGGGTTCAGGCGCCTGAAGCACATGCTTCAGGCGCCCGGATTCAGTTCAGGCGCCTGAAGCACATGCTTCAGGCGCCTGGATCCAGTTCAGGCGCCTGAAGCACATGCTTCAGGCGCCTGGATATCAGTCCAGATTAAATGTGTTCTACGTTTGTTAGTGGACGGGAGCGAGATCTTGGTGGGTTTTGCTGCAGATTCCCTGGGGGACATCCCAGCACATTCTCTTCCCTCCCCCTAGGTGACCCCTCACCCTTTTTGAAAGACCCAAAGTGGCCCTCTTGGACCCTTGGTTGTCTATAAATAAGACTCTCCTCTCTCATTTGAGGGGAGAGAAGAAGATTACCCCTTCCATGCTGCTACCCTGCTGCAAACTCTCCAGAAAAACTCTACTCATCACTCACTCTTCAAAAACAACCCCTTTCAACCCCAAAAACCATTCTTTGGTTTTGCCAATCCATCATTTGCACACCCCCAACCAACTGAACTTCGTCCAAGTCTCTACGAAATCATTCCTTAGTTCAGAAACCCCAGATATCAGAACCATATCCTTACAAAATCTCTTCCAAGAATCCAATCCAAGTCTTTGATCAAAACAAAAAGGTAGTTATCCTACCAACTCGTCCAAGTAGGCCCTGAGGGGGAACCCATTCAAGTTCTTCCTGGTCATCCATGCCAGTAAAGAGCTCGAGAGTGGTTTGAAAATCATCAAAACAGGAAAACATTTTGAGTATCAGATTCTGGTCCAGGCGCCTGAACCATCCACCTTCAGGTGCCCAGACTCAGTTCAGGCGCCTGAACCATACTCCTTCAGGCGCCTGAACCCAATCTAGGCGCCTGGACCACCCTCCTTCAGGCGCCTGGACCCTATTCTGGTGCACATTTCATAATCAATCTCTGGGCCATTTTGAGGCATTTTGGTGATATTTTAGCGTAAAATCTGTACTTCCAATACATAAGCCGTCTGTTCACAGTATTTTCCATGGGCATAATCGCATATTTCATTAACTTTCTTGATGTATTCGTTGTGTTCTTGCATGAATGTGAATCAAAAGTCCATCTAAACAACATTTTCTAGATTTTCCAAGCATTTAGTAGAGACCGGTGGTTTCATCGGGCGAGAGGGGTGCTTTGAATTCCTTCCCCTCCCGTAACCTAGCTCCCGGACCCGAGAAATCTCATTTTGGAGACCGGTAAAGCATTTTCCACATCAAGGGCAAAAGAGTCATCTTTCTAAGGTTTCTCGGGTATGGTCCTCAAACCCGGGTGGCGACTCCATTCAAACAATCAAACCATTTTCTTTAAACAAACAAGCCCATTTTCGTGGATAATATGTCGCGCGTTTTCCGCGGGGTGTTCACAAGCTGGCGACTCTGCTGGGGACGTCTAATTAATATGTATTTTAGTATTATTACACTTATGTGTGATTTTATTAAAATATGTATTAATTGTAGAGAGCTAAGCTTGAAAAATGTTTAAAAGATTTTGAAAATGTTGTTTTATGGACTTTTTGCATTGCACGTGCATGGTTACTAGCCTCTGCTGGCGTGTTTCGGCAATCCCGCCCGGCTTGCCGGTGACGGGGAATCCCGAAATGCCCAGCACCCCCCAACCGTGATGAGTCACAATTGTCGTTATTACCATCGCCTTGCGGGATCCTTGGCGGTGGGAGACAGCTTTGGCTTTGAGTCCGGGGTACCTTTTTCAAACCAAAACCGGCCTTTGCATATAGATAACCATAGAACCCCACGTTAGTTAACCAACCCATGTGTTAGGGTTATGTGCTCCATCCTGCTTCGTGCTACGTGTTACCGTCTTGCTAAGCATGCCATATTGCATACATGCATACACTCACATCGGTACATATCCTTGTTGTCAGTATGGTGTAAGTTAGCTTCCCGGCAGTTAGTAGAAGGTTGCCTCGGCCCGATGATGAGTCGTGTATCCCACATACGCGTTGTTCGTATGAGTTGGCCTTTAGGACAATCGGACATGGGAAAATTTGAATCAACAGTTTCCTAACAACGATCTAAACGGGTTTAAGGGACCTTGACTCGAAAGTGGGTTGATCGCCCTTAGGCATCCGATTCTAGATCGTTGTCAGAATTCGTGTGAATCATAATTTCCCAAATTCGATTATCCAATATCAAGGACATGTTACTTAAAAAAGACGACCGGACGTGGGAAAATTTGGATCAACAGTTTCCTGACAACGATCTAAACGGGTTTAAGGGACCTTGACTCGAAAGTGGGTCAATCGCCCTTAGGCATCCGATTCTAGATCAGTGCCAGGATTCGTGCGAACCATGTTTTCCCAAATCCGATTATCCAACATCAGGGGCATGTTACTTAAAAGAAAACTTGAGGATTGGGGCAACCTTCCAAAACTGTCAAATTTAGTCTAGGAGACTTTAAATCCATGGAGTTTGAGAAACCTCCAGTGTTGATCGTGCTCGAACGGTCACCCGTGTTTCAAACTAGCCTTAAGATCATTAGTATCTGGATTTCAACACCCAAATTGCTCTGTCTCGGATGGCCCGGAAAAGCGATTGGCCCTGGTTTCAACAAGATTGGAATTTAACCTGCCGAGTAATGGCCTACCCGGGTTGTTGAAAAATCATCTGTGTAATGGTCTTAAGTGAGATTTGGACCCGGTAGACTGACCCTAGGTGATACATGAAGTCTAGGAGACTCTAAATCCATGGAGTTTGAGATACCTCCAGTGTTGATCTTGCTCGAACGGTCACCCGCGTTTCGGACTAGCCTTGGAACCGATTGTATCTGGATGGCGACACCTCATTGCTTTGTCTCGGATGGTCAAGAAAAACACTACGGCGTCAACATTTAGGCCTTAGGTTGAAACGCCGTACTTGCCGAGTAAACGACCTACCCGTGGTGTTGATTCAATCTTCTGTGCGAGCGGTTCCAAGTGAGATCCGAAACCGGTAGTTTAATCCCTAGGTCTAGAAATAGGACTATCTTTGGGCGAGGAAGTGGCACGCGCATCATAGGCACCCTTTTGTTTGTATTTAGTAATCAAAGGCTATGAACTGAGTCCGACTTTTGCTTTATGATTCAGTATTAAACCATTGGGCCTGCAAAGAAGAAGAAGACCTTACCTGTTTGGGCTCGACCTCCAGGACGGAGATTGTCTCGATCCTTATCACCAAGGGCAGAAGCGAGTATGTCGGCTGAGCAGGGACATGACCCCCCTAATGAGATCGAACAAATAAAAAAGGAAATGCATGATGATAGGGTCCGGAGTGACACTCGAATTGCCCAACTCATGGCAATTATGGTGAACATCCAGAGCCGACTCCCCCCACCTCAGCAGCAAATACCCGATGCTGAAGCTCGGGATCAAGAGGTTCCTCCTGAGGAACAGCCGGAACAACCCCCTGAGAACCCCCAATTAGCTGAAATGCTGGCTAAAATACTTAAGCTGGAAGAGTCTATGGCCAAAAGCGAGAAACGTGCCATTACCGGCTTTGATATGAACAAACTCTGCATCTTCCCGGGCGCTAAGCTCCCTAAGAAGTTCAAACATGTGGACTTCGAGAAGTTTGATGGAACTGGGGATCCAAGAGGACATGTTCAAGCATACGTAAGCTCCCTCTCGCTACAAGAGGTCGATGAGCCTGCCATGGCTCAAATGTTTCACGAAACTCTCACCGGGCCCGCACTCCAGTGGCTCTTGTCTCTCGATATCTCGAAGAGACGAACTTGGGAAGAAATGGTGGCCTCTTTCATCAAACAATATGAGTATAATGTTCAGCTTAAGGTCACTACCCGCGAACTTGAAAGCATTAAGATGAAGGAAAAAGAGTCGTTCGCAGACTTTGTGAAAAGATGGAGAGCAAAGGCCGCGCAAATGACAGATCGTCCCAGTGACAAGGACCAAATGCGCATCATAACCAAAAACCTTCAGCCTGATTTGGCTCAGTATATGGTAACAGCTCAAGCCCATGATTTTGCAACTTACTTTGAGACGGGCTTGTCCATTGAAGAAGCCTTGCAAAGTGGGGTATTGAAGAAAGGAGATTCAGTCCCCAAACCGAAACGCAATTACGTTGGGAACACCTCATCTCTATATGCGAACCCCAGTTACTCGGCCGGTACTTCGTCCAACTCCATGAATCATCAACCACATAGAACTGAACCAGTAAATGCCATCTTGTCCCAATCAACTCAACCAATTCAACCACCACAGAACCCAAAACCTCGGCGTATCTTCACCCCTCTCCCTTTACCTCTACCTGTTATCTTCGAGCGGCTCGTACAACAGGGAAAGATCAAACCTCTCCAACCAATTCCACCTCCACAAAATCCTCCACCAAGCTATAACCCGAATGCCTTCTGTATCTTCCATCAAACTCCTGGCCATCTCACCGAAAGGTGCCAGCGGCTGCGTCATGAGATTCAGAATCTCATTGACAATAAACAAATCCGAGACCCCACCGAAAAGCCTAATATTGTCACCAACCCTTTACCAGCACACAAGAGGAATGTCGATATAGGTCAAATTACCCTCAGCTCCACTCAAAAGGACTTAAATTCCACTCCATTTAACCCAAGCCAGTTCATTGTGCCAGAAACAGATCCTAAGCCCATTGTACCTATACCAGCCGAATCTGATGCGTGCTTTCTGGATGCACATTTACCTCCCACCATTTGGCAAAAATGGGGTAATCTGATAATGGCCATAGAAGCACGAGAATATGAGCAAATGGTGGCTACTGAAGTGGAAGTATGGCCGCAAGATGAGCAGTTCGACGAAGAACCCCCGCTTGGTGCTTTGGGTAATCTGCTGTTTGCGGGGTCGTTTGATGGATTCGCGCCTCCAAACCGGTTTGAGCCATTACCGGTAAAAGAAGGTCAAAGACAGAATGGGACGAGAGAGATTGAGACATCCAATGATGTGCAGGAAGTTGAATGGAATCCCACGCCGAATAAACGGCAGCCTGAGGACCCCAATGATCCTTTGGATGGTTGTACACTTCCCATGCTCTTTAATGAGACGTATGTTCCAAAGACACCGCTGTGGGAAGGCCGCCCAGATTTCTCTATGATGAGCGAAAATGCCGTAAACCGAATGACAGAGGGAATAGAGTTCGCGCCTTATAATTACATAATCGACGAAAATCTTCCGGCGCCCCAAGCGCAAATTCCAGAGGATTATAATATCATGGTGTTGAACGGTGGCTTACCCGATGTTTGGGAACAACAGATGGAGGAAGATGTCATGGCCAAAATATGGGTCAATCAGAACGAAGGCGTATCGCTCTCACCGCTGTGGGTCGGAAAAGATGAAGTATGGGCCGTTAATAAGGCGGCGGTGGAAAAAGAAGATGTATGGAGCGAAGCGCTTGTGGAAGGCATTATTAAGGGTTTAGAATGAACCAGCATTGAAAAAGGGAAGAGAAAGGCAGAAGGAGATCTTGTTGACCTTTACACGGATTACACCGATCTGTGGGGGGACGACATTGATTCGGTTCTTCACTTGCTTCGGAGCGGATGATTTTATCAGCCGCCTCAGGTTTACACTGGAGAAACCTCTAATCCACCACCTAAATCCCTAAGCCAGCCACCTTATAACCCAGCTCCACAAAATAACCCAATTCCAACCAACCCCAATGACCCGATGGCCGATCCTGTTGATTTTCAAAACCTTTTCGACCCACCAGCCAACCAATCCCATGCTACCCCCGCGGCCAATGGTCGCGTGCCTCATTCAAAATCCCTACCAACAGCTGAAGAGAATCCCATCCAAAAACAGCTTGAGAAAACCCCAGCCGCTATAACCATTTGGGGGTTACTCATGAGCTCCAGCGGACATCGTCAGAAGCTGGCTCGTGCATTGTCCTGCATGGAGATTGCACCTGATACCACCCCAGAAGCCATGATGGCCGCTATTGTTACCAAACCCACTGTTGCTACCAAACCTGCCAAACATGTAGTGACCTTCACCGAGGCTGATCTCCCGCTGGAAGGGACCGATCACAGCAAACCTTTGCACGTGACCATGAAGTGCATGGGGAAATGGATCCCCGTTGTGTTAATAGACAATGGCTCTGCGCTCAATGTCTGTCCTCTCTGGACGGCTTTATGCTTGGGACTCAAACCAAAGGATTTCACTCCATCTGACCTCACTGTTCGGGCTTACGATAACACTCGTCGCAGTGTACTTGGTACCGTTGAAATGGAGATTGCTGCAGAAGGGTTTAAGTCGACGGTGGAGTTTCATGTACTCGAGATTCCGGCGTCATTCAATTTGCTGTTGGGTCGTCCTTGGATGCATCGACCCGATATTATGGCAGTCCCGTCCACTCTGCATCAGAAAGTATTGCTCGGATTAGAAAATGGGACGATTACCCTTTACGGAGACGCGGGCATTCGCCCCCATGCTGAAGATAATGCTCCCCTGTTAGAAATTATGCATGATGAGAATGATGTTCGACTCGGGGGGTTTGCTTTTGATACATCCAATGGTGTGTTTACACTTCGCATTGATGATGATTTCTCAATCAGCACCACAGTTCTCGAAATGATGAGGAGGATGTCGTATTTACCAGGCACTGGCTTGGGTCGAACCCGCCAAGGGGTGGTTCAATTTCCAGATTTCCCCTCCCAGCAAGGCCGTTTTGGATTAGGATACGAACCCGCATTGAAGGGTAAGCGAAAGGATAAGACCAACGAGGCAGAGAGTAGTGCCAATCGCCAGATGCGCTTTGTCAAGGAAGGATCGAATGCACCGTATCATGGCCAACCTGAGCCATTTGTAAGCGAAATAAGTGGAGAGGTGCACCCTGAATTTGAAATCTTTGCTAATGATGTTTGGGACGGCGAAGACGAGCATGAAAAGGTCGAGAAATTGATGAAAGACCTAAAAACAGACTGGGTGGAAGCTCTGGATGGTGGGGTCTTGATGTCAATGTTCGACGAGGTCAGTCTAACAGGTAAGGATGAAGAGGAGCCAGCAGTGATGATGCTCGGGCAGGAGGCCTTTGAAGACCCTAGCGTGCTGATTGTGGATGCTGTAGGAGGATATAAGAATTGCGCTTTCACGCCTGTTGTAAAATTCACTGGCACTTTCACCGAGTCCGAGTCTAATCCCGAGTCTGAGTCTGTTTCTGTCTTTGAGTCGGAGATCGCGCCTCGTGCCACTCCAGTTTGTAGTTTTTCTTTTGAGTTTGAGTCCACTGCTATGTACTGCACCCCTGCGGGTTTCATGAATGAAATGGATTCTGATTTCGCTTACTTTGCTGTCCCCGAAATAAATCGTGTTGACCCTGATGATGACGAGACTGAGATTGAGGGAGAAATACCCAAAGAACTTAAGTCTCTAATCGAAAGGGAAAATGAAAGGCATGCTCAGCCAATAAAAGAAGAAGTGATTTCAATTAAATTGAGAAATGAGGAAAACCCTCGCATGGTTCAAATCGGATCCGGGCTATCTTCGGAGGAACAAGAATCACTCGTTGATTTACTCAAAGAATTTGAAGATGTTTTCGCTTGGTCCCACGCAGATATGCCCGGAATCGATCCTGAAATTGTGCAACACCGAATTCCCCTGTATCCCGACGCGAAACCAGTGAAACAGAAATTGAGAAAAATCAGGCCAGATTGGGTTGAGAAGGTCAAAGAGGAAGTTACTAAACAGTTCAATGCTGGTTTTCTGATGGTAACTGAATACCCGCGATGGGTTGCAAATATTGTGCCGGTGCCCAAGAAAGATGGGAGAGTCAGGGTCTGTGTAGGCTTCAGAGATTTGAACAAAGCCAGCCCAAAGGACGATTTTCCCTTACCACACATTGATGTACTAGTGGATAATACAGCAGGGCATGCACTGCTGTCATTCATGGATGGCTTCTCGGGATACAACCAGATTCTGATGGCACCAGAAGATCGAGAGAAAACAACCTTCACCACTGAATGGGGGACATTCTGTTACCGAGTCATGCCGTTCGGATTGAAGAATGCTGGGTCAACCTACCAACGAGCCGCAACGACCTTGTTACATGACATGATACATAAAGAGGTCGAGGTTTATGTGGACGACATGATTGTAAAAGCAAAAGAGAGAGAAGGACACCTCCCGGCGTTGCGCAAGTTCTTTGAAAGGATACGGAAGTATCGGATGCGTCTCAATCCGCAGAAGTGCACATTCGGAGTCACGGCTGGCAAAATGTTGGGATTCATGATCACCACCAGGGGAATCGAGGTTGACCCGTCAAAAATCAAAGCAATATTGGAAATGGAGCCGCCAAAGACGGAGAAAGAAGTTCGGAGTTTCCTCGGAAAAATTCAGTTTATCAGTAGATTCATCGCCAAGTTAACCTCAACTTGCGAGCCGATGTTTCACCTGCTCAAGAAAGGGGTGCCGTTCGGATGGGACGATAGATGTCAGAAGGCGTTCGAGGCAATTCGAAAGAACCTCCAGAATCCACCAGTGCTGATGCCGCCGATACCTGGTAGACCATTAATTCTTTACTTATCCGTGTCACAATCGGCAATGGGGTGCATGTTGGCACAAGAAGGAGAAGCCGGGGTAGAAAAAGCCGTTTATTACTTAAGTAAGAAGATGGTGGGAGCGGAAGAAAGATATACCCCGTTGGAGAAGACATGTTGGGCCCTCGTTTGGGCCTCCAAAAAGTTGAGGCATTACATGCTAGCCTATTCAGTGACGTTAATCTCTCGAATGGATCCCCTCAAGTATTTATTCGAAAAACCAGCGCTCACCGGAAAACTGGCACGATGGTTGCTTCTACTGGCTGAATTCGAACTCAAATATGTGACGCGAAAATCAGTAAAAGGAAGGGCTGTGGCAGAATTCCTAACAGATCATCCAATTTAGGGGCCAGAAGATACAGAATTTCAATTTCCCTATGAACATGTCATGACGGTATCGGAAGACGTTTGGAAATTGTACTTTGATGGAGCTGCAAATCAGAAAGGGTTCGGGATCGGCATATTGTTGGTTTCACCAGAAGGCCTGCATATTCCCCTCTCTTTCAAGTTAAACTTCGAGGTTACCAATAACCAGGCAGAATACGAGGCGTGTATTGTCGGAATGGAAGCTGCTCTGGAAATTGGGGTGAAAAAGATGGAGGTGGTAGGAGATTCAAATCTGGTGGTCTCCCAGGCCAACGGTGATTGGAAAGTACGGGAGGAGAAGTTGAAGCCATACCACAAGGACCTAGACGATCTGATCCATCGATTTGAGCGAGTCACCTTTACTCACATACCAAGGATGAAGAACCAGTTTGCCGATGCTCTCGCTACCCTGGCATCCATGGTAGAATTGCCTGTTGGGGTAAGAATGAGGCCCATCATGATCGAACAAAGGAACAAGCCAGCCTATGAATATGTAATGAACATTGATGAAATTGACGATGGCTTGCCTTGGTACCACGATATTTGGAATCTGGTCGAGAAAGGAGAATATCCAGAAAGAGCAAACAAGAAGGATCGGATAGCATTACAAAGGTTGGCGTCACAACACATCATTTGCGGTGGAAGGCTGTACAAAAGGTCATACTGCGGCATGCACAAATTATGTATTCATGGTGACGACACGAAGAGGGTAATGGAGGAAATTCATGAAGGTATCTGTGGCCCTCACATGAGTGGGTTAATGATGGCGAAGAAGATTTTGAGGCAAGGGTATTTCTGGTTGACTATGGAAACTGATTGCGTTCAATATGTGCGAAGATGTCACAAATGCCAAATACATGCTAATCTCATGCACGTTCCACCATCAGAATTACATACGATGGCAACGCCTTGGCCTTTCTCGGTATGGGGCATAGACGTAATTGGGAAAATCACGCCATCAGCATCAAATTGGCACAAATTCATATTGGTGGCAATTGATTATTTCACAAAGTGGGTAGAAGCAGCTTCATACGCTACCTTGACTGCAGTGCAAGTGGCTCATTTTATCAAGCAAAACATCATCTACCGATATGGGGTCCCCAATGCTTTCGTGTCGGACAATGGTGTGCATTTCAAAGGGAGGGCGGCAGAAGTGTTGGAGGAATTCAATGTTCAGGTGCACAAATCAACGGTATATAGGCCGCAAACCAACGGAGCAGTGGAAGCGGCAAACAAGTCAATCAAGAATATCTTGGAGAAAACCATCGAATCATCTAGAGATTGGCATGAGAAGCTACCATTGGCACTATGGGGGTATCGCACTTCTATTCGTACTCCGACGGGGGCAACACCCTATTCTCTAGTCTATGGGATGGAGGCGGTGCTTCCCATTGAGCTAGAAGTGCCGTCTTTGAGGGTGTTGATAGAAAACGAGGTCAATGAGGCTGATTGGTTGAGCGATAGATTCGCAGAGCTAATGCTGTTTGATGAAAGACGGCTACAGGCATTGTACCACATTCAGGGATATCAGAGAAGAATCGCCCGCGCATTCAACAAGAAGGTGAAATCCAGAGATTTAGTCGAAGGAGACATGGTGGTAAAGGAGATTCGGGCACCGATATTTGACCCGCGAGGGAAATTCAGGCCAAAATGGGCAGGGCCGTACATCATCAAGACTATTCTCGACGGTGGGGCAACAGTGATTCTTGATCTGGATGGTAACGAATTCAGCAATCTTGTCAATTTGGACCAACTCAAGCGATATTACCCCTGAGAGATGCTCGTTGGGCGGAAAATCGCAAGGGCGAGCCGACCCAAGCAAAATTTAGAGCAAGCCTGCTAGACCGGAAACCTACACTGGGCGGCCTAGGCAAAATTCAAGGCAAAAATTCAAAAAGAGAAGAGCTCGCTGGACCGAAAACCTGAAAAGGCGGTACCAGGCAAAATTTAGAGCGCAAAAAGGAGAGTGTTAATACCCGAGCGAACCTTAGCCTGAACTACGCCATGACCTGATTCCTTGAGAAAGGATACGTAGGCAACCCTATCCCGGGGTTCGGTCCAAGTCTTCTGAGTTGGTCTGCATTAATGCAATATCTGAAGGAGATAGTATGTGGAATCAAGTGAACCAAGAAGGGGAAAACCCTTCATCGTTCAATTTTATTCAAATCACTTCTTCGATTACATAAGCTGAGCAAACATTCAAAAAAAAAAAAAATGGATGCACCATTTATTCTGGGAAACAGCTTAGTTAAGTCGTGAGAGTCAGTCCACGTTGTTGCCAAATCTCGCTTCCAGCTCCCCTCTGAGCCACTCACGATACTTTCCTCGCAGATGAATACTTGGATACTGGTCTCGGACCCAAGTCACTCTACTTCCCCAGTCACGGCGATAAGCCTCGATCACTGAATGTTTGAATTCGGGGAGATGAAAATCAGCGGGATAGGAGAATTTCACTTCTTGACGAATCCCAAACTGGCGAAGGATGCGCTGAGGAAAATAGAAAGTGAAGCCTGTCAGCCCGGCCAAAACCACCCATGAGTGTCCCATATGCTTGGCCGTCATATCGGGCAAAGGAAGCCAGTGGCACCTCCAAGTAACATACTCCTCTTCCACAGCCATAAAGAAATCCAGCCATTCCTCCACATTGCGACGAGTTTCGATGAAACCTCTCTTCCTCCAGTCCTTAGCCCGGTAAACCCAATCATTCGCTGGATCTGCGACCAGCTTCAATTTGTCGCACAGCCACATCTGCCAAACCAAAGCCAAAACTCATAAGTCCGAACCGAACCTAAAAAAAAAAAAAAATACCTGAAGCAAAAGGGGGCTCCCGGCGAAAATATCTGTTCTTCTAGATTTCACCGCATCCAAGCCCATGAGAGTCTCCGCTAAAACCATGGGAACGACATCCCGTCGTTGCTCAATCTGCGCGGCAACTGAAATGATCGAGGAATTGGGGTTGCCGTCATTTGGAACCAACAGGTAGGTGGCAAGGAGGCACATGCACAAAGCAAACATGCGGCGATTCTGGACTGTGTAATCCAACGGATTGCCACGAGGACTGAAATCGGCAAAGAGGCGAAGAATGTCGAGCGAACCTCCGCGAATCAAGTGCCTTGCAACGCCTTCACTCGCGCCGAGCTTATCTTTCAGGATCTTGATCAAATTGGCACGGAGTGGAGGAACCACTGGTTCGGTCTCAGGACGAGTCTCGAGGTATTCATGAAATTCCTCAACAGTGGGGGAAAGTTCTTGAAGACCAAAGCGGAACACATGAAGCTCGGGATCCCAAAATTGGGTAGCGGCATGCAAAAGCTCGGGACGGAGGGGAATGGAGTGGATATGGCGTAAGGAGTTGAGATGGTGGCTACGAAAGTTGAACCAATCAATGTTTTCGAAGCTTGCAATCCATGGTTGAAGCACAGCGGACTCGAGCATGGCCATCACGTGGATTCGGAAAGGAAAGAAATGGAGAATGGGAGCACAAAAGTGGAATAGCGAAAATTGATGTGGAGAAAATGCCTGGCAAGGGATGGGATTTATAGTGGAATTGTGGTGACTAGTGTATATATATATATATATATATATATATATATATATATATGTGTGTGTGTGTGTGTGTGTGTGTGTGTGTGTGTGTGTGTGTGTATATATATAGTATATATATGTATATATATATATGTATACATATGGTATATGTATATATATATGTATATATATAGTGTATATATGCATATATACTATAGTAAGGGAATCCAAGACGTCCAAAGTTCATTCCCAAGAAATCTGCATGTGAAATTTTAAAAGAATCTTGGAAACAGGTAGCATCTATTGGAAAATGTAGGAGGAAAACTTTGAAAAAGTATGTGAGGGCCTTGGGAAGGAAATTTGAATAGTTTATATGAAGTTTGGGGCAGAAAAGCGTCATGCAAAAGGGGACAAGAAAGTGCCTTGGGAAGAACAAGATGCTGCCAGGACTCGGGCTCAGGCGCCTGAACCCTCCTCCTTCAGGCGCCCAGACCTAGTTCAGGCGCCTGAACCTCCCCATTCAGGCGCCCAGACCCAGTTCAGGCGCCTGAACCTCCTCCTTCAGGCGCCTGGAAACCAGATATCAGCATTTTAACTTTTGATCCCCGAATCCAGTTCCATGCATTTTTGACAAGTTCCATTGATCCCAACGTGTTCCAGCGGGCATTTATGACTTGCGGGGGAGTTCCGTTCGCAAAAGATCCGGGAAACGAGACATTTAGACCAAGTTTTTCGCAGACAGGGCATGGTTTAGCGTTTCAAAATCATAATTAAAGGTTGCAAGCGGATTCTATCGAGTTTGAGTGGCTGGTTTGGTCAAGTGTGACCTTGCAAAGGCAGTGGGACGTTCATTCACGGAGAAGAATGCGTGGCATGAAGAATCGTCTTTTCAAACAAGCCCATGGATGCCAAATTCCGTCCTAGGGTCATTTGTGTCGTTTCATTCATCTAAATGAAATGTGTGTACATGTTTGAGTCAGGTGAAAGTGTCGATAACGTTCGTTGTCATGTTTATTGTGTATCAGAGTCATTTATGTCAATGGTTGTTCGTTTTAACGTGTTTCGAACAAATTCGCGAACACGCGTGTCAATCACCATGTTTCGCTGTATGGCCTGTATATACGCTTGTCAATGGAACCTTTTTGCGTGCTTTTCGTGAGTTTTACAACCGGTGTTTTGCTATGATAAAGAGACGCATGATCAATATGTGAAGTGCAAATCATATATCCAAAATATGACATCCATGAAAAGTCAGTACATGCAGGTCAACATGAATCAAATAATCAAGTCATAATCCATAAGAGCTGGGGCAAACACATGCCCGAACAAGCAAAACAGGCACGCAGGCCCAATCCAAAAAGCTACTTGGGCACGCAGGCCCGAAATGGTAAAAGAAAAAGCTGATCTAAAAAGCAAAAGTAAAACTCATAGTAACCTAAGATCACCTAAGTGCTAACTATGGGTCACCTATCTCCTCCTCGTCCTCGCCCTCCTCCTCGCTCTCCGCTGTGTCCTCCGGGACAGGCTCCTGTGGGGTAGGCTCGTCTGCAGTAGGCCCTCTGCTCGTCGATGGCTCGCCAACTCTCTGACGAACCGATCGTCCGTCCGTGCCATCCTCATCCTCAGACTCTCTCATCGCAACATAGCCTACTTCCTTCGAGCGGAATAGGCGGATGGTCGTCGATCCAGGACCTGCGACGCCGCCTCTCTCGCGTCTCCGGGGCACCTGCAAGCAAATCAAAACACAAAGCATATCAGCATTCTGCAAATCAAACATATGACGGGATCAAATTCAGGAAACTAAAAGTACCGGGATACTCCTGGAAAGAGGAGGACGGGGAGCAACTGGAGGGGCAGGGTCGCCCGGCCGTCGAAGCACCACGTCAGCACCAGCCACCAGCTGGCGAACCAGGGTCCGCAGACTGTGAGTCTGCTCGTAGTAAAAGCGCGCGGTGTCCTGGGAAAACTGCATCAGGAAGCAACAGTTTCAACAAACGAGTTTCAACATTGATGAAAAGCAAAATGGAATAATGGAACTTTGCATACCAGGCCAGTAGGGAGCGAAAGGTCGGCAGCTGGTCGAGGGATGCCTACATGCCCTCTCTCTCCCTCAGGTGTCTGTACAGAGACCTGCCACAACCTCATAGCCTCGAAGGCCGACCTCTCAGAAGGCTCGGACTCTCCTGCAACAGCACCATCCCACCTCTCTCTGAGGACAGGCCTGAGTCCACTCCCTCCAGGCACCACCTCCTCGCTCACCCTCTCTCCCTCTCTAACCCTCTCTCCCTCACCCCCCGGCAGAAGATCCCCCTCTCTCTCTCACAACAGAGGGGCCAGCCCCCACTCTCACTCCAGCACCACCACCAGCCTGTCCCTCGGCTCCAGCTCTCTCCGCCTGCTCAGCAGCCAAAGCCTCTGCAGCCTCCAACGCAGCAGCCTCCTGTGCAGCTCTAGCTCTCTCTCTGAACCCTGCCACGTCAAGTGGACCAGCGAGGTACCGCCGCCTGTACTCCTCATAGTCCTCTGTCGGTCGGAGGTATTGGTCCAAGGCTGTGTCGAGGATAGTGTATCGCTCGATCTCTGCCAAAGTGTAGCTCTCAGTCCTCAGAACCAGCGGCGGGAGAGGTCCTGGCACTACCTGTGTCGGGGCGCGAATCGACTGGCATAATACCCTGTCTCCAAGGTACCACTGCCAGCCGTAAGCGCACTCCAACAGCACTCTCCCTCGGGTCAGCTCTCTGCTCGGTGCCAAGTACTCGTCCTGGACCCCATCCCATATCTGCCAGTGCACCTATGCAGAAAACAAAAGGTCATGAGATGGAAAGCAATAAAGGTACAATGCAATACTGAAAGGGTATCTGAGGCATGTACATACCCCTGCACTGGTGAGCCGGTCAAGCTCTCCACGGAAGAAATCCAGCTGGCCGCGCACGGCACTCTTCCCTCTGTATCCTTTCCCCCAGCGAAGAGCTCGAGGAATCACACGCCGATCCCGGTAAGAGGACTCTGGGGACGTCAGTCTCAGCACCTCGTAAGCCCACAACTGCAAAACAATGTTGGAATGGTCAGTAGATGCACGATGAGCAGACAAACAGAAACTCAATAAAGCAATAACTCTGAAAAAGGAAGTTATTTGGTTTACCTCCCAAACTGACCACAATCCTCCTATAGTCGTCGCCACGCCTCGAGAAACTGAGCCCATGAAAGCGTAGCACGAGGCCAAGGCCCAGCCTCCCCAGTCATACCTGGCAACTCGATCAAAGTCTCTCAATGCTGCCAGATAACCCAGGTGCACATGGTGACGTCGGTTCGCGAACAAGGTCGCGCCGAACATGTAAAACAGGTAACACCGGGCCTTCTGCTCTGCAGCAAACCGAGAAGTGGGTCTCCCGAGACAGTTGTCGGCAAACTGACCATAACCAGCAGAATCAGCCCCGTGATTGGGCTTCCAGCCCAAGTAGTATCGCAGCGCATCATCGGACTGGGCAATCCCTGAGTCAAAAGGCAAAGGCTCTCCACCAACCCGCAGGCCTGTAATCGCTGAGAAGTCTAAAGGTGTCATCGTCGCCTCGCCAAACTGTAGGTGAAGGGTATTTGTGGAATCCCTCCACCTCTCTGTAAGAGCTGTCACCACGGCGTGATCGCACATCGTCAGTGTCTGCGTCCCTATGAATGGCTCGAAACCTGAAAGCGCCACCAACTCTCTCACGTCGTGGTGGAGGTCCACGAATAGAGATAACGTCTTCCCAGATGAGCCACTCATAGTCAGACACCTGTTCACCTGTCGAGATAGAAAAACACTTCATCAGTATCAAATGATTCAGGAAATTCATACATTCACAATGCATAAGCAATCAAGAATTCAACAAGTAGAGAGCATGATGAATCAAGTTTGTACCTCCAAACAGTCTCGAGAAAGGTGTCTCCCAGGGTCCAACAAGATCTCCTCTCCGTCATATCTCTCCTGCAGTGAGGTATATCTGTCTATCGCCGAAGGAATAATATGGTGCAATGGTGCATCATAGGTATCTGCATGAAAAATCGGCCTCCCCAGCAATGCCCGTCGGGCCACCTCCACCACAGACACCCTCGGGCCTCTCTCTCTCTCTCTCTCCTCGGCCTCAACCTCCCTCAGCACCTCAGAAACAGTCTCCTCAGTCGCCGGAGGAGTGTCCGCTGTCTCCATAGCAATCCCCTTTCCCTTATCTGTTCTACTTGTCCCCACTCCAGAGTGCTCGATAGGGTCGCGGGGACCCGAACCATCACCCATACCCCCACCAACAACCTCACCAATACCCCTCGTCAAGCCATCACCATCTCTCTCTCCTGTACTACCTGTGTCTCTACCGGCAGCATCTCTGCCATCGCCACCGGTACTACCACCAACATCACCAATATCAGTACCGCCCGAACCACCCACAGCCGCCAGATCAACAACAAACTGAGTACTACTACTAACAGGAATATCAACAGGGATATCTGCAATACTCGAAGTACTCGAAACAGCACGAACATCACTTACCCGGTCCGGATTCGAAATTTCCATGGGCATTTGAGTCGATTGGGGATCGGGCAGTGCCTCTCCATGCTCGCCAGCAACCGTGGTGGTCGGCTGGGCTACCTCCATCCCGGCCGTGGCCTCTTCAGGGCCGTGGGTCCCACCTACAGCCTCCTCTACCGTCGCCGCGCCACTCGCGGCACCATCCACCGCCGCCGCACCACCCACGGTGGTCTCCGCCGCTTGTGGGACCTCCTCTATCCTCTCCTCCACACCGCCGGCACTGGAGGGGCCCATAGAAGGATCGGGAATTCTTGAATCCGCCATGAAATGTGATTTATGAACCGAAATCGTACAAAACCGAGTGGATCTAGGATTTTGGTTTGAGAAGTCAAGTTTTTAGCGGAAGATTTGTGAGAGAATCGTGAGTTTGAGACCGAAAGGTTTGAAAGAGAAGAGAGAGGCACACGGTTTGATCGGAGAAGAAGCAAGAATGGCCGAAAGAGGGTAAACCTGGACTGATTTTATGACACCCGAACGGTTACGACTGTTCACATTTTTGGGAGTCCAGGCGCCTGAAGTGAGTCCGGGCGCCTGGATTGCGTTGGTTCGGGCGCCTAAAGTGATTCCAGGCGCCTGGATTGGTTCGATCCGGGTGGCTTCTAAGCTGATCCAGGTGCAGTGCAGTGCAACCCAATTGAAATTGTTTGAAACTTTTGAGGGTTCCTGGGACTTTTTTGAAACACTTCTAGAAAAATTTTAGTTCAAATCACCGTTTTAAGAAAATGTTTAAATCATCATTTTGAGGGTTAATTCATTTTAATCCGTTTAAATCATCATCTTGAGGATTAATTCATTTTAATCCGTTTAAATCATCATCTTGAGGATTAATTCATTTTAATCCGTTTAAATCATCATCTTGAGGATTAATTTATTTTAATCCGTTTAAATCATCATCCTGAGGATTAATTCATTTTAATCCGTTTAAGCCATCATCTTGAGGATTAATTCATTTTAATCCGTTTAAATCATCATCTTGAGGATTAATTCATTTTAATCCGTTTAAATCATCATCTTGAGGATTAATTTATTTTAATCCGTTTAAATCATCATCTTGAGGATTAATTTATTTTAATCCGTTTAAATCATCATCTTGAGGATTAATTCATTTTAATCCGTTTAAATCATCATCTTGAGGATTAATTTATTTTAATCCGTTTAAATCATCACCTTGAGGATTAATTCATTTTAATCCCTTTAAATCATCATTTTGAGGGTTAATTCATTTTAATCCGTTTAAATCATCATTTTGAGGGTTAATTCATTTTAATCCGTTTAAATCATCATCTTGAGGGTTAATTCATTTTAATCCGTTTAAATCATCATCTTGAGGGTTAATTCATTTTAATCCGTTTAAATCATCATCTTGAGGGTTAATTCATTTTAATCCGTTTAAATCATCATCTTGAGGATTAATTCATTTTAATCCGTTTAAATCATCATCTTGAGGATTAATTCATTTTAATCCGTTTAAATCATCATCTTGAGGATTAATTTATTTTAATCCGTTTAAATCATCATCTTGAGGATTAATTCATTTTAATCCGTTTAAATCATCATCTTGAGGATTAATTCATTTTAATCCGTTTAAATCATCATCTTGAGGATTAATTTATTTTAATCCGTTTAAATCATCATCTTGAGGATTAATTTATTTTAATCCGTTTAAGCCATCACCTTGAGGATTAATTCATTTTAATCCGTTTAAATCATCATTTTGAGGGTTAATTCATTTTAATCCGTTTAAATCATCATCTTGAGGATTAATTTATTTTAATCCGTTTAAATCATCATCTTGAGGGTTAATTTATTTTAATCCGTTTAAATCATCATTTTGAGGGTTAATTTATTTTAATCCGTTTAAACCATTTTCAGTACTTTGGCATGTTCCAGAATTTCCAAAGCAACGGATTGGTGTCGTGTTTTCATTTTGACAATACTTCCATCAAATCAATGATGTCAAGTCGGGTCAAAGGGGGGCAACTGTAGACACCCCAATCCGGACCTTCAGGATCCCGGAACTTCCCCGATGATGAAAATGCCTAATGAGGACATGCAAGGGTTGATCAAGACTTGAAGAAAATCTCTCCATTAACCTCCCACTAAAACACCAAATCACCCCTTGGAGCTCCGGAATGTCCCAAAACCTTGAAATACATGCACCTGGATTGGTCCTTCAGGCACCTGGATTGATCAAGTCTAGGCGCCTGGAAGGGGTTTAGGCGCCTGAAGCACATGCTTCAGGCGCCCGGATTCAGTTCAGGCGCCTGAAGCACATGCTTCAGGCGCCTGGATATCAGTCCAGATTAAATGTGTTCTACGTTTGTTAGTGGACGGGAGCGAGATCTTGGTGGATTTTGCTGCAGATTCCCTTGGGGACATCCCAGCACATTCTCTTCCCTCCCCCTAGGTGACCCCTCACCCTTTTTGAAAGACCCAAAGTGGCCCTCTTGGACCCTTGGTTGTCTATAAATAAGACTCTCCTCTCTCATTTGAGGGGAGAGAAGAAGATTACCCCTTCCATGCTGCTACCCTACTGCAAACTCTCCAGAAAAACTCTACTCATCACTCACTCTTCAAAAACAACCCCTTTCAACCCCAAAAACCATTCTTTGGTTTCGCCAATCCATCATTTGCACACCCCCAACCAACTGAACTTCGTCCAAGTCTCTACGAAATCATTCCTTAGTTCAGAAACCCCAGATATCAGAACCATATCCTTACAAAAGCTCTTCCAAGAATCCAATCCAAGTCTTTGATCAAAACAAAAAGGTAGTTATCCTACCAACTCGTCCAAGTAGGCCCTGAGGGGGAACCCATTCAAGTTCTTCCTGGTCATCCATGCCAGTAAAGAGCTCGAGAGTGGTTTGAAAATCATCAAAACAGGAAAACATTTTGAGTATCAGATTCTGGTCCAGGCGCCTGAACCATCCACCTTCAGGCGCCCAGACTCAGTTCAGGCGCCTGAACCATACTCCTTCAGGCACCTGAACCCAATCTAGGCGCCTGGACCACCCTCCTTCAGGCGCCTGGACCCTATTCTGGTGCACATTTCATAATCAATCTCTGGGCCATTTTGAGGCATTTTGGTGATATTTTAGCGTAAAATCTGTACTTCCAGTACATAAGCCGTCTGTTCACAGTATTTTCCATGGGCATAATCGCATATTTCATTAACTTTCGTGATGTATTCGTTGTGTTCTTGCATGAATGTGAATCAAAAGTCCATCTAAACAACATTTTCTAGATTTTCCAAGCATTTAGTAGAGACCGGTGGTTTCATCGGGCGAGAGGGGTGCTTTGAATTCCTTCCCCTCCCGTAACCTAGCTCCCGGACCCGAGAAATCTCATTTTGGAGACCGGTAAAGCATTTTCCACATCAAGGGCAAAAGAGTCATCTTTCTAAGGTTTCTCGGGTATGGTCCTCAAACCCGGGTGGCGACTCCATTCAAACAATCAAACCATTTTCTTTAAACAAACAAGCCCATTTTCGTGGATAATACGTCGCGCGTTTTCCGCGGGGTGTTCACACACAATTCCTCATTTTATAAATGAATCTCCAAGATTCACCAAATTACCAAATTTTGAGCTGCAAAGGCTCAACAAAAACAAAAATAAAAACACATAAACATGAACTATGTTTGGCTTGATCCCTGACCATGGGTACATAGCAGCCTAGAATTTATATCTAGTTCAGCCCCAAAAATAAATAATACCCAATTAAAAAAACCGGGGTGATCCCAAAATGAACGACGTCTTTCCAAAGAAGCAGGTACTACTTTGTCAGTAGTAATTGGTGAGAGTAGAAGACCATATCAGCTTTGTTCGGTTTAGGTTTTGAGGGAGTTTTTTGGGGGTAATGAGTAGAGAGAGAGAGAGAAATAAAATTTTATTGGAGACCGTGTAGGATGGGTCTTGAGACCCAAACCGAACAAGGTGATCATGAGCACACGGAAGTAGGCTAGAGATTACAAAAGTTACGTGGCTAGCTACTACTCAGTCAGTAGTACTTAGTGAGAGTACAATAAAGAGACCACACCAGTACTTGGTGAGAGGGACTATACCATTTGGTGAGAGTACTACTCACTCCATTAATGTTGAGCATCCACAAAACTTACCCAAAAACTCACCCAGAATTTGGAATCAAAGGCTCAGATTCAGTTGGTGAGTTTCAAGGGAATCTGAGCCATTGATTTCAAATTCCATGTGAGTTTTTGGGTAATATTTCTGTACGTGTAGCACTCCTCAGTCGGTTGTAATTGGTGAGAGTACAAGAAAGCGACCATGCCATGGGCACATGGCCCCACTGGACCATTCTTTTAGAGTAACGCCTGGCCATGGGAAGGTAGTTCGTCACCACAGCCCCACTAAGTTACACGTTGAATAGATAATGCCCAGTTCATCAGGACTCCTATCCACAAAGGAAATTCGAACACGCGACCGTGTACTTTGAGAGTTTCACCCTCACACCACTTGCCACTTGTGATGGTTATTAGTTATTCTTACTGCGAAAAACATCGTAGGACATAGAATAAATGCTTAAATTCATTTGTTATTTGACCCCATCAAAATAGCTAGTAAACAGACCAGGAAAAAACTAGAATGTGGGTGTCGTTCAATAATTTTTCTATACCCTTTGAGTTGATGACATTAATCCATAGACTAATTCGGATTTTATCTAGTACTAGACAATCTACTTCTAGAATTCAAGTTACAAATCATTTTTATTGAATAAGACTATTACAACAGGTGTAATAACATAACTCATCTAGTCTCCAATCATGGTTGAATGAGACTATTAGAACACCATAAAAATGGCTATTTAAGCTATAAAATTCAACTTAAAACCTCACTTAACTATTTTTGGCTTGAGAAGAAAATAAAATTAAAAAAAAAATGGTGAAATGCCATTGGACCAAAATTTCGATATCCCCCATTGTTCGTACTTACATCCTTTTAGATTTATTTCTAATTCTGATTATCTTGCTTTCACGAAAGAAATCTTTTCCTTACATCTAGCCCTTCCGAGTGATTCCTTCATACACAGAGACTTGTGTCCGATCATGTCCAACACCAGTCTTTTTTTAAAGTACTCAGTAATAATAATAACCATATAAAGTACTCGATCAGTAATAACTAATCAATATTGGCCACATACATTTTTTTTGTATCGGCAACAAGATTTTATTAGCACTCGACAAAGGGTACATCGAGAAAAAGCCACAACCAAGCACAAAGCAAGGAAATAGCTCTGAATCCACAACCAGCGAAATGCTGAAATGGATGAAAGGAACAGAAAAAGAAAAGGAAAATATGTTGAGAGTCAACATCTGACTCTCCATGGATCAAGAATCCTCTATAATAGACTAGAGAATTCTAGAATAATGGAGAACTATCTAGAAGGTCGAAGAATAATCTAGATAAA
Organism: Vaccinium darrowii; assembly: GCA_020921065.1. NCBI lineage: Eukaryota > Viridiplantae > Streptophyta > Magnoliopsida > Ericales > Ericaceae > Vaccinium > Vaccinium darrowii. The sequence continues at coordinate 15,375,406 of CM037159.1, read as the reverse complement.
TCTAGAATGGTCTAGAATGTTCTAGATATTTCAAGAAGATTTTAGAAGTGGAGGAACCTAGAGAGTTCCGGAATATTCAAGAAGATTATGGAAGACTCCACTACATGCTAGACTTGTGTGGAGAGTTCTAGAATGTTGTGGAGGTGTGAGGAGGAGAAGATATTTTCTAGGAGGATTCTAGATGAAGAATATGAATTGTTGGATGAGAATGATCTTGGCCGTCCATTGAGGAGGTGGATGGCTATATAAAGGGTGGAAGGCCTCATTTGTGAGGTGTGGTGAGGAAGTACCACCTTAGTGGTGATGAGCACCACTTGGGTGGGAGAGTACCCAAATGGGGGAGAGACCACCTAATGAGTGAGTACAAAGAGTGTGCCTAGATATTGTAAGTGTCAAGTGAGAGTCCTATGTATCTTCGTGTTAACCAAATCCTTCCCCCTTTCCTCGACGGAATTCCAAGCCCTCTCCACTGACCTCATACATCCGAGGTCAGTGAAGGGGGTTTGGAATTCCGCCGAGGAAGGGGGGAAGGATTTGGTTAACACAGTGGAGGTGAAGATGGTGGAGACGGTGTAATACTCCAGGTTTAGGGGTAGATGGTGTTTAGTCCCACATGGGTTGTTTACATGAGTGATCTTGGGTATATAACAAACCATGTGGGCTACTACTAGTACCTTGGGCTTAAGCATTAGATACGTTTTCAAGTTTAGAACCCTTCTTCAAGGTTGTAGAGAACTCCGAGAGCTTCGACTTAGACACAAGAATCATCCAAAACAGTCAAGCTTTGGTCACATTATTGCTGTCCGAAGTTCAGTGCGAATTTACGACTTTCACCACAAAACTTTTCCGAAACCGAGCTTATTCTTCTAAACCAAAGGTAGATTACTCTAGACCTTTTAATTCCTAGGTATACTACATGTATCATAGACTTGATTTATGTGTTTGGTGTTTGATTGATGCTTGAAACTTGCGTATAACTTCTTAAGTGTTGAAACTGTCTTGGTGCCGGTTAGATCAGTCAACTTCGGAAACTCATATAAAATATTACCAACCTCTTATGGGGTTGATTCTTATGTCAAATTGTAGATACACTTCTTATATTTAAATGGCCACTAGAATCGCTTAAATCGGACTTATAGAACGCTAGAAAAACAGATTTTAGTAAATGATGGCAAATCTGGACGGTCTAGATTCAAAGACGTTTTTGTATATCTTAAACTCATTTTTATGAAATATGTTCTATATAACAAATGATGATAACATCCTATTCTATTACCCTGTTAAATATCATTAATTTAGGAGCTGTTTTGATATGCTTTTGAAATATATTTCTTAATTACAAAATCTGTCAGACTTGGGTAAAAATTGAAGTTCTAACAATTTATTAGAAGACTTAAACATTTTATTTTTCAAATCTGTTTTTACTGGAAGTTAGACGAGGTGTTGTGAACACGTATGAATTTTTATTGCTCTTCAATCCATCTCCTTAAACCCTAAACGATCAAGTTTTCATATAGTGTCAAAAATAGACAGATTTTGTTCAATGCCGTTTTGGGTTAGCATAACTTCTGTTTTTGGAAATGTGTTCTGCAACATAAATTTTCCTAACACCCTAAATAACTTTCCCGTAGAATTTCATAGTAATCAGATTTTCATTGATAGACGATTTTGGCTAAGCACTAAGGTGAATAAAATATGTACTTTTCGGTAAATAAGGAGCTAAGCCTTAAAACTCATGTTTGTAGATTAATTCGATAGTATCATACGAGTTAGCGAATAATCATTGCTCTTAGTTGTGATTGAACTGTGGTGATATTATGAATTGTTAATTATTATTTCAAGTTATGACTTGTTGATTGAGCAGTAATGTTACCAAGAACGTGGATAGCGCGTTAGGTTCATTAAATTAGGTGCGGACTTGGAAAGATCAGCTAGATGTTTAAGTTAATGAAAATTTAAATAATGATAATGGATGGTGATTGATGAGATCTGGGGAGGCCATCCCGCAGAGTCTCAGCTTTATGATTGGCGGTCAGCCAGAGATAATGAAATTGAGGAATTGTGCGGTATTGGATATACCTATGTGCTGTATGTGCATCCCGAGGCAATGTGCTATATGTACAACCTCACGTGCTGTATGTACGTCTCAAGGATTTGTGCTGAATGTACATCCTTATGCGCTGTATGTGCATCTTGAAGAATGCGCTGTATGTACATTCTCAAGGAGGGAAGTGAATCTTGAAATGATGGAAAGCTGAATGCTGCGTTGATTTGGAGATTGATCCATGAGATTGTTAGAATTCGAAACTTGTGAGAAACGAAAATGGAACCCCGTGATAATCAGGGAAACGAAAATGTATCGATCGTAGTACGACAATAATTTGAAAAGAAAGAGATGGGTAGAGTGTTGGCATTAATTGATAGTATGATTGCTCGAGGTAATTTTCACTGTGTTGAAGGCTATTCATTGAATCAATTTATTTGACCCTTAATGTTGTACTGCCTTTATATCAAATTGTGTATTGCTTGTAATGTAAGGGTTAACGGGTAGGAGTATATCTGCTAAGCGTCATTCGCTCATGGTATTCGTGTACCCTGGCTTTTCATGCCAGGTATTGAAGACGGAATTGAAAGACAAGATGAAGATAAGGATAGATCCCACTGGAGGACAAAAGATGTCGAGCCCTAGATTCCGTACTAGTTATTGCTCTGTTCCTTTTTCGAAATTATATTTCAAGTTGTAATCTTGCTTAGTAATTAAGCCTATTTTGTCAAGTTGGTGAAATCAAACTTCGCTTCCGCTGTTATTTAAGAAATTGACTTTTTATTTAATGGAATCGTTTTGGAAAATATTTTATTAACGTGTCCAAATTTCAGGGCATTACAAGTGCACTATCTAAAAGAGTTCCCTAAAGTGTCATGACTAGTTAGCTAAGAAAAACTCAAAAAATGGTCTCTAGTGCACAAAAATTGACTCCCTAAAATCCTAGGTGGCACCCCTCACTACCTAAAGTGCCCTAAGTGACTACTCCCTCCGTCCCTAAACTTTTGACATTTTTGGGATTGCGTGTCATTTTAAATTGCTTATATCTTTTTATTTATAAAGTTTTATATGATTTTGAAAACTTTGCTTAATAGAACTAATTAAAATCTATCAAACAAGATCTATATTGCATATTTTTTGACATTTACATTGAAAGATATAGGCATTTGAAAATGGCACACTGTCCAAAAAGTGTCAAAAGTTTAGGGACGGATGGAGTAACTAAATTTGGGGAGAAGGAGAGAGATAGAGAGAGAGAGAGAGAAGGGAAGGAGGAGAGAGAAAGATGAGAGAGAAAGAAAAGACTTAAAGTTAATGAATATTTTTAGGAAGCCTCATTAAAGTGCATTTCTCTTTAGCTTGCTAACTAAGTTCTTAGCACACAAAATAGGGTCTCACGTGTGCTTAGGTGTATACTTTAAAGAGTTATATACAGTGAGAGAGAGGAGAGAGAAAGGAAAGACTTAAAGTTAATGAACATTTTTAGGGAGCCCCATTAAAGTGCATTTCTCATTAGCTAGCTAACTAAGTTCTTAACGCACAAAATAGGGTCCACACATGTGCTTAAGTGTATACTTTAGCAAACATTTTTAGGTAGTGCACTAATGTCATTTGTGAAGTTATATACGGTCAAGGCCTGAGACCTTGGAGTTTGTTTTATCTTAAGTTTCAAGTTCGAAATTTCTTAATTATTATTAATTCTGTTGGGACCAATTTATATATGAATTTACTCTACCTTTAATTGGCCTCCCGTTAGTGCACGATGAGATTGGTTTCCCAAAATTAATCAATATACGCATAAGCTGTTTGGACACCTAAATTAGAAGGAATGTGTTCACTTCACATTTCCAAAAAATTTTCCAAAAAGATTATTTCCCCATCTCTCATCTTTCCAATCATTAATCACATTTCTCTCTCTACTCATACCCCTCTCTCCAATCATTATTTTCATTTCTCTCTCTATCTCTCTCCAATTATTACACCTCTCTCTAATTATTACTTTTTCCAAAAACTCATCCAAACACTATCTCAAAAATATTTTTCAAAATATTCTTCTCAAAATTCTCAACCGAACAATCCAAACAATTGGATCGTGAGTAGTGTAACCCTTTTTAGAGATTATGAATGATCTCACTCCAAGCTTGCCAAATTTGAACACATAATTTTTTTGGGGGGAAAGATTGTCGACCTAGTATTTAGGAAATTGGTCCTATTCCCTGATCTATGTTTTTACATTATCCTTTTTGTGTTTTCATTTTTAAAAAAAAAAGAAAATTGTTTTTGTGTTTGTTTGTTTCCCTAGAAAAATGGTTGTTTTCATCTAACAACTAACAAGGAATTCTTTTTTGTTGGCAATTTTTACGTTTTTACAAATGAAGACATAAAGCAAAACTAATGGTATTTAAAAAAAAAAAATAAAAAAACAAAGCTTACCTAGCCAGTACAGCAGCAAAAAGAATCGAGATGTTCCAGTGTAGCTTGTGGCTCGGCTCAGCTTGTTTAGTAATCGAGCCGAACTTAACTCCATAAGGCTCGAAAAAGTTCTGCTCATTACATAAATTAACTTAGTTTGTCTCGTTAAGGGATCAACTCGTTTACGTTTGAGCTTGATTTTTTAGCTTGTTTACTAAACAAGCGGAGCTCGAATATTGCGAAACTCGACTCATTTATACTCCTACTTGCAAGGGAATTGGGCGTTGGGCCAACATTTACTAATTGAAAACGTAGGCCGGCCCACAATAGGCCCTTTGCCGAACTGCCCGGGTGGCCGGGCCCCTATGTCAGCACTCAATTTTCTGACGTATAAGCATCAACAGTGCTGTCAATTTCACTGGTATCTGCAAGTCGTCGTCGACCTGAACTCCATCGATTCACAGATTGTAGAGAGAGAGAGAGAGAGAGAGAGAGAGGAGCGAGAGAGATCGTCTTCGTCGCTGAGACAGAGCACTGATCACTGTAGAGAGAGAGGGAGAGAGAGGGAGGGAGGGAGACTATTGATCGAAGAGAGATATAGAGAGAGAGAGAGAGGGAGGGAGGATGGGGAAGGGTGCTAACTTGCGCGGCGGCGTGCTATTCCCACTCTTCGTGTTGTGCTTGACAAGTGGTGTACTAGTTCAAATGGGCGAGGCCATTTGGTTGACCCTACCCTCGGCGGGAACCAAGTGCGTGTCGGAGGAAATCCAGAACAACGTCGTCGTTTTGTCCGATTATGTCGTCATCACCGACGATCACTCTCATCCCATACCCACCATTTCCGTCAAGGTACATTCATTTCCCCACTTTTTTATCCGTGTCATTTCTGTCAAGGTAGCATTAGGGTTTAATCAACGTTCCGTTTCAGTTTTTGATCACTTTACATACATATATCGATGTTTTCTTGTCTCGTTCTGTGTATCTTTGTGTATACTGTTGGTATTAGGAATTTTATCGCCCTGGTATTCGATTAGTTAGGTTAGCACTGCACTTTGAGAAATGTTATGGTGCTATTTTACCAGAAACCGCTAATACCCTAGTGAATTAGGTTTTGGAATAGTTCAATGTTATCTAAATTTAGCGACCCGAGAATTTCTTGTATAAACATGAGATATTTGAGCTTTAGCAAGACAAAATATAAGAAAAATAGTTCATAATGCTTCGAGAAATGTACTTTACAAGAATAATAGACAATCAATACTCTACTTGTTTGGATGTTTTTTTTTTCTTGAAATAAGAACACCATTGGATCGCAAGCTATAAAAGCCTACCTCTACGTTCCAGAATTAGGGCACGTGGCGTACCATGTCCCGTTCTCATCCCTCATACTAGAATGATCCATGTTCTAGGTAACAAAGTAATGTAGTGAAAGGCTTGATGTTCATTTATACCAAAATTGTTGTGAAATTTTCTTCTTTATTTTGTAGGAAGAAGATTGAGGTATTGTTGGGTTCTGGGGTATCGTGAGTGAAATTGAAAAAGGCGGAGTTGGGATAGATTTACCCTAGAGGACTAGAGGTGAGGCTGAATGGAAATTCTATTTGAGATATTATCCCGATTATAGTTCTGGCACCGTAAAAGTAAATAGACTATAGTACACTAGATTTGTTTGTGGAAATTTTTGAAGGTAAAATATCTCACTGACCTCCAAACCACTTTGTTGTTATTGAGTCTAAAGTTATCCGGATTCCGGACTACAAATGAACAGCTCGAGGCTTGGCTTGTTAGGGCTAGTTTACTAATAGAGCCAAGCTCTAGATTTTTGGGCTCGTTTACTAAACGAGCCGAAAAAACAATCCAAAGCTCGACTCGTTTGTATGGGCTCGGTTCCCTTATAGAGTCTCGTTTAGTAAATAAATCTGGCTTGGCTTGTTTATAGCTGAGCCCTAAGCCGAGCTCGAGCTTGATTTTTTGGCTCATTTAGTAAACGAGCCGAGCTCAAACACAACAAAACTAAGCTCCTCTTGTTTGCATCCCTATAGATCCGGTATACTGAGTTCTCAAAATCCAAGTTCCGTGAACATTGTCTCCATTGCTTTTGTTACCGACTCTATCCGCCTTGTTTAGGTATTAATGTTGGGTTGTGTCTTGATGATGGCTCTTCTTAACTTTCAATGTTTGTATAGAATGCTTGCTTATTTTTGTGTCTTACGCCTTTTTGGTAAGATTAAAGACATCAGTCTATAGTTCTTTTATTTTTTGGATAAGCATAATGTAACATGGACAAGATGGCAAGCTTAATTTTCACCTCTTTATAATTATGGAATGGAGAACATTTTGTTGGAAAGAAGGGATATGGATTTGAGGTGGAGGCATAGCAATACTTTTACGGTCAAAGCACCTACGTGAATGGACCTCATCACCTGTGAAAGAAGAACTTCCAAAAGCTCCCACTAAGAGGAGGCGAAGTTAAACAACTCATATGAAGTCCCCTGGCTTACTCGGTGGAAAAAATGATAGGTTGACATATCTATTAATTACTGCTACTTGTTATTCGGGACAAAACAATTCTGTAATTTGTGGGATAGTGATCATTCCTACAGTTTAGTTTCAGCTCTGATTACATTGAGGACATCATTAGCACAAAAGACACGTACTATGATTTCACTTTGAACTTCGGTAGCTGGTAGGAGTGCTTAGAAGGGATGGAAAGTGGATACAAGGTCAACACAGTAACAGTATAATAAGTCATTCGTTGCGTTTAGAATTGTTGATGATGCACCCTACGATGCTGAATTGGTAAAAGAGGAGTAAATGCTATCCTTCTTTATGTTGCACCAGACCTATTGATGTAATGAACTAAAAAATTGTTTTAATGCATACATTGAACCTTCCAACATGTGTTTAATATATCTAAATGCATATTCATGCGACTACTAGATTCATGATGACCCTGCAATGAATTGACCGATGCTGTCCCTAATTAAGATCTCTGGGGTTTCCAAAATACCCTCGTCTAGCAATTTAGTGTCTTTTGTTTGTTGACCTCATTACCTATCCAAGTATCAAATACATTCGACATATGCACCTTAACTTACACTTGATGAGTTTGTTTCAAGCAAAGAAGTACCGAGTTGGCCATGGACCGACCCCTTGCAATCTATGCCTTGCTTTTAGTATATCTCTGAGGGCTACACACAGACTACCAGCATCATATCAGTTCCTCCGCAATAGGCATGGAGGAAATTCAACTAACAGGCTTTTAGGAGGTCAGTGATAAATAGAATTTTGGAAAAATGATTTTTTTAAAACTTCACCTAGTTCACTCGTGGTTTCATATGGCAGTTGAGTAGTAGGGAAGTACTATTGAATATTTCTAGTGAATGGGTTCTTTGTGGTTGGGTCGCCCATGGGTGATATACAGTTAGATGAATAATTGGATTTCAATCATCTAAGGTAATAGCAGTAGCAGTAGAATTTTTTTCTACTTTTCGGTAGAGAAGACTATAACACTAATTCAATTTGAGATGGCTATTGGCTACAATAGATACCCTTCCATTTTGAACCAGTTGAGTGCACCAAATTCTGGGATGGATTGCCCTTCACAGTGTTTTAAAAAGCGCGCTAAAGCGCAAGGCAAGGCGAGGCGAGGGTGTAGCGCTTCACATGGGTACGATTAAGCGCAGAACACTAAAGCGTAGGTTAAGCGCTGAAGCGCGAGCTTAAGCGCAAAAGTGCAAGGCGCCTAAGGCGCACGCTTTTTTGTTTTTTGCCTAGATTAGATCTCAACCCTTCATCTGGATAAAAAAAAGCCATGAGCTTGGCACACCAGATAAAATTTCGGCAAAGGCTATATCACATATTATCGACAAAGCCTCCATCAGATATCGAAAACCCCTAAATCATTCAAGCCTCCATCAGAGTTACAGCCATCAGAGATCGACTTCTTCAAGGCCATTAGAGATCGACTTCTTCTTCTCTTTACCAGGTAACAACTCTGCTCCCTTCTTCTTCTTCTTCTTCTTCTTCTTCTTCTTCTCTTTTTCTTCTTTTCTTCTTCTTCTTCTTCTGATTCTGATCGAGTCTGGATACTCTCTCTCTCTCTCTCTCTCTCTCTCTCTCTCTCTCTCTCTCTCTCTCTCTCTCTCTCTCTCTGTTTTTTTATTTTTTATTTTTTTTATTTTTTTTAAAAAAATATCAGAACAACAGAGAGAAAAATATAGGGTCTGTTTTTTCCTGTCTTGTGCTCTTTTTTTCCAAAAAATAAACTCGTTAATGGTCGTCAAAACTTGTTTTTTTCCTGTCTTCTGCTCCTTTCACTGCTCTTTAACAATCTTTGAAACAAAAGCCCTCATAGTATCATCAAATGTGGCAAAAAGCACCTGGTTTTTGAATTCTACTTGTTTTAAATGTTTTAAAAAAAATGTGCGCCTCGCGGTCAAAAGGTGCGAGCCTCGCCTTGCGCCTTGCGCTTAAAGCTCCAGGGGACCATGGCGCCTCGGTGCGCCTATCGCTATTTAAAACACTGGCCCTTCAGCTGGGCCTCGGGAGCCTAGCAGCTGAATGACAACCCTTCGCTCCTAAAGACGCCTGATGCCTCAAGTCCTTAAGACTTGTTTCCTATGTACTACACTGGATTTACGTGATCTGACAGCACATCTATCTTTGCTGGAAACTGCTGGGTAGGGTTACAATTGTGTTCTTGGTTGATGCAATATAAACCAATGTATTGTATATAAGTTGGCTGACATAGAGGTAGATCCTTATGAATCCTATAAAGGTTTACTTATCCCATCTAGGAGTGATGACTCTCTGGGTTCTTCAAGGAGCTTATTGTGATTATCCTTTCCTACTTTATCATTTTGATTGGTCTTCTTGTTTGAGGAGATCATTCTCAGTTTACCCTATCACACTATTTCCTCGCACAGGAAGACGATTTCTTCCTTCCAAATAATGGTCAATCCATCTTTCAAGTCCATATGCTTCCACAAGAGGTCACAAGAGCCTGAAAGCACAGACTTGTGGGTATAATTGCCACTATGCATCATTGGAGCCACGAATGACAGTTGAAATAGATTTTCTTCTTATTGTTTTGCAAAAAAAAAAAAAAAAAGGAAAAAGAAAAAAAAAAAAAAAAAAAAAGATCTTCTAAGTCCGAGACCAATAATTGAAGTATTGACTGAAACTTTTGTCTTCCGCATTGGTATTTTGTGGGTTCCATTCAAACAGGCTTTAAATGTTCATATCTATGACCGAATCATGACAATCAAAGTTGTAAGATTCTGAAATGCGTTGATCGCCCTCTAATTTTGGAGCCCTTTAGTGCTGTTAGTGCTGTCAACTTTCAGGGAATTGCTTGATATCTTGTCTGTTGATTTGAAGGCCTAGGTATCCTTTTGAGGAGGATAATTGGTATCCTTTTGAGGAGGATAATTGATACCTTATCTATCCTAGGCACTGTAGTTTCAAGGATTTCGTGAAGGCTGAATTCTAGCTATCTGTGAGGGGTTTTGGGCATGTGAAGGATGTGTTTTGTACAATTTTTGGTGTAGCAGAGTGTTTGTCTGCATCAACTTGTAGTCCTTCACTTTGGGACTCTGGGTGCTTGTATTTCACAGCAGATATGTGGTGATGTATTTTGTACAATTTTTGGTGTAGCAGTGTTTGTCTGCGTCAAGTTGTAGTCCTTCACTTTCTTCTGTTCCCCTTCTAGAGTTCTAGTCCCTTTCTTGTTTTGTGGTTCTTCAGTTAAGACAGATCTACAATGACATGACCACAAACAACTTACCAGGTTATCGAAAGGCTGCTCTAATTCTTTTCTTAAAACATTCTTTATTCCCTTTTTGCTTGCAACTAATGGGAATGGTGGTTTGTATCCCATCTGTAGGTAACATCACCTTATGGAAACAATCTGCACCAACAGGAGAATGTGACTCATGGCCAGTTTGCATTTACAACTAAGGAGGCTGGTAACTATCTGGCATGTTTTTGGTTGGATGGCCATCATCAAGGGGCTGGAGATGTGAGTGTCAGTCTTGAATGGAAAACTGGGATTGCAGCTAAGGATTGGGAATCGGTTGCAAGAAAAGAAAAAATCGAGGTGGGTACTTCAATTTCCTTACCTCTGTTGCTGCTTTTCGCTGGTCTTCTTTTTTCTTGCTGGCAAAGAATGAAAACGTAAATTTCCATAATAGATACGATTATTATGCATGTAATAAACAATCATTGCATGCTGCTGTTGTCTACCCTTTGCTTGCGTTTCTTGTATAATGTCCAAGACTATCACACTACACGTTAAGATTTTCTGCTTATGTTCAAACAGTCAAATGCCCTCTGTTATCACGTAGGCATTGCTGCTGTACCACAAGAATTTTATATAAAAGGGTTGGAATACATGACTTCACCAATCAAATCTTCAAACCAAACCAAAACCAAGTCGAGCCTTAAGTGCCCACCAATTGCGGTCGGCTACATGAATTCATTTTCTTCACTAAAACGTGAATCCGTCCCAATCATATCTTCATGAATAGACTAAAACTAGAGGTGGCCGTTATCAACCTGACACATGAATACATCCATATTCGCCCACTTATAACCTACCCAAATCTGCCCATAGTATATTATGGGTAAACCACATTATCCCATATGTACGTGGGTTTAAATGGGTTCAAAATGGTTTGGACTCAAAAATAAAAAAAGAAGCCATTGCACCGATTGCAGTCACAAACAACCGATCCAACGATTTTTGGGGAGGCCACCGTAAGGGAATTCATCAATCCTGTTGTTTCCCCTTCGACCTCAATCCACACATGCACACATTTCTCGTGCATCACTCTCCTGTGGGATCAATGTCAGAACAAAATTGCACAAACACCACCAATGCTCTCGTTCTCTCACACACACACACACAAACTTTCAAAACAAATGGAGCCTTTTTTTTTGCCCTTGGTGTATTTTTGTCATCATATATGACTTCACATAAACTTTCACAGCTCCGGCAACCAAGAAAGCGGGCTGGGTTGGTTATGACTTTGACCATATTCGACCCACTCATATTCAACCCATGACCCATTTCAACCCGCACAAACCCGCCCGTTTGCCACCTCTAATATTTAAAACATCATTCTGCGATTGACATTTCTACCCTCTTTGATAGATAACTGTTAATTCTGACACTGTATACTCAATGTTTGGGTGATAAGTAATAGTACTATTTTTTATGGTAAAGAAAACATGAACTGAAAGACTATTCTAGTTTGTTTGTTGTGCAAACATAACCCTAAGACGCCATTTTGGCAATTTTGAAACCTTGGGTTTATTAGTACTCATGTTATTTCAGTTACTTTTATTCTAGCTCAGTGGTACTTGATCTTTTCAAATTGAGAGAGGATCTAACGGTATAAGGGTGAAAGAATCAATTTTGCGAAGCTTAGTAGCATTGTGGTCTTCAAATTGAGAGAGGATCTAACGGTATAAGGGTGAAAGAATCAATTTTGCGAAGCTTAGTAGCTTTGTGGTCTGTGGCCTATGGACATTTTACAATTCCCGGATCTTACAGAGATTTCTTTCCGTGACTGAATTCTACTTGCAAGGGTGTTGAGCTTGAGTTGAGAAAGCTTGAAGGAGCAGTGGAGGCTATCCATGAAAATTTACTGTATCTCAAGAGCAGGTAATTATACGTACAATTTTAATTCTTACAATACTGCACTATCCCAGAATTAATTCATTTTGTTTCCGTTCTACTTTTCCTTTCCATCTTTCTTTGGTTTCAACCACGCAGAGAAGCAGAAATGCGGGTGGTGAGCGAGACAACTAATGCTAGAGTAGCGTGGTTCAGTATATTTTCCTTGGGGATCTGCATTGCGGTTTCAGTTATCCAGATATGGTACTTGCAGCGATTTTTCCAAAAGAAGAAGCTGATTTAGATTCACTGATGTAATAATCCTGTTGAATGCGAAGAAAGGTTCGGAGAGGCACTTTTTATGTTTATCATTACTGTGGGCTCGGGATGAGGCTCGTATGATTAGCACACAGGACCCAGATCCATCCATAGGGACTGCATCCAAGTCGAAACTGTTTCATTGTGGACTTCAATTTTTTGATAGGCAAAGGTCGTTAGAAATTGTTCATAACATTACACCCATATTGTGCAATTCTGCACTTTCCCGTATTTCCTTCTTTTTTTTAACCCGTGCTATCTCCGCAACTTAATACTGCATTGTGTTATTATCTTAAACTACCACTACCAACCAAACCAGATTGAGCCTTATGTCCTTAAGATATAGAAGCAAAAAGTAAAATTAACAATAGAATGCTGTAATAGCCAAATACGTTCAAAAATCTTTTCTTAAGCTTGTCTAAGATTATTTTTTGGATTCAGTTCTGTTATTTCGTTTGTTTTTTAATGAAGTTGAAAGTAAAGATAATCCAAAAATAAAATCATTGAAGCAATATTTACTCCCGTCTCCCACATGATAAAATCAATATTTACTAAAGGCAATAATTGATTGTAGCAAATGACGAAGCCATTTGCTTAAGTCAAAGATTTTAACAATGCTAAATTCTCTCACACTAAAGTCAACCGATGAGCTAGTTGTTTTTAAAATCAAGAATAAAAAAGCAAAGCAAAGCACACAAAAAAAAGAAAGCTTTCAGAAAATCTTCAAACAATGACCAGATGTGCTTTTGAGTAATTATTCCATGGTCTTGGAAACAAGTACGTGGTGACTCACATTTTTACAGAATTCAGTATAATGTGTAGTGGATAAGAGTGTTAGGGCACCACATAATGGTGCCTCAAGAGTCAAGACCCTGGAATAATGTCTATCCCTTCGGTGTGGAAATAACGAACCTTCCGTCACTATGAAATGGACAAGTGTTGTTAAAAAATGAAAAAGAAATGGACAAGTTGTTTCTTTTTCTATTTTTATGCCAAGTTAAATCAAACCGAGTCTTATGTCCCAATTAATTGGGGTCAGCTACATGAATCTTCTTCTTCTTTTTTTTCTTTTCATTAAACTCTTTTTCTATTTCCATCCAAAATTAAAATGGAATAGAAGCTTAAAAAAGGCTGGTTCGATTGGTCCCAGAGCTGGCTCTGGTTCTTACTTTTTTCATAATAACTTATGATTTGAATACATACTCAAACTTCCATTGATGATTTTGCATTGCGTATTTTAACTATAAAATGATGTGAATTTACAAATCTGAAATAAAGACTACCCGATAAAAGTTGAACCAAAGAGTGCAAAATGATAAATTTAAAGCAACTACGTCTACGTCAGTTGATGTACGTATAAGGTGACGTGCTATGAAAAAAACCAAGGGAATATGAAAGCCGTAAAAAAAATCCATGCACCCCGTTCCACTAAGGCAGTTTAAAAAAAAGCCATTCTATTTTGAATTCTAAGACAAGTCATTTCCTCACAATACATCAAAAAAAAAAAAGTCAAAAAAAAAAAAGCCAAAGAAAAACCTCTTTGGGTAATAATCCGGATTGTGGATTATTGGATTATTCATTTTGTCTTTATTCAAATTTTTTTTGCATTTGTTAGTTTTGCGTCAAGATTTTGTGGTTTCTGAATTCCTCTCGGCGAGACGAATCTAACAAGTATAAATTTATGGTCAAACCAAATATTTTTTTGAATATAGCCGAAATACTTGGATTATTGGCCAATAATCCAAGTATTTTGGCATTATTCAAAAAAATTTGAGTTTTGACCATAATTTTATACTTGTTAGATTCGTCTCGTCGAGAGGAATCCAGAAACCACAAAATCTTGACGCAAAACTAACAAATGCAAAAAAAATTTGAATAAAGACAAAATGAATAATCCAATAATCCATAATCCGGATTATTACCCGAAGAAGAATAGATGTTTCAATACTCTCATTAATCAATGATGGCAGGATTAACTGTTTATTATGAATTTACAATCACTATAAAACATTTTTTATTTTCCAGTTAAAAAATGTTGGCAAATAGAACATAACTTTGTACTGAGTTTCGCGACAATGATCTAACAAGTGTAATTTGAAGTCTAAGGGATCATTCACGAAATTAGCACTTAATTGTCATAAATCATGGCCGAACTTGAATTTTAAATTCTCATGTTTGGGTGATTAAGTCGAGCTAAGTTTCTACTAAAAATACCGTCTTCCCACCGTAACCAAAAGTGTGTGTTAATCTGATAGAAGTCAAATCAATTGATGTATGTGAGGAGAATGACTGTGGGAAAATACCAAAAATACTGAAAATACCGCAGTGAAAACTTAGCCTTACCTTCACCATGTCAAGTTTACTGCATGCTTTCCATAAGAACTTAGGCCTCGTTCATTTGTCAAGAAAGTACGAGAAATGATGGAAATTTCAATTTTTCCATAACTTTTGGGGGTGTTCAGTTACCAAGAAAATAATAGGGCCCACAAAAATATTTTTCCTACTAGGATTCACTTTCCCTGAAAATACATCCTGCAAAAAGGAAGAAAATATGTGTCCTGGGAAAATTTGCTCCTACCAATTATACTTTTCTGGAAAAAAACCTTTATCAAGTGAACACTCACAAGAAAGTAAATTTTCCTTTCTTTTACTTTACTTCATTTCACTTTTCTCAGAATTAACTTTCTCGCGTAACATTGCAAATGAACGGAGCCTTAAGATTTGGATACATACGTCTAAATCTTCCAACCCATTAATGGTTTTTGTTTTTTTCTTTATTTTTATACATAAACTGTATGTGAATTTAAAACCTAAATTAAAGACTACCAAAAACAAATCTCTGAAGCAAATAATAAAAAATGAAGAATTCGAGCGACTATTCTTTGGTTGATGAGTTGATGTATCAGATGACGTGATATGAAGAAATAAAATGTAAAAACCCATATAATTTCTGTATGACCTTCCTTAGCCAATAATAATCCCATATAATTTCCACAACAATAAATTTACAATTTTTTGACTGTTTGAATGAGTTTAAGACACGAAATTAGCAATTTCTGTAAAACCATGGCCAAATTTAAATTTCAATCTGATTATTTGAATGAGTAACTCAATCTTTACCATACCAATCAAGTTTATTGTCAGTTCAAAAAAAAATCAAGTTTATTGTAGGCTTTTCGGGATCTGCGGTTGGTGTCGTGCAACTCATGCACAACAGGTGTCGTGCATCATTGGAGTTGTCAGTTGCTCGGATGGACGGTCCAGATTTCACATCAGCACCTTTGCATGTTAACCGTTCATTGTCGTGTGTGCAAGATGAAATCTGGGCCGTCCATCCGAGCAGCAGACGGCTCGAATGATGAACAATACCTGATGGCGTGGCGCCGCGTTAGCGTTGACCGGCTAACGTGGCAGTTGACCGACCCATGTGGCATCATGTGGCATCCTCCGTGGTATTGACTGTTGACTGATCAATGATGATGTCACGCTGACATCACTGTCTTCTTCCTCTGGAAATTACAGCGGCGTGTGAAAAATATCCAACGTCAGATCCACTCCACGTTTGACCAAACTTTGACCGGCGCGTGTGGGCTACCTCGACTTCTTCCAGCGACAAAAAGTTGTATCCTCGCGATCGTCTCGAAACGAGGAACAAAACCCCATACTCCAAAAAAAATTCCGATCACGTTTTTCGAGACCGATCTGAGCTAGATCAGTCCGGCTCCGTCCACCGCCCTTCAAACTGCCCGTACGCCCTCCTCCGGTGACTAAAAAATACCCCGAGCCCACCATTGGACTCGTCTCGTCGAGACGAACAAAACCCAGTGAGCAAAACTTCCGTGTGACTTCGTTTTTCTTCCCGTTCTTGAATCCGTGCGTTTCGAGCGCGAATCCGGTGACCTCTCGCTCCACCCGAGCTCTGATACCAATTTGTTGTGCAATTCGGGTCACACACGCACACAATCAGGCACAATGAATCTGAGGAAAAACTCCGTCGACCGTATATATTCACAAAATATACAAAGACATGAAAAAACCTCTCCAGGGAGCAATAACCGGCTCCCACTCCGGCGGGGGGAGGCCACAACCGGCTCCCCCTCTCACACTCTCAGCATGTCCCGCTCACATTGTGCTATCACACTCACAAAAAGAGAGACAATCAGAGTATTTATAGATATATATATCCTAAACCTAATAGGAAATTCTAAACCCAATAGGAAATCACTCTCATCCGAGCCTAAGTCCATCCGGCCCACGCGGGGTAGAATCCCAACAAATTTCATTTGTGAGAGATTTATATTCTAAAGTTCAACGTGTATTATATACTATCGAATATATATCATGATTATCTCTAATTGGCGACAAAATATTTCCCAGCCTGTTTTGTTGACGGTAAGTAGTTATCCTTTAGTTTGCCAAAAAAGTGATACAAAGAGCGAACAAATCTTTCAAGAAACAATGCGAAAAGATTTGTTCCGTATTGTCATAGGCCGTGAAAATTATTTGTCGGTGAAAAAATCCAATGCTTTCACAGACAAAATTGACTATTTGCTATATATTGGGAAATTAATTTTTTGATATAATGTAAAAATTTGTCAAACTGTAACCACAATTTGATTTTGCTGATCTTCAAACAAATGGACGATTAGTATGATCGATATCCTATAAATAAAGCACATAAAAGCAAATTTGATAGAATCTTTTAGTCAAATGATCTACAGTAAGGTATATGAAATAAACACACAAGACTATGTGCATCTTTCCATATATGGTGTCGGTGTTTGATTGTGACATGATAATATTCTTTTCATCTCCGATTTTGTGTCGTTGTTTGGACTTTTGGATAATGAAATAATGAATATTGTGCAAATTTTATACTAAAAAGAAAGGGCAATATTGATTTTAATTAAAGACATCAAATATCTTATTCCTATTTAGTTTTCCCTTCCCAAATTTCTCCTCAAATTTAAATCCCAAACATGGACATGAGTTTTTTGTACTGAGATCCTGAGAACATGCATGCATCAGATGACTCTAAAAAGTTTGCTTGTGAAAATGTTAGCTTGCATTTGGGAATGGATATCTTGCTTTAGACCAAGTGGTTGGATTACAGTTGGGACTTTTGACCAATTTAGTTAGGGTTGGATTTAAGGGATGCATGGAAATTGGTGGTAGCTTTATTTAACTTGTGCTAGAGAAAAATGAAACCCTAGATCTCTACAAAATATTTTAGGTCGAAAACTTAGAAAATACACTTATAACAAGGCGAAATGGGGAATTGAAGTATGATTATAATACCATTCAAATATATTGGATGTTATTGTCATTGCACATACTATCACTTTCGTTGGTACTTCAAAACTTATCTCACCGACTGCAATAGTAAGTCACCTGACCAAATTATATGTTCTTGTCTCTTTCTATAGAATGAGGTTGGCTACACACTCCGTGTGTGTGTGTGTGTGTGTGTGTGTGTGTGTGTGTGTGAATACATGCAGTGGGCAAGTGGAGATGTCGGTAGTAGAACTCGAGTGATTTTACTATTCCACCCCAACAGAAGTTGTAAAATTCTGTTTTCTATGGGGGTTATATTCAAGGGCGGAGCTATGCTTGGGCTGAGGTGGGCTGCAGCCCAGGTGGGATTGCAAAAAATCAAAAAAAAAAAAAAAAAATTATATGTAAAATTTAGATCCAACAAGTTTTAGCCCACCCTAAAATTTTCATCCCAAACCATTCTAATATTGGTTCAAGATAACAACCCAACTAAAAAACCCACAGTCTGGTCTAACTTGTAATTAATCAAAAACCAAACAGAAAAAACAAAGAAAAGTAAACGAAAATGGATCTGTATCTGATGGGTTTTGCACTCTCTGGCTGAGCTTGTGATAAGTGGAGCTTCTTCCCATCAAATCTATCTTCCTCTTTCTTTTGGCCTTCTCTGATGGGTTTTGCCTTCTCTGGGTGGTTGATCCTGATTTTCTTTTTGGGACTTTTCCCCTTTGGGAGTATGAGAGAGAGAGAGAGAGAGGCTTTCAATTTTGATAAACCCACGCCAGAGTTGTAGCTAGTGGAGTACTTTCTGCTCCTTAACCTAGCTGTTCAGTTTTCATTGGGCCACAATAAAGTGTCTCGTGGGAAATGCAGAAATGTTTTGAAAGTCCTTCAAGTTTGAATTGACAAAGAAATTAGCTCATAATCTACTCTTTTTGTCTTTTTAATTTTTTTAAGTATGTGTTACTTATATTTTTAGAACTGTCATCTGTCTAAACAAGAGGATTTTAAAAGTAGCAAAATTTTAAAAATATACTGAAGGAAAAATTACGAAATAGCTATTTTTAAATAAAATGAGTGCAATTTTTTTAGATTCAAGTGCTTATAGGATGGTATGGAAAATTAAAATTATAAAAAAATAAAATAAAAATTGGAAGGTATGGGAAAAATTATTAATTTATAGCTATATCTTCCATTTACTTGTGAAGCTTCATATTTATAGCTTGTAAGTATTCCCTTATTATGTAGAGCACTGGCCTGTGTGGTTGGTTTTGTATGTTAAAAATGCAGAGCAATGGTAGGTGTGCTTATATTATGTAGTGGTTTACTAATTTTGGTTAGCCCAGGGTAAATTAATGTGCTGGCTCCGCCCTTGGTTATATTAGAAATAACTTATGTGACATAGTTTCAAAGTCACTAGCTGATGATGGAACAATTATTCTTATCCTAAACGACTTTGACAAAGATGGAGGTATAGATTAATAAAATCAAATGTATCTCAAGATTCCCTTATGTAATTTGTATTCGGACAGTCTAAAATTACCCAAAAAAAAACAATAAAAATAAAATAAAATTGCACATTCATAAACACACACGCCTTATCCCTGACCCGAAGTGGGTTTCCGAGGATCATTCCGGCGTTTCATAGAAAGTGGACATGGAAAGGTGGCCCAAAAGCTCCAATATGTGAAGTCCTAGAGAATCTTTCTCCTGGCTTCCATTGTAAGCCAATGATATTTGGTGGTTCTGATTGGAGATACACTTGGATCTCAGTAGCGGATCCTTTTTCCGATTGCCTCTGTCCGGCTTCCCTGTCCCACCCATCTGTGCCGTCCGTTTGAGCAATCAACGGCTCGGATCGCAAATGAACATGGATAAATTAGATCTGTTCAGGGCCGAGAAGGAATTCGAGCCGTTGATTACTTAGATGGACGGCGCAGATGGATGAGACAGGGAGGTCAGACTGAGGATCCACTGCCTTGGATCTTAGGTCTGAATATAGTCGAGGCCATTGTTGTTGAAATCCTACGATACATGATACGTATCCCATCCCGTATCCTTTTTTTTTATTATTATAGAAAAACTACGATACGACGGCGTATCCTACGATATATATGCGTATCCCAATTCAGTACGTATCCTATGAATACTTAATGGAAGAAATTCAAACATTATTATAAGAAGTGGAACCTCAAACTCAATAATTTAAGTCGTTTGAGCGAGATTCAAACTATTTGAAAGATATCCAATCTCAATGAAGGGCTTGAATAGAAGAAAAATCATTCTTCGATCGTGTTTTGGAGAATATTATTAAGGATTTTCATTTTTGTCCTTGACTAAGGTAGCAAAAAACCTCAATTTGATAAATCTCAGTTGAGAGACTTGAAATTTTGCAACTTAAAAACTTAGTTTGTTGGTGTTATTAGGTATAAATATATGTTTATTGTATACTATTAATTATGGTTAACACATCTTACGATACGTCATGTGTATCCCGATACGATTTAGAAAAAACGATACACTAAATAAACGCATTCCGATTTCAAAACCTTGGTCGAGGCAGGACGCTAGTCTCAAAAGAAAGAAGGAATCACTGTGCTTCATGTTACTGATATGGTGATCGCTATTTTTTATTTCTGGCTTCGAAAGAATCTGTAAACTTTTCAGGGAATGAGATAATGTATGTGATTATTATTTCCTCAGTGCTCTCTCGCCTGATGCGTCACTGTTTTCATACCTAAAGCGAATGCGCCTTCCCATTTTAGTTATTTATTTCTCCCAAAAGACCAGTACTAGTTAAAAGTTAAAACGTTGCCAAAATTGTTTAATTTCACTGTGCCTTCACATATTGTAAAAATAGACCCGACTTCTCTGCAATTTGACTGTAGGGAAGCCTTCGCAATTGAGTTGTCCATCTCAAACATTAATGGTCTGAACTAAAAGAATATGTACTCTTCTCGTATATTTTGTTTGTTGGAATTTTTTTTAGATTTTGGGGAAATAAAATCGAGACATTTGAAGGGTCTTTTGGAGGCACACGAAAGGACCTTCCTACGTTCATCGGATCTGGACATCGAGAAGTCAATATTGCTGCTGGTTAATGCCCCCTTGATGTGAGATCCATATCTCAATCCATTTCAGGGAAAAATTTCCGGATACCGAATGGGTACCACGTGGCCATGTCGAGCATGATCTCGGCCGTCCAAAAGTGTTTTGGACGTCCAAATTCATGTGAATCTACAAATCTGCAATAAAGGCCACCCAATAAAAGTTGAAGCAAAGAGTACAAAATGATACAGTAAATTTAAAGCAACTACCTCGGTCAGTATACGTATAAGGTGACGTGCTATGAAGAAAACCAAGGGAATACGAAAGCCGTAAAAAAAAAAAAAAAAAATTCATGTACCCCGTTCCACTAAGGCAATTTAAAAAAAAAGCCAGTTTATTTCGAATTTCAAGACAAATCATTCTCTCACAAAATATAAAAAAAAAAAAGGCCAAAAAGTAAAGCCAAAAAAACCTAATAGATGTTTCAATACTCTCATTAATCAATGATGGAAGGATTAACTGTTTATAATGAATTTACAATCACGTACTATAAAATATTTTTTATTTTTCTGTTAAAAAATGTTGGCAAATAGAACATATATTTTTGTAATGATTTTCACGACAATAATCTAACAAATGTAATTTGAAGTCTATGGGATCATTCACGAAATTAGCACTTAATTGTCATAAATCATGGCCGAACTTGAATTTTAAATTTTCATGTTTGGGTGATTAAGTCAGCTAAGTTTTCACTAAAAATACCGTCTTCACACCATAGCCAAAAGTGTGTGTTATTCTCGTAAAAGTGAAATCAATTGATGTATGCGAGAAGAATGACTATGAGAGAATACCGCAAATACCATTGAAAATACCGAAAGAGAAAACATTTTTTACATCGGTAATGTAAACTCAAGTTTTTTCCAAATCGATTGCATGCTTAGCCTCAGTTTTCACCATGTCAAGTTTATTGCATGCTTTCTATAATAACTTAAGATTTGGACTAGTACATCTAAATCTTCCAAACCATTAATGTTTTTTGTTTTTTTTCTTTATTTTTATACATAAATCCTAAATTAAAGATTACAAAAAACAAATCTCTGAAGCAAATAATACAAAATGACGAAATTCGAGCGACTGTTCTTTGGACCTTGGTTGATGTATATGATGATGTGATATGAAGAAATAAAATGTAAAAACCCATATAATTTCTGTATGATATAATGTAAAAATTTGTCAAACTGTAACCACAATTTGATTTTGCTGATCTCCAAACAAATGGACGATTAGTATGATCGATATCCTATAAATAAAGCACATAAAAGCAAATTTGATAGAGTCTTTTTGTTAGATGATCTACAGTAAGGCATAATGGCATATGGAATAAACACATGCGCCGGATTATGTGCATCTTTCCATATATGGTGTCGGTGTTCGATTGTGACATGGTAATATTCTTTTGATCTCCGACTTTCTATCGTTTATGCTTTGGATAGTGAATACCGTGTAAATTTAATAAAGAGAAAGAGCAATATTGATTTTAATTAAAGATATCAAATATCTTATTCCTATTTCTTTTGCCCATCCCAAATTTCTCCAAAAATTTAAACCCAAACATGGACATGAGTTTTTTGTACTGAGATCCTGAGAACATGCATGCATCAGATGAGTCTAAAAAGTTTGCTTGTGAAAATGTCAACTTGCATATGGGAATGGATATCTTGCTTTAGATCAAGTGGTTGGATTACAGTTGAGACTTTTGACCAATTTAGTTAGGGTTGGATTTAAGGAATACATGGAAATTGGTGGTAGCTTTATTTAACTTGTGCTAGAGAAAAATGAAACCCTAGATCTCTACAAAATATTTTAGGTCAAAAACTTAGAAAATACACTTATAAAAAGGAGAAATGGGGAATTGAAGTATGATTATTATAATACCATTCAAATATATCGGATGTTATTGTCATTGCACATACTATCGCTTTCGTTGGTACTTCAAAACTTATCTCACCGACTGCAATATTAGGTCGCCTGACCACATTCTATGTTCCTGTCTCTTTCTATAGAATGAGGTTGGCTACACACTCCGTGCGTGTGTGTGCGAATACATGGGGTGGGCAAGTGGGGATGTCGGTAGTAGAACTCGAGTGATTTTACTATTCTGCCCCAACAGAAGTTCTGCTTTCAATGGGGATTATATTAGAAATAACTTATGTGACATAGTTTCAAAAATTTGTTCACATTTGCACTCACTAGCTGATGATCGATGGAACGTTTATTCTTATTCTAAACGACTTTGACAAAGATGGAGGTATAGATTAATAAAATCAAATGTATCCCAAGATTCCCTTATGTAACTTTTATTCGGACAGCCTAAAATTACAATAAATAAACAAATAAATAAAATTGCACATTCATAAACACACACGCCTTATCCCTGACCCGAAGCGGGTTCCCAAAGATCATTCCGGCGTTTCATCAAAAGCAGACATGGAATGGTGGTCTCGAAGCACCAATATGTGAAGTCCTAGATAATCTTTCTCCCGGCTTTAATTATAACGAAAATCAATGGTCTAAACTCTAAAAATAGACCCGACTTCTCTGGAAACCTCCACAATTGAGTAGTTTATCTCAAAAATCAATGGTCTAAACTCTAAAAAGATACTCTTCTCAATAAGAGTATATTTTTTTTGTTGAATTTTTTTTATTTTTTTAAAAATTTCGGGAGAATAAAATCGAGGCATTCGAAAGGACCTTTCTACATTCATCGGATCTGGACATGGAGAAGTCAATAGAACTGCTGGCTAATGCCCCCATGATGTGAGATTCATTGCTCAATCCATTTCAGGAGTTTCATGCTTTGACTCCTAGCTAAAGTGCAACTCAAGGGTCTCCTTTTTGATTATGCAGTTGGCATCACGTTTTTGCGTTCTACACAAGAAATTCGTATTCATCCAACATATTATGATACTCTTCCTTTCCTTTGTGTGAAGAGTACTGCTACGTACTCAGAAAACACACCCAAAACTGACCATTAATTTAAAAATCAATGGCTCAAATTCAGATTTTCACTTTCTTGATAAATTATGGGTGCCCTTTCTGGGCTTCTTGACTTTTTGTTGTGTGTGAGAGAGACATATGTAAGTTCGGTTCACCAAAGCAGTTTTTAGCGGTGTTCTGATTACTATGGTTCTAGCTATTTTATACTGGGAGACAGACACCTGCACTCTTAGAAGGCGACGAATCTATTTTAAGGAGACTGTAATTCAAAATCTTAAAAAGTTCACTAAAGACAAAAAATAATCCTTTTTTTTTGTGATTTATTGGATTATTTTGTTTTTATTCACAAAAAATTAAGTTCAGTTAATAATTTTATACTTTTTAGATTCCTCTCATCGAGACGAAATAATAAACTAAAAAAAAATCGACACAATATTAACAAATGTGAAAAAAAATTGAATAAGAAAAAAAAAATAAACCAGTTTGGTTTTTTTAGCCAAAGCAACTAGTGTATTTCATTTCTATTTCCGTAATCTGTTTTTCTACTTCCGTAAATCCGTAATTTATGTTATTTTATAAAGAATTGTTCTCCAGTCTGATTGCCTCGATTTTTTCTCTAATACTTTTCGAAAAAAGTCTCACACCAAATCTCACTGATTAAAAATACTTTTAGACGACAGAAATGACCGACTGTTTTCTGCCATCAGCCATATAACCGCAGGTACAAAAGAATGGGGGGGTGATGCACAGCATGTTGTGCGGGCTCATTTCGGGGTCGCGCCAGTACCGTTCGGACGATCGGGAACGTCCACCACGTAGAGTTCATCGAGTACTATAAGTGATAAAAAAAATCAACTCAATCCGATATTGTTAAGTGCCTCATCGGAACACAAATATGTTGAAAAAAATGGTTTCAATGGTTTTCATTTTATGTTTCAAGATGTGTGTTCCAATTTTTTCCAACTTATATGTGTTCCGATGAGGCACTTAACGATATCCGATCAACTTGATTTTTTGTTCATTTTTAGTACTCGACGAACTCTACATGCTCCGATAGTCGAAACAGTGCCGAAACGGCGCCGAAATGGACCGCACAGCACGCTGCGCAACACAGGGCTGCGCAGGACCTCCCCGATTCCGGTACAAATTTAGAATCATTCTGTTCATACGTTACACATACATACTGGACCATTTTAATCGTCTAGTGACACGGGTTCGGGTCGGGCACGGGATTTTTAGACGGGTTCGGGTCGGGTCGGGATTTTTCTCTTTAAATCATTACATCAATTGCGTAGGGAGTACAAAAGTAAAGGTGAGATTTTGCATTTGAATTTTTGGAATGTGATTGGCGCAAACATTTTTATCCCATTAAGCAAATTGGTCCCACCCACTATCCTCATCACACTTATTCTCTCTCTCTCTCTCTCTCTCTCTCTTTTTCACCTTTGCTTCACATCAACGTTGGGTAGCCAATAAGCCAAACCATCATCAAACAATTAATATTAGTACTTTTTTTTGAATTTAAATACTAATCATTAGTTGTTAATACACGGTTTAGTGAAGAGTAAATTACACTTAACCCCATAAGTTTTGGCATTCCGTTAGTAATTTTTTTTAATCAATCTTGTCCCTTTACTAACCAATTATTTTGGACATGCCCCAATTGTTGAGCATCACATTGTGATATGTGTCGTCTCTATCTTTGCATATATCTGAACTCGCCAACTTAATTGAATTGAAGAAATGAATATAAACCCAGTCCCAAACGAAAAAAACACTATAATGGAGGCTTTGGTTTGGGTAGATACGAGTAAGAATTCGAGTGGATTGATTTAGAGTTGAAATTAATGGCGAACGCATAAATTATAGTAAACTTATAATAGTTGTATTCAAGTTTACAACGCGGAGAGGCCCATGGCTCCCCACATCCTCGGCTTCCATCTGCCGCCGGGTGGATTTAAGTAGGTTGGATACAAGTGGCACCAGAGCTACGACTTCATACAAGCTAAGCTAAGATGAGCCTTAAAATGTTTAATTTTATTTGTTAAGTTTTAAAAGAATTCAAGCTCAATGAAAATTTGACGAGCTGAGCTTAAGTCATGTTTGATCTTGTTTATGAGCCTTAATGTACCAAATAAATAACATAACTTCGCTTGCATACAAGTTTAGAATTGCAAATAAAGTTCCTATTATGTATATAAAATAAGTTTGCACATGCATAAAATAATTAAATTTCATTCGTATATAAGTTTATAATTAAAAGTCATTTGTATATAAGTTTATAATACAAGTAAAAGTATATACATATGCAAGCCTAATCGAACTTAATAATATCAGAATGATTTTGTTCACCCTTTACCCTCACTCTAATTGGTAGAAAAGGTGTAAAATCCACTAAATAACCTCATTATTACCAAAAACGTATTGATATAACCCCATTATTACCAAAAAAAAGTGTATTGATTTCGTTGACCTCATACCTTTTCCACTAATCAAAGTGAGGGTAACGTTTACCCTCATTTAGTTAGTGAGGGTGAACACAATTGCACTCATACTATCAGGCTCAAGTTCGATTCATTTACTTGACGAGTTAAACTTGAAGAGGAATGCTAGAGGCAATTAATAACATACAACTATTACATTAAAAGTACACACGTCCTTATCACATCAATACATGATGCAATACATAAATGCACTCATACACTAGAAGAATGACACATGTATATTTAGTGCAATATTTAGAGTATATTAGTTAGTGTCTCTAGCATTTCTAAAACTTGAATGACCGTATACCGAGTAGATCATTGAACAATTCGCGAACGGCTCAATTAAGTTGCATCCCTACTGGCAATTTCCGTTAACAATATGGACAAAAATCCATGAAACCCGTTTGATAATAGACAGATTAAATTGGAAAAGAAAAATACTTGAAGACCAATGTGGGAAACATGCCAAACTTGAGGGTACCTAAGTGTAATCCAACCCCATTAGCAAATCAACCCAAATAAAATAGGAGTACAAATGTCTCCCAAACTTACAGCTCAAGATTAGAGAGAGAGAGAGAGAGTAAACCTTCAACACTTGTACACCATGAACACTTGTCTCTCCTCCTCATCAACTTCTCCGCTGTGATTTCTCGTCTAGAGAGAGAGAGAGAGAGAGAGAGGGAGATAGATATAGAGAGATATAGAGAGAGGAAAGTTAAATTACAGATGCTCTGGAAATGGGGAAATCGGAATTACAACTGCAGCAGCAGCAGCAGATTCAGGGGAATCAATCCCTCCTGTGTCAGAGATGTTCGGTGGGTCTGTACAGAATCGGTCGAGAGTTCAATCTCAAATGCGTGGTTGTTTTGATCTTCAGCCTCTCTGTGTTTTTGTCGGCAGTTTTTTGGGTCATACCTTATCATTCAAAAATATCTGGGTTTGATGCGACACGGGCAACTAAGCTCCGTGGTAAGACCTTTAATTAGGGTTTTGTTGTACTATTTATTTGTGTAGACAGGTATTTATCACCTCTTTATTTGTTCTTAGGGTTTCTTGCGATTTGAGGTAATTGATGTTTAGTGTTTCCTATTTGAATTTTTGTTGGCCAGTCTTCAGTGGATTTCCTGATGTTTTTGGCCAATTGTTTTCGTATTCAATTATGAAGATCAGATCGGTTGATGCGGGAGTAACTATGATTACGGAAAAGCGTAGTATAGGTTGACCGAAATTGACTTTAAGAGGATCTAGGTAAGTTGGATGTCATGGAAACAGAGAAAACATGAGTTTAATACTTTAATTCAATAGAATCAGGGTTTGATTCAAAAAACGTAATCAAGATCCATGGTAACCTTTTCCCCCGTGATCTTCAGTGTGGTGTTGGTTTGTAATTAGGGTTTCGTCGTAATTATTTGAGTAGCAGGGTATTTGTCACCTCTCTATTTGTACTTAGGGTTTGTTATGATTTGAGAAAATGGATATTTGATGTGTTCTATATCAATTTTTTTGGCCAGTCTTCAGTCAATTTTTCTGAACATTTGGCCAATTATTTTCTATTTCAATAATCATAGATTGGTAGATTTCAGTAATCATAGATCGGTAGATGCAATAGTTACGAGGAGTAATTGACTTTAGAGGCGGTAGTTTGAAGGGATCTAGGTGTGCTGGATATCATTGAATATGATGCTCTTGGTAGAATGGAGAAACATGATTCATCTTACCCAGTTTCATTGGGACTTTGCTTAGTTTGGTTTGGTTTTCGTTATTAGGGATTCTTCTAGTGATTGGGGACTTGGGGTTGAGGGCTAATTTATCACCATCTCAAGTATTTTCTATTTCAATTATCATAGATTGGTAGATGCGATAGTTACGAGGAGTAATTATGGTAAAGGGTAGTATAGGTTGACCAAAATTGACTTTAGAGGTGGTAGTTTGAAAGGATCTAGGAATGTTGGATATCACGGAACACAAAGCTCTTGGCAGAATGGAGAAAAACGATTAATGTAGCAGACCCCATTTCATTGGGACTTAAGGCTCAATTTGGTTTGCTTTAGTTTGAATTTATAGGGTTTTCTTCTAGTGGTTAGGGTAGAGGGGTATTTATCCCCATCTTTCTTTGTAATTAGGTTTTTTTATGATTTGATCAAATGGGGAATAAAACCTTAATCTATGTTTGTATTTGCCTTCATTGCTGCTGTGCATCTCAATTTTTCTGACGTTTTGATCAATGGTTGTGCGCTATTTTGACTTGATTGTGAGTCATTAAAGCTCTTTGTCTGCCTTATTGTGTGTTGTGGATCTATAATCAGGTTCTTTTTTGATCTTTTAGTACAGTGTTTGTAATGGGCTTCTTTCGTTGTAATTAGGGTATATATTGGTTTTAATAGTTTTTTTTTTCCGGCTGGCATGGCTGCTGTTCATTTCAAATTTTCAGGTGTTGTTGGCCAAGGGGTATCTCCTATTTCGCTCTGACTTGAGTTATCATTGTTATATAATTGCGAATAGATAGCCATGTGGTATTGCAATTGCTTTGACTTCTGAGTGGTCAGTAAATAGAGTTTTTGATGGCAGATGGGTATGTGGCTCTTAGTGTTTCAATATAGCTTGACCCGCTCTGGTATTTGCCTAAGCTTAACCTGCTATGTTTTGCCTAAGCTAGACACCCTATGGCACTTAGCTTGTCCAGCTACAGTGTTCGCATAAGCTTGACTTGTTATGGTTCTTTGTCTTCACACCTAGCTTAACGGCTACTGCAGTTTGTACTCCAAACTAGCCTGACCTGCTTCAGTGTTCACCTAAGCTTGACATGCTATTGCTTTTTGTCTTTGCACCTATCTTGAACCGCTATGGCTCTTTTCCTTCACACCTAACTACCCGCGACGATGTTTGCCTAAGTCTATGTCTCTTTGTCTTCCCTGTTGCACCTACCTTTGCCCGCTACGGTTCTTTGTCTTCGCCCCTAGCTTGATACGGTTCAGTGTTTGCCTAAGCTTGACCTGTCATGCCTCTTTGTCTTCCCACCTAGCTTGACTCGCAACGGCTTTGCCACAGAGAGAGTTGCCAGTTGGAAGTTTAAAACCCTGCGTTGTCATTTAGAAAGTAAGAATCTATTGTGCTTTTGTTTTCCCCTTTTGGCACAATCAGCCTTTGGTATAATCTAACCTGTTTCAAACGCTCAAATTAGATCACAATTGAAACTTGGAGGATTAAAGAGGAATTCAATAGTCAATACCAATATACTCGAGCAATAAGAAGAGATGCATTAGGGGGAAAATAGGGAAGGAAAATTAAAGCATCGAACTGGATCAATTAGGTATCATATATATGAATATGTGTGGAGTTTGGACTTTCAGATATGGTTCTTTTGATGTGAAATAGGATTGGTGTCACTATTAAAACAGATGCCGAAGCAGCTTCTTTGGTTCTTAATTGATGTGTGGACTTTCCTTATTTCTTTTTGTTATCCTTTCTTTTCCCTTCAGCTACTGTTCAGGCATCCTTCAGACTGCAAAAGCCAGTCTCAGTGCTTGTTCCGCTCATTGGATTATTAGAGTATGATATCAACAATGAAATTGGTGTCCCTTTTGCAAAGGTTTGCTTTAAACTCTGCTTTGCTATATGTTAAGAGTACACAAACAATCAACCTAAAGCAAGTTTTTTTTGGAAAAGGTTGCTATTCTATCCATGCACCAAGCCGATGCCTCTACGTGGACCAATGTGGTGTTTGGTTTTCTTCCTCATCCAATTGACGCTCCAATGAATCCAGTGTCCTTAAGCGTGCTGAGATCATCTTTAATAGAGCTTTTCCTCCAGCAGTCCAATTTGACTTTGACAACTTCAGCTTGTGGGCAAGCTTCTTCGCTTGAAATTTTGAAATATCCAGGGGGAATCACCATTATCCCCGAGTCTGCTTCCATTTGGCAGATTTCACAAGTTCTCTTTAACTTCACTCTGTACAATTCTATTTATGAAGTGAACGAAAATCTTGCTGAATTGAGGCACCAGCTGAAGTTGGGGTTGCATCTGAGGTCTAACGAGGTATTGTTCTGGCTCTGATCTCCTTCTACAAATGGTAACTGAGTACAAGTTTTCTAGATAGGTTCACCAGAATCATGATTAGTTTTTTCGACCAAAACTATGCCAGTATGGTGACAGACTTGGTATTTTGTCTCCAGGTTAACCATGACACCCATTCAATTAGCGAAAGCTATAGGATTAATGGCGGATGGGTCCGTGGATTCTAGAACAATATAGGACTAAAAATCCTTATCTAATCATAGAATACCGAGAAATCTTTGCTGATTCTGCAGTACATTAGGATTACAAGCCAAAGCTTGTCTAGAGAATTTAAGTCTCCTAAGATTCGAGGATTAAATAGAAAGGGAACATAATCAAATCCCACAACTCGAGAAATAATAGAAGGAAACCATGGCAGTAGCGAGAATTACCTTACATCGACTAAATTCCTAAATATCCAAGACTAGAAATAAGGAAACTATGCAAACTAAAACTTGCTAGAATATTTTCTCTCTCATATCTTGGCTGAACCATTGACACATTGCGCATGTAATACTGGGATTTTAACTACATAATTTTGTATGCAGAATGTGTATGTGCAACTAACCAACGGAAACGGCTCAACAGGAGATCCTCCTGTAACAGTTCAGGCGGCTGTTAGGTCTAACTTGGGGAGCCTTCTGCCCCAGAGATTGTGGCAATTGGCTAAAATAATTACAGGGTCTTCTCC
Organism: Vaccinium darrowii; assembly: GCA_020921065.1. Lineage (NCBI taxonomy): Eukaryota > Viridiplantae > Streptophyta > Magnoliopsida > Ericales > Ericaceae > Vaccinium > Vaccinium darrowii. The sequence goes on along the minus strand of CM037159.1, from coordinate 15,344,465 downwards.
AAATAATCTGGGCCTTAATAACACTGTGTTTGGTGAAGTTAAGGAAGTCACTTTATCTTCTTTCCTAAATCAAACAATTCTTGCAACACCACCAACCCCTTCTCCAGCGCCAGCTCCAGAGAAAAAGGATTCTGCTCATCGCCCAACCCACCATTCTTCTCCGCGTAGTTCACGTTCTCCTGCACCTTCAGGGGTACATAATCGCCCACCAAAACGGTTGGTGTCCCCACCACTTGCCTCACCCCCAATTTCTCTTTCTCCATCATGTAAGTTTTTACTTCATAGCTGCAATGTTCTCTTCTGATCTTAAAGGTTGATTCCAAATGTCTCTATGGTACTTGTTTCCTGTTTAAAAAATTGGGCAGAATTACCTCTCAAAAAAGAAAAGAAAAGAAGGGGGTGAAAAGAACTAAATGCAACGACTTCGTCTTACACTGTTTTTTATCATATCTTCCGTCCCCATTTAAGTGCTTTGAGATAGTATGATAAGACTTTGGTTGCCTTTCTTCCTATGCGGTTGGCTTGCTATTTGCTCACTTTATCTAATGTGTAAAAAGTTCTCTCTATTTGTTTACTTCAGCAAAGGTACCTTCTTTTTTGTTGTGAAAAAATAATCACTTGATGTTCCATATGAAAGAAGGTTGTTTTAGACTAGAGAGTCAGTGTTACTACAATCCTATAGTTTCTTCCTTTAATGTAAATTTCTTAGTAAAACTGTGTGCGTGTGTTTAAAGAAAGAGAAAGGACTTCAATTAATAGAAGGAAGTTTACAGTTACTAAACAACTATAAAGTTACAAATTTATCGGATAAATTAGTCCTAGCTCTATCAAAAGGATGTTGTTCGCCATCGCCTCTGTCTGGATGATACAAAAAAGAGTCCATAGCCTCTTGCTTCTTAATTATTGAATTTGCCCATGGCGACATTTAGACAGGAAAGATGTGACATCTTTTCTATTTTTGCAGCTTCCAAGCCAATGTGGTCATTTTTTCTCTATGGACTCCTGACATTCCATCTCCTTTGTTGGTCATAATCGGTGATCCATTCGAGAAACAGTTCTCCGAAATGCTGTATATGGGATGCATACAGTTTTGTTCCGGTTATGTATATGACTATAGAAGCAGTGGTGGAAAGTTACGCGGAGGCTTATAGGTGGTCTTAAGATAACCATAACATCTACACCAGTCAACTTGCAGGTCAAAGCCAAAAAGGTGGCAGGCCTCTGATGTCTACGTTGCCAGTGGCATGACAATGTGGAATTTTCTTCAGAAGGAGATAAATCCTAAGTTGGTAACTTCCCGAGAAGCGAATTGAGGTGCAGTATTTCAAGGAGAACCAGTCTACTTAGTAAGTGTATAATAGTACATTGGTTCTTTTTGAGCTTCTGCAATGTGAGCTGTAGCACCAAATGTGTTGTGAAGCAACAAGTATTTAACTGCTGTTCGCAAGCTAACGGAAATATAGTACATACTTTACAGAAAACCAATAGCAGACTTTGTTGCGCTAGCTATCATTCATAAGAGCCAGCATGTTCTTTAAATTTCTGGTTTTTTGTTTGCTGTCCTTGCTATTTCGTTTCTGTTTCCAATTTTAGAAGCCTGGATCAACTATAGGGCCTGAGTCTCACCACCATACTTCCGGGAAGGATCTACAGTTGCGTTATGGTTGTCTTTTGAGAAGTGCAAGTTTCTCTTGTTCGGGTTTGATTTGAAAAGAGCTAATGAAAATGGTTAAATTCACATTGACGGAGTTAGAATTTTTTAGTGCAGAGGCCATGTTCTTTTTATCCACACTCAACTTAGTGACAAAAGGTTAGGTTCTGAGATTAGTATTACCAAGTGGACAGAAGAATCACATTCTATTCTAAAGTTGAGATTAGTAGGTACTTTTAAAGATGCTTTTTAGATAAATAATACTATTATTGAGGCATACTGCTACATGCACAGATGTGTTTGGAATTGTCCGATGTGCACGAATTCTCATTATTTTATCGGACTGTTCCGTATACACCTGTGTCAAGATTTGTGCACCAAAAAAGTCTACGCACGCTTGATTTCTGTTACATATTGGCGAGCGGGGTATAACCAATTGCCGTTCCAATACTCGTAGGCGACTGCAATTGAGATCGTGGATCTGTTCCAATACTCATAGGTGGCTGCGATTGTGATTGCGGATCCGTAGCCATTTGGTGCAGCGGCGGCCCCGTTGGCATTGCTGCGACTTTTTCTGCAACTTATCTAATTTGTTTTGAAAATTTTGTATGATTTTCAAGTCCTTATTTTGCGGACCGAACAAAATTTTGGAACTGAGGGAATATTAGTTTTGGTCCCCACCCCTCGCAGTTTCTCTGTCCTCTGGTTGGCTTTTTTATTTTTATTTTATACTATTTTATTTCCTCTGTTTGTTGGTGTGTTGTTTTGCTTCAATCAGCAATGACAATTGACAAGGTATGACTTTGCTAAAATAAAAAAATTGTACACTGTTCACTAGTTCTTTTACCTAGTTTCTGCTGTACATGTTCTTATTCAAAACTGTTGTGATAATGCGGAAGACACAACTATTCGATATATTACGCAAACAATAAAGTCGAATGAAAAGTAAGACAAGCAATCAACAATCACACACGAATACGAGATTTACATGAGTCGATACACAGACTGCATATCTACTGCACGGGGGAAAGGGTCAGATCAATCTACTATAATCAATAAGGATTACAAACACTAACCTCCTCTCAATTGTGTCTCTGTTTTTCTGTGTTTTCTCAAAAAAATACAAGCTTACAAATCCTAAAACCAAACAAAAAGAAATATATACAGTGCTATTGCGTGCCAACTGTCCAGACAATTTTTTTCCAATAAATACCTACCATAATGAATTATAGTTACTAATAAATTCTTGACCCCACTGTTAGTAAATCCTGGCTCTGCCCCTAGCAAGACATGACACAACATGATCCTTATAGGTGAGTTAAGTTGGGTTGTTATTTTGTGGCACGTAGCACAGGCACGAATACGGCATAACACTACACGAGTAAAAATTTGAAGATTTTTAACATAATTAATCGCACAAGTAAATGTACACATTCTATTCACCAAAAGATTTACCAAACGAGTGTTGACGAGAAAAGTAGTAGACTAGGTCTAGATATTTTGGATTGCCTCATTGCCTGAAAAATTGGAAAGACTGAATATTTGTCGAATTTAGATATAGATAATGAATCTCATGAAAAATGAGTCACAATGTTTATGATTAATGATAGAGAAGTGCTATATTTGTTTGTATTTTTTTGTTTTTGTTTTTACTCCTACTTTATAAGGTCTAAGAAATTCAAATGATTGATAGTAGTTAAGTAGGTGCCAACTTAGTTGAGATGTACTCAAACTATAGTGATGCAACTGTTACGTATTTACATCTATTGTATTATGAAATTGTAATTATCAATAAAAGTTTATATTTTTTTCTTCTGATTTTATTGTTTTATTTTAGCCATAAATATTTGATGATGTTCGTCAATTTAAAAAAAAAATAAATGTAAGTAATTTTTCAAAAGACATTTTTTCCGTGTCTTTACACTGATTACAGTGCCCGAGAAGAAGAAAAAGGGCCGATGGGGCATGGGCACGGCACAATATGACAACACAAAGTTAGAGGGTTTGGGTCGACCACTTTTTGGCACAAACACAATATGACACAACCTGCCAACACGAAATTAAACGGGACGAATATGTGTTAGACTAACTTAACTCGATAACGACTAGGATAATTGTTTAATTTTTCCTATCAACATGTTAATCCAAAACAACGCGACTCAAACATGACACGACACGAGTAGTTTTGAATTTCCTAATTAGTATAAGATTTGATATTTCAAAATCATGCTTGTCAACTTGTATAGGAAAATGTCAATGTAATTATGAAAATGCGAGACATGCATAGTATTATACTCATAAGTATAGTTAAAATTTATATTTAGACTTATTCTATATTAATTGGTGGGGAAATGATAATGCCAAAATCATTTTTGTTTGTGCCAAAACTGTAGTGCATAAAAGGATTGTACCTTGCACATGGTACAAGGTTTTTAAGCACTACAATTTTTGGCACAAACAAAAACGGTTTTGGCATTAGCACCACCCTAATTGGTGCTTTTTTAGTATTTTAGCTAAAGATTGTACACAAGTAGTGTTTGATTTTGAGACAGAAGTCTAGCTGTAGCTTAAGACTTTTTCAATTTCGTAATTTGGTTATTGTTGACTAGTATTTTTTTTTTGTTGGTTTTATAATTTTTGAATTATGATGGTACATTTTTGTTATTGGACATTGCCATGTGTGTCCAAATAAAAAAGATAACTAAGGGTTTTAACAGTGTCAATCTGAACCCGACATATTTTTAAGAAGATTGGGTTGGTGTCAAGATATTTGACACGTTTATGTTAACGTGAGTTTTGACACGAAGCCGAAAAGATAAAAATGACATGAAACGAACACAACAGACACAACACGATGCCCACTGAGACTATCTTTCACCTTTATTAATATTGGTTCATCAATTAGGTTTCCGTAGCAGGAATATCATCTTTCTCATTGAAAACAGACTTGTTGCTCGCCTCTGCTGCAACCGCAACAACTCTTGCAGGTTCACGATCGGCAATCTTATTGTCTTCCGGTTGTTTTTGTTGTTGCTCCGGCGGCTTCGTGATGGGAGGATACACCAGCGGCTTTATCCCCGTTAGCTCCGGATCGGTCGCGAACCTGTACGGTAGCTTGGTATCGTCCATCTTCCTGAAGGTGATGGAAATCCTGCAACAATGAGTAAACAGAGAACATAGGATTAGAAAACGAGTGACAAAAATTCACTCTTTCTTCTATACATGTGATAGACTGTTTATGTAGGGATGGCAACGGGACGAGGTAGGTTTTGCCTTAACCCGACCTAAAAAGTACAACACGGCCCCGACCCCACCCCCAACCCCGACTAGGTAAATAGGTAATTCATGGGTGTTCTTGTTCTCGCTCTAGTTGAGGTCCGATTTTCCCGCCCCGTCCCTAAAAAATGAGAAAAAAATTGTTTAACCTAGACAAACGACTAAAAGTAAAATAGAAGGAAACAGTTATATATATAAGATAATATTTTAGTATGATTGTGAAAATACGTGGGTAAAATATAGGAGTAATTTGTTTAGCATAATGATAAAAATGCTACTGTGCAAATATAATTTTTCAAGCATAACAATGAAACAAAAAAGTATTATGGTAAAATATGTAAAAATATTTTGGGGTGGGTAACATCAACCCGACTCCGTTCGGGTTTTTCTAAATTCCTCCCGAAACCACCCCAGTACCTAAAAATTGGATAGAAACCTGCCCTGATCAGGGTGGGTCGGCGCGGGCGGGGCCAATTGCCATCCCGATGTTTTGGGAAAAATAGATACAGACAATAAATTTGCAAACGACAACCGAAAACGGTCTTTACATACCTTTTTGCTGGCACACTAGGAACACAATGTTTGGCAACATCTGCTCCGTTACCTTGCAAAATGAACACAGATCTACAATACACACAACAATGAAATATCAGAGGTGAAAGTACAGGGAAGGTGAGTGGATCTAAATACAACCACAACACCTAGTTCTATACACAATACACGCCCGATTTCCAAAGTGAAATCGGGCGTGCGTAACCAAAAGAGGAGTCGTCGACTACTTCATGACGTGTGCTTACCCGATCGGTAAAGGTATTAAGACAGGACCAGAAAACTCTCCAGCTTCAACAATTTTCAGCTTTGAACCTAAGAGTATGTTACACTCAGCCAAGAACGAAACGGTGCAGAAAGGCCGAACGAAGTCATGGTGGTCGATGTGAGGCGGGATGCAATCCCCGGCTTCGTAGATATTGACGATACAACTGTTGGGGACACACGTCGGAGGCAAGACGTGCCACCGGACCATCCTCTTGATCATTTGCTTGAACAACGGTGGCAGCGGATCGACATCCTCGTCCCTAACGATGCCTGGGGGATTCCCATTCCTGTCCTGTGACCAAAAGAGCAAAAACATCATTGGGCAAGCTATTGATGGAAAACAATGAAAATGGACATAGGGGCCAAAACAGTACCACTGCATAGTTGTAGCAGCAACCGAATTGAATCGTGATTCGCCCTTTTCCTCGCATCCACTTTCTTGGTTCTGAATACGTTCGTGCTGCGACAAGTTTGTAGTGTAACGTGAGATTCGATAGATGACATGACGTAGTGGAATTCACGAGGAGATTAGTTAGCGTACTAATTCAAACAAGATAGGCACTCGAATATATCCACGAGTATTCTTGAATTCACAAGAAGAGAGATAAAACTCAGAGTTGTTTATTTTTGAATCCACAAGTTTATAGCGTAAAATGAGATAACAGACTTGCACTAATTAGGTTGAATAACGCATGTGAAAGAACTCGCTTCCAAACATGTTTTGGACGGTCCAGATTTGTTGGGGTAAATTTGTCTCCAAAATTTACAAAAATGCCACCTTCAAATCTAGGCCGTCTAAAACATGTTCAGACGGCTTGGATGCGTCCCGACGGGTATCACGTGGCGGTACCCGTTTGGCATACAAGTTTTTCTCAGAAGTAAGACATTAGCCTGTTAACTATCTTTGTGGAGTTGACCCGTTACAGCTATCTTCTTAGAGGGACTATGGTCTTTCAGGCCACGGAAGTTTGAGGCAAAGACAGAAGAAATTTTCCACCTAGTATCAGCGCTTGTATAAAAGCTTCTTTACTTCTGCATTTTTGACTCAGTGAAATTTTCGAAGGAAGACAGGGAAGGGACAAGTACACATACCTCTAAGCTGACCGCTCTGTCCTTGGCGCTGCAAGCTATAGACATAATCGACGATTTCCTGTTGCTCGTCTGGATTAAAAACCCCGGTGTGAAGCTCAAGTCCTTCAAGCACGTTCGTTACCTTGCCGAAAACCCTCTCAATATGAGTAAAATCCTTCTTCCTTCCGATTTGAGCGAACCTGATACGCTCATGCTCTTCTGACATCCCGTCTTGAGCAAGTGAGGGAACTCCATTGCGTCCATTAGTTATCGTCGTTTCAGACGAATGATGTAACACTTTCATCCTTTTTACTGATGCAGGCAATGAGTTAGGAAATTCGTTGCGTATTTTGGATTGAACAATCTCGGGGGCTTGGAAAGAGCGTAAAGCCGAGTTAGATGAATTTGCAGGCCAGAAATCCATGGAACTTTGGTTATTTATCACTTGATTGTGATAATTCATCTGATTTCTCTGCAAAAACAGAACAAACACAAACAAAGTTAAATATATGATTGAACGTAGTAGTCCAGTATTGGCCGTAACGGGAAACAAAAACAAAAAATGGTTGCAAACCAATGTGTGTCAGGAATCTAAGCGTGCAGTTTTATGGTCTAACCTGTATATAGATAGCAGCCTGTTGGGGGAAAATGGATATGTAGCGGCCAATACGATACGTAGCTGCCTAAATTTAAAACCAGCCCTTGTAAATAGGTTCGAGCTACACACGCGGACCAAGGGTTTTTTCCACTTTCCGGATCAAATTTAGAAGCTTACTGTATATATATATACAGTAAGCTTCTAATGAGGACTCCCTCATTGGAAGTTTCATGCGGACCAAGGGTTTTTTTCCACTTTCCGGATCAAATTTTCATGATCCGAACCGTTAGATGTGTTTAAAATGTGTTTTCCAAGGCCAACGCGAGGATTCGTGAAAAAAAAATACCCGGAAGGGCTTGATCCGTTCGGTTTTTGTTAAAAATGCTATAATAGCGTTGGCCTTGGAAAACACATTTTAAACACATCTAACGGTTCGGATCATAAAAATTTGATCCGGAAAGTGGAAAAAACCCTTGGTCCGCATGAAACTTCCGGGTATTTTTTTTTCACGAATCCTCGCGTTGGCCTTGGAAAACACATTTTAAACACATCTAACGGTTCGGATCATAAAAATTTGATCCGGATGGTGAAGTCCTCATGGAAGTCCGCATGAGGGAGTCCTCATTAGAAGCTCCCTCTATATATATATATATATAGAGAGAGAGAGAGAGAGAGAGAGAGAGAGAGAGAGAGAGATCTTAGTTTTGAAATTTTCACTTTGAAATCTTTCTGTTGTCAGATAATATCACATTTTTTAGTTGGGACTGTTTTTTTGTTCATTTGCATATTGCACTGTCACTGGTTGTCTCCATTGTTGGCATTTGGCAACTAATGTAATAGTGATATCTTTCTTAAAGATCCCCTTGCATCACCTCTACCCGCTTTTAGCACGGTGTTTACCTTTTCATATCGAAAATGGACAAACGAATTGGGACGAAGGAGTATTTTATCTTTTTTTTTTTGCAGATATCCTCTTATGTCACCTTTGACGGTTTGATTAGGATATGCCATCTGAAGAAGTTCTTGATTGGCAACCTGGATCTTTCGCTGCAAATCATAGATTAGAAGTTCCAAAGAGGAGAGATTGCCATTAATTGTTTGCTTCCTTCTTGCTTTGAAATCAACATTGTGAAATAACCTCACCATCTTTTGATTCCACAATCTTATCATTGATATGTAACTGGTTGCCTACATAGTCAACGGACGGGGTTGCTGCTGTGCACGATCTGAGTCGTCCGTTGCTTAGATGGATGGACGATCCAGATTTCAAACAAAATAGAAAAACTATTCGCGCGTTGAAATTTGGGTCGTCTATTCAAGCAACGGACGGCCTAAATCATGCGCAGCAGCTACTGTGAACAAACTGCACAACAACAACCTCAGGCTTAGTTTAAGAGTAAAGAGAGATTTTTAGATATCACCTCTTGATTTCTTTTTTTGATACGCCATACATCACCTCTAACTGTCATTAACATGGACAAATCTTTTCTTTGCCATCGGTGATTGCCGCCCTCGGACTCTGAAACATTCTTTTTTTCTTTTTTGGGTTTTGGCACTCTGTCCAGACCAGTTTACGCCTATCTTGACTAAATCTCCTCTCCGATCCGGTCAAAGGCGATGCCATCCATGCCAGGACTAGAAAATTCACAAGAGAAGTTTGTACAACCTAACCCTAAAAGCAAAGTTTGTACATCACCTCTAACTGTCATTAACCTCTTTTTTCGGTTTTGGCGCTCAGTGTTGTCCGGACCAGTTTATTTTTGTTGATATGCACTGTCAATTTCCTCCATAATAACGTCGGCAACCTCCATTACTTGATTGTCTACAGCCTATTAAATACTTTTGTCACTCAATTCCTCCATCATTTTATTTGATTGCCTCGACCTTCGTCCAATGAATTTGAGGTTCATTAAAAATTATCAATAGCCGAAAGACACGTATCAAAGCCAAAAGAGGACCAAACTCCGTTTAACATGACTATAATTAGTTGAGGTGCGGGTATGTTGGCCGAGACATTCGGTTGTCCAAAAACAAAAAAAAAAGACCATAACTAAACATAACCCAAAAAAAAAAAAATCTGTTTGCTCCAAAATGTGGCGTGACAAAATTTGGGATCACAACCGTAAAAATTAGTAACGTTGGCCATAATTGTATGTACGTTAGATTTTTGCATAAATAGACGATCAAAATTTGTGTAAAACAATCGTGAAAAAAAGAAAAAAAAAAACTGATCATAACAGCAAAAAAAAAAATGTTGTTCCAAGACGAGGCGTAATAATCCTATAGATAAAAGTAATAAGTGTTTGTACTTGTAGGGGACAAAAAATTGCGTAATACAAGTTATACAACCATAAAAATTGTAACGTTGACCATAATTATACGTAACAAAAGTGAAAAAAGATTGTATAATTATCACTAAACAAGAGATGCGTAACATAACCATAAGAGAATCAAAAGTCTGCACAATATGTAATAACAAAAAAATATGTTGTTCCAAGACGTGGCGTAATAAACCTATAGATATAATAAGTGATTGTACTTATAAAGGACAAAAATTTGCGTAATACAACCATAAAAAATTGTAATGTTGACATAATTATATATAGCAAAAGTCAAAAAAAAGATTGTATATAATTATCACTAAATAAGAGACGCATAACATTTAACCACAAGAGGTCCAAAAGTCTTAACACACAACATAAGAAATTAAGAATGTCGACATCACCAAAATTGTTCATACCTGAAACCTACAAAATTCTGACCGTAAAGAATCACCAAAAGCATTTGCCAAATCACGCCGTACCAAAACCATGACTAGACGTAATGTGTTTTTAATATTTCAACCTATAGATACGCACCTGTCGGCAATCAAATCTTGTTTGCAACACACAAGCATGAACTGTTCACTTTGTAGAGTTCGATGAATACAATATATCAAAACCTAATAATGATAAATTGACTGAATATTGAGAACCAAATGATGAAATAAAATTTAGTTTTTGAACTGCATTCTCAAGGGTATAATTCGCGATCAGTTATCGAATTGTTAATGTCTTATTAACTTGATACTTCAACACCGATTGATATACTCGTTACGTGAGGATTACATTGTGGGGCTCAGGATGAAACCGATTTTGAAGACACATCAGATCCTCAGCTCCTCCTAGCGGCACACAAGAAATTTGTAAGCCACAAGCACCACCACGACGCAACCTTTTTTTTATGTATGTACATGCAGATAGAAACAGATACATTGATACATGAACAGAGAAAACATTGGTGTCCCTCTGTAGTCCAGTGGTATCCAGTTCAATTCTTTTGTGATGTCCTGTAGAGGGAGTGGTATGGGCGTCACTAGATCTTTAACATAAAACTTTTTTCCGTAACAAAAAGAGAAAAAAGATAAGAAAAGTAAATAGTACAAGGCGAGAAATGGGATTGTGTGCTGCACCAGCATGTCAATTGCACTTACGGAGGTGTTCTTTTTGGGTTGACAAGGGAGAATATTGGAGCTCTGTCGACTAAAGTTTTTCGGCCATTCTTGGACACCGGTTCATACTTCCATGCAGGACCGAGAAGCCATGATGTTGCAACTCCTCCTAATAAGCCACCTAACTGAATATTCCAACATGAAAAGAGTTTTAAGAAAAGGGACCATGAACAGAGGGCATGCTTAACTCTCAATCAACACTGGAAATTCAATGATTTTGGACAATTTTTTCTTAATTCTTATAAATCAAGACCCCGTCGGGGCACTGGAACCTGACCCAGAGCTTGGTAAGCCCAGAGTGATTATTTAGTGTCCTGGGGCACCACGTGGTGCCCCAACACCCTTCACAACCACAAAATCATATGGGGACAAAACACTTAGTTACTGGCTTCATGCGGATGTGTGGTAATGGAGGCCTTGGGGTACCATGTGGTGCCCAGGACCACCCAATAATTTTCTGTGAGCCGAGGTCATACAGTTGTATATCAAGATCAGGGTCTGGTGCAGAATATTCTTCCATCCTCAACTGATCTATTCATTTGATAGGGATCGATTGATATTACCAATATACTTGTCTGGGAAAACATGGATGTAAAAAGTATGCTTTTGTTATACTTACATGTCCCCAATTATCGATACCTTGAGACAAAAGCCCAAAACCCTGCATTACAAATGCCATCACCATGATTTGAATCAGGAGCCAAAACCAAATCAAGAAGAAACATGGACATACATGATTCAAATATCCCAACATAAGTTTTTGTCGCAAACAATCTGGAAAAGATTACAAGGGCCTTTCTATGAGGTAATGATGTAGATAAAAGGAAATTACATACGGTAAGTTGGGATATAGTGGTCAAAAGCAAAAAGAATGGGTGTGTCGTCGGTGTAAAGAAGCTTCTGTGGAAAAATGCAGCTCTTTTGAGTAAGTGGTGGTGGAGGTTTGGGAATGAGAAATCAGATTTGTGGGCAAGAGTTATCAGACACAAGTATGGATATGATGCTGATTGTTGGTTGCCATCTCAGAGACCTAACAAGAATTAGTCAGGATCCAGAATTTGGGGAGATACATGCTCAGTTTGGTGGGGGAGAGACAGATTCAGCTTCTATCATGAGAAGGGGCTTCTGGAAGACTGGAACAAGGTGGGCTCTGGGATTGCTACAAAATTCTGGCATGATGCATGGTTGGGGGAGCAAGCAACAAAGGAAGTTTACCCCAGATTATACCTTTTATCATCCCAAAAGGAGGCATCTGTGGAAGAGATCTTTGATCTAATTCTTTGTCTTGGTCCTTAACTTTTAGGAGATCATTGCATGTGTGGGAAGAGGAGGCTCCGGTTAATCTTAAGCAGAGTTTAGCTAATATGTAATTGAATAATACTGAAGGTGATCGATGAAGGTGGAAAGGTGAACAAAGCTCTGGTTTGTTTCCAGTAAAATCTTGGTATGAGTCTTGGGAACAGCAATTCAATAGCCTCAATCCAATTGGTCAGAAGTGTAAGTTTATCTGGAGGAATGTTTGCCCCTTCAAGGTTGAAGGTTTTGTATGGCAAGCAACACAAGGCAAGATTCCAACCACAACTGAACTCCTAAAGAGGAATATCACTCTACATGGGGACAATGCAAATGGCTTAGGGCATCTCTAGTGCACTACCTAAAAGAGTTCCCTAAAGTGCCCTAACTAGTTTAGCTAAGAAAAACTCAAAAAATGGTCTCTAGTGCACAAAAATTGACTCCCTAAAATCCTAGGTGGCACCCCTCACTACCTAAAGTGCCCTAAGTGACTACCTAAATTTGGGGAGAGACTTAAGGAGAGAGAAAGAGGAGAGAGATAGAGAGAAGGGAATGAGAGGAGAATTTTGTGGGACCACTTGGCACCCCTCACCACTTAAATGGGTCCCACTCTAAAAGATAATGAACATTTTTAGGGAGCTCCATTAAAGTTCATTTTTCCTTAGCTAGCTAACTAAGTTCTTAGCACACAAAATAGGGTCCGACATGTGCTTAGGTGTACACTTTAGCAAACGTTTTTTAGGTAGTGCACTAGAGATGCTCTTATGCTCCTTTTGTAATGAGGTAGAAGAAACAGCTGTACACTTACTCTTACATTGTAGGACCCCCTGACAAGTATGGTCTACAATTCTGGATTGGTGGGGTATAGCATGGGCTGTCCCATTACCCTTTATGCTGTTCTATGTTGGTGGATGGGTAACAAGTATAGGAATGTAGAAGAAAACTGTAGGGAAGCGTGTTTCTTTGCATGCTTGTGGTCAATATGGTTGGCAAGAAATGATTTGAGGAACTTTATAACTGATTGTGGAGAGTAGATGGATGGTATTAAAACAAAGCTGGCCTTCTGGGTAAAATGTAATTATGATCTCAAGGGGCACTCTGTTGATAACTTCAAGAGATGCATTCATGGAGTTAGACAGCTTCATGGGAGGAAGCTGTTCTCACGAGTTATTTGGGCTGCTGTGTTCTTCTCATCTCCACTATGGAGGGGGATGTTTCTTGGGGGAGGGTGGGGTTTGTTTATGGTGTCTGATGCTGGCTCTGTCGGGTTGGATTCTGTTGTCTGGTTTTGCTCAATGCTCATAGGGGCTTTGGGTTGCAGGGGTCTTGGTGGTGGTTGTGTGTGTCAGTGTCTTCCTTGTGTCTGGTGTCCTGGTCTGGTCTTGGGTCTGGTTGGATCTGATTTTGGCAGTTTATTTTGGGTTTGCTTGAGTCTGAGCTGGTGGTTTGGAGTCTTTGCATCTGGGATAGTCTTTTAATACGGTCTGGCATGTGGTGGGTGATGTTTTGTAGAGTCTTGAGTTTTTCTCATGGGATTGTCCGATTGTGAGAGGTCTGAGCCTTTTTGGCTCTCAGGGTGGTTGGGTTGTGTCTTATGATGTTCAAGGTGTTCTATATTTTCAAGTGTGGTACTCTATCAGATGTGAATAGCCCTGGTTACCTGGTACTTGTGGCCAAGGTTGACTGCAATCTGGAATGATGTTATGTCCCAGGGGAAGGTTTTGTTGCTGCTGATATTTTGAAGGATGTAGATACTGAAGATGAGATGAATTGGCTCTGGAGGAAAAGGTCCATAGGTTTGCTTCGTTCAAGTGCTTTGCCGCTGCTCAAAAGGATTGTGGAATTCTTGCTTTAACATACCTGATGTTGCAATGGAAGGTTTAATTCTTATATGGTCGAGGAGGTTTGCTGCTGCTGTATTGGGCTATTGATCTGCCATGTCAAATATGTGCCCGGCAATGTTTGGCATGGCTCTTTGGTTTCTGATGCAATCGTAAGGTAGCCCAATACAAGGATTAGGGATGGCAATGGGGAGGATCGGGGACGGATTTGGCCATCCCCGCCTCCAATCCCCGAACCTCATATCTACCTCCGTCCCCGCCCCGATCCCCGAACGGGGAATCATCTCCACCCCCATCCCCACTCCTAACGGGGATCGGGGATCCCCGCCCCGATCCGAAAGTTACCAAAAAAATAAAAATAAAATCTAAAAAAATACCCTTTAGACTTTACCAACATATTTGATATCTAAACAACCAAATAATGAAAAAAACATGACAACAATTTACAATTTTCTACCAAAAATCCCAACCAACCAAATAAAATTACATAATAGTCAAGGATTTCAATCTTGAAGGCTGGAATTACCAATTAAATTATGTTTGATTATGTTTAAGAATGTTAAGAATGAAGTGTAATCATTATAAACTAATAGTATATATTTTGACGAAACCCTAGCAATTAAAATAATCAAGAGGTCTAAATGTGAATAACATATTAGATGTGTAATAAAAAAAGCGGGTCGGGGACGAGTCGGGGAATGGATTGGGGGTATGTAGAACCGCCTCCAACCCAATCCCCGAAACTCCAATCCGAATGGGGCGGGGACGGATCGGATCGGCCGGAATTGCCATCCCTAACAAGGATGATGCAAGGGCCATCCTCTCCATGCTACCATGTCAGAGTTTCAGAAACCCTAATTTTGTTTCTTCTGGATTTAGATGTAACTTTCTTCATTGTACTTCACTGCTTGGTTTGCTCCTTGCTTTAAAGTTTGTGGGATTGGGTGCAAACATAGTTGGTATGTGATCCTATATATTATATACTTCATTCCTTTATTTTTGCTTATTGTAATTCTCCTTCTTATTAATATATTTCTTTTTGCCAATGTAGAAAATATTTGTGACCCATATCCAGATGAAACAAAACACAGCTGTGAACCTATATATCCAAAATGAAAGAAAATTTTTGCACATAGCTTGCTCCCAACTATAACAAGTTCACTTTTCCTGATTAGATTTAGACGACGTACATAAATTGTATGATTCAGCGAGCCACAATAAAATCCACAAACAAGACTTCAAGCATGAGAAAGGTGATGGAAATACCATATTTAGGACAATCACACGCCCTATGTGCTGTAAATCCTCGTTGCCACCTCCAATCAGGCCTCTATGCCTCAAGATGAACACGGCAAAAGATCCAACCTAGCATTGCACTGGTGTATAAATATACCAATAGAGAACAGACAGGTGAGGAGAAAAAAGAAAAAGAAAAAATCCAGAGTTAATATCTTCTATCTCAATTTTCTTAGATTCAGTCCATATGTTGAAACTCTCAGTTCAAAACCACCTCTCCAATTCTTTGACTCCTGGTAATGATCAAGAAATATTATTGATCTTAGTCCAGACCAATGTTTAAAACCCAGACCGGACCGATTGGAGTGTTGACCAGACTAGGCTCCGGTTCGGATCAACCACTAAAACATTAATTTTTTGAAAACCGGCCTATATCGTCAAAACCGCAGTTTAATAGTGGTGGGACCGCTGAAAAGTAAGAAACCAATAGCAGGCTAATTGAACCAGGCAGTTGGACTGTTGGAGTCCTTTTACTTTCCCTACGCACAAGAATTGAATACAAACGTAAGACCTTTAGCCACCGACGTGTACAAACTGCAAACAGCCTAAATGTTTCCACGTTTCTAAAACCCCTGGTATGGGACTTGCTACAACTACCTGCCCTTTCTCTTTCAAGGAGAAATTCATCACCCATATTAGGCACAAACACAATTTGGTTATCATCATACATACGCACATATTACATTGTCCACATATGTAACGTATTGCAAACATGTTAATTACAGAGTTGTTCATATGAAGTGCCCGGCCAACTTTTAAATCTCCAAATGTCCCACGCCAATTAACTTAAATGAAATGAATGAAAAATTACGTTATTAGCAAATAACTCATTAAATTTTTTACTATATTTTCCATTTATATTATTTCATCTATATTCTGAGGTATTTATGACGTCACGGTTCTATTCTGGTTGAACTAGTGACCCATACGCCAGGTCCCTTTTCGGTTTCGCTCCGGTTTTTTGTTTTTGAAACATTGGGCCAGACATCAAAATGAGGGCTCTGCTTATTGAGTTGTCCAAAAATAGGGACCTTGGCCCAGAAGAAACTTTTTTAATTTTTCAATGGCCAATAGGCGGCTAAGTTTGAGTCACCTCTAGGCTCTAATTTTCAAACACCTACAATAATTAAATCGCTTCCTCAATCCTAGAATGCTAGAGACTCTTGTTACCATTTCTTTCAACTGAATGATAGATAATAGAAAGTGGGTCAGATCAGATGGAACATAGATATTTCAGAAAAGCAACAAGTAACGCTGCAAGGCACTTAAATTCCATTCTTAGTTCATAAAATTTCATTTACTCTATGAGGCTAGGAGCATATAAATGCAACCGTCAAAACTTCAGCCTGGGTTTTTTTGCTAAATTTTTTACTTCGTCTTTATAAAATATATGTTTCAGTCGGGCCATCAAGTGAATACGTGTGATTAAATATATTACGTAAAGCTAATCTGAGCAAAATATCAACTGGAGAGTTTAATTAGACTCACTAATCCAAAAATTGCTCCAGATGCGCCAACTGCAGGTGCTTTGCAGAGCCAATAACTCATTGCTGAACCTGATTGTCCAAAATCTCATTGGAATATGTTTCTTCAAATATGTAATGCATTGTTTACTATAACAGGGTCAGGGGCTGTTACTTGCAACCGCAGAGGAGATATAAACTGCAAGATATCTTCTAGGACCACAAATACTCTCCACCGTCGGACCAATAGAGTTCAAAGAGTAACAATTAACCTGAAAAGATGAAATTTAGTTTGAACCACAAATACGTACCAATTGCATGAGAATATCAGTAAGCATGATCAGAACAAACCATGAGGTGGCCAACATTTGCATGTAAAAACGAAGAAGTGGCTAGCCTCCACAGCTGTCCTTCGTTTATGAGACTGTTAATCTGCATTGCATAAAGACCAACAAGAGATGAGCGAACAAAATGAGTTTTATGATATTAAACTTCTACTTTATATTGACCCCAGCAGAGTACCAGTCTAACCTTAGCCCCCCATGCAATGAGCTTTCCTTGTGACGCAATTTGTGCAATATAGACCCTGTACAAAAATCAGAGATCAAAAGCCTCTTTCACAGCTAAACACAGAAAACTCCGAAAGCTGGCAAAAGCTCAGGCAAGAATCCATCAATCAACCAACATGTCAAGAGAGATCAAATGCAAACAGTTGTGATGTCCTTGTTTGGAAAGGTGATACTCACAAGACATTAACTCCAAGGAGGATATTAGTCCAATCCCTGCCACTAAACAAACCTCTTCTAGAGAGCCGATCTGACCTCCGCACATTGCCAGATTTATTTTTACTTCCTTTGCCACTAAAAGAACGCATGTAAGATGAGGTGGCGGCCAATGCAGCATTTTCTGGCCAATGCAGAAAATTGATCCCTTTGAAGCTGACGAAGCTTTTATGCAATTCATCGCCCAGGTAAGAGATATTCTGTCAACAAGAAAAAAACCGAACAAGTAGAGATGCCTGAAGAAACTGAATGAAACAGATGTATTAGACCAAAAAAGAGAGAGAAAGGAAGTGACAGGGAACGGGAAGGGGAAGAAAACCACTATCCACTTCACAAACCGAAGCCCAGCCCAAAACCAAAATTCAGTCCAAACCCCCCCCCCCCCCCCCCCCCCCCCCCCGCAAAAAAAAAAAAAACACGTGAACAACCAAGAGAGCAGAATATTAGAGAGCATGGAGTTCACTTTCTGGAGTTACAACACAGACGTAGGAGCATCACAAAATAGTTAGGGTTCACACTTGACCTAGCAAAGGTGTTTGAACAGATGAGATTGCTTGTCCCATGACATCTTTAGTCATTTCTCAGAGATGTTCTTCTCAAAGCATGGTTTTGTTCGTGGATTTTTTTAAATGTCTGGCGATGGACAACAATTCTACTCGTCGGAGTCGAGTTCTTATCAACAGGGAAGAAATGGGAACGGGAAGGAGTACTCTAAAGGGCCCATGAGCTATTCATATTGATACAGGAAGTTATTCTCTGTGCTCTCTCTCTCTCTCTTTAGATGTTAGGATTTTACCAAGTAGTTTTAGTTGTTATTTTAGGAGTTATCCTATTTAGGAATCTAGGATATGTTTAGCCTTTTGTCATCTTTTGAACAGCCTATTTAAAGGACTTTACTCTCTCTAAATAACCATTTTCGTGGTTCGTCACTTGGTCTACCTTGTTTCATGTCTCCCTCCTAATTTTCTCTCTTTCTCTTGTCATTTTCTTGTTCTAATCTGTTCTTTACGGCTGAGTGTCATATATTACGAGATCATTGTTTATGGTGATTGTTTATTCACGGACCTATTCAGTTTATAAGGTCAGATGGCACACTTCACTTGAGACACAAATAGCAGGATTTACCAAACTACAAAGAGCAGGATCACACAGACTCAAATTGGAAGCTTTAAAGACCAAAATGACAAGAAATACTCCTAGAATCAGAAGATCATTACATGACTTTTGTCTAGGAGATTCATGTTAATTTATCTGTTTTCTTTTTATTACATCAGTAAGGATGTAAACTCTTATTGCTTATGCCATGTATGTTGATTGTCGAGTAACAAGGAAATATCTGAACTCTTGGGTAATATATATTTTCTGTGTGCTTTAGAAGTACCTAAATTTTTGCATTGCCCGAGACAAAATTCAGTTATGAAATGAGGCATTTGTCAGTGTTTCCTTCCCCTCCTACAATTTCTGATATGTTTAGGCTGAAGTCCTAGGTGGGGTCAAGAACACTCCGGTTGAATTCCTTAACATTGTTGTATCCGAAAATAGACGTCGTGTTGAATGTCAGTATAACATGAATTTGTATAAATACATTATCTATATACAGAGTTTGCCTCTTTTATACAACTGTAATGTATATGTTTTGTTTGTTTCTACTTCTATGGGGAGATTGTCTGAGTTTCTGATTAATAACGCCCCATCAGAATGTTTATATTATTAAATCAAAGAAACAGTAATACTCTGTGACATTAAACAAAGTAGCGACTTTCCGTCCATACTTGATTAAACATATATTCACATACACAAAATGAAGTAAGGATCATTTTTCAATTTCTGTTACAAAATACATAAGATATTTATTATACACATACACAAAATACATAAGTAACAATCATTTTTCAATTTCTTAGACCTCCAGCCAAGACTACTGCCCAACCCGAAGGCTAATCAGCTAAACCAAACAGTTAACAAGATGGATAAATGCCAATGGAATAGTTCACCAGGCACAGAATATACAACTGTCAAACAGTTTCTTGAGAAACCCAATTCTAGAATCATTCAGTTATGGTCAACTACTTTGTAGACGATATAAATTTGGGAGAAATACCTTGAGAGAGGATTGAAGAAGGAGGTCGAGATGAAGATGAGTTCCGATGGAGTGATGGTGGAGGAAGTGGCCGAGGTGGAAGGAGGCGGCGGTGGCGATGAGGTCGGTGGGTGTGGGACCCACAACTGGAGCGAGGAATCCGAACGGTTGATGAGTTTGAGGCACTGATGAACCCCCCAACATAGCTCTCTCTCTCTCTCTCTCTCTCTCTCCCCAACACCAGCCCACACACAGACACACGAGAGAGGGATATGTGCGCGCTACCAATGGTCCAACCAATGGGTTTTTTGGTTTTTTTTGGGATACGTTAGTTTTGCCAAAAAATTAACTTATTCTATTAACTAGTTTTTTGATTTTTGGGTTTTTAGTTTTGCAAAAAACCTTACTTATTCCACTAACTAATTTTTTGGCTTTTTTAGTTTTTAATTTTGAAAAAAAACTAAACGGTTTTTCGTTAGTGGAATGAGATAATTTTCAAGTTAAAACAAAACTTTTTTTTTCTTAGCGGAACGGGGCCTGATTTTTATGGAGCTACGACACTTCACATCATTTCTCGACCTTGGTTCCTTTTAGATTTTGAAATTGGTTTTCTCAACTAGTATTACTTTCGTTTTTCCCAATTATTATCTTTATTTTTAATTATTATTCTCATTTCTCTCCTTATCCCTCTTCAATTATTACCTTTATTTTCAATCATTACTTTCATTTTTCCCTCCAATTATTACACAAAACCCAAATCAAACAAGATTTACATATTTTCCCTAAACCGTTCTATCCATACCGACCACGCATTGACGGCGTCGGGGACCCTTGTGGGTCCCAAACGGTCATTTTTTGAACGAAATGGAGTGATTTTGGATCGAGCACTTAGAAGCGTCTGATTGAGGTGATTTCCGCGTGAACCCACTCGGAATTCGATTCTGGATTGAATGGACAGTTCGGATCAACCGTTTGGGACCCGCAAGTGGGTCTCCGGCACCGATCGGCGCGTGGTCGGTACCCCTGGATTTTCCGAGTTGCCCTCATACATGTTTCTCATTGGTCTGCGAGTGCAAAACCCATTTCACCTCTCTCTCTCTCTCTCTCTCTCTCAATTGCAAAACCAAAGCACATCACCCGAATTTGTTAACGACAAGGTTGGAGCTCAGATTCACAAACCAGGGGGAGGGAAGATTTGTATTCCGAACAATATCCCTCAATCTCCCTTCATTTCTTCCCACTCTATGAAATATACACTCATCTTACTAGGTACTCGGAAAATCGCCCATTTCAAACTAGGGTGTTTCAAATTACCCTAACATCCAGATCGCCCTCCAAAATCACCAAGTCTGAAAAAGAAACGGTGAGTTCCACCCATGAGTTGAGTACCAATTTTGAATTGCAATTTGGATTGCTGCAATCATTCGAGATCAAAACAAAGATACCGAAGTTCGCGGAGGATTACCGACAATTTCCAATTCCTGTCATTATTCTGAACTGCGAATAGTATTTAAGAAAAATGTTGTAGATGAGCAAAGTAGGTTTGTATTGTTGACAGATTCAATGACTGTAGAGAAAAAAGTAGAGAGAAAAGGAAGAAGAGTAGAGAGACGGGCAGAAGAATATGCTGGGGTGGAAGGGTAAAAAAGGTAGTAAAAGAATAGAAAGTGACGTGGCTCTAGAAAGAGTCTATACTCGAAGAAGGGATCCTGCCGCACAACAAGATTGTACTGCAGCATTCGAGTCATTGATCGAGGGCTTGGATTTCATGTTGCCATGGCATTAGCGCCATCCGAAGCAATTTTCTTTTTTCTCTCGAATATCTTACTTTTTTCTCTCGAATATCTTCCCCTCCTTACCATATGCTTTTGTTGAAAAATCTACAATGGACACCCTTTACTTTTAGTGAATGTTACAGTCATGTTTGAGACTTGATTAATGTTACGCTTTTTTAGGTTAAATATCATGGCTAATTTTCGTAAATGTTATGTTCTTTTTATAGTTAAGGGTGCATATAGTATGCCCAGAAGTCATGTTGTTTATTTCTGTAAAATATTATTGTTGTTCTTGGCTATGGTTTAGTTTGATGGAAAAGAAAAAAAAAAGAGAATATATGTACATTTCTTTATGTTACATGGATAAAGGATTTTTACGTTGTTTGTAGACGAAACCTTTATTTGTTGTATTTTGCACATTAACGAAGCTTTACATATATAGTATCCGCATAATTTGTAACTAAATACATTCTCAACTTATGAACTAATGAGCAATACCCCCATTTAAACATATAAAATACATGTTATTTTTTTATTTCATATTTTCAGTACGTCTCGAATTTTGCCCCGAAAAACATACATCTGCTTATCATGCATCCTTATATCAAATGAGATCAAGTTTTAATTTTCTTGTACATTATATATATATATATATATATATATATATATATACAAGGATGGAGCCAAAGGGGAACAAGTTATACAAGGATGAAGCCAAAGGAGGACAAGTGGTGGCGGCCACCACCACAAGGTTTTCAAAAAATGCAATTATTATATAGAAAATAAATTTTTACCCCGAATTATATAGACTCGCCACCACTAAATTCTTTTAATCTTTCATCCTCATAATGTAATTTGTCATTTCATTTTTTGAATACATATTTTCGCCACCACAAATGTAAAATCCTAGTTCCGTCCCTGTATATATTTTATATATATCCTCTCTCTCGGTTTTTGAGTCATGTAGATATGTGATCCTCTTCTATAATACAAAGAGAAAACATTCTTTATACCGGCGGTGTTAACTAAAGTTTCCTCCAAATCGATTGCATTGTGACATGTCTCCATGTTCTAACTTTTGGGACCACCGTTTGGACACATGACCCAATGTCATAAATTTGAAGGAAACTTTAGTTTACACCGCCGGTAGTGGGGCATTTATAAAGATCCTATCTTTGAGCATTGAGCATGACATGAGTTAGGTCGAAATTCAAAAGTTGCGATGACTCTAATTCTTGTTTGAGGCTCTTGCTAATGAAGGCTTGGATTTGGGGGTGCCATGCACTACGGGCCATTCGATGTCTGGATGGATGGTCCAGATTTGATATCCACCCCTTTGCTTCCTATCCATTCATTGGCGCGTGCAACGTGATCAAATTTAGCTCGTCCATCCGAACATCAGACAGCCGATAATGCACGGCACGCACCCCGGTTCCGACGAAGCCAATGCATGCATGTTAATTGAAGCCAAATGGACCATCGAACATACCCTCCGTGAAGGAAACTGTGGGGCAGATGCATGCTCTTGCCAACATATTAAAAATGGAACAACATATATACAAAGCTTGTCACTTGCAACCCTGAACATTCTTACAATGATGCATGGGCCGAGTGTTGCCTTCAGGGATGGAGCTAAGAATTTCATTACGCAGGGGCGAATGTTTTATCCAAAATACTTTGCAGGGGCAAGCCTATATAATTCATAGGAAAATTAGTTTTTTCTATGTAATACTAGAGGTTTTATGTTTTCCTTGCAGGGGCGACCGCCCCTACTGGCCCCCCTCTAGCTCCATCCCTGGTTGCCTTGTTAGCAGAGCTGCCCCTTAATTTGTTTCTGTTGTTCTTTTCTGGTGCACAAAAAATGTAACATATCTCTTGGGATCCACATCTCTCGCACGTGACTAAAATTCATAGAAATTTCAGGAATTGTACAATTTGTTGTGTTTTTCCTTTTGTGTTTTATGTTTTGAAGAAATATCATCACATTCCTTGCTCTTTACCAAGATCTCAAGCAATTTAACAAAAGGTATGTGCTTGCAAAGCTACATAGAGCTCAAGAATTCTTTAACTTATGTACATTTTCTGCTATTGCTGAAGTCACTGTAGTATCTGCAAAATTAAGAACAAACCAATTAGCAAATGTAAAAACTCCATAGATAAACGAGGGCTCAAAGCAACACAAGAATCAAGAACGTCGCACCCTCGTAGGGGATCGATGCATATACATTCTAGAAAACGTAACGAACCATTGTCAAGGTCTATAATTAGATTTTCCCAAAAAGCCCAAGGTGTTTTTCCAAAATTTTGGAGCTAGTTACCCCAAAGTCTACGTACCTTACTTGCCAATACTTATACTCCATCACCAGGATTTACTCACCATCTTATATTAGTACTGTTTACCCGGCAAGGTATTACTTTCCCTTACTATTTTGTGCAAATATCAATTTTTCGTATAAACAACCAATCAAGACTATCGTCTATCTAAGTAGACGGAATACGTAACGGTGACGAAATTTAGTGACATACACAGTTTTTTAATCTAGAACGAGAAAGTATTGGAAGTAAGAACAAGAGAGTAGAAGCAATGAAATGCCATAGATAAAATGTACCTGCAGCCAGCCCTTCAATGTCTTCCCACAAGGGTGATTACGTCTTTAAATAAGAGTATAAGGAACACATACCTGCCTTTGAAGAAATTATGGAGAAAAAACTAAAATGTACAACTCATCTTTTTCAAGTATTTTTGGGTGAAGATTGCTATATAATGAGCCAAGAGCGCCACCAAGGGATACCTGTAAGAAGAAATCACATTATTTTATGGCATTTGTTCGACAAAAATTGGATATTCTACTTTAAAAATCGACTAATTATTCTTTTCCCAAAAAAAAAAAAAAAGTAGAATAAAACCATGTAATTATAATCATTGAATTTTATTTTTCACGGAATTTGTAGATTGAATGCAGCAAACTCTTGCGACCACTGGGGGTTATGCTTAATCGTTATCTCTAGGGCTGCAGAATTAGTCGAGATGTACGCAAGCTGGCTTTGACAGCCGGTTATAAAAAAAAAAAATTGTTAATTGAATGAACCTTATAACTCAATTGTAAAAGTGCCTAAAATCATTTTGTTTTCATAGATAAAAGTGCCAATTGTAATTCTTTCGTCTCTCTCTCTTCTTCTTTTTTGAGCAAAAAGTGCCGGTTGCTAAAATCATTTTGTATTCACTTTGATAAAAGCAAAATCGCTTTTAGCAAAGCGAATGAGAAATTTGAGATGCTAAAAATTTGGCTTTTAGCAAATGCGAAACACAAATAAAAAGAACTAAGAAATCAAAAAGAAAAATAAAAACAAAGCGAAATTAAAATATATATTCACACCTCCATCATCTTGGAAATTAAGCCCATTCGAATTCCACAAAAGCCGAAAAGGCCACAAACCCATCACCCGGCTCCACAACCACCTCAACCCGTACCTCAGCTCTTCGCCGCCGCCGCCATCCTCATCGTCGGAAAAATCACTCCGTAGCTCGAACCGGCAAACGGGGCACGAATTATGAATCCTCAGCCACGGAACAACGCAATCGGAATGGTAAAAGTGGTTGCAAGGCAGTTCTCTCACTTCCCCGCCAACCTCAAACTCCTCCTTACAAATCGGGCAAACCGAGTCCTTTTCCAAATGGGCTTGCGTCAGGTTCACGATCGGCAATGAATCAATTGCTGACCTGGGTGCTGGTGGTGGGCCCGGCCGATTAATCTGATCAGCTAACCGCTGGATGAAGTCTTCAAGCCCCCCGCCGCCGTCGGTAGTGGTTTCGATTGTGTCGGCGGTGGGCGGAGGAGAGACTGGGTTTTGCGGCGGTGAGAGGGGTCGTGGAGGTGGTTGGGTTGGGTTGAGGAATTGGAGAAGTATCCAACCTTGGCGATTGTTATTTCGATTTTCGTTGTTTTCTTCTGGGTTTGTTCGTGGTCTCTGATTGGAATTGAGGTTTTGCAGCATTTGAGCCAGCGCGTCTAGTAATTGCGCCGCCGGGGACGTTTCTTGTAAACTGCAGGAAATTAGATCCACAAAACATGAACTACATGCAAAAATCTGAATCGTCCAAAATACTTTTAAACTGCTTGGATGGGTTCACCAGAAATGCTCACCAACACCCCGCTTCCGTACTACATGTACCTATTGTATAGTTTATATTATGTCATTGTCAACTCGTGACAATCGTAACAATTTAATATTTCGTAACTTTTATGCTAAAAGCTCATGGTTTTTTAAAATATGGTTCATAAAATTTTAGTGCGTTTTTTAATTTTTACAAAAAAAAATACTTGAAGTAATATTTTATTTGTAAAAAGCAATCGATTAGTAACCTTACCTTTTTCTTGAAAAAAATATGTACATGTACAACATGTATTGAGCTTGACAAACTAAACCAAAAGGAAAACTATGCTAGGAACTCCGACGAGTTACTTTAAAAATGTTTTCTCAAAAGTGAAATCAGTGGTTCAAATCCATTTAAATGTTCATTGGAACCATGATTCAGATTTCACATTTCGGATAACTTTTAGCCTTTTAGGGGTCCTCTCTTAAACCAAATCTGTACAATTAACAAATGTATTTTAAAATGAATACTTTTTTAACATATTCGGTAACCATAAATGAAAATAAAGGCATGATTATGGAAAGGAACAAGCAAATACAGGACAGGGGGGTCTCAATGCATGAAAGCCCTGTTACAGTACTAACCTGGTGGCGGCCGCCGTGAGCCGAGGCCGGGAAATGTCGAGTTCGTGGCGGAGCTGGTTCAAACAATGGGGACATATCATTTCAGCGGGGTCCATAATTGCATAAGGAATTCTGACTGTCCGTTGGCATTGCAAGCACCAGTAGTAATGGTGGGTTCTCATTCTCTGGACTCCATTGACGACAACTCGAGAGCGACGACGAATCGAAGACATGGGTTTCGGGTTTTCAAATTGGGTTTGGTGATCGATTGATTGATTTTTGGTGGGGAGAGAGAGGAATTGGATGGAGGTTTTATATGATGCGGAGGTCCATGAACAGGGGGAGAAATTAGTAGGACGTTGCCTTGCCTGATTTTGATTTCTTTCCTTAATCAACTCTCTCTTATCTTCTTGGTAAAGAAAAGGATGAGTCTGAGATGATGGCAAGTTATGTGGAGTTTAGGTTTCGGAAACCTACGTTGCATGAAGTAATTATTGAATAGTGTTACAAACTTAAGTGACAAGGTATTACCACCATTTAGGTTAACTTCTTTTATAATTCATGCATCTCGACTAATAATGGATGCTCAATTCCGAAGCTACTGTTTCTAAAATGTAAGCAATGTAGCCTGCTTTACGGCAGGGGCGGTATAAGGGGGTGCAAGGGGGTCCCGGGTCCCTGCACAACTCCAAGTATCCTCGCCTATTATTAGGGCTACACAAAAAAACAGGTGAACCGTGAATCCGGTCCGGACCGAACCGATCCGTACGTTTGGGATTTTAACCGTGGATTAATGGTCCGGACACGGATTCAAAAAATAATAGACCGTGACTCACGGTTCGGACACGGATTTTGATTTTGAAACCGTGGATTAACCGATCCAGACCATGAGATTTTTATTATATATAATTTTTAAATATATATATATCTGTGTGTGTGTGTGTGTGTGTGTGTGTGTGTGTAAATAAGTTTATCACTTTTATAAATATTGTCAATTTGAATATAGAGTAATACTGTTATCTCTTATAAATATTGTCAATTTGTATTGGACTTTCATGTATTCCATTGCCTTGCATTTGTATTGGACTTTGATGAATTTAGTAGTTGTACACTATTTTTTTTGTGAGACTTTTGGTCCGGACACAGATTGGATTTTCTAAAAACCGTGACTCGCGGATTAGGATTGGATTCATGCCAATCCGATCCGATCTGATCCGGACCGTGTACACCCCCACCTATTTTACTAATTTTCAGGTTAATTAAGAAAAATTCTATGAGATTGGCCCCTGCAAGCACCTTGAGTGAAAAAATTCTTAAAATTTCTATTTGTGAGGAGTAAAAATACCTAAAATTTCAAGTTTATCAATCATTTTTTAGATTGTGCATATAAAATTAAACGGTGGCTAAGCACATGCACACAATATTGACTCTTATTCGAATCTCGCACGTAGCGATATATACTAATTATAAAATAGGCAAATGTTAATGCCAAAACTGTTTTTGATTGTGTCAAAACTCCAATGCATAAAATGCTTGTACTTATATGCAATGAACATGCCTTTTATATATTGGAGTTTTGGCACAATCAAAAATAGTTTTAGCATTATCACAAATATATATAGATTTTATTATGAATATGAAAATACGCGTCATTAGGTCTCTACTTGACACAAATTATGCGTTGCCACTGCTTGCTTCACGGGGAGCCGAATTAAAGCTAGAGCAAAATCAGATAGACTAGTTCTGAAGGAGTTGATTGCACTTGTCGAGATCTTTCGAACCTAAGATCTTAGGAGAAAACAAACCCCTAAACTCTAGATCCTAACCGCAGCCCGCGGGGCCAACTCTTTAGCGTTCACCGTTTAGAATAATTCCATGTGATTTTGGATCAGTGTCAATGTCCAGAAGGGTGAATTTGTCAGGTGTCAAAAGGTTTTTTTTTATTAAAATTGGATTTTTATTTTTAAAACTTTTTTCTCTTCTTGTTTTTATCGAAGGTATTTTCTTCAAATTAATCCGTTAATGGGCAAATTGTATTTGTCGACATTTTTCATCGCATGACAAATTTTTTTTAAATGGGAAAATGCAACTATAAATATTCATAAAAAATCAAGTATAAGTTACACGGCCCAAAAGCCTAAAGGGAGAAGAGATTACAACAACAAAAAAACAAAGAAAATGCAACAAAAACAAAACAAACCAAAAAGGCGCCAGAATTAGCGTCGAGACGGACCCATCAGACACACTCTTGAAAGAGGGTGGATTGACAAGATCTACATCTTTCTGAAGCTCGTTCCCGCCACAGGCTGAAGGACCACCACCGGATGCGCTGCTGAAGTCGCCATTTGAGAGAGCTCCCAAAAATCCATCAGCGACACCAATTGGATCTAGGAGCCTAGGTGCCCAAGATAATCATTCCCCCCCCACTATGTAAATGAACTAAGCTATATGCTTCTACTAATACTTGTTTAGGCCATAGTTGTGGCTCCATCACGAGCTCTATCTATATCTAAGGTCTCTTTGTTTTCTATTTAGGATTTTTTAGGATTTTATTTTAATCAAACTATTTATTACTTATTTACGTATGACATGTAATCCGTGGATAAAACCGGAACTGATTCGTGACTCGCGAATCGGATTGGAACCAGACCGTGAGACTTTTGGTCCGGACACAGATTGGATTTTCTAAAAACCGTGACTCGCGGATTAGGATTGGATTCATGCCAATCCGATCCGATCTGATCCGGACCGTGTACACCCCCACCTATTTTACTAATTTTCAGGTTAATTAAGAAAAATTCTATGAGATTGGCCCCTGCAAGCACCTTGAGTGAAAAAATTCTTAAAATTTCTATTTGTGAGGAGTAAAAATACCTAAAATTTCAAGTTTATCAATCATTTTTTAGATTGCGCATATAAAATTAAACGGTGGCTAAGCACATGCACACAATATTGACTCTTATTCGAATCTCGCACGTAGCGATATATACTAATTATAAAATAGGCAAATGTTAATGCCAAAACTGTTTTTGATTGTGTCAAAACTCCAATGCATAAAATGCTTGTACTTATATGCAATGAACATGCCTTTTATATATTGGAGTTTTGGCACAATCAAAAATAGTTTTAGCATTATCACAAATATATATAGATTTTATTATGAATATGAAAATACGCGTCATTAGGTCTCTACTTGACACAAATTATGCGTTGCCACTGCTTGCTTCACGGGGAGCCGAATTAAAGCTAGAGCAAAATCAGATAGACTAGTTCTGAAGGAGTTGATTGCACTTGTCGAGATCTTTCGAACCTAAGATCTTAGGAGAAAACAAACCCCTAAACTCTAGATCCTAACCGCAGCCCGCGGGGCCAACTCTTTAGCGTTCACCGTTTAGAATAATTCCATGTGATTTTGGATCAGTGTCAATGTCCAGAAGGGTGAATTTGTCAGGTGTCAAAAGGTTTTTTTTTATTAAAATTGGATTTTTATTTTTAAAACTTTTTTCTCTTCTTGTTTTTATCGAAGGTATTTTCTTCAAATTAATCCGTTAATGGGCAAATTGTATTTGTCGACATTTTTCATCGCATGACAAATTTTTTTTAAATGGGAAAATGCAACTATAAATATTCATAAAAAATCAAGTATAAGTTACACGGCCCAAAAGCCTAAAGGGAGAAGAGATTACAACAACAAAAAAACAAAGAAAATGCAACAAAAACAAAACAAACCAAAAAGGCGCCAGAATTAGCGTCGAGACGGACCCATCAGACACACTCTTGAAAGAGGGTGGATTGACAAGATCTACATCTTTCTGAAGCTCGTTCCCGCCACAGGCTGAAGGACCACCACCGGATGCGCTGCTGAAGTCGCCATTTGAGAGAGCTCCCAAAAATCCATCAGCGACACCAATTGGATCTAGGAGCCTAGGTGCCCAAGATAATCATTCCCCCCCCCCCCCCCCCCCCCCCCCCCCCCCCATGAAAAAAGGAAGGAGCCGAGAGGAGAGAGAGTCGGAGTAGATGGGGGGCTGAGAGAAGAGGGTGAAGGAAAAGAGATAAGAAGGGCCTAAGGAGCGGTTCAACCACCAAGAGTTCTCTTTCTAAAAGTCTCTGAACCCTTCTCACGACTATTGCATAGCAAATTGCCTCAAGCCGAAACATAGAAATAAGAATTACCAAACAAGATTAATTTATGGTGAGTTCGATTAACAACCCACTTTGGCAACATACAACCCACAACCCATAAACCTATCCAACACTGCAACCCATTTATTACAACCCACCGTCCTCTTCTCTTTCTTCTCGCGATTCTTCTTCTTCATGTTAAGGCTCTTCCTCGTCCCTCTCGGCTCTTCCCACACTACAAACCTTACACTAAGTCCCTCTCATCCCCATTCTCATCACTCTCAATGGAAGATTCCTCCCCTACTATTGAGCTTGACCCACTTCTCTCTCTCTCTTTTAGAACTTGAAGATACCAAAATGGAACCCAAACCAAGTTCATCCATGATGGAAGACGTGGATGAGGAAGGTGGTGCGGAGGACAGAAAAGTACTCCCTCACTGATCCTCTGTATGAACAACCAACCCTTTAATTGGAGTCTAATTAGCTGCTCCACGTTGTCAAGGGTCATCCCCATCTCCCCAAACCCAAAGCGGAAGCTGTTCTTCTCCGGATACCACCTCTCCACAAGCGCCTAATACCCTGTTGTAATACATGTACGTAAGCCTGTTAAGATTTTTTTGATAAAAGAGGTATATACCATTATCATTCTTTTATACGTGGGTTGGATTAGACTTGATTTTAAGAGATATTTCCAAACCTAACTCATTTACTAAACGGGCTCAAAAACTCAATCCAACCCAACGCGGTGAGCCTTAATATATATCTCAAACCCTAAATTTTAAAAATCAAACTAGGTTAGGTGGTTGGGCAGGTAGAGGGCTGGTGTGCACCCCTACCTTTGGAATTTTGATTCTTTGGAACCTAGATCAGATGACAAATCATACTGATAGAACAAGTAATTTTTCAGTGTGGTGCATTTCAGCAGTCCAACACATTTTTGGACTGTCTAGATTTTAAAAAAAGAAAGAAGAGAGAGAGTGGGAGAAATCTAGGCCATCCAAACACTTTTGGACGGTCAAGATGCGTGCTCGGGCACCGCCGTGTGGTGCCCGCTCGGCACCCAAAAATTTCCCCCGATTGAACAAACGAGCAGTTAAAACTTTGGTTCATATAACCTATAAAAACCGTTTGAAGCTCAAAAATTCTAGCTCCGCCCTTGATCACAAGGTGATTTAGATAGCAAAAGAAATTAGATTGGCACTCCTTGTTTCCCAAAAATTAAAATGAACATTCACTATCGTTATGTGAAAATTTCGTATGTGTTGTGACAGGCCACGAAGTTAGAGAAAACAACCAACAAGCGAAAATCAAGGACACAAAGATTTACATGGTTCCCCCCCAAGCACGAAGCTCTAGAGGTACGTCCACGGGCGAAGAGCAAAAGAGGATTCACTATGAACGGGGAGAGATTACAAAGAGCCGGCTATACCCGTAACTCTAATTGAAGCACCAAACAGATATCTAGGAATCGACAAAGTCTCAAGAACATGAAAGAGACAAGTAATAAACCCTAATATCCAATCCCAAGTGTTAAAGACTATCAATGGAACGACCAAGAAACCCTAACACACTACGGGAAACCCCATAGGGGCTCTGCTTGCGATCTTAGATTGTATCGTAGATGGTGTTGCCCCAAGCGTAGGGCTAGGTATCGCGTAGCATAATAACCGGTAAAACCGGGTCGAATCCACAGGGACCGAACACACCTGGCGTGAGAGTTGTCTTGCAGTGTAGGTTTTTAGCCTTAAAGCGGCAAACTTGGCTTTTGGAGTTTGTTTGGTGGAATTCTCTCGACTTCGAGATCGACTCGGAAGATTAAAAACGACAAATTAAACTAAGGCAAAGTCTAGGGGTATTTAACGACCATGACTTGGGCTAATCCATCCCCTCTTGATAACCGGCTCGGGGTATTGTTAAATGCCCCCGAACGGAAGATTTAGATTTAAAAACCATTTACAAGAAAATGTGTTTACCAAAGATTAGAGGTTTTCGGTACATTTTGCAAACGGATGGGTTGACATCGCCCAAAGCATCACACGTGCCAAGTAGTCAAGCTCTTGGCTTCGTGTGATCAAAGAGATTAACAAACCCACTCTTTGGTACATAAAAGTGCAACCCCAAATATTTGATAGACAAGCAATGTATGCCTTAACATGAGATGGATGAATTAATCCCAAGTCATGGAGTGCTAATCACCCCATGACTAAGCCTACTTAAACTACTCACAAACCATAGCAAGAAATAAGATTAGAATGTTGAAGGAGATGCAAAACATGATTAATAAACTTAAAAACTAATTTTACGTGAAGAACCTAAGTTGGCCTACAACATTAACACTAGAGAAAATCACAAACAACACTTAGAAATTAGAGTTTTCAATGGAAATAGCAAGAACAACATGAAAATACGAAACATGAAGAAAATACAAATAAACAGTAGATTTGCAAAGATTAAGAGTACACTTACAACATTAATGAAGATGAAAACCTTGGA
The DNA here is from genome assembly GCA_020921065.1 of Vaccinium darrowii. NCBI lineage: Eukaryota > Viridiplantae > Streptophyta > Magnoliopsida > Ericales > Ericaceae > Vaccinium > Vaccinium darrowii. The sequence goes on along the minus strand of CM037159.1, from coordinate 15,311,696 downwards.
TCAAAGAGAAACTACCCTAAAAACTAGAGAGAAGGTGGAACTAAACTAAGAACAAAACTAATAGAGGAAGAAGGTGAGGGGAGAGAGAGGGAGAGGGAAATATATACAAACACCTTCCATCTCTCTCAAAATATCCTAATAATGCTTTTAATAGAAACTTTCCATAAGTAGAAAGTACAAAAAGTGCTTGAAATGCTTGAAAAATGCTCCACGGATTGATGTGGATCGATCCACTATGGAAGTGGATCGATCCAGATGGCTCTGGAACAATTTGAGTGGAGTTGGATCGATCCACCATAGTTCTGGATCGATCCAAGTTGATCTGGAGCATTTTAATGAAGTTGGATCGATCCACCATGACCTTGGATCGATCCAAAGTGGTTTGGGGGGTTTCTGATGAAGTTGGATCGATCCACTAGGGATCTAGATCGATCCAGATTCTTGACCCAACTTCGCAGGCACGTCCCGGCTTCGTCCGAACTCGGAATGAGGCGATTCTTGAACCGTTGGAAAGCTCTATGAGTCTACTTTCTAACCCAATTAACCTCATATTCATAGCCTTTATATCTTGAAAGTAATGAGCCTTTTTCTATCAGTTGGTCAGATTTTGTCGAGGCTCATAACTCCAAATTTCTTGTTCTTTTGTTCCGGGTCTTCCTTGAACCTTCCAAAGCTTCTTGAATCGACTTCTAAGCTTCGGCGATTGTCCTCCATGGCATTGCGGGACCTTAGGTACTTCCGGATACAACCGGGGATTATTTGGAGCTTTGGACACACCTTTTAGTTTCGATTTTCTGAAACTCATCAAAAACACAACTCGCGCAAAATCAATCGTATAAAGGCACAAAATGCACGTGTGTGTGATCACAATGAGCGAGATAAGCCCGGATATATACAACATTTGGGGCTTATCAGGCTCCCTCAAAGGGATTCACTCAAGAAGTCCCAAAGCCCTAGAAGGCCACAAGGCTCCTATTTATAAGAAACACAATCAAAGCATTACCATAGAAGTCTAAACACAATAGGAAATCCTAAACGCAATAGGATTTCCTAAACGCTATAGGAAATCCTAAACGCAATAGAAAATCCTAAACACAATAGGAATTCTCCAAAATAAGGAAATTCAAGGCACAATTCCAACAGTATGCCATGATAATACCAACAGATTTACCATCACATGCAGTCGAAAACTCAGTACTCTCCAGGATACTTCCGTTTGGACAAACAAAATCTGACAATTATGCTAAATTTTGTTAAGAGGAGGAGCCAGAATTCCGCGCAATGGAGACAAATACTCAAAACATACACCGAGATACACTGTAACAAAAACGAAACCAGTGGTTGGCATAGGGGAGCCATAGTTTTTTTTGTCCAATGGAGAGAAAATATTGTCCCAATTGTATTATTGCCGTTACATGGGGAAAAACGCCGGCAATGGGCGAAGGCCTAAAGGAAGCTAATCTGTTACGGCTTCCCCCGTTTGAAAATCTTCATAGATTTATTTATTTATATTTAATATAGTAGAACTTACATGGTTGGCCCCCACTAAATCAAGAATGGGAAAAAATAAGGCTTTGGTTTCACAAAACTGAAACTCTCGGCTCTCTCTAGGCGTGGTTTGGGTAAAAAAAAAAACTTGGTTTTTTGGTTTTTTGGGGTGCAAAAAACCGGAGTCATTTGGATGAATGGTTTGGTTTTTTTCAAACGCGGTTGTCATGACAGCTGTCAATTGGTAAACAAAAAAAGCCCACAGAGTTCAAACTATTTACGAAGCTACCTGCAAATCCTTTCCTCATCCGAAAGCCACCCACACCACACATTCTACCCCCCTCTCGCGTCCTCTGTTCCTCTCCATCTCGCATCTCGCCTCCTCTCTTCCTCTCCCTCTCGCCTCTCCTATCTTACCCTTGAAGGCAAAGGCATCTCGTCAGAAACACCGACAGGTCCACCGCAGATCAACAAGTCACCAATTTCCACAGCAGGTATGTACGTCGCTCTGCGTTGTCTCTATCTCTGCTTCTTGTTCAGTTTATGAGTAGTTTACGTGGTTATTTGCGACCCTTAGATCTGTGCATGCGTGATTACCACCTGACCTGGATGCTAAAATTACAGATCCATGGCTTCTGGGTCTGATCGTTTGGTTCATCAAAGAAGTCATTTTATATATCTTCTTCTTTTCCTTTTTATGTAAATAAATTGTCTGTCCTGGGTGATTGAATGTCACTCTCATAAGAAGGATCAATTTACCAACAAATGTGATACTGTTTATACTCTAACAAAACCCAAAAACCATTCCTCTTTTCACGTCTGCAACCCTGAAAGTACCTTATTGGGCCTACTAATGGTAACAATATGCCAATTTAAGCTCAATCCAGTTCAACTTTTTTCGCTTTCCTTCCTCTTTTGACGGTTTATTGCCCTTATCTTTAGGCCTCTGGTTTGGGTATAAAAAAAAAACTTGGTTTTTTGGTAATCAGAGCAGTAATTGGGAAGTTGGTTTTCAAGGTAAAACCCCATGGGCCGATGGCCTCAATATTACTCGACATTACCTTAAAAGAATTGGCTCAATCAAAATTTTCACAAAGTTTTAAATGTTTGTTTCTTCTTCCCAGAAAGATGAAGTTGTTCCCCAACCTCTCTTTAACAAGCTTCAGTTTCCATCTCTTGGATGTGGAATTGAAAGGATACCTATAAGAGTAGTAGAGTGTTGTAAGGGTTAACTATCCGAATTAGAAAAACGATCCCAGTTTCGTACAATTGATTCTAGTAATATACAAACCTTAGGCCATGAAGTGTTTTGTGATGTTGCTTTCATAAAAACTTCAACAAACTTAAGAAGACACGAATCATAATTCCTAACCGTGAAGTCCCTCAACATTAGTTCCTTTCTCCATAAATATCCAACTGCGTGCGACCCAACCTATCGTAAACCTACCACTACAAACGCATACTCCATCCTATAGGAAAATTCTCATAACTTTTTATCTTTGGCTCAGCGGACGTCAAAAGCAATGAACTCCCACATGTCATCTGCCAACTCTCGTAACAGCCGACTGTGCGGTTGTGGATCCGGTCCCTGCATCATAACGACGTCTCGATCATCTAAGAATCCTGGTCGTCCGTACTACAAGTGTCCCCGAGTCCCAGTAAGTAAACATACCAAATTTCATCAATGTACTGTGCCATTTTAGCCGCATATATAAATTGGAATTTATAATTTACCAGCCTAACATTTTAACTCTACTAACAGCCGTGCGGGACGTGGAACGGGTGGTGTGAAGAATCATCCCCAAGAACCACGTCATTGGCGCAACCAAATGACGCCAATGGAACCGCATCTGCATTAGCAACGTTACATGATGATGTTGCATATTTACGGGCAGAGAATCGAGAAATTCTCAGCTCTTTGCGGACGTTAAAGACAATCATATTTGCAGTATGCGTCGTCCAAGTCGTCCTTTTACTACGTATGAAGTTTGATTAGAGGTCTTTAAACCTATCGAACCGATATGGTGTATGTCGTTTGTATGATGGTTATTTAACTTATCCCATGTAATATGTGACTTCGTTATGAGACATTCGTAATCTAAACTTTTATTATGGACTTATGCAACCAATGATGGGGTATGATTTGGATGATACATGGCTCATTACCGGCTTTTCACATTCCCTATTTTTATGGTTCATTTTGGGTTTATCTCTTCCTTATGTTTGGTGTTCTATGAACATAAGTCACATCACGGTTTAGTATTTCATATTCCTTGTTTTCCTCTTGTATTGAATCTTCGAATTTTATAATCTAAACAACCTTCCTATGCTGAATTTGTAAGACATGGTTTCCCCTCGGAAGAGCTTTACCGTCGGCAAGAAGGGAACATCTTCCACCCCACTCCGTCTTGGACCTTATGCTCCAGGTGGAACCACATTAGGTCGCAAACCGGGCCGCGTAAATTGGGATTCCCATTTGACAAGGATTTTCTTGGACCTCGCTGTCACTGAGATAGAGCAAGAAGGGAGGCCCAACACTCAATTGTCAGCCAAGTCGCTGGGGAACATTGCTGCACAGTTAAGTGCATTGACAAATCAGCCGATCACATCAGTCCAATGTAAGAATCGCTACTCCGCGCTCAGGCGTGACTGGCAAGCATGGCAGCTCCTTTCAAATGCAAAAAGAGGAGCCACAGGCCTTGGTTTCGATCCCATTTCGGGTACATACACTGCACCGGACTTCTTTTGGTCTACCCTAATTGCGGTAATATTTCCTCTTACACCTGTTTCATGTCTTGTCAGAATATACATATGTTTGAACACAATTATATTCGTATGCTGAATTTGTTGAATAACTTATTACAAAATTAGTAAACAGAGCTGCTCTGTGTATCTTTGGTTTTCTCTATTGCATTTTACTACTGATTTATCACCAATTGTGATCACTTCCGCAATTCGTCGTATTTTTTTTTTTGGGTTTTATCTTCATTTCATTAAACGATATATTTTTTAATATCTTCATCCAAATTATTTGTGAATGCATGCATGCTGGGGTTGTTGAAATTGATCTTGCTGCATAAACACAACTGAGATGCCATTTTGAGATTTATATACCCACATGAATTACTGGCTTTTGTACTACCATGTAAATAGTACATACAAGAGGTATTTTTAGTACTACCATGTAAAGAGTATCCACCCCTTTTGAAAAGGTCACATGTAAATAGTAGTTTTACCAAATAATTGAGGACACTCTCAGGATTCTTCAAATAATTGATTCCAATTGACATTGACAAAAGCCTGAACTACTTTTCCCACTTGTGTATGCCAACTGGTGAATGATCATTTCACATCTTCAATTATTGCATGTCTTCTATATAATTGGAGTACCCATAAAACAAAATTGCATACAAGAACTTCCTGTCCACACTTTGAAATTTCTGAAAACAGAGCAGCACCCCGTCAACTGTGAACAAGGTAAAGCTTTATTACATTTCCATTTCAAGCATACCTTATCAATTGGAATTTGTGGATAGGGTACATGTTACTTGTGTTAGTCATTTACCTTTCATTTTGCTTGTGCTGTCTAATACTGTTTATTCTTTCTTCTATTTTAGGTTAATGTTTTTATTCCTTCAAACGGTACTTGTTTTTAAATAACCAAATTTTCTGTGCTCCCCGACCATATGTTATGCATTACTTATGCCATGTAGCAAAATGAACTTGTCACCAAGTTCCGTGAACGACCCTTGGACCATGAGGAATTAATGCAGCGGGTATTCGAAAGCGTGACAGCCACTGGCAAGTTCGTGTACAAAGAAGGTGAGCCCTGGCGTCCTGAACCCGAACAAACAGATGAGTATCCAACTTCTGATGAGTTGGGAGATGAAGAAGGACCGGTCGTGGGCGATGCGGCCTTTGCAGGTGTTGCAACCGGAGAAGAAATGAGATGCGAAGCATCACAAGGTGCAGCTGCTACCCCTTCACAACGACGAGCAATGCCCAAAAACCCCGGTCTTGGCAGTAACTCCTCTGCTGGAAGCAACAAGCATAAAACCCCGTCAAGCGGGACGGATGCGACGGATGCAATCTCCCAATCAATGCAGAACATCCTGCGCAATATGGAGGAATCCAGGCCGGCGAAGCACCTAATCAGGAGCATGGGAAACATGGGTGACGCAATGAAATCTCTCGATAAAATGGAATTCTTAAAAAAAAAACCCCCGGTGCAGAGGATTTGTACTGGTGGTTTTTGGGAGCAATGAGGAAGGAGCCAAACCTGATGGACATGTTCCTTTCAAGAGAAACGGACGAGACAAAGATGAAAACTTTGCATTATATACACCGGCTTGGGAGGGAGGACGAGACCCTCCTCCTCCATTCGTGACTGATGAGGTTTAGGTCGTTTGATATAGCTTGTGCATGTTGTGAGGTTCATCGATAGACTGATTTGCTGTGGTTAGATTTTATTTGCTGTGTTTTTTCATTTATGTTGGGAGACAATGGTTTGGATTTTCAGTAGATTTTTATGCGGTGTGTTTTTCATAAATTTTAAGTTGGAGACATTTGTGAATGCTATCAGTAAAATTGGTAGGTACTGTAATAATGGTGTGTGTTGTTATAAATTGGCTTGTGTGTGGTTCGGCAGGTACCAATTGTTCGAGCAATTGATTCTGTAAGCAACGGTGTAGAAAACGTCGCAAAACTTTGATTCCGGTAATATTTACACATTTTAAAGGAATATTTACACATTTTAAAGGAATATTTACACATTTCATATATTTATCGTCTGACGTTTTGAAATCGTATGGTTAGGAGTTTATGGTGGTAGTCGAAGTGGAAACCTAAACAAAAATGTGCTAATTGTTTTCCCCATTCTAAAATGATGACATGAGTTTCGAACAAAAAATTTTAAGATGAAAAGGACTTGAAATTTTTTGCCGGGTTTTCAAACAAAAAAATGTGCTAAATTTTTTTGCCTAAGGACTTAAAAAATGTGCTAATTTTTTTTACACAAAAATTTGCTAATTTTTTCCCGTTCTAAAATGATGACATCAGTTTCAAACAAAAAAATTAAGATGAAAAAGACTTAAAAATTACGAATGAAGACATATAGGTTCAAGTGGTTATCAATTTTACGGGTTAAATTTTTTTACAACTACGGAATTATTAATTCTGTAAACTACAGGCTCTTGAAATGCAATAGTCCACCTTCCAAATTTGGGTCAGATTTGTTACAAACAAACAAAAAAAAGGGAAGCAAAACCTTTATGGGAAAAAAACCTGAGACGGGTTTTTTTCCCGTCAATTTTTTTAACTCATGAAATATGATGCAAAGGTTTTTTCACTCTTGTAGTATTATTATGGCAAATCCGAATTGGGGTCGAAATTATGAGACTGGAAGCAATAGCAAAGAGGGCAATGGAAGTCCAAATCGAAATAATCTATTCGAATTTGGGTCTTTCGGTGGTTGGTTGGATGATAATAACCTCCCCGATCCACAAATCGGTCAGGCGGTTCCCGGGTTTGGGTTTAATGAATATGGAGGCCAGTACAACAACGATCCATATCACAGTCAGTTGTACGGAGGATATGGTAATCAGAACGCGAGTTGGGAGCGTAATACATACACAGGTGACGCACAAACGTCCTCATTTCACGGTGCTACACTTGGCGGTGCGGATGGTGTGCATGGTCAGTCCCCTCAAACCAACATTCATGTTGGCTCAAGTGCCGGTGGATGGAGTGGTCCTACTCATGATACTTACGGTGGTACAAGTGGCGGTGCATGCGGTGGGCACGGTCAATCGCCTCCTCCCAGTCACGGTTCGAGGCAATATGACAATTGGGAGGCGTATGTTCAGAGGTCTTGGGATGAAGGATACGGATATGGGACCGATGACCACTTGAAGGAGCAGGATGAGATGTGCTCGTTACCAGGGGACGAACCAATAAACTGGGATGATGAAAGTTTATCGTTCGCAGAGGAAGAAGCAATCGAATGGGAGGATGATCTAGAACAAGAGGACCAGTATGAAAAACTCCGTACTATGGCAGTGTTTCATGATCTCCGTGAACAGATGGATAAAGGGAAAAAAAAATAAAGGTACCCTTCCACACGAGCCCCCTCCAAGGGAAGGAGTACATGAAAGATTTGTTTAATAGTTGCGAGAAGCGATTTTATCGGGAGATGAAGATGCCAAAACGAACATTCTGCAAAATAGTTGAGGAGCTCGAAACAATATATGGATGGAGAATGCGGAGGAAAAATGCAATAACTTGCTATGAAGCGTTTGCTATTTTCATACTACTACTTCGGGGAAAGACAAACGGGGACATCCAAGAGCGAATGCAACACTCCCCAGAGACTGTTAGTAGACAAATACACAAGATGTTAGACCATCTAGAAAAGTTCCACAACGATAAGTTGAAGCCAACCACAAGCCAAGATTACATCCACCCTTACATGGATAGGCGAGATTTTTACACGCCTTTCAAGGTGAGACATTTGTTATTAGAATTTTTCATAGTTACCCATGAGGCTGCTGTATTACTTTGTTTATAATGTCAATATTTCATAATTTTTTTTATAAATTATGCATTGCTAGGGAAAGTGCATAAGTGCCCTTGATGGGACCCATGTGCAGCTGCAATTTAGAAAGAAGTCGGATGGCATGGTGTTTTCGTGGCCGGAAAGGTTGTCCGACAACTAACATTTTGGCTGTTTGCGACTTTGACCTGACGTTTGTGTACGTCTCGGCGGGATGGGATGGGGCTTCCCATGACCACTACATATTCAAGCAAGTTACAAGAGATCCTACATACAAAATTCCCCATCCTGAAGAAGGTATGTAGAATGTCAATTCCGGCTGTAATGTTTTGTTTATATGTGTTGTTTTATTTATTGCAAATGTCCGTTACATGTTTAATTTTTGTTGCTTCAGGTAAATTCTACCTCGTAGATGTCGGCTATCCTAACGCAGTTGGATACCTTGCTCCGTATAAAGGCCAGCGCTATCACCAAGAGGAATTCAGGCGAGGCCTCCGCCCGATAAATAACGACCGTGAGTACTTCAACAGGGCTCATTCGTCACTCCGTAGCGTTATCGAGCGCACTTTTGGAGTGTGGAAGAAAAGGTTCCGAATTTTGGAGAATATGCCAATGTACTCACCCTGGACACAAGTTCAAATTATTCTATCGTCCATGGCTATCCACAATTTTATTCGACGTGACGCCCCGAATGAAAGGATGTTCGTGAACGCAATCAATCCGGATGAGTATGTTTTCCGAGACTTGGAAGATGAGGACCCCGAACGACTAGATCGTGAGGATGACCCTGCATCGGCATCGGGAGAGGGAGTGCCAATCCATGACCATGAGCCTGCTATGGATGATATGAGAAACAACATCAAGACACAGTTGAGGAGGTTGAGGAGGAGGTCGAACACTAGGAGGTAAGCTGTTGTTTCGGTGCAAGTGTCCGTTTGTGAAGCGTTTAAAAGTGTGGCGTACGTTTCGAATAATGTTGGTTGTTATTTGTCTTTGGGTATGAGTTTCGTCTAATGGGACACAGTTGGGTATGAGTTTGGCGTGGATTGATTAATGGTAGTATTTTTGTGGTGGGGACATGGGAATGCCACAACCTATATGTATGATTTCTGGATTATGGTGTTTTTCGTAGCAATGTTGGACTTCTTTATGTAGAACTATTTTCGTAATGTCGTTGTAATGAACTTTCTTTGCGTTCCACCGATAAAAGAAAGTTGTGGTTTGAATAATTTTAACCTGTTTGGTATGTACTGACCTTGCTTGGTAAAGGGAAAAATGGACGCCTTAATTAATTGAAATTCCGTAATTACGAAGCCTAATAATACAAACGGTGTTTTTCGTTGATGACAAGTAGGTTCTGGGTTTTATATCTGGAGTAGTATTGTAATGGTGAATTTCGGGACAAAAAAATATTTGCAGCCATATGTATGAAACAAAAAGCCAACCACAAATACGGTAAAAAAAGGAAAATCTCATACACCGTTTTTTACTCCCTCCGGCCCAGGGTGGATGTTCATTTTTTATACTCGTGCCGATTTCGGGGTCCTTTCGGTGGAAAAACGTTTTTGGTTTTTGTTTTACTTCATAACCATTTTTTTAAAAAAATTGTTAGTTCTACTCTTCTTTGTTAGTGATATCTTGGGTCGTCTCGATGCGAGGAATCGAAAATATATAATTTTATCAACAAAACAAAAAATTTATGTGAATAAAAACAAAATAATCGAAAAAGTGTAAAATTAGTCAATCCCTTACAGTGAATTTGAATCTCCAAAAGTATACAATATAGATGTCGGTTGTTTGTGTTGGACGAGTTCTATAATAGAAAGTGTTCACAATTAAAAAAAAAAAAAGTATACATTTGAATACATAACAATCGAAAATTTGCACGACTTTAAAAAAAATGGAAATCCAAAACGGAGGGAGTACCGAAGCGGGCGTAAAAAAATTGAACAAAAAAAATGCACGCATCGACGGTAAACATTTGTTCGGTGTGTTGACGCATGAGATGTGCTCTTGAAAGATGTGGTTGGCTAATACTCCCTTGAAAGGGCAGTATGGTCATTTCGTGTTGCACAGTAACGGGTCCTGTTTGCATCAGTGGGAAAAACCAAAGAGTAAATCACCTAGACACCCCCTATATTATACCTCTTTTACCCAGACACCCCCTGAACTAAATTAACCTACGACGACACCCCCTGTATTATTGAAAAGGTTTAAAAACGCAAACTCCGTTAAAAATGACTATGGAAAGACATTTATACCCCTCGGTTAATCGGAGTGTGTCACGCCCTCAATTTCAATAAGCCAAAATACAATTAAAATCCACGTAGGATCGATCAAAGTCAAACAGTTTTCCATAAAAGTCAAAGTACAATAAGCTTCTGCTCAAGGATACCCGTACCCATGTAAAATAACAAAGGTTTTAAAGTTATTACATAAGTTGAAATAGTCAAAAAGCTTGGACAAATTAAAGTTACAGGATCATCTTCCAAAAATGTACTTAGTATGAAGATGAGAAAATAACTTCATGATCATAAAATCTTCATGACATGCATTCGCACTCCAAACATTTGATCTCATACTCCATGCCGTGTACCTGAGAAGGATAGGGTGAGCTCACTAGCTCGTAGGAAACCTTTCTACCAACACTAAGGGTATAGAGAATGAAAGATGCACATGAAGATATGATACACATGAATGAGTAAGCTAAGATGGACCAAGATAAATCAACTCGATGACAGAGTGTCTAGGAGATGCCTCAAAGATCTAATGAAACCAGAATGTCCATAAGTTTCCTCATAACCATTACATTTCACGTCATGGGTTCAGTCCCTTCAAAACATAGTCATATACACAAACATTTCATTTCACAATACTTCACCAATACCCAAAACATCTAAAATAACCCAAGTGTCCTTTACATTTATCACATACATCTTATTCCTTTTAATCATTCGTTTATTCTCCGGGCATGCCATATAGGCCCCGTGTCACTCCGGGCATACCATTAAAGGCCCCGTGTCACTCCGGGCATACCCTTTCAGGCTCCGTGTCACTCCGGGCATACCCTTTCGGGCCCCGTGTCACTCCGGGCATACCCTTTCGGGCCCCGTGTCACATATTTCACATTTACATTTCCACTTATTAATTTATACATTCAACTTAGTGCTCAAAGCCAATTCACTTATCACAATACCCTTTCACAAGTGTCCAAAATATTCACACAATCATCTTTGTTCAAAAACTCAAAATGTGTCGGCGATGGTCAAGTTAACACATGTCCAAGTGCGTGAGAAACCAAGACAACCAAGACAAAGCATAAAATGCACCATGATATGATACCGAACCTTAGAGGTCAATTCAAGAAGCTTTGAAAGGACCAATGAGGGCCCGGAGCAATGGAACATGAAAATGGAGTTATAAATCTCAAGAAAATATGACACGCTGATAGTAAAAAGCACGTATCTCTCAAAATACAAAGGCTATGAATATGCGATCAATTGGGTTTGAAAGTAGACTCATAGAGCTTTCCAATGGTTCAAGAATCACCTCAATCGGAGTTCGGACGAAGCCGGGACGTGCCCGCGAAATTGGTTCAATAATCTGCCTGAACAAGAGGAGTTTGGATCGATCCGAAGGTGTTTGGATCGATCCAAAATGATCCGGGAGCCAACAGAAGGTTTCGGATCGATCCGAACAAATTTTGGATCGATCCAAAATGGTTCAAAACACCATCAGACTGTTTTGGATCGATCCAACTTATGTTTGGATCGATCCAAACGGGTTTCGAGTGAAATTTTGACAGCTTGTTCAAAATGAATGGGGCTTCAATCCAAGGCAAAAATGGAGGTTCCAAAGCACAACAAAGCATCATTTTAGCATGTCTCAACACCCAATCAAAGACCAATCCAACAAATTATGGAGAATCAAGATTACACAAGCTCAACCCAATTTCCATGGAGGTATGAAAGTTAAGTAGAAAATCAAGGAGAGATATGAACATTATGCATTAATTCAAACCATATACACTTAGAGGAGGTAGAAATGGGTTCCCTACCTCAATGATTTAGCTTGAAAAATCTCCAAGAAGCAAAACCCACACTCAAGCTTTCAACTCCAAGTGAAATTCTTCAAACATCAGGATGAAATGAGCATACCAATGCGTAGAGCACGAGATTTGGAGAAGCTTTTGTGAAGGGACTAAGTTTGGAGCTTAGGATTTGGCTTGATTTATGAAGAGAGAAGTTGGAGAGCTATGGAGGAGGGAGAGAGAGTGTCGGCTGGGGTTGGGGGAGGATGATGAACATTTTCTCCCTCTTCTCTCACCACACACACTTATAACACATGACATAATTACACCCCAAGTCCAAATGTGGCTTGTGTAATTCAAATACACCCAAATCAACTTATGCATCACCCAAAATCCAACACTTAGTCAATCTTAACACTTTACACAATTCCTTACATTAACCCATTGTTATTTCAAAGAATTATTTAAAAACACGGGTCCTTACAGAGTGAGAAATGATACGTTTAAAACAAAAGGCATTGGTACTGGTACTGTTGCGAAAGTAGATTTATGTTGCACGAGGACCCACTAATTAACTGAAGCAAAAAAAAAAAAAAAAAAAGCAAAATTCCCAAACCCAGTCGACCCAGTCGTCTCCCTCACCCCACCCCCATACGAGAGATGGAGAAAGGCGAGCGCCCACCACGACCGGCGAGCACCCACCACGACCGGCAACATCGTTCATTTGTATTGCCGTTCATCCCTCACCCATGATTCAAGCGTTATTTTTTCCACAACCAACCCGGTCGATGCTGAAAATCCAACCTTGAGGGTAGAATCTCCATTAGGTCTAGTTCGTGAACAAGACTGGAATTAGAGTTTCCCCCGTAAGACCAAAACACAATCAAATTCTTTGTACTGGCATTGTAAGTAATCAAAGCATCACATGTTTCTCCACTATGCAAGCTAGCACTCCAGGGAGTCGTAATGATCGAACCAATCGAGTTGCTGTTGATCCCGATATGCTCAACCACCACCATTTGGTTTTCTGCTGAATTCCAAGTTGTGGCGATGGAAAGGGGAGCCTAGGAACTTGCCAAACGAGTATGGTGGGATTTGGAAGCCGACCGGAGTGAGGAAGAATGCGAGTCCGTAGCTATAGGCGTACATGGGTGCCCTTAGGGTGTCAATAGTGAAGGAGAAATTGGTGGTAAAGTCAGACAGAGCTCCAGTTTTGGAGTCCCATAACTGAACCTTCTGTGCGTATGTTGCCCCTCATGGAGAAAACAACACTGTTTGTCCTCCATCAATACCGTCGACGTCAACCCACCTCTGCCACCATCGTCGGATATACCCAGTAAATCTCTCTCTCACAATCCTAGATCTAGATCTGGATTATGCTTCTTCTAGTAACTCACGGCCGGCAATACAGACGGTGACGGATGAACGGCGTGGTGGTGGGTACTTGCCGTCATGGCGGGTGCTCGCCCATCTCCATCTCTCGAATGGGGGTGGGGTGGGGTGGGGTGAGGGAGATGACTGGGTTTTGGAATTTTTTTTTTTAATTGGAGGGGAGGGAAGGTAATATACGTATTAGTATGGTACACGTATAATACACAATAATATACGTATTCATATGGTACACGTATAATATACATATAATATAAGGGCGAGGGCAAATTTGGAAGAAAAGTATGTATTTCGCAAAAAAAATTAACAGAATTGGACGGATTACTAACAGAAGGGGTGTCGGGGATAACGTTAAATAGATGAGGGGGTGTCGTCGTAGGTTAATTTAATTCAGGGGGTGTCTGGGTAAAAGAGGTATAATATAGGGGGTGTCTAGGTGATTTACTCAAAACCAAATGATTCAGCCAAATCAGTTTTTTGGTTTAAAGGTCAAAAAACCAAAAAACCAAGTTTTTTTTTTAGCCAAACCACCCCCTAACCTCGGGTAATAGCCCCCTCTCTCGTCCTCTGGTAACACCTTCGGCTATTTTCATCGCGAAGAAAATTATTACAAAAATTAGTTACTACTCAATCATTACTGACTTTCGAAATTTAAGAGGCGTCCTTCACATTTGATATATTGTTAATGCATTGAGAAACTTTTAGTTATTTTTATTTGTTAAGAGCACTTAGATGTCATGTTTTGAATTAGATACTTTTTAAACATTTAATTGCTTTAGATTGTTGAACATTAAAATTTCAAAATTTTGTTATTCATGTTAAGGGCCCTCGTGTCTAAAGTATTTAAATTCTTAGCCTAGTTTAAACATATGTAAGAACTTCGATTAACTTTTTTTGGTCATAAATGTATCCATAATTAGTATTAATTTTAATACATAATTCGCACATTCATAGCTCAATTTTTTTTGGTTAGATTTTTTTTTCTTCAAACAATAGTCTAAACGTGTCGAAGTTAATTTAATTGTCAAAAACATATTATGGATATTAACAGAACTAATTTTTTGCTTAAGTATAACTCGTTCAAGTTAATTCGGTGATTGAATGATTACCCTGCTAAACAATTCTAAGGCCCTTAGATATCGATTTGGTAGATTTAAGAACTAAATAGATAGATAGATTAAAGGCAAGTAATAAAAAAGATTATAAGGCTTGGTTTGGCGGTTTGGCCTTGTAAGGGCATGTTTGTGATAGCTGTGGATATAACTTTCATATACTAACTTTAGATTATGCTTCATATTACTGTGGACGCTGCCACGGGACCCTCGACTTCGCTGATTTGCGGAAAATAACTTGAGAAACCATTTTTTATACAAATAAGACTTCCGTGCCATATTTAGAAAAAGGCTTTGGTCATTTTTAAAATGATTCTTGGGTTCAGAGCCAGGCTACGAGAGGGGAAATGTTTTACGGCACACCTCTCGCCTGATATAAAATCGGTCTCTACTTTAACATTCGTGTGATTTTATAAAATATTTTATAATGAAATTTTATTCACATAATAAGCAAATAAGATACATAAATGATGATCTAAGACAATAAAATATAATAGAATAACTTTAAACAATAAAATGCAACAAAAACAACTTAAAATCGAAATCACTTAAATAAATTCTAATTAAAAAAAAACTGGGGTGCCCTAAATAAAGGGAACTAGGGCGACCTAGTTAAATTAATTTCTAAAATTCATTTTCTCCCCTTTTTTTGATTCTGACATTTTTGAAAAACAATTTTTGAAGTGTTTTCTTTTTTTAATGAAAATCATGCTTTGAATGGGAAGATTATTATTATTTTCAAATAAAAGAATGTTTAAAATAAGTTATTTAAAATTTTGGGGAAAATAAATTATAGAAACTGTAAATTTATTTAAGTGATAGAAAAGGATAATTTTTTAGAGAAAATTAGTCATAAATGCACTATATTTTGCCTTTTTTAAAGGGAAGGACAAGGTACTTTTGCAATCAAACATAAAGACAAGGTACTTTTGCAATCAAACATAAAGACATGGTTTTTATTATTCATTTAACAAAAGGACTAAACACACACTCTCTCTTTATTTTTGACATAAACACCCTTTATGGATTCAAATTCATCTAAAACTCTTTGTATCCGGTATCTCTTAAGGCTAACGATTATATGTGGTTGTAAAAGTCCTGTTTTCGTGTATTTCATTGTTGGAAAATTTAAAAGTCTTATTCGTTATTGTTACTTTTCCTAAAAAATGGCAACATTACTAATTTCTGTTGGCACGAATTTCACAAATTTTGCTTTGTCATGCATACCGTCGAATCTGCATTGAAAAATGAGGTGAGTTAAAAATGAATGATCATCATACCTTAAAAGCATGCCAAAATGACACCAAAATATACCAATGCAATAATATTACAGTTTTTTCTTAAGAAAAAAATATTGACAGCATCAAAAAAATATGTAAATTGCTTAGATCTATGGGTTAGTGACCAATGAGGCTTCCAATTATCCGACTTTGGTTTGATAGCTTTAATTTTGAGAAATAGGTTGTTGTGGTGGGTTTTTTTTTTTAAATTTTCAGTACGAAATTTAAAAGTTTAAAAATTAGTGACATTTTTTATCGCGTGGAAGTGTTTGGACGGAGGTGGGGTGCTAGTAGTCGAAGGTAGAAGCTGATTTTTTTTTAATTTTCTGTACAAAATTAGAAATTTTAAAAATTAGTGAAATCTCACTAATTTTTTGGACCGCCGGAATTGATCGGCCGGAGGTGGGGTAGTGGTCGGTGGGAGGTAGGAGTTGATTTTTTTGAATTTGCTGTACGAAATTAGAACTTTTAAAATTAGTGAAATGCACTAATTTTTTGGGTCGCCGGAAGTGGTCGGCCATGGGTCGGGTGGTGGTCAGCCAAGAGGCAGGAGTTGATTTTTTTGAATTTTCTGTATGAAATTAGAGCTTTTAAAAATTAGTGAAATCTTACTAATTTTTTGAGCAGCTGGAATTGGTCGGCTAGAGGTGGGGTGGTGGTCAGCGGAGGTAAGAGTTGATTTTTTTTTTATTGAATTTGTGTATGAAATTAGAACTTTTAAAAATTAGTGACATCTCACTAATTTTTTTGGTTATCGGAAGTGATCGGCCAGAAGTGGGGTGGTGGTCGGCCGGAGGTGGGGTGGTGATTTTTTTGAATTTTATTCTCGAAATTAGAATTTTTAAAAATTAGTGACATCTCACTAATTTTATTGGTCGCCAAAAGTGGTCGGCTAAAGGTGGGGTGGTGTTTGGCCAGAGGTGGGGTGGGGATTTTTTTGAATTTTATTTTTGAAATTAGAATTTTTAAAAATTAGTGACAGCTCACTAATTTTTTTGGTCGCCGGAAGTGGTCGGCCAGAGGTGGGGTGGTTGTCGGCCGGAGGTGGGACGGAGATTTTTTTGAATTTTACGTTTGAAATTACAATTTTTAAAAATTAGTGACATCTCACTAATTTTCTTGGTCGCCGGAAGTGGTCGCCAAAGGTGGGGTCGTAGTCGGCCGGAGGTAGGGTGAAGATTTTTTTGAATTTTATATTCGAATTTAGAATTTGCAAAAATTAGTAACATCTAACTAATTTTTTTTTGTCTTTATGTTCGATTGCAAAAGTTCCTTGTCCTTCCCTTTAAAAACATCAAATGTTTTTTGTTTTTATGTTCAATTGCAAAAGTTCCTTGTCCTTCCCTTTAAAAATGTCAAATGTTTTGGATTTTTGGCTAAGTGGCCCAATTTTTTACCCTATTTTTATTGGAAAAACAATTTAACTTTTAAAACAAGAAAATTGCCAAAAAATAGAGAACTGGGGCTCCCTAATTTGGGCATAACTAGGGTGCCCTAGTTGGTTTATTTTTGGAAAATTTCATGATAATTTGATAAAAATAAATTTCATTCCTCATTTGGCACATTTCCAGTATATTTTATTGGGATGTGAAGTTGAGGAATTTTCCCTCAAGATTCAACTTAATTTTTACCTTAAAAATGGACCTCTGAAATGCACCTTTTGGACGTATTGGCAAGTGATGGACAATCTGTGGGTATTTACTGGTTGTAGAGCCTTGTTGAGGTACTGAATCAATTTGATATCACAGTGGCTAAAGGTTTTTGGAAGTATTTTTTAGATTATAGTGGAATTTTGGAGTATTTTTGGTAGATTTTTGGTATGAAAGTGACTGAAATTTTGAAGGTGGTAATGGGAGGATTATGACAGTAGAAATGAAGTGAGAGTGTAACAAGGGAATGAAAGTATGGTGATGGAGGTGGTTTGTAACAGTAGCTTAGGAATGGAAATTAGGATGATGGTGAGGATAGTTTGTAATAGCAGCTTACGAAAAACAAGTTGCAGTAAGAGGAGAAGAAGAATAACAGCAAGAGAATAGAGTGGTAATCTGTGTCTATGAAATTTACGTGCAAGAACCTATTTATAGGCTTGGAAAAGGGCAATTGAGGTGCCTTGGTTAGGATAGACACACTCCCTGGTCTTACACTGAATTGTATAAGCAAAGTAAACAGCATGATGTGATTCTCCTGCAGGTTGAATCATGATTTTGTGGAACTGGGGCGCCCAATTGCTAAGAAGTAAGGGGGCCCTGGTTTGGCTTCAACTAGGGCGCCCTAGTTCAAGCTGAATTGGGATGCCTTGGTTTTATGCTGAACTGGGTTGCCTTGGTTCATGCTGAATTGGGGTGCCTTGGTTCAAGCTGAACTGGAGTGCCTTGGTTTAGGTTGAACTGGGGTGCATATATTGGTTCAGAATTTTGGTGATTTAGGCTATGGAAGAATTTTGTGCAAGTGCATCCCAAGATCATTTTTATGGTTTAATTGTTGATTCATCCTCATCATCGGGCAAGCCAACGGGCCATAATCCGAGTTTTTGAGTAGTGCAAATTGAGGTGTCTACGTACAATTACATATTTTATTAGAAGTAGATAAACATATTTTCCATAATTGTGAAATTATGATTAAATTGCAATAAAAGCTGGTATTGTTTATTTCAACAAGCTGAAAAATGAGCATTTGTAGAACTTCAAACCTAAAATTATGTCCAAAATGCTTCAAAAGCTACCCAAATCTAACTTTCTGAATTTTTGAATTTACTTACTTCAAAATTCGAAAAATTCGAAAATATGTTATCTGGATTTTTGGTAAACACTCCGAATTGACTTTGAAAAGTTAGAATTTCAAAATTTGTCAAAATAATTTTCCGTAAACTCCCACTGATTAAGTCAAGTGAATTTTTTATGGCACCATTAAAAAAGCTAACAAAAATTCTCTTCTGTTTGGAGAATGTAAACACAATAAAATAGAGCATCTATGAGAGCACGGCAAGCCAGTAACGTGCCCCACCAAGATCATGTCCAAGCAAATCGCACATTGATTAGCAGAAGATTGAAGGTTGTCGTGGTCAATAGTCACTTCCCCCTGGGCTTCAACAACAGATGATTCTCTGGTGGATTCGGTATTATTATTGTAACCATTGTCTGGCCCCTATAGAGCCACTCAACGCCTTGGCAATTGCGTCGTCCTCACTCTCACCGGGACTTTGCCGTGTAATGATCTCAATATCCACGACAAGAGGTAGTACTGCACCGTGCACATTCTTTGGATCATTCACCATGGAGTGGACAAACTTGAGCATCTCATCTTTGATTGATTCCCCGACACTCAGGGAGATCTCGAAAAAGCATACCAAAATCCGTCTCCACGCTACTGCTTCTGCCTAGGTATTGAGCCCGACGCCAGAACCATAATAGGTCATATGAGTCCAGCAGTACTTCTTCAAGTACATCTTTGCCGCCGCCATTAACAAGTTTCTCGAGTTTATAGTAAAACCAAAATTTGATCCAAAAGCCATCATACGCTACCTCGTCGTGAAGGAATACACGGGCGGGGATAATGCTTTCATCCTGCCTACAACTATAAGAATACCTATATGATGGTGGTGGTGCAACTGCAGCAGCAGCAGCAGCCATATCGATATGGCGATGGTGTTGCAGTTATGGATGGACTCGTATCTAATTCGAAACGAAATCCAAAATTGAGGAGCAGGGAAGAAGAAAGGAAGCCGGAACGAAGAATCCCAGATTGCCCAATTACACTGCTTTTTCTATCCCAATGTCAGCGAAGCTAGGGCCAGTCAAAACCCAAAGTGACATTATTCCTATTCAGTCCCAGTCCTAGTCCTATTTGGTTTAGGGCTCCTTTGATTCATGGAGTCCTATTCCTATTCAGTTCCAGTCCTAGTCCTATTCACTCGGCAAGAGGTGAGGGCTACTCACAATCTAACTCGATGTCGCTTTTGTAATGGACTAACTTGATTGATATAATAGGGTTGCTGATAGTGCCAAAACCCAGTTTGTTCTTGCCAAAACTCTTTCATTCCTTGATTAAATTGCCCTCATCTCTCTCTTCCCCACAAACCCACCTCATCCTCCACATCTCTCTTTCCTTCCCCTGTAATTTTTTTTCCCGTGCACAGTCAGCTCATCGCCATTCACGACCACCATCCTTTTTCTTTGGCTGAATTCTTCGTCATGAACCCTGGTACTCCTTCACAAACATCAAGTGAGTTTCTAACATTATTATTCAAAAGCAAAACCTATCAAGTCTTGCAAACAAATAATCATATTTGTGATTTGCAAATAAATATCTTCATATGGGGATGCCCACATGAAATACTAAATCGCACAAATACCAATTTTTAACAATTCTAAATTACTAAATCGCACGGATACCAATTTTTAAATAATTCTAAATGTTGAATGAACTAGAATACGTATAAATAGGATATCGATTATCTATAAATTAAATGTAACTTATGTATTTTTATCCAGACAGATATACAAGGATTCTGTAAAACAAATATATAAAGAGATTGAGACAGAGGCTTCTATGTTTCAATTGGAGCACCAAAAATTCGAATGATGAATCAAGAAGAAATACAAATAAATTCAAAAATCATACAACGTGTTCATGCTTAAATTTTCAAAATTTGTACGCACTTGTGCACATTGAAACCCGTGGAGGTTAGATTGGATGCAAGGAAACAATCTAGGGTTTCATTGGGTAGATGGATGAGGAAAGAATACGCTTTTGATGCAGGAAAATATATAATGTGCCCTGTGGCTATCTTGGCTTTTTTATTAAATTAAACAAGCGTCGCTAATTTATACTCTGTTTGAAAGAGGAAAAAAAGTGTGAAATACTCCTAAGAGGGAGTTCGAGAGAATAATTAGAGTCATCTCTGTTCGAGTTTTTCTTAGGTTTACGGTGGTGCTGAATGGTGGTGAGCCGACCGTGCACGGGAAAAAAAAATGTATTACATGTAAAGAAAGGAGAGATGGGGAAGATGGAGGTGGGTTTGGGGGAAAGTGAGAGATGAGGGGCAATTCAGTCAAAGAATAAAAGAGTTTTGGCAGGAACAAAATGAGTTTTGGCATGAACAAAAGGGGTTTTGGCATTATCAGTAGCCTATATGTATTCTATGTTTATGGTTCAAAAAAAAAAAGGTGAATTTTTTATATCTTTATTACTATTGTCATTTATTTGTTTCGTGTCAAATTTTTTTTCCTATTACTATTGTCGGGACGAACCAATAAAATTTAACATGAAAAAAAAAAACTGCTTATCTCGAGTGTACAGAAAGTTCATGTACATAAAATGTATAGACATCGTACGGGCCCACTTTTGAATCTCTAGAAATGATCCGAACCGGTTATTAATCTTAAAATAATTTTTTGATTGGATCGCGAAAAATTAGCTCAATTCGATATGCATATTTAGTTTATCAAAATGAAACAAGGGAAGATCAACCAAATATGCATATCGAATGGAGCTAATTTTTCGCAGGACTAATCAGAAAATTATTTTTAAGATTAATGAGCTCCCATTGTGTTCTGTACATTTTTTATTCCTAAAAATCTGTACCCCTAATCGGGTCCACAAACAATTGCGAGGTCGGCAAATCGTACTCGAATCAAATCAAAAACCCCCGGAAACCATCCCCTCTCTCTCTCTCTCTCTCTCATCACTCCAAAAGGGGGAGAGAGATAAACCCAGGAGGACCAGAGACCCAACCACTCCAGCCCTTCCTCCCACCAAAAACCTAACTACCATTCTCAATTCATCCAAACAAGAACAAAATCGAACCAAAAAATGTCTCACATGGTTTTTCAAGCGGCCCAAACCATCCCCTCAATCATCCCAACCCCCAAAACCCTAATTCATAGACGTGTACTCACAATTCACACCCCTGCTCACTGGTCACCGCCTTCTTCTTCCTTCAAATCTTACAAGGCTTTGGTCCTTAGGGCTTTGTTGGCACCGGCGCCGGTTGACGGAGACGTTAAGGTTGGATTGGAAAGGTGTCTTAGAGCACCAACGGCTGCGGGGTTTGATTCACCGTCTACGTCGTCGGCGGCTGTGACTTGCGGTCCGGGTGATAAGGGGAAGTCTGGCGGAGGTGGTGGTGGAGGAGGTGGTTCGGCGACGCTGGAGAGACCGAAGGCCGATTCAGCGAAGAAGAAGAAGAAGAAGGGAGCAAATTTCGTTCCTGAGGTTGTGTTTTTTGCTTTGCCTTGTCACGTTCGTTCTGCGCTGGCGCTTTCTGCTCTCGCGAAATTTAGTATATTGTAATGTTTTATTTCTGTACTCGGTCCGTCCCCACCGAAAAGATTGTCGAAAAGCTCGGAATAATGCATTTTTATCTCGAAAAATTCAAACTCACTCCTTGATTGGACAATCTTTTTTGGAATGGAGTTAGTAATTCGGAGTTAATTTGGAATTTTTTGAATGACTTTTTTATGCTTACCGCATTATGCGAGTTGGGTTTTTTCTTTCCAAAAATTCGTTCATTTGGAGTTCTAGTGCACAATCCGGAATTGAGATAAATAATTTTCACTTACAAATGAAGCTAATGATTTTTTCCCCTTTTTAAGTGAAACTAATATCAATGCTCAATTTTTTGTTCAGAACATGTTGTCTTTGATTTTTATGAGCAACTAAATGGAGCAATAGGGAATTGTTAGTTAAAGAAGCTTTTATGCTCGCATTCCAGTTGCCCATGCGCATTATGAGACATAGATTTTCCCTTTCTGAAAATTTGTTGGCATTTGGAGTTCTATTTGCACAATCCGGACTTCAGATGAATTATTTTCACTTCAAATGAACCTGATGGTTTTTCCCCTTTTGGGGGGCTATCAATGTCAATGTGCATTCGTTCATTTTTATGAGCAACTAATGGAGCATAAGGAACTGTTAGTTAAGAATTAGTTTCCTAGGCTATGTCATTCATTTCTGCTTAATATGTACAGCAGTGGACCGTGCTTTCTTTGTCACACATGGTTGAACGAACTACTGTGAACAGTATTCCGGTCATTGTTATCTCTTTTTGCAGTTATTGTGTGTGGGTGTGTGTGTGTGTGTGTTTGGATGTTATGCCTTTTTCATGCTTAGACTCTAAACTTCTGGAGTCTGGACAGCCGGTTCCAAGCCGGGAATAGGTAGCTCATAGCTGACAGCCAACACTTAAAATACCATGTTGGAACCTTGCCCCCGTTGATTGGGACGTAAGGCTCGGTTTGGTTTGGTTTGTGGATTGAATTTGCTTCAAGAATGAAACTTGGAAGACAAACTTGGTTGATTTTGTTCTTTTGGGTGCAAAGAGTAAAGAGTTGATAGTGCCTCAGCATCTAGATTCCATTCTTTACTTTCTTCATCTCTCTAGCTTTTCAGCTGGTGGATATGTTCTCAATTGTATGACAACATCCAACTCCTTTGCATAACATATGGGTTATTGTAGGTTAAAATCTTATGCTAAGGTTAGCCCTTCCTACATTAAATGAAATTTATCCACATTTTGGTTTGTTTATCCGAATGTTATGTTATCTTAATCAATCTTCAATTGTGGCTGATATTTTGTGGTGTTGCAGACTGACACTGGAGGCGGTAGCGACGATGGCGGAAAGCATCTCACTCATGGTGGTGGTGATGGAGGCGATGACGATTCCGATGATGATGATTACTTTGACGACTTTGATGAGGGGGATGAGGGACATGAAGGTTGGGTGTTTAGGAGACGGTTTGTTCTTGCAGAGGTTAGTATACACTGGGCACAGAAATGCGGATGTTTTTCTTTTATTTTTTTTGTTGTCAAATGTTTCTCTAGTGCTTTGAGGTCTGTATTGATTTTGTTGTATTGTTGGCAGCTTTTTGACCGAAGATTTGTTGATGCGGTATTGAGTGAATGGCAGAGGACATTGATGGATTTGCCTGCAGGGATGATAGAGGCATATAAAGAGGTGAGGTGCTTTTCCTGTTATTTGCGTATGCTGCAGAATTCTAAGGTTTGATTCTGACAGGGACAAATGTAATTGGGGGCCCAAGGGTGGAAATTTGTCATAACTCATAACTATCCAAGTGCCCTTATGTTTATGGAAATTTTACAAGTTAAATCCCTTTTAACATTCTTGAAAACTTCTGTCGATTGACCTTCTATACTATGGGCATTCTAGATAAACATTAAACGACCTCACCTCTATCAAGTACATAACAACATCAAGTCTAAGCATAGTTATGTAAATGCTAGTCATAGATATTGCTCTGTGCACTTTTTCAATTCTTAATATCGTTGAGGCAGATTTTTATTGAGATAAATTAGATTAGCCAATGAATTGACTGATGTTCAAAAAAAAAAAAAACACTGGAATTGGAATTTTTTTTTTTTTTTTTTTGGTAATTTGATTCATGACTCTTGTAGAACATATTATTAAAACTTTTTAGAAACTAGTAACTTTTATGGTTTCCTACACTTCACTTGGCCTCTAAAAGTACATTTCTTATGCATGTTGTTGACCCCAGGGTCTGGTCAGCTCTGCTCAAATGGTGAAGTTTTTAGCAATAAACGCCAGGCCAACCACTGCTAGGTTTATTTCTCGGGCACTTCCAGAAGCAATATATGGGGAATTCATTGGCCGGTAAGTTGAGTAAACAGCTTCTTCGGCAAACAAATTGCTTCTTCATATCCTTTTTTGTGGTATTCTCGATTGAAAATTGTTTACAAATTATGAGATTCTCCATTGAAACTATGTTCAAGTCACATCTTCCGATCCTCTTAATCATATATGCACTATCTTGCCAAATTTTATTTTTCAGTATTTTGTTTCAAGAAGCTTCTTTTTTTTGGATGGTAATCAAGTCATCAAGGTAGTCTCAGTTTATTTTCAATCTTTTGTCTTAGTGCTTAAAACTTAAGCTGAGACGTCACTTCTAAGCTGTCCGTCCAAGAGTTCGAGATTAGTTAAAAGTGAAAACATAATTTATATTTAAAGGCTATGTTGAGGCATGCATCAAGGCTAGGTTATTGGAAATTTCCTCGATGCCCGTGAATTTGTGCCTTACCCCAAAATCCTATGCCCTGACTGCGTGCATTGGCCGAAGGTGCACAATTTTAGACATTTCGCGTAAGTTGTACACTTTCTCGGAACAACATTGCTTATAAATCTTCGCACTCTCACCCTCTCTCAATCCTCTCAACATGTCAATCTGCTTGAAATGAGAGAGCACCTCATTGGGTAATGTAGTTTTTTCAAAAATTTGTTTTGACTTGTATTAATATATAATAGGTTTATGGGAGCTTTCATAACTTTTGCTTAGCATTTGTATCACTCTTTTTTTTTTCTTTTTACTTTTTGTATAATACTATATGTTTATCAAATTTAAAATTTATAATCTAAATGGTTACGCCTCAATGCCTTGCCTCGTGAGGAATAAAGCACCTCGCATTGTCCATTTGCCTTTAAATACATTGATTTGAATGGAAGACTTATGTTGTGTTCCCAGTTTTAAAAAATTAGTTTGCACCTGTCCCTGCATATGAAAAGTTGCTGCCTCATGACAGTGTCATAGCTTTATGTCACTGCATAGAAAGATAGACAAGGGCATATCTCCCTTGAAAATTTAGAGCTGTCTTGATCCATAGATATGTCATAGCTTTATGGACCTAGTAATAAAATGTTGCTGACTTCGTGTTTTTAAGGGAGACATGGTCTTGCTTATCTTGCTTCTCCTTTTCGTTTTCTTGGAGAGGTCAGAAGTGTTCCATTTGTTCTATTTTCTGTGAGATTACCCTAATATGTCCTGACCAGTATACTTGGAAGAAGATAACAAGCACCATGAGCTGTAATAGAATGTAAAGTGAAGTAATGAATTGTGCCCCAAAGGAAATTGAAGGAGTTGTATTACATCTTTTCATAAGGACTTGGTATAGAGTTTCGGCAGAATGAAGGTCATTGAGAAATTTAGTTGTCATATAATGCTTTTGGTCCCTTTTGAAAGTGGTAGCCAAATTCTGTCATTCCGGGTGCTGTGTCCCTTGTTTGTAGCAGTGTTTAGGAAGAACTACTTCTTCAACCACAGTTGAATTTTGCACCTTTTTTGGATTCTGAATTCGTTTGAATAAATATGGTATGGATATGAGACAAACATTCATTTTTGCTTCTCTTAATGCCAATGGTATGTAATTTGGAACCCTTGGTGCCTTTTTTGAGTAATCTTTAAATCGAAAATGAGTCGAATGATGAGATGTCAAAGGAGGAGGGGGTTTGTCTCTCTTGGCATTGCTACACTTTGACATATTACATAAGGGCATCCACAGTGGGCTCCCTAAAAATGGCTCCTAAGGTGTACAAATGAGCCTAATTGGGGTCCATTTAACACTCCTAGACTTTGCTAAATATAGAGAGCATACTTGCACCCAATGGACTAGCAAGAAAATTTTCTATTTTGTGAAGAAAGTAATCAAAAAAGTGTGGGTCCCATAAAAAAAAGGATTAAAAGGGCTTGGGTCTCACTTGGAGCTAGCTACAAGACTAGTTAGATTTAGCTAATGAGTTAGGAGCCATGCTTAGGAGCCACCATTGGGAGCTTGTATTGGGAGCCCATTGAAGACCATAATTGATCAAATGGTTTGCTAAATTTTAGGAGCCTCACCTAGGAGTCATTTTAAGAGTCCACTGTGGATGCCCTAAGGTCCATAGCTTGTTGGCATCATTAGCGACGTGGAAATATATTTCATCGTTTCAGCTATCAAATGCTAATTGCTTTAACTTTAAGTGCATACTGAAGTTACTGTCATGCCCTGTAAAATTACGCATAAATAGAAATATTAAAACTAACCAATATTTTCTTTTTTTAAAAAAAAAAAAGGGACAAGAAGTATCCCAAAAATTAGCAATTTTCAAGCCACAACCAAACCTGTTTATAGATAAAACATTATAAATAAAAGGATACCCATCAATAATCCCATACCAATAAAATGCTACATTGCCAATATAATAATCATAAGGTGCAAAGAGTATGCCTCACTTAAGTACAATAGTTCCAAGCGTCACTACTTAGAATTAATACAATCTCAAAATTAAGTGTGTCATAACTTAAAGCTCTCTTACAAACCAAAATAAAAGTTTACAAGTTTCATGGCCTCATTGGCCTCACAAGTCAAAAAAAATATACAACTAGGCAATTAGGCTCTCAAAAGAAATGCTAGAATATATCCAAGGATCCTCAAACCTTCGGATCTACTTCTGAACCTGAAAAATTGGTATCAACAACAACGGGAGCCGAAGCCCATATAGGAAATATGCTAAACAAATGATATGAACTCGTAAAAGGTTGATATACTAAACTATGTAATAACGTAGGTACATAGATAAAATTTCCTTGCATAAATATAGCCCATATTCCTTTTCTTTCAAAACTAAAATTGCAATATACCACCAACCAAGAACAACAAATCAAACTTCAAAGGGTGCGAAACTCAAGAAACTCAATGTGGAAAACAACTCAACGCAATATCTCAAGGTCAATCAAGCCAAAAGTCTCAAGCTTACTCAAAACCGAAGGTCAAGAATCGTCCACCGACCTCACACGCACCCCAGATACTAGACGTGTTCTGACACAAATGCACTTTATGGGCTACCAACTCAAAGGACAAAGCAACCTACCCCGCGCGGGTTTACGGACTTTCACCAACAGTGTCATATTTGACCCGAGCTCTCCGGTAACCCAACTAAATGCCCCCAAACCATAACAAATCTAAATCCTTCCAACTTGCAAGTAACGGCGCTATGGTCCCAAATCAAGTAAACCAATCAACCTCTCAAACATCTATCCAAAAAAACTCCGTCAAAACCATTAATCTCAAATAACCTTAGTCAAGCTAGTTCTAGGGAATATAAACTCAACATATTCAATGCAGGTGGTCATTACAAATACTTGGGAACTAGCAAAATTCCATATCAAATGCTCATTAAATTTAATAGGGTAAGAGAAAAATTGAACTCACAAGCACTAAAAAAGAATACGAGGATCAATTGACAATGATCTAGTCACTTACTACTCAAAATCAACTTCCATGTTCTTTTTAGCAAAATGTAACTCTCAAATCAAGTGAAATTAAAAATATCTAACCCAAACAATATACACACACACACACACACACACAAGTAGTATTGAAATCACCCAATAGAACAATGGTTCTTGCAACACATATGCATTTAGGAACTAGGGAAAGATTTATAGTGGTAATAAACAATAAAAGCTCAATACACATGTATGTCAACACATTACACACTCCTATTTAAACATTTAGCATGGATTCCTACCTCAGAGCAAAACCCCAAATGCTAGGAAACCTAGATCTTAGTAGTAGGATCCTTCTAAAATGGATGTGCTCCCTAGACGGGAGCTCGATTCCGCGCTCCCGAGACAGGAGCTTGACGGGAGCTCGCTTCCATCTAGATGGGAACCCGCTCCTAAATAGGATGGGAGCTTCCACACTAAACTTAAGGAGAAATTCTCACTTCTCTTTCCAAATATATGCAAGGAAGAAGGAAAAGAAAAAAGAAGTAAGAAAGATTTAAGACTCAAACTTTCTCGTCTCATATTCTACTACTTATCTACGTGTTTAATCCATATATTTGGCACAAAAGAATCTATTGGGATGTCATTTCTCACTCATGTTTATACTATAAAACGCTTATGTACGCGCTCCCTTTGCAACTATAAAACATATGTACAATACATATAAATATATATAAGTTTATTCATATATATATTTATTTAGTATTAAATATTCCCTCGCCGCTCCCAACCTAGGGAGCTTCTACATACCCACGCTCCCCCACACCCGCCCCCGCCCCCGTCCCCGCTCCCCTCTTCGTGCAACTAAGACCTAGATGCTCCAAGCTTTGATATTAGTTGTAGCTCACCAAGAATAGCCTTGCCACAAGATTTTTATTTTATTTTAAAAAAAGGATGAAACGGAGGGAGACGTAACCGAGAGAGAGAAAGAGAGAATGTGTGTGTGTTGTTGGGGGGAAATATAGCTGCTGAATTTCACAATGTCCCCCTCCAACTAGGTAGTTATGATGTTCCATCTCCTAATATGTTAAGAATCAATGCATAATGATAGCAGTTGACTCGAAAAGTTTATAACTATAAAATTTAAAAAAAATGCCTGTTACATGTGGGTCCCAAACGCACCTGGTCCATGGTCCACGCACACTGGCCTCTTCAATGAAAAGTAAATGAACAAATTTACACATTTATAGACTTATCTACAACATGGCCCACATAGATAGTATATTAAACTTAGACACATGAATTCAAATCTAAAAATATAAATATATATAAAATACAGGTCTATACAGTTACACTACCTATTGAATATTAATCTTTATTATTCGCTGCTATATGTGCAGGATGATTGCAGATCCTGCGTTTTTGTATAGGCTTTTTCTGGAGCAGACTGCCACCATTGGTTGCTGTGTTTGGTCTGAGTTGAACAATCGCAAGGAGAGGTGGTTAATTTTGCTAGCATTGAAGAAGGGAGTAAAACTCCTGACATTGTACTCATATAATATGATGGCTCTATAACTGTTTGCTGTAACATTGTTGTAGGATTAAGCAGGAATGGGATCTTGCGCTCTTGAATGTTCTAACCGTAACTGCGTGCAATGCTATTGTTGTGTGGTCGCTTGCTCCATGTCGTTCGTATTCGACGGGGCAAATGCTTCCAAACAATGTTTTTGAAAGAAGTTATCCTTGCCGAGAATTTGACTTGGCAAAGAGAATAATTTCTTTTTTCCACAAGGCTTCACATTTGTGTATGGTTGGATTCACTGCCGGTGCAGCACAAGGTGCCATGTCAAATTTCTGTGCCAGTAAAAAGGAGGGAAGGTATGCAACGTTTTCGGGCAATGGTTGTTTTAATATCTTGCATAGATATTGTTTTGTTGAACATCTTTCTCCATTTATTCACTGCCCTTATTTGGCTCGTACACCAATCTTTCTCAAATTGAACTTTGGCTACCATTATGCTTTCTGGCAGGTTATCTGTTTCAATCCCTACTGTGAGTTCCAATGCTCTTGGTTACGGGGTTTTCCTTGGTTTGTATGCGAACTTCCGTTATCAGCTGTTGTGTGGAATCGATCATGCAATGATCAACTATTTCGATGTTGTTGGAGTGCCACTATTTTTCAGTTCAGCGTTGAGGTCTGTATTTCCCTACCACCAGTTTCTTTTAATAAAAAAGTTATGACTTTGGAGTTATTAGTTTGCATTTTGCTATACATCAGAATTAAGCAGAAAAACCGAGAGAGAGAGAGAGAGAGAGAGAGAGAGAGAGAGAGAGTAAAAAAAATTGGAGTTTGGAGTTTTGTTAAAAAGTTGGAGTTTTAGAGAGAGAGAGAGAGAGAGAGAGAGAGAGAGAGAGAGAGAGAGAGTAAAAAAAATTGGAGTTTGGAGTTTTGTTAAAAAGTTGGAGTTTTATTAAAAAGTTCATTCGCTTCCCCCAAGTTTTAATTTCTGCTTACTTCCATTGGTTACTGTGTTATTAACGGTGTTGTTAAATGCCTGCAGGATTTGGAACGTTCAGTTAGGTGAGACTCAACGACTGGCATGGCTCGGGGTGGAGGTGGACCCACTCAATCACTCGAATGACACCTTAAAGGATTATAATAGACCACTGTCCGATCCAGTTACTCAACCTTCTTCAAATTGGTCCATGGCAAAGAATGCCATTGTTTTGGGGCTTGGGCTTCTGGGCATCAAACATGGGCAAGTTGGGTCGCCTGAGGGAGCATCACCTCCTCCCACTGCTCGTAGAAAGAAAATTGTCAAGAGAAAAATGGCCACGAGCTCAGCCTAGCTACTAGTTTTACAGTGCCCACTATTAAACTGTTAAATTTTGCAGCTGGCAACTGTGGCATCCTTTACTAATCCCCCAAGAAAGGACGCACGAGGTACAACTTGATTACCTGAACTGAACGTTCGAGAGAAATCGTCTTTTTTTTTTTTGCCCGCAATTTTTCCTAGGTTAGATTGCTTTCTATTCAGATACTGGTGATATGTTACATGTGTGAACTTCATCTGTTTTTGTCTAGTTCATAGAGATCTATTGATGAAATAGCAACACTAGTTTCCCGAAGATTGATTAATGTATTAATGAAATAAATGTGTTATTTTTTCGCTAACGATAAATTTTCTTCAAAGACGGTCACTTTAGATTACCCTTGCATTTGAAACCTCGGATACCTGGAACTTCCTGCAAGGTACATGGATCAAGTAAGTAAATGCATTGTCAAGAGGTTGAACATAACACCTATTCTTCGGTTGGTCCAACTTTAAAATGATAGATTGCCCTGGTGGTTTATGAAGGAAAATAAGCATTTCGACTGGTGGCTCCCCTCCAGATTATGATCCCTTTTAGTTTTTATTTTTTCCCTCCTGGATACAACAATTCTCCCAATGGAGTCATTGTGGAGAACATCGTTTACCAGCATCCACTCTTTCCCTTGAAAGGTGATTAAACCTTCATTCTCCTTTGCACCCCCAATTGATATCTGGAAATCATTGTGATCTTTTTTCCATGTTGATAACCGGGGCACTTGCTCCGGCTAGGGCCAACTTTAGACCGGTGCAGTAAACTTGGGGTCATGCAAGTACACTTCCAAGAACTAAGCGAGAGGAGCATTGCCAGCGAGCATCGTTCACAAGCACTGAGTTCTGAGTTTACGAACCGATCTACAACTGTTCGACCTGTGTTTGCACTAGGGGGAAGGCCCAGATTGTGTTCCGTCAAAGCTTGCTCAGATGTTCTACTACCCACCAAATGTAGAAGGTACACACACAGACTTCAAAGTTGGATCGGTTGAGCTTGCTCAGACGACGTGCAAATTAGCAAAACTGGCAAAAATCCAACCATTATCTTACCACTGTGGTCAGTTTTAAAAGATGTAATTTTTTTTTCTTTGAATACACTTGAGTGAGATCGAATAGATGACTGATGAATATGTGACGTTCCGCTCTCCACAACCAATGAACTTCATCGAGCAACATCAGTGGCGGCTCCATAATTTTTTTTTAGGATAATCATAATAGAATAACTTAAATGCTATCAATTCTAGTAAAATAAATAACAAATTAAATAAATGGGTATATTTCTTTCAACACACATTAAGTTTTTTCCCTAAATATTTATTTTGTCCTTTTTGGCATAACACTTGCTTTTCTTTACTGCAAATTCGTCTCTCTCATAACAAATGGGTTTAGATTTGGCGTTCAAATTTAAATGAGTTTGGTGTTCAGAAGTTGATTGACTATGGTGTTCAATTAATGAACTAACCTTTGAAATATATGAAATATCATGTGTAGGAAAATTAGGTTAGGGTATTCATTGAAATAAGCTTAGCTCAATGAAGAGCCGCCAATGAGCAGCATAATGATCGTTCTAAAATCGTTGTATTATTGATACCATGTGGAAATTTTATGTCCAACTCAAAACTAATTTGCTATGAGTGGAGAGGCGCAACATTATATTAAGTGGTCACTCATCCATCCCCAAGCAATATGGAACTATATTACTTACCATCCCCCTCACGTCAGCCGTATTTGAGGTCTGTCACCTATAGCCTCTTTTTGGGTCTATTATCGGGCAGCTTTTTTGCTAGTTCGTCATCGTGGATGTGGATTGTGAATTTTTATGAAGTGTGGGGTGGAATGGCCCCAATACCATATGCAAAATCACAATACAGAGAAAAATAGAAACATAAACGAAAAGAGAAGGAAGAAGATGAAACCAAATCATTGAAGATCTTTCTCTGATTTTTGTGTGTCAAAATACAAGACTCATATATCCTTTTATATCCTAACTACAACAACTTGACACTACTATTAACAGAAATACAGTTACAACTGCTTTGAACCGAATACAAGTCTTAACATAATCAAATGCTAACAGAATCCAAAACTAGCTCACTCAGTAACTTCCAGTGCTCGCTCTGAGTTTTTTGAGGCTGGATGCAAATTTTGTTATTGAGGCCTATTGTATAATACTCAACAACAACAAAACAAAAAAAAAAACTACGAGAATTAAAAACAACAATAACACAAAGCTCAATAATCATTATATACGTTAATCCGAAATATATTACTTCAACATTACCCTTCTCACATTTTTCGCAGCGAAAGTAGTAATTAAGATCTCATAATCAAGTTTAGACATCATATCTTTTTCAATAGATAACATAGCTAATCCATATAAATTAGGCCCTAAAGCTTATTGAATATTATAAATGCATACCTATATATAAGGGTATAAAATAGAATCTCCGGGTCCACAAAATTAGTCAAAATTTGGGGGGTCAGGGCGGCCGCATCCTTGGTGTATGTCTAAACTGGGCTCTGGTAACTTCTACTTGTGTAAAGTTCTCGAGTATATTTTAATTTGTTCTCTTTGCTTCATTCCTTCTTCACTTTTCTTGTATTCTTTAGAAGGTCTGACAGCTAACTAGCCACAACACTCTTGGGATGCTGAAAACTTGTGGCTCATTAGTAAATTTAGGGGTAAATCATTTGGGTAGGCTGCTGTTTATACCCAAAAATGGTAATTTTTCTTAAAGGGTCAAAAAATATTATTTTTGGATAAATTGAGCTAAATTCACTTGTGAAATTACCAGGTTACATTAATTTTACTTTTTTTAAATAAAGGCCTAATTATATTTTTAGGAGGCCATGTGTAAAAAGTATAGAAGAGTGGCCCGTGTTTCTGGAGGAAGCAATTAAAGTCCATGGTTTTTAGGAATTTAAATAATTTTTAAAGGCTATTTAATTTAACAGGCTGGGAAATATTTTGTTGCCAATTAGAGATAATCAAGATATATATATAAGGTCTTCCCGGTATTTTTTTTGATGATTTCCCGCGGGGACCCTTAAAAACACCTTTTAAACACATTGGACAGTTCGGATTTTGCAAAAATAATTTTAAAACATTCAAAACACCAAAAATCCTCCAATCAGGGATCCCTGACTGGAAAATCTGCCTATATATACTAGATAGTATATATTACACGGGAAACTTTCGAATAGAGATCTCTCAGAATGACACATGCGATGAACTCGTAATAAAACAAACAATGCATAATCACAAATGAAATTAAGATTGAGTATGTATTCATATCCATGGAATGAAAGGAGATGGATTCCCAGATTTGGACTGTCCAGTCAAAAACTTGAGCTGCAGATGATCGGTACCCCTTACGAAAAGCCGGACAAAGGGTTGCTGTTGTGCAACTCACGTACAGCAGGTGTTGTTCATCATTCGGGTCGTCCGTTGCTTGGATGGACAGCCCAGATTTCATCTTGCACACACGACAATGAACGGTTGAGATGCAAAGGTGCTGAGGTAAAATTTGGGCCGTCCATCCAAGTAACGGACGGCTCCGATGATGCACGACACCCGTTGTGCATGAGTTGCACAACAGCAACCCCATATCCCGAAAAGCCTACAATAAACTAAATTGGTATGGTAAAGATTGAGTTACTCATTCAAACAATCAGATTGAAATTGAAATTCGGCCATGGTTTTATAGAAATTGCTAATTTCGTGTCCTGCTCATTCAAACAGTCAACAAATTGTAAATTTATTGTTGTGGAAATTATATAGGATTTATTTTTTGGCTAACGAAGGTCATACAGAAATTATATGGGTTTTTACATTTTATTTCTTCATATCACGTCATCTTATACATCAACCAAAGAATAGTCGCTCGAAATTCGTCATTTTGTATTATTTGCTTCAGAGATTTGTTTTTGGTAGCCTTTAATTTAGGTTTTAAATTCACATACAGTTTATGTATAAAAATAAAGAAAAATAAAACTGATCATTAATGGGTTGGAAGATTTACTGCATATAATTAAAATCTGGAAGGGAGCGTTGGTTTATCCGTAGAACTCACGTGCTCGGATTGTGAAAGAGAGAGAGAGTATTGAACATCTATTAGGTTTCAATCATACATAGATTTTTTTACAACATTCGTATTCCCTTGGATTTCCTCATAGCACGTCTCCTTAAAAGTACATCGACCGAGGTAGTTGCTTTAAATTTATCATTTTGCAATCTTTGCTTCAACTTTTGTCAGATATTCTTTATTTCAGATTTGTAAATTCACATCAATTTTACAGTTAAAATACGCAACGCAAAATCATCAATGGATGTTTGAGTACTATTCAAATGATAAGTTATTATGAAAAAAGTTAGAACCAGAGCCAGCTCGGAGAAAAGGCCAAGGAAGCAGCCGATACCTGCATACCATCCGGTATTGTCCGGAATGGCCGGAACCAACCGGTATTGACGACAGGGTGGTATGTTACTGCCGGTTTCTCTCAAATCTGGTACGGTACGGGATTAACAACCTTGCATTATCATGCTTCTCCTTTTTAGTTTTCACCAATATCTCAAATCAAATAAATTTGATCTACGGCGCCCATGCACAAGAGAACAAAGATAGGAACGCCCAAAAAAATCAATTCAATTCTCATCATATTGTGCAGGATAAAGTTATCTTAAGAGACTTGGTTGTACTATTTAAGTTAGAAAATCATCACACAAGCATGGTACAAAATAAAAATATGCACGCAAAGAGGAGGGAAAATGCATGACCTATTCCAAGAAATTGAAAACTTCGTGATCATGTTATCTTTGACCATAAATCCAGTACGCAATCACTCATGTTCATTGCACTGACATGCAAAAATTAAGGCCATCTAAATGTTGGGGCCTCGAACTTCAATAATTTCGCAAGAGCTTAGCCCAGTTTAATTTGAGAGAGAATAAGAGTATGGGTGTGTGAGTCGGCCAATATCAAGACCAGGCCGAGCTAGGTTAATTGATCTGAATCGTTCATTTTATTCCTTATGTTATGTGGGTGACCCACTAAAAAATTAAATTTGATCGGATATTAGTAGCTATATAATTGAAATATACTTATCTTGAAAAGAAATATACTTATATTATGTCCGATAAAATAAAACCTTTTAAGATTCATGTACTCAACGAGATGAAGACACTGAACATTTCAGATCAAACTAATATAACTATCTTCTAAAATATTCTTCAATGTGATGCTATACGAACGGTTCAAATTGTTTGTTTGTTTGTTTGTTTGTTCTAATATCATCAGTGAACAAACGAAGGGCTTTAACTCCACGTAGTGGAGTTAAAGCTAACTACCTTAATGGGGAGAGTTCGAATAAACGGGTCTGTTTCCAGCCCGTTTATGACAATTCAGATTGTTGGACAGGTGAGCAATCCCGAATGTTTTTGTTAACGACGCAAGTTGGGGGGCAAAGGAGCCAATTTTGCATTGTTTGAGCGAGGATAATTTATTACATGAGTCTAATTAACCTACACAATCGAGCCAAAGTACGACTACAAAGTACTTTACCACACAAAGAAGGGTAAAGTACTTATTGCAGGGATCCGGGGTACTACAAATCAAGCTCTACAAATCACCCTGAAAACCACCTCAAAACGACGTTATTTTGGTGTCCAAAAGACACAACAAAAACACACACTCAAAACTACGTTGTTTTGAGTCTAAATTTTGTCAACGGTCTTCTCCTAGAAATCAAGGGCTACACGCCTGAAAGCAATGAACAAATAGACATCCCCCATCCAACATTATGCATTTTTCCAAATCAATCCTTCTGGTTTAGTAATGAACAAATCCAACTAGCTATTATTCAAGCATTAGTTGTGCCATTTCGAAGTGCTTTCCGGGCACGCTTTGATAATTAAAATCATTCATTTTTTAGAGTACGCAACATAAAATTTAATCAAAACTATGTTATTTTAACTAAACAAATCCAATTTATTATTAAGAATTTTAATATTCGTAAGGTTTGTCACAAAAAGCAACAGCAATGAGGAAGCATTATGATACTAGTACAATTTATGATTAATATTCGTAAGGTTTGTCACGAAAAGCATTATGATATTCGCAAGGTTTGGACTCAAAACGACGTAGTTTTGAGTGTGTTTTTTTGTTGCGTCTTTTAGACCCCAAAACGACATCGTTTTGGGGTGATTTGTAGGGTTTGATTTGTAGTACCCCCGAATCCCTTATTGCACCCAAGCACTCCATGCTTAGCGTTACTAAACAAAATATGATTGTTCAACCAAATTATTTTCCTCTTAAATATTCTCTAATGTGATGCCAACTATAGGAACGGTTTGTATTTCCTTCTCTCTCTTTTTTTTCTATCATGAACCGTTCAAATTGTTGTACAAATGAGTAATCCCGAATGTTTCTGTTAATGACACACAACTTGGGAGGGCAAAGGAGGCAATTTTGTAATGATCGAGCGAAGATAATTTATTAAATGAGCCTATTCTACACAAACGAGCTTAGCTTTTCGAACCAAACTAAATTTTCAATGTTAAGCTCGGCCAAAAATGTTAGATACATGAAAAGTATCTCCGAAAGTATCCTACTAACCCTCTAAGCTCGGCTCCTTTACTTCATGATCCGTAAACTCGAGCCAAGCCTTGCGCTGCTCTGTGTAAGGGTCATCATCGGGCCGGGCTGGCCCCGCCCGCGAACTTTCAGCCCAAGCTCGCCTGCGGGCCGGGCTTTGCAAGCTTTTAATTTTTAGCGGGCCGGGTTCTCTCTCAAAAGATGAAGCCCAGGCCCAACCCACGGGCTTATCCTTGTAGGGCGAGCGGGCTAAGCTGGGCTATTTTGGCAGACCAAATGCTTTTGTTTTTTTTTTTTTAACAAAAAAAAGAGCTTATTGCATATTGATTTTTTGGGGGGATTCGATATCACGTGGACTTTGCGCTTTTTTTTATTTAATCAAATTATGCACAATTGATTAGTTTTGCATGGGAAACAACTAATTATTTTGATTACACAATAAAAATAATTAATTAGCAAAAGGTAAGAGACCTTACATGCTACTAAATACAAAAAATTGATTACACAATCCAATTGATTATTTTGTGTTTAATGTGTGGGAGACAACTAGACAAGAGTTATTGGAGCCGAAAAATTCAAATCCAACTCTAGAGCATGGACAATTCCTTGTCCAAGCACTATTTTAATTATGTTAAAAAAAAATACTATTATAATCTTTTTTGTTGTTTTTCTTTGTTAACCATGTGTTGTACAAGGAGACATGGAATATTTTTGTTAAAAACCCATGCTACGCGTATATCAGTGCACGGGCTATGGGCGGGCTGGTATCTCAGGGCGGTGGGCTGGGTTGACAGGGGGGCAAATGGGCGGGTGGGTTGAAGCTAAAATTCTTAGGCCCAAGCCCAGCCCATAAAAAAGTCGGGCTGGGCTAGCCCGCCCACTTGGCGGGCTCGGCTCAGGCAAAGCCCAACGGGCCAATTCTGATGAGGCTTTAGCTCTGCGGACAAGGCAGATTTCAGATGAGGCTTTAGCTCTGCGGACAAGGCAGATTTCAGAGGCAACTTACGTGGCGGGAAGTAACTGAAAGAGGAGGGGGAGAATGGCCGTCTTTACTTCTTCTTCGTCTTCGTCTTCGTCTACTGCTTCGCTGACAGCACTTCCCCACTCTTCAACTAATTCCTTCAATTCTCCCAATTTACCTATCAAAATCACATTAAACCCACTTCTGTTATCATCCTACAGAAGACCCAACCCCAGTTCTGTTCATCTCCACCGCATCAACAACAAAAAGCCCTTACAATATCCAGGTAATGAGGATTGGAGAATTAGGGTTTCATTTTTTCCTTCTTTTTTTACCAGAACCAAAGACACTGAGAGCCTCAAGGAGGAGCTTCTTGAGGCCATAGCTCCTCTCGATCGCGGCGCCGAAGCCTCCGAGGATGACAAGGACCTCATTGATCAGGTGGGTTTGTCTTCTTCTTCTTCTTTTTTCGTGTTTTGAATTGGGTAATGATATTTGCTCTCCACTTTCTAATAAATAATTCCTTCCGAATTTTGTGTAATAGTTCTTAAACTTGCACACAAGCACTAGAAAAAAAACATATTTTTGCGTGCATTTATTAGGAAGTGGAGGCTTTTCAATTCTCTTTGAATTTTTTCAGTTCTATAGTTTGTTTTCTTATTTCCTGAATTGTTATAATGGGCATTGGGAAAGAGGCGATTAAATTAGGTACATGTTATTTACCATTTAGAAAATAGTGTTTGTTTTAGTTACCCAAAAGAAACAATATTAAGGTCTGCCACTTTTTTGTTACTGTCCGAACCAACTTGACCACACATCGACTAATCTCGGCCTTAAGTTGAAGAACATGTAAACCTTGAAAACTTTTTACTGTCCCAACCAACTTGACCACACATCAACTAATCTCAGCCTAAGTTGAAGAACAAGCAAACCTTGAAAAGTTTTTACTGTCCGGACCAACTTGACCACATATCGACTAATCTCGGCCTTAAGTTGACAATCAAGCAAACCTTGAAAAGTTTTTTCTTTCATGACAGTGGGAGTCAAACCTGCGAGCCCCACACCTCTGAGCTATGAGGGAGATGATTCTGGTTGGGTTTGCTTGACAAATGAACTGAAGAATAATATTCGGTAGATAGAACTTGAGGATTTTGCGTGATTTGTTTTGATTTGTGCCCAGAACAAGATACACAATTGTACAGTGTCACCCAAAA
Source organism: Vaccinium darrowii (assembly GCA_020921065.1). Taxonomy (NCBI): domain Eukaryota; kingdom Viridiplantae; phylum Streptophyta; class Magnoliopsida; order Ericales; family Ericaceae; genus Vaccinium; species Vaccinium darrowii. Next base: position 15,272,201 of record CM037159.1, on the reverse strand, counting down.
AACTAACGGAAAAATAAATTCATGGATGAAGACCAGCATTGTTCTGTTGTTTAAACAAACCCTAGTCAATAGGAGATAGGATGCAAAGAAAGCTAGAGAGTGAAGTAGTTCTTTAGGTTTCTTATGTGGATGTCAAATGGCAGTCAGTTCCTCATAATCTGAAAAGAACATGTGGAGAGTGATTAGATGTGTTTGCATGGTTCCAGGTTTTGAAGATAGATACTGCAACATAGACCAATGACTAAAGTTAATGTCTCTGTCTCTGTCTCTGTCTCTGTCTTTATTCTTTTTTCTTTTTTTGATAACTGGTCTACGCACACCTCGACTTCTCCCGAGTCTTGAAGCTAAGGACCAAACAAAGCTCCAGTTGCTCCAAAGGTTTTTTGGTGGCACTGAGGTATTCGTTATTGTTGTCTACTTTTTTTCCATGTAATGTCGATTGTTAGCTATGTTTGTTCCCCGACTCAAATTACCTTTGGAGTCTGCATGTGTTATCTGAAATATTGATTAGTTCTTGAGGCGTTGGGATTTCTTTTCTTGCTCAGATAGCACGTAAACTTGAAGCAGTAAATAAAGTGAAAGAGCCCCTCAAGTCTAACTTGCTGAATGGAAAATGGGAGCTTCTATATACAACGTCTGCATCAATTCTGCAGAACCAGGTCAGGGGGAATGCTCTTTCATATCCTTTTTATGCTTTTTGCCGATTATTGTTTGAACCCGTCTTATGCGTGAGTATAAAACTCTTGATGATCTTTTTTGCATCTATTATTCGTCCCTTTATTTCTTCCATTAGGATGAAGATTCTAATAGAAAATTCAACTTTTGCTGCTAGATGAATGGTATCTCGGGTCACTGCTTCCAAATCACAGCTCGATAGAATCCCCTTCACTTCTACAATAACACTTTCAGTCCACGAACATAGCTGGAAATTTGAAACTCTGGGTGCCCCATTTTGCTGTCAAATTATTCCACCCCGTACCTTTCAATGCATTCCTATCTTTCCTTTCCTCCACTGTGTGAAAATGGCCAAAACAAGTCCTTCTAAAGCCAAACTTAGTAAACCCAACTCCACACATAATGGATCCCCTTCTTATAAGGAAAAAGAAAACGTCAATGGACCGCCTAAAGGGAGTAAACCCGCTTTTCTTGGCTGCAGGTTTGTTAGCTGCACCTTTGGATTCATTGAAAATAATATATCTTTCATTCATGACATATCCTAAACGACAAGAATAAAAAGTAGTGACTGATGTCTATGCTTCCACATCCCCACCACAGGCATGCTTTTGGTGAAATTGTGGGTGATTCATGTCTCGTATATTTTTTGTTGGATTACCATTGACCCTCATGCGTGAAATCTTTTCCTGTCGTCAAATTAATTAGCAAAATTGACATTTGTAGTGACAATATCTATCCCTTTTAATTACCACACACACACACACACACACAAAATCTCTCTCTTCTTTTAATGCTTGAAATACGTGGCAGGCAAGATACTATATCCCCTCATCATGGTTGGCTTAGGCTTCTCTTCATTCTTGCACGGAAAACAAAAAATTGAAAAGAAAGAAGTTTCCCCTTACAGGGGATAAAAAGATGGACTTCATATCCTCGTCAAGGACACAGGTATTTTGTAGGTACCATATGGAGGTTGGTTGCGTGATAAGTACTTGTACCCAAGCAGTACGAAGGAAGCTACTATTACGGAGCATTCTCAACAGTCCAATAGAACTTGCCGATCAAAAAAAAAAAAGTCCAATAGAACTTGCTTGTGTTGTTATTATGTATTCTTTTTACACCAAAGAAATTCTTAATATTCTTAATATGCATTATCATGCTTTTACACTCGTGTTTTGGGGATAAGAATGGGTGGAAATGGTCATTTCTAATTCAATAGCAATTCTTCGTATCGATTATCATCTTTTTTATAGACTTGTGTAGGAGGGATTTGAACAGATAGAGTCTACTTCTGCATTCTTCTTTTATTGTCCCTGGTATATTACGTCTCCATTTTCAATCATCAAGTGTTTGCTTCTGCTATATATTGTGACAGAGACCGAAACTGTTGAGACCAAACGGAAAAATCTACCAGGCTATAAATGTGGATACATTGAGGGCTCAAAATATGGAGACTTGGCCATTCTTCAATCAGGTGCTTCTTTTTGTTCAACATATCTCTGCCTAACATGGCCAGCATTCGAAAGGATTCAAAAAAACGTCCAATTGGACACTAGTATTTTTCAACAGTACGATTTCACTAGAAAATTGTGTTGCTACTGAGCTTCTTAATATAGTTTAAGGCCGGTCTGTCTCTATTTTGCAGGCCACGGCCAATTTGGTACCTCTAAATGCAAAGAGGGTGGCTGTTAAGTTCGACAAATTCAAAATTGCAGGTCTGGTGAGTGACATTTTCTTTCTATAAAGGCCGTCACTTTCTCCAGTCTCATCTTATTCTGTGCTTAATCCGGATACCACTTCTACAAATTTAGATCATTCGATTTTCTATAGAAGTGTAGGAATTCAGGTTCTTTCTCATCGCAAAGTAGATTGACCGTATTGACATTTCTGATGTGTTCAAGATTGTGTATAAGTTGGAATGTTAATCCTTTTGATACCTAGAGTAATTTTTAGTGCCTCACAGATACCTATAAAGTCACGCGGAAGCGGACGTGGGCAACTGGAAATCACATACTTGGATGAGGAGTTACGGTGAGTTCATCGTAAATTTACGCGATACTAAAAAATTTCCTTCAGTCCCCGATTTGTATTGGGAAAGTTAAATAAAATACAGTGAAATAAGCTATTTCTTTCTCATGAATAGTTTACGTGTGATAATGAGATGAACACTAGTACGTTATTTGTCAACTAAATCCATTTTTCAATTAGTGTAATATAAAGAAGTTTAATTACATAAGCCCTCTGTCCTAATAAAATCTAAGAACCAAACATAATACTCCCTCTGTCTCAAAATGATAGTCTGGTACGTAAAACGATAAGTTAAAAATAGTGCATTTGTTTCAATAAAAATTCAAATGTTTTTTTTACACTAAATATCAATGAGCTCTTTTGATTTATCATCTTGCGAACCGAACTATCATTTTGGGACGGAGAGAGTATAAAAGAATTGTTCCTGCAAGTCTGGGTAATTTGTGACCTCGCTCTTTATTTTAATTTTTTTATTAATGTTATGTCATGCAGAATATCCAGGGGTAATCAAGGAAACTTGTTCGTATTGAAAATGGTGGATCCTTCCTACAGAGTTCCTCTTCAATGATGAAGAATCAATTTCATTCTGGAATGCAAATTGTCTCTCCTAATTTTAGGAGAATTTTAATGCCGAAACTATTTTTGTTAATGCCTAATTTTTATGCATAAAAAACTTGTACCATGTACAAGGTACAATGCTCTCATTATAAAAATTTGACATTAACAAAAAAATTATTTTGGCATTCATCATTTACCCTATTTTGCGCTACAGCAAGATATTATTTATCCATCGGCAGTATATTTTTTCAAAAAAAAATAAAATTAAATGGACCGTATATAGAAAATTGAAATTCTATATACACCAGAATTTTTTTTTTTTTTTTTACGGCTGAATTTTTGTTTGAAAACGGCTATACCATTACATATCTGTTAAAAAAAAAAAAGAATATTACATAAATGAAGAAGATGATTTATCGTGTGACTGATCATAACCTAACCGAGTTTTGCTTCCCACAATACCTTACTCCTCTATACCTCTCCCAACTCCTACCATACCTTTTGGCTTCACCCGAGCTCGCATTATCGTCATACAATAATTAATCAGACCCCTATTTTTTGTAAAAGAACAGTTTGATCGAACATCAATAAGAATAGTAACAATGCATATTATAGTTTATCAAATGACCGATAGGAGTTTAATATATGGCCAATTTTATTCATTTTTATGAGTTTAAGATAGATATATGATGACTTTAATCCTTAAGAGGAAAGGTAAAGCTCGAGGAGTTTAATCCTTAGAGGAAAAGTAAAGCTTGCTTCTTGCCTTTGATAGGGAACCGAGGGTTTGTAGTGAGGCATTTAGCGAGTGGCTGTCTGTTCAGCAACTACAGGCTTTTAGTGAGCGCAATCAGCTGTCCATTTATTCATGCGACAATCAACAATCCAAATTAAGGTCCATATTCTCTTGCAAAACAAGGTTTGCCCTCTTGCAAAATACACCCAATCAGTGAATAGTCTTGGTGGGATGCGCCAGGCTTGCCAAGGGGACTCTCGTAAATTTTGATTTGAACTAGTCTTGGTGGGGTGCGCCAAGCTGTGGTGCAAAGAATCCCACCAAGCCTGGTGGGATGCGCCAAGCCAAGACTGTAGTGCAGCCAAGGGGACTCTTGTAAATTTTGAACTAGTCTTGGTGGGGTGCGCTAGGCTATGGTGCAAAGCCAGGGGACTCGTCAATTTTGAACTAGTCTTGGTGTTGGTGGGGTGCACCAGGCCAAGGCTATAGGTGCAAAGCTAGGGGACTCTTCAATTTTGAACACTCATCAATTTTAAACTAGTCTTGGGGTTGGTGGGGTGCGTCCGGCCAAGGCTATTAGTTATAGTGGTGCAGAGCCAGGGGACTCGTCAATTTTGAACTAGTCTTGGTGGGGTGTGCCAGGCCAGCTATAATGCAAAGCCAAGCTGCTAAGCCAAGCTGCTATATAGTGGACAGCAAGGCTAAGGCTATAATGCAAAGCTAACTCGTTAATTTTGATCTAGTCTTGGTGGGGTGCGCCAAGCCAAGGCTATAGTGCAAAGCCAAGGCGACACTCGAATGATCCCAGCAGCAAGCTACTGTGATGGATCACTCCCCCTTAAAAAATTAATTTAATATCATGTGAGCCGATGGCCCACGTATCAGATATTAAACTGATAAGAACAGATACTACACTTGATCTTAGCCAAAAGGCCGAGAAAGGTATGCTTACTCAATAAGAGGCCCGTCTATTTTATACTCCACTTTCTCTCTCTACTTCTCTCTGTTCCTCGATGTGGGATAGAATAAAAAACAGCCTTGTTAACTTCAGCAGACTTTCCAGTTTTCACATCAAAAACTCCTAAACCCGAGTCTTTCCTTATCACTGAAATTAGACGCAGACTCTCACGAAATAATTTGTAGTTCATTTGATCAGATACTAGTGAGTGACGGACTCGTCTTTTAGGGTAGCAGCTATGACTCAAACCTGACATTTCACAGCAGGTCGGGAGCCGTCTATGCAAAGGCAGGATGCAGGGTTTATCATTAGCGGGGTCAAGAATATACAGCATATACTTCATTCGTCTCATTTTGATAGTCTCCTACTAAAGTAGGTAAATTAAAGTATTTTCAAGCATGATTTTTCTAGGTTTTTTCGTACCAAATTAAAGATCTCTCTTAGTTCTTTAATTTGGTGAGAAAAAATTTAAAATTATGAACAAAAATACTTTATTTTTTTATTTGAAAATTATATATCTTTCCGTTAGAGTCTATCAAAATGGGACGAATGGAGTACATTAGAATACTAAACCAAAATATATCTATTCAATACATACAAGCCAAAAGTGGTATGTCGTGTTACTTGGAGTAGAGAGAGAGAGAGAGAGAGAGAGAGAGTTTGGAACATGAAACAAAACATTGGATGGATCTCATCCAATGACAGAAGAATTAGCCTTCAACTAGAGCATGATTGGAATACAGGAGGAATTAAATTTCAACTCTCACAAAATTGTATTTGCATCATCTCCATGCAACAAATGGTTATGAAAACACTTGTCAAGACGCTCAATCTTTCAACACATGGAATACTCTCTCTGTCCCAAAATGATAGTCCAGTTTGAAATGCGATAAGTCGAATATAAGCATTTTTCCCTAAAAAATTATGGTTTTTAGCAATTTACTAGACATCAATGAGCCCTTTTAATTCATGAAAAAGATTTTAACTTCTTCAAAAAAAAAATGCATTTACAATTTCACGAGCCGGACTAAATCATGCGATCAGATACTCGTGAGTGAGACATATTTCAGTTGTGTTATAAATTTCTTCATCATAGAGAAACCATTCCCCATTGTAGAGAAGTGGAGTTGAGTTAGACATGCTCTGAGCAAGAAAGAGGTATGAGAGACTAGAGGGCAGTCAATACGTAGCAACCAGCGCCATGGTTTCAAGCACGAAAGAAAGGTATAGTATCAGATACCCAACATGAAATTACGGTAAACGGGTTCGGGAGGGGAAGCAACCAGATAAAGAAATAACTTCATTTTCCGCGAATGGAAAAACTTGAAATGAACAAGGAAGCTTGGCGAAACCCTTGGGATTTTGATACTTCTGCAATTTTGTATTTCTGCTCTTTTCTTCTACCATAATCGCATAACTAGTTTATAAGGATTCTATGATGTTACTATACATAGGTAAATGTAACAGTTATACATCCAACCATTAAACCTAAATGGGTCGAAAATTGACCAGCTGCTATCCAACTGCACGGTCTCCACCATTCTTGATATGCGAGCAGTCATCGCGAACTATTTCCTGGACCGGATTCTTTTCAACCCACACAGCCGCATCTAAGTATCCCAGCGCAAAGAGTTTGTCAAGAACACGGTCCTCTGCCGGCTCAAGTGCCCAATTGAAAAGCTAAAATAACAGGGAGTAAACAAACATCAATGGTTTATCGACAAATAAAGGAGATCATTTACCACAGAGGTCACAACTACCAACACTACCTCTCTGGGTGTAGCTCTGTTTTCCGGGTTGCAGTCGGGGCTAATTCCAATGCCTTCAAATCCCAATCGAGTTGCCGGGAAAGCACAAACACGAACCTGAATAAGCCAAACGGGTGGTCAACCATGCATAAAGGAATTTATTTTTTAATATGTAGTTTTTTGTCTTTTAAGAGACGTGAGGTACCGACACTACATGAAAACTAGAGAAGTACCACATTCAAGTACATTTATTTAGACTTTTAAATCCCAGATTAGCATACGCGATGACAATACATGGGCAATAAGCAAAATTCAACCATTATGGAAGAAGAGTAAATCCACTTCAAACAAACCCAAGTAGAGTGCATGTTTCAATTTGAGAAGAATCAAAAAGCTACATATTTGTAAATAAATGGGCAGAAAAATCCAAAACAATACGAGTACCATAACAGAAAGAGGAAAAACAACATTCTAAAACACCAAAGTTGCAGATATATATTAATAATAATAAATAATAAAAAAACGAAGTTGGAACGAAACCATGTCAGGATAAAAACCTTGATTTCAAAAATCTCGTAAAAAAATATCAACTCACTGAAGAAACCACTCTGCCATAAAGTATATCAATTTACCGTTTGAGTGGCAGATGTGGGTGGCATAAACAATGTCAAACCCCCATCAATGCAGAGTCGATTCCGGAACCTTGTTGCTGGTCGTGGCGCAAGATATCTGCACTGAATTACACTTTCAGTTCAACTTCATTGCATAAACTAGCACATGTACGGAAGAACGAAAGGGAAGACATAAGTACCCCGGAATAAAGGATGAAGTAAAGACTGCATTGATGAGATCTTCTTTAGAGTCAAACCGATCAACCAACAAGCCTTTAGGTCTCCAAAGGATCTCTGTTACTGCAACTGTGAGAAACAACATCATTTAGACAAAATCCATTCCTGATCAAGCCAATTTCAAAGCACAGTTATCCTTTATTCTGTCAGTCTTGTAATATCGGAAGTGAAAGCATGGAAACATCCGTGACTGCTGAAGCACATTACACTACGTCAAATAACAAAGCAAAGGTTACTTGAAAAGAACCCTGGAACTTCCTACCTAAAAATTATGCGAAACAAACAGAAGCTATTGACCGATACAATACCAGTGCAAAGAGCATCAACGGCTGAATTCCAAAAGTTAGACAAGATAGAGCTAAATGGAGAATTCATACAGAGACAATCTTCTGGGTGTCACTGATCGAGTTAGTGATCAGAATAAATGTGACAATGAAGATTTTGAGGAAGAGGATGAATCCATCTTCGAAGAAAGGGATTTAGTAAAAGCTTCGTGAAGAGAAAATTTCACAACCTACATACAAGTAGGGGAAAAAAGAGTGGTCTAGGAGAGAATGGCATCGCACACATTATTAATGTTGCTAATATAGATGATGAAGCCAACCACAACGACACAAGGATGATGACTGATGCATGGAGGAGCAGCCACCTGGTCCGTAAACAGAAACTGGAACAATAAAAGTGAATCAGAACTCAAATCTTCAGCATTTTCATCCTCTACATTTCTGAGCAACAAATGACAAGTGAAAACTGTCAGCAAGGATTTGTCTTGATCTCCAACTTACTTGTTTCACCTCACATGGCCCAAACAAAGACAGAAAAGTGTCTTTCTTGTTAAAAGGGAAGAAGGATAATGCTGCAAATGTGTTCTTGTCGAGTTCATGATGAGTAGGGGTGAGCACAACCCGACCAAACCCAACAACCCGATCCGACCCAACTCGATCTGAATGGGTTCGGGTCGGTTTTGAGATACCATAGGGTCGGATTCGGATTGAAATATTGGCAATCCAATGACGTTGGGTCGGGTTTCGGTTTGGAGTCTTGACTTTGGGGTGAACCCGGCCCGGCCCGACTATATGTGTGTATGTGTAAAATTTATGAATATGCACGTGAGAACAGGCTGAACAGCTGACTCCTAACTATAATCATGCATAGGGAATAGGAGAACAACTCTGGAGCCTCCCCTCTTTATTATCATTTCAAATTTTGTTCATTTTCCAATGGGTATTTAGAGGTTCTTAACGTACTTACTGTGTTGTGTCTTTTTTATGCATTGGGAAAAGCCCATCATTGTTCTGTCATTTCAAAATTCCCAACAGCTTTTTGGCTCTCTCTCTGTCTTCAAGAATGAGATCCAAAATGGTATTCAAAAAGTTAACACGAGTCTCTCTTTCTTCCGTCCACCACGAGCCCACGACTATAACACCTTTACACCAGGACTCTCTATCTTCTCTCTCTCTTTGTGATAACGCTGGGACTCTCTACGCCGCTCCGATCTCCAAGCTCCACCATCCTCTGTCACCGCTCCGATCTACTTCCAAGCTCCTCTGCTCCTCCTTCGACGGCGATAACGACGAGATTCTACGCCGCTCCGATCAGCTTCCAAGCTCCACTGCTCCTCCGTCGCCGCTCCGATTTGCTTCCAAGCTCCTCTGCCTCCTCCATCGACAGCGAACACACGACCAAAACCCGACTGACCCGAAATCGACATAACCTGATCCGATCGGTTTCTAGGCTTGTTCGGCTCGGTTTCGGGTGCCATTTTCCACAACCCGACCAAAACTGACCCGACCCGTGCTCACCCCTAATGATGACATACAGGCGCATGCTATACAGCTAGTTGACAACAAGATATATAAACAAATACTGAGAGCAAAATCATCACCAATATTCTACCTACTACAGGGATCAACAGAAAAGTCTGAAGTAAATGGCCCACTTTCTAAGGAAAAGCAAGTTTGAAACGGAAAAAACAAACAAACAAACAAATTCATATATCTTGCACTTTAACCAATCTGAGCATATCCATCTCAGCAATTCTCAACTTCGCCCAACAGAGCCACTATGACCACTATCAGTAAGCATTGCATACCATAATCAATTTGAGTACAACAAGGAAAGGAAGATTTACTCACCACGTACTCTCCCACTAGATCGAGTATGTACATCATCCGGGAGAAACTTCTCAAGAACATCCCTTAAAACTGCCTGAACAGAAAAAAATCGAACATGTGAAAACTTAAATCTCTATTCCAAGACAAGAACAACATAGTTACTTCCATCGTTGTCAAATCGTGAATCGAATCGAGAATCGGAATAACCCTTTTCTGAATTGTGAATCGAATGGAATCGTGAATCGTAATGATTCGGTTTAAGTTTCAAAAATACTTGAAAAATGTGTCTATGCACTTGCATAATAAAGATACATTGTAAAATTGACAAATTTAAGCTTAAATCAGTATTGAAGTTTTTTTCTAACATAAACCGATGATTACATGGTCTAATAGGAAAGAGTAGATATTTGTACATGAAACTAAATACTATAATAAAATGGATATATGCATATAGATATAAATATTCATTATAAAAATGAAAGCTTAGCCTTACAACAAATAATAGTAAAAAAGTGTGGGTACAAAACTAGTTTATATGGCAAAATTAAGGTAAAAAAGCTAAAGTGATTTCACATTAGTCGAATGTAATAATTGTGGAAAACCTTAATTCACATATAGATTCGTATCGTTTTTGCATGAATCGTGAATCGAATCGGGAATCGAGCCGTGAATCGTATGATTCACTACCGATTCTAGATAAACCTTGATTCACCTATAAATTCGTATCGTTTTTACTTGAATCGCGAATCGAATCGTGAATTGTGCGGTTCTGACAACTATGGTTACTTCCCTTCTACATTGTTGTGTCACCAAAAATTACGATAATCTAGGAATTCCGAATCATCTTCTGCTACTGTATTAAGGAGAAATTCGTTTTGTTAAAAAACTTGGACAAGCCTTGAGCTTAGCAAATTGGTGTCTCGTCCAAACTAACAAAACTTGACAAATAAGGATGTCCAAAGCACAAATGCAATTTCATAATTAGAATGCTGTCAGATGTCATCAAAAACGCTGATTTAAAACAACTAAACAAGGAATCACATTTGTTTATGAAAATCCAATCATACTGAACTAGAAGTTAACAGGGTTACGCTGGCTTCATGGTATATAAACTATGGTCATGAGAACCACTAAATTCCGGACTGAGAAGAAATCTCACATTTATGTCACAACATTTTGAACCTATACCAAGGGTAGTATACTACTATCCTTATCAAAACATCATGGGGAGAAAAAGCCTAATGTCCAAGGAGCTGAACATGCTTAGACAGTAACACCTACAAGTATAATGATCACCGTCTACTTATTCATGCATAAAGCCTGTCCACTTATCCCACGTACCCCTAGGCGAAATGCAGTCCCTCTTCGCCGGCAATCTTCAGCCAATATTTTGGTAGCTTCTAGAGCCTCTTCCATACTGGCTCCAGAGGCAACCACTGCACAAACAATAGCACCAGCCGATGAACCAGCTAATGGTGTGGTGTCCTGTCAGAAAGAAATACTCCAATCATGGGAAGATATTATTAAACTTCAGAATCCTAGTTTCTTCAGCAAAAGCTAACAACATACACAAGCAAACAGCACTGGACACAAAGTAGCTGTTGCTCAACATCTAATAACCCAAAATACCACTAACAACAAACATACAAGAATGAGAATTAAACCAAACAAAGTCTTCTTCGGTTTTACTAATTTTTACTACATCATCTCTTGGCATTAGGTCTTCCCCTCCCTTTAGCATTTCACTAACGATGATCCTGTTGCACTCCCTAACCTTGAATGCTAGAAGGCTTCATGAACTACTGTGAGATTATCGATTTGTGAGATTGAAATAGAACTTCTCTAAGCATCTAGTCCCAGGATTTGTCATGCATAGGTAGCATTCCCATCCACTTCCTTTGCTTAAACAACCCCTTGCGGTTGTCAATAACTTTAATGGGATCATTTACCAGAGAAAAAAAAATAAAAATAAATAAATAAATAAAATTAAGTTTAATGGGAATGACAAAGTATAATCGTGTTGGATTGTGGAGTTTGATTCGGGCTTGGTTGCCACTTTGCTCACTATATCGGGCTCGCAAGGGGGTCAATCAGCACCTTGAAACCTAAACAGAAATATAAAGGTATTTGGTACTTCATACTCTATGCAGCAGCCCATCAATACACAGTGAAAACTGATGTCAGCCGTGCTGTATCTTATTACACTATTGCAAAACCGCATAAAAATCTACATTTTCTTCGTGCTTTGTGCGTGTTAGGTCAAATCCACAGCAAAACTAACACTACCAGATAACCCATCAGCAAACAAACGCATTGTTAATTACATGTTCATATTCACCTGCATACACTACTAACTTAAATAACCACAGCTACGTTACATACACACGTAAGAAGAACTCAAACTATTCCCAACCTTTATGTACCCCTTCTCAAGCAGAAACTTTGCAACCCCAAGATGATACGGAAACAGCAGCCCGGCCGCGGAGAAGCTAAACCCAGGGCTGGTCACCACCTTCCTCCCCATTTCCGCCTCCACATCCTCCAAACTCTGCTCCCAAACCACCCCCGGCTCCACCGGATCCTCCACCACCACTGAACCCTCCTTCCTCCTCCACCGCTGCCAAAAATACAAAAACTCCCTCTCCTCCTTATCCTCAAACATCACAATCGGGGCCGAATTCGAACCGGTTATTCCGTTTCGCTTCTTTATGATTCGTGCGGCGATGCCGAGGAAGAGCTCTCCGGTGGCGACGGAGAAGGAACGCTTCTCCTGAGGAGTAGGGGGAGAGGGTGGGTCGGTGGTGAGATTGGGGTTTTTTGAGGAGAAAGTTATTAGGGTTTTGAGGGTTCTGTGTGGGAGGTGAATTTGAAGGATAGGGTTAGGGTTTAGGTAGCGGAGGGAGGGAGGGTTGCAGAGGAAGAACGAAGACAGTGACGACGCCATTATTGGAGGAGGAGAAGAAGAGGAAGACGCAGAGGCAGAGGAGGGGTGAGGGCCTGAGAGGTCCTCTGCTCCTCTCTCCTTGGTTTGTTGTCAATTTGAGGCTGCTTTCAAATTCATTTTGAACGTTTGGTTTTTCAGAAATGCAAGTGATCCTAGAGTTGACAAGGGTCCTGTTATTCACCATGTACATAACACCCCGTATCATATAATCCTTCCGTCCCAATTTAATAGTTCCTCGTTCTATTCTAACCAAATAAAAAATTACTTATAACTTGAAATCAGTAATGAGTTTCATATTCAATATGAATCTTGTTTGATAGATCTCAATTAATTCTATAAGACAATATTTTCAAAATCACGTAAAGCAATATAAATTATGAGATATAATCAATTGAAAAGTGGCACGAACTCCAAAAATGGACTATTAAATTGGAACGAAGGGAGTATCTCGTACAGTTCTTTGTTGCAAAAAATACACAGCACGGATCAAATTAAAACAATGGCGCTGCATTTTTGCAATGGATTTGATCAAATCAAAAAATGAATTTGATCTGAATCGTGCATTTTCGCAACAAATAACCGGATGGGTGCATGGCAGGATCGCCCAATTCCTAGAGTTTAAAATTGTCCAAAATTTAAAATTATTAACTCAAATTCACTTGAGTCGCTGATTTTAAATTATGTGCAATTTCTGATTACAATTTATAAACATGTAGCACTACCGTTGGTTTTTTGTACTTGGAATTTGGATGTATATTGTTTATCGTGTTGGATGGAAAAGTCTAGCCGTACTCATTTTTACAACTAAATTTGCAATTTATTTGTCACGTTAGCTATAAATTCTTTCTTTTTATGATAAGATCATAAGAAACGTTCACTTTATCGAGAACATTTTGATGATAAGAAATGTTCACATTATCGAGAATATTGAAAGTATTATAAATTCTATGATCAAAACACATTTATCTTCTGTACGACTTATTTTATTTTCTATTCTGATCATGAATTTATCAACATCCTATAAACATAACTGATCAGATACCGTTTCATACTTAATCTAAAAGTTATCCTATTTGGTATATGTTTTTCAAAATTCATGTGATATGATTATTTGCCAAACGGTGTCTTATTCACACAAATTTTTACATGGTTAATCAAATCTATCAAATGTGCAATTCCGATCATTAACATGGGCCTCGCACGAGCCGGAAAAAAAAGGAACTGGAGGGTAGCTCCACTGTCTCCACATGTAGACGACACGCACAAAAGGATGAATCCAATTTGGAGAGGGAGGGCGAGCTTTAAAAGGAATCACCAGGTTGAAGGGCAAAAAGTTCCGTTGCCGGGAATCGAACCCGGGTCTCCTGGGTGAAAGCCAGATATCCTAACCGCTGGACGACAACGGAATGTTGGGAAAACATGGTAAATTTATACTTATATTAGTAGTTACGTTTTCTTGCTCATCACATTCTTTTCCGGGTTTTTTTTTTTTTAAAGATTATGTAAAATTTTTCTACTTCGTCCCTAAACTATCAATTTAACGATTATATCCCCTAAAATATGCACATTTTTTTCTACTTCGTCTCTAACTATCAATTTTATTTTGACCATTTCATCTCCAAACAAGAGTTAAAAAAAAAAGGACCAATAAGTTGCAAAACAAGTAGTTTAGGGGATGAAATCTTCAAATTGATAGTTTAAGAATGAAGTAGAAAACATGTGCATAGTTTAGATGATGAAATCGTCAAATTGATAGTTTAGGGACGAAGTAAAAAAAGCACAAATAGTTTAAGGGATATAATGAAAAAAAAAACTCTATTTTTTTCCAGACAAACATTAAAACACCTTATTTGATACTCCAAGGTTTCTTATTTTTCCATAGAAATATTTGAGATCTTTAAAAAGTTGTGAAATTTACGTGCGGAAGTAATTAATTAGATATATACGACCTTTTGTTACGGACTAAAATTATGAATGGAAGACTGGAAGAGAGTATAAAACAAAAGTTGAAGTCGTGCACACAACGGGAATTAAATCAAATTATAGTTTTTTGTTTTTTTTTTTGTCATTCGTTATTCCTTTCTATTATATGGGAGAGGGGGAAATGAGACTGAGATGCAGTGTGAGGCATCATAGAACTCTACCGCATGTACAAACAGGAAAACGAAGATTTTTAGGCCTTTTTTGTTACCTATGTAGCTTACAATTTTGCTTCTATTATCATCATTTAAACTGAAAGCTAAAGATTTAATCATCCATCAATGTTACTACCATTTGACATTTAGAAATCGCATCACGTTTAAAAAAATAAGAGCATATGCTACAGGTACTAACTAGTGTACCAATTGTTACACAAAATGCACATATGGCATTACCGCATCAATGTACTATTCAATACATTAATAGATTCATCCACTAAAAGAGTGTCACATGGATAGTCTAATAGTAAGTATAATAATTAGTGCATGTAGCATTTCCTAAAGGGTGGTGTTAATGCCAAAACCATTTTCGTTCGTGCCAAAACTGTTTTTGTTTGTGCAAAAAATGTAGTGCTTAAAAACCTTGTACTATGTGCAAGGTACAAGCCTTTTGTACACTATAGTTTTGGCACAAACAAAAATAATTTTGGCATTATCGTTACCCTTCCTAAAAAATAAAAACAAAATACATTTAGAACTCCATTTAAAGCCATTAAATGTTGGAAAAGAAAAAAAAAATTGAAACAGTACGCTTGTTTCCAAAGGACAAATTCACATAGTTGGATTTTCACTGATGGTAAAAGGACAATGGAACAAAGAAATTATACAATTTAACAGTGAAGTACAAATCACTACACAACAGGAGGAAAAACACCCCTCTCCACCTTCCCATTCTAAAGACACTCTATTGCACAACCATTGACACAGATTCATGGAGAAATAAATGTACTTTGCAAATTTTAAAGGGAACTAACCCTTTTTCTTTGTTGTCCCTACTCCTACAACTAAGACACCCCCCCAGAATCTTCTCCCACAACCAAACTTCTTACACCACCATCTAGCTCTCTCCCTGTCCCCCGTCAGCCCCGGCTTCTCTGCGCCTTCGTCTCCTCCCTGACCGTCCCAACAGAATTCTGCCCTGGCGGCGGAGACGATGAACAAGTGATAAACCACCACTATCGCCGCCGCCATCATCATCGTCGTGATCGTCGCTTTCACGATCGGACGAATCATAAACGACGACAGGAGAGGCTTGGCGAAAACCAACACCACCACCACCACCTCCTCCGTCTGAATTTTGGTCCGATTCCCTCTCATGCTGTCTCGTTCCCCTATTCTGGCCTGCATTTCCGCCTGGTCCAAAAGCATGCAATAGAAGGAACATGTTGACCAAATTCCTATCAATTCCCATTTCGAAACCCTGATTCCTATCTGAAACATCCACATCGAAAGCATCCTCCTCTTCATCCGAATCAAACTCATAATGACTTCCTTCCAACACATAATCACCAAACACCACTGCCCCAGGCATCGATGACCTAATCGTACTAATCACATCATCCCTTTCTCGCTCACGCTCGAGCCTTCTCCATTTTTGTTCAAGAGCGGGATCCACTTCCCGCGGACGAGCGCAAGGGTGATCTGCCCTCACGTGCTTCCTCAACTCCTTGTAAGTTCCAGCAAACGGGCAGTTATCCTGTGTGCAGCTTCGGTTCTTTGCATTCAGATACTCCCGAGCAGGCTCCACCACAGTCCACCCCTTCACCTGGCCTCTGCAAAGAGGACACGCGAGCAATGTTACTTCACAGTTCTCAACGGGCCCCACATTCAGATCATCGTCTGGGCCGTGGGACGATGGTTGGTTTTGAAGGGGTGAAGTGACTTTTGCGTTGGCTTTCTTGTACTGATCTAGGCAGTTGGAATAGCGAACGCTGGTGCCGCACATGTAGGGACGGCAACCCTTGTCGTGAGAAGAGCATAAAAGGAGAACGGCATTGTGGGGGTACTCCATGCATACAGAACAGGTTGCATCTAACCAGTCTTTCTTTTCCAAGGTTTTGGAGCACTTCTTAGGGTTACAAGATGCCAATGGGTATGGGGTTGGCCTACATTGTCGTGAGAAGATCCTGCGTCGTCCCCTGGTGCCTTTTGCCATTTCCTAGCACTGAACATGAAAACCAGTGTTGATTCAGAAACCAAGCCAAAAGAGCTATCGTAATAAATAAGCACGTGTATTTCCCAGACTTAGAAGAGAAGGCAAGTATTGGAATGTTGCACTGTCTCTGCTTCAAATATTCTATGTTCCACTTACAAATTGTTTCAAATGTATTGTTTTTGACTGGTCGATAATTGCATGAACTTAAATCCTTTCTTATAATTATGGAAACAAACATTGTGCATACACAAGTATATCCAGCCAATATGAAGCTAGGCAAAAACCCACACAGCAAGTAAGCTTAGTTTAACAAATGAAAAACAAATAACTCAAAACATTGAAATTCCAGAAAAAAACACATAATTCCTACCGTTTCTTAGGCAAGTCTGGTACATACATTGCCACAACAGATGACTAATCTATTTAACGTATACACATACCACGTGGAAAATAGAAAGCCGACCAGATTGCATGACTCTTAACCAAATCTCAGTTCAGTCCAACCACTTGAAGGAATGACAGTAGACTAAAATGAGACAAGAATGTCATGATCACTACTAGCATATCTCAATGCATCTCTAGCGAAACAAAATCAAGAAAAAACCAGAAGGATCCTACGTATTGCCCCATTGCCACCATGTCTTCAATCAAAATAAAAGCATTACTTCCGCAATTAGTTTCACCGACTAGGGTCGGCATATTATTGAACAATAGATTATAAACAGAACTTTCACACAATACTCATGGCCAGTTAATTTCCCAATGCTCTCTGAAAACGAGGCAAAAAATTTCGGAACACGATACACGGAAGTACTTAATTTTTTAATTTGAAAAATGGCACGACTTTTCGTAGTGGACACTTATTTTGGAACGGAGGGAGTAGATGGAAAAAAGGGCATACCCAATGCATGAAGCACCCGCATATGCCAAAAAAAATTCAACCCCAACTTTTATATTCCTGTTTGTTTGGTTCTATAGTTTGTTGGGACTTCAACAAAAAGCCAGATCCCTACTGAAAAAGAAATCAAGAGAAACTCAACATCCATCGTGAATAGCAGAGGCGGAGCCAGGATCTCTACTCCAAAGGGACCGAACTGAGACAGAATGATTTCAACCAAAACGCACTCATCGATTTTATGTATTCTTTGAAACCCTATATAAGCCATGAGATGCTATTTTGTACGGTAACTAGAACACCCATATACTTGCATTTTAAAACAATCCACCCTTTGCTAGTCCAATAATCTATTCGAGCCTAACAACATGGTCCAAAATGCTTAAACCCAAGTTAATGGGTACATTGGGTAGTATTGGGTGGTCCAGTGGTCCATCATAAATCACTCATGCCTCTTGTAACCCATCAATGTGGGACAAACATGAGGTCTACCAACTTCCCCATCTTAATTCACAACATCCTGGTTACACGTCATGTAAAATTAAGAGAAATTATCAAGTAACAAGTTAAACTTATTTGACTTTAAGACAGAAACTCATTTGTTTCAAATTTTTAGAGCTGAGTTACTCATTCTATCACAGATGTAAAACAATAGTACATGATTTTTTTTTATGTATCTTTCACTTTGGTTGGGGTTGCGGGTTGCTAGCACCGGCTGACTCCATCCTTGACCAATAGCACGCATGCTGAGGATGCGATAAGCAACTCAGTAATTCCACTCACAAATAAAAGAAATGACTCTTTCCAGTTCTTAATAGTAACTTACTATTGGCTACAAGGGACAAATAAAATTATGCGTAATAAAACAAATTCAACATCCATCACAGTACCGCAGTATACCCAATACACATCCAGGGCACATGAGATAACCCTACTCTTCGTATCCACATAAGATAACATACCACAGATGAAAAACTATTCAAAAGGGGGTATAACCAAAAGATGTTTTCTTCAACTGCTAAAGACAACTATAGGGGAGCTTCCATGAACAAGTCAACGGGAAACATGCCTTCTTGGCCAGAAACAAGGTAGAGATATGGAGAACCATAAATATAGAATTCTGCAACCAAGAAAGAGGTATACTCTACCAAAAAGACTTAGGTCAAAGACATAGTCCTAGTTGTAGTTTTGCTATTTGCCTAAGACAATTGAGCCAAAAACTGTCACCAAAAAAAAAAAATGCAAAACATATTTCTAGAAAAACATGGTACTTTCTAGTTGCAAACAAAAGTTAACCAACCAAAAAAAAACCTACATGACAGAAATTACACAAGGTAGTATCCAGCATGCCTTCTAGAAATTAAGATTAAGATTTAGAACTCAAGCGGCTTTAACTAATAGCAGAGATGTCTCTAAGGCTTCAATGCCCTTTAAAAGTAGCTCACTGTACATTATAAGCTCCAAGACAACAGGAACTAAAAAGACCAAAAATTCTTTCCAATCTAATGGAGCAGTTGAGTAGATCATCTCCAAGGAGAATCAGAAAACAAACTTCCATGCTCTAACAAAAAAATAATTACTGTGGATGACCCTCTTATTGAATGCACAATAAAAATTTCTTCATTTATTAACAAGTCGATCCAAAGGACAACATAGAGTTTTATAATACTGTACATCAATACAAACCACTCAACACAAGAACATCTTAAGAATATCATTGCTCGTGATAAGACTTGCATACGGTATATTAAATCATATCCTTTTGGGCCATGTACCCACAAAATTCAGATATCAACGCACACAAACAATCAGAGTACAAATCTCATACTCGTTCCAAAGAAGCTCAAAAACAATAAATCTAGATTGATCCTCCCACAAGATATTACTCTTAACAAACATTGACTTCCTAGTTCCTACCTCAAAATCCCAACAATTTAGAAATTGTATAAGGAAAGATCTAAATATTAACTTTTTCGTTCATACAGGATGATCTGTTAGAAAAGTGGAATTTGCCACACCAACACAACATCTGTATATTACCATTTACTACCATAATGTTCTCATAAATGTGATATTGCAACCATGCTAATGAAGACACCCATATTGATCCTCATTTGTAACTATGGTCATGCATGGCAGCATGGATGTTGTGAATTACTGATTTTAACAAAATTCAATGCCAGAAACAGCAATAACTCATAGAGACATCACAATCAACAAGACATGTATCAGTTGGAAAACAAGTTTATTGAGAAATCAAATCAACAAATCAAACCAGGAAGATTGAAAGGCAACGTGTTCAGATGTTCCATGCATGTTCAACAGGAAGGCAAATGGAAACTACCCAATTCAAACACAATATCTCTTAGTAATCAGCAGCTAACAGCAAGATTGGAAACATATGCTCAATTCCACCCAGAAAACAAAAATTATCAAAATGCTAACTGAAAAACAGATAACCAAGATTTCTAAACTTTTTTGCAAGGAAGGCAAGTAAATCAAGAGAGAACAACACCCACCTAACCCTTTGAGCAGATCTAGATCCAAGAGAAATTGATAGTTGAAGAAACCCAAATGAATGGACATGAACCTATTATCTTCGTATATATACCACAAGCCAACTCATGTCTTTATGGACAAAGTCAGAGATATATCTCATCCGTAAAAGCAAAACAACGTGCATAACCAAACAATCACGCGAGAGACAGTTAGAAATTTGAATAAAGTAATAGGACAATCATACAAACCTAAGAAAGCCTAATTATGCCTTTACTGATTAAAATAATCACTGAGCACATGCCTTTAAGCATTAGCCAACTACCATCTAAGATCCCAAATCAAATTACATCAGTTTAATAAATACGGGGAAATGCTAATAAAACAGACAAATACTTTTACATATATATTCAGCGAGAATATGTGCACATGCAAGTAGGAAGGAAAGAAATTGGAATCGAAAGCAGTTCGTACCAGGGAGGGAGTGTAGAGAGAGAGGGATGAAGTTAGGGTTTTGGATTAGAGGGCGAAATGGAGAGAAAAGGCGAACAGATCGAGGAGGGGGGAAGGAATTTCAAAGCGGGAGAAGACGAGCATTTTGAGAGAGAGAGAGAGAGAGAGATTATCGGATTCGTCGAGTCATTTCTACGCTACAGAATAAAAGACGTATCTATATTCTATTGGTAAAAACGGAGAGAGAGAGAGAGAGAGAGAAGGGGGTTGGCGTAGGCATGGCGGTTCCACGCGCTTCTGATGGGGTAGCGATGACGCTCGGGATTGTTGAGTTGAGGGGAAGTAGTGATGGAGCCTTTGTCTAGTGCCTTCTACTGTGGGTTATTTATTTTTATAGGAGTAGTAGTATTTTTTTATTTGAGCCATTCATTTTGCTAAATACTCCATTTGAGTAGCCAATTCATGTAAAATATCAAAATGATTGTACATTGGTAGCTGTATGATTAGATACCGTTTGATTTTACAAAATGGATGACCAAAATAATTTTAGAAAATGAACTGTGAGACGAATGTATCTTAATCATGTGTCTATCAATGTTCCATTAAGGTGATGATTTGTACACGTGATATATTCTCAACGTACATGAGAACATGAACAGTTCAGATCACAAATAGAAATTATGGATTGGTTAATTATGCTCGGGTTTTGTCAAATCCAAATTAAAACTCAAAAATTGCAACATAAATAATAACCGGAAGTTAAATTCATCTTTTTTCTTAAACACGATAACCATGCCTGACACATATCAAATAGTTTTGATTTAGAGGTGCAAATGAGCCGAGTCAAGCTTTGCAGAGCTCGAAAGAGCTAAAAACCGAGCTCGAGCTCGGCTCACTCGTAAACGAATAGAGTCAGGTAATTTACTTAACGAACCTCCTTTTGCGAGCCAAGCTGAGTTTTACGGAGCTTGTTTAGTAAACAAGCCTAGCTATACCTTGAGATCGAGCTCAACTCGTTTAGTAATCGAGCCAATAGCTGCTCGCAAGCAGTTCGGTTTGTTTTATCAAATCCAAATATATGGGGGTGTTTATTTAAGAGGGCACTACTGTTAAAAAAAATTACGTAAATATTTAGCACGACTTGGGTTCAAATTTTATGTAACGACTCACACTAGCTAACCTTTTAACTCTTAACCTAACTTCGCAACTCAAAAGATTGAACTCGAGTTAATAGTAACTAGTGGGCATTTCTACATATGTCCTTTGATATTTCCAACGGGTTTCCAATGTGGGATCTCACATATTCGCGTTTGAAATTTTGGTGCAAAATTGGGTAGAAAATTTGGTTTCAATTTAAAACTTGCCAATGCTATTAAATTTTTTTGTTTTTAAAAAAAAAAACAAGGACGAGCCAAGTTGATGGAAAACTCGCTTTAGATTACAAGACAACATTGAACGTGAGTTAAAACCTAGGGTTGTACAAGAAAACCGAAAAACTTGTGAAACTGGACCGACCGGTCTATTTGGATTGGTTCTATGGTTTAATGGATTGGTTCTGGTTCTGGAAAAATGAGAACCGGACACTTTGGGTCAGTCCCCGGTTTCATAATTAGGAACTGTGGTTTGAACCGAACTGGTCCGTATATATGTAGATAAATAACATACTAATATAACATATGCACTCCTATATACCCACGCACAATAATTTTGTCAGTTTTAAGGTTTTAAGTATGTTCTAAAGTTGCATTTGCACTGTTTTGGGTTGCAAATGTTGAAGTTCAGAAAGTTTTTTTTTATGTTGCTGGTTCTTATTAGTTTTTTTTTTTAATTATTATTATTATTGTTGTCCAAGGTTTTGTGTCATAGTATTTTAATAGTTGTTTTAATTATGGTTAGACTTCTTAATCTACTTGTGAGTTTGTTTAATTGTAGTAGTTTTATGAAGAAGTTACAACAATTTTTTCCCCAATTTTTGAATGCCAACATGGGAAACCGAACCAAGCTGGACCGGTCTCATGGTTTGGTGTGGTTTGGTTCAATATGTGTAACGGCCTAGTTACTGTTCTCAATTTTTTAGAACCGTTAAATATAAATTGGTCTCCGAATTTCTACAAAACCGGTCCAAATCGGACCATATACACCCCTGTTAAAAACCAGGTAAAAACCAGTCCAGTTTCATTTTGTTGAGATCCTTTGGCAAAAAAACTTAATCCGGTTTTTTTGTTTTGTCTTTATTCAATTATCATTATTTATTTTTTTTGCATTTGTTACTTTTGCATCAAGATTTTGTGGTTTATGGATTCCTCTCGACGAGACGAATCTAACAAGTATAAATTTATAGTCAAACTAAATATTTTTTTGAATAAAGCCGAAAAATCCTTGGATTATTGGATTAATTTTGGCTTTATTAAAAAAAATTAAGTTTTGACCATAATTTTATACTTGCTAGACTCATCTCGTCGTGAGGAATTTAGAAACCACAAAATTTTGACTCAAAAAATAACAAATCCAAAAAAAAATTAAATAAAAACAAAATGAATAATCCAATAATCCGGATTATGAATTGTTTGTCAAAGAGTCATGGGAAAGTGGGCAGCTACGTGTGACTTCACGCGCTGTCAGTTGAAGTGGAAATGGCGTGGCGCATCAAGTGGGAGTAATGTTCCAGTAGTTCTGACGTGAGAGAAAACTAAAAATCACATCGGGGTGCGTGTCTATAAATATACTTTAAGCATCTTAAATTATACTGTATCTCTCGGCCCGGCCCATTCCAAGTTCAATCGGGCTCCATTCAAATCTGAAAAATGTGGTTCGCTTCCTTGTCACTAGTTTCAAGCGCTCATGCCCAGCACGAGTTTTATGCCCATTTTTGTACACTTGCCTTTGCATTTGAACGCACAATGCCTTTGGAACATACACAAGGAAGAAAAATAATTAAGCAGTTCTCTGTCATCGAGGTCTAGAAGTAATGACATTAATATAGATAGCAGTAACAAAATGCCAAATTGTAATTGTAGTTCTTCAAATAATTAAGGAGCAAAAGCAGTAAAGCCATGAAAATATTGTGAGATACCTCATTCTAGCTAACAAACCAGTTCTTAAGAGTCAAAAAGAACATAATACTGGTTTGAGATCCCCTGCCTCTCTTCTCTCCCCCCATTCGCTGTCCCAGTACCTACCAGCCGCCACGTGTATGTTGTAAAATAATACTCCTTCCTCACACACACAGAATCCCATCGAGTCTGAAGCCCCAACCTAGCAAATGTTCATCGCCGGTGCCGTCCCCTTACTCCATTTCCTCCCTTCGTTTCCATCAACAACGACTATTGCACCAACAGCGATGATCAATAGCAAAGTTAAGAAACTAAGGACAAAGATCAATAACAGAGTTATCTCTGTCATCGAGGTCAACAAGCAAAACAAATCAAAAGCTAAGCAAATAAATAGAATACTTTACAAATCTGATAGCTTTACTGCTTCGAGACCCATCGATTCGAACCTGTAAGACATCGCGAAGTTGAAATACGCCTTCGAGACCCAGATTGCAGGCGGAACAGCACTGCCACCACTTCCAATCAGCAATCCCCTCTCCGAATCTACCTTTCAATCACCGATAGCGTCGATCTCCATGGGTTCCTCTTCCACCACTTTGAATCGGCGATACAGCCTTCGAAATCTGCTCCTTCTTCTTCTTCTCCACCTTCAGAACCGCCGTAAGCAAAGCTCCAGTCGATCGATCGCGAGTTCGAACAGCCTTGAATCGCCACTTTCTCTCTCTCTCTCTCTCTCTCTCTCGCCTGGAAGCTCTCTCTCTCTCTCTCTCTTTGGAAAAAATCAGGGGGGACACAGAGGGAAATATGGGAAAAGTTGGAAAGGGGTATTAGCAAACGCCAAATGACCCAATTGCCCACGTACAAAACGCCTAATTACAGCCAATTCAGAAGCAGAAATTTCCAATCGAGGGGTAAAATCGTCCAAATTGGCCAAAAATGGGATAACATGAAATTGAAAGTTCCTCTCTTTCTTGGCCTTCGGTTTTGGAAATAGAGAAATGATTTTTGTCCTCTGTTTTTATTTTTTTTTAAAATTTGTACTAATACGCTCAGAAAATTTGTCTTTTGTGTTTACGTGCTTACATTTTTAAATCATAAAACAAAAACTTCTACATGATACCACGATTGCTTGGACACACTTCAAAATCTAGCTAAATTTACAGTTATTTTCGGATAAAAACGAAAATAATTATGTGCATAAAATTTTTAAAAAATTTCACCCAAATAAAGAACTCATTGAAAGGATCGAACGGAAATACTTTCATTTTTTATTTGAAAATGACATGATTTTTTGTAATGAAATATAATTTTGCAATAGAAACTACATTCCACCTGCAAAGAAGGCCTAATGTAAAAAAAGAAAAAAGAGAGAGAGTGTGAAATTTACTTGTTTAGGTACACCTACCTCTGCGTTGCACTGGACTTGGGTTCCTCTCAAAATCAATTTCCAGATTATTTCTCATAAATGCTTCTGGAAACAAAATGAGATGAAGTCACATTCTACCACGTGCTCACAATAAAACAGATCAAGGCTTACAAGAAACAAGTTACATTGGTATATTGGTTAACAGAAGTTCCAAACCATAACCGCCGAGCAGTTCATTCAGATGAAATGGTACAGAACAATGCACAGGAAAAAGGGGAAAGAAAAGATTTCATAGACCTAAGTGCTCCTATTCTAACTGATCATCTATTTATCGCTCAAGTTCGAGCACTTTTTATTTAGGAAGCTTTTGTTGATTCATCTCCCGGTAGGTCATCTTCATCATGGTAGATATTCTCTGCCATCTGCCATATCTGAAGTATGTTATCTTCAGCTACGCTAGCAACGACCCAATCCTCACAGGGATTCCACGAGAAATCTGAAATTTTACTCGTATGACCACCGTGAATGAAAAGCAACTCGGGTGGGCCATCTTCCGCATCCTCTGGTGTCTGTTCTTCATCAATCCTGGATAAAAATTAAGGGTAGATACAAGTATTAGTCAATCCGGGCTATTGTATCATTGACAGTCAAGTCATTGGCCTATCCATGTTTTTTTAAGTGTTATTGAGCTTTAGGCAGTCAAGATTAGCAGCTTGACCAGTAGCAGCTAATTATCTTGAATCATAGCTAATTAATTGAGGATGTCAGCAAAAGGCCTAATTCTTTTGATTTAGCTAATGCTATATTACAAATACCGCAACCCCCCCTCCCTCTCTCAAAGACTCAGAAATATTCTCCTATGGCTAATTTGGTAATTATGGCCGTGATTTAATTTGCACAATGATGCCATCCAAGTGCTATGATGCTAATAACACCAGCTAACAACTTCTCCAACTCATACAGTGGGAGGTGGAGTTTTTTAGGTCCCGGGTGCAATACACAGAAGTGTGCCTGTTATTGAGAGAGAGAGAGAGAGAGGGAACAACTATAAGCGAATCAAAGGACAAACCTGCTAAGATCCCACACCATAAGCCTCCTCCCAAGACAACAAGAAGCTAGGATGGTCTCATTCTTTGGATTCCACCCAACTTGGAAAACCTCCTCCCTGTTATAGATAAATCACAAAAAAGATTAAGGTCTAGAGGGAGATTTCACTCCATGCCTAAACGTAAGAGTACAAGCGGGAACATTCTTAAAGAAATTTAACGTCCTCCCAGAGGCAAAGACAGAAATTATTAACATCTAAAGAGTTTCAAAAGTACATATCCCAAGAACTACATTTCCGAAGGCTTAACTCTTACTTGTGACAATCAAATGTATGGAGAGCTGTGGAGATCTTGCGAAGATCGAACAACTTCACCGTCTTATCTGTAGAACCCGTTGCCACAACCCATTCATTGAAGGGGTTAAAAGCCAAGCAGTTAACCTACCACAAAAGCAAAGGGGAAAATTGCAACAAATAAGTAACCTCATTTTTCCTCAATGTTACTAGCGTAGCTTAACATGTCCATCAGCATCAGAAGAAACAGAAGCATGCAGTTCAACCCGTGAGACAAAGGAAAAATTATCATGGCCATTTAAAAATAGGTGACACTGCAGCAACACACATGTAAATATGCCAATTCAGAAAAGCTACGTAAAATTGTCAGTCCAGGAGACAATTTTTGTTATAAGCAAAAAAACAATTGGTGTACTTAATGATATCAAAGCAACGCAGATAAGCGAGCATGTGGACAACACCCAAAAGAAAGTATAAGAAATGCTGTCCCCATGAATAGTACTACGATGGCAGCCTGGCAGGATTAGCATACATGTGAGTTACAGAAAGGATCTCAGCTCACCTCCATGTTCCAGAAACAAGGAGCTTCCATAAGAAACAAGTTACAAAAGAATACTAGGGGTCAACAAGTAACCAATTGCAAAGAAAACTAAAAACTTGCAAGCCCATCCATTTTTAGAATTTGAAAAATATTTACAGCAAAGAGAAATCACACATATTTTAAGTCATGAATGACTTTGAAATTTGATTTATTCAAAGTAGGAAAAATCAAACGTAGATCTTGCATACATTATCACAAGGTATTAATCCCGTATCCTCAGTTTCAAATAAACTAATTTCAAGTGAAAATTAATAAGAATGCAAAAATCTATGTATATCAGAATGCATCTTGGGGACATGTGAAACTTTGGACACTCACTTCACTTTGATGAGCAATTACAGATTGGATTGGTTTGCTGACTGATGGAGTCCGGAGATCCCAAATATGCAGATATTGATCATCCCCGACTGAACCAAATAAGTATTCATGCCTCAGATGCCATGCAACGTCTTCTACAACACCTTCATGAATCTGTTTCAGCAAATATCAAAATCATAATCAAGTATCTATAGATCACATAATAGAGTGGCAGCCACAGATTTTTTAATGTTTTTTTAACATCGGCAGCCACAGAATTTTTAATATTTTTTTAACATCGGCAGCCACAGACTATCAATGGAACTGCACAACACCTGATTGCACAATTCCGTGTCCATGTGTGCCAGAAATACGATGATTATAAAAGTCAATCCTTTCTCACGACACGACAACAAAGCTTATCCAGACCACGAATCAGTTTACACTTTACAACATGTTTCAGTAAATGAAACCATAAGGCTGTATTTTTTCCCTTCAATGTAAATGGTTGCCATTTGTTGAGGGCTTCATTGAGGGAAAAAGGAAAAGATGAAGCAGAAAAAACTAAATTTATTCGTTCAATTCTCTTCTAAGTTTCTCCATGAATCCATGATCCAGACACAACCTAGAGGAGTGGGATGTGAAAAAAATGGTAGCATGCTTGATGCAATTGAATGGGAAGAAGTATGGGATGTGAATCGCAAACATAGAACAGTACCTTAAATATTTGCATAGCATCCAGAGCCTTGTTCTTGGGAACTGCATTGATGTCCCATAAGCATATTTGGGCATCATCAGAACCACTCAATAAATGACCCTGCTTGAACTGACTCCATGATAAGCCATATCCTTCAGTGTTGTGTCCCCTCAACCTCAAATCAGGATTGCATGCACCATCTAGAGGAGGCTTCGATGGGTGTTTGCTATAGTCAAAGACATAGACTTCTGCGTTAACTGTTTTAGTGGCAATGATAAATGGGTTTTGTGGCATATAACGAGCCCGATTCACTTCACCATCATGATTTATTTGCTGAATTATTTGAACCTGCAAGAAATGTATTTAAAAACACAATTCAAAAGGTTTCATGGCCTATTAGTAACAACCAGAAGCATATCATAGGTTTCACAACTTTAGAAGCACTCATGTGACATATCTACATGCACAATTGCAGTTAAAGATTCCAAAATTTAATTATTGGATATAACTGAACATGAGATTCAGGACAACTACATCCAGAAAATGACAATTTTATCAGGGTCCATTTGGCTGCCCAAATGGAATATTTTGTTCAGAACTTCACCTGCATTTGGGTCTATACTCTATAGAGTATAGACACTTGATCTCCAAAGGGATATGTTTTTTGGAACAGGATTTGTATGGGATAGTGGCTTTAAAACTTATGCATTGCTAGTAATACATTAAGTAGCAATAGTAGCAGGACACTAAAATGCAAATAAACCGACTCAGAAGACATGTAGACACTTTGTACCCCAAAAAAAGGAAGCCATGTACGCTGACATAACAAGCTGAGTCCATACGATCTAGATTTAGAAGTTCTAAATCCTAATAAACTAGTTAGCCCATATTTAAGAGAAGCTAAATTATTTGACTTAAGAATTTTCTCACTTTACCGCAATCAAAACTAACTGATTGTAAGGAGCTGTTTAAAAATAAACCAATTCATATTTCTAGGACAACCAAAGTCACCAGATAGCTTTCTAAGGTTCTTCCTTGGGGCAAGGGGTCAGTATTGTACAGAGGTGGCTCAATCATCCAGGCCACTCAGCCTAAAGCGACGCCCCCCAAGAAATTCTTGGTACCAAAGGCCCTAGCTCTTCTACAACCTAAGGAAAGAAAACTCCATTTTTATTTGTTCACTCTGAGGGCTAAAAAATTCTTGAGTTGCTATTGGACTGATTGACCACCATACTGTCCAACACCAAGATATCGTACTGATACAATTCTGGTGATGCACAATATGATGCTGTCAGAGCAGCCACCCAAACCTCTGCCTTCATATGAGTGCCGTTGACTGCCGCAGTAAAACAATAACCCAAAACCAAACAACAAACAACAACCAAAGATTTAGGTCTTTCCATTTGGCATAATTGTGCATCTCCATCAGCTTTTCATTAAACCCTGGTAACACCTTACCTCAGATAACTCAATTTAACATTTTGAATACAAAGTACAAACACCAAGCGACCCTTCAACTGGAAAATTCTCGCAGGAACCACTTGCAATGATTTCCCAAACCAATAACTCCTCGAGCAGTTCACAAAATCCCAACAAGTAGGTAACCAAAAGTCTAGCTATAAACAAGCAATTAATCCACATTTACAAAAACAATCGACTATGCCTTCCCGTTGGCGGTGGCGCAACCAAACCCGGCGATATCAGACCACTCGTCATTATAATGTTGGGTATCACACAGCTGTTTCAAATGTTTTTTTTTTTTTTCTCTTTGAACTCTTTTTTTGCTTTTGTTTGTAATTTTCTTTTTGAATAAGTAATGAAATTCATTAAAAAGACGTCAGGGGATGCCACCCATGTTACAATTGAAAGCGAGGAATAAGAAAAAAGAAAAAAAGAAAAAAAAAAATGAAAATGCCGGCCAAACAATAGAAGACTTGTACACCAAGCTAAACTACAAAATGTCAAAAATTGATCCACAGTGTGTTGTGCACTCTCAACTTCAAACTAAACAAAGTAGAAAAGAATCTTAATGTTGAACAAGGACCTCTCATCCCGTCCAACTATCTTCAATTCCTCTCTCAGATTAACCACATCAAGCACAGAGAAATTCTTGAATAAGCTCCACCACAGTTTGAGCCAGTTACCAATCTTGAATAAGCTCCACTACCCTTCGAGGAAAAACTAAGGACATCCCCCATCAAACAAGATCCGGATGGTCCGCTTCCCGAAGATTCTTGGCGGTAATTTTTTACTTTCAAACTCTTAATCCCAAAAAAATGGCACGAATCTAAAAAAATTCATAAAGGACTAACAAAAATAAAGCCAAAGTGGTCCTTACGAATGTCATGTCAAGATTGACTGTACCTTCCCGTTGGCGCACCCAAACCCGCCGAAATCGGCCCGATCATCGTCATAATGCCGGGCATCGTTCTCGGCGTCTTCGAGCGGCAGCTGGACCTGGGCAAGCATGAGGTAATTCGGCTCGTTCTCCGACGTGTGGGTCCCCAAAATCATCTTCTGCACCGAGTAGTCCTTCCCCGGCGGCTCTTCGCGGCCGGGCAGCCACTCGACAGTGAGCGACGGCCACTCGAGCGCGTGCGTGATGACTAAATCGTAGAGGAACGGAGTGTTCTTCTTCCAGATCTTGTATTCCTCGTTTATCAGCCTCTCCTCTATCTCTCCCCTCATCTCCTCGTCGTCTTTCCCCATTACTCCCTTGGTTTCTCTCACTAAAACCGAATCGAATCGAATTGAGTTGAATTGAATTGAATCGAATCGAATTTGGACTGGTGATGGGTAAAGATATGGAGGGAAGAAATTTGGTGGGAATATGGAGAGAGAGAGAGAGAGAGAGAGAGAGAGAGAGGCTGAAGGGTTTTTTTGCTGTTAGAGGAGGGTAAAGTGGGGATGTGGGGTTCATGTGGGCCGGGCTGGGCTTTGTTCAAAATAGGCCGTTATGCTATGGTTCTGTAATCTTCATTGTTGATCCAACCCACTATCGAGCAATCATATTTAGGGGTAAAGTGGGCCGGGCTGGGCCGGCCCACTTTATGGGTTCTGTAATCTTCATGTGGGCCGGGCTGGGTTTTGTAATAGGCCGTTATGCTATGGTTCTGTAATCTTCATCGATAATCCTACGGGTACAGATTGCTTTGTACAGAAAATGTACAAAGCGCTCTCGGAGACCCACTTTTGGGTCTCACACGAGTGATCCGAACTGTTCATTATTCTTAGAACATTTTTCCGAGGGGGCCCACAAAAAATCAGCTCAATCGGACGGTTAGAAGTGCTTGAACCAAAACCCCACCGTTTCAAATCAAAACTAACGGTGGGGCTTTGGTTCAAGCACTTCTAACAGTTCGATTGAGCTGATTTTTTGTGGGCCCCCTCGGAAAAATGTTCTAAGAATAATGAACAATTCGGATCACTCGTGTGGGACCCAAAAGTGTGTCCCCGAGAGCGCTTTGTACATTTTCTGTACAAAGCAATTTGTACCCGTAGCAGGGTCCAATCTTCATTGTTGATCCGACCCACTGTCGACCAATCATATTTAGGAATTAGGAGTGTTTCACTAACAAAAAACTATTTTTTGTAAAATCAAGACAGGTTATTCTCTCACAACATATCACATAATAAAAAATCATGAAAAGTCAGTTTATTAGTTTGTCTAAAAACTGGCTTAGTGGAACACCCCCTTAGATAGGGGTGCACATACACCGGGCCGGGCTGGATTCGGGCCGGAGTTATACTAGATAATAACGAGATTTGAGTATTCCCAAACCCGGTTCATTTATAATCGGGATTCATTTAATATGCCCAAACCTAACCCAAATAAAATTTTAATTTCCCAAACCCGTCAAACAAATCCATTTATTTTTTTAAAGCACGGTGTCACAAATACTATAAATTAATTAACCAAAATGATTACATTTACAATTCACAACCGTAATAATAAACTTTAAGTTCTAAGTTCTTATAGAAATATTAAAAATTGACTTATAAATTAAAATGTAGTTAAAGTACTAAAAAAGATAGAACCTTCCAACTCCATCAATCTCTATATAGAGTATTCAAATAAAATACGGAGTATTATTTAAATCAGGCCGGGCCGGACTGGGTTGGGCCTTAGAGAAATTTCCCAAGCCCAGTCAATTTAGTAAATGAGCTTAAAATCTCAACCCAACCCTGCCCATTAGGCCTAAATATTTATCCCAAGCCCTTAAAAATTGGGCTTGGTTGGGCGGGCTACCGGGCCGCTGTACACCCCTACCCTTAGGTTAGGTTTGGCTTAATAAGTCGCTCGTCTTTTTTTTTTTTCTTCTTTATTTGATTTTTTTCGCACTTCTTAGTTTTGTATTAACTTTTTGTGTATTATATTAGTTTGTCTCGACGAGAGGAATCGAACAAATAAAAAAAATTGTGATCCAAACTCAATTTCTTTTGAATAAAAACAAAAATAGATTTTTTTGCTTCATTTCATCTTTATTTGAAAAATCTGAGTTTCAATTATAATCTTTTCCGGTTCAAAAAAAAATTATAATCTTTTCTTTCTTTGATTTATCTTGTCGGAAAAAATTAATAATTCACAAAACTTGAGGCAAATTAACTAATGCAAGAAAAACTAAATAAAGACGAAAAAATAAAGTCAAATGAATGGTGAGGGTTGGGAGGGTGATAATTCATAAACTATGTGGTGCCATGTTGGGCTGATTGCGATTAGGAGGTGTTCCACTAACAAAAAATTATTTTTTTTAAAAACTGAGACGGGTCATTCTCTCACAATACATCACATAAAAAACCGTGAAAAATCAATTTTTTCAAAAAACCACCTTAGTGGAACATCCCCTAAATCTTTTAGATTTGCTATTCACTTTTAAACTGACCCAGCTTGGTATATATATACTTGTAGAAAAATACTGTGCACATTGTCGACAGGGTTTTAAAATTTGGTCTAGTTTTGCTCTTATTCAATGATCTTAAAGAATTGTTCGATATTCTCGTTTTAAGGTTCTTTTTTTTTTTTTTCGAAATTTGTTGCCCGTTGAACCTGTCTTTGCAGTTTGAAACAAGCGGAAAACTCAGCCAACGTGTCATTTTTTAGACTGCGTGGGTTGGTTGCGGGTAGGGAAAAAATATCCACCTGTCGTTTCACAATAAACTAAAAATAAATAAAAATCACAGTAAAAGTATAATATAAAAAACTACTAAGTACAAAGATTAAAAAAAAAAACTCATTAGGCACAAAAGCTTGTAGCAATATTAAAAAAATAAATAAATCTGAACATAAGCATAAAAAAATCTAAATATTCGTTGCTAATTTTTTTTGGCAATTGACCCTATGAGTTTTCAATATTGAGAAATCATCAGTAGATCGAATGTCAAAAATTAATTTATCGAGTTGATCAATGAGTACCGTGAGTCCTACCCAACAAAAAAAAAAAATCTTTTGGATAAAACTCAACGAGGCAAATCAACTTTTTCTTCGAAAAACTAGAAAAATGAGTTAGATATATTCAAAATGCACACGTAGTAGCAATTCGGTACGATTAAACTTTGTGAAATGAGCATTTAATTATGAAGGGGCCCACTGAGTTGGTTGGAAACCAACAAAAACACATTACCAATACTCAAAATTTCTAATTTCTCAAACTTTTTTTTTTAGAAAGTGTAAAAGAAAAATAAAAAAGAAATAATTCAGAGGGGGTACGTGACCCCCTTACCTTAATTGACTCCGCCCTTGGACCTGGCAATTAGTTTGTGTTGAATCTATTCACTAAGAATCTATAGCCTATCCTAGAACCCGTCGATACCGATCCATGCACATTCCTAAACTTATCAACTCGGAAAGCTCTCAAGCATTTCTAATCCAAAACCCTTTTTTTTTTTTTGATAAGGAAAAAGGGTGGGAGGGGGCGACCAGCATTGCAGACTCCCTTGGGCGTGACCATACGGGCTCCCGACCCGCCTGTGGAATGTCCGGTTTGAGCCATAGTTACTGTCTGTGAGAACAAGCCGTCACCACAGGCACCACTGTGTGAACAGGATGGCAGAGGGCCTCCACGGCACAAGGAGAGCTATGTCCTGCACCAACTGGCCACCCAAAGGGTGTAGTTGGGGCACGCAGGACTCGAACTCCAGACGTGGAGGTAAGTGGACACACTTGTGCCACACACCCCGCCCATCCCGGCAGGGACGGAGCTAGGAATTTCACTACGCAGGGACAAATATTTTTTTCAAATTATTTTGCAGGGGCGAGCCTATATAATTAATAGGAAATTTTGTTTTTCTCTATATAATATTATAGGTTTTTTTTTTTTCTTGAAGGGACGACCGCCCCTCCTGGCCCCCCTCTGGCTCCATCCCTGCATCCCGGCAACCACCTCGGTGGTTAATCCAAAACCCTTTTAGACCGTATTTTTGTTTAAAGAATGGTCTCTTTGGGGCCTTAGTCTGTATTTGAATGCCCATAATCTTTGATTGAAATGAAAATATTATTATTTATAATTGGATGTCCCCGAATGAACTATTATTTATAATCAAGTACGACCTGGTAATTCAATACGTGAGGTAATTCACTTTTAGATTGTGTTTGGATAACCGGGATATTGAGTAGGAAGAGGAATATGATTACCGGGAAATAAATTCTTGGGGATTTTTCTTAGGTATAAATAGGAATATAATTACTGGGAATCGAATTCCTAGGAATTTAATACCTGGAGGAATTGCATTTCGGTATTTGGATTAATTCAGTAGTCTTACGTGGAAAACAATTATTTTAGAAATTTATTAAAATCAACATTTTATTTTCTTAATGAATGAGCCAGGAATTTGAGATTCCCATGGGGTAAGGGAGGGATCAGATTCCCACTTGGTCTAGGAATGTGATTCCTAGTTGAATATGGCATCGGGAATCACATTCTTATTCTTGTCTCTGCCAAACGTCGGAATCAGAAAAGTCTGGCATCACATTCCCATTTTTGTCTCTTCCAAACGTTGGAATCATGCGTATAAGGCAACACATTCTCATTCTCTCCTGAGATTACTGTCATTCAAACTGAGCCTTAACGTTTTGGATGAGTTCACCAATCTTATCCTCTATTGGGAAAATGATATACTCCAATGATTATGATATGATTGAGTGATATAGGAGTACTAGTGAATACTCGTGCATAAGGCCATCCGTAGTGGTGGAGTTAAATTTGTGTTGTTATATGACACAAAAGTGTAAAAAGTGGGACCCAATTATATGAGTTGTTGTTAGGTAGTTTATGTATTTTTGTTGTAATAGTGTAACTAATATTGTTGTGTAAATGGGTCCCACAATTTTTTAGTTTCTTTTGGAATCCCACTTTATGCCTTTCTCTCTCATGCCTCAGCCAGCCGCGAACCACTTTTTCTTTTTCTTCTCTCTCTCTCTCTCTCTCTCTCTCTCCCCCGTTTGTTGGGTTGGCTCAAAAATTAACTGTAACTTCTGAGACAGCTCTTCTCTAGCTGTGACCCACTTTAACTATTCTTTAGTTACACCATTATGGGCGAAAAATATGAAAATGTCAGCTAACTGTCTAGCTACTAACTAATTCATGCACCTTAACTCCATTACTAGAGATGACCTAAAGGCACGACACAAGATAGCTATTTTTAAAAACGAAAATTTGGAGGAGGTTAAGTTCATTGAAGAGGGTCATTTAAGAACTGATATTTTATGCATATAAAAGATAGGGCAATTAAAAAAGTGAATATAGCTATCTAATTCAGTAAGTACATTTGATAAACTATTGAAAAAAAAAAAAGGAGTATTTGTAAGGAAAATGCTAATGTTTGCCCAATAGGCATACGTTAAGGTTGAAAAAGTGTATTGAAATATGTGAAAAGTGTGTAGGGATACGTGAAAGTGTATTGAAAAGTGTAAAAAGTGTATTTCAGTATGTGTTTTATTTGTTTGTTTGTGCACTTATTGTGTGTCTATTGGGCACACGTTACCAATACCCTATTTGTAAAAGGAAGACAACAGTTTTATGAGCCTTATGAGCTATACCTATAAAAGAAAATAGATGGATTAAACAAATTTCTATTTTCACGGGTCTAAGGACAAAGATGAGTGAAAATATGCGATAAAAAATGAAAGCCACCATAGAAATATTGATTCAAAACATTAAAAAAAAAAATGGGAGAAAGATGGGCTTAAATCGGTTACCTTTTATGCTATCGTTGTTCTCCCCATCAAGTTTCTAGCATTGAGATCCTAACGGAAAACGAAAACAATTGAATATTGATCCAATGAAAGTGCGTGAAATCTAAAATTGCAGTGACCTCCGGCCTCCCCAATAATGGGATGAGACTGCCTTCTTCGCAGAGAAGAAGGATGTCGAGAGAATATTTAAAATTTGAACACACCTATTTTGAAATTGGAATATTGAGATCTACTGTGAAAGCTGACATAAAGAAAAATTATCAATTCATGGCTAAAGTTTGGTATCCAAGACTTAATTAGGTCAAACTCTTCTTAATTAGGTAAAAAATCCTAAAGACTCATAAGTGCTTCATTGAAAGACGTTATGAATTTTGAGCAGGAATGATAAGAACCGTTGGAAGACATATGGGTGCGGGACATTTTGCAAAACCTTTTGGAATGTAATTAGATTTGCAATCCACAAGTAAAGTTTGGTATACAAAACTTAATTAGGTCAAAATCTTCTTCATTATGTAAAAATTTAAGACTCGTGAGTGCTTGATTGAAAGATGATTTGAATTTTGAGGAGTGATAAGAATCCATGGATCAACTAAATCGTAAACTTAAAAATCAATCACAACCCTCCAATGTGCCATGGAAGACACACGTGAGAGAGACATTTTACAAAACCGTTGTGTAATGTAAAATAGATAGCAATCCACAGGTAAAGTTTTGGGATACAAAACTTAATAAGGTCAAAATATTCTTAATTAGGTAAAAATTTAAGACTCGCAAGTGCTTGATTGAAATAGGTTTTGAATTCTGAGGAGGAGTGATAAGAACCCTTGGATAAACTGAACCGTGAACTTAAAAATCAATCCCAACCCTCCAATGTGCCACAGAGGACACATGTGAGAGGGACATTTTGCAAAACTGTTGTGTAATGTAATATAGATAGCAATCCACAGGTAAAAGTTTGTTATACAAAATTTAATACAATCAAACTCTTCTTAATTAGGTAAAAATTTAAGACTCATGGGTGCTTGATTGGAAGACGTTATGAATTTCGAGCAAGAATGATAAGAACCCTTGGATCGACTGAATCATGAACTTAAAAATTCAATCACAACCCTCCAATGTGCCACAAAGGACATATGTGAGCGGGACATTTTGCAAAACCTTGCGTAATGTAATATAGATTAGCAATCCACAGGTAAAGTTTGGTATACAAAACTTAATTAGGTCAAAATCTTCTTAATTAGGTAAAAATCCTAAAGACTCATAAGTGCTTCATTGAAAGGCGTTATGAATTTTGAGCAGGAATGATAAGAACCGTTGGAGGACACATGGGTGCGGGACATTTTGCAAAACCTGTTGGAATGTAATTAGATTTGCAATCCACAAGTAAAGTTTGGTATACAAAACTTAATTAGGTCAAAATCTTCTTAATTATGTAAATATTTAAGACCCATGAGTGCTTGATTGAAAGATGATTTGAATTTTGAGGAGTGATAAGAATCCATGGATTAACTAAATCATAAACTTAAAAATCAATCACAGCCCTCCAATGTGCCATGGAAGACACACGTGAGAGAGACATTTTACAAAACCGTTGTGTAATGTAAAATAGCTAGCAATCCACAGGTAAAGTTTTGGGATACAAAACTTAATAAGGTCAAAATATTCTTAATGTAAAAATTTAAGACTCGCAAGTGCTTGATTGAAATAGGTTTTGAATTTTGAGGAGGAGTGATAAGACCCTTTGGATAAACTGAACCGTGAACTTAAAAATCAATCCCAACCCTCCAATGTGCCACAGAGGACACATGTGAAAGGGACATTTTGCAAAACTGTTGTGTAATGTAATATAGACAGCAATCCACAGGTAAAAGTTTGTTATACAAAATTTAATAC
Organism: Vaccinium darrowii; assembly: GCA_020921065.1. NCBI lineage: Eukaryota > Viridiplantae > Streptophyta > Magnoliopsida > Ericales > Ericaceae > Vaccinium > Vaccinium darrowii. The sequence continues at coordinate 15,234,177 of CM037159.1, read as the reverse complement.
AGTCAAACTATTCTTAATTAGGTAAAAAATTTAAGACTCATGGGTGCTTGATTGGAAGACGTTATGAATTTCGAGCAAGAATGATAAGAACCCTTGGATCGACTGAATCATGAACTTAAAAATTCAATCACAGCCCTCCAATATGCCACAAAGGACATATGTGAGCGGGACATTTTGCAAAACCTTGCGTAATGTAACATAGATTAGCAATCCACAGGTAAAGTTTGGTTTACAAAACTTAATTAGATCAAAATCTTCTTAATTAGGTAAAAATCCTAAAGACTCATAAGTGGTTCATTGAAAGACGTTATGAATTTTGAGAAGGAGTGATAAGAACCCTTGGATCAACTGAATCGTGAACTTAAAAATCAATCACAGCCCTCCAATGTGCCACGGAGGAAACATGTGAGAGGAACATTTTACAAAACTGTTGTGTAATGTAATATAGATTTGGTATGAGTGTGAAAATCCCTGTACAGGAAGTCATAAAATCTTAGTCCTCTAAAAATTTCGCATTGCCTATTTTATTCGACGAACTATTTTTTAAAATTTTTTTTTTTAAAAATTCAATTCAATTCAACTGCATTCACTAATTCAACCGGGTCCGGGGGTGCTGAAAATTAGCTCATGAAAATCACCCTGAAAATCGCCCAAAACACGTTTTGGGGATTACCACTAAGTCTACTTTCGATAAAATAATTTCCACTTGGTCAAGTTGGGTCCCCCCCTTTTCAAAGTGTTTAAATTCATAGTGCCTAAACTGTATGAAAGCGTTTAACCCCCCAAAATCCCACAAAAATGCCTGAATTTCTAAAACCTTATAAAAGTGTCTTAACCCTCAGACCGTATAAAAGTGTCTAAACCCCCCAAATCCCATGAAAATGCCTAAATTTCTAAAACCTCATGAAACCTATGATACCATAAGTGCCCAAACCCTAAAACAAATTGACCGAGGAATAATGCACACGGCTGTTTTGGGTTTTTTTCAGGAAAAAAAAATTGACCAAGTAGTGATTAAGTACTTTTCTCACATTCTTATACATTTTTCATACATTCATATACATTTTATAAACCTTGATGTTAGCCCAACAAGCTGATTTTAGAATTTTCCTTTTTCTATAACAAAGTCACAAAAAAACACAACCCAAAAAAAGACCCTTAATATTTCACTCTTATTCTAGGAAAATGCCAACCGCCTGTTTTTTTTTTTTTTTTTTTCTTTTATTAGAAAAAAATAGTGGTTGGCGTTTTCCCAAAATAAAAAGATGTATTAAAGAAGCAAACATTACTTTTTTTTTTGGATGAATACAGAGAATTTCATAATCCAAAACATTGATATATGACTAAAATTGAAAAACAGAAAAGCAGAAAGAAAACAAAAAATACAGCGAAAAAGAAATCAAAAGGTACATGAAAAAACTGCCGGAGCCGTTGGAGACGGTGTCACTCCGTCGCCGCTACTGCCGTCGATGTTGCAAATCCAGATCTGGAAACTCCAAATTTGGCTTCTCCTTGTCCAAAAAATCTGGATTCCGGCCGCCCACGCTAATAGGTGAGAAGCAAACGTTACCTGATTGTAATTATTGTTCCATTTTTCTCCAACAAAGTCACAAACAAACACACAAAAAACCCTTTAAATATTTCACTCTTATCTATAATCCCCTCTCCCAAAGGAGTACAAATCTACAAGACTTCTCTTCTCCCCCCACACAGCGCAATCGAAGCGGATTCTGGTCTCTCTCTCTCTACTCTCTCTCCACTATTACCTATCCCCCTAAAGAAACACTTACATACAGCATGTGCATACACTCTAGCGGTTGAGATTGAAAACGCTTCGTTTTCTCCTTGGAAAGTCCAAACTCATACCCCACTGCTAACCAAGGCGGCTGGTGCCAGAAATTTAGGGTTCGATATTGCTTTTATCCATCTGGGTTAGTCCGTTTCTTCTCCGATATTCTCTTATTCTGTGCACTGTTCAAGCCCTACGGTTAGGGTTTGCAATTTATTTCCCTTTTGGGTTGTTAACTTCGCCGCCGCCGCCCTTGGATGGTTTCAGTTTAGGGTTTTGTTCTTTCCCTATTACTGGGAATGGGTTTGATTTTTTATTCGTTAAAGTGATCTGTTTTAGGACTCAATATTTATTGAAGAGGTTACTTTTAGTTTGACGAGATGAGGGTCTTTCTGGTTTGTTCTACTTGAATACGGAAGTCCCTAGATGCCCTTATTGACAACACTGCTGCGCTCCAAAACGATGTGCAAGTTTGTTTCTTCTAATTGCTTAAAACTTGTCCTTAATTGACTTTGCAGTACATATTGTACATAGTGAACAAACCCTAGTTTAAGTGTACAGCACAGTTCGATTATTTTATTGGGTATTGAGTTTTGGAAGATTATAGTTGGATTGTTTCTCGTGGCGCACCGAGCGAGTTTCGGTGTGCGGAGAGACCGAGAAGTTTTGTTGGTGATAGTTGTTTTAGTTGAGCAATACTGCTTGAAGGAAAAGTTGGTGCGTATATTTTTGCCCTTTATTGATCATGTATGGTACTAATTATGGAAAGAAGTGAACCCACATTAGTACCAGAATGGTTGAAAGGCAGCGGAAGTTTAAGTGGTGGCACGACGACCCACCATACGGCGTCATCTACATTGCACTCAGGTACTACTTATATACTTACCATTATACCCTGCTGTTTAAATTATGTTTGTTATCCATTACAAGTTGGGATTGTTTTTCTTACAATTTAGATGCTGTGATGTTGCAGATGATCCTGTTATATCAAAGCCTTCAAGAAATAAGTCATTGGTGAGGATAAATAATCATGATACGGAGCGTTTTTCTGTTTTGGATCGAACTACTTCTGCATATTTTCGTCGGAGTTCAAGTAGTAATGGTAGGTCTCATGGTAGTTTTGGTAGAAGCAACCGCGATAGAGATTGGGAGAAGGATATCTATGTATCTCGGGATAAAGAAAAATCCATTTTAGGTGACCAGAGGAGCCGCGAATATTCTAACCCTGTACTGAACTTGTTACCGAAGGAGTTGAGTCGATCACATTCAATGGTTACTGGGAAACAAGGTCAAACATGGCCTAGAAAAGTACCAGCTGACTCAAGCAATGCCAGAAAAAGCAACCCTAACAATACAAATGGTATGCTTGTGCACAAGGGTGCATTTGAAAAGGATTTTCCATCTCTAGGTGCTGAGGAAAGGCTATCCGCACCCGAGATAAGAAGACTCTCTTCTCCTGCGTTGAGTACTGCCATCCAAAGTTTGCCCGTAAGCCCTTCAGCATTGCTTGGTGGTGATGGGTGGACCTCTGCCCTCGCTGAGGTGCCAGTTATCGTTGGAAGCAATGACACTGTTGGTTCTGTTCAACAAGCTACTTCTCCAACTTCAGCTTCTTTGGCTTCATGTATGGTGACTGGACTCAATATGGCTGAAACTGTGGTCCAGGGCTCTTCTCTTGCTCGCACATCGACACCTGAGGTTGGTTTGTGGGACCCTTGTTGTTTATTCCTACAGTTGAATTATACAGATTCTTATTTCATGATATTTTTACAAATTGTAGTCGTCTGGTGGAAATCAGAGGCTGGAAGAGCTGGCTATCAAACAATCTAGGCAACTAATTCCAATGACACCATCCATGCCAAAAGCATTGGTAAGAGCTGCTGCCTCCCCTTTTCGGTATTTAATACCTTAAGCTGTTGTGTCACTTAAATTGTAATGTAGTAACTTTAGCTGTTATGTTATTTAAAATTGTTCCCCAAACTCGTGAATAATGTTGTTCGGACGCTGCTGCTCTCACAACATTTAAGGATTTCATGTCTACTAACAGGATGATGTCCTGACAATCCTTTCTTGATTCTTCGGTTTATTCCCTCTTTGGGAGACTCTATAAGGTAGACTCCCAAATTAACAATAGGAGACTAAAATGGAATTTCTAGGTGTAAGATTCAATACTTGACATGCTTTGATCTTAGCAGCACTGTTTAGGTAGGTGATGCTGGGCGGGAAGGACAACTTTTTCTTTCTTTTTATAGTAGATAGATATTTGTTGGATGTAATGACTTGCTTATGTGCATTGTATGATGCCAAATATTTGATTTATGATTCTACCGTAGAAAGCTAGTTGACATGATTTAAATTCATTATTTATCCAAGATTATTAAAAGCTGTTTACTCCCAAACTGTTCATCAGTATCTCCAACAATGCTTGGAACTCTGTTCCTTATTCTCTTATCCCATGGCATACCCAAGCCATTTAACTAGGTTCTAAACTTTTGCTCCTCGTAATAGTGAAGGAGATAGGTTTAATCAATTTCCAAAAGAATAAATGCAAAACATGTATATCAGCTTAATAAGCAAAAACACTCATTAATCACGTGAAAGCTATAATGTAAACAACTAAAGGAGAAACAAAGAAAGTACAAAGATAATATCACTAGTCTTCACAATAGGCAGGAAGGAAGCATTTGAAATCCCACATCAATCACTACTAACAACATATAAGTTGCCATAAGAAATTGAAAAAGGATAACTTATGGATCAAACTACTTTAAAGGCGGCTCCTACATGTACACAATATATACTCTCTCTTAAGCTCCTACGTATTAAAAGTAGACAACAAAAATTTAAGGAGCAGATTTCCAAGCATTGTTGGAGATACTGATGAAAGGCCATAATGATCAAGGACGTTAATAACACGGACTTGAACCTGAGAAATGACTGTTTGCCTATTGTAAGGAAACACAAAGTTAAGTTCTTAAAATGAGCTTGGAGCCTTGGATGAATTCAGAATTTTAAACGGACGTCTGTGAAATGACGTATATATATTGGGGATAAAAAGAGCATTGTCTACTGCGCAATGAAAATTGAGAAAAATATTATTAGCTTTGTTGTTTGACTGAAGTAATGGCCCTGATTAAGACGAATTGGCGAAGCAGAATTCAGGTAGCCACCCACATACTGTTGGAATAAGGCTTTCCTGTGTGAAGTTCTTTTTGTAAGTTCATCTTAGTTATTTTCACTAGCTTTGAAGTGGAACAATTTTAAGCCATGTTGTTTTCATTTTTAGTAATTGATCCTTCTGGGCGGAGTTCAGTTTTTGTTGTTATTTGGTTATCATTAACCGACGAGCTTATAATCCTTAATTTGTGGTTCAGGTTCTAAATCCTTTGGACAAACCAAAACCCAAAATTGGGCAGCCACAGCAGCAACAGGCCACTTCTCACCTTTCTAATCACTCTCCTCGTGGTGGGCCTGGGAAAGCCGACATTTCAAGGACGTCTAGTGCGGGAAAGCTCCATGTGCTCAAGCCGGCACGCGAAAGGAATGTTGGCTCTCCCACTGCAAAGGATAGCTCGAGTCCTACAATTGGTAGCCCAATTGTTGTTGCTCCTTCAGTTGTTGGATCTGCTCCCTTGAGGAGCGGAAGCAACAATCCTAACCTTGCAGGTGGTGCTGAGCGCAAGCCGAACATGGCAATTTTGGAAAAGAGACCAACGCCTCAAGCTCAAAGCAGGAATGACTTTTTCAACCTCGTGAGGAAGAAATCTATGACAAGCCCCTCTTCTGCTGCCCCTGCTGTGACCCCATCTATCTTGGATAAGTCTGAGGGAACAGAAACTGGTAGTGCTCCTGTTATGCCTCAAGATAAAGATCCCCCTTTAACTGAGAAGGCTAATGACGTGAATAGCAATGGCAATGCCTTTGATGGAGAAGGGGAATCTCTTAATGGTGGGCATCAGGAACCTCTTAATAATGGAAAGGATCATTCAAGCTCCATTGCCATTATTTATTCGGAGGAGGAAGAGGCTGCTTTCCTACGTTCACTTGGGTGGGAGGAAACCTCTGAAGAGGATGAAGGTCTTACTGAGGAAGAGATCCGTTCCTTCTACAAGGGTGTCGATGAGGTAACCCTCCTAGCAAATTCATTAAGTCATTGGTTCCACTTCTTTGAGAAACCGATTATATTAATCTAAGAAACATGGGCATTGGCACAGGCATACGGACACGTGCTTTTTTCATTGATACATGGAATATAAGTTATTATAGGTTTATCTAAATTATTTTTTGAAATTATTATAGCTTTTGTAATTTCAAAATTATTTTTTGTCGTATTAGTTTGAAGGAACACAAATGGCATAACCATTACGGATAGCAACCCTTAAATAAGTATATGGCTAAACTAAGAAGCAGCCATGCAATTTTGACTGTGGTCAACTTTTGAAAATTGCACTATGACCTACTTATGTGTCCCTTGTGTATCTCCATTGTGTTGTACGAGAGAAAATATGATGAAAATGTCAGACACGTATTTAAACGTTTTGTACACATGTCCGGAACATGTTGGGTCGTGTCTGCGGCCTACATGTTTTTGACACAGATATGTATGGCCAGTAACGTTCCCATGCTTCTCGGATGCTAATTGTACTGGAGCTGATTCTCATTCAAGGGAATATGGCTTTTATGTTCAATGTTACTCCATTAGTGTTGTTATGTTGTGTGTCATTCAAATTTGTTGGTTAACTTTATGTGTTTGTTTCTTTGTGTAGTATGTCAAATTGCGGCCATCTGCTAAAATCTTGCAAGGAATGCAGCCAAAGGTTTTGGTGCCGCTCAATCCAAATACAAACAGCGTTGATGGCGATGCTTCATCTGTGTCTAGCTCATCTGACACCTTGTCCCAATCTTAGTTCGCGTAAACTCTGGATAGGTTACTAATTTGAAGGCGGAGAGGGCTTTGGGTCTCCCTTTTTTTTTTTTGGTTTTATGCAAGTAAAATCTGGCACAAAAGAAGAGAAATGGTGGGATGTGTTTATCCTTGTGCTGTTTGGTGGAATTAAATCGGAATAAGTTTCAGATGGTCCCCCTCGAGGTTTAAGCTCAGATAGAAGAGAATAGGAATACAGTGGAAATTGCACATTTGCACAGTATGAAAATTTGGGTGCTTTTCGGTTTTGATTACTTTTTTCTTTTCTTTTTGTTATGGTTACTTCATTTATTTTCAATATAAAAAATTAGAAAATAATTATGTTTTTTTTACCTATTCTTTGCCCATGCCATTTTCTTGGGTCCTGTTCTATGCTTGGGATGATCAAGGCCTAGATACAAAGCCCCCAAAAGGATTCCTCCTATCTTAAATTTTTGTTCTCTTTACCAGTTCATGTTAATGGCTCTCTTATTCATTCATTCAACTAAGCTCTTATCATGCCAAAGATATGCTAACTTAAAAATGAATTTCTTGTGAATCTCCTAATTCCTAATTCTGGTGTGGATGGTCTGCTTTTGAACGGATCGGACCGGGAAGAGGATTATTAGAGGTGCATTTAAGCTAACCCGGACATTTCGACTGTCGGGAAAGAAAAAAATGCATGGAGAGTTTTTACAAGAAGACTTGATTGATGGCCTTTTTTTTTTTTTAAATTTTTTATATTCAAATGTTGTACCAAAACACAAAGCGTTGTCGCAGTTGCATATATTTGGACACAAATTTGAAGAAAACATTTTCATTTGGAATCATCGAGTTCATTAAAATTTATTTGATGTGCACTTTCAAATTTGAGGACTTTATAGAACATTGACGGAAAGCAAAGAGAGACTCTAGCCTGAATTTTTTTGGTTAGTCTGAATTTTTTTGCACATTTTTTGAATAGAGTGATTCTTTTTGGATCACAATACACTATTTTCAGCTCCAGTTTCTTCTCAAATTCACCTAATTATTAAATTTCGAATTATCCATATTTAAAAAAAAAAAATCTTTTCATCACCCACAACCCATCACCATTAGTCCCGGAGCTAGTTTTCTGGTTTGAGTGCAGAACCTTGTTCATCAATCCTAAGTATTTGATCCGAACAGCACTTCAGAGCTCGGCGAGTAGAATATCATTGTACTCCAAAGAATTCGCTAAAGATGATTTTTTTTTTTGGGAAAGACGAAAAACTATATATTTTTTATTGTCTTTAATGTTGCACAAATTATTTTTCCCAACTTTGTTTTAAATTTTTAAAATTTTTTCATTCTCCTCGTCGAGATGGATGATGTGCCTAAAAATTATGATAAAACCGAAAAGACAATTGAAAATTGAATCATATCGCCTTTCGTTGACAAAAATTAATTCGAAAATGATTTTAAAACTCCATTTTTTTAATACACACACTCCAAATTTTGTCCTTTGGTGTTAAAAATAAACACCAAAAAATTCAATGGCAAAACACACTTAAAAACAATTTTTGGAGTGTGATTATGAAAAATAGGAGTGCCAAAATTATTTTTCTAATTACTCCATAGTTTGCACTAAAAATTGTGTCTTGTGTCACTGTAGTCAAAAGCATATGTTTTTTTTTTTGTGGCCAAAAGACAAATCAACTGATATGAATGAGAAGTATGACTTGTGAAAAAAGTACCAAAAATACCGCCAAAAAAAAAAATTCCCTCTGTCTCTTTTTAAGGGATCCACTTAGGAAACGTGTATTTTTACGGACGTTTAAAAATGTATTTAGCACATATCGTTTTTGAATTTTTTTGCACCAAATTAAAAGTTATATAGAAAAATGTGTTTTTGTAGGAATTTGAAATTACTCGTATTCCGTATGGATCACTTAAAAAAGATGCAGGGAAAGTACAAAAAAATATGTACTACTAGTGAAAACTTGCCTAAAAAGTCCATAAACACAAACTATATAAACAGTACTGCCTAAAAGGTAAAACCCTGCTCACCCCGCGTCTCCCTCTTTTATTCTCTCTGTGAGTACAAGGGGAAGGAAGGAGGTGACTAAAACCCTGCTCCCCCTGTGTCAGGAGCAATTGAGATGGCCGTAGACAAGAAGAAGCTCGAAGAAGAAGCAACCACTCTTCGCTTTTACAAAATAGTTCTCAGTTGGGATTATCTACGCCTCCTCAAACAATCCAACGTATCTCTCTCTCTCTCTCTCTCTCTCTCTACATATATTTATAACTGTTTTCTTTTGTTGTATGGATATGGGTTTGTTTTTAAAATTGGTGAATTGATTTGTGCGATGTATTTTGAAGAAGAAAAATAGCAAGAACATTGGGGATGGAAGTGATTTGGGGCTGAAGCAAGTGAAGGATACGTACAAGGATGTTGATGAGTATATAGGGACATTCGAACCGCTTTTGTTTGAAGAAGTTAAAGCTCAGATTCTCCAAGGAAAAGACGACGAAGAAAGTAACTTTCTCTTTCTCGTTTTGTGTTTATTATTATCATTATTATACTTTTTTAATTTTTTTTTTTGTTTCTTTAAGTTATGGAATTGATAAATGAAGCAGTTAGTTTCCTTGCGTATGATGTATGTGAAATTTGACATAGAAATCTTGTATGTTTGTCCAGTAACATATGCAAAGGCTTATGATTTTATATGTATAGGAATGTGTGTGCCATGGTGGCGATGGGAATGGGAGAAACACATGTTTATGATGTTTAATCGCACCACAAGACATTTGCCGTTTACGTGATATAATTACTCCATATCATGGGGAAGCCTGTGGAGAGCAAGAGATCAAGCCCATATAATTTTGGCATAAAGATTCATGCATATCCATAGTGTTTATAGATGTCAGTACCATGTTGCCGATAGGAGTGACACATGCTTATGTTGTTTTACCACAACACGACGTCTTCAAATGCAGTGAAAATAGGAATTACGGTGATATTCTCTAAAAAAAGCAGCTGTGAGCAAGAGATCAAGTTCACTATGGATTTAGAAGTACAATTACTCATTTAGGCCAGCATTCATAAATAGTACATTATTCACTAAATTAACCATTATAATGAAGTTGTAGAGCATGCATATTAGTTCCATAATTAACCTTTTCATCTTCTCTGGTTTTCAGTTTGGTGGAGTTTTTCCTCATGATCTGCTTGGATCTCGGATTTATGGAGGAAAAGGAGAGGAATAGAGGATATAGGTAAAGAAAATGAAGTCAAAGAATACCAGAAGCAATTTTTTCCTACATTTGTTTTGGGTTGGATTGGGAAAATTCTTTTCAGCGGACCAAGAACATCATAAAGCAAGTACCTAAGGGAGCCCCTTACAAGGCCTTGACCACTAGGGCAGTCATCACCTCATTGTGTTTTTTCTTTAGGTACAAATGTACAATTGGGAAGATGTTTAAAAATTCACGATCCAGAACACAACATTGTTCATTGATAGGAGGGGAAATGCTTCTTCTAATTCAAGGGACAAGCTCTATTTACTATGCGGTTGTTTGCTTGCGTAGATAATGCCTTCTTGATGGCATAACTCCATGGTGTGGCGTTTCTGCTGTCTTCAGATTATAGTTTGCTCATGTTAAGTGCATTTTCTTCTAGGATTGCAAAGTATATGTGAAGAAAGTATTTTTGACGTTTTTATCATGTTAGGAATGTGTTCATAATACTTTATATGCTTATGAAGGGAAAGTTGTGTCCGAGCGTGACGTTATCCAGTAGCTTCAAATATTATGTTGAAGTATTCTTTGTATAATAAGAGGTCCGAAATGTGACAGAGAAAGCAACCTGTGTCTTTATCCCTCTCAAATGTTTTCTTTCTTGGGCATTACAGAGGCAGAATGGAAGTTTGTAATGACAAGCACATGTAGCGAGGCAGATGGGTTTCACTTGCTAACATTTAAACTTCACGATGTCGAGTCAATTAGACTGAATGACCTGTTACTGCTTTCAGAAAAGAAGGTAGGTAGTTGATCTTGGTCAAGCTATTTACTTTTTCTGCTAACATATTTTAGATACATCGGCAACTGACAAAATTAAAAGTATTCCTATTTCGTTTAAGATTTTTGGCAGGCCATTTACTTGCTAGAATTTGTTGTTGCCCTTTTGAATATATCTCCGCATGTTAACTTCCTTCTTTTACATGTGTCAATGGTGTCATTGTGCAGTTTGGAGATGGTACTAAACTCCCAACTAAGTATGCATTTGGGATGGTTGAGAATCGTCATGATAATATACTTTTAGTTACAGTTAGAATGCAATTGAGCGGCGAGGTAAAACAGCTAGATGCGGGTGAAGTTGAACCTTGTACTAGGCTGTTGAATATGCGTTCTCTTGTTTCTAAAGAAGACCAGAACCTACACATTCTGAAGGTATGATTGTATTATGAGACAGCTGTTATACAGAATAATTGTACCATATGTTGTTTGTTTATTCCTTTTTCTGTTGCTAGCTTCTTCCTTGAGGCAGAGCCGATTTTTTTCCGTATGTACTCAAAGTGTTATGAAGGATCTAGCTTCATTGATGAGATCAGTATGCCCCGCCCAAACCCCCACCCCCCCCACTCACACACACCCACACACCTACCCATTGGGTCCATAAAGGGAGGAATAAATTTTGTTGTGTTGCGATTGTCATGCTGATTGTGGGATTCTAAGCTAGATGGGTCTCCAAACAACAATCTTTTGCATGAGGCCGTGTGACGTGTAGATTCTGGGACTATGGTTTCGAAGGTATAGGAGAGAGAAAAATTATATGGCTTGTAGAAGGGGAAAGACTTAAAATAACTAACTTCAAAGTGGCAGCTTGCTGTATTTTTGAAGGCAAAATGGTGAGTAATGGAAGGTTACGACGGTTAAATTGAAGGTCAATAGGTAAGGGACAGATTTGGCTCAGTTAGAGTTGTTTAGAGGGGGTTTTGTGCCTAAAATGTTCAGTTTTGGGGCAGTGAATCGCACCTGATGCAACTGATGTTAACAAGGAGAGTCCTGCAAAGGAGGATGAAAAAAAAGAACTTGAGGATAAGTGATCGAAACTTGAGACCTAGAATGAGAAGGTGTGTGTAGGGATTATCAATTGATGTAATACGAAATAGAAGAGAAATATTCCTCAGGCTCTTCCTTTTTGTTAAAATGTTCAGTTTTGGGGCAGTGAATTGCACCTCGAGAGTAATACAGGGCAATAGTTGCAGAGAAGAAAGACCATAGGAGAATATGCAGACGAGAGGGAAAGACGTGCTTAACCCTTCACTGCATGAGAAACGAACTAGAAGTTTTTGGTAACTGAGAGTTCAGTCAAAGAACAAAGAATACAAATTACTAGGAAGTGTATATTCGAAGTACAAAGACTTAGCATTTACAATATACAAATAAGAAGGTAGAAAGGAACTGAAGCAACAAGGGAATAAGACCTACACAAGTAGAGAAGGGAAAACTAAGATCTAGCATGGCCAAAAACAGTGAAAGAGATGGTAAAAAAAGGAATAGACGTTGAGTGCATATAAAGGATTTTAGACTTCTCTGCTAAGAAGCACAATGCTTGTGGGACATGCTTTGGTTCACTAATGGGGACCCGGTGTCCGTCACTCAAACACAATGGAATACATCACGAGTTTGGGGGATAAAAAAAAACTTATGATCCTTTGATAACATGTAAGGAATGTAATGTATACAACTACTAATTTGTTACTTCAGTATGCAGACGAAAGTGTGAAAGTGTGTGTATTTTTTGAAGTGTCCCAGATGTATTATGTCCTCTTTTTTTAAGTACCATGTCAGTGGCACCGTTCTTGTTCTGTTCCCTATTGGTGGCTCTTAGCTTCTATGCCTACATGTACTTTGCCTCCTAAATAGGCAACCGAGAAACTTCTTCTCAAACTTATACTAGTTATAGATGCTTGGAAACATTAGATGACAAGATACCTGTACAATCAATTCCAACAATTTTCACATCTGTAAAAAAAGCATACTCAAACTATAAAATAGTATAAAAGCCTTTTGAGTCGATCCTTCGACCAACTAAACTACAGTATATTCACCAAAGGGTAGAAAACCACCCAAAACATCATTTCATGCTGTCCTAAATGTGCTTATTGCAGATTTTTTTAAACTAGTTTTGCATCACAAGTGCTTTGAACTTGCGGTCTATTCTTTGGTCGTATGACTTTTTGCATCCTATTTCGTGGCCAATATTACTTGGATAAGGAGGGTTACTTTTGGTTTTATTTAATCATCTGATAGTAAACATCATCTGCTCTCTAGATTATGTACTACTACGAAATAAATTTTGTTCTACTATTGCACTAGTTATACACTTATATGTAGATGGACCATTTTTTTTCTTCTTTTTTCTGGATATACATTTTGGAAACTCTAGATAAACTTTGTATTTTGTCTCGCATGGATGATATCTACTTGTTATTTTGCAAAAAAGTACCTAATTGTTTGATAGCATTTGGAAAAAAGACTTTGTAAAGGTGTCAAAATTGATGTTAAAAAAAGAAGTGTCAAGAGTTAGCAATCTTAAATGTGCATCTAAGTTTCCAAGATAAAATAACACCATGATGTTGACTTGGTATCTTCTACAAAATTCTGGCATTGTAGTCATCCTAAATTGGGGCGTGACTGAAGGGTGAAATTATTAACTCCAGGTAGCATGGATGTTGGCACAGTCTGCTTTGTTTTTGGGGTTGGTTGCAGTATTTTTATCAAATATTGTCACTTCATTGTCGTGATCGTGCTTCTCATTGTTGTCGTTGTGGATATGGTCTTCTTCCTCCTCATCATGATTGACATGCTGCTTATATTTTGAGGATTACTAAGTAAAATAGTTGACTGGATCTGGGCAACAATTCACAAAAAGAAATTGGTCCGACTAGTATGTTTCATTTATTCTATCGTGACACTTATTCAGACATGAACATGCACATGTACATGTGTACACACATAATGGCAGATTTGCAGTTTGTCAACTATTGTTCGAGAATATGTTGCTCTGCGGTCAATTAGCTCCCTGCCATTCAAAGATTTGATATTAGCAGCTTCTGAAAGCAATTCTATTTCTGAAGATCGAGCCTGGGAGATTCCCAGACCCCTCATGGAGTCCATTGAAAGCAATCACAATAAATCGCAACTGGACGCCATACGTGTGAGTCCTTATTCAGTTTATGGTTTTTTGTTACCTGGTCTTTCTTTTCATGTCAACTTAGTTAAATGCCACTACTTTATACTTGTAATACAATATAATTCACCCCCAGTTTTTATACCACATGTGAATCCCTTTTTACCATCACTGCTCCTCCATCAACTCGCATGCATTTTGTTTATCTTTTCAATATTTTGCTATGTATTTAGAGAGTGGTATTCTGTATACTGCAGGTAGGTGTCTCACATAAACGAGTTGTTCTCATACAGGTTTGATCTATATCCAAGTGCTCTTCATTAAGTTGTTTCTAGTCATTTTTGCATATTGGAACGAAAAGACTTAACCTACAAGATTAGTTTAACGAACCAAATTTGCTTGTGATACACTCAACAGAAAACCAGTAAGAAGGACGAGGAAATAGAAAATCCCATCAATACGAGCAAATTTGTTTGGATTTCCTATTTCCTCGTCCTTGTTACTAGTTGTCTGTTGAGTGTAGCACAAGCAAATGTGGTTCGTTAAACTAATCTTGTTCATTAAGTCTTTTCTTAACATATTCTGTACTAACCTTCAATTTCATAAACTTGTTTCTTGATTTTTTTCTGACTTGATATAACCTTTTGACACTAAATGTGCATTTGTTGTGGTCACAAACGCCAGTCTGGAAAATTTACAGGGCTAATACAACCTTGAGTAATAGTTAAAAAATCCTTCGTCCCCAGTTGACTTTAAATAGCCTGACCGCGAGAGACTCTAATTTTGACCTCCATATGGTGCGTAGAATCTAAAATAATTTCTTCCTTTCAGGGTCCCCCTGGAACGGGAAAAACACAAACCATTCTTGGTCTCCTTAGTGCCATCTTACATGCAACTCCAGCAAGAGTGAATTCAAAGTAGGTATCTCCGTAGAGTACTATTTCTCTGATTGTTGTCATAATTGAGTATCACTTTTGTCATCATTGTTTCCTAAAATTCTGATTGGGATAGAAAAGCAACAGAAGAATGATACTGCGTATATTTTTTTGACAATTTTTTTCTCTTTTGATTCAGGGGCAAATCGCAAGGAATAAAACGGGGACCTGAATTTCCCATTCAGGAAAAGTATGTCCTTGGTCGCTTGTTCATTTCCTTTCCTCCGCATAATTTGCGCTCTTATCATGCTTGGAGATTTCTTGGGCAGGAACTGCTTTTTTTTTTTTTATGTGGAGAGATAATGTCTGTTCCTTTCTGTAAACATTGTTAGCAACTTTTTGATTTGGCTTCGCACTTGTAGGGAATCTTTGTTGGGATTGGAACTTTTTTTTTTAGAAACTATAGGTTGATGCTTTCTTTGAAGTTTTATAAGCTAATCCGATTGGAATGAAGTATTTAGAAGTAGAAATTAATGTCAGGAAAGCTCACTTGCACCTGTTTCTAGAAGGAATTGATGGACGTTTGAGATTGGGTATATTTAGGGGATTTGTGGCCTCTTTATTAGAGTTATCATAGAAACATCGTCGAGGGATGAGTTTTTGTTTGGGTAATGCATCCCTCTTATCTGTAGTTGTATATGTAGGTGTTGGGCTTGCTTCTACTACTCAATTAGCTGCTTACTTTTTGTTTTCTTACTAACCTGGTCATTTAGATCTGATCCACAAAATCTGAGTAACACATTTTATCGTCCAGGATTTGTTCACATGTTGGGTTAACTGATTGGTACATTTATTAATTGAGGTGGGGCAGGGAAGAATTCCCAAGTCTTAGTTGGATTTTGGTTTGAGGCAGGGTTCCTCTTTGGGGGGATAGAGGGAGGATGAGACGGCCCCTTGCAATCCAACCCTCTGCCATTGGTAGGCTTGCCAAAACCCAAGATGTGACGTTAAACAAGGGATACAAATTGTGTCACTTCATATTCTTCTGGCAGCAAATGTACGCTGTAATCCTATTCAATATAAACTACTGCCATTAACTTCCATAAATTCCTTGAATCAATTTTCCATTCCCATTTTTGTCCGACGTGGTTTGATTGAACATGATGTACTCAAACCTCCCCTCGCTAAAACTACCACATTCATGTCCGTTTTTTTTTTTTGTGTGGCTATAAATCATGAATTCAAAATTAAATGTTTGATGACTCACATTGACAATTTAAATGTCCTTAAATTGCAGTTCGCAAGTTGTAACTCTTTTGGACTTTGTTTTGGGTGTTTTGGCAGATACAACCAGTGGCAGAAAGCGTCTCCATGGTTGAGTGGTACTAATCCCAGAGATGCAAAGATGCCTCAGAATGGCGATGATGGGTTTTTTCCAACCACTGGCAATGAGTTGGTACGTTTCATTTGGCCATCCTATAAGTGCATCCACAATGGCCTAACCAAACCAAAAGGTTGCTAAAGTTAGCAATATTTGTTAAAAAAGGTGCTTACATTGGAATGACCAAACTTAGCAACGCCTTAGCAACTAACCAAATTTTGGCCCTTGGATAACCAATATTTGTTCAAAAAAGGTGCTTGCATTGGAATAACCAAACTTAGCAACCCCTTGGCAACTAACCAAATTTTGGCCCTTTGATAACCAAAACTAGCAACCTTTTGACGATAACCAAATTTAGTGGACCCACATCTACCCAATCAAGTACACCTACCATTACACAAAATGACAAAAATCTTCTCTCTCTCTCAACAATGTTTTTAAAAATTTTATTTTAAAAAACAATTTTTTTTTTCAAAAGCAGTTTTTTTAACAGTTTTTATTTCAAAGACGGTTTTTTTTTTTTTTTGAAGAACGGTTGTTTGAAAAAAATAATGTTTTTTCAAAAACTTTTAAAAAAAAAAAAATGTTTACACAAGCTTGTAACAACTGTCTTTTCTTTCAAAATGCTGTTTTTTTAAAAACATTTTTTTATACAAAAATTGTTTTTTTTTAAACTATGTTTTGAATTTTTTTTTCCTTTCAAAATGTAGTATTTTCTCTAAGATTGTTTTTACTCAAAATTTTGTTAAAAAAAACTATTTTTATTGGAAACTGTTTTTATTTTTGTTCGGAAAAAGTTTTTTTTTAAAGCTGTTTTTCAAACTCTTTTTTAAATCTGATTTAAAAAAAAAACTTTTTTGTACTAAAAAAAGTTTTGAAAATATTATTTTAAAAAAGAGTTCCAAAACTATTTTATGTAGTTTGATAAAGTAATCTGGCAAAGTTTTGGTTGTCCAAATTTGAAAAAGTGTTGGGGGGGTCCATTGTTTTTGGTTATGAACAAAAAAACCAATGTGGGACTTGACGTTTCTAACTTTAGCAACCTTTAAATGGATAACCAAAAGATGATGTGGCAACTTTTGGTTATTCAATTTTTGTTAGGCCTTTGAGGATGTTCTAATGGTGAATATTAGTTACCAACTTCTTCTAACTTCAGAGTGTTGTATAGAAACCAGAAGTGATTAATTCCAGCCGCAAGTATCGTGTCCGTGTTCTTGTATGTGCTCCATCAAACTCTGCCCTCGATGAGATTGTGTTGCGCCTTCTAAACACTGGTACAAATTCTGTTCAATTCATATCATCCTGCTGCTGCAATTTAATTTGCTTTTGTTCCAGAGTAACATGTGACCAAATGCAATTTTGTTTTTTCCATCTCCGTCTCATCAAAATGTCTAATTTTTGTATGACCTCAACTTTTAGAAGGTAAAATGGAGCGTGACAAATAACACTGGAATTGAAGCTTTGTGGTGGTTAACTAATTTTGGTGTGAAATGAAATTTGTTGATCCTCTTGGGAAGATCAGGGAATCCGTTTGATTACATATTTTCAGTGAAGAAACTGCCAAAAGCAATTATCTTTAAAAGGAAGGGATCGAGAGAGTCTGCCCAGGCTTATATACTAGTTTTGGAGGTTATTGTAAAGTTAGACAAAACAATTGAGGCAAAAAGTAGGGTTTTGTTCTCATTACGTAGTACTTATAGAAGAGTACAAGAGATAAATTACACTATGAACCTAAACTACTAACTTAATTTCAAAAGTAGACAAATACAATCTAATTACACATTTACACCCACAACTTAACGCTCCCCCTCAAGTTGGTGCGAAGATATCAATCAAGCCCAACTTGAACACAATGGGGTGGAAACTCTTGCTGCCAAGCCTTTTGTGAAAATATCAGTTAATTGATTCTCAGATCGCACAAAAGGCATACATATCAACCCCTCGCTCAACTTCTCCTTGATGAAGTGCCTGTCAACCTCTATATGCTTCGTTCTGTCATGTTGAACAAGATTGTGGGCAATGTTTATGGCAGCTTTGTTATCGCAGTAGAGTTTCATAGGACCATTATCAAAAATTCCCAAATCATGTAACAAAGTTTGGAGCCACAAGAGCTCACAAACACCATGAGCCATAGCTCTATACTCTGCTTCCGCGCTTGACCTGACAACTACTGGTTGCTTCTTACTTCGCCAAGTAACCAAATTCCCTCCAAGAAAAGTGCAATAGCCAGAAGTAGAGCGTCTATCATCCACAGAACCAACCCAATCAGCGTCAGTAAATGCCTCCAATCGCAGGTGACCGTGATTAGAGAATAGAATTTCTTTTCCTAGAGCTGATTTGAGATACCTCAAAATACGATAAACTGCATCCAGGTGTGAGGTACGAGGATCATGCATAAACTGACTAACAACACCCACTGCATATGTGACATCCGGTCTCGTGTGGGCTAAGTATATCAGTCGACCAATCAGTCGCTGATATCTCTCCTTATCCGTGCGCTCCCCTGAGTCTCCCCTAAGCTGATGATTTGCCTCAATAGGAGAATCTGCAGGTCTACAACCCAACATACCTGTTTCTTTCAATAAATCAAGTATATACTTCCGTAGGGAGATAAAAATTCCTCTATCAGACCTTGCCACCTCCATTCCAAGAAAGTATCGCAGTGATCCTAAATCCTTAATCTCAAACTCTTGAGCTAGACTAGACTTGAGATTAAGGATCTCATCCACATCATTGCCTGTCATTATTAGATCATCAACATAAACAATAAGGACAACAATCTTACCAATACCTTTCTTGATGAACATAGTATGATCTGCATGACTTTGTTTGTATCCAAATCTCAACATAGCCTTCGAAAATCTGCCAAACCAGGCTCTAGGTGACTGCTTCAACCCATAAAGAGCCTTTTTCAGTCTACACACCTTTCCCTCTGTCTGAGATGAAGAAAAACCAGGTGGGATAGCCATATACACCTCCTCCTCTAACTCACCATGGAGGAATGCATTCTTCACATCAAACTGTTGGAGAGGCCAATTCAAATTGGCAGCACACGAGAGTAGAGCTCGCACAGAGTTCATCTTTGCTACTGGCGCAAATGTCTCCTCGTAGTCAATACCATATGTTTGAGTGAAACCCTTGGCAACAAGTCTCGTCTTGTATCGCTCAACTGTACCATCAACATTTTGCTTAACAGTGAAAATCCATTTACATCCCACTGGTTTCTTCCCTTCCGGAAGTGATACTAGGTCCCAAGTGCCATTCTTTTTCAAAGCTGTCATCTCCTCTACCATAGCTCCTTCCACTTAGGTATCATGAATGCATCCTGCCAATTCTGTGGAATAGATATAGAAGAAAGAGACGAAACAAAGGCATGGTATGAAGGAGATAAACGATCATAAGAGACAAACTGGGAGATGGGATGTTGAGTACATGATCTAACATCTTTCTGAAGAGCAATATGAAGATCATCAGAATTATCAGGAGGAGGTTCAATGAGAGGAGTCATTACCAGATGAGTTAGCTGAGGAATCTGGAACTGGAGCAGGAGACTGTGGTTGACAAGGTGGTATCACACAAGAGGACTTCCCATGTTTTCTACTGTAGGTCTTGAGGTTAGACCTTTGCAGCCGGTGTATATATTCCTCATCATCACCACCTATGTCATGAGTTGCTCTTTTAGTAGATAGTTGTTCCTCTCCAGACTTTTCTTTCTCCCCCTCCCCATGATTATACAACAGTTGCTCCCCCTCCCCATGAAACATCTCTTCCTCCTGCTTATGCTCCCCCTGAAGAGATGGAGTGGAGGGAGGAAAAAAGGACTCTGTTCCCAAAAAGAGATATCCATAGACACAAAAAACTTCCTAGAATGAGGATCATAACATTTGTAGCCCTTCTGAGTAGGAGAGTACCCAATGAAAACACATTTCTGGGCTTTAGGGCCTAGCTTGCCACCTGAGGGATAAGTATGAACAAAACACACACAATCAAAAACACGTGGGGGAAGAGTTGTGGCACGAAAAACGCTAGGAAGACACTCAAGGGGAGTTTTAAAGTTAAGAACACTGGATGGCATGCGGTTAATAAGATATGCTGCAGTCAAAATGGTTTCTCCCCACAAATATTTAGGAACATTCATGGTGAATAACAGAGAGCGAGCTATCTCAGCTAGATGACGATTTTTGCGTTCAGCAGCTCCATTTTGTTGTGGAGTGTCAACACAAGTCGTCTGAAAAAGAATACCATTTTCATCTAAAAAAGCCCGAAAACTCTTATCTATATACTCAGTGCCATTATCACTCCTAAGAATTTTAATACTCATATCAAACTGAGTGCGAACCAGTGAATGAAAAGATTTAAAACAAGAAAACACTTCACTTGTTGACTTAAGTAAATACACCCAAGTAGCATGAGAATAATAGTCAATGAAAGTGACAAACCACCGAAAACCCTTAAGAGAAGGAACAGGGGAAGGACTGGAACAGGGGAAGGACCCCAAACATCAGAATGAATAACCATAAACGGAGAATCACTCCTTTTATTAATAGGTGCATAAAAAGAATGTTTATGTTTACCAAGCTCACAGGCTTCACAAAAAAACTGACTCCTAGAACAATGTTTAACTAAACTAGGGAAAAGTTTTCCTAAAATCCCAAAGGAGGGATGACCCAATCTACGGTGCCACTGATGTAACATAAAAAAGGCTGAACTCGTATCTGCTTGCAGAGCTAGACCACATGACAAAGATGGTTGAGGTGTAGATTCCAAGAAATAGAGGCCACCATGTGCTCTACCATTGCCAATCACTTTCCCCGTGCCCAGTTCCTGAAAAACACAATGAGTGGGAAAAAATGTCACAGAACAGTTTGCAGAACGAGTGAAACTACTAACAAACAGAAGATTAGTGGCAAAATTTGGAATATGTAGAACTGAGAAAGAGAAATAGAGGGAGAATAGTGAATGGAACCTTTCCCTGCGATAGCAGAGAACGACCCGTCTGCTATTTTGACCTTATCCTTACCCGAACAAGTAGAGTAAGAATCAAATACAGAGGAACAACCTGTCATATGATTTGAAGCACCAGAATCTATAATCCAAGGGATACCAGAAGAGGCTGTGAACGCATTTGATGAGATACCTGTGTGAGCAAAATAGGATGTAGTGGGAGCTGCTGTGGAAGAGGAAGCTGTGGTAGAAGAAGAATCAGCCCGAGCCATAAGGCGCCTGAGAGCTTGCATCTCCCCCTGAGAAAAACCACCAGTATGATCTGAAGTCACCTGAGCCCCAATACTAAATCTAGAGTCAGACGAGGTAGCAACCGCAGATTCTGATACATGAGCCTGGGCCTGAGAACGTACTGTACCACGACCACGACCACCGCGTCCACCCCCTCGCCCACGAGGGGGGCGGCCATGTAACTTCCAGCAAAAATCCCTAGTATGACCAGTGTTCTGGCAATAATCACATTGAAGTGACTCACGATCAATAGACCCACTGCTAGCACCGGACTGTGACTTACCACTCTGTGAAGTAGGAGTAAACCCTCTGCTAGAACCAAACTGACCCTGAGGGCTAGCAACCAAGGCAGAGCGATCAGAAATAGGAGTGTGCACCATAGCTCCCCTTCTACTCTCCTCCTGCTGAACAATACCATAAGCTTCACCCAGAGACGGAAATGGAACACGACCCAGCACCTGCACTCTAATTGGATCATATTCCATGTCAAGACCAGCAAGAAAGTCATAAATACGCTCTTTCTCTAACCTCTTCAACCAATTAGTAGCATCCTCAGTACAAACAGCCTGAAATCCCTGATAAAAATTGAATTCTTGCCACAGTCCACTCAACTACTCAGCTACAGACCGATGGTGTTG
Organism: Vaccinium darrowii; assembly: GCA_020921065.1. Lineage (NCBI taxonomy): Eukaryota > Viridiplantae > Streptophyta > Magnoliopsida > Ericales > Ericaceae > Vaccinium > Vaccinium darrowii. Next base: position 15,212,200 of record CM037159.1, on the reverse strand, counting down.
ATCTAAATTACGGAGTCGCTTTCTCAACTCAAAACACTGTGCATCATTACCCTGCTGAGAATAGGTTTGAGCTGCAGTAGTCCAAATCTTGTGTGGTGTATCAAGGAGTAGAAAGTTATGACGAATTTCAGCTTTCATAGAGTTAAACAACCAGGTCATGACCAAAGATCTTTGAGACTTAAATATCTTAAGGGCAACAGCCTCTGTAGGTTGAGTGATAGGACCCTCTATGAATTCTGACATCTCTTTGGCTTCAATAGCCAAAGTGAAGGTGCGAGACCAAAGCAAATAATTTGTCCCATCCAATTTTATAGGTCAAATATCCAAAGGAACATTCTCCAACTTCCTTTCAAATTGACCTGACAAATCCTTACCAGAATACTCAGTTTCAATATTCTTTGAATCCTCAGACATGTTGAAAAGCAGAAAAAACAAGCGCGCAACAGATAAAAACAGCTACTCAACGGAGAAACCTCAAAGAACGATGAATAGTGCAGAGATTGTAATAAAGGAACCAAAAAACCAGTCACTGTCAAATATTCACTTACTGCCGAGTACGAAAGAGGCCAAATAGAGATAACTCTGTCAACTCAAGGGCTGTAGAGGCCAAATAGGGCGCACCGAGTCACTGTAAAGTGCTGTAGGGACTAAATCAAGAGCACCCAGTCAACACCCAGTTAATCCTGAGTGCTACAGTAACTTTAGAAGGAGACCTGGTTGTTTTTTGGGTCAAACAGTGTCCGTATGGAGTTCGCCAGAGATTTTATGAGTCGCCGGAGGTTGCCGGACACCGGCGAGTCTTGTTTGATGGTCAGCGAGACTTGACAGAGGGTAATCAATGGTCGTTGGTGGTCGGCGAGTCCTGTTGCAAAGCAAGGAAACGACTTTGTCGAGATTGAAGGTACTGTAGCTGCGTGAGAAACAATATTGACTGGGTGAACAATAGGTAGCGTGAGAAACCTCTATGATGATGTCAGGCAACGAAAGACCAACGGGAGCAAACTCAGCCGTGGTGGAAAAAATCAATTGGTAATGGATCTCCGCTCTGATACTATGTAAAGTTAGACAAAACAATTGAGAGGCAAAAAGTAGGGTTTTGTTCTCATTACGTAGTACTTATAGAAGAGTACAAGAGATAAATTACACTATTAACCTAAACTACTAACTTAATTGCAAAAGTAGACAAATACAATCTAATTACACATTTACTCCCACAACTTAACATAATTAACCAACGTGGGACAAATTTTAACACTCCCCTGCACTTGCGACCCCTGACCCATACGTGGAGAGGTAAACAACAGATCCACAACATTGGGATCATTACAAAACATGGTGCACTTATGGCACAAACAACGGGGCAATAACCAAGAGAGTCTGGTCCAAAATCCTCCGAAAGCCTAGCTCTGATACCATGTTACGGGTACGCGATACGGCAAAAACCTAAAAAAGTAGGGTACGGGTACAGTTGGATACGCCAATGTAAATTTTTTTTCCTATTTTACTATATTCCATTGCATAAACTAAATAATAAACCCATTTTTCCAATAAAAAGTGGCATAAATAAAGTTAAGAGTTCATACATCAAGTTCAATGTGCCTAGATCAAAACAATGCAATGTCATTTTAGAGTTTTAGTACATACCAACAACACTTAAAACAAGCTTCAAAACAAAAAAAGAAAGAAAATAGTCCTAAGAACTAAGGATCTTGAACTTCACGACTTCATCTCTAAACAACACAGCTTCCATCTCCAAAGAGGAGCATTATCATCATCTTCAACATTTGCAGTACTAGAAGGCACACTTTGAATTTGAAATTGAACCCAAAGTGCTTGATGTTGATGAAGTTGAACTCATTTTTCTATAACAAATTAACATATTAGGTCGCCGGAGTGGTAACTGTAGTCGCAGAGAGAGAGAGAGAGAGAGATAGAGATAGAGAGAGAGGTTCAGGCATACAACAGTAGCACACGAGTAACAAACAGATCTGAGAGAGAGAGAGAGAGAGAGAGAGAGAGAGAGAGGTTCAGGCATACAACAGTAGCACACGAGTAACGAACAGATCTGTGAGAGAGAGAGAGAGAGAGAGAGAGAGAGAGGTTCAGGCATACAACAGTAGCACACGAGTAACAAACAGATCTGAGAGAGAAAATGCAGGGGCAGAATTGCAGAGAGGGAGAGACTTATAGGTCGCCGGAGTGGTAACTGTAGTCGCCGGAGAGAGGGAGAGGCTTCCAACTTCCAAGGGAGAGACTTATAGGTCACCGGAGAGGAGAGACTTCCAACTTCCAAGCCCTAGTCGCAGGAGTTTGAGAAGCCCTGATCGATCTGATATTCTGATCAATTTCATCAATGTGTATTGTGTAGGAGTATAACAAGAGATAATGACACTTAGGTCCCTTTAGTTTTGTAAGGAAACTTTGAAATTATGTTTTTACACCCTTTTAATTAAAAGCACATTACAAATTGACCCTACGTAGCCATTTTCGTACCCATTCCTGTACCCACGAAGTACCCCTGCAGTACCCAACCTACCCAAACGTAACCGGTATGTTTTTGCCGTACCCGGTACGTATTTTGCTGTACCCAGCCGTACCCGTACTGGTACCCGGTACTCGTACGGCGACATTTTTGGAGTACCCATGTTTCATAGGTGTGAACTGTAGTGGTGGCTATAAGAGCTAGTGATGCTTTTTTTCCAGATTTTTTGGGGGCTGAACCATCTCTAGTTTTAGAAACAAGTCAGAATGTTTTGGGTGAAATTATCACCGCATCTTCTTTTCATTCCCCTTTTTTATACCTGATGAAGTTATGTTTCATAAATATATAGTTTTCTCTTTTCGTTTTGTCCCCCTTTGTCTCCATTTTGGTGAGATGTTCCTGTGTTTGCCCTCTTTGGCTTTTTTTGAGGTCCTTGAACAATTCAACCTGAGTTTTTTTTTTTTTTTTTTTTTTCAACTTCTCTCCGTTTATATCCTTCAGTGAACACTTCCTCCATCCTTTATTGTTTTCTCTTTCCATTTTTTGTGTTCCAAAATATTAATGCTCTTTAAAAAGTAAAAGAACAGAAGTGTTTCAATTTCTGAAACTAGCCTTCATAAGATATCAAAATCCGACTTTTTAAGGGACATGCATTGAATGTATGTTCCCTTAAAAGGATTGAAAGTCATTCTGTTGAGGAAAAGGGGCAGAGGGAGTACAACTCAGTTTATTAAGGAAAAGAATTGACACTTTCTGTGATGAGGGTTGCAGTTGTTTGGATGTGCAGCACTTCTACACCTGGGAGTATAAAGGTTCTGGTATGGATACTCATCGCTGTTTTTCTGATATTCTCAGGTATACGCGATGAAAATAACCACGCATACAACCCGAAGATTGTGCGTATTGGTCTAAAACCGCATCATTCTGTCCTCACAGTCTCCATGGATTACCTTGTACGTTTCCCTCCCTCAGACTCATGAAATTGATGAGATTAGCTCATAACCTTTCCCTTTTCCGTTCGATTTGCTTTTGAACGAACATATTGACAGTGGTGGTTTGCATTTTTAGATGGAACAAAAACTTGCTGGTGTAGATTTTCAGACCAGTGATAAGCACAAACAGGGAGGGCAAGGAAGGGAGAGAGATAGTATTCGTGCTTCTATTCTGGATGAAGCGGCAATTGTACGTATTATTGGCATTGTGCTGAACTTTGAACCGACTTACTTAACTTTCTTGTAATCCTCTATAATGGCAGGTTTTCTCCACTCTCAGCTTCAGCGGTTCAGTTCTTTTCAGTAAATTAAATCGTGGTTTTGACGTTGTTATAATAGATGAAGCTGCTCAAGCAGTATGTTCCTCTACTCCATTTGATGTTACTGCTATTTCTTTTTTATGACGTGCTGATGCCACCTGTATTATATATTCATTTCGGTTGCTAATGCTGTAAAATATTCTGCAATTAACAGGTGGAACCAGCTACCCTCGTTCCATTGGCCAATGGGTGCAAACAATTATTTCTGGTAAATACCGTGCTTATTTAGGGTAGAGCTTCCAACAAAATTATGTCTTGCATTTTACTATGATGCTCTGACTTATGTTGTTTTTCTTTTCTATACACCTGTCCCTTAATCAGCTCTCTGAATTAGCCAACTAGAACTGATGACGGCCTTGTCCTCCAGAGGGGGGGGATATAAACGATAGTATCATTGTCTTGTATTTGGAAACAGTCAAACCTGTAATCTATGTTAAGTAAATATTTAAATATAAAATTTTAACTATTTGACGTATCCCCGCACCCGTATCCAAATCCCCTAATCCTCTTTTTTTAGGTTTGAGGTGTCCGACCCTTAGATATACACCCGAATACGATACACACACCCGTGTCCATGTAACATAGCCTGCATTTGTGGGGACTTAGTGCACTGAGTAATGCCTTTTTTGGGGGGTTTATTTGGATATGACTACCATTATGGTGTAGCTTATTCCTTGCTGTAATTGGGAAATTGAACGTTGTCATATGTTGGCAAGATTTTGATTTCTGACGTGAATTGGTATATATATGCCTATACTAGAGTGGAGTCTTTCCTTTCTACTTCCTCTCAAGTACTGTTTATTTTATTTTCTTTGTCTTTTCTGTAGGTTGGTGATCCGGTTCAACTGCCAGCAACTGTAATTTCTCCCATCGCTGAGAAATTTGGGTAAGAATATCATTTGGTGATGATGGCACAGTTTCATCTCTAGCTCAACACATTTGACACAGTTGATTTTGTGCTATTTACTGTGTTGCTGTTATAGGTATGGAACGAGCCTGTTCAAGAGATTCCAGAGAGCCGGCTATGAGGTATCAATGCTGAAGACCCAATACCGCATGCATCCAGAGGTTAGTTCAAGTTCACTTATGATCTGTGGACTGAGTTGGAACAGACTCTCAATGGGTTGATCACAAAAACAGCTGCAACTGTTAGCTAGCTACCAAGAAAAAATGCCGCCCAGATAGTACCCAGAAAATAACCTGGAGCCAAATTTTCTATACTGAACCCTTTTATGTTTCTGCTGAATGAACATTATGTACGGAGTAAAAAGAAATATGGACCAGCAAAGCCACAAAAAAAAAAAAAAAAAAAAAAAATCCTGGAAATTTTAGCTGTTTTTATTGTCTTCAGTGAACTCTTTAACAATTTAGTCAATTGGTCCACCTTTTTACTGTTCTAGTTCCTCTGATCGAATTGAATTGGAAAAAGTAAAAACGTGTGACCTGAAGATGAACAAAGATTAGACATAACAGAAGATTGGGAAAAGGTTATTGATTTTCGCCTTCTCCTTTTTACCATCCACATTTTGTTTCTCTTGTGAATATACACAACTACTATCATTTTATTGATTCTTTTTTTTCAGACATGAAGGGCAATGTAGTAAATTAACATATATCGTAGTTGACAAAAAACTATAGTTTGGATGGTAAACAGGAGAGTGCAAAAAATATTCTGTTGGGAAAAAAGCTTTTTAAGTGGAACCAAATATGTGCATTTTATGGTTCTGTCCATACCAATATGCCATCCCTTCTTTGTTAGAAGGTTCTCATAGAGTTGTTCTAATCCATTTGTCCTTGCAGATAAGAAGCTTTCCTTCGCGAGAGTTCTATGATGGGGCTCTGGAGGATGGGTCCGATGTTGTAAACCAGACAAAACGTTCGTGGCACGAGTACCGGTGCTTTGGACCCTTTTGCTTCTTTGATATACACGAGGGGAAAGAGTCCCAACCCTCGGGCAGTGGTTCTTGGGTAAATGAAGACGAGGTTGATTTTGTTCTCGCCATGTATCATAATATGGTGACTAGGTATCCGGAGCTTAAATCTAGTTCTCGACTTGCAATTATATCTCCTTATAGGCACCAAGTCAAGGTCTTCCGTGATCGCTTTCGGAGTACTTTTGGAGTCGAGTCGGACAAAGTGGTAGACATTAACACTGTTGATGGGTTCCAGGTGGAGTATCGCTTTCTCCTTTTCTATTCCTATGAGATTATCCAAGTGACTGCTCGCTAGTCCGTGGCACTTTTAGAACCACTTGCATCGTGTACCTTTTTTGAACTGTGGTAAAGCATTGATATTCTACAACTCATTACCACCGGTACCAACACATTAAGTGTTGGTCCCTGTCTCAGATACAGTCTTCCTCGTACATTTTTCAGGAAACTGTTTAGTTAAACACAAATTCCCATTACTTTGGTATTTTATTTCGTCTTGGCAGATACGGTTTTCTAGCATTTGAAAACATATTCTTGGTGATTTATCAAAATTGGGTTCTTTTCTACAAAATTTCCCATAAACAAGTTGGTAAGTAAGTTGCTAAATCCATCGACTAAACGAGTTTTCTAGTCTGGAAAACTTATTCCGAAACAACTAACGTTTACTCACTCGGATGAAATGAATCGGAGATCATTAAGGGATTCTGAATCATAGTTGTAGGAAGCGGGAGCGGGTGCGGAGGAGCGAGCATATGTATATGCTCCCTAGATTGGGAGCAGCGAGGTAATATTTAATAAATACACACACACATAAAATACGAACATTAGTGGGAAAAGCCATCCCAAAAGATTTTTTTTTTAATGCCAAATAGATGAATTAAACACGTAGATAAATAGTAGAATACAAGACGAGAAAGTGAGTCCTAAATCTCTCTTACTTTTTTTATTTTTTATTTTTCTTCTTCCTTGCATATACTTGGAAAGAGAAGTCAGTATTTCATCCTTAAGATTAGTGTAAAAGCTCCCATCCTATTTAGGAGTCTATTCCCGTTTGGATGAGAGCGAGCTCCCGTCTACGGAGTGCACCCATTTTAGAAGGATTCTGCTACTAAGTTCTGAACTGCATCTTCGTTAAAGTTTCTTCAAATTTATGATATCCAACAGATATATTCGTTTTCATAATCTTCTTTCTTCATTACAGGGACGAGAAAAGGATGTCGCAATCTTTTCATGTGTTAGGGCAAGCAAAGAGAAGAAGAGCATAGGGTTTGTGGCTGATTTTCGTAGAATGAATGTTGGGATAACCAGAGCAAGGTCTTCTGTCCTGGTATGCTTTTCAATGAAATTTACATGGCAGTTTCAGAACCATGTTCATAGAAACTTACATACATTTTCCATCCTTTATCTAGGTTGTGGGTTCTGCGACAACTTTGAAGATAGATAAGCACTGGCAAAACCTAGTGGAGAGTGCTGAGCAGAGAAATTCACTCTTCAAGGTGAGGTCCACTAATAAAACTGAGCATCTCGTACCCTCCATTGTTCACTGAATCTGAATTCCTATATAAGTTTGATTTTTGTTGGCTCTTTGATTGAGTAACTTAATGCCAGTAAAAATGGGAAAACGAAATCCGGACTTCCCTTTTACCGTCTTGCATTCCGAGAACACTTTAAAACAGTGATACTGTTGTCATCGCTAGCTGTAAAAAAGCTTGTGTTCGACGCTGTTGTTTAAATGTTACTATCAGGACCAATGCACTCCATCAAGTACTATGATTTCCCTTGCAGGGTTTTACTATTCATGTGAAGTACTCCTTCCGTCCTAAATTGTTGGTCTTATGCGGATTGTAATGGAATTTTTTTAAACTGTTCATATCTGTCAATCCGTAATATTTTTAGAGATTTTAAAGACTTTGTATAATAGAACTAATTGAAATCTATCAATAACATCCATATTGCACGTGAAATACATTATAGATTGAAAGATATGAACAATTTAAAATTTGCATTGAAATCCGCACTGGACCAACAATTTGGGACGGAGGAGTAGTTCATTATGAGATGGATGCCGTATATGCGTCAATAGTACTGTAGTACCACTGTTGTATTTTCTTCTTCAATTTCATTGCTAGGTATAAGACAAAAGGTGTCATTTCCGTTTCAGTATGATTTGTTCAAAAATCTTAACCATTCCCTTTCCAGCATATCCAAAAATGATTTATACGTGCGTGCATATTTTGTTCAGGTTTCCAAGCCTTACAAGGACTTTTTCAGCGATGAGAACCTCAAATCCATGGCAGTGAGGGGGCTTGTGCCAGAAAGGGCAGAAGCTCCACTTGATGAAATGGAAGTTCAGGCGACCGGGCCTATCTATGGTAACCCCGGTGACATGGACCAAGAGCCAGCCGAAGATCACTACGGCGATGGCGATGATGGGGGCGATGGCGAAGACTGAATCCAATTTTGTCGATTATTGGAATCATATGGCGGGCTGTTAAGTGGAAATCAATTAAAGAAATTATGGTAACGATCGCTAATTTTTGACCTGCTGTCTACATCTTCTGTTAGTTGGATTTGCCACAGTTGAAAGCTTTTTGGACTATCGAACAAATGTATAATTTATTTATTTACTACTATTTATTCGATACAATAAAATTTTTGTATTGTACGGCGAGGGTGATGCACTGGTTAGCATTGAAAGAAGTATGGTGAAAGGCCAAAAACGCTACTCCTAAGAAAAAGGTTAGAATAAATAATGGAGTTTTTTTTTTTTTTTTTTGTAGCGTTACAATTTTCGACATTTCCCATAAGTATGTATACTAAATTTTGAAAAAATTGGTCTAATGATGTCAAAACTATTTTTTACTACTCCCTCCGTCCATTTTTAAGTGATCCACTTAGGAAACGTGTATTGTTATCGACGTTTAAAAATGTATTTTCGTATAACATTTAAAATTTTTTTTTGCACCAAATTAAAGTACTCAATGAGCACTTAAATTTGGTATAAAACAAATTAAAAAGTTATATAGAGAAATATGTTTTTTAGGAGTTTCAAATTACACGTATTCCTATATGGATCATTTAAAAAGGGACGGAGGGAGTACGGTCAAATGCAATTTATTCCCGTTCAATAAAATTAATTCATCAAAAGCATCTTTTTTGTGTGTTGTAAAAGCTGACTGGTTCAAATTACGATTGTTGGCTACAAAATTGGACCATGGGGAGGTGCTGTGCACGTGTGGCGGCGGTGCTCCAGTAGCGCTCCGATGATCGGAAACGTTCACTACGTAGAGCTCGTCGAGTAGCGAATTTGAAAAATTGGAGGGATGTGGTAGGGAGTGAAGCCGAATCCAAGAAGAAAGAAAAGTGATTGGCAAATCTGAAGGGACCTGGAATTTTAGGATTTGTTCATTTTTTACGTCTCAAGTTCAAAATCTTCCAAGTACTGTCCATTTTTAAAAGCCAGTTTATACGGGACTTGTCTTGATTTAAACTGGACTCCCCATTAATGGACGACAAGTTTGAGTATCGATCTCTCCATCTTCGGCTTTCGTAGCTATTTTCCCATTTAAGTCAATATTGAAACGGGTGAGAGCTTTTTTTGCTCCCATCATGTTACGACTTAGTTCAAAAAAAGGGCCAAGTGTATATGAACACATTTGAAGGTCACGAGTTCGATTCTCGGAAATAGCCTCTTTGTTTGCAGGGGTAAAATTGTGTATGCCAACCCCCACGTTGCGCAAGTTCGATTCTTGGAAATAGCTCTCTGTTTTGATTTATGTGAAAAATATTGCATTCAACAGGGCTAACACTATGAAATATTTTGCAGAAAATGAAAGAGCTGCAATCTGATGAAGCCTCGGGATGGGAAAAACTGCTGCGTCTGACCATAGAAATCAAGTACTCAAGGCACAAAGATTTTTACTTGTTTCCCCAACTATGTAGTTGAGTACATCATGGCTCACACCAGTTCCACAATGTAATTCGAATGAAGAGAGTACAAGATACATCGATTGCTGCGTATAGCAAGTATTTATAATCTAAGGTTTACATCTCCATTTGTAATAACCCTATTTAGGTCGAAGCCTGAATCGTCAGTGAAGCGTGACCCAAATCAAATTAGGCTTCACTAGCCCAACAACTGAGTACTAGCATGTTTGAGCTTGGCTCGATAGTTTTTTTTCCCATCAGAAACAACATTGGCAATGGGGGAAAGGCTTCGATACTCACCCCTTATTTGGTTGTGTATCATATGCACCCCGAAAAATGTTACGAATCGATTACCTCTCATGAATAAAAAGTTATGATTTTTATTAAAAAAAAAGTTACGAAACGCAACAATGTTAGGAATCATATTGGTGAAAAATTACGAAACACTAAAAAATGTTACGATTACTGATGAGGCGGCTCAATATGAACCATACAGTATGGTACACACACTGGCGGCTCTACTTGATACTCAAGATGGTCACTTGACAACCCAAAAAAAATATTTTTACCTAGAATACATGTCAAAAATTTTAGGTCAATCCTCTTTTGAACACCTAAACGAAACATGGATGAACACCAAAGTCCCATTCTAAATATGAATGAACATCCAGTCCAAAATTAATGACCACTTAGTCACTCACCCAAAAAAATTTGCTAACAAAGTGCAAATCAATCCAATGTGAACAACCCAATAGCCCATAACAAAATAAAATCTAAATAGCCCAATAAGAGAAAAGGGGTAAAGTGTAAATAAACTAAAGTAATACTTTTGTAGCTTTTACCTTTTACCGACTCAAGAAGGAAAAAGAGAATAGAAGTTATCTTCTCTCATCTTCTCTCTCAAGCAACAGGTTAATTTGATGTGGTTGGATCATGTTTTGCTTATTAATACTTGGCCTTATGAATGGATTTTTTATTTTATTTGTTACAACATTGGGTATAGGGCACTGAACTAATTTAGTATTTGTAATACTAATACTTTTTAAATTTTTGTTTGTTAGTTGGAATCTTGGAAAAATTTCTTATAAGAAAACCAAGAGCGGTGCACGAGTCATCCCCCTCTCGAAACCTTTATTGATAGCAACCCTCCAAACTCTTCGAAGCGGAGCCGTACTGACTTGTCTAGTCTTCCTGCCGATCCTCGGTTACAACAAAAAATCTCTTCATATCATCCTAACGATAGAGATGATATAAGAAGAGCATATCTCCGAAAGGGCCCATGTCAACCTATTCGACAAGATTTTTCGCAAACAAATATGAGTGGATTATTTCGTCGGTTTAATCCTGTTTGGTTAAAAGAGTGCAAAAATTTGTTGGAATACAGTATTGTAATAGGTATTTGTACTTTGCTATTTTTGGATAACATCATTGATATGAATATATGAATTTTAGTTAAAATATCATTGTAGTTTCTAGAGATAGTATACTAGTGTAAGTATTTATGAACACCCTCATAAGAATTCCTGGAGCCACCACTGGGTACACACATTTAATAAGTATGTATTGTAGCCATTCTCCCTCGTGAAATTCTGAAGGACTCAACCATGGAAGCAGGCCGTGTCAAAAGAGACATAAACTTGGTCCTCAAGGGACAAAAGTGCTCAAGTAAGAGTTGCATGCGGTCATGCGGACACGACCTATAGCAAGATATTATCCAATTGGCCAATCTGGACAACTGCAGTTAGCCTTAGCTTTGAGGGAGCCCCCAACAAGTAGTCTGGCAGAGCCCTAATCATGCAACTCAAAAAGCTGCCAGCCCCCAACTTTGAGCTCAGCACGGCCTCTAATCGAGCTGGACAATGGTTGTTTGCATTGTATTCACTTTAGGTGACGTGCGTTGCAACACAGACTAGCATTTTTCTGGTACGTAGAGATGTGAATGGGGAGATTGGCGTCCATATGATTGAGGTAACCACATCACATGGCAAGAGCTTGTAGAAAGGCATAAGAAAGGGGTGAACTAATTCCTCAAAAGCACACATCACAGGATTAAATTTCACTCAACACATGGTAGATTGTTGGACTGCAGTACATAAATTTAGGTTCATGGTTGATTGTTGGAGGAGTTGACGGTGATAGCTAGGGCGGTGTGAGGTACTGCAAATGAATCACCCTCACTTTTAGAAGGTTTGGCTTACATAAAGTTGACAGGCACTGCAAATGAATGTTCTCATCGAGGGTCATTCAACAGAAGAGAGCTCCGTCGAGATAGTTTTCTTCATCCTCTCTCTGTTTCTCTTCATTTTCTTGGTGGAAGCGCATAGGAAGATACCATTTTTTTTGTATTTGGTAGCGGTAGTTGGGAAAGAAATCTTTGATCTTTTGAGGGGATCAAAGCCCTTGTGCGTTCGTTGAAAAAAAAAGTTTGATGTGGATTATTGGTGGAAGCGCTTAGGAAGATAGTTTTCTTCATCCTTTCTCTGTTTCTCTTCATTTTCTTGGTGGAAGCGCTTAGGAAGATACCATTTCAAGTAGATTCAATGGACAGGAAGCGGTAATGGGAATAGATGATTTGGGTGACTCATTTTTTTTTGTATTTTGTTGCGTTCGTTGAATCAAAAAGTTTTGTGGGGATTTCCTGGCTAATTTGCGGAACCCGTGATTAATTCATCTATAGGATGCAGTCACGCAGACACAATGGATTTTGGAGAGTTGTTTACCCTACAATTCTTTTGTTCTGCGCTCACATTTTGCCTATTTTCTCTTTCTGAAAGATGATGCACTTATCAGAAAATGCAACTGTACACACCCTCCACACAAAGATGTGTGAAATATGTATAAACTTTAACCAGGCTAACCTATCTCCAATCAAAATTGTAATTTTGTGGGAGGGAGGGAGGGTGGAGCAAAATGAATGAGATAAATCTTGGAGGGGCCACCATATAATGCGACGTAGTATAGTGGTGGGTACATTTTTTTTCTTCTCTGTACTACCAGCCGGGGAAAGATTTTGTTATATGTTCTGAAGATTGTTTGAGCTTAGGATTGATGTTAGGCTGGATATATGCTGCAAATGAAATGAGTTCATTTTGTTGTTCGCTTTTGAACGCAGAAGTCCTTCCATGGCGTGGCACGACTCAAATGGAATATTTTTTTGCCCTTGTGCGTGTTCTGGAATCAGGTGCAAACAATATAATAACAATACGATAATCTTTCTCCTGGTAGATGTCCAAAAGTCTGAATGCACGCGCATCTGGGAACATACTTTTCATGTCTCCTAACGTTCAATTTTGTTCTATATCATATGCAGCTCATGGAAAACCTTACTCCAATTGTGGAGCAGCAGAGGCCACAGCGAGCTCTATGAAGAGCGCATTCCATTCATTGGAAGGTGTTCTTATTTTGTTGTTTCGAAAATAAAGGTGGAAAAACTGATTTTCTCATGTTGCGGGAGGGCTTTGTATAGGAAAACGAAGTAACTTATGCTTTAGTTTAGGACCGGCTGGTGTTCATTTGTAAAGAGAAACTGTGTTGCACGCCAAAGACTTCATTTGAATTAGAGATTGGACGTGCTTACATCCGCCTCGTGTCGTGTCTGTTGGGATGGTGCGAATTCCCAGTTTATGTTCTCAACGAGTTGGTTTATTCCATAAGAGTCTCTCTTTCAATGCTATCATGGGCCTTTTTCAAGCCATAGAGAATTGATATTCTTGGAAGCATTGCGTGGTGGTTTTCTTGGGTAGTTCAAAAGGCAATTGAAGCCATAATGACTTGTTTTCCCTGTTTTGTATATACCCATGATCATGTATGCTTTGTAGAGCACAAGGTGAGAGCAAGTTAGGGAGTAGAGCACAAGGTGAGAGCAAGTTAGGGAGTGAGAATATGTTCTTATATGAGGGTACAAGAGGTTGGGTGTGGGTTTTCCATACCCAAGTATACTCATACAAATATAGTCATAGTGAAATAGCCGAACCACGTAAATCTTGTTTATCTCTCTCTATTTTATTTTCATCGTACTTCCATTGGTTGTTATTGTGTTGTGTTTGGATCTCGGTGCTTGGGTGCTTTCGCGTTTAATCCCAACAGCGTCTTGGGGAAGGTTTTATGTTTCTACTATTTACATAGTTTAAAAGTATTTGTAGAAGAAGGTTTTATGGTTCTGCTATTTAGACAGATAGGAATTTGTAGAAGAAACGCAGACGTTCTGACCTACAGTTCAGTTTCCCGATTTGCTGGGATGGGAGATCGATACATATGAACTAAACAATATGAAAATGTTGCACGAAAAAATCCAATATATTGGGACAAGCAGGGCATATGAACTCCTTTTCGCGCGATTGATTTTATATCTTTGAGAATGCAGAAAAATCAGCAGAGCAGCGATTTTTCGAGGCGAAAGCCAAGCCAAAACTATTTGACTCGTTTGGCTTGGAATGTAAGATTTGCACTCTGGTTTCATATGAGTTCTACTTTGTGAGTTAACATCTTTTTTCTTGTATGGGCTTTGTGTGAGTTGTGGATATGGATGATTAGGTTCGAAGTCCGAGTTTGAGATTTTTTTTGGAACTCGTTAAACTTTAAACAAGACTTGGACTAGCTACTTCTTGGGTCGAAAATACAAAGATATTTAAACAACTTCTTGTACCCAAGATCAGTATGTGATTGACTCAATTAATGCTGAGATCAAATCACTTGATAGACAAACACAAATTGAACATATTCCTAAAGTAGGTTAATACAAACTTGAATAATCTAGTGCTCATTTCATTTCAGTTCGTTTACTAGCCTTATGGGCACCTTTTCATTTTTTCAATTATCTATTTTCCAAACTAATTTATCTTTAAAGATGTTAAGATTCCCCAATTTGTGTATTCCTTTAATTAATACCCTGGCACCACCGTATTTAACCATACTTTTAGAAAATTTATCTCCAAAAGTTTTCACTGTCTGCGTTTTTAATTTCTTCTTTAATGTTTTTTTTACTACCCCACGAGGGTTGTCTCCACAGGCCAGGGGGTTCGCTCCCACCTGTATGTGAGAGTTTGATTCTCAAAGGTAGGGCAACCAGTTGGGAGGTAAAAGTCCATGTGGGTAGCTTCATGGACACGTCCAGTAATTCCTCTCCTAGTTGCTTCTAACTGCTTTTTGTAGGTGTTGATTTCCCGCTGCCGACCCTAGGTGGATTAATCTATTCCCTTTGGGTGTAGAGATACCTCCTCCTTGTTAAAAAGAGAGAGGATATACTCTATATGTGTATGTGCACCAACCATTGAATTCCTTAATTTTTTCTGTGTCATAGAGAGAATGTAGGACCAGCTAGCCTGCAGAGCCAAAGATATAAATAGAAGCAACTCTCTCTCTCTCTATATATATATCTATCCATAATTCACCCCACAAAGCCTCTCCCTCTTGTCATCATTTGCTTCATCCCTCCCCCTATCTTTCTCTCTCTGCTCTCACTGCAAAGAGAGAGAAAGAGAGGAGAGAGAGAAAGAGGAAGAGCGCGCACTTGTTTGATAAAAATGGGAGCCTGTGCTAGCATACCTAAGTCCATGAGAGGTGTAGATGGTGGGGCACCACCACCGGAGCCGCAAAAGGAGGAGACCACCACCACCACCACCACCATTGAGGTGGCACAAGTGCAAACCATTGATAAGGAGGTGACGGTTGAAGGAGGTGAAAAGAAAGCTGAAGGCGGCGATGATAATGCAAAGCCCGAGGATGAGAAGAATAAGGATGGCGAACGCCGATCTCTTGGAGCTTTGCTCGAGGTAAAACTCTAATCCATATTATGTTTATGTTAAATATTTTCAAGATAGAGATTGGAATGCATGCATGTACAACTTTAAAATGAGATAGTTGTTGGAAAAACATAAGGCTTTTTTTTTATAAAAAAAATTATCAGTTGCGTTTAAATCTGACGAGAATGAGATTGGAACGCATATACAACTTCAAAATTAGATAGTAGTTGGAAAAAACATAAGGCTTTTTTATCAGTTGCGTTTGAATTGGAGGTAATAACAATGCTCTTCGTATTAATAAAATGTGTACCAAAATTTGTTTACGTAGCATTGTTTTGTATTTTAGATGGAGAAAATAGAATAATACCTTGACTGAGACGAATATGCCTAGAATTTTTACAAAAAATTCTTACATAATCATGTCGCCTATTGTAATCCCCTCGTTATAATTTTTCTCATTGTGGTCATCCAATATTTCCAAAGAAAAGACTCAGTCGTTTGAATTTCCGATTTCAAAAATATGAGTATCAAATCTCATTGAAACCGTGAAATAATTTGTTTTATCTGTGTACCATCATCAATCCACAGACTGGGAATGCACAGTGAGAGGAGCGTCTCCTTGTTATAGAACTCATGTTTTACAATTCCTCGCGTTGAATTCTGCTGGTCCATTTCACATTGGACTACTAGTGATGCGATTAATAACACAACATTCCCCAAAAGCACTATATATTTATTACTCCTTCCGTCCCAAAATGTTTGGCTAAAATCACTATTCACATCTCTCTCGAAAATCATCTATATCCAATTAGATGCTCAAACAAATAGCCCCTCTTAATCTTTGTGTATGTCTTCTACTTCATCCTGTTGTAATGACAGACTGAAGAAGTGAAGGAGCCAGAGAAGATCAACTCCGAAACCGAAACAGTCGTGGAAGAACCACTTCCTGTATCCGATAAGGCTGCCGAAGAAGAACCGGCTGAGAAGGCGGCAGCCCCCTATGTAGCACCAGTTGCACGCGCCACCGAGGACGAGAAAGAAACAGAAAAGAAGTGAAAGTAAAATCTAATGGTGGTTTGAGGTGAAATGGTGGAAGCTTCAAATTAAGATGATGTTACAATTAATGAGCCCTTTTGTTGAATTCAAAACCTAGTGACAAAGGTGTGACACCATAAGGGGAAAAAGGAAATGAAAAAGAAATGGATTCTCTTGGTCTTATTGGTTAGTTCTCGTGTAATCATTCTACTTTTGAAAGACTTGAATTTGATTCCGTTATTGTTTTTGTTATTGTTACATAGCGGTCGTCTTTGTTATGATTATTTTTCTCATCACTCGTTGCCCGTTTGATTAGCATGAAAATGATAGAAAATATAAAAAAATTTAGAAATTTTTATTTTTGTGGTAAAAGAATCAATTTGACGACGAACATTATGTATGTAATGAAAAAGACATCTGATCTTCTGCCTAACTAATATTAGAACATTCGTCGGAAAAACAAATAAAATGAAATAAAATAAGTGGTGCAACTGGTGCATATCTTTATTCAGATATTATCTTATCAAGGGCGGCTGGGATTCTGTTGTTTAACGAATTGTTCAAAGTCCAGGTTTTGAGCCCTAGTTCCAGATTGAGACTCGTGTTTTAGGCCTGCACAATCTTTGAACATGGTGGGTCAAGTTTGGGCTGACTTTGATTTGGACCCTAAATAGTAAATATACCCACAAATCAAGGGAGTAATTATTCAGCCGTCTTGGGTTGGGCACAGTCAAGTAATGTCCCAACATTCTTAATCACTACACATTATAACCGGATATTTGGGTCAAATTGAGTGCACCTCCACTAATTTCGGGACCCTGGGGGTAACAATCGGGCATAACCCTCAATGGCCCCAAGATTTTTTTTATTTTTTTTCATAACCAGATGTAAGGGTCAGCTTAAATGCATCTCAACTAATTCTGGGGCCCTAGAGATAACAACTGGGCATAACCCAGTAGCTCCAAGGGTTTTAATGGCAAGAAGAATCAAATCAGAGACTTTAGGTAGGAGCAAACTTTAGGACCCAACACTTTACCACGGCCGCAAAGTAATATTTCCAAATCAAGGGCACCACTGTTATTTTATCCAAAGACCAAACACCTTTTCATGATGATGAAAAGGGTGCCCAAATTTTTAATTTTTACCCGTTTTTACCCACCTGCTCACCACACCACACCCACCAACTCTCTCCAAAGTCAATATTTTCTTGCAAAAAACCAAAACCATGTGATCTATAGCACTAAAAAGATAGATTTGGGTTGAAAAAGTGGAGGAGGCAGATCGTCTCAAGTTTCGCGATCCGGCTATTTCCAATCCCATTCCGGGTCAAAGGGCTTCTTTTGTATTGTATAGCTCCTCAAATAGAACAACTACGTAGAAAAATCATGTTGATCGGATACTGTTTAATATTGACTAATGTGCTCAACTCATTTTGTTCCAAAATAAATGTACATTGATTAAGGATTTATTAGAATCTGACTAACATGACTTTAAAAGTTAATTGTTCTACTTGATGAGTTCTACAATATAAATGAATCCAAATATTGACTTGAATGCGACATTGGATCTGAAATGGCTTGATTGCGCCTAACTTTAGACAATCTGTGAAAGAGAATAAAGTTTGGCCGTATTTTTTGCCTTTTAAAACAAAGGCGAAATTGTACAGAGACTATTTCATCTATGTCTCTTGGACACAGAGACCCTCTCGCTTTTAGCGATTGCCAAACACACCTCCTTATAAAAAACGTTACCCAGGTTGACCCCTTCTGTTAAAAGACCGTTAACTGCGTGAAGGACAAATGTTATGAATTAGAAAACATCCTTAAATGCTTGTACACTGTCTCAACTCTCACCCATCCATCTCCATCTCAAGTAATCTCTCTCTCTTCTGACCGAAACATGAGTCGATCCGTGAAACAAAAAGGTATATTTGGCCTTGAAGTTCAGATTTGAGATTTGGACTTAGGGTTTTGGTTACTGATTACCAAAAAACCGGTTTGTCCCCGCCTCCACCCGTTTGACTCTGCAAGACTTCACCAGGATCTTATGCCGCCACTGCAGCCGCAGTGGATGGCTGGAAGTTCCCCCTTCTCAGCCAACCGCCACCATGACCTAAACGGACAATCAAATGATAAATTTCCAAGTTGGGTAGGGGCCAGGCGGACCAAGTCAAGCATCCTGGGGTAATTATTTAGAGGAGATATTTGGATGCACTATGTAATGACCGAAGCTACGATATGTTGCGAAATTGGATTGAGGATTAAGATGTGATTGTAATTGGACTTGAAGTTGATTTTTCTTTTTAAGCTTTACCGAACAAAAATCTTAATTTTGCTTGAGATGGTTTGATCTTTATTTGTGCGACGAACATTTTGGTGTATGATTCCAAGGGGGATGGGATATGTTGGTGCAGTGTGTCGTTATGGGTTTTTGGCTATAGTGAAGAATTGAAGTATTAATTTGGAAGGATAGTGTTTCATATGTTGCATATGGAGCTCAGAGAGAGAAAATAGGGTCGGCGGAGATGGGTTTGCTCGAGACGGAGTTGCTGGAGTGGGAGAAAACAGGGGTGTGTCGGAGAGAGGGAGGGAGAGAGGAATGCATATACATAAACATATGTATATATCTTTATCTAGGGACAGTGTGGACTTTTTTTTTTTTTTTAAGATGAGGGGGTTAGTGTGGACTATTTTTAAGGGGTAGGATAGACATTTCCATCATTCCATTAACGGAGTTAGGATTTTTTCATTTCAAGTAGATGATGGGGTGTGTTTGGGCGGTTTTAAACGTGAAAGGATCTCTGTGTCCAAGAGGCATGATGAAGGGGTCCCCATTGAATTTCACCTAAAACAAGCCATTTTTAGTTCAAATTTTTGTCATAATCTGATTGTCCTCGGCAAAGAAATTGAACAAGGAAAGAAATTGATCCAAATCTAAAAAAATACCGGGATGAAATTAACATATCCAAAAGTTAATCCAGAGGCCGTCTTAATCATACTCTTAAAGAGCACAAATTTTAAGTCTTTACTGTTAGAAAGTAGAATAATTTCTCAAATTATATTCTCCTCGAATACATTATGTCAGGTGGAGGTCAGGTAGGCCAAGTCTCAGTTGACCCGTTGACACTTGGGCGCGATAGAGAATAAGGAAATCAAGTTGTACCTTCACTAACAATTGCTGGTTTTGGTGAGATGGTAAGAGCTTGATCCTAACAAGTGGTATTAGAGCCAAGGTCAGGTCAAGGATTCAACTCTTATGGGTAGCAGGTTGCTTCTGACCAGGTGCTGGAGGGGGGATTGTTGGGCAGAGGCCAAGTGGGCCAAGTCTAGCATTCTGTCGGGGCGGAGGCCAGGTGGGCCAAGTCTCAGTTGAGCCGTTGGCGCTTAGGCATGGTAGGAAATAAAAAAATAAAGTTGCATCGTCACTAACACCTGCGAGCTTTGGTGAGATGGAAAGCGCTTGATCCTAACACATTAGAATAAGACAATAAGAGCATCCTTATCAGGATAACCAAATTTAACCTCAAAAACATCTTTTATACTTTAGCAAGTCATTCTTGCAAAAACTCACAGAATTAGGCTCTCTATTCTAAATTTACTATATTAAACTATTCTTTTTTTCTACTTCTACTTTTCTATTCAAATATTTTTCTAAATATTTTTATTCTTTTATTTTACTACGTTAAAACAAACAAAATTTTTTTCACCCCCAATACCATTGAATCAGGCTTGCAAATTTTTCCAATACCATTGAATTCATCATTAAATAAACTTTCATTAGACACCAAAATTAAACTCTCATTATATAATTATAACTCCCTGTACAAAACGGAAAAAATAAAATAAAATTACTAACTCCCATATCTACCAACGGGAAGAACATGTAAAGATAAAAACATGAGCATTGAAATGTTAATTAGGTTAAACATGAGCATTAGAGGTTTAATTTGGAGAAGTGATTGAGATTGAGAAATAATAAAATATGTAGAAGTGAGTGAATGGTAGGTCATCTAATTTGTTAAGTTAATTTGTTGAGCCTAATGCAGGGTATTTTTTACCCTTCCACTTGCTAGTTTACCCAAAAGTAGGGATGGCAATCTCGGCCGACCCGCCCCTATCCAACCCGTCCCCTACCCATTCGGGGAGGGGATTCGGGGATTTTTTCGGGGATCGGGTAGGGGATGGGGATTATTTTTAAAAAATTTCGGGGATCGGGTAGGGGATGGTATTGTCAGTCCCCTACCCGATCCCCTCCCCGATCCCCGCCCCTCCCCGCATCCCCGTTTATATATATATATATATATAATATTTATTATATTATAAGTTTTTTTAAATTTCTTTTCCACGGTAATTCCACCATGGCAGTTGGCACCACAGTACTTCACACCCGGCACACCTCACGGACTCACGGTCATAACTCATAAATATGGAATTTAGGCATTGGCATTGGCAGTAGGCACATCCTATTCCTTTGTGTTGCAAATGCAGATTAAATATTGAATTTAATGCGTAATGGGAACCAAATTGCACGGATGGAATGGAATTTTGGCTGTGGGGGTTGAATTTAATGGGTAATGGCATGGACTAGTGCATAGATTTTTGGATCCCCAATTCCCCGTAGGGATCCCCGTTCCCCGCATTGGGGCGGGGATGGAGGTTAAAATAAAATCCCCGGTGGGGATCGAGGAGGGGATGGGGATTGATATAGGTTCGGGGATCGGGGATGGAGGTAGTGGTATCCACCCCCTACCCTCCCCATTGCCATCCCTACCCAAAAGGGGAGTTTGAAGAGCTTAATATTAAGGGGCATTTACCATTAGGTCACCCTTGGATCCCATAATTACCATCAGGTCAAGCCAAACTCTAAAAATTTCCATAAACTCCCCAACCCGTATAAAAATGCCTAAATCACAGGGTATCCTATGACTGTGCCTAAAATCCTCGGGTATCCTATGAAAGTGTCTAAACCACTAAACCCTATAATAGGAAAGTGCACCCTAAACCTAAACTCTAGGGTACCCTACGACTAGGGTACCCTTATGACTAGGGTACCCTACGACTTGGGTACCCTATGAAAGTGCCTAAAATACTAGGGTACCCTAAGACTAGGGTACCCTATGAAAGTGCCTAAAATCCTGGGGTACCTTACGACTAGGGTACCCTATGAAAGTGTCTAAAATCCTAGGGTATCCTACGACTAGGGTACCCCATGAAAGTGCCTAAAATCCTAGGGTATTCTATGAAAGTGCCTAAACTACTAAAACCCTATAATAGGAAAGTGCACCCTAAACCTAAACTCTAGGGTACATCTATGACTAGGGTACCCTATGAAAGTGTCTAAAATCCCAGAGTACTCTATGAAAGTGCCTAAACCACTAAAACCCTATAATAGGAAAGTGCACCCTAAATCTAAACTCCAAAAAAGAGTGACTTACCTTAGGCCTCCTTTGGGTAAAAAACTTAATCCAGATTATTGGTTTTTTGGGGTACAAAAAACCAGAGTGCTTTGGGTAAAAATCTTAGGCCTCCTTTGGGTAAAAAACCAGTTTTTGGTTTTTTAAAAAACCAATTGTGTCCTTATTCAATTTTTTTCTTGTTTGTTAGTTTTGCGTCAAGATTTTGTGGTTTTTGGATTCGTCTCGTCGAGAGGAATCTAGGAACCACAAAATCTTGACGCAGAACTAACGAATGCAAAAAAAATTGAATAAGGACAAAACTAGTTTTTTAAAAAACCAAAAACTGGTTTTTTACCCAAAGGAGGCCTTAGTGGTAATTAAAAAAAATGACTTACCTTATTGGTAATTAGACATCTCTTTTCTAGACCTAGATGTAATAATCCCTAATATTAATGTCCTGTGCATTACCTAAAACAGTATCCTAAAGTGCCCTAACTAGTTAGCTAAGAAAAACTCAAAAAAGGCTCTCTAATGCACAAAATTGACTCCCTAAAATCCTAGATATCACCCCTCACTCCCTAAAGTGCCCCAAGTTACTACCTAAATTTGGGGAGAGACTTAAAGAGAGAGAAAGAGGAGAGAGAGAAGAGAGAGAAAGGAAAGATTTAAAGTTAATGAATATATAATTTGGGGAGAGACTTAAAGAGAGAGAAAGAGGAGAGAGAGAAGAGAGAGAAAAGAAAGATTTAAAGTTAATGAATATATATATATATATATATATATATATATATATATATATATATATATATATATATATATATATCTAAAAAGTGCATTTTTCATTAGCTAGCTACTTAAGTTCTTAACACATAAAATTGGGCCCCACATGTGCTTAGGTGTACACTTTAGCAAATAGTTTTTAGGTGGTGCACTATAAATGCTCTAAGTGGATAATTAAAAGAGAACAAAGTTATTTTAAGAAAGTAGATGATCTACTCTAACGTTTAAAATCAAAACACCACCTCTTCACATTTAGATATATCACGTGAACTATCTCACTTTTGAAAATATCACTAACACCCTCTTAAATTTTACTAATAGTTTGTATTGATAACCAGTTTAAGGGTTGACAAATTGAAAAAAACTAAACGGAAGCATAAAATCCGATATTTGCAACCGTTTCTTTGATAAGAATTTGGAGGTAATGAAATTTACCCCTTGTTTTCCGTCAATAAAATTATCGTTTAATGTTTATCGTCCAACTATTCCTAAGGACATGAAAGGTTCAAGCTCAAAAAGTGAGGGGTGTGAGTGACGTTTCTCAAATGTAAAAGGGTGTTACTGATTCTTTTTCAAAGTGTGTTCGAGATCTTTAGATTGTTTACTCAATTTTTAAGCATATTGTTGTTTCATTTATTTTGTTCTTTTAATATTTAAAAAAATATTTTAAATTATAGATTTTTGTATTTTCAAAATCTTTCATCATCACAGATCTAATATAGAACCAAGATTACTTATTATAGTCTTAACCAGTCTACAAATCTCAATTCTCCTCATATGATTACTATACCACACAGGATAAGGACACTTTGAAACACACAAGATTTTTACCTATTTTTAAAAGCAGATTTTTTCATTTAGTATTTTTAGATCAATAAAGAAGAGGAAGAGTAAGCCTCATCATTTGGCCCATTGGCCCGGGGTCCGCCCGAAGCCCGCAAGGCCCGTCGGGCTTTACCAGAGCCCGAGTCCGCCAAATGGGCGGGCTAGCCCAGCCCGACTTTTCCATGGGCCGGGCTTGGGCCTAAAAATTTTAGCTACAACCCGCCCGCCCGATAGCCCGGCCCGCCGGCCCGAGATACTAGCCCGCTCGTAGCTCGATACGCTTGTAATGCATTATTGTACGGTTAATGTACATAAGATATAATATATAATGTACCAAAAAATGATATAATACAAATGTACCAAAATAAAAAATAATAATACACAGTCGGACATATGTGTGTAACTATGTGTATATATCTCACAATAAAGTTCTAATAAAAAACTAAACGTATGCATTAAAATTTTGAGAAGGTCTGAACATATGCATTGATTGACCATTCATTTGTTACATGGGTAGCTAACTACTCATGGTATATTATTGCCACAGCATATGGTAGGCTAGATAAGGTTCATGTGTAATTAAAAAAAAAAAGGCTCCAAAAGGTTCAGCTGTAACGAAAATAAAAAATAAAAAAAGTCATTTGGCCCGCTCAAATAGCCCAGCCCGGCCCACCCGAAGACTGGCCCGCCCGCCCGACTAAAATAAGCCCATGGGCGGGCCTGGGCTTCAACTTTTGAGAGATAGCCCGGCCCGCCCGGCCCGCTAAAAAGAAAAAGCCCGCATGGCCCGGCCCGCGGGGCAGGCTTGGGCTGAAAGTTGGCGGGCTGGGCCGGCCCGGCCCGGCCCGATGATGACCCTTAAGGAAGAGGGCGTGACTGTGATTGTCGGAAGATGCTAATTTTTGTTCTCGAGTAATCTACATTCTCTACACAGTTAAAAAAAGGCCTGTTTTGGCTTAATAAATAAGTTAGATTACTTTTTTGTCCTTATTCAATTTTTTTTTTTTTTTTGTACTTGGTAAATTATCTCATTGAGATGAACCAATAATCTAAAAAAATTAACGCAAAACAAACAAATGAGAAAAAAATTGAATAGGGCCAAAGTAAAGTCACTTAAGTTATTGATTGAAATAAAACTTGCGGATTTTTCTCCGATCCGAACAACAGGCTTGCAAAAATTACCTTTAAATGGATATGCGAATGTCAGTATGGCAAAGTCGATGTATTGTGAGATGACTTATCTTGTAAAGTGTAATAAGTCAGTTTTGAGTTTAAATTAGGAATTTAAACAAGGAGTGTTAGTTTTTGTTTATGCTTATATTGTATTTTTTGCTACACATGCACACACTGTGCTCCGTACCTTAGGCCTTTTGTTGGCTTTCATTTGTCATTGACGCCCACATATCTACTGGTGATAGCATAGTTTTTGTGTCATTTGTGTTTGCGGATCGGTGCACTGTATTCTGTTCTATAGGTTTTTTCTTGGTCTTCGCTCATTGCCGACGCTCTTTATTGAATGGCCATAGCACAATTGTACTTTTGTTGTTAATGAAGTTCTTACGCGAGAGAGAGAGAGAGAGAGAGAGAGAGAGAGAGAGAGAGAGATCTGGGTGTGGGTTCCCCTCACCTCTGCCGCCACCCCCATTCCTTCTTCCCCCTCCTTTATTTCCCCCCTTTTTTAAACTCTCTTCCTTCCTTCTCCCCCACTCTTAGTCCCCCTACTACCTGATCTCCTGTATTTTCTTCCATCTCCTTTCTTCGTCTTTGCAGATCTGGGTTGAGATCGTGCCGATCTTCCCTTTTCCCTTATTTTTGAGTTGCCCACCACCAATCCGTGGTGGATCTGCGCTCTGGCTTCTATCAGTCTCTTGAAGGTGGCGAGAGTCGAGTTTGACAACAACGTGGTGACAACGTGGCTTCAGCATCGATGGTAGGATTGGTATTTCAGGTTCTTGCGCGGATCTACCTACACCAAACCCAGTCTTGAGTGGACTTGTTGGTTTTCACTACTATTGCAGGTTTTTTGCGGTTTATTTCTTTCCCTTTTTTTTTTTTTTTTTGGTTGTTTGTTGTATCCTCAAACCGGCAATGTCCTTTGAATGTGTATTGTATTTGAATTTTATATTAATGGAATGGCTGATATGTATATGGTTTTAAAAAATGAAGTTCTTACACTTCCAAAAAGAAAAAAAGAAACAGGTGTTTATATAACCTTGGCTAAATTAAAAAAATAAGACACAAGCCTGACATTGATGGTGAAAAATAAGAATCAGGATTCTCTTACATGACGATAACTTACCTGATTTTTTATATAAGTAATATAACATAAAATGAAATTCAACATGGTCTAATTTGACAATTTGATCCTTCCATTTTATAGGTATCAATGTGGACGTCACACTTCCAAAAATTAAGTTAATTGGATATGTGAATATCGGTATCGATTTTAACTTGTTTAAAAGAGTCTTAGAGTCTGACCATTTATAACTCACGAAGCTGGTCCATAAGATTCGACTAAATCTTTATGAATTTTTTTTTTATCAGACCAAATCTTTGGGCTTGTTTGATAACACAGATTCAGCACTTAAAACTGAATCAATTAAGTAATAAGTCATTAAGTAGGTTTGATAACCACATTTTATGTTACTTAACAGATTAAGTGCTACTTAATATGTAGGCTAAAAAATTGATAAAAATTAAGTAGCTTTGAGCTACTTAATTCTGGTTGAATTCCTATGTGCTTACAATCAACTATCACACCGCCATCGCCAGTGTCACCACCACCACCACCATTCCACCACCACCACCACCACCACCACCACCACCACTTCCACGCCTCCTCCACCACCACAACCACCACCATTGCACCACCGCCGCCACGCCGCTACCACCACAACTACCACCACCATTGCCAGTTTGCCACACCGCCACCGCTATCACTGTTGCCCATATACCACCACCACTATTGCCATGCCACCGCCATCACTCCACCACTACCACCGCCACTACCATTCCACCCAGCCCACCAGCACCACTACTACGCCATAACCATCACACTACCACCACTACACCACCACCATTGCACTACTATTACTCTACTGCCACCACAACTCACCATCATTCCACCACCACCATTACTCCACTGCCTCCGCCACCACCCTTACCACCTCCCAATCACCATTCCACCACTACCACAAATACATGATGACCATTAGAAAAATTAAGAAACAATTAGAACCAAAAAAGAAATTCATTTTTTAAATTCAGTGCCTAATATGTTTTATCAAATAGCTTTTCAGCTTAAAAAATTCAGCATTCAGTTTTCAGTACTTAATTTTCAGCTTTCAGTTTTCAGTTTTATCAAACAGCCCCTTTATGATATACTATCAATTTTTTTCCAACGAATTACACATGAATCTACCAAATAAACAAACTGTGAAACAAGACCGTGAAACTTAGACTGTGGGTAAAAAAAGCAACATGATTTGTTCATTTTGTTTGACTTGTCGGTCTTGTCATGTTAGAGGCCCCAAATCATCTTAACTCGGATTCCAAGTTGGCCGAGTATGTCGTCTTTCAAAAACAGCAAGAGCTTCCCAATTTTTAGTCAGTTCTATAAAATTGATTTTATTGCTATAATTAAATTATTGCGCTTTACGAGATAAATTATTGTCTCAGCATAAATTTACCCAAACTTATCCAATAAGACAATTAATATTTTACTTCTTTTTCGGACATTAAGAGCGACATGAACAAATAGAGTTTTGTCTTGAAATTTTTTAACCGGTGATATGAATTTGAGACAAATTTCAAAACAAACATGTCTCATCACACAGCTACCGATGTCATATTATTGCATTTTTGCACATCCATTAAACTCAATGAGTCAAATAGAACAATTAAGGGGTGTTCCACTAACAAAAAAAAAAACTATTTTTTTCCAAAAACTGAGACAGGTCATTCTCTCACAATGCATCACATAAAAAAAATCATGAAAAACCAATTTATTAAAAAAACTAGCTTAGTGGAACCCAGAATAAACCTCGGTACAACATGCGTGATTTTTCTGCCCATACGTAGCTAGTCCCATCCTGCATAATAATCTAAATGGATTATTATTTTTTATCTTTATTTAAAAAAAATTCGCATTTGTTAATTTCGTGTTTTTTTTGGGGGATTGAATTATTGCCTCATGTCAACGAGAGGAAGCTAATAAGAAATCCAAAAAAAACTGTCCATGCTGGAAATTTTTTACTTCTTAAATTTCTTTCATCGAGACAAACTAATAATCCACAAAAAATTAACGCAAAACTAACAAATACGGAATTTTTTTTGAATAAGCACAACAAATAATCGAAATGGATTATTTTTACCGAAGGACCCCTAGCAGTAGATTATACAAAGGAAAATGATTCAGGCATTTGTGACAAACATAAATTCAAATATAACTACATCCATAGCCATCCGATAAGCGTAGATTTCATTATTATCCTACAAAATACAAACGCATCAAACTGTTCTAAAAATATGTCCAGATTTATGTCCCGAACACTACTCTTAAATAAAATCTTCAAATGCCAAAAACTAAAAAAGAAATTTTGAGGTTTAGTCATATTTTAAAAGATCCAGCAAAACCTTCAAAAGTTGATTCCTAGTAAGTCACAATTCAGAAGTTATCCTCTATAGTCAGTAATAACCTTCAACTATTGAAAAAATATTATTTTAACGATGACATATACACGTCTATCTATATTAACATACGTATAACAATGAACAATTACAAAATATTTATGGATATTTTTCTATATATATATATATATCTATATTTTTAATATTTTTTATAGCTATAAAATTTTACACGATTATATATGTAAATAATAAACATTTATATATATGTGTGTGTATATATATAAATATCAACGTATATATGAATAAAAATACAATGTATCAGTTGTAAATTTGTATATAAATATTCTAAAGAATTTAATTTAAATATATGATTTTGATAATATGTATACAAACCCATACATACATAACCAAAAAATAAGTGTATACTATACATATATAAATGATATGTATAGAATATACACATATGTATATAGGTAAATATAATAATAAAATAAATGGTCAATATTCGATGAGAATGTATAATATGTAAATTATATTAAAAATTACTAATAGTAGAGAAAGATGATAATAATAAAAATATCATATTTAAAATTAATAATAATAAAAAACGATGATAACAAATAGTATAAAATAATAAATTTGTGGATTTTGTTAGAGTGCATGTCAAAAAGCACTCCTCAAATTCAATAGCAAACAAGTGGTGATTAGCTCATGCAATATAGGCCTCCTTTGGGTAAAAAATTTAATTCAGATTTTTGGTTTTTTGGGTACAAAAAACCAGAGTGCTTTGGGTAATAATCTTAATCCAAAAAACCAGAGTCCTTTGGGTAATAATCCAATAATCCGGATTATTCGTTTGTCCTTACTCAAATTTTTTTGCATTCGTTAGTTTTGCATCAAGATTTTGTGGTTTCTGGATTCCTCTCGACGAGACGAATCTAACAAGTACAAAATCTTGATGCAAAACTAACGAATGCAATTTTTTTTTGAATAAGGACAAACGAATAATCCAATAATCCATAATCTGAATTATTAGCCAAAGGAGGGAATAATTTGGATTAAGTTTAAGAAAAAACCAAACCGGTTTTTTAGATTATTTGACAAAAAACTAAAAAATCAATAATCTGGATTAAGTTTTTTACCCAAAGGAGGCCGCTTTTAGATACCCCATAATGCATTTCGGGATTGAGTTCAATTCTCTCTCCCTTATGTAATAGATTACGAACGACGAATGAAAAAAAAAATCGATAGCAAAATAGGAGTACAAATTTTAAAAATAAATTATTGTTATTTTGCCGGAGATGCTTATTGTGCATCTCTCTTCATGGAGTATTTCTCTGCAACTTCCTGGGAGTAGTAAAAATGCAATAGAAAAGTCAAACAGAGCAACCACTTTTTGGTGTGGGCTCTTGCTTTGCACCCGGTTTTGGTCTCGGGTAGTGGGTAATATTATACTCCACCCTGCTACACTTTCCTTTACATTATCCCCTTTTTCTTCCCTTCCTCTGGGTCGTTCAACCAGAATTTATTGTTTGGTTGGAGTCCGGATGTGAAAATACAGAGGAAAGAGAGAGCAACAAAGCGTTTTGTGATCCATTTCTGTCTCTATTTACTGTAAAAGTTCAGTTTCTCTGGATTTTTCTCTGAATTTACAGAAACCCATATGTATATCCGCTCAAATATGGATTTACCCAGATTTCTTTTGGGCCTGAGGTAAAGATCTCCGATCTCAATTTCTCAACTTTTAAATCATCTGTATATATGTGTTTATATGTGTATATTAACTATATTTTCGATGTTTGTGGAGCTGAAGTTAAACTTTGATCCACCAACAGTTCTTTATTTCTGATTTTCTGTTAGATTTTCTATGTATTTGCCATTTGGTAACTGCAAATTAATTGTGCAAATTTAACTTGTTTGCCTTTCTCCATCTATCGCTAGATGGGTCTTGTTTATGGTGATTTTTCCTGGTTTTTTGGATGAATTTTGATGAAGTCTTGTTTCACTAGTGATATTTATGTACTCAATTTGTGATTTTTGGTCTAATAGTTGGATGGTTATTGCAGATCTTTATAGAAGATATTGAGATTTGATCACCTTGTGCCTTATTTGATACTCTAGATATCTGGAGTCTGGACAGGCTAGTTTTCTCCTGTTTCTTGGCTTTAGATTCTTAAAATAGGTATGCCTGAGTATTTTGTTGCAGTGAATTTGTGTTTCAGACTAGCATAATCTTTTAACTGGTAACAAAAAATCCTAAAGATAATAATTTCTTAGGGGAGTTTGGATTTAAATAGGTGCAGACCAATATTTGAAGGTGAACCAGATGCCGTGTGTAAGGGCACTGTTGTTAACTCACATCTAAGTGGCGTTGCGGTGATGGGTTGTCCTCTCTGGGATAGTGCCATAGTGGATACCTTGCTAGGGCACCTCCCAGCCGAACAGTCCACGGTGGTTAGGAGACACTATGGTCATTCCTAAGGGGTTACTACACTGGTAGGCCCTTCCCTACCATTAATTGAGCACACAAAAAAAGGACCTATATTTGGAGTTCCTATGGCTGGCTGGCTGCCCTTATAATTGCTGACATGGCTTAGCATCTGGGACTACTTGATATATTTGTGAATACTGGAAGTCTGGGCCATCTTGCCTTATGTTCAATGACTTGATCCATTTCCATAAAACTATTGAGGATTAGTATGCCTTCCGGAAAGTTTACTGGTGGGAATACGTTTTTGAATAGATTTTAGGTGAGAAATGTTTGCCTTTATAGTGTTTCGCTTAGCATCTGACCTTTTTGCTTTAGGTGTTCCATCAGTGTTCAGTGTTAACTGTTGACTGCCAAGTCAAAAAGTTTGTGGTGTATCGACGTAGATAACCATAGCCCTAATAAGTTGGGATTTTTAACATAGTTTTTTAGGGTTCTTGGTCGATCCTACATCTTTTGCTTGGATTATACTCTAGCATTGTTTGCACCTATTTAGATATAGGGAGAAATAGTTTCTTAAGACTTCCTATCACGAGTCTGACTATAAGGACCAAGTTTGATATCGATTGCAAGTCAGGCTCGAAAAAATTAATAAAGCCTTCTGCAATAAAAGCTGGTAATTTAGGTAACTTCTAGGCCCATGTGAAGCTGTCCTTTCCATGTTTTCTCTTCTATTTCTTTTATTTTCTTGAATTTTTCCCTTTGGGTGCCTTTCCTCTTTTCATCCTTCTCTTTTATTCTTTCCTGTATCTTTGTGGAAGAAGCCTAATCTGCCTTTTGTTTTTGTTTTTTGCAGTCATATCCACATGATTTGTGGAATCTAGTTTACTTGGAGTCATTGGTCATTGGATGAAAGAGAGAATACTATTCTTTTGGTTTGCGTTGCCAAGTATCAGTTAGAAACTCAATGTCGTTCCGCAGCATAGTTCGTGATGTGAGAGATGGTTTTGGGAGCTTATCCAGGAGGGGTTTTGACATCAGGCTACATCACAGGGGAAAGTCACAGAGTTCATTTCAAGAATTAGATGACCAACCTCTGGTAATTCAAAGCAGTCGCTGGGCTAACCTCCCTCTGGAGCTCCTTTGCGATGTAATTAAAAGATTGGAGGAGAGTGAGAGTACATGGCCTGCTCGAAAGCATGTCGTTGCCTGTGCTGCTGTTTGCAGTTCATGGAGGAGTATGTGCAAAGAAATTGTTAAAAGTCCAGAGTTCTGTGGGAAGCTTACTTTTCCAGTTTCGCTGAAGCAGGTAGCGTGTCATTTTCTATATGCGTTGGATACTAAAGACATGCATGTTCGAAATGCAAATCATAGTACATCACTATGGAATGGGAATGGGAAAGGGAAACAATAGATGCTATATCTCAAAATATGGACGAATGGATGTTTAAAATGAAGGCCCTGCTTCAGGTTGTTAAAAAATTGGTGGTGTTGAGACGCTGCGAGAAGAAAATATCTGTCGAGGAGAAGCAAGTGAAATGCTTTCATAAAATTTCTTAGAATTGAGAATGAAGTCCTCAGTTAATATGCAAAATAGGGCTCTATTTTGATGTTGTTTCAGTTTAGCATTAACTAGGTTTTGTTGGTTGATGGAGATTACTACATAATGTTTCCAAGAAAATTACTAATTCTTGTCTTTTGGATTTTCAGCCAGGGCCTCGTGACGGAACTATCCAGTGTTTCATCAAAAGGGACAAGTCTAATTTGACATACCACCTTTTCCTGTGTCTTAGCCCTGGTAAGCATGTTGTTCAAGTCCTTTATTATTCTGAGAATCTGAAGTATGAGGAAATTTGCATTATCTATATAAATACCCCTCCCAATCTGCCTCTTTCCGTGGCTGAGTTATGGGACTAGGAGTACCCCCCTCAACGAATTCCTTCTCTCTCCAGTCCAGTTCTGCTGAAATCTGCCCTTGGTATGCGACACATTTGTGTTTAGCTATCTTGTCTATGAACTGATCAAACAGATACAAATTTCTGTGCTCTAGGTGCTTTTGTGGTCTTAACTAATGGTGGGTGTCACTCTATAATTTTCCTATTTACTTCAGATGTTCTATCCTTTTTTTCTTGAACCTAGCAGATTTTCTATCCCCTGTGCTACTATTTTGTGTCCTCATCTATTTCCATCCTTGTATTCAGTTTGGCCATTATATTAGTAGACTGTCAATCGTGGTTCATTCTTTTGAATCTTGTTCACATTTATCAGCATTGCTGCTTTTCATGTTCTGGTTCCAACTTTTGCAGCTTTGCTAGTGGAGAATGGTAAATTCCTTCTTTCTGCAAAGAGAACGCGACGAACTACTTGCACAGAGTACATTATATCAATGGATGCAGATAACATTTCACGATCTAGCAGCACATATATTGGAAAGCTGAGGTAACTTGTAGTGATTCCTTTTTCTTTGTACTTTGCTTTCAGTAAAACCTGACACGTCACCTAACACTAGAGAAATGGATGTTTTACGGCTGGTTAAATAAAATGACTTGTATTGCACAAGTGGAACTGTAAAAGATGGAAGGATTAAGGGGATTTGAATATCTACTTGCCTTGTGAAAGCTTGTCCAAGGAATCAAAAGTGGTACCTTATGGAAGTTCTTGGAAATTGGAATCACCATTTGGGAAGGATGTCTAATTCAACCACCCATGCAATGCTATGTATTTATCTCTTTCAAGGGGATTTTATGCATGCAGCGTTTCTGTGTTAATGATACTGTTTCTTCATTTTATCTGCCGTCAACCTGAGTATTTTCTTTTTTGTTCTCTTCCGAAAGTTTTCTGATCAAGTGCTTCACCCGTTTTATTTAGGCTGTTCAAAATATCATATTTTGAAAAACATGCTGGTGTTCTTTGATGATGATTTGTCTGTAACCAGACGTCGTATGTTTGTCCCAGGTCAAATTTCCTAGGCACAAAATTCATCATATATGATACTCAACCCCCATTCACCGGTGCCCATGTTGCCCAACCAGGACGAAGCAGCCGTAGATTCTACTCCAAAAAAGTATCTCCAAAAGTTCCTACCGGAAGCTACAACATATCCCAAATCTCATATGAGCTCAACGTGCTAGGGACGCGGGGCCCACGAAGGATGCATTGTGTCATGCACTCAATACCTGCCTCATCCCTAGAGGCAGGCGGCACTGTCCCGACCCAACCCAACGACCTTCTTCCCCGCTCCCTCCTTGATGACTCTTTCCGTAGCATGTCCTTCTCGAAAACTGAATTTGCCAGCTCACGGTTTTCCGAAATCAATGCTACCAACATTGATGTCGACGGAAAGGGGAAACCCTTGGTACTTAAAAACAAGTCGCCGAGGTGGCACGAGCAGTTGCAGTGTTGGTGTTTGAATTTTCGAGGGAGAGTGACCGTTGCATCCGTCAAGAACTTCCAGTTGATTGCCGCCAATCAGCCACCGGCTTCAGGCAGTGCACCAACGGGTTCTCAGCCAAATCAACCGGAACATGACAAAGTTATCCTGCAGTTCGGAAAGATTGGTAAAGACATGTTTACGATGGATTACCGGTATCCTCTATCTGCATTTCAGGCTTTTGCAATCTGCTTGAGCAGCTTTGATACTAAGCTGGCTTGTGAATAGAAAATAACAAAAAGAATAGAAATAAACAGTAGTTTATCAGAAAGGCACATGAAGAAAGCAGTGGTAGTGCCTTGTCTCAGAAATTATATTTCCTTTTATTTTTTCTGGGTATTTTCTTCTTCTTGTCATGTCATTTAGGATAGGAGATTATTAACTATTGCTACTATTATGTTGTAAAACTCAATATCATCTTCTCCTCCTTGTTGTGCCTCATGTTGGAACTTCCAACTTTTACAGATTTGCTATGAAAAATTGAAAACTGTAGGCTATGTTTGTAATGGCTTCAGAGCATTTCCATTGGACTCTTTTTACTCATTTTTAGTGTAGCATAATTGACAAGAACTTTTATATTTGGTTGCTCCATTTGACACTTTTTAGTCATTTCATTAGGTAAAAACATACTATCTGGATTTTAGCAACATGGTTATCTATCACTACGTATGTATAGAGAGAGAGAGAGAGAGAGAGAGAGAGAGAGAGAGAGAGATTGAAGAGGAGAAATGAAATGATGTATACGTGCAAGGTATTGTCGGGACTGAGGAGGAGAGGTGAAATGAGGTATGAATACAACGAACACGGGGCTTTGGTTGTCCCTTAGGGGTGGCAGGCCCTGCCATCCGATCCAAACCGTCCATTTTGGTAATCAACTGTTTAGATTTGCAGATGCATTATTACTAGGGGTGGGAATTCCCGACAAGACACGAGAACAAGATATGAACCCGACATGAAGTTAGTGAGTTGGGGTCGGTTATTTTTGACACAGAATATGACACGACGTGATGACATGAAAATTTAAACAGATCGGGTCAGGGTTGAGAGAATTTTGACACAAACACGAGACACGAGCACGACATGACGCGGGGTGGGAATTTATGAAAGAACATGATAACACGACATGAACCCGATCCAAAGTCAGTGGGTTAGGGTCGGCTATTTTAGACACGGAACACGAATATAACACGACACGATAACACGGAAAGCTAAACAGTTCGGGTTAGGATTAAGAAAATTTTGACATGAACACGAGACACGGCACGAGGCCCATCCCTAATTATTGCTGGTAATAATGCACTTTGACCAGTAAGAATGAACTTGCGAATTTGAACTGTTGATTGCCAAGATGAACGACTGAAATTGAAAGTTAGCAGGGCTTGCTGTCCCTAAGGGATAGCAAAGCCCTTGGGTTCACATACAACGGATACTCCTATTTCTTTTTAAATCTCCGGTTTCTTAGTTTCAACTAATTAAGAAGACATAATTATTATACCTTTGACCTTTCACATCAACTTTTTATCTATACTTATTAAAATTATCTTTCATTTTTATCTATTGGCTTTTCCAAAAGATATATAATAATTGTATTATTCTTTAACTTTTCAAAATAAAATACTTATTAAGAGATTGCAAAATGAAATATTGGACTCTTATTTGGTGACGGAGAGAGAGGGAGTATATGATTTGTCCAAAATGAAATATGCCATTTTTTCATTACCTGCCTGACAATTCTCAAATACACAGTTTTTGTCTCATTTTTAACACTTCTCTTATATATAATAACACCATTTTTAGCGTTTTTTTTTTAAAAAAAGTCAAATGGAGATGCTCTAATAGCTAGATGGTATTTCTGCCTATGAAGCTATGAACACTATCCAACACACATGAATTAGGCTTCACTTTTTACACTTTTGGGTCATGTAACAACGCAATAACAGAAGTTTAACTCTACTTCTGGAGATGGCCTAATAAGTAGCTTTTACCCCGGTAATTGTCTTATATGCCAATCATAGCTTTCAGAATCTATATCAAAATCGTAGTTTCTCAAAACAATAACTTTTGGACCTTAAAACAACTTCGAAAAAGAAACACTTCACTACAGATTTTTAAAATCCAAAATCCCATAATTTTCTCTATAATTTTACGCAAACAGGCACTAAGTTTAACCAAAATAAACACCCACATGGTGATCTTTTGATGGAAGTGAAAATGAAAGTTGCTTAATTCATTGCTGCCTTTTGCAGCCAAGAAAGGTGACATGGTCCACTTTAGTGGATGGTCAGGAAATATGTTTTAGGTGAGGAACTTTCAATGATAACAATCAAATTAGGTGTGAGAATTGAAGAGTAGGACTGGAGACTTGTCTGGAACAAGTTCGGTCCACTTTTAGCAGGGCTGCTATAGTGAGCATTATAGATGCTTTAACATAACCAGACCAAACATGGTCAAAGAAAGCAAACTATGTTAGTTAACTTGCTACCAACCTCGCTTCAATTCGACTCAACAAGTTTTTGTCTCAATTAGAGCTGATAATTGAGACGCCGAGTAATTAGTTGTGTTAAAGTTTAGTTTGAAAACTTAATGAGCTTCAAGAACATGCTCAAGATTAACTTGTCTACGTTGTGAGCCGAATTTATTGAACAAAACACAACAGAATTTGAAAGGGTGAAGTAGTAGATTGTTCTAGTTTGGCTTGAAAGTAGATGCATTTTCCAAAATTGTTCAAACTTGGTTTGTATATATTCTGATTGATAAAAATGAGTTTTTAAAGAGGGAAGATCAGCTTGAGCTTAAGTAGTTTGGTTTGAAATATCTTAAGTAGTTTGGTTTCATATTTCAAGCCTATTCCTAATAGTTTGAGTAGTTTATGTCGATCCAATAAGGTTGTAACACCTGTTCTAGGACTGTATGTCTACATAACATGTAACGAACCATGTAACTATGTCAGTGAACTCTCCAACCTTACTGGTAAGACAATACTTTTGTTTGATGGCTATGAGGGTCAAGTCCATAGTTTTCATAGTCCTAAAGGAAATATAAAAGATACTCTCTACGTCTTTTTTTACGGTCTAGTATTTCTTTTTGGATTGTTCCTTAATAACTCTCAACTTTGAAAAGTTGACTGATAGTCTGTTTTTGCAAAGGACCAAAATAGTTGGAGGTTGGGATGGATACCAGGAATCTTTGACTCATAAACAAGGAAACGATGTGCACTACTATTATAAGCATAACCGATAAAAACACAATCAAAGGTTTTTGATCCAATCTTAACCTTTTTAGGACCGAGAACTGCTACCTTGGGTGAACACCCACACATTTTCAAGAACTTATATGAAGGTTTGATACCTTTCCATAATTCATAAGGTGTAACCTTTTTTTTTTTTTTTGTGTGTGGGATTTTGTTTAGAATATAGTTAGCGGAGAGAATTGTGTCCCCATTCATTTTCTTGTGTGGGATTTTGTTTAGAATATAGTTAGCAGAGAGAATTGTGTCCCCCACAAGTACCGTGGTAATCCTAAACTTATCAACTTGACATTCATCATCTCTTTTAGAGTTTTGTTATTTGGATCATTCATCAAACGACTAGTCCTTATACACCACCTCGATCACTTATAACCATTTTGATTTTTTTGCCAAGTTGATTTTCCACTTCTCCCTTGTAGTGGATAAACTTTTCTATAGCCTCACCCTTGGTTTTAAGCAGGTAAACATAATAATATCTCGTGCAATCGTCAATAAAAGTAATAAAGTACTTATTTCCACTGCTAGTTTAAACAAACTTTAAGTCACACAAATCTGTATGAATTAGTCCAAACAGTTTTGTACTTCTTTCAACCTTATGAAAAGAGTTCCTTGTCATTTTAGCCTCTATACATACTTCAAATTTATGACCTGAGTTTATTTTTGGTATACAATCCGAGTCTATCAAATGTGTCAAAATACCATAATTAACATGTTATAATTTACCATGCCATAAATCAGAAAACTCAATCATATAAGTAGAAGTTGTGTTCATTTTATTGATACTCGGAGAGGCTGGAACCTTAATCAGACCCGGAGAAGCCGGAACCTTAGCCAGCCCATTCATTTTAAACAAACTGTTAACTATGCAACCCTTACCCACATACACTCCTTATTTTTTCAGCACAATCTTATTAGCTTGGAAAACCAAGCAAAAGCCACTTTTGGCCAAAAGCGAGCCATAAATCAGATTCTTGCGAATCTCTGGCACGTGCATCACATCCTTGAGAGTCACCTCTTTTTTAGAAGTAATTTTCAGAACCACATTTCAAAGTCCTTCAACCTTGGAAGTCAAGGAGTTTCCCATGAAGAGTTGTTCGCCAGAATCCACCGTTTCATAGGTGGTGAACATCTTCTTGTTTACGCATACATGACGAGTAACACCAGTATCCATAAACCACTCTTTGGGATTAGAACCCACCATGCTGACTTCTGAAACCACAGCAGAGAGACTCATTTCTCTAACATCATTGGAGAGAGTCTCCATTTCAGTCATATTGGCGTGTGATTGTTTCTTGCTACGACATTCAACAACCCGACATCCTTGATTGTCACAAAAAAAGCACTTCCCGATAAACTTGTGCTTTCCATCGAACTTAGCCTTTTTGCCCACACCTCCTCGCGGACTGAGGTCAGTACCTTTGCCCGAATTCTTCCTATTGATGCTCTTTTTCCATTTTCTAGCCTTGCCCTCTTGTTCAACCATGTTGGTCTTTGTTGCATATTGATTCACAATCCTCTTGTCCAAATTCAGAGTACTCTCTTCCATTCTTAGACGTACAATCAGATCCTCCAAGTTCATATTTTTATGCTTGTGCTTATTTTGCTTCTTGAAATCCTTCTAGAGAGGCGGAAGTTTCCAAATGATGGAAGCCACTTGGAACGATTCATTCAAGATCATCCCTTCAGTATGAATCTCATGAAGTAGAACTTGGAACTCTTAGACTTGACTTAGAACTTGGAGTTCTTGGACTTGACTCATCACGGACTTCGAGTCAGTTATCTTGTAATCCAAGAACCTTCCCACAACAAACTTCCTCAGTTCGGCGTCTTCTGATATATACTTTTTCTCCAAGGTAAGCCAGAGTTCCTTGTCAGTTTTGACCAAACAGTACACGTTGTATAACACATTGTCCAATCCATTGAGAATTTAGTTGCGGCATAGAAAATTGGAGTTCTTCCAATCATCATAGGCAACACGAACCTGAGTATCAGTCTCATTCTCTGCCACATTGGGGGCATCTTCTGTCAAGAACCTTGCCAAACAGAGAGTCGTAAGGTAGAACAACATTTTTTGTTGCCACTTTCTGAACTTTGTTCCATTGAACTTTTTCGGCTTTTCAGAATGGTTCACCGGCACCACGACCGGAGCCGCTGCAACAACAGCAGGAGAAACCACAGCAGGGGTCATGAGAGGAACATCTCCAGTTATAGAGGTTTCATTAGTTATTTCTGTTAACTAATCAAGTGCTTTCGAAAGCAAGTTTAAAACCCACTATATGAACAGACATAACCAATCCAGAGAGAAACCAGATTTTGAAAAGAACTGAGAATTAATAACGAAACCCGAATAACAGAATGCAAACAACCAGATAACCTAGAAAAAAACCGATTCGTAAACTATCCAGAATAAAAAACACAGATTAAATTTTTCAGTATGTAAAACCGTTGTAAACAATTTGCTTTAAGATTTTACAGCCCGGTTTCAAAAATACTGGAAATAAACAATCAAAACATTAATCGAAATCAGAAACTGATAGCAACAAGAAATCGTATCGAACCAATTTTAGTACACTGCAAATCGGCAAACAGACAGAAAATAAGAACACGAAATTGGAATTGAGGCGAGTATTGGATACTCTGTCCTTAAAGCAAATTCGCCCTCCA
This sequence comes from Vaccinium darrowii, assembly GCA_020921065.1. Taxonomy (NCBI): domain Eukaryota; kingdom Viridiplantae; phylum Streptophyta; class Magnoliopsida; order Ericales; family Ericaceae; genus Vaccinium; species Vaccinium darrowii. Next base: position 15,172,374 of record CM037159.1, on the reverse strand, counting down.
AACTTGTGTTGATGGAAAACCCAGACACCTGCTTCCCAGACTACCCGATTTTCGTTGAACAGATCGAAGTGCCCTACAGGATCCCCGGATCCCCATCACAGGAGCATAACTACATATATTTTTGCAATTACAACAAAATTATATTCCATTCTAACTTGTTGCTACTTGAGAACTCTAAGTTTGTGTGTATATACATGGACTTGGGATTCCTGTAGTATCTTAGGACACTACACCCTCATAGCGTTCTCAATTGTGGGGCTGTGTAGAAACCCTCTTTATGATTTGGATCCTTCATTTTTTCAGGAACCTTGAGCATATTATGTAAACAAAAAAATAATATTGACACGTGATTGAGACACGTTTTTCTTACAGTTCAGTCTATATATCATATTAGTCATCTATTTTTATAAAATAAAATTGGGTATGACATTAATATGGCCACCAATATTCAATAAATATGATGTTTTGCATTAATGATCTACTCAAGATTTCCTACAAAATGAATGGTTCAGATGATACATGGAGAATTTAGAAGACCCACAATTCAGGGCATTATGGGGTATAGTGATTTGGTGCACTATAGGAACTGTAAATTCGAATGTAATCGATTGTCTAAGTTTGTGTTTCATACTCGCGACCAAAAAATGTTAGATAACTTTGGATTGTAGAGAGTTTTTCCACACATATGTAATGAATTTCATTGAAGAAACTTGCAGAGCTTTTCTAAATCAACTTGAAAAATTGATATTTTAAGTAAGTATCCTTTCTCTTTGGGAAAATTTTGTTCGTGTCAATAAAAATGATTGCTTTTTTATTCTTGGCATGGTACGCAGATGATCTTTTTAAAATGAAAAATGTAAATTATGTTAGGTGACAACAAATAAAAATTTAAAATGCAAGGAGTCGCGGATCGATAAATGCATGTGGCATATAGGCAAAATAAAACCAGACTTTTAAAAATAGCCAGCATATTTAGATGGTAAAACTATTTGAACAAATTGATTTCCTTACTTCCCCCAAAAAACAAGTCCTTGAAACTTTTTTCTTGAAAAAGGAAACTCACATAAATAACCTTATTCCACTAACAAAAAATAGTTTTTTTTTCAAAAAACAAGACATGTTTTTCTCTCACAATATATCACATAAAAAGCCGTGAAAAACTAGTTTATTCTAAAAAACACCCTTACTGAAACACCCTCGAGAGAAAAACAAAAACAGATGAAGAGCTCCTATATGGCTACATCAAACACTGGGCCATTTGTATCCTCAATTGAGCTCAACACCAAAAAGTCTAACAATCCCCTTCCTTTTGGGTGCTAAATCCAACTCCGAAAACACCTGATGCTGCTGCTTAAACTCTTCTTTCTCTTCTTCCTTAACCAACTCATTTTGTCCCAACCTCAGACTTAAATCCATTTGTATATCGACATTCTGGCTAATCCCACCATCCACCGTAGCGTTTCTTGATCCTCCGGTGTGACATATATCGATAACCAAGAACGATTGACCTTCTTTCGCTCGTTCCCTACCTTCACATACGTAGAAAGCAACGATGTCGTTAGCCTTCAACCCCTTCTCCTTCACGAACCGATTCCAACCCCTCGTGAAAACAAAGCTCTGGCTACTCTTCCAATAACAGTACCGGAATTTCCATAGCCTCATCGTCCTGTCGTAGAAATAGAGATGTACCTCATCTATCTTCGCGCCATCCATGTTTTCTTCGGTGTCCTCAGACATAGGAGGGAAGAACTTAACAGCGTATTTCTTTGGGACAACAAGTCTATTAAGCTTACCCACATCACTTGGTGTCAATTCTTTTTGGAAAAGCAGTTTACAAGAAACACCCCCATGATGCCCTTGGACCTTGATGAGATTGACACCCGAGTCGTTTTCTCCTGTTTGGCTCCTCTGAAACTCTTCAAATTTCGATGGGTAAGATCCATCCCTGATCATGTTCAAAATTGCTTCTGTACTATGAAGGGCTTGGAATTTAGGCTCGTGAACGGTGAGATTGGTCCACGGGAAGTTTCTGAAGTTGTCCCCGGTACGAAGCTTGATCGATGCACTATCATATGCCATGGCAGCATCGAACTCTGATTTGAACGTCCCTAACCAAATCCTCTGGTGATTCGCGTAGATTTGCGCACCCGAATGCCCGTTTGGCTGTGGAACGACGCCTTTGAATTTCGTGGGTAATTCCGTTCCTTCGATTCGTTGATGCTTTCTTTCGCGGATTGTTTGTCGAGGGCTATTCCATTCGAAATTCTCTGCAGTTTCACTCGTTCGATCGTCCACGACCATACTTGCCGTCTCATCTTCCATAATACCTGAGTAAAAAATAAAGAGAACCATGAAAAATCGACAATTTTTACTTGTTAGACAAGTTAAAATATAAAGGATATGATTGGCTATTGTTTGGTTGTTACTTGTTAGACAAGTTTTATCGAACTTACAGCTAATAGATGAAATTGTGAAACTAGGGTTTAATGCTTTTTTCAAGGTTATTATCGGAAATTCGGAATACACCAATTGTGTTTATCATGTTTTTGTATTTTATGAATCGTGACAAGATATGTATTGTGTATCGATAAGTACTTGAGCAAAAGATAATATGCAACAAAAAAAAAGTTATATCTAATATTAACAAAATAACAAACATTTTTTTTTTTGAAAGGACGCAAGCTAACAAACGTGTTTGGCCATCATGTAATGATGCCTAATGCAATGTTCACGGTCTTATTTCACGGTCCGAACGAGTCATTTATAAGTAATGCGATACAAAGAGCACAAAAATAATGAATGCCACAATAACCGCATAAATAGGAATTTGTAAGTTTCGAGTGAAAGAACATTATAGTTATATAGTATAACATATACACAATGAAGTTTAATACCGCAATTTGCCGAACCATTGTAAACCCAAATAACCCAAACAACCCAGTCGAGGAACCCCACAATCGCTGCACCATGAGCGGCGCCGAGACAGTGACTTGAGTTATAGCGGAGACAGGAGTTAATGCCCGAATGACATCCAAAGGTAACTCTCCTTTTTTCTCAAATTATCATATTGACTAAACCCATTATTCTACTTGATCTCTCTTTCCATACACTTATTTGAACGGCCATGATTCACTCACTACACGAATCTTGCTACAGAGCCCTGGTTCCGAGGAAGATTTCTCTTGCCATTGTTTTTGGGCACTCTAAATTGGAATGAATGGTTTAAATCTAAATATGGCAATGAAATAATCAAGAACCGAACTTGGTATTCAATGAAACACTCCTGAGATGAACTTCTTAAGAGCTCTGTGCTTGTATTCAATGGAACAATAAACAACGTTCTAAATTCCAGAAAAAGACAGAAAAAAAAAAAAAAAACGCAGCATTAAAAGATAATGCAATAAATCAAAGTGACATGGGAGAGGAGATTATAAAGCTTCAAAAATACCTTTGTAGCGTAGAAAAGGATCGGTCGATATAGATCGGAGAGGGGAGTCACCGCCGAAGGGTTTAGGGAAGAGTCGCGGACCGGGGTTTTTCGAAGGTTTATGAAGCAGAGCTTATATATGAAAGGAAAAGATATATGTGTCTCACAAATTGAATAGTGTAAGAGAGACCTGATAATATTGATGACAAATATTTCATGTCTTATGCGAAGAACCGTTCAACCTGGCTGGAAGAAAGGTTAGCAAGGGCTTTTAAATCCTGATTTCTTAGAGAAATCAGAAAATAAATAATATTTGGAGAAAATTTGGGAGCAAATCCTCAATCAAAGATTTTCAGTACCAAATTTTGTATGTAATAAAGGCAAGTTTCTAATTAATTGGCAAGACACTTGACTAAAATAATTGATTTAATAGTACCAAATAGGCAAGTATTAGTCAGACTGGTCTTAAATTAGGGAATAACAGGAACAGGAAATTTTCTAAGGCAAAATAGCCTCTCTTATTTAAGGAATGCTTGTTTTTTGGAAAGATGAGGACTATTGCTGGTGATGTGTGTATTATATTTTGATTTGATTACCCAGAACACTCCTGGAGTTAATTTATCTGGGTAATACATGAAATCATTTTTCATAATTTGGTTATAACTTATAAGCCTTACATAACCAATTCACTAAAGCAAATCAGATCAACAAGGGTTTTGTTTTTTTTTGTTTTTGGTTCGACAGTCGGGGGGTGTTCGGACTAGCTTACTCGCACGTCAACTAATCCCCTCTTCGGTCTTGTCAAAAACAGGCCATCCATGCTGAGATTAAGGAATTCACAAGAAATTTCTTTCTTGCGATCTGATCCTAAGATCATCAAGGGTACTTAATTAATTAACCCTCTCGTTGTAATCAAGTAATTTAAGCCTTTTAACCAAGTAATTTAAGGGGGGGTATCGATCCCATCAATTCTTAGAACTGTAGGATTACGTTCGCTTAATGAAGCAAATAAGAGCCTGAAACAAAGGGTATTTCCATTCTCAAACCCATTATTTTGCGGTCTAAATAATAAAAAAGGGACACTTCCTTTTTAAGCATATATGCACTATTTGGTGCGCTTAAAATTATAGAATGAGTCTTGCAAATGCAGTGGTAGTCCGGTGGTAGATGGAAGAGGGGGTGCTGGTGATCGGCCCTGGAGAAAGCCCTTGGTGATCTACTGATCCCCGAGATGGATGGCTAGAATGCGATCACCATCAGGACCCCCAGATTTTCGTTTGTTTAACTGAGTTTAAAACTCACTAAAAATAACTAAAATTATTGATATTCTCATAGTTTTTTTTTAAAATTTTTATTTTTGGAATTGGTCTCTTTATTGGTAGGCTAGACCAGCAAAAAATAAAAAATAAAAAATTGAGATTACCAATTCTCTGTTTAGAAACCAAATCACATATACTCTTTCTATGGTTAACTTGGAAATCTTGCATGTGCAGCTGTTTAATTCACTAAACAATTTACTAGTAAATAGTTACCATAGAAAAAGTAATGTCTGATTAGGAAATTTCATATTTGCAGGTAAGTTCTTATGCGTAAAATCATGAGACTTATTTGTTGCATGCCCATTTTTCAGCTATTTAGGGCAAATTGCAAGTAAACTCAGTACTCCAATATATGGAACCCAACAGCACATGATGTGGGCGCTGGTGCCTGAAATATTTTAAGGCAGCACTACTTATTTTTATGTATAATCAACAAGAAAAAATATTACTCTCTCTATCCCTAATTGTTGAATCTTTTCGGGTAATTGCCTCAACATTCGAACAAAATAATGATGGATATTCGTAAATAATTTGTTTGCAACATTGAAAAGATTGCAGGTAAAACTTTTGAAAGGTGTAGAAAAATTTAAGGACAAGCATGTTTTCATTGACTCTTATCTTTTTTTGCGTCAGCACAAGTTGTTGGAGTTGTTCAAGTGTTTAATTTATGAAGCTCTTCCTCTCTAATAAATGTAAAGACCCGAAAATTTTAAATAAAAATTTTCTTAATATTATTTCTTAATCAATTTATTAGTCAATTGATCAAACTAGTTAAAACCCTGTAGTTTTGCCAATTGAATTAATTCACACATAAAAACATAATTATATCTAACCATTTCACCATATTTGGCCTGCCCTTTTCTTCAACCAATGATGAAGCAACACACACCTCCAACACCTTCCTTTAACCATCAAAGGCCATACACCTACATCTCATTACCCAAGGGAAGCGAGGGCCTGCAGGGTTGTAGTGAGCCCAACCTAGCCATCCATCTCGGCACCAACAGCTTGGATCTAATCCAAACTCCAAATGATATGAGCCGTTCATTGTTTGGATTAAAATCCAAGCGTTCATTATTGAGATGGACAGTCGGAGGAGTTCACTACAACCCCTATAGTATGCCCCTCACTATAGGGACCACGTACCCTTACCCAAGAGGTTTAGACCTAAACTAATCACCCCTAATCCTAAAATTTACACACTTTCTGTTTCAATCACAAACTCAAGAGGAAGAGAGAGAGAGAGAGAGAGAAAGAGCAAGTGGATTCTGTTCCAAACCACCCCACCACTCAAATCCAAGCTACAAACCACTCGAGAGTTCCTAAAACATCCACAAATATTCATTCACCCGGTGTATTAAAAAAAAAAATTTCATTCACCCCACCTCAACACACACCCCGAAGGCCATCACCATCACCTTCTTTTTCAACCTCACATTTTCGCCGAAAATCTCATTTTAGGCCTAGTTCTTCGGATGAAAGGTAGAAACCTCTTAGGTTACTTTCCCTATGTATATTATAGTTCCCTAAGTATATTACGTTATTTAATGGTTAGAAATCGAGCACATGCATCAAAACCAAATTAATCGAATCAAACTTTGTTTTCTGGCATAATTGATAAAGTCCAAGGTGCCTAGGCTTTAGGCCCACAAAAAATGACTTATTTTTAGAACCCCAAATAAATACTAGTCCTATGTAAGTATACCCCAAACCAGCCAACCTGAACTTAAAATTAAAGGCCCAATACACCCAACCAAAGTGGGCTAAGAAAATATTCGGTGGCATAATTAAAGGCCCAATAATTCAACGCCTTTACCCCAAATTTGACCCAATTGACTCCATAATTGGACGGATCCTACGCACCAGACACAAGAACACTATCAGCGAGCGTCAGGTCCTCTCTCTTGTAGTGATCTGCTGGTTCTTCCCCATATGCATCGATCTCTCGCGGCTTAAAAACCCAAAGGTACGATTGTTCACATTCTCGATCGCTTTATAGTTTTCAATTTTTGCCGATTCATTTCGCAGTTCTTTATCCATACCCATCGTCCATTTCCACTATTTTCTTTTATCTATGACACGTATATCTGCACTCTTGTATTGTATATTGCCTGAATACGTTAACTTTAAGAGCCTTTCCGGTTGTTTGGTGGGTTTGATCCCTAAACAAAATTGATACGATTATTAGGCCAGGCCGCAAAAAAATAATTTCTTGTGAATTTCCGGGTGCTGGCGTGGATGGCCTGCCTCTGTCCAAACCAAGAGGGGATTAATTTAGTGGAGGTGCGCGTAAGCATAAAAGAAAAAGAAAAAAGAACATTTTAACTAACAAAGGACGGAATGAGGGGCGGATGAGCCAGGTGATAGCATAACCAAAATTTCAAATTTTCTTTACAAGTATTTAGTATTATAATTTTTCTCTTTCAAACGTCATAACTATAGGTTTGCCTGCCCAATATCTTTTACAACAATTTAAAACACACCTATCCAAGAATTTTTTTTTTGAAAAATTTGGATGATATCCTGTATTTCTATCAAAAATATTTTGACATTAGATATAATATTTTACCTTTTGGGATGGATATGGGACTATGGGTGCATAAGACTGTACGCATCTTGTATAATATATAACTGCATCTTTGTAACAATAGGTTGATCGAAAATATGTACATTAATTTATGTGACGCTGTTTTTTATATACAATGTTAAAATTTGATAGCGCCTTTCATAGGTGATTAAAAGGTTTAAAGTTCACCCTCCCGACATTGAAATCCTACGTCCGTCCTTGTCCTAAGATTTGTCAGTTGTACATACTTGTCGTTTTCGTTTAAAGATTTGAATCTGGGATTGATGGAGCCATTAATTTGATTGTGAGTTGGGATTAGGAATTGGATTTTGTGTTAACTTATTATTTTGGAAAATTTGCTTGTTTTCAGGCGATTCCAGCACCTCCATTGCACTTAACTGGTTGTTACTCTTCGATTCCCATGTGGGTAATAAGTGTTTTGATTGATTTCCATGGTATTAAATTTTGTTGTTTTGTATATTATTACTTGGTTTATGACTTTATGGGGTTTATGCATCCCTTGGTCTTTAACATTGGACTATTGTTTAGGGCACACGTGATGCATGTGCAAGTGATGCGACAGAAAATTCCAAAGAAGTTGTAACTGATTAAATTTGGAGATAACTGTGATTTATCCGTAGTCTTTTGTCGTGATGAATGTTAATTTGGTTTGGAGTTGTTCATTTGTAACTGCAACAGTTTTTGGCATTCAATTTTTCATATTTTCCCCGTCTAAAGAGCAGCAATTACCACTTACAACGTGGAGTGATTTGTTGATTTACGTTGTTGCCCTATCAGTTGAAAAGACATAGCCAACTTAACTCTGGGCAATTAGGAAAAGAAAAGGTTGACACTGACAAAAAAGGGGACACCAATTGGTTCTATCTCTTTCTATATTAAAATAAGTAAATTGCAATACTGATTGCCAAAAAAAAAAAGGAAGATAGATTGCAATACCCGTTGAAACCCTTAAATCAATTTGTCCGAAAGTGTAAGCTCCATTAACTAAGTTATAACATATGACCAATCTTTTTCTAGAACTTTTCCATGAATCTTGATTGATTACATTATGTCATTCTCCAGATACCTTAAGGTGGAACTAACCTGAAAATATATAGTTAAGTTAGGATGGGTGCTATTGTGCTAAGATACATTTGTAGTTTTTTCACTAAATGACTTGGACCAACCTTCTTGGTTATTGTACTCAATTCTTACCTATTTAATCAGTAGAATTAAGTTATCTTATAAGTCACCTTCTTAAAGTAACAATTAAAGGCTGTGACTAGTATACTGACACGTATTGTTGAGTTGAGTATCAAGATTAGCCTCTCCACAAAAGAATGGAGTAAGGCTTGTTTTTGAAGACCGGGGTTAGATGTATGCCTATTACGGTATCACCTATCTCATCACCTGTTGAACTAAGAGTAAAATGCTGTTTTCCACTGACTGGTCTTACTCCATCCTATAATGTTAGTCTGTATTAGGAATATTAAACTATTGAATATATTGGCTCCCCTGCTCCCGCTCCCTGCGCTTGCTTCGTGCAACTAAGGTCTCAAGTTCCCACTATTATTGGGTGTTAATTTCTATGACGTACTAGTGTTAAATTACGGAAAATCTATGGTTCTGATGGTTTGTTAAGGGTTTCTTAATTAAATGTTGAGCTTCTTTTGTATTTGAAAGTTGAAACCATGTTGCCAAATACGATATATACTAGGGAGTAGGGAAGAATCTTCTATTGCTATCACAGAGTTAAGGGCAGTTATGCCTCATGGGTGTCCTTTCTGAGTCTTTCTCTGCATCTCTTTTGTGGAGGTTGTGCCCTTCCTTCCTTTTCAACAAAAATTCACTCATTGAAAGGAAGAAATGATGCTTTCTAGGTGATGCTCATATTCATAGCGAATCTTGGATTTTTTTGGATAAGTAATAGAATTTTATCGAAATGGCATGAAGGGGATGCCACCCATGTATAGAAGAAATCAAAATCTTGGATGATAGTAGATTCGTTTATATTTGGTGTTGTGATGCATATTTGGTATGTTAATATATTTTGTACTTCGGAAATGAATTTGTCTGTGTTTTTCCTTTAATTTTCATAAGTAATATGTTACTTGTATTAGCTGGACTGTAGTTTACAAAATTTCCTTTATAATAGGGCGGATGAGCAACTTGTTGATAAGAAGAAGTACCTTGAAGAATCTTGCAATCCAAAATGTGTGAAACCTTTTCTTAATTATCAGGTGCTTTCCTAACTTTGGATATTGAATTTAACTTTACTAAAATGCATATCCAGCTGTGGTATTTTTGGAGCTCCTCACATCTCTAAGTCCTTTTCTTATACTGCCTAGCTCTTTTATCTGAATGTAAAGTTATTTGAGCATCACTAGCTGTATCTACTTTGTTCATCATGGAAAACATGGCTCATACAGGACTAAAAAAGGAATAGAAGAAAAAGGAGGTTGTATGGATACAGTGTGTACATATATATGTAGGAAGTCAGTGGTTAGAACCTATGATGGCTGACTGTTTCAAGCAAGGGTTAAAATTCGTCAGCAAATCTGTAGCTTCTTGTCATACAGCAAAACAAAACAGAAATGCTTTAGAAAACATGTACAATACAGTTGACACAATTCATGTTATCGCTCTATATCGATACAATGTGAGACTGGTATAAAGGTTACAAATAAGCTGTTACTATAGCCTTTTTGCAAAATCTCTAGGAAAGAACAGTGAATGGTGTTGGTGTACAATTTTGGCCATAGGTGAAAAGGAAAATAAGATGATGCAAATATCAATGAATAATACTAAAAAAGAGAGTATCTAATATCACAATAAATAGAATCATGTCCATATGTTCCTTTTTGAGTTTTGACTACTAGGTATGTCTTCTTTTTTCCGCGGCTCATGGATTTTGCTTGTAGTTCCACTATAGCAGCATTGTGCATCCCGTCCCCTGATTAGTTCCCCCCCTCGCCCTCTGAAGTCTGTTCCTGTTCCGCTGGCTACATTGAACACAGAAAGCCAATCAGGCTTGGTGTATGTTTAACCCTTGCTTGTTAGGCAGTTCAGCTCTTCTCTCCCCTTTCCTTGGCATCTGTATATACTCTGCATGTTGCTAATATGAAGCCATGTCATTCTCCATAGACATGTGTCAAAAGGATCCAAGGTGATGAAATGGGTCACAAGCACTGCACTGGACAATACTTCGACTATTGGTCTTGTGTTGACAAATGTGTAAGTCTTGTTTTTTCATGGTTCCATCCTATTTTCTATTGTTCGTAAATCAAATTACACGTGTTGATTTGTTTTATTTCTTGTATTTTTATTACACAGGTGGCACCGAAGCTCTTTTCAGAACTGAAGTAGCTGGGGCACAGCTTTGTGGTATATTAACCTCACGTCGCCCGTTTGTTCTTCAACCAGACATCATATTGGTTTTTCTTCACCTCAAACATTCAATGTTTGTGTGGTACTTTCATCGGCCTTATGGAGACCTTAAGTTTAATCAAATAATTGATCTTGTTGATTCAATTTGTCTAAACTAAGAAACTTATTTGACCTTATTGCAATAAAAGAAGGTAGTTTTTCTTGTCCATAGATGGATTGGACCTCAACCTCTGTCCTAACTGATTCCACCATCAAACCTTTGACCTTTCCGAACTCTTTATGTAACGAACTAGGGCTTGAGTTTTGAGTTAGTCACAGGATGCCTTATGTGTCAGATATATAAAAAAGATAGACAATCCAACCTTAATAACCTTAAATCCAAATAAGAGATCTATTTAGTAGGCTGTTAGACGGTGTCCTACTTATACGTTTATGTACTTTATTTGTATCACAGGTAAATTAATCCAAAACAGAAAAAACAACCAATAGATATAGGATTGGTTATGATTCCAGTATTGCAAACATCTGCAAAAGCTACCATGCGATCTTTGGGAAAGTGTAGGACACTTGCTCCAAGGGAAGATGCAAGCAGTTGATGTTTTTGTCAAATTTCCTTCCTTTTTTTTCCTGCACTTTTTTCTTTTTTTCAGTTCATTCTCTTACTTTTTTGGAAGAAACTTTTTCGAGTACCCCGAAATTTTGATGCTCGTTTGGTTTGTGATGCTCATTTGATTTACAGCCCTTATTTAATTTCACTCATTTGGTTAGTTTGTGAAAAGTTTCTCCTCTTAAGGATTCCTGCAGTTCTGTTTCAATGTTTGAGGGAATAAGAATACTCTCAATGCATAAGGACTTGAAGAGTAAAATTGTACATATCCACCAATTCTCGATTCGATTGATAATTTCACACCGTCGCTTTTTAAAAACTCCTCCGTGGGGCTTGGTTAAGCTTAATCTTCGCTTTTAGATTTTCGTTTGATCAATCTGGTTTATCGGTGCTCTGATCTGGGTATATGTTGTATGATCTTGAGCATTGGTTGGCATTCGGTTGAGTTAATTTGTATGACCAGATTGCATGGCTATGGACATAATGGCTTTTACTTACTGATTGCACGTTCATTTTGCGGCATATATTGCATGGGATTGTTACTCTCCGATGTTCGGGCGTTTTCACCGTCCGGGTTAATAACTTCTCTCTTTTGTCAAAAAAAAAAAAAAAAATGTTAGTATGGGGATTTGCTTCACATCTCAAATTGGTTTGATAAGCTCTCTTGTTTCTTGTTTGGGCGTTTTCGCCGTCCTGGTTAATAATAAGGTTCTCTAAGAGCATCTCCAGCAGTTGCTATGTAAAATGCCTGTCCAAAACACCAAATTTTATTTAACTTGCTACAAAATACAATGACATTTCCTACAAACTACTTGACCAAAATAGGTATTCAAATCTCAAAACCCTTGTCCAGTGCTCCTTTTGTCCCTATGAAGCCTCATCAAACCTCTCCCCAGAATCTAAAGCTCAATGGAGCCAGCGACGAGCTATGCCGGAGCAAATGCCAACTGAATCCTAGCTGTTCTTATCTTTGTCGGAGCCAACGATGGCGGAGCTGTTGCCGTGCAGATCTGGTGGAGATAGAGAGAGAGGCCAGTGCTACAGCGACTCGTTGGGCTTGACAAGTCGCCAACAAGGCTACTGGTAGAAGGATTTGACTCGGCTAAACTCCGATTTTTGGAGCAGCAGCGAGGCTGCCGGAGGTGCATTCAAGACCAAACAAAAACCAGCAAAAGAAAACAAAAGGCTATATCAGGCCATCCCTAAACCAAAACAGAAAATCAAAACAAGCTAAGCTAGATCAAGATCAAGAGGCAATATATAGTCTGACTCTGTAGCATTTTGCTCTGATGTTTTGTATTCTGTGTTTGGTCTGTATATGGAAAAAGTACTTTTACCCAAAAAAAAAAAAAAAAAAATCCCATATTTCTCACATCAAATGTGATGTTGGGATTAAGGCCTCTCAATTCAGATTAGTGGATATCTTGATTTCGAATTGTGTAAAAATTGGCTTATAACCCTCTTGACTGACTAAATTTTCATTTTTATCATTGACTTATTTCATTTTTTGTGACTTTACTTTTGAAGCTTCATCTTTAGTACTCCCTCCGTTCCTAAATAAGTGTCTACTACGAAAAGTCGTGCCATTTTTTAAATTAAAAAATTAAGTGTTTCCGTGTATCATTTTTTGAATTTTTTCATACCGAATTAAAGTACATGATGAGTACTTTAATTCAGTGCGAAAAAATTCGAAAAACTATACACGGAAGCACTTCATTTTTTGATTTCAAAAATGGTGTGAGAGAGAGAGAGAGAGAGAGAGAGAGAGAGAGAGAGAGAGAGAGAGACTTATTTAGGAACGGAGGGAGTAACATTGAGTAATTTTTAATTAAAAAAATTATGAAAAAACCAACAAAAGTTCATAAAGGGTAAAATAAGATAAAATAATTATTCTTTGCCAAACTTAACCTTAGTTAAATGGTTCCCTTGGATTGTTTTATTAGGAGGGTGTGCCCCATCTTAATACTTACATTCTTTTCTATAATAAGCTGATTTAACAAAACGAAAGTTTTACTCCTTGATTCTAAGATTTTTTGTGTCAAACAGTAGGCGAATACAAGTACTAAAAAACAAAATCCACAATTACTATAAGCCTAAGTAAACTAAAGCCCTATTCTGGGGAGAAATATCCAACAAATTAGAAACAAAGTCCACAATCGTTCGAAGCCCAACCAAACTAATAGAATTCCATTAAGGGGAGAAATAACGTAACAAATACAAGGAAAATAACATCTACACGCAAGTGATGAGATTCGAACTCTTGGCTTGTGAGATGCACTAGTCTTGGTCAATTGGGTTAACCCCAGTTGGCTCATCCTAAGATTAAGTTGTCTATAATATGACGGGTTGCTAGAATGCTAAACCTTGCTTTTAATTGGCTCCTTGCTTTTTAATTGGCTCCTTACGAATGAAATGAATGAATACTAGTTTCATATAAAAATTAAAAAGTAGTCACCTGACAATTAATGACCTCAGTAGGTGTTGGTCAAGAGTTAGACTTTCAGCCTCAGCTTTTAATTGGCTCCTCGCTAATGATGGTTGTGATTTGTCTTTTGAATTACTGAGTTCATTGGGTCGAATACTATTTTCATAAGTAAATGGGTAAGTTAATATCTGTTCGATTTGTTGTAGAGGCATAGATGATGTGATGTAGATGCAGGGTGAAGAAACCCCATCAAATCCTCCGTATCTAGTTTTGTATATATCGAGGTTTCTGTTTATTTCCGGCTATTAAATTATATTGGAATCTTGCGAGAAGAAAATATTTTTACATGATTCAATAGCTAAAAATACACGAGAGAACCTATACAAATACAGATGGATAACGAGGATTTGAGCTCGGGGTCAAAATAAAATCTGGGGGAGTTGAAAGTTTGAAAATTGAATATTCATATCTGAGTTCTTGGCCCCACAGGGTTTCGGATTTCGAATCAAAATATACTGAATTTTTTTTTTTTGTCAAACAATAGACATCAATTATATAGATGATAGCAAAAATTATACAAATCAGGATATGGCATTGTTAATGACGGAGCATGGCTCAAGACATATGTAGCTTGGCTCATGTCATAGCATGGACTTAGGGGCGACTCTACCTTGCAGATAGTGGGGTTAGTTGATCCCACGAGGAAAAAAATACTACTAATTATATTAAATTGTTTTAACTATACATAAATGAACCCTCTAAATTTGGTGGTGACACACCTGGATATATAACTTCAAAAAGTTCATAAAAGTTGCTTCTTTGTGTGATTTATTTGAATCATTGTCACTCATTTTGTTATTTTGATAAGGAAAAGTTGATCTGTCTTACTAGATTGAGTTTTAAATGAGATTTTTGCTGAAACATGATTTTTAGTTGTCATTACAATGATGTTTTTTTTTTTTATATTTATAGTTGATACAAGTATTTGATGTTTATAAGTGACCCCGCAACTCCAAACTTTATTGTTTTGAATTTCTGACGTACAGAAACAAAATGATGAGGTGTATTTTTGTTGAGTTATTATACACAATAATATAATTTAACTTTGTGAGTTCGGCCAAGGTACAATGACCAAAGCATTGTCCAATCGTCGAACCAGCCAACCAGGATGGAGTACAATGACCAAAGCATTGCCAACACCGTTCTTTATCATGTAATGCATTTTATTTTTATAGAGAAAATGGAGGTCATATCTCTCTAGAGAAGAAATATTATTGGGTGCTATGCTCCAAACCACCTCCATAGTCAAAGATTCACGTGGGGCCGGATAGTTGACAGATTCAGAATTTGACTAAAAAAGTAGTTTTTCAAAATAAGTCACTCGGTTAAATGTACTAAAAGTTAATTTTCAAAAATAAAATTGCATTTCGGTCATAGTTTTTTACTCTTCCGATTCTTCTCATCGACACGAATTAATAATTCATAAAAATTTGATTCAAACTAACAAACGCGAAAATTTTTTGAATAAAAACAAAACCCAAAAAACTAAGTGACTTATTTTGAAAAACTATCCGGCCCTTTGGTGGGGTAGCTTCCATAGTGAGATAACACTTATATGGCATAATATAAATATCGTGAAATTATTTAATTGTTCAAGAACACTGTCACAAGTGTTCCGGACAACTCCAGAACCACATATTCTCATGGAGTCCATGACTAACTGTATGAACCCCACATAAATGTATGGTTTTGGAGTGGTTCGGAGCATCACGAGGCGGTGCTCCCGGACTACTGAATAATTACTTATAAATAACAATTTCTACAAATTGTCACCAAACTTAAATTTCCCTTGATAAAGTTTGTGAGGGATACTTTTAAAATTGAATATTTTCTCTACCCATACCATTTCCACTCTTCTATACATATCACCATATTAAGGCTTGTGTCCTCCACAATCCTTTGCACCTCCAAACAATTTTCTCCTTCTTCTTTTTCCTCAATGCAAACTTCCATTGAACAAACAAAACCCTCCATCCCCGCCGTCGATGTCGAGCTACAACCCATCGAAGGTCTCGAAATGGAGGTGATCGACGACTACTCTTCTAGAGCCCAGTGGCTCAGAGCCGCCATTTTGGGCGCAAATGACGGCTTACTCTCAACTGCATCCTTAATGGTCGGAGTCGGGGCTGTCAGGAAAGATGTCAAGACCATGGTACTCATTGGAATCTCTGGACTCGTTGCTGGAGCTTGTAGCATGGCCATTGGAGAATTCGTGTCTGTTTACTCCCAGTACGACATAGAAATGGCTCAGATCAAAAGAGAGAGTACTGCTAAGGCTGAAGAGGCGATGAGCGAGACGAACGGAATCGAGGAGAGGAAGGGTAAATTGCCGAGCCCGTTCCGGGCAGCAGCAGCCTCAGCCTTGTCTTTTTCAGTTGGGGCGCTTGTGCCGTTGCTGGCGGCGGGATTTATTAATGATTATAAGAAGAGGTTGGGGGTGGTGGCGGTGGCTGTGAGCTTGGCGTTGCTAGGGTTTGGAGGGCTGAGCGCGGTGCTGGGGAGGGCGCCGGTGGTGAAGGCTCTACTTAGGGTTTTGGTTGGAGGGTGGTTAGCCATGGGGGTTACTTTTGGCTTGACCAAGTTGATTACTTCTTTTGCAATTTAAATCATAGTTAAAAATGCTGTGTATTTAGAAAAATGCTCAAAATTCAGTAGAGTCTCTCCATTCGAAAAAGTCAGTCCATTATGAAAATAAATAAGTACAATTTTTTTATTTTAGAATGAAAAGTAAAGTACTTTTGCACCAAATTAAAGGTAATTTAGTGCAAAGAATCCAAAATATTATGAAGGTCCAAAAGTACTTTATTTTTAATCCGAAAATAACATGTATTCATATATACTGAAATAACGTTACTTAGCATGATTTCCAAGATCCTTGTCTTGGAAAACTGTGCGGGGCTTATGCGTTCGATAATTATGATTTATTTTACCGGTACATCCGGACGTCCAAAATAAGAATCGGACAGCCGAGGGGTGCGTGGCACTGCGCATAGCACCCTCGGATTCCACCATATGTAGCATCAACTTCGACGTGAATTCAATGCTAATGACAGATCTAATCCTGGAAGAAAGATAAGGAGGGGTGCATAGTATTATTATTATGTTAACCATAGTAGATAAAACTTAGGCCTTGTTCTCCTATAGATTTTAGGTGTATTTTATGAAAATCTCATAAAATGAATATTTTATGAAGGAATGATAAAATGGAGTTGTTTTCCAACTAATAAAATGTAGTGGTTTTCCTATAAATTTTAGGAGGATTTTATGAAAATCTCATAAAATCACTTTTACATTTTATGTGTTTAGATTGGAGTGTCATAAAATGTGAGATTTTATGTCTCAAAAATCTGTTGAAGAACACCCTTAAAAAGATACTAAAAATTCAAAACGTATTGGCTGTGTTTGGTTAGATAGTTTAGTTTAGTTTTGATGATGTCAGTATGCGTAATGAGTGGAGAGAGATAGAGAGAAAAATGAGAAAAATGATGATATCATCACAACTAAAACTAAAATTAAAATAGAAAACGAATTGGGCCATTATTATTATGACTCATAGCTCATATCAAATTTTTAAAAAATTGGTGGGGCCGCCGGCGGGGTACATAGCATGACATTAATTGGTCAAATATGCGTACAGTAAATAGAATTTGCACGTCACAAGATTATGGTGATTCCATAATACCGGCTTACGGCGAAAAATACCGTATAAATATATGGGTTGTTTAGATAGCTCTTTTTTTCAATTTCGATTTTTCCATTTTTTAGTTTTAGGTGTTTGGATTTACTTCATCCAAAATAAATTCTCCTATAATTGTTTGAGTTTAGATAACAAAAGCCAAATTAAAATAGGGGAAGATGAGTTTTTTGACTTCTATTTTTTTTTGGCTTTTCTCACTCTGGTTAACATAAAAGACTGTAATATATTATACGCGTATCTCTTGAACACTACTTCTATTTCAAAATGCAATATGTTTATATCTCCGGAACACTATATATTAATACGTTTTGGCCCAGATTTAAAAAGTCAAATTAAAAACGCAAATTACAAAAAATAAGTAAATGCTCGTATGTGTCCCTAGATTCCCGACATTATGAGAACTATTTCGGATGTGGTATCCCTTTCATGCTCATTAATAAAGCGATAAGTCCTATAGTTGGTTAGTGAGTTTACTTCTCATACAATTGATCAGTATGTGATTTTTGAAGTCATGTTGTAAGAAAGTAATTTCTTGTGATCGAATTCTGTAGTCATGATGTGAATAGTCTACCTTTAACCAAATCAAGGAGACTACTTAAGGTGCATGTAAGCTGGGTCCCGGAAAACTCTCACTGACAACTAAAAAGAAAAAATAAATAAAGAGACACTTGTCCCTGCAACAAACCCCCCCTTTTTTTTAAAAAAAAAAAAAAAATAGAAGATCACCTGAGGTAGTCACATTTTTCCTTCAACTCATTTAGAAATTCGGACTATGCTTACATTAATTTCTCAATATACCTAATGTTATTAGTAAAAATTTACTACAAACATTTAAGTTCTAAAAATCAAAGGAGGCATATACACTCCAGTACATCGCGAACCAAGTTAAATTCCAAAGTGAAAAATTGGCAAAGTTAGCCGTAAAAAATTGGCAAGAATTAATGGACGGAGGAGCCCAAATTTTAAGACACACTTTCGAAAAAGTATTTTTCTTCTCAAAAGGTGTCAAAATTTTACCAATAAGTTAACTCGCCCAATAATTTTTGAAAAATCTAAAAGTTAGCCGTCCAAGATGCTTTGGAAAAATGAATAATTGTCATTCAGAGATCGTATGCATATACGGAAAATTTAACGCTAGGTTCAATATTTTTGTACCTTCGAAATGGATATGGATACAGGAGATTCTACACACACACACATATAATTAATCTTTTAATTATATAGGTTAATTTAAAAAACAATCCCCCAAGAAAATACATGGCACAAGCACTCTGACATAACAAAAAATCTCTCCATCCGTCCTCTATGTGGCACGTGGAGTCATGCGTCCACATTCAAAATAAATAAATTGTGTTACTGGTTTTGAATTTTTCCATAAATTATATACTAGCATAAAACTCGTGCTATGCACGGGCCGCCATCCACGGTTAAAAATTTTCACACACATAATTTGATACCAATTCAGGTACAAAACTGGTTAAATTACCCGTGCTATATATGCACAAAAAGGAAATTATAACCAAAGTAAATTTCTTTATGTACTTGCTTAATCCATGACCCATCCAAATTTCAATATCCGTGATACATCCAAATTTCAATATCCATGACCCATCCAAATTTCAATATGTAACAACGGCTCAATTTTTTCATAACCAGTTGCCCATGATCCTCTTCATATAGTACAAAATCTACCGTGGGTATATACATCACATCACCAATCCAATTTTTCTCGTCAAGTTTAGCGACAACGAAAAGATTGTTTCGAAAGCCTCAACATCTTCTTTTTGGATGTCGATAGTATTAAAAGCACGCTATATTGGTTACAGTTTAAAGCATATCAAATAACATACACTATTTTTTAATAACCGGTTGTCCTGGCTAGCGATAACCTGTGCTATGCACGGAAATTATAAGGGTGCAATCAAGCTTGATTATTATGATCATACATAGACGTTTCAAGAGGAACATCCAACAAATAGATCCTTGTAACCACTGCATCATTTGGCATCTTTTTTTTTTTTTTTCAAAGAATAAATGTTACTTACAAATAGAATAAAAGAAAAAGAAATTATATCTTGTAGAATGCGAACACAGTTTTTTTTTTTTTTTTTGAGTAGCACAAATGTCAATTTGAAGTTACTGTAAATAGCCTGAAAAGATCAAAGAAAGGATTGAGAAGGAATACGATACAACCAAAAATCTCCAATAAGAAGAAAAGGAAAAAATAAAATAACTTGTCGTGGAATAAAAATTAAAAAGAATTTAACAAATTCTAGAGTTGATCCTCCCTGCGAATTCTTTTCAAATTAAAAAAGGTGCAAACATGATTCCAAGCATATAAAAGAACCCGGCACCATTCAGACCAATGCTTTTGGATTTCTTTGAAACCTAAATTGAAGCTACCTTTTCATTTGTAGCGTAATACTTCATTGGTTTTGCATGTCTAAGTACTAACATACCATCATCTTCATCTTAGAAATGAGCCTGAGCACCACAAAAAAGAAGATTAACTAAGTATTAAAGCCAAGGTGTTAACCAAGTCAATATTTTTTTGCTTTTGGGATTGGATTTTAATAACAACATCCACTATAGTCATATCCGGTGTATCCCAAGTCTAGGCAAAATAAGTAAAATCAACACCTTAGAAAGGCATACATAATTTTGTGTCCTATGCTTCATATAAATCCAGAGAAGGAAAAATGTAGAAGCATCTAGCTATAGTTTCTTCTTTATAGCCAAGTCCTGGCCTAATTTTTTCACAAAGCAAATGCAGACTCAAACACTATAGTATCGAAGCACATATCGGCGCAAGAAAAAGGGAAAAAATAAAAGGAAAAATTATAAATATGATGGTCTTTAAACTTGCATGATAGAGGAACTAATAAAAGAAAAACTTGATAGAGGAAGAAAAATCACAGTTGTGGAGTCACTGTCGTTGATGATGACAATCATCAAATGACAACACTCTTGAAAGGTTTGGTTGCATACTGGTAAAGGTTGTCCACAAAAAAGAAAGTACGGTGAATTGGTGCACCATTGCACTTGTTAAGAATACAAAAAATACACTTGTTAGGTCCTACTTGTATTTTTTTTTTGTCATTCGTCTTTCTTAACCTATTACATGGGGGAGGGGGGAATGTGATTCGATCCCTGAATACTGTATGGGGCATCTAAGAGCTCTACCGCATGAGCTAGCCACCACTTGCCCACTTATACTTTAAAGTACACTTAAAAGTGTACTTAAAAGTACAAGTGAGGCTCATAAGTGTACTTTTTTTTAGGTTTAACGAGTGTAATGTTGCACCCGTTAGTATTCCCCCAAATTATACGACATACAAAAAAAAAAAAAGGAAATCGTTGATTGGTCTATATCCGCTCCACTTGGGGGAAGGTAAAAGCCGCTCCAATACTTGGGGGAAGCTAAATAGCTAAAGGATAATTTGGTAATTTGTGGTTGAAAGAACAATCAAATCAGTGCAAATTGGCATTGTCTGGAAAGAGTACAAATGGACTTGACTAAGAAGGTGTTTGGCCCCCAACTTTTTACATTTTCTCATTCTCTTTTTCTCCTTTTTTGTGTTTGGGAGAAAACACCCAAAACTCTTTCTATGAGAATGAGTTTTCCAAATTGAACAATCTAGGCTAGAAGTGAAAAAGAGGTCCAAGGCTCCTTTTCTCATTCTCATTCTCATTTTGATTTCTCCTTCAACTTCTCTCACCCATTCTACCCTTCCCCTTGTCCACCATTCTACACCTCAGTAGCATATAGCACATAGCATACACGTGAAGCTTCCTGCCAATTGCTAACAAGTGCATTTTTATTATAACCTGCTTTCCTCCTGTACATTTCACGCTAGTTCAAAATTTTTTACTTTTTTGCAATTACTTTTTTTTTTTATCGTTTGTTAGGATCGGAAATCTCACATGGGTTTTGGGAGACATGCATTGATGCAATCACCAAAAAAGAAGAGCAAAAAATATTTTAAAAATCATAATACATTTTTAAGTACTAAAATATTTCCTAAAGTATGTTTTTATATATGCATTTTTAAGTGCTAAATTGCAAATTGCCCACTGTGGCTACTGGCTACTTGGAACTTCCAGATCGTAATATTTTATGTATGCATTTTTATGTATGCATTTTTCTTAAAGTAATATTTGATATTTTACTGTAACAATATTGGATAAAAAAAATGTATTTTCAAAATTGGATGGGTCCTATTTACAAAAATATTTTCCAATTAGAATTTAAAAAAAATGCTAAAAACAATATTCGTATACATTTTTAGAACATAATTAATAATAAGGGCAAAATGGTAAAAAATCATTCCATAACTCATTTTCATCAATCTTCTCCCAAACACTACTACTTTGCAAAATGCATTCTGTACATTTCTCCCAAACACTCCTCCCAGATTCAAAACTCATTCTGGCCATAATCCAAAAAGCCAAAAAGCCAAAAAGTTAAAAATGAAAAGCTGAAAAGTAGGCTCCAAACACCCCCTAAGAAAGGCGCGTGGAGTGAAATTTAGACCGTGTAATACAAAGGTGACCACCCACAGGGTTGTCTCCAGCTTTTGCCCAACAAAAATTGTTATTTGAGACCAAAAATTGGGGACAGAAGTAGTATTTACTTAGCATGGAAGTTGTCTCATTGCTAAAAGCTGTGAACGAATTCTTTTGCAAAAAAAAAAAAAAAAAGAAAAAAAAATGGGAAAACTGGTAAGATGCTATGAATTTTCATTTATGAAAACTTCATTTTAGTAATAACTTGGTCTAGAAAAACTCTAATTTTGTGCCATGTTTTTTTTTCTATCGGCAAAAAAAGATATATTTATATAAATAAGCTATTACTCCTCTGCCCGTATTTGTTGGTTCTTTTTGGGAGTTTGTGACACTTTTCAAACGTTTATATCTTTTAATTTATAACGCTTTTCATGATCTATATTGCATATTTTTTTAGATTTGTATTAAAAGATATAATTAATTGAAAAGTACCATAAACTCTAAGAAATGACCAACAAATGCAAACCACCACAAGCGAAGCCCCAACAACAGAGAAAGGAAGCAGCAAAACAACGAGGTTTGCCATTTTTTTTTTTTGATCGGCAAAAATTTATTAAAGAAAACTTGACAAATGGTACATCAAGTTAGGGGGAGAGGGGTGGGGACTCCAACCAAATATTTGCCTCTGTCCTTTGCTTATCAAAGAAACTTCAACAAATTCGCTTTGCAGCACGATAACCAATATGATTGATTAAGTTGCAATAAAATTCAATCACTAGCAGCATCAAGAGAAGAATGAATGAGCCCCGTACGTCAAAAGCATAATCAAATTAAAGGACATCTGAACCGATCTGGCATCAAGAAATTGTAGCAGCAGAAGAGATTCTGATATCAAAACAAGGCCCCATCATATAGCAAGGGCAATGCAATGAGCATACACGTACAAAGGATAGAGTAAGGACAACAAGCTAAAACTAAGACAAAAGAGGAAAAAAAGCCCAAAAGACAAAGACAGAAGATTCAACCAAAAGAAGAGATGGAGCAAAAAAAGACACAACCCAACAAGGACACCAAAAACAGACACAACCCAAGCAAACAGAGACACACAAAAAAAAACCAAGCTTACCAGACATGAAAAAGAGAGAGACAAGAGCAACCAAAAGGGAAAAAAAAAAACAAGACAATTACAAAACAACCAAGCTTACCAAACACGAAAAGAGAGAGACAGCAACAGCCAAAAGAGAAGGCAAGGCAGACCATAGTTTTAAATAACAGTATTGGTCGCGGTATTGGTGTATCGGGAACCAGTGTATCGAACGATACGTGGAAATCGGGTGTAGTTGTTGTGAATTTTTGAACTTTTTGGACGTATCGGCTGATATAGTAGGGTAAGTATCCGTATCGGAGTCTCCAAAGTCCGAATCCCAAGACGAACTAGCCGATATGGTGCGTATCGGCCGATATTCAAAACTATGAGGCAGACCAACCAAACAAATAAAAAAGAACAGAAAAAACCCCAAAAGATCCAAAGAGGAGGACACAAAACTAAAAATGGAACCCAAACCCAGAAAAATAACTTAACCGAGCCACACACTTTGGAACCTTGATAGAAACAATTTTGCCGTTGTTGGTGATATTACAATAATAAACACCAAAAATAAAATTACGATGGACAAATTAAGAGACACGGAAATCTTGCTATATATCTTTAAGGAGATTCAAGACCTCTACGGTAATAAACCGGTGCAGTAGAAAATCTCTGACTTGTCCCTTCTATGATACAACAGCTTGATAATTTATCTTGTGATCCGAACCTACTCTCCACAAACAGGAGAACCCAAAGCTCCACCAAAGTAATACTGTAAGGACCCGTAGTTTTACATATTTTTCCCGGAATAATGTTGGGTAAACGTGAGGAATTGAAATTTGATTAAAAGAGGTCAATATGTAGTGGAAGAATGCACTTGGGTGTGTTTAAGATACATTAGAAAGTTTAGGGGTGCAAGTGTAAAGGGTAGGGCACTACAACAAAAGTTGGTTTCTATAGCATGCCAAAAATGCTATAGAAAGGTATATATAGCATTTCATCACATGCTATATTTGCCGACGCTATTAAAAGTGTGAGACTTTCTATAGCATTTTTGGCCCGCTATATTTACATCAAAGATAGCATTTTAAGTTTGCTATAATTTTGCATGTTTCCATAGCATTTTTTAACTGCTATTATATGTCTAAAATTAATATTATTCTTAAAATGCTAATATTATTCTATAGCATTTTGGACCTGCTATTTATGTTTCACCTTTCATTGCATTCTTTGAATGCTGTATACTACAATATTTTCTACGATCTTTAATTTCATTGCATTCTTTGAATGCGTGCCACAATATTTCGCACTGAAATTTTGGTACTTATTGCAATAACTTGAATTCATTCCATGCCAAACTCTTACGACAATAACAAAAAATAAGATGATTTAAACAACTACACATTCCTTGGCAATATGTTCATGATATTCTATACAAAGCCCAAAAAGATGTCATTCACTAAACATCCAAGCGATTAACATAACGTAGAAGAAAATTAGTATATTACATGTTCCTCCAACTCATCTATCTGTACCAAAAGTGGACTACAAGCCTTGGCACCAAAATATCCACAAAAAGGGCTTCAAAGCACTGCAATATCATATACCTATATCTTCGGCCCAAATATCATCAAAAGGACTTCAACCAATTGAGCTATAACCAGGACTAGCAAGATCAAATTAGTCTTCGATCAGCAAAAAGTGATGAAACAATCTCTTCTATCAACCCATAGACCTACACATGTAGATGCAAATTGATTGAACATTCGCTCATTTAAGTTCCTTCAAAAGAGTCAAACTTTTGGCGCCTAAAATACATAAATCAATTAATGATTAACCTATGAGCCCATTACAGAAAATAGCAATCAGACAGTAAGAAAACACTTTAAGTAGTATGAGCAACCCCTCTAAGCAAAATAAGGGCAGCCTTTGAAGCCGCCGTTTGTAGCATCCTTCGAGGCAGCAACAAAAAAGCTCCTCATGTACTGACTCCTCAAATAATGATAGCAGAATTACTCCTCAACAAAATAAGGCAGCAAACAAATGCATACACATGCCGCAAATAACAGCAACAAACAAATTAAGATATATAGCAACAACAATGAAAGTTATAACTCCTTAGCCAACATAAGCAGCAGCAACTACATCAATTAGGTAGCAGAAGTATCCACCAACAGATCTAGTGTGTTGTTAACGATCAGATTAGCAAACCCAATAGAGTTCAAGGATCTAGTGAGAGACTTTAGATCTAGGCCCTTACATGAGCAAAGGAGATGGTAACTATATTTACAAGCTATATGCAGTAGTTGTCCATGTTGACATGCTAAACGCCTCATTTTTCGGCCATTACATTTGCTACACAAAGGATTTCTCTGGAAACTGATACAGGATTGACGACTACAAGGTTTCTCTCTCTGTGTGTGTGTGTGTGTGTGTGTGTGCGTGTGTGTGTGCCGCTAGTGGATCCAATAGAACTGGAAAAAAGGGGAAAATAATAACCTGTACCACATGTGAAATATGACCTGTAGCATATATGAACACACGGTACAAGGCACAATTTGTTAATGTCATTGATCTCTGGTCAAGACAATAGTTGGTAGGAATTACCCAAATTAGATTGTCTATTTTAACTTTTCTGTGTTCTATAACAGGTAGGTAGCCCTTTTACTTTGTTTTTTTCTGAGTGGAAAATAATCAAAACTTGTTTATAAGCCCAAAAAGTACAAAACCTCCCATAAATAATTATGCATATGGGCTAAGCTTGTGATAATGCTCTCTGTTGTGGACGTGCAGATGGCTGTAAATTTTCTTGCTAGAACATCTATAATGTTCCTAACTCTGAGCTTTTTCAATGTTACCCCATCCCCTTCATAATTGTAACTAGTTTGAACCTATGTCTGAGGTTCAAATTCCAAACTTCTGGTCTGCCCATAAATGAAACATGCTTGTTAGGCAGTGCCACAACATTACTTCTTGCAGGGCATTAAAAGGAAAAAAAATACGTGCAACGCACATGTCGCTACTCCTAGTTCAAGACGCGGGGACGCTGCTGTCAATTTATGCATAAATGTCAAGATTTTTTTATTGATAATAGTATATTAATTTTTATATTCTTGTTTTGTGGACCGGGCAATAGGGAATTAGCTCGTAGTAAGAATAATTGTAGAGCAGATCACACAACTTTGGAAGTAAAAAAAAAGTGCATTACCTTGGCGTAGAGTCCATAAGAACCTTGTCAGCAGGCCATGCAACAGTAGTTCCATCAGCTTCTTCAATGGTTTCCATATAACTCGTAGGCCTCCACAAAAAGGCTTCTGGTTTCTTTGGAACATCAACCCAAACTCTCATTGCGTTAGGTCCGAGAGGAATATGATGAACAAGTTCATTTGGATCACTCGAAGACCAATGTCCTTAAACAACTTCTTCTCCTGTCCCCATCCAATCAAGCAACTTGCAGTTGTTGCTACCAGGGTTAGTGGTGACCCTCTTTAGCAACAAGTCAACAGTGTGCAGATCAGCATTTTTTTATGCAACAATGTAAAATAAAGCGACAGATCACTTATGCTATTTTTTTTTTCCGAATACGTAACTAAATAATTTCTTACCGAGGGAGAAATAATGGGTGTAGTCGGTGTTCCTTCAGTCGTTGCCGCATTTTGAGCCTAGAAAGTTGAAAGAAGGTAAACAAACATATTGTCACTACTCAAAGTAGTCAGAATTATCCACCACTGAAAGAAAACGGCAAACTACTTACTTGATTTTTCTTTAACTCATCAATTGTATCTTGCATA
This sequence comes from Vaccinium darrowii, assembly GCA_020921065.1. Lineage (NCBI taxonomy): Eukaryota > Viridiplantae > Streptophyta > Magnoliopsida > Ericales > Ericaceae > Vaccinium > Vaccinium darrowii. Next base: position 15,145,502 of record CM037159.1, on the reverse strand, counting down.
TGTGCCATTTGAGACATGAACTGAACATTTTCTTCATGCAACTGAGCTATATGGCCACTCATTTGTGATAATACAGATAATTTTGTTAGTGTGACTCCTTTTCCAAATGTTCTTAAACGACCATTCTTCTCGGGGCCAAGTACTTTACAAAGAGCATCTTCTTTGAGATTAGTTGAAGATGACTTCGGTGTTTCCCGTTCAATTTTTTCCATTTCTGCCTGAAAATTGCAATGCGCGAAGTCAATGTAAATGACTAATGTGAGATATGAAACAAATAAAACACAAAAATTCTCAACGAGCCTTGGCCTTACAATCTTATCTTCAACTTTTTTGTGTTTAGGATGACCAATCTTTCTCTTATGTCCTTCGGCCCAAACAGCAACTCTACTTGTGGATTTCTTTTTTTCTTTCTGGAGTAAAAACTAATACATGATCAAAATGCAACATAGGTTAGGGTGGCGATATTGCCACGACCTGAAAAAGCTTATTGACAGCTATACCCTCTCTCTTGTTAACAAAGGGCTAGTGAAATTTTAGTGAATTTTCAAGAGTTAGTGATTGATTATGAGAATTAGTGAAATTTCAATTTCACTTTGTCAGAGTTGTATTTTCAAGAATTAGTGAAAAAAAGCAGGGGAGACGCATATGACTTCTCATGTTTTCAAGGTACGCAAAGTTTGATACTCTTAGTCACTAGAACCCAAAAGTATTATGTTGAAGCATCTAAACAACGAACTATTAAATATTCTTTAGAGGGTAGCCAGAATCAAAAAGTTATTACCATCTCAGCGGTCAACCGTGCATATCCCTTACGACTCATAGTATGTTGAAGTTCCAGCTGCTTCTTTCTAATTTCTTTAAAGTTGTCGCTTTTACCCTAATCAAATAAAACCACAAACATCCTTATTTTTTTGAACAACGGAGATTTCATTAAATTTAAAGAGCTTACAAGGAAAAATTCATAGCAATATGGATCAATTTCAACTTGTGTTTTCATTAAATTTAACACCAAAATGCAAATACCTTGAAATTTGCACTCGTCTTTTCCTTCACAAAATCTTTCCAATCGTGCAATGATTTGATGTTAGGAGGCTGCAGCTTCATCCTTTCTTTCTCATTTGAAGCAGCAATTACTTTTTTGACTAATATAGACTTTGCGGCTCTCCAAACTTCATTCATTTTCTGAAAAACAATTTGTCTCTGCCATTCTTCATCTAGCTCAAATCTTACCTGAAATTTATAAGTAGTATGCATGAAATTCTATCATTTTTACTTCCACGCGAATTATACTAGGGCATTATACCATACTTGAATGGATTTCCATAGGACTTCAGCCGTACTCGAAGGAAGTTTTCGCCAATCCGAAATTGTATATGGCACAATCTCTTTGACTAGAGCTCCATAGAAAGAAGACAACTTAACGGATCCTTCACCAATCGGTATACCATTGTCATTGAACAACACCTTAATTCGACTACCTCCATCAATAGCAATGGTTTTCAGCTTTGTTGGGCCTCTTCTACGTGTGGGTTTCTTAGACATTGTTGTATGGGCTTCATCAACTGATGGAGATATGATAGTATTTCAAAATTATTCGATAAAAAGAAAAGAAGAAATAAACTCGTGATATTATTTCTCACCGACGCTGCCAACCACAGTATGTGGGCTGCAAAACGGATCAGTTTGTTCAGTAGGTGATGTGGGGAGCTGCAAAGCTTGGGTTGCTTCGTGGGAGCTGCTACCTTTTGCCTGGGCAATAGAACCACCATTCTTCTTTCCAGCGGCTGTCCTTTTCACCTGAAAAAAGTGAATGACAAAAAAGGAAGCAACAAATTAAAGTGACACACAAAATAAAGTGCAATATAAGGCAACCGGGGCAACAAACCATAACCATCACAGAATAAAAGAAGCTGGACAGCATACAGCCGAAATGGTGCAATTTGGGTTGCATACGGCCGTATAAACAAGATAAAAAGGGTTATGATCGTCTACTATGTGAGAAATAACCAAGATATTCAACATCTAGTGCCCAAATAACCTATTACCAACTTCCATGGTTCGTCCGATAGTGGCTACAGATTTGTACATAACTAAGATACATAGTGATAGTGCATTCACCTTAAACCAAACACACCAGTCTTGTGAGGACAGGACATTTCTCCATTAACAAACATATCATTTCTAGTCCGTATGAAATCAAAATTCATCACCCATGCACAGATATAACGGAAAAAAAAAGGGCATTTTCTATCCATTTAACACTCAAAGAAATCAGTTTGGGTATATGACAGACTGAACAACAGAACAAGTGGGGAAGCAATTCACATAGTTGTTAATTGTTATAGACTTCGAAAACACATATGAAAGGATACTAGTTATCCTGTTATTGCATGTTGTGTTATACAATAAACCCTACTTACCACCAAGCAACTCCCTTGAGTTACAGAAGATTAAAAACATGAAATTCTCCTTAACCTCTAGTTCTAAATCTTTGGAAGACTTAAAAGTTAGATTGTTCATGAGACAAGAAGGATGTCTTCGACACTATGAAATTATCTATCGGCCATATAGACCGTTAATGAAAGTTAGACTTAAAACCATTAATGAAATTTTGGGGCTATCAAAAGTGAACAGATTGGAGCATATCAGATTGGAGCATCAAAGTTGCAGAACAAGGACAACATCTTTATTACAATGTGATTTAAACATCTAGCAATTTCAACAAAGCAATTTACTCCTGATAGAGAGAATTTGCAGAACAAGGACAACATCTATTACCTTTTTCGCTTTAGGCCTCGAGAAATCATCATTGCCATCATCATCACTCAGCCCATCTTCACCATTGAATGGTTCATAGTCTTCATCACCATCTTCAAGCCCAATCTTGTTTTTTCTCTTATTAGTACCTTTAGCATTACTTTGTTGATTTGAAGCAAACAAGAACCTTGAAGGGTTCTCGATTCCAGCATCACGCAGTCCAATTAAGAGTTGTTCAATTGTTTTTTGCTTTTCCCTTTCATATCCTTTCGCTTGCATGCTCAAGTACCCCGGCGGAAGCATGTTACTGAATGCATAAAATGATAAGAAAGCAGCTAGCTCTAGTATAAGTCTATTTTTTTATGCTAAAAGAGACCAATTGAAGAGCCCCAATTAACGATGCATAAACCTGGAAAAGTACTTCCAGTTGAAGTCCAGAAAACATCCAAAATCACCTAAGTATTGCATCCATGAATAATTAGGGCATGAATTTTTGCACTTCAACTTCAGTTTTTAGATTCCAGTTACAACTTTCAGCATACACAAGAAGAATTTTTGCCATCTAAACACAGGATTTAGCATCCAAAAGTTAGGTTCCAATTACAATCCTCAATTTTAGGCAAGTATAATACCCTCAATTTAGCATCTAACATCAATTTCTAGTAAAAACGGTTAGGGCTTTCCAACTCCATAACAGAAATTCAGCATGTGTTTCTTTCTGAACATAATAGTAATCCAAGTACTAGGGTTGCTAACAGTTATGGAAGCAAATCCATAAAAACCAATGGCCATCACGTTAGTGATGTCATACAGAGCAATAATGTTGAGGCTCCCGCGCATGGGGAGACAGGGAGGATGGAGTGGTACCTTTATAGCAAAGAGAGTGGTTTGTGAAGGGGTAAATAGCCGATGTGTGACATGCGAATCTCACAAGTCACAAGTAAATGCAAAGGGGAGTTTCTCTCAAGGCCTTGTGGAGTTGTCGGTTAATTCTACATTGGAAGTTTTACAAAATCTTGTTTGGAGACTCTCCGAAATATGTACAGCCTACCCCTTGCCCATCCGCACTTGCTCCTCACATTACCTTCTGAGTTGGCGCAAGCTTGGTAGTTTTTATGTGAGCCGAGCTCGAGCCAAGTTTTTGAAGCTCGAGCTAAGCATATTTACCTCGAGCCGATCGAGCTCGAGCACGTCAAAAGCCGGCTCGACTCCGCCTGATTACACGCCTAAAAAAGATCCAGCAAGAGAAATGCTATGTAACATTGTCCACGTCTTTGTTCTTCCAATATTTTTCCAATGCAATTACACAAGCCACTGTTAAAGTCTTTTGTCGTGAATTAACTATAGTTAGCCACTTTGCACGCTCTCAATTAAGATGTCAGAGATTAAATCTAGCTGAAAGCAAGATACAATTATCATCTCTCCTAGGGAAGTCTTTCTTCGTTGGTATATTAATTATAGAGTTACTTTTTGGGTCTGTTTTTGGGAAAGGAACCCATTTGTGGGAAAACCCCCAAATTACATATTTTTACTCCAAAAAACTATTCACTAGTATGAACTCAACAAAATATGAAAACGATAAGTATTATTGCTATATCTCAAACTAATAGTCCGCACAAACTGAAAAATTGATCTGTAAACAGCAATAAAACAGGGCAATCAGTCCAAAGCATCGATCGGTGTCGTCAATTTCAAGTGAATAGAAAAGCACCAAATGCCCAAAAAAAAGAAAAAAGAGATACCTAAATCAACTGAATTAAGGTGCCAACAGTGATGCAGTGATGTCAATCATTATTTCAAATCGTGCCCAAATAAGCCACTCACCATCAAAACCCAAGATATCACAAGCTATAAATAAAAGTGTCAAAATCAAACAAGAACACAACATAATTTCAATTCCAAGTTCCATTCGAGCTTACTATTGCATCAAGGAATGAAAATAGCGCTCTGCAATGAGCGAATTTTGCAATAGTATTCGTCATTGTAGAGAGAGAAAGACGTATAGAGAGAGAGAGAAAGAGGTACCTGATAGGAGGAGGAGGAACCGCCTTCAAAATGCGAGAACAGCAATATAGGGCGCGAATACTAGAACAAACCCGAATTGCATGACTAGGGCACGAATGGTCGCAGAGAAAGAGAAAGAGAGAGAGATGGGCGCCTGGTGCTACCGGGTGTGGTGTTTAGGAGGCGGACAGAGGGAGGAGAGGGAGAACGTGAGAGATTGAGAAGGGAGCAGAGGGAGTACGGGAGAAAGATTGAGAGATTTTTTGAGATTCCATCAGAAATTTGGGGCGGGAGTAGAGGGAGTAGGTGAGAGAGATTGAGAGATTGAGAAGGGAGCAGAGGGAGTACGGGAGAGAGATTGAGAGATTTTTTGAGATTCCATCAGAAATTTAGGGCGGGATCGAGTAGGGGGTGAGAGAGATTGGGGGATTTTTTTGACATTTCATCAGAAATTTAGGGCGGGAGTGCTTGGCGCACCTGGAGTAAAAAATAAAGGAACGCTATGTTTTTAGGGAATTTTGGGCAGAATGCTATAGTCATATACAAGAAATGCTATGTTTAAAGCCTTTCCCTCTTTTCTTTGTTTTAACTTCAAAAAATGCTATAATTGCTTGTCTGTTATAGCATTTCTAAAAAAATGCTATGAAATAATGCTATGGAAAGTCATATTTGGTGTAGTGGGGGTTATTTAAACATGAATTGTTCTTGCATTTTTGAAAGAAAAACAGCCCTCTCTCTCTCTCTCACTGCTGCCAACCCTATCTCTCTCTCCTCTCCTCCATTGTTCTCTTGCTCTAAGCTCAAGAATACACAAAAACCTCAAGTCCCCTTCATAAACCCCACCTAAAATCACCTCCTCTACGTGTTTTGAAGCTCGGGTTGCATTGGTTTCGCACCGGAAGCACCCATTTCGGGTTGGAGCAATTGGAAGCTAGGGTTTTTCAATTACCCATTCATTTCAAGCAAATTTCTTGAGGTAGGAAGACAAATTCTTCTCCCTCTAGTTGTATTTAGATGATGTATAGCATATACTTGCTCCTTGTTCTCAAATTCCATCATTTTCTTGAATTTCTTCCATAGTGAGTTTATTTGAACTTGATTTTGTGATCTATGGATTGAGCCCTTGATTGATGCTATTGTTGGTTGTTTAGCACTCCTTTGATGTCTATTAATCACTCTACATATTCAATTTTTGGCCTAACACTACACAATTGCATTTGGGTTGAAATTCCACACCCACAAGGGTGAAAATCTGATTCTGGACAGCAAGCTGCTGCCCCTGTTTTCCAGATTCTGTCCCCTGTTTTGGGGTGTTTTCGGGCCACCCTTCGATGCCCGTTTGGTCCCCAATCGTCCATATCTCCGTACATTGGCCCTACAACATCATTTTGAACACCGAATCCACTTCAAATTCATAAAATTAACCCTTGGACACGCGAATTAACAAATTTTATGTTTGACGTATCGGACACGCGCCGGTTGACACATTTTGGCGAAAATGGTGAACATTTAGAACAAATGGGATTTTTGGCAACTTTTGGGAAACAAATGGTTTTGAATTTGATATTATTGAATAAAATGAACTCTAGGGATCACCCGTTTGGTGTCCCTAGCCATGGGTGCACGGAGCCCGCGAAATCCGGCAGGGGTGTACGGAGCCCATGAAATCCGGCAGGGGTGTACGGAGCCCATGAAATCCGGCAGGGGTGCACGGAGCCCATGAAATCCGGCAGAGGGATACTTCCCTATTTAAATGGATGAACATTTTCTTATGAAATATCGGTTTTGATGAATTTGGCGTATTTGGCGAAAATTTGGTTTTGATATGTGAAAATGAAGATTTTGGTGACTATTTGGATCGTGGTTGGATGCTCGAAATTGTTCAGGAACACTTTGACACGTTTCGGACACTTGGATATATTTTAGTTACTTCGTGGTCATTTGATAGCCTTCCGTTCATTGTTAACCTTGTACATTGGTCGTGTCCATGCCCATACTCATCCATTATGCATGTATCATGTTTATACACCTAGCGGTGGTAGAATAGTTTTCCTACTGGGCTAGTGAGCTCAACCTATCAATTTTCAGGTACACGGCATGGAGCATGAAGTTTGGTGCTTGTCGAGTGATACACACATGGAGCTTTAAAGTGCATGAAGTTATTTTTTCATCTTTGTGTTATATTTTTGGAAAGATGAATTTGTAACTTCTATGGTTTAATCTTTTGACTTATTGGACAATGTAATAACTCTTAAACTCTATACTTATGCTTCGGGATTTGGGTTTTTCGTTGTTAGAACTTGTTGACTGTTTTCAGTGAGAATGTAATATTTGACTTTGACTATTCAAAGGGATAAATGTGTGACTTTGGTCTTGTCCCACGTGGATTTTATTATATTTTTGTGTTATAAAATTTGAGGGCGTGACAAATACCCTTACACTCTGCCCAAAAATCACTCGTACATAGTTGAACTCAACAGACTGTTTTAGAGAACAGAAGCTGAAGAGAAGGATGAAGTATAAAAATACACCAAGTGTTTGGAAAAATTGGTCTCGGCTTTTTGGCTGGGAATACACACATCATAGGCTACAAAAACGTGCACTATATATAAACCAAGTCATCATGCAAATTGCAAAGGCAATGTGAATATAAATTTTTTCCTCCAAGACTTGACTTAAGATTACATATGAGTGTCCAACACGTAAAAGCAAGTTTTTTCTCCAAAACAAAATTGCTTTGTCTTTTGTGTTGACAAAATGATAAAGTTTGCAAATGGGAATCTTCCACGTAAATCACACAAGACTTCTAAGCTAAGCACAAATAACGTAACCTTCCAAGAATTTTGCATGTAAATAATATCAAAATATCACATAATTTCTAACAGGACTGAAATTATCCAGGGCAGACCCAACATAAGTCCCACCATTGGAGTTTGTTAGACCAGATAGACCATGATTTATTGCAGAGAAGAAGGAGATGAGAAGCAGATTCCATAACCTCATTACATAAAGGGCACAAAGCAGAAATGCCATTCCCAATGGATATAAGTTTATTAGTTAATAATGTTAATTGAAAATGGCTACAATACACACTCACGAAAGGTGTGTATCATATGCACCTATTGTATGGTCTAGAATCTAGATTGTGTCACCTTTTTTTTTTTTTTGATCGGCAACAAGATTTTATTGATCTCGACAAAGGGTACATCGAGGATAAACATATCCAAGCACATGTGCAAGGAATATGAAGGCAAAACATCAAGCGAGAGACTAAATGAAAAGCCAAAATAGAAAAAGGAAAAGGTGGTACACGGGTACCCAGCCAGAAACAAACATAGTCTATTCTCAGCAAATCATTAGACTTAGAGAGCATCACCAAATCCTTGAATAGAACCTGAGCTATTGAGAGTAACAGCTTTAGTGGCCAATGTGGCAGCATGACCTAGTGGGATAATGCAGCAGCATTCCAAAGTAGCAGTAGCATATCAGTCGCAGCAAAGCATATCAGTAGCATATCAGTCGCAGCAAAACAAGGCAAAACTGAGCATCCAAAGTAGCAGTAGCAGGAACTGGACTTCAGAAACAGGACACGACACCAGACACCAACCAAGACTGACTCAGGAACGAGACTCCAACCCCAAAAACAAAAAACAAAAAGACTCCGCACACAAGACACAGCCCCACAACATGACACAACCCGAAAACAAGACTCACAGCCCCAGAGAAGCTCAAAAACCAGACTCAATCAAACCCAGCAAGACTCCAAACATTGAGACACCCAGAAATAACACAAGACTCAACCACATCACTCTCCAAATTCTCACTATCCTAATGTCAAATTTTCTAATAGAGACAAACCCCTCCAACCCCAAAAACAAAAAGACTCCGCACACAAGACACAACCCCACAAACATGACACAACCCCAAAACAAGACTCACAGTCCAAGAACCAGCAGCAAACAGCAACGGGATTAGATTCTCACTTTCCTTATGCCTTCTAAACACCTCTTGAAATCATCCACCCTGTAATCCTTGATGTCAAATTTTGCTTTAATCCAGATGGCCATTCTTGTTTTGACTATATCAACAACCTCTGAAACATCCCACTCTTTGTTTCTAAAGATTCTTTCATTTCTGCACAGCCACAATGTCCACAAGACTGCATAGAAGCAAGATTGCCAGCAGAATTTTTCTAGGTTATGAAATTTCATACTATTCCAGAATTGGAACAGTGATGGTAAGGTAGAAGGACACACCCACTCAAGGTTCCACTAGTTAATAATTGCGGACCATATTCCCCAAGAGAAATTACAGAGAAGTAGGATGTGGGAAGGGGATTCACCAGAGATATTGCAAAAAGGGCAAAGGTCATTGATTGCGTTTAAGATGCCTCTATTCACCAAAATAGATCTAGATGCTATACAGTCTTGTAAGGCTCGCCAAGCAAATACTTCCACTTTTGGTGGACAAATATTTTTCCAGACAGCAAGCAAGTTTTTATCCTCCAAGAACCTCTGATCTTCCCATCTAGAGTATGCAGAACTAACAGAAAAAACTAGATCTTTACTCCAAGCCCACTGGATACAATCCTCTCTTGACTCATTTAGGTGGACAGTGCTCAGAATTTGTAACATCTCTTCCAGTTGGTTTCTCTCCCACTCAATTTTTAGTTTTTCGTAACATTTCAGCAATATGATCTGTAACATTTTCTATGATTCGTAATATTTTGGTGTCTCGTAACTCTTATAAAAAAATCGTAAGTTTTATAGGGGTGTGTATCATACACACCTAAATAAGAAGTGTGTATTGTAACCTTTCCTATGCGTAGGTTAAATCAAATCTTTTGTTTTTGTTAGTATTTATATTTTGTTGCTTGGTTTCCTTTATCCTTTTTCTTGGTTAGTAACATTTTATTGTTTCCTTGTTGAGTTAGTATTTGAGCCAACAAACAAGGATGACCCTACTGGCATATTAAATCCCCATGAATTTTTTTTTCTGTCATTCGTCATTCCTAATCTATTACATAAGAAAAGGGGAGAATGAGACTCAATCCCGAGATGCAGTGTGGGGTATCTAAGAGCTCTGCTGCATGAGCTAGCCACCCACTTACCCCATGTAAGTTCTGTTGTGCCAACTTTTATAATTGCATAAGTTGGTCGAAAATAAAGACGATAATTTTCCATATTGTATTCGTGATGCCTTCCACGTCGCCTGAGTTCTTTTTGCCAGAGCCGAACTCCCATTCCATGTCATTTGTCCATGGCCCAAATAAACTAAGGTCCACACCATATGCTCCATTGATACCCTCTACTTTTCATCTTAGATTAGTCCAGCAGAATAATTTTCGCCAATTACAACTTCAAATTTCGGCAATGTTGATTTGATGGTCCACGTCACACCCTTTATTCCAACGGCTGAAATAAGTAAAATTATCATTTTTTCCTACAAAATAAATTATTCAATGTAAATAAAACAAAAAAATAAAAAATCACAGCCAATTGTGTGCAATTAAAACTAACAACAGTATAATATGGAGTTTCTATTCCTTTCTTGAGATGGTTCCTGAGATGCTTTGGTTTCCTTTTCTTTTTCTGTTCCTTTCTTCCCTTTCAGCATTTCGCTGATTGTGGATTCTGAGCTTTCTCCTTGCTTTGTGCTTGGTAGTGGCTCTTTCTCGATGTACCCTTTGTCGAGTGCTAATAAAATTTTGTTGCCGATCAAAAAAAAAAATATATGGAGTTTCTATTTGTCAATAATTTGTGCTTATCATTTTACATAAAATAAGTAAATTCATCAATCAATCAATCAATCAATACCCTATAGCAATGTAGAGCTTCCAAACCCCAATCCTAATTTTTTAGATTTTTGAATTCTTTTAATTTATAAAAATCATGAGAGAGAAACATGGGGAAGAGGGAGGGAGGTGAGAGGGAAGCGTGGGAGAGTGGGGGAGATAGATAGGGAGAAAGAGAGAGGCACGTGTTCCACCCACATGCATGCCTTAAATCTTAGAGCAACAGCATCAGTCTAGCTATATGTGATTTTTAGCTACTTTAGCTATGCAAATCAAGAAAATGGGCCTGCAACAGTCTCTCTACTTGCCTCCGTATAACTGCTCCAGCTACAGTGCTTAGGTAAGTTTGGCAAAGAATTGATCACCGGGAATCCATTAGTTTAATATTTTCTCCACTAGTGTTTTGAGCCTCAGTATACATGTAAATTGCTGACAAAATTTGAAATAGAAAGAACAAGAAAACAAAAAAGGGAAAATAATATTTTAATAGAGGATAGGTAAAATAGATGATATTGTTGAAGTGTTGAAAGAGATTGGTAGCTAAAATACACTGTTCACTGGGTTTTTTTGGCTCAATTTTTTAATAGAGGATAGGTAAAATAGATGCACTTGCTCTTATACTTGAATAATTTACATTCAAAACAAACAAAAAGAAACCCACTCCTATTCAGTATGCACGTCTCCCCGCATGTTCACTGGGTTTCTCTCCAAGTGATCTTTTCACGCCCTTATTTTTCAACTCAAATAAACAAACATTTCTTAATAATCAAACTCAATAATATCATATATAACCGTTCCAAAAGTCTCCATACATAGTAATAAGTTATTGCACATTACTTGTCTAATTCAAATACCAATACCCCATAGTAGAAATACAAAATTCGAAGTATTTAGATTACAAACTTTCCATAGTCAAAAGGGTGAAATAATCAAGTTACAAGTTCATCACTTCAAAAATACTCCCTTTGTTCCAAAATAAGTGTCCCATACTCTCTCTCTAACCATTTTTCAAATTAAAAAATTAAGTACTTTCGTGCGTCGTGTTCCGAATTTTTTTTGCACCGAATTTGGTGTGAAAAAGTTTGAAAAAAGATACACGGAAGTACTCAATTTTTTTATTTGAAAAATGACACGACTTTTCGTAGTAGACACTTATTTTGGAACGGAGGGAGTAACATAAAAGATGATCAAATAACTTTCATGACATGTCTCTCATCCACATCTGAGCACTCCATGCAACCCGACTTATGCTAGCTCCGTGCGTAGTTCCTGAAATTACAAGGGTGAGCTACACTAGTCCAGTAGAGAAACTTCTACCAAAACTAAATGCAAATGAAATGAATGTGAAAGATGCGAATGTAGGAACAAATAGCCAAATAATTATGTAAAACATAAAAGTATCAATTAAAGTGACTTACACATCCACAAGTTTCAAGGTCTCACTACTACAAACTCGGCGTACTCATTCGTGTCAAACACTTCTAACTTATCATGCATTCAATTCATTGTCATAATACTTTAAAAGATTCCTAGCGACTCATTTGATTGTGGCCCTAGTTTAGTTCCGGGTGTTCAAGCCTATATTTGCTTCCCCTTGGCCAAGACAATTTTCCTAGCGACACATCGATTGGATGGACCTCGCATCATTTCGGGCATTGAGAGACCTTGTGTCACTACTACAAGAAGGCACAAAGATCACGCTTCAAAAATGAGAAAGATCTCAGTTTTTGAAAAAACGTGATAAAAAAATAAGAGTTAGATTTTTAATCACGGTTAAGTACATAGACCGAGATGAAATGTTGTTTTAATCTCGGTCATCTAAAAACAGTGATTAAAAATTAAAGTAAAATCAAGATTAATCTCAGTCATCTAAAACTATGATTGTAAGTAAGAGGATACATCTCGTTTTTAACAAAAACTGAGATGAAAAATTTTCTTTTCAAAACCGAGATGAAAAGAAGTACCTTTGGCATAGAAATGATCACGCCCAAATCCTTTCACTCATGCGCCCAATTTTTCACTAACTTCCCTCCTATCAATTTTTTCAATTTTTCACAACTACTTTTCCCTCCCATTCTCCTCCATTGGTCTCTCCCAAGATCCTCACGCTTATCTCTTCCAAATATTTATTTCTTTCTTCCAAATATCATTAATCACTACAACAAAATGGAGCTTTTGGGGCACTCTTCATAGGGCAGTTTTCAAAAAGTGCCTCCATAGGAGTTAATTGGGCAGATGCTTTCTAATTGCTGCCTGTAATTGAGCCTATTCGGGCATTTGATTGAATACCTTTGTTGTCGAGTTGGACATTTGTTTCTTCAACTTGAAAAGGCCTTTTAAAGTGCCTCCAAAAGTTGGCCGGGTGAGCATAAGCCCACCAGGCCATTCCTTAGGGCTGTCAATTTTTTGCCTAAATAATAGGGCCCCAAATTTTTAAATCATAATAAATGTTATATAGGTATACCATTTGACAAATAGTGTTACAATGGTTTAGTGGTAAGGCTTCTTTGGTGTAGATGTTAGATCTTGTGTTTGAGTCTTCCTAACCACAATTTTTTGAAGCCTTGAATTTTGAATATGCACAAAAAATTCTAGTGCGGCCTCAAAAACTTGAATACCTTTCGGGGCAGAATTTTTTTTCAAAAGAATGACATTGTGTTTTAGTTACTTTTCTGAAAATTTTAAGTGAACCTGTACTTCATTTGGCGCAATTTTTCCAGTTTTGGCGCTCTTCAACTCTTATTTTGGAAGTTGTGCTTGATTACTATACATTCAACAAGTATTATTGCCCCAAGACTTATTTTTATTATCAATTGCGTCCCGACGAAGGGCTTTCTAAATCCGACCAAGCGAAAAAATATGCATGAATTATTTAATCAGCAAGAACTACGAAATCAAGGATCTCAATCGTCATGATTATGTCGCGATCGAGTGGCTACCGTACATTAACTACGGCACAAGACTTAGTTTACTACTATCAATCACGTCCCGATGGAGGGGCTTTCTAAATCCGATCGAGCTTAAAATATACATGAAATATTTAAATCATCAAAACTACAAAATCAACGATCACGATCATCATGATTATGTTGCTGTCAAGTGGCTACCGTACATTAACTATTGCACAAGACTTAGTTTACTATCAATCACATCCCGATGGGCGGGCTTTGTAAACCCGATTGAGCAAAAAAATTACCAGAACGATTTAATCAATAAGAACAATAAAATCAACGATCTCGATCGTTGTGATTGTGTTGCGGTCATGTAGCTATTGTACATTCACCTAATGCACAAGACTTAGTTTACTATCAAATCAGTTGAACATATATATATTCTAAAAGTCATGGCCAAGTTTATTTTTATAATGGGCGATCTGAACCGTTAGAATTTCACATGTTACTTATTCCATCAGTTTCATCAAAATTGGAACTCATCGGATATTGAAAACTTTGTGATAAGAAGACATTAATATGTTTGGAGGCACTAAAGTCTTATATTGCACTCCCGTGCCTCACTCGAGGGCTCTTTTTTTTTTTTTTTTTGGCTATCAAAACCGTCTATCTTTTGCACAATATGGATTATATTTTTTGTAGTGAAATGAAGTTAATCGCGGATCATTAGACATTTAATCGAAACGAAAATCTCATTTTATTACTAAATCTGTGTCCAGAATGAAAAAAACTAAAAGACTGGATTAATTAGTTGCAAGTATTCGATTGGGCTATTGTTTTAGGATCTCAATGGAATAATTATTTCAAGATTACTGAACAGCTCGGATCATTTGTGCAAAACTCTGAAATAGACTCCACACGACTATTGGTTGGTATCAAGAGGATGGGAAAAAGTTGCCACAGGGACCCCTTCCATAAAATTGGTGGGCTAATTTTATACCTTGTTGCTGCTGTTCAAATTTATTGAAATTTTTTAACAAGTTTCACACCGCCAAAACCGAATTGCTTCCCGCGATCGGTTCCCCCAAACTTAAAAAACCCTAACTTTCTCTCTCACGCCCAAAACTCAATCTGCTATGCTCACGCCAAAACTTGATCAGTCTGCTCTAGAAAGTATGTTCTCACGCCAAATCTTAGTCCTCTCACCGTCAAAACCAGTCCGATTCGTTAGCTACTCGATCGTCTTCCACGGCACGCCCCAGGTAACCTCCATCGATTTTATTGTCTGGGCTTTTGAATCTTAGATCTGCTTTGTAATGTGAATGCATAGATGTACGTTGCATCTATATATCTGTCTTCCTTTGATTTGTATAGTAAAGCATACGAGTTTCCAAACGTTCGCTGTTTAGGAACAAGCCAGTGGAACTAGAATTGGAATTGCTCTTTCTTTGTTTGATGGTCAAAAAGGAAGTCAATGGGAACTGGGACTCTCATTTCTACTGTTTTTTTTTTTTTGGCTCAGTTCATTTCTATTGTTAACATAAGGCACTCCTACTAAAAATTTGTATTGATAAAAAATAAAATAAAAATCTTATTCTTACAATTAGGTTTTTTTAATCACTTCACTTGTAGTTAATCTTATTCTTACAATTAGTTTTTTTTAATCACTGTAATGCGAAACGGTACCAAATCAAACACACACAAACCACACACACATAAACACAGAGTATTTACGTGGTTCCCCAAACTCGGGTACGTCCACGGGGGCAGCGGATTCACTATAATTGTAGGAGGATTACAATCACACTCGACTCACAATTACAGCCTCTCTATCACTCGTGTATCTCTCTGTTTCTTGCTCTTTCACTTGCATCAGAATACACAGCCCATAGGGCTTCTTAAATACACAATGAAGAGAAGGATAGCACCGGCTATTACAGGTGAAAGACCACTGAGCAATCAGTGCTCCATTATCACATCCACTAGGTGAGTAATGAGCCACTGAGGGTATAATGCACCACTTTTGTCTCCCACAGGACATTGTGGAAATCTACAGCTCAAGTGGATGGAGCCACACCTCCATTATCAACAATCTCCACCTTGGCGACAATCCTCGAATCAACGCTGCCCCGATGCGCCCTTAGGCGCTACCTGTCCGAGAGATATTGATCAAGTCCAAACAGTGCTTGAACTTGATCCCACTGACCACCTTCGTCAACATATCTGCAGGGTTATCTGCAGTCGGAATCTTCTGAAGCAGAACATCCCCTTCTTCTACAATTTCCCTGATGAAATGGAACCGGACATCGATATGCTTGGTGCGCGAATGATGGACCTGGTTCTTTGCCAAACAGATGGCACTTTGACTATCACAAAAAACCTCCACGTTTTCTTGATCGATTCCCAAATCCTCTATCAAACCATGAACCCACATAGCTTCCTTGAAAGCCTCTGTTACTGCCATATACTCCGCCTCTGTAGTAGACAAAGCCACCGTTGACTGTAACATTGACCTCCAACTGATTGGTCCTCCAGCAAGTGTAAACACATAGCCTGTTGTCGACCGTCGCGTATCTAGGTCACCAGCATAATCAGAATCCACATATCCAACTAGATGCTGACTACTTGTCTTGTTTCTCTCGAACTTCAAACCAACATCCACAGTACCGTGCAAGTACCGTAGAATCCATCTCACAGCCTGCCAATGCTCCTTTCCAGGATTGTGCATGTATCGACTAACCATGCTAACCGCGTGTGAAATGTCTGGCCGTGTACAGACCATAGCATACATCAAAGCTCCCACTGCGTTGGCATAGGGAATTTGAGCCATTTGCTTCCGTCCGTTCTCAGTCTGCGGCGACATCAATGCACTGAGCTTGAAATGAGCTGCCAAAGGTGTACTAACAGCTTTCGCTTTCCCGTCAATACCAAACCTCTGCAACACCCTCTTCAGATACTGCGTCTGAGTTAAACAAACTGTGCCTTTAATCCTGTCCCGCTGAATTTCCATGCCGAGAATCTTCTTAGCCTCCCCGAGATCCTTCATGTCAAACTCCTTGCTGAGCTGAGCTTTTAGTCTGTCAATCTCCACCTTGCTCTTACATGCATTCAGCATGTCATCGACATATAAGAGCAAATAGACAAATGATCCATCTCGGAGTTTGCGGAAGTAAACACAATGATCGAACTGACTTCTTGTGTACTCCTGATCCATCATAAACCGATCAAATCGCTTATACCACTGTCTCGGCGACTGTTTCAATCCGTATAGCGATTTCTGCAGTTTACAAGCCCAATTCTCCTTTCCTGCAACTTTGTATCCATCTGGTTGAGCCATATAGATCTCCTCATCCAGATCTCCATGTAGAAATGCGGTCTTGACATCGAGTTGGGCTAACTCGAGGTCAAACTGAGCTACCAATGCAAGCAAGATCCTGATCGATGAATGTTTGACGACAGGGGAGAACACCTCATTGTAGTCGATCCCCTCCGTCTGAGCGTAACCCTTGGCTACCAATCTTGCTTTGAACCTGACTTTCTCAGATCCTGTACCCTCCTTCTTGGCATAGACCCATTTGCAGCCGATTGCTTTCTTGCCTTTAGGAAGTTGCACCAACTCCCAAGTCTGATTCTTGGAGAGTGAACCCATCTCCTCATTCATCGCCTTCTTCCACTTGTCACTGTCTGTACCCTGCACTGACTCCTTGTAGGTGCACGGAATATCATCGTCTGTAACTGGAAGAGCATATGCCACCACATTGGCATATCGAGCGGGTTTCCGGATGTCCCGCCTCGGTCTGTTAACTGCAATGGACTCTGGCTGCTGTAATGCTTCCTGAATTGGAGCCTCTTCTTCGAGAATGTCCTGCTCAACAGAATGATCCATAGGACTCTCAACTGGCTGATCAGGCCGTACTGGAACAAGAGACGACTCTACTCTCGCTTGTTCTGAATGCTCCACCTGCTGTTGAACATTCGGCTCCACATTCTCCTTGGAAGGAACCTGCTTTAGCATAGCAGATTCATCGAAGGTAACATCCCTGCTTATAACAACTTTCTTTGACTCGGGACACCAAAGCTTGTATCCCTTCACACCTGGATTAAAGCCCAAGAAAATCGCTTTCTTGGCTCTCGGATCCAACTTTGATTCAGTTACATGGTAATAAGCAGGACATCCAAAAACATGTAACGAATCGTAGTCTGCAACAGGTTTCCCAGACCATACCTCCAATGGAGTCTTCCCTCCAATTGCTGCTGACGGTAAACGGTTGACAAGATGTGAGGCATATTCGATTGCCTCTCCCCAGAACGCCTTGCTCAACCCGGCATTTGTCAACATGCACCGGGTTTTCTCCACCAAAGTGCGATTCATGCGTTCGGCAACTCCATTCTGCTGCGGCGTCCCCGCAACTGTGAAGTGTCGGACTATCCCCTCCTCCTGACAGACCTGGAGAAAAGGATCTGACTTGTACTCTCCACCGTTATCAGACCTCAGCGTCTTGATCTTTCTGCCTGTTTGTGTCTCCATTATCTTCTTCCAAATAAGGAAAATGCGAAGAACTTCATATTTGTGACTCATTGGATAAACCCAAACACGCCTGGAATAGTCATCAATAAATGTCATGAACCATCGTTTGCCTCCCAAAGTAGCATTTTTGGTAGGCCCCCAAACGTCTGAATGAACATAGTCTAGAATCCCCTCGGTGCGGTGAACTCCAGTGCCAAACTTGACTCGAGTCTGTTTGCCCAATACACAATGCTCACAGAAGCCAATTTTCCCTGTCTTGGCTCCTTTCAACAAGCCTTGCCTCACCAAACCCTGTAAGGCCTTCTCGCCAGCATGCCCTAAGCGCATGTGCCATAGCTTGGATGCATCGTCTTCGTCTGAGCTTATAGAAACGGACGCTCTCCCTGTGACTGCACATCCGTCTAGGAAATACACGTTCCCCTTTCGGCTGCCTTTTAGTACCACTAGCGCCCCTCGAACCACCTTCAACACTCCACCCACCATCGTAATCTTGTAGCCCTTTGCATCAAAGGCTCCAAGTCAAATGAGATTCTTCTTCATGTCCGGAATATACCGAATATCTGTGAGCACCCTGATCGTCCCATCATGCAACTTCAAACGGATTGAACCTATCCCTTGTACTCTGCAGGTTGTCTCGTCACCTAACAGGACAACTCCTCCATCGAGATCTTGAAAACTCGAGAACCATTCCCTGTTGGGACATATGTGGTAGGTACTTCCCGAATCTAGTATCCACTCGTCTGAATGGCCTGGCGATGATGAAACACATAGTGCTGACTCTAGATCATCCTTTGCAACATTTGCAACTGGTTGCTTGTTCGGACAGTCATTCTTCCAGTGTCCCTTCTGATGGCAAAGGGCACACTCGTCTTTCGCCAATCTCCTCCGTTCTCTGGATTTGGCACCTCTGGATTTTGAACGAGACCTCCCTCGGCCTCCTCCAGCAGACTTCTTGCCCTCGGCAGACTTCCTGGTCTCAGTCCTGCCTCTGGTGGTCAATGCTGATGCTGACGGGTCTTGGTGAATCATCTTGTCCTTCCTCCGTACCTCGTTATTCATCAAAGCATTGGAAACGTCATCATACTTGATTTCATTTTTACCATACAATAAAGTAGTAGTCAAATGATCGTACGTTTCGGGCAAGGAATTTAACAACAGTAAAGCTTTATCTTCATCCTCAATGGAAACGTCAAGATTTTGTAAATCAGACAAAATCTTATTGAAATTGTTTAAGTGTTGTTGCATAGTTATACCTTGCGAGTACTGGAACCGGTAGAGCTTCTTCTTGAGATATAGCCGATTCTCAACACTCTTTGTCATAAACTTCTTCTCCAACTTCTCCCATAGCTCTTTAGCTAACGTTTCCTTCATCACAAAGTACTTCTGATCCTTTCTGAGACATAACCGGATGGTGCCACATGCTTGGCGATTGAGCTTTAACCAATCTTTATCGGAAATATCATCGGGCCGCTTCTCCAACGTCATATCCAACTCCTGCTGATATAAAATATCCAAAACTTCGCATTGCCACATGCCGAAGTTATTTGTTCCGTCGAATTTCTCCACCTCGAACTTAGCATTGGAAACCGTATTCCTTTGCCCATAATTGTTCGTAGTGGACGAGGACTCCACGACACCCTGAGGAGTTGATAAGGGAGTGCTTACGAGAACTTCTTCTTCTCCGTCGGCCATAGAAAGACTTCTCACTCCACCAAAGATGATTTCCGATGCCTGAAAACGTCCAAAACACGCTTTTTACACCAAAAAATCAACTGGTCTTCAACTTCGGGTTCGAATTACGGAAAACAGAGCACGGGGTTGGATCCGGAACGTCGAGAATGTGCGGGAACCGGACCGAACCGGTCGTGAACCGGACTGAACCGGGTTGAACCGGGCTATTGAACAACTTCTGGCAGTGAACCGAGCTGAACCGGACTGTATTGGACCGGGACTGAACCGGACCGGATTGACTGAACCGGGTTTGGACTGAACCGGACCGGTCTGTGAACAGTAACCGCGGGTGAATAGTAACCGCGAGTGAATAGTAACCGCGAGTGAATAGTAACCGCGAGTGAACAGTAACCGCGGGTGAATAGTAACCGCGAGTGAACAGTAACCGCTTTGACCGTTTGACCGCGTGACTTTGTCCTGTTGACTGCGGATGAACAGTAACCGCACGGGTGAACAGTAACCGCACGATGAACAGTAACCGCACGCCTTGACTGTTTGACCACACGTGAACAGTACGCGTGCGCTGACTCCACGCGTCTTCCTCCTCTGGACAGTGCGTGCACAACACTGTGCAAGTGGATCTCACGCGTTTTACACGCGCCGGCTTCTGGGGGCGCGTGAGAGAGCTCTGGACCTCCGATTGAGGTGATTCCGGCGGCGTTGGCTTCGTCTCTTCGCGGGCTACTCGATTCTGGTCTCGAAAAATTTTTCCGAGCACGTTTGCGGTACTGCAAATTTCGAACAGAACCTCAAAACAGAGAGAAACTGGGTTTGCGATTTCCGGCACCCACTACACAGCTCTGATACCACTTGTAGTGCGAAACGGTACCAAATCAAACACACACAAACCACACACACATAAACACAGAGTATTTACGTGGTTCTCCAAACTCGGGTACGTCCACGGGGGCAGCGGATTCACTATAATTGTAGGAGGATTACAATCACACTCGACTCACAATTACAGCCTCTCTATCACTCGTGTATCTCTCTGTTTCTTGCTCTTTCACTTGCATCAGAATACACAGCCCATAGGGCTTCTTAAATACACAACGAAGAGAAGGATAGCACCGGCTATCACAGGTGAAAGACCACTGAGCAATCAGTGCTCCATTATCACATCCACTAGGTGAGTAATGAGCCACTGAGGGTATAATGCACCACTTTTGTCTCCCACAGGACATTGTGGAAATCTACAGCTCAAGTGGATGGAGCCACACCTCCATTATCAACAATCACTTCACTTGTAGTTAAGTTGCTAAAATTGTACTCCGTATTTACTTTTTGTAAGCTAGTGGATAATGGAGATTCAGATTTGGAGCATTTTGGCGTTCGTGTTTGGAAGTGATTTACGGTATGCTTAAGTGGGCCGAAGTTTTCATTTTCTTTGTATGTTCAAGTTCTTCTATTTTGACTGTGACTTCACATAAGTTTATTAAAGGGTTTCAATCACATTTCTTTTGCGAAGGCCATGGTCAAAAGTCTCTGATGGGTACTTCAGACGAAAAAAGCACCGGTGAATCCCTTTTATTTTGCATGTCACTGATTTGGTTATAGTTGGGGAACGCGTCGAAGATGGTTTCAAGTCAGGACAACTAACTGATATTTAACGGGTGAGTCCCTTATATTTTGCATGCACCAATAGTTCCCAGAGATTTTATTTTGGAAAACCGATTGTTTGTTTATTGCATTCAATGTGTTTGTAAAAATGCCTCCTACATATGGAATTGAATTATCTGATCGTTTACTTGGTTTGTGATGGGATTTTGGGCAGTGGCTTGAACTGAATTGAATGATCTCAATCTAGTGATTATTCTTTACCGAGAACCCTTTTTGTTTTAGTTTGTACAAGCTTCTCGGAGATCAAATGAACGTAATCCAACTATTTTTCCATCTGATTCCTTTTCTGACTACAGAGTAGCATTTCGTTTAAAGTTTCAATGGAATTTCATTCATAGTTTGGAACAATAAAAGATTACCAGACTTAGATATATGACTTCAATTTGTGTGTAGGATGGATCAGATTCGAAAGTCTCCGGGGTGTGTATGTGGGTTGCATATGGTTGGCGAATTAGTTGTTATTTTCTTGAATATATTTATGTAATTGTGATATGATATCTTGGACTTTTTATGGTATGATCCAAACACTAAACATGCAATGCCACAAATGGGGGTTTTGTGTTCTTTGTGCTGTTCATGGGGGTTAAGTGTTCACGGTGTTGTTCATGTGGGTTCTAAATTGTGTTCTTTCTTCAATTTTTCAGTGTTTGTCCTTTGGGGCTCTTATATAAAACTCCTTGGTGAAAGGTCTGAAACCCAAGGTGAGCTACCTATATTGTGTGTGGCAATGCAGTACCTAGCAGATAAAAAGTCAAAATCTGCTACACTTTTGAATCGTTTTGCAGTTAAAGTTGGTATGGTAGGCTTGGTTACCGCGTGACAAAGCAGTTTGATCCAGAGACAAAGCAGAGGTCTCTTCTCTTCTTTTCCAGGTGTGATTTTTGTGTCTATGAGATTTTTGTGTTTCGTTTGCACGTGTTCTTGCTCTATTCGGGCTCTTGTTTCATTTCAATTCTTTTTTTTGGTTTGATGCTAAATGATATGAACTTGGTCTAAATTTAGTGTTCGAATTCCCTTGTGCACTATGCTTTGATTTGTGTTGTTGGGGGATTTTCTTGATAAGGTTTATGCACACGCATACTCACATTTACAATGACTTGATCTTATGAAAGAATGAGAATTGTTAAGAGAGAACTCCATTGGTCCAAATATAAACCCATTTGTGTCCGTGTGCCTTTTTTTAATTAGGGTTTGGTCAAGACTTCAATAGTTTGTGATTGGTAATTCTAAGATAGCTGCTCATCGATTTCGATTTTTAGTATGCTATGTGTCTGTTTATTTTGATCTATTGCCGAAGCAAAATGAAAGGGCAACCGGCTGATCGCGGTGGCAAGGAATTACATGAAGATGTAGGGTTCAGACGTAGCTCAAACAACTACTGGCAGCTGGAATGGCTGCCATGCTTAACGAAGCCTAGGTACACCAGTAATAAACCTCTCCTTGGTTTATTTTGTTGGTTAAAAAATTTATTCCTACGGCTCTTGAGTAAAATTTATTCCAATGGAATCTGTAATCTCCATTCAGTACAATTTTCAGTTACCATTTCTGTTTTTTTCTCTATAATAGTCGTATATATTGGTAGCTATTTTGACATTGTTACCTTATAACCGAGAGGCATTTCAATATAAATTGTTGTCTTATTGGTTGGTCTTGTATACATGCTTGTGGGTGATGATTAATGCTGAAAGGATTGGTGAAGCATTTCAACTATTTCGAATCTATATGGAATGAGGGAGTGCAATATATGAGAACTCTAAAGTTTAGGAAGATCACTGGTTGAAGACTTCCATGAGTTCCGTCTAATTCCAAGATATTTTTTTTGTAAGAGAGATTTTTAAGCCATAAGTGATGTTTTCTTTTGGAACTTCCCGAATAGCTTTCGTGTATTTGTGTTATGTTGATAACTTATGATGCTCATTATGAGTACCAATTAACTTGTAACTATTTTATTCGTGGTGAATAAAGAGCTAGTGGTTTTGCATATTGAAATCTTGCTTCTTGTTTATGTAGTTTAAGCTTATTGGTGGAAATAAATTATTGAGATAAATGGGAATAATAATGCAAATGGCTACAATTTTTTTTTTAAATTGAGCTAGTGAAAAGATCTCGGTCCTTTCGAAAACCGAGATTGTATAATGAGAAACTTTCATCACGCTTTTTTATTAAAGGCGTGATCTTTGTCAACTAATAATTACGGTTTTACTAAAAACTGAGATGATTTCTCTCTAAACAATCACGGTTTTTAGGTAAAACTGAGATGTTAAGCTGTCAAAGATCACGGTCTTCTTTGTTTTAATCACAGTTTTTTTATGGGTTTTCATCGCGGTCCAAAACCGTGATTGAAAGATGGAGACTTTTTATCACACTAGGATAGATCACGGTTTTTCAACCGAGATTGTAAGTCAAAGATCACACCAAATGACTGTGATCTTTGTGCCTTTTTGTAGTAGTGTGTAATTCCCTTTTTAAGTATTTAGAACCTTCAAAATCAATCATTCATTTCCTCCAACATGTGTCTCATTTCAGCAAAGTGTCCATAGGGTCAACATTGGATGTCACCAAGCGTCAAGCAAGTATAGATGATTGTTGTCAAGCAAGTATAGATGATTGTCAGTGGAGAGAAAGGAGAAGTATGGAGAAAAGAGAGATAGGAAAGCAAAGGGGATACAGAGAAGCTACTTCAGGCAAATCTACAACCGTGTTTGTGGATAATCTCCCATTTCAAATTCGCAAAATCTGGGTATACAATTTGTTTTCCAGGTTTGGCAAAATCAGAAATCTATTCATCCCAAGTAAGAGAAGCAAAATCACTGGGCAAAGCTTCGCATTTGTACGATTCTTAAAGATTGAAGATGTAGATACAGCGATTACAGAGATAAATGATTCATGGTGCTGGAACCATAAATTGGTGGTTAAATATCCGAGATTTTTGAAGGAAGAAGATGTCCAAAATCCTCATTGGAGCTCTCCCAATAATGCCTCAAATAATATGGAACCTTGGTCGCAAAAAACTTCCTGCAAACAAGATCTATCTTTCAATCACAAATCCAATCAATGGAATCAAAACCCCCAATTTCAACCACTCAGAGGCAAAGAAGTTCAATTGAAATGGAAGTCACACATGAAGAAAGGGCAGCAAAATCAAAGGCAGTTCAAAGAAAGAGGAAAAGAGATATGGAGAAGAAAAGGGATCGTAGAAACAAGCAAACAAGGTGAACAGCGAAATGCTCAAATAAAAGCCCAAGCAGAAGTACATATGGGAAAGATCACTGCTCAAGCGGTGGGTAACGGATGGTTGAGTAGAAGCGCTGTTGCAATGATAAAAAGGTTAGTTTCGACCAAAGATCTAGAGTATGTATTCAGAAGGGAGGGGAACATTAAGGTACAAATCAAAGCTATGGGTGGAAGATTCGTTATCATTACGTTTTCAAATTTAAAGTGCAGAGATTCAACCATTAAAGACAAATGGTTAGCTAACTGGTTTGAGGAGATTCAACCTTGGAAAGGAGAACAAGCAACGGAAGAAAGATTTGTATGGCTAGCATGCTATGGTATGCCTCTTAATGCATGGTCATATCCAAATTTCAAAGAAATCGGTGAGAAGTGGGGTCAATTTCTGAAAGTAGATGATAACACCTTGAAGGAATTATCTTATGTCAAAGCAAGGATTTTGGTTGTAACAAATCAAATTCACAAACTAGAAGGTTATGTTGATTTGTTTGTTAATGGAATAAAATATCTAGTTAGAGTCATGGAGGAAGATTCTTTCAGATTCATCCTGCATAATTTAATGGATTCACCCTTGGATTCATTCATGGAGAAGAAGACAGATCCAGCAAACGAAGATGAGAAGACAGAACAGAAGGATGAGGTGGAAATCATAGATGACGTGGGGTCTAACTATGGGATACAAGGTAACTTATGTCTGGATGACGTGGAAAATTCAAATAAACAAGTGGGTATGCTTTCCACAATTAATGAGGCAGCTAGCTCCCCCTTGGGAACAGAAGATTATGTAGTGGGAAGTGAAAGGGTAGCTGATAGTTTTGAAAGGTCCTCTATGGAAAGCCAACCAAAAAACAACAATCTCAACTGTCTTCTGCCCAACCAAAATTTAGATTTAATGATGGATACTGCTGGAATTGAGAAGGAGGCAGTAAATGATGAAACTGGCAAGGAAAGGGAACACCTACAAGAGGAGCATGTCTGCAACACTAGTGATGATCACACAGATCACTTCGAGGCAAACCATCGACCTATTCAAGCAACAATCAAAGGGACAAAGGGCAAAAGGAACAGAAAAAACCTAGATGAAATTCTGGGATTTTCTGGAGTAAACACAAGTGATAATAAGGGTAAGAGAACCAAAAAGAAGAGCGTGGTTTTAAGATCAGCTGTAGCTTCTGCTGCACTTTCTGCATCAATTTCATCAGGAGAAATAAATAACAGAAACAGAATTCTGTTGGATGAAGCTCAAGCCATATGGGCAGTAGACAAGTTGTTTGGAATTTCATATGATGGGGACGAAAATGAGGTTGTAAGTAAAATCGCTGAAATGGAAGCCCTGAACAAGGCAAGGGCTGCCAACAACCATTAATATCTTCTTACTGTTCAGGCCATAACATTAGATAAAGATGAAATTATTATCATGGAATGTTAGGGGCCTGAATAATAGGGAGAAGAGGGGAAGGATCCAAAAGTTGCTGAAAGATAAAAGAGTTGATGTAGTTTTTCTCCAAGAAACAAAACAAGGAGTAATATCACAGGACTTTGTTAAGTCACTTTGGTGGGATACTAATTTTGAATACCAGGATGTGGAGGCTATTGGCACTGCTGGAGGTCTACTAAGCATATGGAATCCAGGAACATTCACAATGATGGAAGCCTGTGGATCCAGAAACTTCATTTTACTCAAAGGTACATTCCAAAACTCCTTCAATTGTGTTCTAGTCAACACTTATTGCCCTTGCTGCATAATGGGTAGAAGACATGTATGGTCATCTCTCTCACTATTAAAACAATCTTTTGTTGATCCATGGTGCATTGGGGGGGATCTAAATGAAGTAAGGAATCCAGATGAGAGGCAGGGTTGTGTAAGCAGGAACAATGGAATGACAGATTTTAATAATTTCATAGAGGATATGGAACTAATAGATTTTTCAATGTTAGGAAGGAAATTTACATGGTCCAATTACCAAGAAGGAGAAAAATGGAGTAGGATTGATAGATTCTTGGTACATAAAGAATGGATTGAGCACTTTAAATTGAAACTTTGGGGACTTCCTAGAACACTCTCTGACCATTGTCCCATTTTGCTGATGGAAGATGAAACTGATTGGGGTCCAAAACCCTTCAAATTTTATAACTTTTGGCTGTCCCATCCCAACTGCCTTAAAGTTATGAAACTTGCTTGGGAAAACTGCCAACACCAAAAACAGGATTGGGCAGCCTTTAGGTTGATGAAAAAGCTTCAAAATATGAAGGAAGCCTTGAAAATTTGGAGTAAGGAGGAGTTTGGAAATGTGCAGCTTAAGTTGGATGATACATTGGAAAAGCTTCATACCTTGGATCTGCAAGCTGAAAATGGGTGTATTCAACCTGAGGATAATAGTAAGAGAAAAAGCCTCAAAGCTGAGATGTGGAAATTAAGCAGACAAGTGGAAAGAATGTGGCTCCAAAAATCTAGGGTCCAGTGGCATCTAAAAGGTGATAGAAACACTAAGTATTTCCATCTTATGGCCAAATCCAGAGAGAAGAGAAACTCTATAAACTCTGTGATCATTAATAACCAGGTTATTGATGACCCTGTGTTGCTAAAATCTGAAGTGCTCAATCATTTTCAAAGGCTGTTTTCTGAAGATTGGGAGGTCAGACCATTTTTTAGTAACAATAGAGGTAATCCAATTGATGAAACCATGAGTGATAATCTCATAGCTAGATTTTCTAAAGAAGAAGTTTGGGATGCAATAAAATGCAGTGATGGTAACAAATCTCCTGGGCCTGATGGATTTAATCTTGCATCAATTAAAAAGGGGTGGGTCTTTATGAAAGATGAGATCATGAAATTCATGGAGGAATTTCATAAGAACAGCAGTCTCCCAAAAGGATTCAACACATCTTTTATCACATTGATCCCTAAGTGTGAAAACCCAACACATCTTTCAGAATTCAGACCAATTAGCCTACTTGGAAGCATGTATAAGATCCTGTCTAAGGTGTTGGCAGCAAGACTCAAACCCACACTAAACAGAGTTATTGGGGAGGTTCAATCTGCATTCACTGGGGGCAGAAACATCCAAGATAGTATTCTCATTGCCAATGAGATAGTTGATGGCTGGAAAAGAAGAAAAACCAAAGGTTTAGTTATCAAACTAGATCTTGAGAAAGCCTTTGATAACATCAACTGGATATTCTTATGTAGAATGATGAGAATGTTGGGTTTTCCTGATAAATGGATAGTATGGATCCATGAATGTCTTGCATCTGCTGAAATCTCAGTTTTGGTTAACGGTTCTCCAACAAAACAATTCCTAATGCAAAAAGGAATTAGGCAAGGGGATCCTCTCTCCCCCTTCCTATTCATCATAGCTGCTGAAAGCTTGAATTATCTCTTTATTGAAGCTATTTCTCAAGGCAGCATGCAGGGGTTAAAAATCTGTGAGGATGGCCCGCTGGTAACTCATTTACAGTTTGCTGACGACACTATCATATTTTGTGGGGCTGATCTTAATGAAATCAACACTATCAAGAGCCTTCTAAAAGCCTTTGAAGTAATGTCTGGTCTCAAAGTTAATTATCATAAGACTGTGGTCTGTGGGGTTGGGATGGATCAGGTGCAATTGAAGTCTTTTGCTGATGTACTGGGTTGCAAGCCACAGTCTCTTCCAATCAACTACTTGGGGATGCCACTTGGAGCTAGCCCTAGACTCAAATCCACTTGGAAACCCATTATAGCAAAATTCAAGTCTAGACTATCCTCATGGAAGCACAAAACTCTGTCTTTTGGGGGTAGACTTACCCTAATCAAATCTGTACTGAGCAGTCTGCCCATCTACTATTTGTCCCTATTTAAAGTACCTGAAGGAGTAGCAAGAATTCTAGAAGGAATGCAGGCCAAGTTTTTATGGGGAAGTAGCGATCTCAAAAGAAAAATTCACATGGTAAGTTGGGGAAAAATCAAACAAAGAAAAGAGCATGGAGGGTTGGGGGTGAAAGGAATCAGAGAAATGAATGAGGCACTTCTTCTAAAGTGGTGGTGGAGATTTGGTTCGGAGAAAAATGCTCTTTGGAGGAGAGTCATCTGTGCTAAATATGGCATGAATCCAGAGCAGTGGCTGCCATATATGGAGGTGAATAGATATGCTTCCATTATTTGGAAAGACATTATTGGAATTCAAAGCAGGAATCCTATGTTATTTTCCAATTTCAGTGATAACATAAGGATTAGTATTGGGGATGGAAATGCCATTAATTTCTGGAAGGACCCCTGGGTAAATGGAAAATCTTTGAACACTATGTTTCCTAGAATCTGTAGCATTATTGTAAACAAAGAAGAATCCTTAGCCGAGGTTTGCATAAGGAAAGAAGAACTGCTCAGATGGACTTTTCAATTCAGAAGAAGTTTATTTATCTGGGAAAATGAGGAGTTGGAGAGAATGCTGTCCCTTCTTGATGGAATTTCCATATCCTTGCAAATGAACCCTGATCAGCTCAGTTGGAATGCTTGTAACTCAAAGACATACTCAGTCTCTTCTATGTACAATTTATCCCTCATTCCAGCCACAAACCTAGAAATTAATTCAAGAAACTTCTTCAAATGGATTTGGAAGAATGCAGTCCCATTTAGAATACAATGCTTTATATGGATGGTTTATCTTGGCAAGCTCAAAACAGGTGATTTTCTTTTGAAGACTGGAATTATTAATCAGCAAGATCAAGCAATGTGCAAATTTTGTAACTTGGAGGTGGAATCTGTTAACCACTCCTTATTGCTCTGCTTTCCTGTTTGGGGTGTTTGGTGTGAAGTTATGGAATGGTGGGGTATGTCATGGGTTTGCCCCCAAAATATGGAGTCTCTCTTTGCTTGGTGGATGAGCCACAAATTTAAACCTAAAACCAAATCCATTTGGAAGTGCATCCCATTTGCAGTGCTGTGGTCTATATGGAAGATGAGAAATGAACATATATTTCAAGACAAGGCTATCATGTGGCAGGAATTGGTAGATCTAATTAAATTAAGGGTGGCCTTTTGGATGAAAGCTTCTTGGGAACATGAACCTTATTCCATTAATGATTACATTTTCAGGCTTAAGAGTATCCTAGATGCTCTTTAAGCTGTGATATTTTCTGGGGGGCTTCGGGAGTTGTGGTAGTCTTTGGGTTTTTTGGTTATCATGGGTGTCTTGTTGGGCTGTATTTTGAGTCTTGGCTGTGTCTTTTAATCTGGTATATTGGGGCTTTTTGGTTTTGGTCTTTTTGGGGTCTACTCTGATTTTGGCCCCCTTGTTTTTTCTCTTCTTATTCTTCTGCCTTATCTTTGTGTTTGTCTTTGGGCCTGTGTTGCTTGTGTCTTTTTCCTTTTTCAGTGTCTGGGGAGCTTTGGGAGTTGTGGTGGTCCTTGGTCTTAAGTCTTGTGTTTTTCAGTGTCTTATCTGCTGGCTGTGTTCTGGGTTTTGGTTTCTCTGGTCTTGTTCTGTCAGTCCCTTTGTTATTGGTGATTTTTGGTTATTAATTTCCTTCAACATCTGGAGTTTATTTGCTGCTGCTAGATCTTTGATGTAGTCTTTTATGCTGCTGAGGTACTATAAGAATCATTGCTTCTTCTGGATTTGCTGCTTCTATGAGGATGCTGTGGAATCTGCACTGCTGATTACATTTGCTTTAGCCCATTATAAGAGGATTTATTTGTCTATGTTGTTGATCATCTGCTTCTGAGTTCACTAAGCTACTGCATGACTGCTGCATAGGCCTTGACCTTTTGCATTTATCTACATTAGCTACTGGACATTCAAGTGGAGTTAATGCTGCATTATTTCTGTGGTATTAAAGCTGCATTTTGTCGATGCATTTTGTTGCTGCATGCTCAGTATTGGAGGCTGCAATTGGATTGGTTGATAAACTTCTCGGGCTGCTCTTCTTTCTCGGGCTGCTGCATGCTAGGCTCAGGATGAAATATGGATTGGTTCCTACTGAAATGTGGATGGGCAGAGGACTACATTTGTCTCAGATTTCCTTTTGCTATGTTTTTGGTATCATAGATTTTGGGTGTAATTTCCAAACCTATGTCTGTATTAGGGGTGTCCACGGTTCGGTTCCGGCCGGATCGGTTCCGGATTTGACCCGAACCGGTAATAACGGATTTAGGTTTTCAAGATCCAGAACCGAACCGTGGATGATGTACGGACGGATCGGTTCGGTTCCGGATTTGACGGATCGGTTCCGGATCGATTTGGCGGTTTGGGCAGATGAAAAGAAAGAAAAGAAAGAAAAATATTAGTGGTTCAGATGAAAAGAAAGAAAAATCTATTTTACGTTTGCATAAAATAAAATAGCGCGAGATATGTTGGTTTTCGGGCTCAAAGGCATGATTTCCCGGGCATCCACTGCCCAACGACTTGATAGCCTGCCACCAAAAGAAGTATTAGGCGTGGGAATCTAAGTGATCCCATGGTTTGTACAAAATTTATAGATAAACAATTAGTCAAAACCCAATTGACTGTGGTCCCCATGCTTTAACAATGTATTGATAGCTGCACACAATTGAAAGCCCAAGACAAAGGACTGTGGTCCCCGCTTTCCACCAGAGTTTTCAATTTGTGGGAAAACCCACTTGGCGTGTAAACCCCAGGAGCTACCTCATTTTGACTCACAATTGATGCCCAGTTGCATGGGGAGAGTGTTACACTCTCCCTTCTTCTCCAGTTGATACCGAATAATTTCAGGGGGGGAAATATACGTACGAGAGCTTCAATTCAGTCCACGGGTTGGTCGGTTTAACCGGAACCGACCCGAACCGGAACCGGAACCGGAACCGCCAAACAATGAACTCTCGATCCGCCAACCGTCCGTAACATATTCGGATGGGTTAACGGACGGTTCGGGTTGGTCGGGTTGGTCGGGTTGAGTGGATCGGGTGATCCGCTGGACAGCCCTAGTCTGTATCTATTAGGAATTATTGAGTGCGACTGGTTGAACTCTTGCCAACCATGTTTGGGGCTTAGCGGCATATGATTGTCGTGAGAGTTAGGTGCCAACCTAGTTGGGATGTTTCTCTCGCGTGTTGATGCCTCTATGCTTTGTCCCTCTTTTATTGTATCTTCTCTAATTGGAGCAATAAAATCCTTTTTTCGCCGTGCAAAAAAAAAAGTATAGATGATTGTCGTTTGTGTCGTATCCAAGAAACAACCGATAATGAGGACTTAAGGTTCCAACATATAAACTGAGGATCAAGAAAATAACAAGAAACATTGCAAGGATACAGAAAGGCATTTAATTTGAAGCCAAACGAAACATTTCAGGACTTGAGGCGCCCAGGCATTGATACTAAGAAATCGGGGTATTTATACCAAGCCCTCCTAGCAAAACTAAAAAAAGAAGAAGTCAGAACCGCTGGGTACCAGTACGCCAGATCTATCTGGGTATCAATACCCCAACCCACCCAGCAAAACAAAAAAAATAATTAGAACTGTTGGGTATCAATACCCCAGATCTGGGTATCAATTCCCAGCCTAGTATGGGCTTGCAGACTTGTTGGATATCTATACCCAGAATCGGGGTATCTATACCCAGCTCACTACAGGTAAACTTTGGGAGACTATGGTACGAGAAAAAGGGGTTGAACAAATTGAAAGGCAGCGCACAAATCAACCCTTAACCATCCAATGAAGGGATACAACAACTAATTCAAGGGGAAAAATCAAATAGAAGTACTAATCAAGGCCAATATCAAATCAAAATGACTAGAAAGTGGGTTTCAACAAAACTCAAGAGATTGATTCAATACAAGGGCTATACATACACAAATGATCCATACACACATAGCAAGAATAGAGAAAATCCCCCTACCTCAAATGGGCTTTGAGCAAAGCCCAACAAATCCTACAAACCTAGCTCTTGATCTCCAAATCCACCCAAATAGAAGCTTCCCCAAACTTTGATATGCGAAGAACACATTTGGATGGTTAAGAATCGAAGGTATGGAGGTGGGTTGAGGTGGGTTTTTGAGTGGGAGTGTGAGAGGGAGAGATAGGCGTTGGAGAGAGAGAGAGAGATTTCACGTAGAGATGAAGAGGGGAAATATTGAAATTTTCTACAACAACAATGTTTCAATTAAACCCAAACTATCATGTTCTCTCTCTTTAAGCCCATATGTTTCAAAGTGTTTTTTCATTTTTGCACAAACCCAAATAAAATTAGGAAAGAGGCTTTAAATGTTCGTCTCTATAGATCTTTTTCTTCCGCAGATTTTGGGTCAGAATTAGAGATCAGAGAGGAGTCAGACTAAGCATTGCAGAGAGAGAATTCTAGTAGCGCAATTTTAGTCTAGCATATGATTTTGTTACCTTGTTGGGTTAGGATTTGAGCCAATAAATAAGGACGAGCCTACTTTTTCCCATGTAAGTTCTGTTGAGCCAACTTTTATAATTGCATAGGTTGGTTGAAAATTAAAGACTATATTTTTCGATACTGTATTTGTGGTACCTTTCATACACGAGTATTTGCCAAAAAAGTTAATGTATATATAATCAAAATCCCGCTTCCATCCTTGTGTATAATTTGGTCATTGACCAGATCCATGGTAGTAATATACAGTTGCTTTATCAGTTTTCTTTGACGGCAATCTAAGCAGAAATAGAATCCTCTAATGAAGCACAAGCAGTTTGGGAGTTGAACAAAATTATGGGGATTCGCTACGATGGGGATCTGGAAGAAGTCATTAACAGAATTGCAGAAAGGTTGGTGGTCATGCAATATAACTGGGTTTTCTAGCAGGTCTTTAGAATTTTTTGGCCTTTTTGAGTACTTGATAGGTCTGAAATTAGGGGTGTTTTAGCGCAGGGGTTGAAGCTTTTGGTTTGGGATCCTTGTTTTGGTTGTTGGATCTTTGGGTCTCTGTCTTTTTTGGGTAGCAAAGGTTATAGTACCTTCTGGGGTCTAGTTCGGATGGGTGTGGCCACTGGAGTGGGAGTTTTGAGGCTTTACTGGGGTGGGAGTTTTGAGGCATTGGCTGGCAACTTGCCAATTTGTTATTTCCTCTTTGGGTCCTAGCGGCATATATATGATCATGTTTGGAGTGAGGGCTTCCTGCTCTCAGTTTGCTCTTGCTCCGTTGTGAATTGTGATGCCTTATGCTTAGGATTCTTTTAATCTTTGTAATTTATTTTCAGAGGTTAATAAATTTGTTCTTTTCGCTGTAAAAAAAGAAGTAATATACGCAGTTCAATAAAAAGATTGTAGTAATACCGACGCATACATATCTCAAAATAGAGTGGTTATTTAGTGGTCTTCAGACACCAAGTGCCATTGAATGTTTTCATCCTCAAAAAAAGTTGACATTAAATGTCAGATATTATAATTGTCTATGCATTTAAAACCTACACGCGGTTCATTGGAGATTGAAAAAACCTAACAATCAGGATTTAAATCAAGCTCAAAAGCATAAATAGAAAGGACTGATGAACCCAATTAATTGTTGTAGATTTGCAAGAAGAGGTAAGTAATTAACAAAGGGAGAAATACAAAGGAATGAAATAATGAAAATTTTGAGGGGGTGTTAGTGCAAAATGGCCAAGAGGGGTACGTGACCTCCTGGCCCCTCTTTACATCGTCTGCCACTGTTTGCAAGTGAACCAAAAGAAGAGGAGATCTTTGGGATTATGGTAGACTGGTAGTGTAGTTTACATTCTTTAAAGCTTATAAAAAAAATTAAATTCTTCAAATATAAGAAAAGAATAAAACATCCTTCTGTTCTTTTATTTTTTGTTTCAAAGAAATGTGTGAGGTGAAATACTTTTGTAAGGATGAACTTTATTTTGTGTGTATTAAATAAACCTTTTTAGTTCGGTGGTGAATTCTTAATTTGGAATTATTGGTTCTTGAAGTTGGAAAATTTTTCCTTGTGTTGGGAAATGTTTTTCAAAATTTAAAATTGGAGTGATTAGTAATTTACCAAAAATATTTTCCATTTTCCAATCAAATTTTTTTTAATACCAAAAATGTTTTGTCTCCCTCGAACACTTCAGTGAATTAAACTTTGTGGGCTGAAGAATTAAATTGATCTAATAAAAAAAGAATTAAATTGATTGAAGTAGTCCTCACCCCACATAACCATGGATGAACTTATTTTTAACGATAAAAACTTTGAGGTTATGTTCTTAAAACATTTTTCTGTAGTTCAAGCATAAATTAACAAATTCAGATAATCACAATGGACCATGCAAGCATAAAAATCAAAGTCAACTGCTCAATGTACAAGTTAAAATGCGGGGATTGTCTATAACATGATCGGCTATACAAAACCATGGACGTGGGGGCTATGTTGTCCCCAATGGGTCGCCCGAGCCTGTGAACTCCAATCCAGACCATTCGTCTTGCCAATCAATGGTTTAATTGAATATTTTAAATCTGAACGATTCAAAACACTTTTGGACGGTCCAGATTGGGGTTGACAGGCCTGTCGACCCATTGGGACAACAAAGGCTCCGCTCCCACAAAACCATATCTTATTAATCAGTCAGAATATCATTTTCGAATCTTATGAACCTTATGGCTAGGATTTTTAGGGTTTTCAGGAAGTTAATTAATCACTAATCAATAGTTTAATTCCATTCCCAATCCTAGTCGTCAGACACGTGTGTGCTGTGGAATGGTTAGTCCTCTTTGGTATTACATCATCCATTGCATCAAAGATCATCTTTGGTTGGACTTTTTTGTTGTTTATTTGTATAAAAAAATTCCAAAACCTTAATAAATGAGCAACATTTGTGGTTTAGATTCTAAAATAATACATATAATGTGCCTTTCTTGTGGATGCCACACTCCCCTTCATTAAATATCGCAAGATTAATTTATATGGAACGATTTATAAATTCTACAGAAAACAATAGTACGATATTACCCTCAACTGGTTTTGAGATCTGTACCATCTTTTATCCAACAAACCCTCTCAATAAGTGTCAAAAGTACAATCTACAAAAATGCCTGGCTAGCTACTCTATTTCTTTAGGACAACAGATGATGTGTTTTCGATCTTGCCTAAAACACATGACCAAAGGTACGTTGGAGCAAAATTGGGATCAAGGACAACGTAACGATTTGTTCTTGGAATCAACTACTGACTAATTGTCTTTGAAAAATGGAGAATTAATTGGTTCAAGGGCTGATCGAGTTGTTATGGTCTTGAAATATTGATGAAATTATGTGATTGTGTATGGCTTTGCCAGAAGAATAGTTTCACATACATGGAAACCAAATTGAAATAATAGGTGAATCTAGTAGTTGACTCAACAAAAGAGATAGGAACTTGAAAGTCATAAGTTACAGTAGATGCAGGTTAATAGTCATCAAAAACTTAAAGCCAAAAGAAATCCTTGAGATATATAAAAATAGCAAACTTCTGCAGCTAGGTTGTTTCAAAAGGGAAATAAAAATACAGTAAATCAGGAAAACAGAAAACAGATTTAAGCAAGAAATTGTACAACATAAACATTGAAAAATAACAAATTGAAAGGGAACTAAAATATCAAGAGATCAGCATGCTTGGAAATTTTCTTGTAAAGTAGGAATTTTTCTCAGAAACTGGTTAGTAATCTGAACCACATAATAGTTGCACAGTCTACAACTATTGTAATGACCTAGCCCAATGTTTACAAGTGTTGTAAGCACAAAGTTTTTCTTTCTTAATAAAAAAGGTTTTTACACAGGGAAGCACCTGGGGAGGCTAAGAAAGCGGTCACTTCATGCAAGTTGCCTCGGAGAACCGGATATGAAAAAAAAAAGAGAAAAAACTAATTTCAAGCTAAAAAATGGGGCTCCAAATTCTATTGTGAAAAAAAAAAATCAGGGTTTCAAAATCAACCCAACATGTAGAGAGAGAGAGAGAGAGAGTGTGTGTGTGTGATATTAATTATTTCATAAGTTCAATCAATTCGATTAAGTACATAAACAAGATTTACAACTATTACAGTACTCTTTCTTACGTGAAGTAAGAAAATTCCAAAACGAAAAAACAAAAAAGAGAAAGAGGCATAGGAGAAATAATACGGATCCGGGAATCCTATAGTGCAGAGCCGCACTACTGGGCCGGTAGTTATGATTATTTTTTCTTGATACATGTATTATCTATGATTTTAGATGCCAGTGGAAGCAATTGACTTGGTTAACCCATAGGTGAGCCCCATGGCTAGCCACCCTCCAACCAAAACCCTAAGCGAAGGCTTCACCACCGGCGCCCTTCCCAATACCCCGCTCAGCCCCCCAAACCCTAACAGCGTGAAGCTCACGACCCCCACCACCACTCCCAACCTCACATTATAATCCTTAATAAATCCTGCCACCAGTAGCGGCACGAATGCCCCGACGGCAAAAGCTGCAGCGGAGGCTGCCGCTGCCTTGAACGGGCTTGGCAATTTCGCCTTCCTCTCCTCCATTTCGCGCTCACTAATTACCTCCCTTTTCATTTGAGCCATTTCTATGTCGTATTGGGAGTAGACGGAGACTAATTCTCCGATGGCCATGCTACATGCTCCGGCCACAAGTCCAGCGATTCCGGTGAGGATCATGGTCTTGACGTCCTTTCGGACGGCTCCGACTCCAACCATCAATGACGCCGTTGAGAGCAAGCCGTCATTTGCACCCAAAACAGCGGCTCTAAGCCATTGGGCTCGGGGAGAGTAGTCGATGACCTCAATTTCGAGCCCTACAACAATTTGTTGTTCGATATCAAGGTCAGGAATTGTGGGTTCTGGTTCTTGCTGGGAGATTTGAGATTGGGTTGAAGTTGCCATGGAGGAAGAGAGAGAGAGAGAGAGAAAGAGACAGAATATGTATGTATAGGTTGTAAAGTTCTTTTTGCTTTGGATAGCAAAGGAGTGTGGAGGACACACGCTCCCATAGGCATGGGGTATATATAGGGGATTCGGTTTTGCTAAGGTCGAAATAGCAGTGCTACGATAAATTTTGGGTGCAAATAGGTTATAGGTGACGTGGTATCCCTTTCGCACATCCGGACCATCTAAAAATAATTTTTTTTTTTGCAAGGCAAAAAACAAATTTATTAATCAAATGTAAAATATACATGAGATCAAAAGGACAAAAAAAGGAGGCATCACAACAAGAGCAAAGAATCCCAGGAAGGTTGGCACCAAGAATCTCAGCGAGGTTGGCACCCTAAGCACTTGACAATCATATGCCACTCGGGCCGTCTAAAAATATATCGGATGGTCTGGATTAAAACATAGTTCTTTTCTTTTCTTTGTTTGCACCTGTCCTACTGGCTTAGGTATGGAGGCCCATAAAACAGCTTCAAAACGGATTTCGAATGGGTCAAACCCCAGCTTCGATTTTAAGCTCACATAGAATGCCTTAGGAAAGCGCTTGCCGGCCCCTCACCCCTAGGACTGCGCTAGCCACCTAGCCTCAACCAAAGGCTATAAGAAGGGACCAACCCTTTACGAACGCTGCTATGGGTACCCCAATTGCACCCCACTTCATCGGGGCCGTCCAAACACTTTTTTAGACGTTCTAGATTTGAAGTGTTTTATGACCGGTCATAAAAAACTTCAAATCTGGACCGCCCAAAAAAGCCTTGGACGGCCCCGATGAAGTGGGGTGCAATTAGGATACACTTGGTGGTGTACCCAAATCATTTCCGACCCTTTACCGAAGATCCCATTTTTTTTTTCTTTGGAGCCTTCGCGCCATGCCCTCTATCTTTTTCTTTTTTTAAAAAAAATCCAGACGGCACTTTAAATACAAACCGTCGGTTGCATTGTTGGACGGCCATAATGTGCTGAGAGGGTACCATCCCCGTACCCAAATTCTTTCTCCAGTGCTACATGTCACATATCCAGACTTCTAATCTAGAAAATTATCAAGAATTTAAAATTAATGGCGAATCCCAGCCACTGATTTCAGCTTCTCGTAACTTTCTGAATAGAAATTCTGGGTACTTAGTATTTTCGAGGTCGAAATTGGTGCAGTTGCTAAGGTCGCTGATCTGGCCCAATCAGGAAGCAGCTAGCCGTTACTGCGTGAGCTCAGTGAATATTCGTGTCTAACGGAAAGAGAATTATGTTTTGGCTGAAAACTTCATCACCTAACGGAAAGAGAAGCATTTTAAAGTCTTTTGTTTTTCGCTCAAAAAAAGTCTTTTGTTTCCTTTCCAATTGGTACAAATTCCGTAGATGCGCGCTCGGGTACCACCTGTATCCGTGTTTATCCAAAATTTTCTCCAAATTCTGTAGATCTGATATTTTGTTTATTATAACATTTTTCTATTACTTGCCAATTGTCATTAGTAGGAGTATTATTTACAAAACCAATTGATTGGAAAAATTAATAGCCACTGGAATTAAAATAAAAACATGATGCCTTAAGTTTGTTTAACTTTCAGTTAATTTTTTTTCTTTTTTTTTTATCACTGATCAATATTTTATGGTAAAATAAAGAAAGTAACATAATGAACGAACTTCCAAAAATACTAACCTTATTAATTTTTTTGATTATTTGTCTTTAATGTATTTAAAATTGGTCCCATTCTAACTCGCCTATACTTATCGCCCATGCTAAAACGGAAAATTTAGATTCGTCACATGCCAAAACAAAAAATAGAGATTCTCTTTCTCTGGAATTTTAATGGCGGGTTTTGGTTTTTTGTCTAGATCTTCGGTTTTTATATCGTTTCCCTTTCCAAAGATTATTTAAAATTCTTTTTTGCCGATAAAAAAAAAAAGATTCGTCACATGAAAGAAATGAAATAATCCATTGATGAAAATAAGAACAATTAAAATGAAGACAAAATGATCCGATATCATTAAGCCAAAAAAATCAAACTGAAGAGATTAATTCAAAGACAAAAACTACAAAATTCTGACAGTTCCGTAGCATAGCAGCAAGAAGATAGTCGAGATGCCGAGCAATAAATAAATAAAATCTAGATTTTTTTAGAAGTATCAGCATGAAGCCTTGCTTTTCTTGTTCATTTGCCTACAAGTAAAAAGGGACATTTAAATGTTAAAAAAAAATATAAACCCACATATGCACTTCGTAGTAAGGTTTTTCTTTTCCAAACACAATTATAAAATGTGAGCACCATGATATACTTCACACCTGTCCCATTCTTAGCTCTTGACGATCACAATTGATCGTGTCGTACCATATCAAAATTATACTTATAAAAACTTAGAATTAACTACCACTCAGGAGAATAGTGGCCAAGTCCGAATGTCGATCCGTGGAGGCAATTTGGTTAAGTTATGTTACTTTCGATTAATTTCTAATTTAATTAATTCGGAAAAAGAGATTTGAGTGATTGATTTTTGGAAACTAAATTAATTTTAATTTCTAATTTAATTAATTCGGAAAAAGAGATTTTAGTGATTGGTTTTTGGAAACTAAATTAATTTAAGAAACAAGTAATGAAATTGATGAAGAACGAATGGATGAGACATGTAGGTCTTCGAATTGTAAGGTTTCGAATCCACCCCGACTACGTAACTAAGTTATGTGTAGGCTAGGTTTATTATTCGAATCACAATTTTGTCAAGAGAACAATTGTGTTGTTAACAGGAATGGACTATCCCATAGCATGGACCGTCTTGCTGACACAACTCGTCTCTTTCACGGACTGTCCAGCGGCATGATCTGTCTTACGAGCATAATCGATCTTAGTTATTCAAGCACAAGCATAGAAAACCATCGTTTAACTAGGTATTTGAGAGTGCAAACACAAATACTCAACCAATAGAAATGATTAAAATGATTCCATCTGATCATAATGAAAAAATGTTCTAAGTTAAACAATCAATTTGAGTTAATAAACCTAACACCTACGTACATACACAGAGTTA
This sequence comes from Vaccinium darrowii, assembly GCA_020921065.1. NCBI lineage: Eukaryota > Viridiplantae > Streptophyta > Magnoliopsida > Ericales > Ericaceae > Vaccinium > Vaccinium darrowii. The sequence continues at coordinate 15,105,110 of CM037159.1, read as the reverse complement.
CTTGGAATGGAGCTTCATCTTCCCCCTAGAAGGTGTTTAGTCGGCCATGGAGATGGAGATGAATGCTTGATTTGTTGGAGGAATCGAAGAATCCATGGATTGGCTTGTGTTTCTCTCTTTAAACTTGCGTCTCAATATTTCAGGACCCCCCAAAATGTACAGAGCAGCAACCTATTTATAACAAAACCTAAAAAAATGTGGTCAAACCCTAATCCGTGTTTCACTCGGTCAAAACCGCCCGTGCGGCTTTGATTCCCATATCTTATCCACAGACCGCCAGTGAAACCATCACCCCAGATCTTATCCATAGACTTTTACCGTTGCCGGTAGTGGAGGTCAATCGAGGATTCGGTTCACCTTAACCTCCTAACGGCTCTACGGCGGTGAGCGGCGCAACCTGCTCTTTTTTAGGGCTCTCGCAGAATTTTTCTCTAATGTTGGTGTATTCATGGTTGGGATTGTTATCATGCATGGTTAATAAATGAGTTAAACATTGGATTGTTCAATTTTAGTTTGAATACTTTATGAGTTTCAAAATTATGTTTAAGCTTGGCTAGTTTATTTGATGAGTCGATCTCAAATCACCTTTACTTGAGCTGAGCACGAGTAGTTATAATATTTTTTACATCATAGATTCATACATTTAACAACCCGAGTAATAGCATGTTCAAGCTTGGTTTGAAAGCTTAACGAGCTTTAAAAAATGTTCTATAATAATGTGCTATTTATACTTTGACGAGGATGACAACTTAGCTTTTCGGATTCGCCACCCAACCCAAGTTTGTTTTATACCTTGTACTCTTTCTTTAGCCCCCCCCCCCCCCCCCCCCCCCCCCCCCCTCTCTCTCCCTGATCGACGGACAAAATCATCTTTATGGAAAAGCCAGTCAAGGTAGTGCAAAATTTAGGCCGGAATCAACGGTATCTCAATCTCGGCCGAGATCATTCCGATTTCCCGATACTAGCTAGTCAGTAACCACTAGTATTAAGCCCGGAACGATATTCAGGGGGTTAGGGTACCAGAGTCTCACCATTTTGGTACGTATTGTCCGATAAGGTACGGGATTCAAATCCTTGTTGCTTGACCGAAATCTTAGACCTAAATTAATGGGTTGCCCCAAGTGTAGGGCTGAGACCGGTGTAGCACAATACCCGGTAAGAGCGGAATCGAATCCACAAAGAAGGTGGAGGGTGCTTACTAAAAACTCGGGTTGCAGAATCTGACACGGCTTTTAGGTAGCCACCCCTTGTGATTTGATGGGAAAAATTAACTAAACTAAGAGAATTTGGTTTTACTTAAACTATTAAAAAGAAAGTACGGTCGTAGGGATCCTAACACTGGTGACCAGGCCCTGACATAACTGCTCCTTTCAGTGTTCTAAAGAAAACATTTGATTTTAGAGTGAAAAAGACACCCCGAAGGATGCGAATCCTCGTGGTTGCCGTTTACCCATGTACAGCGAAGAACAAGTTTTGGTCCCCCGTTCCCCGCGTTACATGGGCTCCGACAATGCCCGGATTTGTCCAACGGAAGTTCTTTACTAACCTAAAATTGCTTTTCCCGTTATTAGTTTTGAAAATAGGAGCAAGATCATACCCAGCCCTGGCCACGGCGTGTTAATCACCCCGCAACCATACCTATGCGACTACTCACTCATATTGACTTGAACGAACAACAAGATTCTAAAATAACACATGCTAATATACTTGAATATGGATTAAAACAAAAGATTCGGAAGCAAAACACGGACAAACTCCCGTGAACTGAGATTAATGTAACAAAACAGAAAGTTACCGAAACAATACTCGAATCTGCGAGCAAAACTTCAAAAACTCCAATGCAAACAATCTCCGGAAGGTAGAATCTCTAAAAACAATTAATCGGCTGCTAGTTGGAAGAAGAATAAAACGAAATTCGAACCCTAATTCGGAACAAAAACGGAGTATTTATGTCTTTCCCGAAGTCAAAACACGTGGCAAAGTCAAACGCTGATTTTAGGGCTCTCGGTATCGATACAGGGAAAACCCGGTATCGATACCCATAGGTTCTGTTCGTTTGCTGACGCCTGGGTATCGATACAGGGCTTTACCTGTATCGATACCGACACCTTCATATGGACTTTCAGCTTGCTTGCTCGTCCTTACTTGGGTCCCACCGGTTCCCAACATGCCCAATTGCCTTGTGTCCACTTTACGTGCTCTTCCGGCCTGTTTCCTACAAAAACAAGCGAAAATACCAAAACAAAAGACAAGACCACATCAAGTGGAAAATGGAATAAAACGCGCCTCTAATGCGCTAACTCGCCCTACTTAGGCGCTTATATCCATGATATTGCGCGCCTATCACTTGTCTGCGACCCAAGCATTGAAAAGGTTCTTTACTTCCTCGAGGCTATAAGGGTAATCAGGAGCCCCCTTGGTTTGCTCTTTATAGCCTTTGAAAGACTTCTTCTTTTTAGACTTGCGATCTCCCCCCTATGGCTTGCGGGGAGGCTGTAAAGGCAATCCTGCCACATTTAGCCTATTACAGTTCCGCGCAGGTTGAACACGACCTTCATTAGGGCTGAGAAGTTATGGAACTTGCCATTAACCAAATGGACGCGATAGTTTGGTATGATGCCCAAAATGCATATCTCCACCAATATTTTCTCAGGCACTGACTCATGGCATTGGACGACCTTATCATGAAATCTCTTGATAAAATCAATGATATCCTCGCTTTCCTTCTGCTTGTCGCTCATTATGTTGAGTGAAATAATCTTCTCCGTCACTTGGAAAAACTCAGTGAAAATAAATTCACCATTTTCTCCTGAATGTTTATAGTGTGCGGCTCCAAATTGACGTACCCTGTGATAGGCGAGCAATATTCTGTATATAAGCGCCTAAGTAGGGGGAGTTAGCGTGTTAGACGTGCGGTTTAATGATCATTTTTCTGTTTAATGCGTGCACGGTAGTGTGTTTGGTGTTTGCATGAATTTACCAGGTAGAAAGGGGATTTTGGCGCGCCTGTTGCATGGCTTGAAGTGGAGCTGGGCGTGGGAGTCGAGGTTCGAGGCTGGGATGCGGAAAGAGGAAGGCTTAAGGAGTCGGTATCGATACCCCCGTGAGCCGTATCGATACCAATTGGTTTCAAAGTGCACAAATCGTTCCAGAAGGTTTAGTATCGATACCCCTAAAGTAGGTATCGATACCTACGGCTTACGCGGAAGAAGGGAAGATAAGGGATAGGTATCGATACCCTTCTCAGAGGTATCGATACCGAGAGCTTACAGCGCGAAACATGAAACTACGTCGTTTTGTTGGTCGTAGAACGAATTCTTTAACGATTTTATTCGGTTTTCTTTAGGATTAGGGCTCTGATATAAATACCTAAGTTAAAACCCATTCTAGGGTTCCACAATTTTTACATAGACTTTTGTTTCGCAAGTTTTCGGCTCCAAATCTGAAGTTCTTCGTTCGTTGCTTCGCATTCAAGTTTAATTTCCAGATTTCCAGTGCCTTGTTACTTTGCGGGTTATTAATTAAATTCGAGTTTCTACCTTTGCAACTACGGTACTGTTTTCTATTGTTTCTCGTATTTTAATTCCAAGCATGTCTAGATCTAAGATTATTTTGATTTCTGCAATTGATTTCAATATGTGTGAGTAGTCGTACTGAGTGCAGCCGCGGGACAAGGTGTCCTGTGGCTAGGCTAATTTGCGTTCCACCTCGGTGCCGAATCATTCACATTAATGCGCAGTTTTTCAATACGAAATCTCTTCTAACAAACAAACCCGGGCATTGCCAATTCCAAATGCGCACAGTTGTTGGTGACAAGTGGTGCGCATTTGTTGGGAATTCTTTTCATATTGTTAAACCTATTAATTAAATTATTGTGGCCCGAGTGAATGTGGATTAGGCTAGTTGCGGACACTGTAGTGCCCACGGCTGTGCTCTTCTGTTTTAATTAAGAGTCCAACAATTTAATCAGTTTAATTTAGTTAAATTAAATCAGTCATCTGAACAAGGGGTGGCTACCTGAGAGCCATTTGCAAACATAGAATCTAGCATTGTTTGGGTCAACACCGTAGACCGTCTCTGTGGTTCGATTCCGGTACTTCCGGATTTATTGTGCTACACCGGTCGATAGTCCTACGCTTGGGACAAAATTCTAAGTTAATTTTTAATCACTCGAACGGCCAAGCATTTTTGGTGCCGTTGCCGGGGACGGTGACGTGTGTTCAAACGGTGTTAGTTTGTGTTTGTTAAATTTTTAGTTGAGTCATCATAGGTAGAGATAAGCAAGTCGTACGTAAGCCTGACCCTCTCTTTTACCGTGATCGTACTAACCGCTTGGTTAGGATAGAGAACAGGTCGAGTCAGTCCGAGTCTTCAAATTCTGCGTCTGAGTCAGTAGAGAGTCGGTCGGAGTCCATTCCCATTAGTGGACTCTACATAGATTTACCTATCGAGTCAGTCAATTTCAACAATCCGATTTATCAGTCAGAGTCAGAGTCAGAGTCAGTTTCCGAACCAGAATCTTTTGAAATGGGAGACCAGCAGGTAGTTCAACAACCGTCGTTGAGGCAGCACTTGAATCCCGAGAGGACCACTCCTCCCGGGCCGATTGTGTTTCCTCGAGAGACACAGGAGGCACGCAACACCTTCACTGTAAAACCTGGTGTCCTGAATAGCCTCCCTAACTTCTATGGGAGAGAGTCTGATGATCCGTACGAACATGTGCGGACGTTTGAGGGGTTGGTGCGCAACCTGGCGTCTACTACCCAATATGACAATGCCTGCCTCAAGCTGTTTGAGGCAACTTTAAAAGATGGCGCACTTAGATGGTTTAGAATGCAAAAGCCTCAGTCCTTTACCACATGGGCGCATGTGCGTGACGCGTTTTGCCGGAAATATTTTTCTGAGGCTAAAACTAATAGTTTAAGGCGTCAAATCCAAGGCTTTAGGCAAGAGAGGGGAGAGTCGTTTGTGAAGGCATGAGAGCGTTTCAAAGATTTGCTCCTAAGAATGCCACACCCTGGTTTTGAGAAGATACAGCTGGTCGAATTCTTTCATCTGGGTCTCAACGCTGAGACAATCCAGCACATAGAGTATTCGTGTAAAGGGGACGACTTCTTGTCCAAAACTGCGGATGAGGGTTGGGATTTTCTGGATGACCTAGCAGATAGGCAGAGGGCGTTAGAACCCTCTGATTTTGATCGGTCCGGACCTTCTGGGTCCAATGTTATCCCCGTTACCATACGTGACCAGCGACTCCAGGCCCAAGTTGAAAAGATGGCGCAGAAGCTAGAGGAGTTAGAAGTTAGGTAGACTCGTCCAGTGCATGAGGTCAGTATAGAGGAAGTCTGTGTGTGGTGTGAGTGTAAGGGGCACATTGCAACTGCATGCCCCGGATTTTTAGCTGCTAAGGGAGCGAGTCAGAATAATCAGGAAGAAGTAAATGCTGTGAGAAATTGGGACCCATACTCGAATACATATAATCCGGGATGGAAAGATCACCCCAACCTTGGGTGGTCAGACCATAGACCCACAGGTGGAGGCCAAGCGCAACTCCCTGCGCCGCCTCCGCCGCAACAGTTCCATCAGTCCCAAGCACCCAGGCCTCCGCAGGGCCAAGTCATTCCCTACAACTACCAGCCACAGCCTGGTAGGGGGGCAGGTCCATCCACTAGTGGTCCTCCCCCGGGTTATTCGCAGATGACCGCGCGAAATCAGAAGTTAGAGGATAATGTCAATTACCTGATGCAGTCTCAGATGTCATTTCAGACTGAGACAAGGCAACAAATAGGAGCCCTTACCACTCAGATGTCACAACTCATTGCAATTATCAGTCATATGCAGCAGGAAAAGGGCAAGTTTCCAGCCCAGGGTAGTACAGCGGGAGCCCACTACTTGGGAAATTCTTCGGGTCCGAATGTTCAGGGCCAGAATCAGGAGGAGGCCAAGTCGGTCGCCATTCTCAGAAATCAGAAGGAGATCGACAAGTCCATTCCGCCGAAGCAAAAACCAGTCCCACCCCCGGAACCGGTTGATGCACTGAGGGCACATCCTGAGAGTGTTGAGAAGTTACCTGAGGTGGTGGAACCTGCTGACGCGGTCCCCACGACTCAACCGCAGCCAGCAAGACCGTTAGCTCCATTTCCCCAAAGGCTGGCGGTGAAGCCTAAGCAGAGCATGAACCATAAGATGCTTGAACTTTTTAAGAGGGTGCAATTCCCTATTACTCTGATGGAGGCTATAGAGTCATTCCCACAGTGTGCGAAGGTACTGAAGGACCTTTGCACGACTAAGCGCAAGAATCAGAACAATGTGGTTCTGACCGAGGTAGTGAGCTCCATTCTTCAGACTGAGATTCCTGCCAAGTGCAAGGATCCAGGGTGTCCTACCATCCCTATAGCTATCGCAGGCCAGACGTTCGATAGGGCATTGCTGGATTTAGGAGCGAGTGTTAACTTGCTCCCCTATTCAGTATACTTGAGGCTAGATCTAGGCGACCTGAGAGCTACTCCTGTCACACTACAGTTGGCAGATCGGAGTGTTAGGGTGCCCAAGGGTGTGGTAGAAGATGTGATGATTCAGGTAGGTGAGTTCCAATTCCCAACAGATTTTATTGTCCTAGACACCTGCTTAAATCCTGAGATTTTAGAGAAGACTCCCATCATTCTAGGTCGTCCTTTCTTAGCCACCTCCAATGCTATTATGAATTGCAAAACTGGCAAGGTCCAGTTCTCTGTTGGCAAGGAGAAAATGGAGGTGGACGTCTATAGTGTTAGTATTTTGGGTGAGGATGACGAGGAAGTAGAAGAGGTAAGTTTGATCGACGCGCTCGTTCAGGAGCACGTTGATCCAATCTTGTATAAGGATCCTCTGGAGATTGCTCTTACCGCCGAGAAGGCGTTATCTCTAGATTCTCCAGAGGTAGGAAGTCTGCTAGAGATGTTAAATATCGAAGATTCCGTTGAGGAGGTTTTAGGGGTCTTTTGTGACCCAATGCTCGAGCCTTTTGGCGACCCTCCGCCCAAGGTTTTTCTGTCATCGGTTCAGCCGCCAAAGTCAAAGTTAAAACCTTTGCCGGACACGCTCAAGTACCCCTTTTTGAAGGACGATGATACTTATCCGGTTGTGATCTCCTCATTCCTTGAGGAGGATCAGGAGATGAAGTTTCTGACGGGTAGCTCACGCGTACCATGCTCTTCATTGAGTGTGGACCCGACCCCTAGCAATAGGGGCACCCATCATTGACTTGGGTTTTTATAGCTTCGCACGCCGCTATTAAAAGAAGGATCGTGTGCCCAGCCCCGGTTCGTAAGGGCATTTTTGTATGCATATTCGTGTGTGTTTTTCAGAGAAAAAAAAAAAAAAAAAACCTTTTTGGTCTTGTATAGCCACCCACTCTTCCATTCAAGTTGGGGGATGGGGAGAAAAGTATGACACGTGAGGCTGCGTGAATGCCTGGGGGTGTTTGTTATTTACTTTCTTTTATTTGTTGTGGCCCGGCTTTCACATGCGGGCGGTACTGACATCATTTGTTGCCTAGTAGGTAGTTGGTTCTTGCATTTTTTGCAGGGGTATATGCTGGGAGCGGTTCTGCTGCCGAGAAGCGACAATGGTGGCAAATTCCCCATACATCGGCCGGGGTCATGATGGTTGGCTGCCATCCGTCGGTCCATCTCTTTCCCTTGTTATTCTATTTTTATGTTTTGTCTTCATGCTCTGAGGACAGAGCAATTTTCAAGTTGGGGGAAGGGGTGTACTTTGTACATGTTTAGTTTGTTTGGAGCGTTGCTAGTAGTTTAGGGGTCATTTTTAAATTTTTGGGTTAATTTGTGAGTCTGGGGAAACGATTGTTATGCTTGATTGTATGAGTTAGATGAGCATGCTGAATTTTTGTCTCGTTGATTGCCTGTTTAACTTGTTCACATGTATATATCTGACGTCCATGTTTGAATATTTTCTGCACCATAAGCGAGTTAGAGTAGGTGTTTCCACGTTGTACACAGTATGTCCTTAAAACATCCCATGTTTCATTGTTTTTCACCTTCCGCACTCGCATTAAATAGTAGGCGTTTGTACCACGTATCATGATTTGAATATTTTACATGCATGTGTGAGAGTTGGTGACGTGTTTAGCGGATGAAACAAGGCCGTCCTTGCATGATTAAACCGCCATATGTGTCCCTTTGATCCCATGATTAAACCAATTTGTGTCAGTTCCTGTGTCAAACCTAGGAAGCCGGTGTTTGGTTGGTGTGTCAGTTTGGTGGTCCAACTCTGTGCGCATTTTAAAGGCCTCAAATTAATAGAATGAAGGAGCATCGAAATTTCAAATGTTGCTCTTTGGGTGCCATGTCTTTGGGTAAAAAAAAAAAAAAAGAACCTCTAAACCTTAATCCATTTCCTTTCCCCCCAAATTCACCCATCCTGATGATAAGAGAGAGGTGGAAAGACGGTCAACTAACCCTTTGATCCATTGCTATGAATTTCCAAGTTTTCCAGGAAAGAAAAAAAAAAAGAAAAAAAAGAAGAAAAAAAGAAAAGGAAAACACAGTCAAGGTGAGGGGGACCATCCGTTTTCCCTCTTCTTTCTTCTCCATTCAAACCTTAACCTCTAAACCCTCCAAACCTGAACCCATCAAAGTTACGGAACCCTAAGAGGCGAACTGAGCTGGAATTGAGCTATGATTTCGAGGATGTGATCACGAAGGAGTGTTGAGCACAGAGTTGGACATGGGTTGGACTGGTGGTGTTAGTATTACTTGTCATTTTATGTGTTTAAGTTGTTGGAAACTATGTCGTTTCATGTGTTCGTTTATGTCGGTGGTGTGACCGTGTATGTGGTCGGTAGTTGTGTTGAACTTCATTTGTGATGTCTTGTTCTATATGGTGTTAGGATATTAGTTGTTATTATGTGATGTTCGTGTTTGTGTTGTCTGTGTTGGTGACGGCCAGTCTGGGTAGATTAACCATGAGCTTCTATAGGCCGCCACCTCTTTGCATGTTGCCCTTTTTGTCTTGTTAACCGCGGTCATTATAAGCCTAACGAAGCCCTTAGTTGACCCGATGCACGTCGGTTGACTCTCTTGCATACATGTGTTATATTTAGATTATGAGTGTGTGATATCTTAATTCGTGGGCTTTCATTGCATATCTTGGCGTTGTTTTGACTGGCACGTGGTGATTCTGTTTCAATCCACGTTGATCGCCAGGTGCCTCACATGGGATGTAGAGTGTTTCAGTGAGTGTGAGTGATACCGTGGCACGTGGGAGCATGCTATCTTGAACCTTGTTGAGGAATGGAAATATTTGAATTTTCGGTGGAGCATGCATGTGACCGAGTTGTGGGTAACTAAGAGAGGATATTTTAATTGTTCATTTGATTTTGTACAGGTTGCATAACCCTCGTATCCCTTATTGAGTCGTTGTGTTGGTTTTATTATTTTTCGTTTCGTTCGTTACTAGGGACTAGCAACGCTCAAGTTGGGGGATGTGATAGGCGCGCAATATTCCGTATATAAGTGCCTAAGTAGGGGGAGTTAGCGTGTTAGACGTGCGGTTTAATGATCATTTTTCTGTATAATGCGTGCACGGTAGTGTGTTTGGTGTTTGCATGAATTTACCAGGTAGAAAGGGGATTTTGGCGCGCCTGTTGCATGGCTTGAAGTGGAGCTGGGCGTGGGAGTCGAGGTTCGAGGCTGGGATGCGGAAAGAGGAAGGCTTAAGGAGTCGGTATCGATACCCCCGTGAGCCGTATCGATACCAATTGGTTTCAAAGTGCACAAATCGTTCCAAAAGGTTTAGTATCGATACCCCTAAAGTAGGTATCGATACCTACGGCTTACGCGGAAGAAGGGAAGATAAGGGATAGGTATCGATACCCCTCTCAGAGGTATCGATACCGAGAGCTTACAGCGCGAAACATGAAACTACGTCGTTTTGTTGGTCGTAGAACGAATTCTTTAACGATTTTATTCGGTTTTCTTTAGGATTAGGGCTCTGATATAAATACCTAAGTTAAAACCCATTCTAGGGTTCCACAATTTTTACATAGACTTTTGTGTCGCAAGTTTTCGGCTCCAAATCTGAAGTTCTTTGTTCGTTGCTTCGCATTCAAGTTTAATTTCCAGATTTCTAGTGCCTTGTTACTTTGCGGGTTATTAATTAAATTCGAGTTTCTATCTTTGCAACTATGGTACTGTTTTCTATTGTTTCTCGTATTTTAATTCCAAGCATGTCTAGATCTAAGATTATTTTGATTTCTGCAATTGATTTCAATATGTGTGAGTAGTCGTACTGAGTGCAGCCGCGGGACAAGGTGTCCCGTGGCTAGGCTAATTTGCGTTCCACCTCGGTGCCGAATCATTCACATTAATGCGCAGTTTTTCAATACGAAATCTCTTCTAACAAACAAACCCGGGCATTGCCAATTCCAAATGCGCACAGTGGTTGGTGACAAGTGGTGCGCATTTGTTGGGAATTCTTTTCATATTGTTAAACCTATTAATTAAATTATTGTGGCCCGAGTGAATGTGGATTAGGCTAGTTGCGGACACTGTAGTGCCCACGGCTGTGCTCTTCTGTTTTAATTAAGAGTCCAACAATTTAATCAGTTTAATTTAGTTAAATTAAATCAGTCATCTGAACAAGGGGTGGCTACCTGAGAGCCATTTGCAAACATAGAATCTAGCATTGTTTGGGTCAACACCGTAGACCGTCTCTGTGGTTCGATTCCGGTACTTCCAGATTTATTGTGCTACACCGGTCGATAGTCCTACGCTTGGGACGAAATTCTAAGTTAATTTTTAATCACTCGAACGGTCAAGCACCCTGTGTATGTGCGAGAAGTCATAGATTTAGAGAATTCTCATAAGCAAAGTTTTACGTCTCCTAAATGTACCCTAGTGTTTCGATAAATCGATGCACATGTTCTTGTGCAATTCCCTCTTTTCCATAAAACTTGATGAATTTTGACGGGGTGTACCCCTCGGGATACGCGATGGAAAGTCTCGCAGTAGGGTGAGGGGTTGAATTTTTGGGGTTCGCAGAGTAGGAAGACTTGCCGTTGTCTTTTCTTGTTAAAACAAAGCTTACACGTCTGCCAAGGTGACAAATGGCTGATTTCGCATAGGAATTGGGTTGACCTCCCTAGGGCCACCTTGGGCCGCTAGTGTTCCTGGAGCTTGGACTTGAACAGGTGCAGTTGGGGGAACTGGCCCTCCAAGTGCGAGGCCTGCTGCTGCGTTAATTGTAGGTGGTCTTGACAAGTTTCCCCCACAGCATTTAACGGAGGCACTGGAGGAACCACTTGAGCCCTTGTCTATGAAGAAGCTACTACCTCTGTGAGTTGAGCTATAACAGCGAGGAGCTGGACCTATCCTTGTTGCATTATTTGTTATCCTTCACAGAAGGCCTGAAGGGCCTCTGTTTTAGCATTCACAATTAGGTTAGGGTCCACCTTGTGTACTTCATTGAGCAGAGGTGGGTTGTTTTCCGTTGCTTGTCGTCTTAGTGTTTGTAAAGTACTTAACACTTTTCTAGTTGCATTACTTGGTCCTACCATTCGTCTCGTAACAACCATCAGCTATGATTGCCTCCCCAGCAGAGTCACCTTATGCAAGATAGATTCTTAGTTAGTCAATGATTAACAAGGAGAGGCAAACAATAGTCAACAATTGATCAAGAATAGAAAGATATGTAGAGGGGTGAAAGAGAAGGCAACGATATTCAGTCCACTACCAATTGAGAATCCCTATGCGCGAGCTCTAGGAGAAATAGGTTCATGAACACTCACAAGAACAATGTTCTTTATTCTAGCACTCATAACCACTTCCTCTCTCTAGAATTCCCACACCTTGGAATGAATCAATCTCTTGAAATCTGTGAAGGAATGCCTCATATTTAAAGGGATCTGAGGCCAATCATTTAGCAGTAGACATTCCCCTTATAATATGAGGACACGTGCCCTCTCCATATACTAAGAACACGTGGGTGATGCCACCGGTCGCGAGGGTAACCCTCGCGACATGGTTAGTGCACGTCATTCCATTGCGGCGATCCCTTTTCCTTTTAAGTCACCAACCCGGCCACTAATATCTCCCATATTCCGGTTATATATTTTAGGCAAGGTTGCGACCCTTAAGGCCGCACCAATTCCTTAGTCATTTTTCAAAGGACCCCTCTGACATTGCCTTATGGTCAGAGTAGGTTCGAGCTTGAGTTCGATAGCCGTAGTTTCCTATCTCATCAATTCGCTAGTGTTAAGGGTCGCGATAGGTGAATTCCTCATAATATGGGGGCCTTTAGATAAGGGTACCGTATATTTGGGTTTACGTATCTTAGTCTTACTCTCCCGCGAGGGATGTCCCTTTGCGGTGTTGATTCATTCGGCACATCGATTTTGTTCTTAATCCGACCTTGTCCATTGTAAACTATTTTCCCATGTGGCAGGCCTGGATTGGCCAGTCAACGCTTGACTTTAGTCAAATTAGCTCACGCGCTGGCCTCTCCTACAAAATATGTGGGGGATTGTTGTAAATTTATTTTATTAAAGTATTTCAAAACACTTTTATTTGGGTTCTGAACTTTATACATCATTCGGGCTTATTATATTAATGGGCCTTTGTTATTAGTGAAGCCCATAAAAATTACTCTTGTGAAGACTCCCTAGCCATCAGAATCCAGCTGGCCCTTCTTACCATTACAGATTTTACCGTTTGAATTGCCCGTTAATTGCCAGATTTCAACAGCTAGCCTTGGACTTGGTCAACACTTATTCTCTCTGCATATATGGTTATATCTTCCACCTCCATATAACGATAGTTTAGTTTTTCCAACTCAAGCATTCCCATCTTCCTTCTACTACAAAACAGGTTACTTCAAAGGAAAAATCGGTTATTCCTTCTTTTGAGTGGTTTTGCTCAAGAGGAACAAGGGGTTGTTAAAATCCTCTTCCCACTTGTGCGAGTTCGGAGGAGAAGGCTGTAGTTGAATCTTGGGTGGTTGCGTGCAGTGAAGTTCTACGCACCGAGTTGTCGGCTCCGAGGGAGTACGAATCAACTTTTAAGGACAATGCCATTAGCGTGCCTCTATAGTTTGGCGAGATTATTCTTTGCTTTAATTTTTTTTTGCTAGAAATTGTAGATTATCCTATTAATTATCCAACACTCATCATGTTATCAAAATAACCCATGTCCTATCACCTAGATATCGAAGTCAAACCTCTCTATATTCCTCCCATTCAGAGAGAAACGGTTAATCCCAAAATTATTCCGAAAAGTAAGTTTTAGTATAAAAAAAAGAGTGGACAGTATTTTTAGAGGAAATGTTGACATCATCATCGATCTTTTGAAGGTAATATAATGTGAATGATCCCCAGGCGAGTGAGGTTTATTTTCTAATGATGAGCCATTTTGGAGAAAACTTCAACGTACCTTTAAACTTTGACCTCAATGTCTAATAGACACCCAAACTTCCATAAACATCAAATTACACCTAAACTAATTTTTCATTTTTCAATTACACCCCTGCTGTCTAAATTTTCTCTCCTTATAATAGGAAAACAATTGTTATGTCAAAAATTCAGATATCTTTTAACTATAGACATGTAAGGTATTGTCGTCCATTAATATTCCCGTTGAAATGAAAACAGTTTTTTCACTATCTGGATATTCAAATTTCTTCTTGTACTTGGACGAAATACTTTGGGCAATTATATACCTTTTGAAGTTCTTGGGCCAATGCAACAATTTGCACAGGTTAAATTCAATGAATAAAATGATAAATATTAGTCACTATTACTTAGAAAGTTCTAAAATAATAGACATTTTAGAAAATTGGGTGGACTCAAGTGACCGCACTTGAATCTTATTCACTCGCGCGGCCCTTGAGAACAATCCATTGTCATATCTCATATTCAAGGTGTTAGAAATTGAAGAACCTAACAAATCATGAACAAAGCCAGTGAATCAAGAGAGGAGCCTAACTAGTATACCTCAAACTAAGTTGGCACAGATAGCTAAATCTAGTTTTAAGTCTTCAATATAATCCCAAATTAATTCCACATTACATAATAGCCCATGGAATGCGCAAATATCCAATGTCCTAATTCCAGATAATATATAAGGTTTTGCACCTTTCATAGCTATCAAAAAAGGAATACTAACTATATCAAAAAAGATTATTAACTACAAATTGAACGAACCAAATAAATCGGAAATAGAGCTAAATGTCAACATAAATCCTTTATTTATGGAAACCAACACAATTTTAAGCACGGGGTTAGGCATTTAGTCTCGCAGGTTATTAAATTGACAAATTTATATGTCAAAATATCAAAATTAAACATCCTCACTGTGTATAATTTTTTGTCACTATATATATAATTAAATAATTATTGGGGTTTCCTTGTTGGTTCACAAAAGTTGGCGATGTGCCTTCACCTCCGCTTGCCTTTCCTTCTTACCTTGGTTGCCCCTCATGCTGTCATAAATAGTTATGGAGTGAGTCAAACCCATGTAATTACAATGCTTAAACAAAATTAATTTTTACTACTAACTCATTTAAAATAGAATAATAATCATGTAACAGTTCTTAGATGGAAATTAGTCTATTTAAGAAAAAGCTTGGTGAAAATCATTACTCCCTTCTTCTCAAAATTTTTGTTTGGTCGGCAAAACGAGAACTTAAAAATAGTACAAAATTTTCAAAAAAAAAATCAATATTTTTTGAACAATTTACTTAGATATCAACGACTACTTGTAATTTATGAAAAAAGTTTGAATATATATATACTAACCTGATCAAAAAAGATTGGTTCAACATCAAAGGCATTGTGAGCTTCTGGGATGGAGCCATAAACCATCGTTGAAGACCCACCCAGATATTTGGAAAAGCCATGGTTGCCCTCTATTTCGGGGAGAAAATCGAACAAGTCATCGGGAATTACAGAATCTGCTCCAAACGTAGGATTACCAAAGTACAACATTGTAGCTTGTGAATGCTGATTAGTTGTCTTTCCCAACAATGAACCTATGTTTTGATCCCCGGTACCATTTGATGTAGCATTTTGCAGGTAAACACCATTGTATGTAGCATTAAGGTTAATTCCACTGGTTTCGATTTGTTCCACATTGCTTTGGATTGAAGAATTTTGTGTGAGAACGTTACCTCCAACACAATTCGGTACCATGTGATCAGCCTGAGACTGGATCAATTGAACTGAGTACTCTCCTTCTCCATTGCCCATGAAACTGTTACCAAGTGTTGAGTACATTCCGGGACTTGTTTGGTGCCCCCAACTTTCTTCTGGGTGGGACGTCTGGGGGTAGCTAGATGAATTTTTTTGTAGGCGAGGCATCGATCCAAATTTTCGGGAACCAAATTTGTGTGGGGAACCATTAGTTTGAGCATTCGAAGAATTTGATTTGCGCATTTCTTGGGTACGCCAATTATCATTTCGACATTTCTGATGAGTGAAAGTAAAGAACATCGCAGAAAAAGTCACGAAATCAGGTTAGAGAATTAATATGGTAAAGCTCTATAAATCTTTCTTCCTTCCCTTGAGAATGCTAAATTTAGAGTATGGAAAATTAATCGCCGTTGAGTGGGAAAAGATGACCATGGTATCAATTTTGTTTACTCGGATATACATGATCACATTAGTGCAGTTGGTGAATTTTAACATGACATGCCTCATTTTAAATTATAATAAACTATATTAGAGGCAACAAAAGTTTATTACTCCCTCCGTCCCATTTTAAATGTCCATCTTTCTATTTTGGGATGTCCCAAAATAAATGTCCACTTTCTATAAATATCCATCAAAACATACCAAACTTTTAATTTTACCCCTACAAAGTACTCTTTCATTCCTACCTGATTTGACAGTTTTTGATATTCATATCATTCATAAATTGACAATATCTTTCAACATATAATATTTTTCATAATTCTAAAAACTTTGTATAATAGAATTAATTGAAATCTATAAAAAAAGATCCATATTACATATTTTTTGAGATCCATAATGAAAGATATCGACAATTTATATACATATAATTGACTTCACAGTTTTGGGGTTACTTTTGGAAATTTAAAGCACAAATTTTAACTTTTTAGAAAGCTCGATTTCCCGTAGAGGATATTTAAATTGGGACGGAGGAAGTAATTACACATATATACCGTGTATAACAATCGTAATAGCATTTTCAACCCCATTCTTTGTTTTGAATAATCACAATACTATTATGTGTTTAAAAATTAAGTTTAAAATAGTACACTTGTTAGGTTAATTACCGATTTCTGGATACCGACAAACTATTGGAGTTTGCATTTATTTTTTTCCCATTCCTCGAGTACTTTAATTTGGTGCGAAAAAAATCGAAAAACGATAAACGGAACCACTTAATTTTGTAATTTGAAATTTTCATGATTTTAGCAACTCAACTCATTTGCTAAAATTTGCTAAAATCATGGTTGATTTTAGCAAATGAGTTGCTAAAATCTTTTGCAAAACTAAGCTACATGTCAATACTAAGCTAAAATTTTCATGATTTTAGCAACTCAACTCATTTACCTCAAAGTTATAAATATTAAAATGTAATGAATATTATATCAGTAATTAAAAAAATACAACAAAATCTAATAGAACACGCCATGGTGTCTCCTTCGTAATTACATATTTTTTCCAAATTAATTAAATTATATGAAATTCTTTATTTCATTCAAAGTTAAATCTCAATATTGCACTTCAAGGAATCAAATATAACAACTAAATTAACTTGTCCCACAGACAAACTTTTTGTTGCGTAATTAATTATGGACTTTTTTTTTTTTGTGTGGAGTATCATGATTTGAAAACAAAATCAAACTTCTTTTGACTTTTAAAACTAACTTTTAGTATGTTCATATTTTAAAAAAATTCTATTGGTAGTCATTTTTCAAAGAACAAAACGAGATGCAAAATGCCACATGACATTTTAAAATTTTTACTAAAAATTCAGAAAAAATATTATATGCATTCTAACTAGTTGTTCTATATACATATATGCTACATCCAAATATTTCAAATTCAATATATGTGCACAATGTGTTATTTTATGTAGATCCGTGAAAGTTATTTTGCGGTCAATATTGTTTACTTAAGACCTAATTCTTGCATCAAAAATGTTAGCAACACAATAACTACAACTAGATGTTTGTAATCACCTCAAAAACAACAATAGAACAAAATCATTATTTCGTTGTCAGTAAGGTGAAATAATATTAATTTAGGGATAATGAGAGCCATTTTTTGTCTTTAATTATGTAATTAATGAAGCAACAAACCTGAAGATGACTAGCGACTTGCATTCGCGTGAGACCAGGAACATTCATTAACTCGAGTATCTCCTTCGGGTAGCATCCTAGTTCAAAACAAATACCAATCATTAAGAAGAATCGGCGACAAAAAAAAAAAAAATGTATTTCAAAAAATCCATTGAACAAAAATGTACTTACTTCCTTCGCCAAGATAATCCACAGCATCCATAAATTTTCTGTGGAGCTCGTCTGTCCATTCTGTACAAAACCTCTTAGCCGATTTTCTGTTCTCTTTATCCGATTCGCCTGCTTCATCATCCACCATCGCTCCTATTCCAAGATGTTGAGCCTTTTTCTTGCCCTTCTTGGAATTCATGGCGCTATTGTTCCTTCCTTCACGGTTGTTTTCTTCAGGATTGGAAATTCTAATTCCATTTTGGTTTGTCGTCTCGAGGCGATGAAGATTTTCATTATTTCCAAACATTTTGGCCTTGTATAATCTTTCTTTAATGACATGTTGCCAAAGGTTTTTTAGAACAATTGAACCAGTAGGCTTTTCAAGCAAGAAACAAGCGCCATTTTCTAGGGCCAACTTTGCCAACATAGCGTCTTCGTTTGCCGACGTAACTTTAATTTGAAGCACAACGCGACAAAAAAACAAATCTATTATGTATGTTCGAAGAATTAAATACCGAAAAAGAAAACAGAATTAACCGTATATACGTTTATAATGAAAATAAAAATAAAAACTGAAAACAACGGTATTTAACTTCCGAAAAATTTAAGAAACAAATAAATGAGCTAAAAAGGAAATAATAAGTGAACAACTCAATCTATAAAATACTCACAAACTGTTGGCAAATCTCTATTAAGAGACTCTTTCAGAAGCAAGAATGAATTGATGTCAGGTAAATGGATATTTGCGAGCACGAGGTCAAAATGATGGTTTCTGTCTAACACCAACGAAAGAGCAGTCGAGCCCGATTGAACTGCTGTAACTGAAAGATAAATCCAACGTAGAAAGATGAAGATCATATGTTCGTCGATTTCTATTGAGAGAGATACATATAAAAAGATCGAATCGATATATTGGTCAGATAAGTGGAAAACACTTCAATTTCCTTGTAAAACATACCTACCGACAAAACAAATTTAGGATGATATCACAAAAAAACTAGGTTAGATCTGTTTGTTTAAAAGTCAACTCAATTAAGATGAAGACGATAACCATTTATCCATATATGTTCACACAAGAAAGGAACAAGATAGGAACAAAATCTAGGGTTTTGTTTTTTTCTTCGTTGACAGTTGATTTGGGTGGAAAAGTCAATTTTATTGTTGTCTTAAGACGAAAATCACTTGTTGCATGCAAGATCTAAGGCTTGATATGACCTAGATTGGCCATATCTTATGAGATAACCATAAATCAGCGTAGAAATGGAATTTTTCAAGAGAGTTTTAGATAAGAAAAATCCATTAATTGATTGCTCTATGGGGAAAAAATTCTAAAGACTCGTACAGTGTGAGAAAAACAACATATTTTAGTATCATCTTATCTTGCAAAAAAAAAAATTAATAAATAAAATTGGCAATGATGTTTGAGAAAGACTGCATAGACTACTCAATTGAATTAAAAAATCTCAGTACGTAAAATTTGCAAACAGATAAATTTCAAAGTCACACTCAACACGATCAAATCTAAGGGAAGGAATTCAAGAGAGAGAGAGAGAGAGAAAGAGAGAGGTTGTTGCATGGCTATTTCAATTCAGTTTTCATCTTACCTTTGTATGAGTAAAATTCAAGCATTCTAGCCATAGAAACAAGGGAATCCTTTTCATGGTCAACCAACAACACATGAATACCATGTGTGAAGCTGTGGCTAGAGCCCACTATACCCCTTGGATCCCCCATGGTCCAAGAACTAGGACCACCACTTCCTTGTTCCCACATGAGATATATAGCCACAGAAGGGAGTTACACAATGCAGGGGAAAGAACAACAAAGGTTTCAATTTTGTTAGTGATGTATGTATAGATGTGTGTGTGGGTGGAGAGAGAGAGAGAGAGAGAGAGAGGGAGAGAGAGAGAGAAGGGGAGAGCACGAATTGTTGTAGAATGTGGCTGTATAGCTGCATATCTGAAAAGATATATAGGACTCAAAAAAGGAGCAACCAAAAATAAATATATAGTTCGTTTCAAACTGTTATACTGATATCCACTTTCATAAATGAATGTCGCACTACAAAGTTGTGCAAAAAGTTCTCAGTATTTTCTATCTCAATTAAGCATTTTTCGATTGTGTATGCATATTTTCCGCGGCATGAGCAAGTGTCAAACGTAGCATGAAATGACCTTACGTACGGTCCTTACCATATACTTCCTCCGTTCTTTTTTAGTGTTGACATTTCTATTTTTGGTTGTCCCATAAAAAGTGTGTGTTTTGAAAAGTTAATGGGTAAAAGCATGTATAATGATCATTTTACCCTTTTGAAAAGTTAGTTGGTAAAGAGTTAATGAGTAAAAGTGGAAGATAATTTTCAAAAGTGGAGGTAAAAGTTGTTGTGAAAAGTATAATGATTATGTTTTTTTAATAAGTTGGATTTACGAAACAGCACACTTAAAAATGTACAAAGGGAGTATTGGTGAAGTCATTTGCTTTTCTTCTTATGCTACTTTTGAACCAAAACTTTTCTCAAGTAACGCAAATGCCTTTAATGTTGTGTGGCATTTCGTCCCTAAATACCCGTCATCTGAGACCTGTTTGTGGTTGACATTGTTGTTGAGTCACAACCACTCTTATGGTCAAACTAATGAGAACTGGACCCCACTTTTTTGACCAGAGAATGTCTTATGATGTCAAACACATGAATGTGACAAAGTAATATGGACACCTTACATCAGACATGTTTTCTTTTTAGGATAATACTCCATTGGACTGTCTTGTCATCCATTGTTTCCTAGGTTGGAAAGAATTATCAGACCTTGTTTCGGTAATCACAACTTAATTCTTAAAGGGTACCCTAATTTTGGGACAACTCCACTTGAGAAAATATTTATAAGGAGTACAATAACGAAGCACGACGAATTTCCATCAAGGAGATTGGAATACTTATGATGCGGACCGAAATTCATAGCCAAATATGTTGGTTCCAAACTGAATTAATAACGATATTTCTGTCCTTTACATTAATTGTCCTTGATTTTCTCTCTTTACGAAAGGTAATGGCTGACTTTCTTTAGCAAATTAACTGTGACATGTCTTTGTTACCGTTTACACCTAAATAGGCAAGTAATTATTTCAGATGTACCCAAACAAAAGGCAAGTCACGCAATATTGTTAGAGTCTTGACTACGTAATTACTAAGAGATTAGCACAAGACACACCCAATTGATATCATTAACTTGTGTCTTATTAGATTTTGCGTTTTTATTTTATGATTCATTTCCTGGTACAGAAAATTATTTTTGTATATCAAAAAATGAATTTGAATAACGGAAGACAAAATTGTATTTTTCTTTTAGTATATATGTTTTTTTTTTTTTTTTTTCCCAATCTTCATACAAGGTCCAATTGATCTATTAGTCCGGAACCATACCATTGTCTATTACCTGGAATCTTAATTAAAACTAGGACAAAGCCCCGAAACATAAATAAACTAGATCCTTTAATTTATCATCGTAATCGATCCTTGGATTGAATAGTAAATTCCTTTTTGCAGTTATAAAAAAAAAAAAAAAAAACATAAATCAACGATAGCGTGTAATTTTCAGCAGTGGACTTATTATTTTATGATATGTTCATACTCGAACTAAATATATAGGATTAAGATTTTCGTAGACCGCCCACTGCTTTCTTTCACTTATCTAATGTTTCTCATAACATTTTTCTCTATATGTTGTAGAGAAAAGTAATGTTGTTTCTCTAATTGTGGATTGCTAGAGTTTTTTTTTTATGTGAATACACACTTTTGAGACTTTTTGAGTAAAAGTAAAAAAATTGGAAAAATCAATAAAACGGATAAGAGGAACGGGGACTAAAACTGGTTCAGAAATGCACCTTTTTTGTTCACTTAATTGACCAATGTTCTTGTGTAAATGTATCCTTTTGCATTTATTTTCTTTGACCAAAGAGAAAGGTTCGGCGTATGTTTTTTTCCTTGTTTTCAAATGCCTTCAAACATAGGAAGACCTAAACTAGATGGACTTGCAGTGACGAAAATGGTATCGTATTTGCTATTCCCTAAAAATTTCTAAGAGGGTTGAGCTTGCTTTCATAAATGAAGAAATTTGAACATGCTGATTCGTCGGTCACACCCAATTTACTCCTAGAATAATAGTAGCACATATAATAAATATTGTTCCCTTTTAATCTTTTTATAGAGGAGACTCATCATGTCTAAATATGACCATTTTCTCACTCCTATTGATGGTTAGAAGATGTATTCAACCAAACAAAGAAAACACAATAAATATAGTAGTTGAAATAACTTCTTTTTAATTTGTTTACACATTATATGTAATATCTTAGAGAAATAATTTGTTTATATGTATGAATGATGTTTTTTTTTTTTTTGATAACCGAATGTCCGGGTCAACTTGCGCGCACCTTGAATAATTTCGGGGCCCTGGAGGTAATGACTGGGCATAAACCCCAGTGGCCCCAAGAGTTTGCTGGCAAGGGGAATCGAACCTGAGACCTTAGATGGAAGCGAATCCCTAAGTTCCAAAGTAAGACCACTTTGTTAACCCCAAAGGGTTTATGAATGACTTGGTTTTTCAACAACGCTTTAAATTGGTCTGGATTCCAATTTTTATTTTTATTTTTTATCGGCAAAAGGAATTTCGATACATGAACTTCGATAGGTGTATATCGAGAGAGGGAGTGGGGGCATCCAACCAAATTTTGAATGATAGAAGAGAAAAAGAAATACAAATGTACAAAAAAAAAAAAAAAAGTAAAACCACCTACATTGTAGATCTTGTTTTTACGTTGATCAGATATTGGCATGAGTGTTGGCAAAATTACATTTGTCTATAAAAGGATGCTACATGAGTTCTTTTGACCTTCCATTCTATTCGTTCACTTCACATTGCTACCAGGGATAGAGCTGAGGGTGTCAATAAGGACGGTCGCCCCTGCAAGGAAAAAAAAAAAAAAAAACCTCTAGTGTTAGATATTGGGAAAAAAAAATTCAAAATTTTTTCTATGAATTATATAGGCTCGACCCTGAGTAGTGAAATTTCTAGCGCCGTCACTAATTGCTGCAAATGCTCGATCAAATTGGTAGTTTTAAAAGGATAATCCAAATATCGTCAACAATAAGGTCTTGAGTGAAGGCAATGTGGGCACCTCATCGCTTTCAATTGGTGAGGCCTGGTGTTTTTCAGGAGAGTAGGGGGATTGTTATCTTCTCAAGATCAATTTGATAAAGTTTTTTAAGCAAGTGTATCTCGAATAGATTAGGGCTTTTGTAGCAATATCATCTCGATTTGGAAGAGATGAGTGAGTGAGAGAGAGAGAGAGAGAGAGAGAGAGAGAGAGAGAGAGAGAGAGAGAGAGAGAGAGAGAGAGAGAGAGAGACTCAGAACCCTAGATGTTCCAAATATCGTTAACAATAAGGTCTTGGGTGAAGGCAACCTAGGCACCTCATCGCTTTCAGTTGGTGAGTCCTGGTGTTTTTCAGGAGAGTAGGGGGATTGTTATCTTCTCAAGATCAATTTGATAAAGTTTTTGTGAAGCAAGTGCATCTCGAATAGATTGGGGCTTTTGTAGCAATATCATCTCGATTTGGAAGAGATGTGTGTGAGAGAGAGAGAGAGAGAGAGAGAGCCTCAGAACCCTAGATCTTCAACAATCTTCGCTGATAATCTACCACATCGTCTAAGAAAGATTTGGGTGTATGACCTCTTTTCCGGGTTTGGCAAGATCAACAATGTGTTTATTCCCAACAAAAGACAAAATTACAGGTCAAACCATTGGATTTGTAAGATTCAATAGTTTTGTAGAGGCATCTAAAGCGATAGCTAATACCAACAACAAATGGTACTAGGATCACAGATTAGCAGTCAAGTTTGCAAGATTCTTGAGGAAGGAAGATATTCAGATCAAGAATTATCGGGCATTAGAGGAAATATACAGAGCAATTGGTTCGGTAATCAATTCAATTTACTTCAACCTAGAGTCCAAATACCTAAAGCATATCCTAGAGGAGATCCAGATAGAGCTTAGAATCAAAAAGCGCATGCAAAAGATTTTGCGTTTTTAGATCCTGAAATCTATGGAGCCCAGTTGTTGCAGAAATAGAAAGCGGGGAAGGAGGATTGGAGAAAGAAAGGCATTGCTCAGACAAGTAACCAAGGTGACGAACGTAATCTAGTAAAACGAAAGGGCCAAAAATCCAATCGGATTGAAGTTCATACCTCAGGTAATGGCTGGTTGGTTAGAAGCGCCATTGGTAAAATGAGAAGCTTGATTTCAGCAGGTAGCTTATCAATTTTATTCAGAAAGGAAAATATCATGAATGTCCAAATAAAACCAAATTGGAGGGAGGTTTCTGATATTAACATTTCGGAGAAGAGGGCATAAAAGGAAAATGGCTTGATTACTAGTTTGAAGAGCTGAAGCCGTGGAAGGATGTAGCAACAAAAATTGAAAGACTTGCTTGGCTGTCATGTTTTGGCATGCCTCTCAGTGCTTGGAATGTTCCCATATTCAATCAAATAGGCAGCAATTGGGGACATTTTATTCAAGTGGATTTTAAGACTTCAAAAGAAATGTCATGTGAGGAAGGAAGAATCTTGATAGCCACAGAGGAAAGTAACAGAATCGAGGGGATTATTCAGGTAGAAATCAATGGTAAATTGTATGAGATTAAGAGTGGAAAAACAAGAATCCTTCAAAACTGCGAAACCAAATCAAAATTTTTCTATCTCTGAAGAAAAAGATGAGGCGGACAATGCCAATGATGAGGTGGCAGACAACAGGGCAGAGGACCAATCAAAAGGTATCAAAAAAGCCAGATGTGTATCTGAGGACAATTTAAAGATAATAAATGACGATGCAATATCTCAGCATGCGGAGGTTGGTATTAATGATGAAGTTCAAAGGACACTTAAAAACTCAGACAAGGAAGGGCCAAATGACCAGATTTTTAATCCCCCAACACATAAAGACCCCTTGGCTCTAGAATAGGATGAATCAATTCACGAGGGAGATTTAAATGCTTCACACAGATTGGCCTACTTTGTAGAAGACTCTGAGGGTCCAATTATGGTAGTATGCTAATATCTCACATCCCAAGAAAGGTAACCATTACAAGGAAGGTAAGCAGATCAATAATGACAAAGACTTTGGTAGATTTTGTGTGAATGGACCAATAGTATTAGACTCTAACAATAGCTTATGGGATTCTTAACTGCCAAGTCTCAACTTACAACTGGAACTAAATCCAAAGGAAGCTAGGAAAGCTCTTAGAAAAAAGTTACTCCCTCCGTCCCTTTTTAAGTGATCCATATGGGAATACATGCAATTTCAAACCCTTAAAAAACATATTTCTCTATAAATCTTTTTAATTTGTTTTATACCAAATTAAAGTGCTCATTGAGTACTTTAATTTGGTGAAAAAAAAATTAAAAACGATATGTGAAAGTACATTTTTAAATGTCCGCAAAAATACACGTTTCCCAAGTGGATCACTTAAAAAGGGGCAGAGGGAGTACGTGAAAGTTGCATGAGCCATGAAACCAGTGAGTTTGTTGAAAACACAATTAATTATGTCATGCAATGACAGGAAGACAACCAGGTGATCAATGAATTAAAAGCCACTGCTGTACCAGACAACATACTGAGGATTGATTTCAACAACAATATTTATTAGTTATGGAGAAGGCAATAGAATTGAAGAACAACAACAGATTTGCTCCACTTCTCCGGAGCACTCGAAATCTCTAATTTTCAAGATATCTCAGGTATTCTAAGATATTTCATAGTCTAATCTCTATTAACTATGAAAATAATCACTTGGAATATTAGGGGGTTTGGAAGTACTGTTAAAAAGAGATTTCTGTCAATGCTAATAAAAGAAAGGAGCCTTGGTATCTTTTTGGTTCAAGAAACTAAGCTAGAAAGTGTGGAGGTGTTAGATATTAAAAAACTATGGGGCAATGCAAATGTGGATTTTGTTGTATCTGGGGTTGTAGGTAGATAGGGGGTTTGTTGATCATGTGGAATATAGACATTTTCATGGCAAGGTGTAGACACTCTAAGTTGGCTTGGTAGATCTTTTGAAGTACTACAAGCGGGCTCCCGATGATGAAAGCAATACTCGAAAGCTTTGGATGAACTCACATCGACTTTAGAACCTTTGGAAGGATTTAGCAACTTAAACCATTGTGGACACCCCTCTGAGGTACTATTGATTCGGAGTCGCCACCCGGATTTTAGCGGATTGTCCCCGAGGAACCGAACTCGACTGACTCGCGCCTCATCTTTTGGATAAGGTTTGGATATTGGTCTGTCATCACCGTACTATCTTAGATTTGGGAGCTCTGTTACGAGAGGGGAAGGGTTTTACGGCACCCCCCTTGCCCGGTTCAAAGACCGGTCTCTACTAGATTTTTGTGGGATCATGAGAAATGTATGCAACTCAACTTTGAACAAGTAATAGGGAATGGGAGTCAAATATCAATGAAAGCACGACAATAGACTACGGTGTATGCATGTGCATTATGAACTACATGAGTGATGATGATAATGCAAATACGAACTAATAAAGGCATGAAACAGCAAACAACAATGTTATCACATGATTAACAGTGGCAAAATAACCAGAAATGATGCTATCAACAATCTCAAGGAAAAAACCACTCCGATCCTCTAACAGGGGTTTGAGCGCTCAAAAAGCGATTGAGCGCTTAAAGCCTCTATCACTCAGACATGCTTCTGATGATCCTGTTTTGATGAAAACATGTTTGGTACACTGGGAACTGCTTGAAAACAATGTTTTGATGCCTTAACAGGATGAGATGATCATGCTAACATGGTTTCAAAGCTTTTTGATATACCAAGCAAGACAATAAAAGCAGAATAGGTGTAGAACAGAAGATGAAAGACTTCCAGAATACTCAAAACACAATGTGGGAGTTTAGATGACCAAAACATTTGATTTTTCAGAGAGACAGTTTGAGTGCTTGGAGGGTGTTTGAGCGCTCCAATCATCTGCAATGTTTGAGCATTCTGGTGTCTTACTGCCTTCACTTGGATCATCAAGAGCCTTGAAACAATATGTATTGTTACAACGGATGCTGAAATCCCAGAAACTTCAATAATAAACTTGTATGAATGAATAACACATCATAAAGCATGCATAAATGTGATTTGAATGAGAGAGGAGGAGAGGATCAGACTAGTATTGCTTCCACCACAACACACACAGATGGCAATAAACTTATAACAAAATTTACAGCAGTATAATTACAGGAACAAAGATGAGGCGGAACGGAGTTTGAGCACGCAAGGTGTCATGGTTTGAGCGTTCAAACCCCATTCAAGGATTATGAGTTCTTAGTAGTTTCTGACCAATCTTTGATGTTCTTATGAGCTTCAAACTTTCTGATCACTGTTAAATGAGAGAGAAATCCCTATTTGTTTCATGTAATGAGATTGTTCTTTGTTTGATGTTAATGAATCATCATTTCCATGGCTTTTTTGGATCATTGATCAATGATCAGAGGTAGTATAAGTAGTTTGAGAATCGGTGAACCCATGAAAGCCATTGAGATGATGATACCAACATAAGAATGATAAAAAAATACAAGGTAAACACAATTTTCATGGCTTTTGAACACATTAATCAATGATCAAAGGGATTCAAACTGATTCAAAACCAAGTGAGCCAAACAAAAGCCATGAAAATATGACATATACATTAAGTAAGATCAGAAAACACAAGAACATGAGAGAAGTCAAAACAGTTTGAGCGCTCATAGTATGGTCATTGAGCGCTCAAACCATTTTGAGCCAAGATTTTAAAGATTGTTTTCTTCTGAATATTTTAGAACCTTGTGAGCTCATAGAAGGTATGGAGGACCTTCATCAACCCACTGGTCTCCCTCAGGATGCCCAACCCGTATCTTTTTTCAAGGTTTTCCTACCTTTTCATTATGATCAAGGCTTGAACTTGTTGGTTTGATGAAAGGGTGGACAAAGGCTTGGACTTTAGGTACAATACAGGTCGTTTTGGACAGAGAATGGACAATGTAGGTTTGATTGAGTGATGTTTGAGTGGAGGGTAGTGTATTTTAGTGTGAAAGGATGATGATCAAGTGGGGTTTGTTGGTGTAGGGTGATTGAGCTTCAATTGATGGACGAAAATGGTGTAAAAAAACTAGAAATGAATTTATAGAGAGAGTGTGTGGATGATTGATTAGAGTTTAACTTCTTTAATAGAGGTGAAGGGGTGGTATATATAGAAGAAAATGTGAGGGAAAGTAGATTCTGAATTAGAAATAGGGTTTAGGCTAAATAGGGGTTGATTTAGGGGGGAGTATACGTTTCTACGCAACATTACGACGGCTAATAAGTCCCCCATGCAGGAGAATATCATCATGAGATACTCTGCAAATGCTAACTGATCAGAGTTTGAGTGTGTGTTGAGCACAGTGGTTTGTTTTGGGTTATTTTGGTAGTTTGAGGGGTATTTTGGTCTTTCAGGCTAGTTAGGGTTGTTTGGAAAGGGTTTAAGGTGGTTTGGGGTGATTTGGGTGAGTTCAAGTCTTGATCCGAGCTTCGAGGCATGCACGAGTGATCTTCCTCATCATCGGGAATGCTTGATAAGTTTCTCGGGTCAAAATCGGAGTGTCTACAACCACAAATCTCCCTAACTCGGCCAAAATATTGGCCAACACTCTCGTTAACCGGGTGATAAATCCATTACATAGCCGCCAGAAACCCATCCTTCTTCTATCGAAAACCAAATACCCCTAGACAAATGCATCAACCGGCCGACAAATCAGCTTCTTCCAAAAGTTTTCCACAAGATCCTGATCCAAACTCTAGTTCTTCTTCCCCGACCGGATTACTTCGTTCTACGTGGTAAGCAAGATCGAACTCTTTTTGATAGAGTTCTTCCACATCGAATCACTCCCAATTCGACCTTTAATTGAATCGGGACTCTCCCACTCTAAGCCTTATAAATTGGCACCTTCATCTCATAAATTAGAACACAATTCTTAAGCCTCACATCCCAAAACTCTGTGCAAATACTCCCCCATATCTCCAGCTTCAAAAGCCTCAATACCCTATTGAGAGAAAATATCCGAGTGCAAAACCCCCAAATCCAAACTTAGGGCTTAGGGTCCCGTGAAATTCAACACCAAAGCAAGCAAATCAAAGCAATTATGTTGCTGAGGGAGTAAATTACAGAGGTTGCAAAATTTCTTAGTCGGTCAATTTCTCAACCCCTACTTTGTAGTTCAGTTTTGCTTGTTTAGTTCTCTGTTTTTTGCATTTCCTGGCGTTGGGAAGAACGTTGGCCGACGCTTTGATGTGCTGGTCAATACATTAATTAGTGTGATCTGCTGGCTGCCAAATCCATTGGGCGACTGGCAGATCAGAATGCTAGCAAAATTTTAATTTTCAGTTTCTGTATGTGAGCTCCCATTGCCTTATCCCTGGTGCTTGCGTTTTACTATTTACATCACCCATATCTGTTTAAACCGTTTAATAACCAATTATGTGCGAGATCTTTTAAAATATTAAAACAATTTTATGTCAAACGAGTATAGGCTAGCCTTTGTGGCTAGGCGGAGAGGGGTGCCTAACACCTTCCCCTCACCTTGCCCGTGTTTCCTGGACCATGAATCTCTGGCTAGGCTTTTTCTTTGTGTAGCCCAAACCAAGTGGCGACTTTGAATTTCGAGGTGCACGCTGTAACAGGTACTTAGGCACTTATTGGTCATCCTGTGTAGTGAATGTCCTCTCGCGGGGGTATCCATACAAGGTTGGTAAATTCTACAAGACATTATGGTTATTGGTTTACTCTTGGGTTTTGAGTACATGATAGTTAACATATATACCCCTAATGAAGAAAGAGGCAGACAATAACTTTGGGAGGAATTGCTTATGCTAATGGCATCCAACACAATCCCGTGGTGTATATGTGAAGAATTTAATGAAATAAAGGCAATGTGTGAAAGAGTAGGATGCCTCAAAGTTGCAGGAGTATGCAATTAGTCTTGGACTTTATTAATAAGGCTGAGTTAAAGGACTTATCAATGAAGGGTAGACAATTTACATGGACAAACTATTAAGAATGTTATCCATAGTAGACTTGACAGGTTTCTAATCTCAGAAGAATGGCTGGAGAGATTCAACACAGTACAATGGGAATTACCTAAACCAATCTCAAGCCACTGCCCGGTGATGATCTCAAACAATTAATAATTGGGATTGGGGTCCAAGGCCTTTTAGATTCCTTGACATCTCGTTGCCCCATCCCAAATGTTTGGAGATTGCTAAAGAAGCTTGGAACGCAACAGTAGCATATGGTTGGCAGGTTGCCAGGTGGTTAAGAAGCTCAAAAAAGTGAAGAAAAGGCTTAAGAGATGGAATAAACAGGATTTTTGAAATATGAATGTCAAGTTACAGAGAATTCAAGAGAAGTTGCAGCAATTGGATAGCTCAAGTGAAATAAGACAACTGAACTAGATAGAAAAGATCCAAAGAAAGTGAACTGAAAGGGGAGTACTAAAGATGTTATAAATTAGTGGAGTGCATTTGGAGACAAAAGTCAAGGGTTAACTGGTTGAAGCTAGGGGACAGAAATGCCAATATTTCAAAGATTATTGCAAACAACAGATACAAAAGGAACTCAATTTCCTTCATTAAAGTGGGTGGGAGAGTACTTGAAGAACCAGCATAAATCAGAGCTGTTGTGGTGGATTATTTCAGAACTATCTTTAATGAAAACCGAAGCAGTAGGCCTAAGTTCTGTGAGTCTATCAACAGAAAGTTATCAAGTACACAATCAGAAGCATTGGAGAAAAAGTTCTTGAAGGCCCCTGGTCCAGATGGACTCAACTTCTCCTTCATCCAAAAAAAAAAGGAGGACCGACTTTGATAGTTAAAAACTTGCGCAAGTCCCATAAATTAGACTAGTCAAT
This sequence comes from Vaccinium darrowii, assembly GCA_020921065.1. Taxonomy (NCBI): domain Eukaryota; kingdom Viridiplantae; phylum Streptophyta; class Magnoliopsida; order Ericales; family Ericaceae; genus Vaccinium; species Vaccinium darrowii. The sequence continues at coordinate 15,074,655 of CM037159.1, read as the reverse complement.
AATGAGAGTAGGGAGAAGTTGGGTCCATTTTATAAACACTGGCATTCTTTTGCCCACACAAGGTTTCCAAATCATAGGCCATCCCTAACTGTTTGACAAGTAAAATTTTTATACTTTTCTAGCTGTAATTATTTCATGTGTGACTGTGGAGTGAACCATGGTTAAGGCAGACTACAGATGAAGTCAATACCCACCGAATACGACTTCCAGAATCATAAAATCCTATAAATACTTGCAACTAGGCTGTTAAAACATTAGTAATAATGTTACACAGCCCAAACCGTGGTTAACCATGGTTCGGACACAGAAAATATCCAACATGATAGTTTGCAACTTCCCATCATATATAACTCCTACTTTAAATTTGGCCAATAGGATGAAACATGACAATCACACAGGAAATATCCAAGCCAATTTAACATAGTGTATGCTACACCATCACCAAAAAATTAAAGATACAATTTAAAGAATACATCCATCGCACAGGATAATAGGAAGACGAAAAAAAGAACACGTATGCTTGGAACTCATGGGGACAATTAATGGATGTATACCTCTCTCATACCTCACCGATTGTCTAAGAAGCAAGAGCCTCTCACTTCCACAAGTTGCTACTTGTGGAACAGTCAAATAATTGACAAAACTGAATGTTTTGTCAATATCTTATACAATTTGTGAGACAGAAAAGGGCGCACCAAGATGACATAAAGAGTGACAGACTTAAAACAACTTCAGCTTGGCCCTCTCTAGAACAGTCATAGCAAAACATTCAGACACAAAACATAGTAACTAAGATAGAATAGAGTCACTCCTTTGCTTATAGAACAAAGGAGTCTGTCAGAAGAGACTATTCTGACAGCCTGAGACAAATGAGGGGCACCACTGAACGTGCTAGAGCAAATGAGTAGGATTAGGAAAAGGCGCCCCTCATTTTCACTCTTTCAACGGGCAGTCCCCACCTAAAATGAGTAGGATTAGGAAAGGGCACCCTTCATTTTCACATCATGCAACCGTCCAAATGAGGTTATCTTTGGGCTTCTTCTTGGACTCATTTTCACTCTCCTTTTTTAAATACTAGGGCACGCACTGAGACATTCTGCTATCAGGGAGGTCATCATTTGTTTACCATGGCGATTACTTCAATAGACATTCTGTTACCTAGGGTCTTTGATAGCAGTTTTTAAATGAAAGTCTTTAAAAACTCATTTGTAGGCCAAGAGTAATCGATGCGTGCTTTCTGTTATCTCATTCCTAAGATAACAGAATGCTGCTCGTTTTTCCCTACAAATGAGTTTTTTTTGTTATGCTCTTCAGTGCTACAAGGATTGTGGACTTTCATCAGCCATGGTATTCTGTTTCTCCGGTAAGGCAATGGGCTTGTAGGTTGATGGGATTATTTTTCTTTGTTTGGTGTTTCAGAACTTATCTTAGTATTTTTCCTCGTTTTTCAAAGTAAACTTGGTCTATATTCTCGGGGTGCGTTCTTGGAAGGGATAGTAACGAGGAAAAATACTAAGATAAGTTCTTTTTCCCAGTTACTAATGTAGAAAAACGTCCTTTGTTTACTTTTTCCTTATCTTGTAACTCATGGTATTCGGATCAACTTACTCATACCTCGAGTCCTCAAATAATCTCTAAGGGAACAAACTCACGGTCCACTAGCGGGCCCATTTCAGCCTATGCACTGCCCGAAAAACCAAACAGAAATGCAGTAACAGGTGCTGTTAACAGGAGCAGTTAAAATGGACTTTGGATGGACTCATCTATGCCTTAAAGCCCAAGTTTGAGTGGCAAACAACCAAAAAAATTGTGGGTACTGCTAAGTAGTTAAAATGGACTTTGGATGGACTCATCTATGCCATCAACGCCCAACAATCAGTACCACAAACTAAGCATGCATAAATCAAGCCCAGATTTCAGTGGTACAAATAATGAAACAGGACAGTACCAACAAAAAAAGGGTCATCATATCATCATTGCCTTCAGATTTTTCAACTTTCCAGACATGTGAAATTGGACTCAAGAAAAGTGTAGCAACACACACACATAATTCATCCATAATTCATGTAATCCAGCTACTAAACTACATGTGACTGTCCAAGTGCATCACACACACAAACACTTATGAGAAAACTCGTTCTTTTTTATGTCTTCATTTGGCTTTGAGGCCTTATTTCATTTCTACTCAATAGTTAGCCTTAGTGGGAAAAAAGAATAGCCAGAATACTTACCAAGGAGTTCCATGAATGTTCATGAATTTTGACAAAAGGCTCTCAAGCCTATCAAGCTGCTTCTGTTGAGCTTCACGTCCTACTCGCTCTTCTTCCCTTTCTCTAGCTGATATTCCTCTCGCTCCCGTTGTTGTTGCTCGCGAAGTAAATCCATTTCAAATCTGATACTCAGTAGCTCTGAATGTGCTCGTGACTCAAGCTGTGATTTGAAAGCTAAGGAAGTGCGTGTTGGACCAACCCCAAGTCCTCTAATGTAACTACGATTCTTTCCTTGTTTTAGCACCTTCGTTGAAAGCTCCTCAGCTGTCATTTCAATTCCAGACTGCTTTGCCTCGTCACGCACTTTTTCCATCTCCGCCTATCAGTGGCAAAGAAAGAAAAAGAATCACAAATTCTTTTTTTTTTAATTAGCAAAGTAGATATTTTAGACAAATAAGGTCATAAAAAGAGCAACCACCAAAAACAGTTTGAAGACATACATGTTGCACTTGACAACTAGGTTTGATCCACTGCTTGTTCTTCCGCATATGTGATTTTTTGAAGAAGGCACAAAAATCGAAAGGTTTTTTCCATTTTCTTTAGCCTGTCAAAGTCATGTCGATAAAGTTTGACCAATTAATATTACCAACAATAACAGTAATTTGTAATTATATTTGCTTTTCTAAGCCTCTCTCCTCAATGGATATCGCAGCAGGAAAAGATCGGGAGCCCATAGTGTGATTATGTGGGAGTTTTTTCCTATTTTTTTCCCAGCTCTCCAGCGCTTCTACAAATATATTTACGTGGTTATATATAAATGCCACATAAGAGTTTAAAATCTCATCGGTAGTAATTTACCTTCATTTTTGAATCTTTGAATACATGATCGATTAAGTACTTCCATCCAGCCATCGACACCCCTGGATATGGATGAATATACGCGTCCAAATGTGCTTTCCTCAGTTTTCTATAATGAGTCCTCATGCGACACTTCCAATCTTTATACAAAAGGGAGGCCTTCTTGTTAAAAACAGCATTAGCCAATGGATTTCCCTCTATTCCATCTTGGATGTCAAACTTGTCCTGCAACGATAATACACGAATTGATAAACTTCATCTTTTCAATAAAACTAACTAAAATCTAGAATTCAAAATTTTACTTGATTAGACTGTAAGATGGCAGCTTTAGTCAATGGGTCCACAAACTTCCACGAAGAGGCAAAGCCTTCAATAGGGCACCTCCTCCTAATTTGAACCCCAAGATCAGTTGCTGCAATGGTGGCATTAACCCCACAGAATGCATTCATCTCCTCCGAGACTGTAACGACGAGCTTTTCTCCTTCATTGTGTGCTAAGAGTTTATCTAAACTTTTGCCAAGAGTAGGTCCCTGTTTACGTTTTTGAGGATGATGGACCTGTTGAACAAGCAATAGATTCCAAATTAGATGCAAATATGAAAAAAAAAAGTATTCATGAGGTACAAGCTAAAATTATCTTACCTGCACCAATCACTTGTGGAGATAGTTCAACACTTTGTAGGGATGGTGTATCACTTTCCAGGGGAGATGGTGTATCACTTTCGGGGGCAGATGTTGTAGGTGGAGGGTAAGGTTGATTAGTGGTTGGTTCTGCCTGCGTTTGATCACTGGTTAGAGATGGCTGTACTTGACCTGTGGTAGGTACTGCTGGAAGAGTTGCAGCCATGGCTCCAACTGGCTTACGACATCGCTTCTTTTTCACAATTCTCTGTTTTTCTTTTAATGGCAAAGTCCCCTGTTTACAATTGAGAAGAAAAAAAAAGCGTGAGATCATATAAAATTAACATGATCAGACATTAAACTATGAAATACTTGAATCTATACTCCTTATAAAAGTGTGAAGATTTGTCTACTTTTCGTTTCCTAAAATACCCCCAGTAAACAGTGGGAAATAACAGTGACATGGCTGGTACAAGAATGAACCAGCCATGTAGAAGCCAATATGTTACATACACAAAAAAAATTCAAGTGTATGTGCCCGCCTGGCATAGGAAACTAAGAAATGCAGCAGCAAACCAACGGGTATAAGAATACTAGTACCATAAGAATAAAACATGTAGGGAGGTATCACCTTTTTTGATTGAGACCCATAAAACTCGTCGTCATCACTAGAAGAACTCAGCCCTTCTTCATTCTCAGGTTGATAATAGTCCTTGTCGTCGTCGTCGTTAACACAATCCAAATTCATCTTTTCCTCCGTAGTACTTTGAATCAAACCAAACACCGAAAATGAAAGGGGCTTTAACCCCTTGGAATCCATTATCTTGTTATTTCTTTGAATTGTTTCATGTTTTACCTTGTCATAGTTTGCGATCGTTTGGACCCAGCCCGGCTTGACAAATGTTTTACCCTCATTTGGCATCTTTGAAGGAAGAGACCTGATAAGAGAACAAATTAATTTATGTTATGCTCCTTCTTGATAAAAAAGAAATAATAGAAATTTCAAATATTTAGATAAAACCATGTGTGATCAGCTCTCAATACTAGGGCTAGACAAAAAGGCATAATACACTTTGCTATCTCTTAACAATTAAGCACATAAATAATGCCAATCAAAAAAGAATTAAGCAGCCATTAAATGGACTTTATGACTATATATGCAGCAGTCATTGACCGAAATCCTTGACCTAAATTACTGGGTTGCCCCAAGCGTAGGGCGGGGACCGGTGTAGCACAATACCCGGTAAGACCGGAATCGAATCCACAGAGAAGGCTGGAAGTGCTTACTAAGTACTCGGGTTGCTAAGTTTAAACACGGCTCTTAGGTAGCCACCCTTGTATTTTGATTGGTGAGTTAACTAAACTAAGAGAAAAACTGATTTTAATTAAACTATTTAAAAGGAAGTACGGTCGTAGGGTTCATAACACGGTGACCAGGTCCGGATACTTCCTGCTCCATTCGTTGTTCTGAAAATGTTTGATTTTAGAGAGAAAAAGATACCCCGAAAGATGCGAATCCTCGTGGTTGCCGTTTACCCATGTACAGCGAAGAACAGGTTTTGGTCCCCCGTTCCCCGCGTTACATGGGCTCCGACAATGCCCGGATTCGTCTGATGGAAGCCCCTCAATAACCTAAAATTGCTTTTCCCTTTGTTAATTCGGAAAATAGGAGCAGAACAGATCCGGGCCTGGCCACGGCGTGTTAATCACCCGCGACCATACCTATTAAACTACTCACTCATGATAGCTTGAACAAATACTAGAATTCTGAAATAAACCATGCTTGAATAACTAAATATGAATTAAAACAGAGATTCGAGAACAAAACGTGGACAAACTCCCGCGAACTGAGACTAATGAAAATAAAACACGAAGTTACCGAAGCAAATACTTGAAACAGCGAACGAAAACTCCAAAAACTTCAATGCAAAAGTCTCTGGAAAGTTGAATCTCCAGAGGAAAAATCGGCTACTACTTGGAAGCAAAAACAGAACAAAAGTGCGAACCCTAATTTGACCTAAAAACGGAGTATTTATGTTCCCCCGAAGTCAACACACGTGGAAAAGTCAAACGGGCAATTTAAGACCCTCGGTATCGATACAGGAGAAGTCCTGTATTGATACCCAGACGTTCTGTTCAGCTATGATGCACACGGTATCGATACAGGACAATCCCTGTATCGATACCGGCTCCTCTAAAATTGACTTTCAGCTTGTTTGGCCGTCCTCACTTGGGTCCCACCGGTTCCCACTTTGCCCGGCACCTTGTGTCCACTTTCACGTTGCTTCTCCGACCTGTTTCCTACAAAAACAACAAAAACACCAAAAACAAAAGACAACACCACATCAAGTGGAAAATGGAATAAATCGCGCCTCTAATGCGCTAATTCGCCCTACTTAGGCGCTTATATCTGTGATATTGCGCGCCTATCACGTACGCTGTGTGAGTGTAACTTTTCTGAAATCGAACATTGAGCCCTGATTTCACGCAATAGTAAACCTGCACAAGGAATTGCAGGCAGTCGTGAGAAAGAGAAGAGGCGCACAGAGAGAGAGAGAGAGAGAGAGAGAGGGGAGAGAGAGAGAGAGAGAGAGAGAGAGAGAGAGAGAGAGGAGTACGCTGTGTGAGATCGCCGAGTAGAGCAGGAGCGTGTAAACTGGAAGGCCAAATGAATTTGGGGATATATGTGTGTGGCCTTGGCTATCAATAAAAGGAATTTTTTACGATATTAGGGTCGTGGAGGAGCAGGTAGTAATCCATGGCCATGCTTCTGTGTGCGGTCTCGATTCTTCCAAAATAGATAGCTCGAAAGCTAACTCAGTCGATGAGGCCAATTCTAGGCTTGACATGGAGGATGGTGGTTGGATGAAAAACAATGCCATTTTTAAATCTTGTTCAAATGAAGTTTCGTTGGTGGAGGATTCGGCGGTGTTGGTTTCTAAGGAAGTGTTGGTAGCTGAAAAAGGCGCATGCGTGAAGGTGGGGGATAATTCAATTCAAGGGGACGATTCTGTGACTAACTTAATTGAAGAAGACAATGCTTGCGAAAAGGAGGGGGATTTTTCTAGTCAAGAAGTTGATTCCAAGACTGATTCAACTGAAGAGGGAGAGTTTAGAGACGTTGAGCATCATCACATTTTTAATGAGGGTGACATACCAATTAATAAAGGTAATTCCTATATGGACCAGGAGCCTATTTTAGATGCAAATAAGTCTGGGGCCCTTCTTGATCAACTGAAGAGGGAGAGTTTTGATGCAAACAAGGATAAGGAAGTGGTCGATTTTGATCAAGGCTTTTGGAATATTTCTGAAGTGGGATTGTAGTGTTGCGTGCCATCGGTCCTAATGGATCCTCTGTCAAACACTTGGTTTCATGCTACAGTTCCTCTCCTCTACAAACGGAGCTTCTTGCCAGTTTATTTGCACTCAAATGGGCATCTCTTAATAATTATAGCAGTGTTTATCTCTTTTCTCATTGCTTAACTGCAGTGCTTCAGATGGGAGGGCAATCTGAATGACACTTTGCTGACTGCTTTTTCTTATGCAACATTGCCCATGAAGTTTCCAACCTCTCTTATTGCAGGATAACCAAGGTCAAGCGTCAGAATAGACATTAGGCCAACTATCTAGGTAAGCGGGCTCTAAACCGGCCCACTAAAATTTATTTTGCCGAGAAAAAAAAAATCAATGAAAATCTTAAAGTCAAAAGAACTTGGGTAGATATAATAGCAAAATGCTGCAGTTGCCTTTTTTAAAAAAAAAATTAAATAAAAGAACTACTTAACTTCTAGTTTAGCACACGAAAAACAGAAAACACTGTAAGGGCATAAGGCAACAAAATGAACAACAAAAATCTGAGGTTGTGGGTTCGACTCTTGCCATTTTTTTGTACATGTTTGAAGTATTTTGTCGTCAAAAAGTTAAGAGGTGATGGATCAAAACCAAGACCTATTGGTTATATATGAACGAACTTACCGTTGAACGTAATCACATCTGCAACATCGTTCAAATACATATAAATTTCGTTATTTGGGGGCCTTATTATTTGGGTAAAAAATTGAGGCCCTAAGCGATGGCTTGGTGGGCTTATGCTCAGGGCCGACCCTGCCCGCAGACTTAGTATTCTTGTAGTGAGTGTTGGTGTACCATACTACAGATAATAATCTAAATAATGAAGTACAACATCAGACTTGCTGAGGCGCGTTTATTTCGCTCTCTTTAAGGAGATAGAGCCTTTGCGGTGGATAAAATGTTAATAATGGATGCACAAATAACAAGTAATGAACACTGGGGTATGAAGACGGTACTTTTACTGCAAACACCCCTTAATATTAAAACGTAAAAGCAATGAGCAAATTCACTACACCCTTGTAGTGAGCAGTCATAGCTGTCGGTTGGGTAATCAATGTTCCAGACGGCTGCGATTGCTCACTATTGGGGTGTAGCGACTACGCTCACTATAGGAACCCGAAGTCGATGTTGAACACTGCGGCCTTGTTTGTTTTGGGTTTCAAGACCTGGTTTTCTCAATTATTATCCAATCATTACCTCTATTTTCAAATATTATTCTCATTTTTCTCTCTATCTCGCTCAACCATTGACCCCTATTTTTAATTATTATTCCTATTTTCTCTCTCCAGTCATTATCAAAAACCGAAAACCAAACACAACCTGTATTATTCGTGAGCTCAAAGTTAACAGGTATATTGTAACTGCCCAGCCTCAAGCTTATATTGTAAGCACAAGGTTTTACATTCGTCGAGAAAGGGTTTTACACATACAGAGAGCAGTCCTGGGGAGGCTGAGGAAGCAGCCACTTCTGATCCCCGATTTATTATTTTTGTACAAAAATGTTTAGTAGAAAGTATCCAATGTCAACATTTCTCTTTGGGCCCACAAGAAGTTAGGGTCGGCCCTGTAGTGTACACAATAGTTTTAAGTGATTCTCAATATGCAAATAATTTATAACCCTGGTGGTGGTACATAGTTTTGCAACAAACCCTAACGGGTTGACCTGGTGTTGAAGGCGTGCGATTTCAGGGTCTGCTCCTACTTATATCTCAGGTTCGAACGTCTATTTTGCTATTAAAACTTGCAGTATCAACCCTAAAGGATTGACAAAGTAGTCTTGCTTTAGAATTTAGGTGTTCGCTCCCACCTAAGGTCTCTGTCGTTACCTCTTGGGTCCCGGAATTAGTCGAGATCCGCACAAACTGGCGCGGAGATCCGGTTATTTAAAAACAAAACTTGCGAGTCAATTCATGTCAAACTTTACTTCTGCTTGACCGACCGGGTGACTAAAAATAAGACGCGTCCCAAGCGTAGGACTCTCGACCGACGTAGCATAATATCCGGAAGTACCGGAGTCGAATCCACAGAGACGAACGAACGTGTGCAGGACTCAAAGATGACGGGTTCACAGTTTATCTTGGCTCTTAGGTAGCCACCCCTTGTTCAATGAGATTAATTTATTAACTAAATTACCAGACTAAATTAACTAAAAACAGATTTAAAAAGGAGAGTACAGCCGTGGGAACCCAGCGTCCGCGACTAGCCTAACCAATGTTTACTCGGGCCACAATTACTCTTTTTACTGATTTTAGAATAAGAAAAAGATCCCTAACAAATGCGCACCACCTGTCACCAGATTCCGTGCGCATTCGAATTCCGGCGATGCCTGGGTTTTGTTTGTTAGACGAGTTTCCGTTTCCTAAAACTGCCCGAAAATCAAGTTAATTCGGCCCCGAGGTGAAATATCGATTAGTCTAGTGCGCAGCGCCTTCGCCCGCAGCCGCACTCTAGACGACTACTCGCTCATGATGCTTGAAGTAACAGAAATTATAATAACCCTAGATCTAAACATGATTGCAAATTAAAATATAAGAATAGAAAACGATACCGTAAATTGCAAGGAGAAATCAAACTTGACTATCAATACGAAACACCAATCCAAGAGCTGAAACTCTGAAAATCTGGAACAAACTTGAATGCAGAATGCTGAAAAGAAAACTATAGCCGAAACTTCGAAGAGTAAAACTAGAAAATAAAGCGTGGCACCCTAATCTGGGTTTTAACAAGAGTATTTATACTAGACTTAGTAATCCTGATTAAAAACGAACCAGAATCACAAAACATTCCGCGTGGAAGACCAAACGATGCCGTTGCAGGGCCCTCCTAGCCGCTCGGTAGCGCTACCGCAAAAACTAGGTAGCGCTACCGCTTTGCTTAATGCTTGCGTTGACCGGCTGCCACCCCTGTTGACCGTTGACTTTTAACAAACTGGGAGCGCTACACCACTTTTGGTGTAGCGCTCAAGAACCTTCTGTTCACTTTTTGGACTTCTTGTGCCAATCTTGAGCGCTCCAAAGAATTAGTGTAGCGCTCCCGACGGAGTATGAACACTTTCACGCGAAATCCACTTCATTCTTAGCCTCCTCAGCCTTCCCACTCTTGATCCTCGTGCAAGCCCCTCCAACAACTCCAATTAGCGCAAAAATACCTCTTTTTCCTGCGAATTAAGCACAAACACCAAATCCAACCACGTGCACACATTAAATGGAAAATGAGGATTAAATACACGAAAACCACGCTAACTCTATCCTACTTAGGCGCTTAAATGCATGGATTTCACGCGCCTATCACATCCCCCAACTTGAGCGTTGCCAGTCCCTAGTAACGAACGAGACAAAAATAATAAAGAAAAATAAAAACTCAACAGGGGGTATGAGGGTTATGCAACCTGTACAGAATCAAGTGAACAATTCAAATCTCATCCCCTTTGCTACCCACAACTCAATCACATGCATGCTCCAACAAAAACTCGAATAATTCCATTCCTCAACAAGGTTCAAGATAAAATGCTTCCACGTGACACAATATCACTCGTACTCACCGAAACACTCTACATCCCACGTGAGGCGCCTGGCGATCAACGTGGCATGAACAGAATCACCACGTGCCAGTCAAAACAATGCCAAGATATGCAAAGAAAGCTCACGAAACAAGATACCACACATTCATAATTAAATATAACACATGCATGCAAGAGAGTCAAACGACCTGCATCGGGTCAACTAAGGGCTTCATTAGGCTTATAATGACCGTGGTCAACAAGATAAAGGTAAACATGCAAAGGGTGACGGCCTATAGAAGCTCACGGTTAATCTACCCAGACTGGCTGTCACCAACACGAAAAAACACATAAACATCACATAATAACCACTAATAGATAGCACCATACTAATCCAAACATCACGAATAAAACTCAACTCAACACAGCCACCGACCACACATAAGGTCACACCACCGACACTAAACAAACACATAAAATGACATAGTTCTTGACCCAACAAACACATGAAATAACACTAATGCTAACACCACCACCACAACCCATGTCCAACTCCGCGCTCAGTCTTCGTGATCACACCTCAAAATCATAGCTCGATTCCAGCTCAGATTGCCTCTTAGGGTTCCATAACTTTGGTGAGATTAGGTTTGGAAGGTTTAGGGGTTAAGGTTTGAATGGAGAAGACGGAAGAGGGAAAATGAGAATGATGGGTTGGAGAGAGAGAAAGAGTGGGGAAGAATCGGATGGTCCCCCCTCAACTTGACTGCGTTCTTCTTTTTTTTCTTTTTTTTTTCCTCTGGAAAACTTGGAAATTCATAGCAACGGGTCAAAGGATCAGTTGACCGTCTTTCCACCTCTCGTTTATCATTAAGATGGTTGAATTTGGGGAAAAAAGACATGGATTAAGGTTTAGGGGTTCTTTTTTTTTTTTTTTTTTTTAAACCAAAGACATGGCACCCCGAAAGCAACATTTTAATTTTCGATGCTCTTCTATTCCATTGATTTGAGGCCTTTAAAATGCGTACAGAGTTGGACCACCAAACTGACACACCAACTAAACACCGGTTTCCTAGGTTTGACACAGGAACTGACACGGACTGGTTTAAAATGGGGTCAATGGGACACATATAGTGATTTAATCATGCAAAGATAGCCTTGTTTCATCCCCTAAACACGTCACCAACTCTCACACGTGCATGCAAAATATTCAAACTATGATATGTGGTACAAACGCCTACTATTTTGTGCAAGTGCAGAAAGTGAAGAACAACGAAACATGGGATGCTTTAAGGACATACTGTGCACAACGTGAGAACACCTACTCAAACTTGCTTATGGTGTGAAAAATACTCAAACAGGGATGCCAGATATATGCATGTGAACAAGTTAAACAGGCAAACAATGAGACAAGAATCTAGCATGCTCACCTAACTCATACAACCAAGCATAACAATCGTATCCCCACACTCAAAAATTAACCAAAAATTTAAAAATGACCCCTAACCTACTAACAACGCTCAAAACAAAAATAACGTGTACAAAGTACACCCCTTCCCCCAACTTGAAAATTGCTCTGTCCTCAGAGCATGAAGACAAACATAGAAATAGAAGAACAAGGGAAAGAGATGGACCGTCGGATGGCAGCCAACCATCATGACCCCGGCCGATGTATGGGGGATTTGCCATCACTGTTGTGTTTCATCATCAGAACTGCTCCCAGGATCCGCTCCTTCGGACCTACAAAGGTCCACAGCTAGTCACACAGAGCCGCGCCGAAGCTTTATTGGACTAACAACCGCCACTGTTCGTGGCACCCCTGTTCGAGGCTCCTGAATGCCTCACTCACTCCGGCGGAGAGGCCCAAACTACCAAGGCTGGCGTGGTAGCATGCTCGTCCTGCAAAAGACTGTAGAACCAACTACCTACTAGGCAACAAATGATGTCAGTATCGCCCGCTCATGAAGGCCGGGCCACAACAAGAAAAAAAAACAAATAAAGAACACTACCAGACCTTCACGCAGGCTCACATGTCATACTTTTCTCCCCATCCCCCAACTTAAATTGAAGAGTGGGTGGCTATACAAGACCATCATGTTTTTTTTTTTTTTTTTGGAATTAATTTGAATTGGGAGAGAGGGAGAGAGAGAGAGAGAGAGATCTTTGAAACGTGGAATTCGGAAATTAATCAAATCCACAAAGATGAATCCCATGAATGCACCACTCCACGCTAAGCTTTGCACTAAAAATTGAACTCGGCCAGACCACAAGAAAAGATACTTCGAGTAAACCAATTGCCGATTTGTTTTAAGAAATTGAAGCGCCTCTAAGTGCTCATGTGAAACCAAATTAATTTTCGAGCAGTGGACATAATTTGCGATAGAAGGAAGATAAACAAAATCGTAATCATCAACACCAAGAAAATCAATATGTTCCACTACCGTCGACTGTGACTCTTCTATCAAAACCTCATCCACCAAGTTCGGTTTCTCAACTAATTCCTCCTCAACAAAGTCCTGGTCCCCAAAAGTAAGAGACTCACTCGCAAACCCATACTTCCTATCTTGCTCGTCCATTAAGGACTGCAGATAATCAAGCTCAGCGTCCCACTCCACAGCAGTGGGAGATTTTTCTATCGGACCATCACACGGAGGGTAGTGAGTTCCTCGTTCTCTAGACTCATAGGAGCGCAAAAGGAAAACGTAGGCAGCGCGGATCAATAGTGGGAGATACATGAGAGGGGGTTCGACCTTTACATTAGACTCAAGGGGGGAGCATTGGGCAGTTAGCTCCACGTGCGCTCCCAACTCAGAAGGTTCCACCAAACCATCATCAACCCCACCCTCAATGACAAGTGGGTCAACTTCGTCTTCTCTCTCTTCCCTAGCAGTAAGCTCCTCAAGATTCTAACTCTGAGTATTAGGACCGGTAGGATTTCCTAAGTAATGGGCACCCGCTGAACTACCCTGAGCTGGAAATCTACCCCTCTCCTGCTGCAGTTGACTGACAACCACAATGAGTTGTGACATTTGGGTTGTAAGGGCCCCAAATTGCTGTCTTGTTTCCGCCTCCATAAAATGACGTGACTCAGCTACCTCTTCCTTTGGCAGGGAATTGACACTATTAGAATTTAAAGCACAATATTCATTTTTCGAAATCTGGGCCAAAAGATCATAAAACCGTAAAGCCTCAGCAGGTGGTTTGTCCCCAAAACCCCCGTCACTCATCACGTCCAGATATTGTTGACTCTTTTGAGAAAGTCCTCTATAAAAATAACAAACAATTTCAGAATACTCATAGACATGATGTGTGTCATTTTTGAGAAAACCCTTGAACCTTTCCCAACATTCACTAAAAGACTCATTCTCTTTTTCAACAAATCTTCGAATTTCACTCTCTGCCAAAAGACTCCTTACGGTAGCCATGCGGGTCTCATAGTCCAAGAAGGGTTCAGGAATTGGTGCCAGTTGACTCGAAAAAATGTCTGAGTAATGCTCGTGATCCCAAGAGGACTCAAAAGTACCCGGTTGACTAGAAGGGATATTCTCGTAACCCCAAGATTGATTCGAAGGAATACCTACTTGGCTCTCAAAATTCCAATAGGGTTCGTTAATTTGTGCGAATTTACTCAACAACATACTATGGTGTCGCTCTAACTCCCCAGGGGTATCAAGAAGGCCCATCAGTTTTTTTTTTTTTAAACTCAAGACACAAAACACTTACTACTCGACTGACTCAACCTAGAAACAAAAAGATGCTAAAAACAAAAGAGACCTTTTTCTTTTTTTTTTTAATATTGTTTTATTGACTCAGATAAAAAAAAACACAAAGACACTAACCCGACCGGACTCCTTTGAACACACGTTGCTGTCCCCGGCAACGGCGCCAAAAATGCTTTGGCGGGGACTCAACTAAAAGACAAAAATAAACTACGACTCTACACCTCTGAACACTCGCTGCCGTCCCCGGCAACGGCGCCAAAAATGCTTGACCGACCGGGTGACTAAAAATAAGACGCGTCCCAAGCGTAGGACTCTCGACCGACGTAGCATAATATCCGGAAGTACCGGAGTCGAATCCACAGAGACGGACGAACGTGTGCAGGACTCAAAGATGACGGGTTCACAGTTTATCTTGGCTCTTAGGTAGCCACCCTTGTTCAATGAGATTAATTTACTAACTAAATTACCAGACTAAATTAACTAAAAACAGATTTAAAAAGGAGAGTACAGCCGTGGGAACCCAGCGTCCGCGACTAGCCTAACCAATGTTTACTCGGGCCACAATTACTCTTTTTACTGATTTTAGAATAAGAAAAAGATCCCTAACAAATGCGCACCACCTGTCACCAGATTCCGTGCGCATTCGAATTCCGGCGGTGCCTGGGTTTTGTTTGTTAGACGAGTTTCCGTTTCCTAAAACTGCCCGAAAATCAAGTTAATTCGGCCCCGAGGTGAAATATCGATTAGTCTAGTGCGCAGCGCCTTCGCCCGCAGCCGCACTCTAGACGACTACTCGCTCATGATGCTTGAAGTAACAGAAATTATAATAACCCTAGATCTAAACATGATTGCAAATTAAAATATAAGAATAGAAAACGATACCGTAAATTGCAAGGAGAAATCAAACTTGACTATCAATACGAAACACCAATCCAAGAGCTGAAACTCTGAAAATCTGGAACAAACTTGAATGCAGAATGCTGAAAAGAAAACTGTAGCCGAAACTTCGAAGAGTAAAACTAGAAAATAAAGCGTGGCACCCTAATCTGGGTTTTAACAAGAGTATTTATACTAGACTTAGTAATCCTGATTAAAAACGAACCAGAATCACAAAACATTCCGCGTGGAAGACCAAACGATGCCGTTGCAGGGCCCTCCTAGCCGCTCGGTAGCGCTACCGCAAAACTAGGTAGCGCTACCGCTTTGCTTAATGCTTGCGTTGACCGGCTGCCACCCCTGTTGACTGTTGACTTTTAACAAACTGGTAGCGCTACACCACTTTTGGTGTAGCGCTCAAGAACCTTCTGTTCACTTTTTGGACTTCTTGTGCCAATCTTGAGCGCTCCAAAGAATTAGTGTAGCGCTCCCGACGGAGTATGAACACTTTCACGCGAAATCCACTTCATTCTTAGCCTCCTCAGCCTTCCCACTCTTGATCCTCGTGCAAGCCCCTCCAACAACTCCAATTAGCGCAAAAATACCTCTTTTTCCTGCGAATTAAGCATAAACACCAAATCCAACCACGTGCACACATTAAATGGAAAATGAGGATTAAATACACGAAAACCGCGCTAACTCTATCCTACTTAGGCGCTTAAATGCATGGATTTCACGCGCCTATCAACTTCTATTTTACAGCCCCGGGTAAAGATTAGTCTGAGTTGCACAAAATCGAATCGAATATAAGCCATAAAAAGCCAAAACACAGTTTTTCCAAAAGTCATACGTATCTGATTGTTGCCAGAAAATGAAACGACTCGCTGTTAACAGAAAACCATGGTCTTGTGTTGGGTGAAGGCTATCAATTTTATTGTTTCCATAGTTCCAACAAAATCAAGGTTTTCAAGATCATTTGACATATTTTGTTTTCCAAATTCCACAAAAGAAAAATGAAAACAATCAATTGATGAGAGACAGAGAGAGAGAGAGGGATCGATTAATCATTTCATAATTTCATTAAACTGCAGATGGAGCAAATAAACAAGATTTTCACGTATGTAAAGATACCCATGAAAGCAGGAAAAAGAAACAAGAAATAAGGATCCCACACCTAGCTAAGAACATCTCATACAACTATATATTACAATACTCTTCTTTTTTATTTTGAACGGCAAATAACAAACTATCTATGTATTACAGTACTCTTTCTTACACGGAGAAAGTAAACTAAAAAAAAGTAAGAAAAAAGAAATACATAACCTAATTATTCAGATTCATGTTGGATAGGGTCCGCATCTCACCGGAACAAATATATATATTCATATTTTTCTTGATAGATGCACATTCCATGATTTTAGATTCCAGTAGAACCGATCAACTTGGTTAACCCATAGGTGAGCCCCATGGCCAGCCACCCTCCAACCAAAACCCTAAGGGAAGGCTTCACCACCGGCGCCCTCCCCAACACCGCGCTCAGCCCTCCAAAGCCTAACAGCGCCAAGCTCACTGCCGCCACCACCACTCCCAACCTCAGGTTGTAATCCTTAATAAACCCTGCCGCCAGCAGCGGGACGAATGCCCCGACGGAAAAAGATGTGGCGGATGCTGCTGCTGCCTTGAAAGGGCTTGGCAATTTCGCCTTCCTCTCGTTTGTTTCGCTCTCGCTAATTACCTCCCTTTTCATTTGAGCCATTTCTATGTCGTATTGGGAGTAGACGGAGACTAATTCTCCGATGGCCATGCTACAAGCTCCAGCTACAAGTCCAGCAACTCCGGTGAGGATCATGGTCTTGACGTCCTTTCGGACAGCTCCGACTCCAACCATCAACGATGCCGTTGAGAGCAAGCCATCGTTTGCACCCAAAACGGCGGCTCTGAGCCATTGGGCTCGGGAAGTGTAGTCAACGACCTCGATTTCGAGCCCTTCAACAGTTTGCTGCTCAATATCGAGGTTAGGAATTGTGGGTTTTGGTTCGTGGACGGAGATTTGAGATTGGGTTGAAGTTGCCATGGAGGAAGAGAGAATATGTGTGTATGTATAGGTTTGGGAAGTTATTTTTGCTGTGGATAGCAGAGGAGTGTGGACGACACACGCTCACAGGGGGTATAAATAGGAGAGTAGTGGAGATGGTTCTGAGATCCGTTTTAGACAAAAGAAAAATGCCAAGTATATTCCCAAAAATTACTCCGAAAATTATTTTGAAAGTGAAATTAATTGTTCAAACAAACACCCAAATAATTTAAACTATTGATTTCATTTTCGAGATAAATTTTCAGAGTACCTAATATTGCTCTTTAAAAATGATAAACATGGAGGAAGAAAATGGAGAAATGATTATTACATTCAGTAATTGCATTTTGAGTATCATCTCATGTACGAGTATTTAACTTAGTTAAGTTCGTTGCGTGTTTAACGAGGTAACATGGATGGGCTAGGCCTGATTTTCTTGGGTACAAAGTTACTCAAAAGTTGAGCTCTTTGTACTTTTTAAAAACCTAATGAACACATTATTAACAAAAAAAGGTCTTGTGACTCACAATAAGTACATAAAAACAGACATTTCAGTGTATCATTTGCACTTTTTAATATATTTACACATGTTTTTTTTCACACTTTTCTTATGTTTCAATACACTTTTTGAACATTAACATAAGTAAACCTTAACTTAAGCCCACCAGGCCTATTTTAGCATTTTTGTTCAATAAATACTACACAAGACTTACCTACCGTTCTAATTCTTTTTGTCTTTAAATTATAGACAAATTATTGTTTATGATGAGAATGATTTATCTCAGAATCTATGAAAGCTAGTGCAAAAAACCATAAAACATAAAACCCAAAAAGACAATAAGTGAAACGGCACCTTAGAAATCCCTATTTTCAAGAACTACTCGGGTTGGAGATTCAAACCAAAAGTCGTGTTCGTATTTAAACATAATATTTCATTGGGTGCATGTACTGTGAAAATATAAGTACATTCCTAATGTTTATATTTGTTTTAATCTTCAAAATCTTGCCAATGACAATATAAATCAACACTGTCATGTTGCATTCTTAATGTTTCTTTGCACCAATATGAAAAAAAAAAATAATAATAATAATAATAAGCATCGAGAGATCTTTGTCTGAAAAGGGCTTCATTTCTTTTTGTCTCAAAAGTGAAACACTTAAAAAAATGACAAATAATATAAAACGGACGCAGTAATTTATTTGTATACAGGAGTTGAATCTAATAAACGGATGGGATTCATTTCTTCTTGTTCATGGTATTGAAGTTCGTTTAGGTGGGATCCGAGGTAGTGCCAGTACATGGTATCTGATGCATTCACACTTGCAAAATTAACATGGGAAAAGTTCAACTTGATTTCTATCTGGAATATCCTGTTTCATATATAAATGTCGTAGTATGCGTATACAAGTGCATGGATATACATATACGTACTTGTATACGCATACTACGACATTTATATAAATACATGTGTGGAATTTGGATTCTGTACTCCATACGAACTTTATAAAAGATCAAAAGAGAACTGCACCCTTCAGTTTTTTCTTTTTTCAAAATCAAAATCCATCAGCCGTTAAAAGATCGAGTAAAAATTGCCTCAATAGGTGTAGATCGATTCAAATATCCATCTATTTTGCCATCCCTAATTCTGGCTCTACACTGCTAGCAAAGGAGACCGTACCATTAGTGAGAAATTCATGTCAGAATAGGCGATGAAAAATATGTTTTCCTTGCGAATACATTTTGCCACACCCTTTAGGCAAGGAAAATTGGAGACAAATTTTTTCCTCACCAATAATTTTTGAGAAAATTAGGTGCTTTGGCAAGGAAACCAACGCGAACCCATTGTTCCAAGATATGAAAAGCACAATATCCAAGTATTTGACTTAGAAGCAAATTTTAAAGGAATTAGTTATCGTACTTAACCCTAACCTTTTTTAAATTGAATCAAGGAACGTGTCAAGTGGCTACAGCAGCTTGTGCATGGTGGCCACAAGCCGTAGCAATAATTTTTTTGTGAAAAATTCTAAGATATTGATTAATAGCCGGACCCAAAAGTATACTTGAGGCTTTATTTGACATTGTTAAATTACTCAATAGTTTGCCAGTTTGGGTCCCATGTGTTTGTTGTCTTTGATTTTGTTAATTAGAAATAATTTACAAAATATTTTTTCGTTAAAATCAGATCAATCTAATATAAATAAGTACTTTATTAATACATAGGTAAGATCGGTATCGATAATTGGGTTTTAAAAAACCAACCACTCAGAATACTTTTGTCAGTTCTAAATTATTGTGTGTGGTGATTTTTCTAGTAAATTAGAAATAATTTACAAAATATTTTGTCGATCGGTATCATAGTTGGGTTTTAAAAAACCAACCTCTTGGGATACTTTTGCCAGTTCTAAATTATTTTCATTCTTTGATTGAACTTTTTTATTTTGCATTTTGCAGCCCGATCGAGGAAAAAAAACATGCAAATAAGATATGAATCAAACTTTATAAGAACCACTAAACCCCAATTTAATACGCATCAAATTTTATAAGAACCACTAAACCCCAATTTAATACGCTTTAGTTTGGGCTATTGCAAAGAAAAAACCAAAGACAACGTTATGGCTTTTCAAAATTCCAGCAGCCATGCGTATTCGATCTCATTTGCCCTTTCGGGGAAATCTCTTACTTCTAAAACTAAAATGCCCAAAAAAAAGAAAAAAATGAGTACAGAAAATACTTACCCTGGTTCTTTTGTTAGTATTCCAGCAGCCATGAGTATACTCTCTCATTTTAATGAACAAGATATAATCACGTGACGAATGTTCTTGGAAATTTTTTAAAAAATGTATATATATTAATAAATATATATAATTTAAGAGTGCATAAATGTAGAAATTATTATCATAAACTTGAAAGTACATCCTCACCGAAAACTATTGTATTTATGGTTTCTGCTATTCTTTTCTTAATGACAAAGTCAATAGTAGCCCTTAAGCTCTATTTATCCAGACAAAAATAAAAGTGATGGAAAATTTGGCAACAATAGTTAGTATATAATGTTTATTTGCATATATGTAAGTAATTTATTAACCAGAGAGCTTGTAAATTGTAATTATTAAATCTACAAGTAAAAAACTGGCCCGAACACCGAGACTACAAAATAGAAAATTATTCCCTGGCTGGTATGAAATACTATTTTCACTTCCAATTCTAATTTCTAGGCAAAGTGATTGGCCGCTGCCCGACTCAATACCCAGGAAAGCAAATTAATTACTCTACACTTAAATTTTCCAAATAAAATTTGTTGAGAATGATGCACGCAACTAATTGGCTTACTAATGTTGTCTACATTGTTAACAGAGGAAAAATGATGAAAGGTTGTATAATTGTGGATAAGGAGACAATTTATATGACTGTAAGCTTCATTACTCAAATTTGAATTCCTCTTTGATATTAAATTTATTTTGTCTTTATTATTACGTGAACCTCAAGATCCACAGAATCTTCTGTATTCATTTTTATTCTCTAAAACTATACCGGGAATGTCCCGGGGCCTGTCGGCGACTTGTTTTTGGCTTTGGTTGGGAATTTTTAACTTTTTCCACAATGATATTGTTGTAATCGTCTATAGACGAATGGTTGGCCACCTTTTACGTTAGAAGAGCAACAGGCCCATTAATGAACCAAGGTGAATGAGTGTAAGCTTCGTTGTCCGAACACGATTGGTGCTGACCACACCAGGTGCTACCATGGTAGCAAGAGAGGCTAGGCGGTGACAATTGAGAGGTTGACACTGAGCATTCCTAGTCTCACAGGAAGCGAGGTCAAATGGCAAGGCCATACGCCCGTTTGGCTCCTCGCGGAGTATAGCTCAGATCCAAAAAACATCTGATTGGGGAACAGGGCAAGGCCCACAACTCATTTTTAGCGTCAGAACTCTTCGAAAATGTCCCCGGACTTCCTGTCAGTCATTGTCGGCCATGGACGAACTTTTTTAAACTTTCTCTAGCTGAGTCTTGGTGATCCTTCAAACATATTTACAACTTCAAAACTGTCCCGAAATCGTCCTGAAGCCTCCCGGTGGTCAATTTCGGCCACTAACGTACTTTTTATTCTTTCCCATCAAAGTCCGTGGAGTCTCTCTCAAAGGTATTTTCATGTCTCCAAACTCTCTCGTAGGTCATTATCATTTTATACCTAAGCGAGCCTGTATATATATATATAGATAGATAGATAGACTCAAATATACAAAAAGTTTCCTATGAGGGCTCCTCCACAAAAAAAAACTGCGGAAAAACAGTTGTGAACCGTTGGATCGCTTAAATAGCGTAGGATCCAACGGCTCACAACTGTTTTCCCGCACTTTTTTTTTTGTGAGAGAGCCCTCATAGGAAACTTCTTTTATATTTTTATACACACACACCAATGTTTTAGTCCACTACTCTTAAAGTCCACACCATTCACACCTTTCATTTCCTGATCAAATTTTGATAATCGGGACGGTCCAATGTGTTTAAAATGTGTTTTTAGGGGTCCCTAGCTTTGAGAAATCATTAAAAAAAAAAAGACCGGGAAGGGCTTCGTCAGAGTAGTTTTCGATTAAATACAGTTTTATCGAAACTACTCGGATAAAGCCCTTCCCGGTCTTTTTTTTATTTTTATTTTTTTTTATTTTTATAATTTCCCACGTGGACCCTTAAAAACACGTTTTAAACACATTGGACGGTTCGGATCATCAAAATGTGATCGGGAAGGCCTTCGTCCGGACAATCCCGAACTGGAACTATCCCTGACTTGATAGTTCCTGTATATTATATAGGCAAATTTTCTAATAAGTACCTCCCAAATTTAAGAAAAATGTAATTTTTTCACTTAAAAATTATTTTTGGGAAATCTGAACTGTCCAATGTGTTTAAAAGGTGTTTTCAAGGGTCCACGCGGGAAATCTTCAAAAAAAAAAAAAAACGGGAAGAGCTTGATCCAAGTAGTTTTTCGCAAAAATTGTATTTGAACATATTTGATGGTTCGGATCGTCAAAAAAATGCACGGATCATAGAGGTCTGCAAGTCTGGAGTGTATATATATATATATATATTCCATGGTCACGAGCCTAATCGAGCAGAATATTGTCAAGTTCAAGCTCGGCTCGTTTATTAAACTAGTCTAAATTAAGGTTCAGGTTCAGTTCGTTTAGTACCCGAATTGAACTTTAACGAGCTTTTACTGAGTCGAGTCTCGAATAATTACAAACAACTCAGTTCATTTATAGCCCTAGTTGCCACAATAAGCTCAGGTCTTAGCTTTGAAAGCCGTGTTTTATAAAATATACTCCCTCTGTTCCGCAAAGTTTGACACTTTCGGGAGTGCGTGCTATTTTTAAATTGCCTATATCTTTCAATTCATAACGTTTTATGTGATTTTCAAAACTTTGTTCAAAAGATCTAATTGAAATCTATCAAACGAGATCCATATTGCTTATATAAAACATTACAGATTAAAAGAAATAATCAATTTTTTCATAGGGCTGGAATAGTGAAAGTGACAAACTTTGGGGGGACGGAGGGAGTAACTTGGATCCCTCGACCAGTTTTTCCCAAACAAAACAAGAAAACTCTACCGGAGTTCCGTGTGCTGATCAAGAGTTGAACTTAGATTGTTTTTCTTACGTGGTCCATCTTGATGATCTGAATTGCTAATTTGGGAGGCTCTAGAGTACAAGCTTGATTGGAAAGGACAATATCAAAGCACAATATCAAAGTAGGAGTATTAAACTTAGAAGAAATTAGTAAAGGAATTATTGAAGTTAACCCTAACCTTCATTTAATTGAATCAAGTAAAGTACTCACGTTTCAAGTTTCTACAACAGGTTGTGGTAGCCACAAGCCAAAGGAATTTTTTACTGTGAATTTTTTTGACATATTGATCACTAGCGTGACCCAAAAGTGACATTCTTAAATTTATCAATAGTTGACCAGTTGGGATCCCAGCTCTTTTTTTTTTTTCGCTTTTTTTTGGGATTGTCTTTGTTTGGGATTGTATCTTTTCTTCTCTATTCCAATATATTCTCTTTCGCCAATAGTTGACCAGTTTGGGTCCCATACTAATGTTTGTTGTCTTTGATTTTCTAGAAAATAATTTACAAAAATTTTGTGAAAAATTAGCTCAATTGAATATAAATAAATATTTCATTAATCCACCGGTACCTCAACATAACGTTACCCATAGTCGGGTTTAAAAAATCTTACCACCTGGAGTAGTTTTGTTTATTGTAAATTATTTTCATCTGTTGATCGAACATTTTTACTTTTCGTTTTGCATCCTGAGGAAAACAAATATGCGAAAATAATATGAATCAAATTATGTAAAAACCACTGAAAATAACACCCCAATTTGTACTCGTTTTGTTTTATATGCATGGCTGCTTGAATTTGAAAAGCCATAACATTGTGTGTGGTTTTTGTGGCATTTCTGTTTTATACTTACGGTGGTTCTTTTATCAGTATCCTAATTTTAATGAACAAGTACTTAAAATCGCTTGGCGAAATGACATAAGTATTTCTTGCACTTGAACTTGATTCTTGGAAATTTCTGAATTTCGCTAAGCAGAACCTAGCGAAATTCACAAGCTTGATACTTTTGAAATTCACTAATTTTAAACCTCGAGAAGTTTACTAGATTTTGAAATACAACACTCACCTAGTAAATTACACAGATCAAAATGACACTGTTTTTAATTGATCTAATCAAAAATGGAAATGGCTACAATACACACCCACTATTTGGGTATGTATCATATGCACCACTATAAAAGTTACGAATCGATTAACAAAAGTTACGAATTTTAATAAAAGTTACGAATTCTTTGTACAAAAGTTACAAGACGCATCAAATGTTATGAATCATAGAAAATGTTACGAATCATACTTCTGAAAAAGTTACGAAACATTTAAAAATATTACGATTGCCAATGAGGTGACACAATATGGACCACACAATGGGTGCATATTGTACACACTTTTAAGGGGTGTGTATTGTAAAATTTTCCATAAAAAATAATTAAATTGATTGAAATAGTCCTAACCCCACATGATCATGTACATATTTTTAATTCGATTTTACGTTCTTAAAACCTTTATTTGTCGTTTACAAGAGTATAAATTAGCAATTCAGATCATCACGTTGGACCATGTACAAGCACAAAATTCTACTAAGTTCAACTACTCAATATGATCTGCTACACAAAGGACGCCGGGGCTCTCTTGTTCCAATGGTCTGATTAAATGTAGAATTCTTCTAGGAAAGAGTCTTCTTTTTTCCGGTTTTATTTTAAATCCGAACTATTCAAAACACTTTTCGAAGGTTTAGATTTGGTTTTTTTTTTTTTTTTTTTTTAACAGAAAAAAGTCTTATTTATTTTTAAAAATGTTACAAAAACTAACATGAACAAGGATAACCGCATCATATTCTTGAACAAAGCTAAGAACAATTTTGTGCCGAGTCCGAGACCCAAGTCTCTAGAGTTAGTAAGAAGCCAACCAAGCGAACATCCAACAAGCCAAGCCCACACCAAAGGGCGAAGCCTAAAACACCTAAAAATAAATAAAAATAGCCACTGCAGACAATCACCCATTGCCTCCCAGCCACTGTCTGCAGCAAACAACATCAGCGACCACCACCAACACCGCCAACAAAACCCCACAAACCCGTTAAGCAGGACCGGAAGTACCCAATAGGCCGAGAATCGATAACACCCAGCAGTGAGACCCACTCGACCCCAAATCTTCACTGACCCTGCCAACCAATTGGGACAGCAAAGCCCCTACTTCCACAAAACCATATTTTATTAATCAGTCAGAAGATTATTTTCGAATATTATGAAACTTATCACT
Organism: Vaccinium darrowii; assembly: GCA_020921065.1. Classification (NCBI taxonomy): domain Eukaryota; kingdom Viridiplantae; phylum Streptophyta; class Magnoliopsida; order Ericales; family Ericaceae; genus Vaccinium; species Vaccinium darrowii. The sequence continues at coordinate 15,049,564 of CM037159.1, read as the reverse complement.
AGGTTTTCAGGAAGTTAATTAACAACTGATCAATAGTTTAATTCGATTCCTAACCCTAGCCAGACGAGTGTCTACTGTAGAATGGTTAGTCCTCTTTGGTATTACATCACCCATTGCATCTTCTTTGGTTGGACTTTTTGTTGTTTATTTGTATAAAAAAATTCCAAAACATTAATAAATGACCAACATTTATGGTTAAGATTCCTAAAAAATATATATTATGTGCTTTTCTTGTGGATGCCACACTCCACATTATTAAATACGGCAAGATAAATATGGAATGGTACATTCTGTAGTACGACATTACCCTCAACATGTTTTGAGATGGGTACATGCACCTTTTATTCAACAAAGCCTCTCAATGGTCAAAATTACAATTTACAAACATCCTTTTTTTAGGACAACATATTCCAACGTCTTTTCCACCTAGCCGACAGCGTAACTAATTGTCTTTGAAGAATGGAGAATAGGAAGATGGCTGATCAAGTTGTTATCTATTCTTGAAAAGATCGAAATTAAATCTTTGTATGCTTTGCCTGTGGAATAGTTTCACGAAAATGGGGACCAAATCGAAATAATAGGTGATATCTAGTAGTTGACTCGACAGGAGAGATATATAGGAACATCAAAGTCATATATAAGTTAAGGTAGACGCAGATGCAACTAGCTCCGCGTAGCACTCTTTTTTGGTCCATCTTAAAAAAAGAAATTATTTGAGAGTTTGGGACAACAAATTAATAGTCATCACATAATTACTTAAAGCCAAAAGAAATCCTAGAGATAAAAATAGTACTTATTTATACTATTTCATTGAGCTAATTATTCATAAAAAAAAAAAAAAAAAAAACATTTAGAAAACTATATTCTAGCAAATTAAAGACAACAAACATTATTATGGGATCAAAGCTGGTCAACTATTGATCAAGTTAAGAATGTCAAACAAACCTTAAGTGTACTTTTGGGTCAGGCTAGTATCTGAGAATTTTTCACAAAAAATAATTCCTATGGCTTGTGGCTACCACAATATTCTAAACCTTGAAACTTGAGTAATTTCCTTGATTCTATTAAAAGAAGGTGGGGGTTAAGCTCGATGATTCCTTTAAAATTTATTTTTTACGTCAAATACTTTGCTATTGTGCCTTTTATACCTTGGAACAATGGTACAGTCTCTTTTGGGAGCACTGCGGAGCTAGAATTTTGGTGGAGAGGCGGCACTCATACTCTTTTGAAGTTGAGTCCGTTTAAATTCTTTAAACACATATCATTTTTTAGAACAAAATGTCCTACTGTTCTTTCATTTTTCTTTTCAAACAAATATGTGAGGTGAAATACTTTTCAGGAATGAGCTCATTTCTGTGTGTAGTAAATATACCTTTTCAGTGCGGTGGTGAGTTCTTAATTTGGAATGATTGGTTCTTGAACTGGAAATCTTTTTCCTTGTGTTGGGAAATGATATCTAAATTAAATTGGGCAGTGTAATTTACCAAAAACATTTTTCATTTACCAATCATTTTTTTTTTTGTTTTTACCAAAAATGTTTGTCTTCCCTTGAACACTTCAGTGCAATTAACTTTGTGGGTTGAAGAAAAAAAAAATTGATTGGAAAAGAAAATTTTATTAAACTCGACAAGAATACATTGAGAGATGCTATAATAAATTTTTAAAAAAAAACAAAAAATCTAATTTCAACTCCTCAATACACGCCAAACCATGGGGATGGTTTATAATATGATCCGTTATACGAAACCATAATTTGTTAATCAGTCAGGAGATTATTTTCAAATATTGTGAGACTTTATCACTAGGTTTTCAGGAAGTTAACCACTGATCTATAGTATAATAAAAAAAGACAAAATTAAATCAGGTTCCAATCCCAGTCAGACACGTGTATGCTGTGGAGTGGTTAGTCCTCTTTGGTATTACAACAGCCATTGCATCGTGCACCATCTTTGCTTTGGACTTTTTGTTTAAAAAATTTCCATAACCATTATAAATGAGACATATATATATATATATATATATATATATATATATATATATATATATATATATATATAAGAAGTTTCCTACAAGGGCCTATATATAATATGCGCCTTTCTTGTGGATGCCACACTCCCCTTGATTACATATTTAAAAAATTTTATGGAATGATTCATACATTCTACACAAAATAATTGTATTATATTACTGTCAACTGATTTTGAGATCTGTGCCACCTTTAATTTAAACAATAATGATAGATACACATACTCCAAACCACACCCTCCCACACCCCAGCCACTGTTCACCTGGGCCCCCACGTGGGTCCCACCCACTTGGCCCCCCGAAATTTAAGAAAAAAAAAAAACGAAAATTTTGAAAAACCCCCAATTCTGGGTTTCTTCGATCTTGTTCTCATTTTCGCGGGCTGTACGGGGAAAATTCCACGTAACGCTGGATCACGTGTTTCCTTGAATCAACCCTAGATCTGCAAGACAGAAAAAGGGTTAGAGCACCTTTGCCTCTCGTTGGCAAAGGCCCTCCGATGCCTAAGTTAGTATCACGTACTTGAATTCTCAAATCACAATGCGTATGAAAATAGGTTTCACCGCGTACCTTTTGTCATGGTTATTGCCTTGTATTTATAGGTGTAGATGTTCTTCATATTTAGGCGTCACGTGCCCCTGTTTCCTATTCTCTTTAGGAATCCTTCTCCTAATAGGACTTTCCTATTAGGGACGAGTTTCCTTATTCTGCTAGATTTCGTCTAGCAAGGGTCTCTGCTCCCATATAGGATTCTTTCCTATATGGGACATGCTCCTAATCACTTTAGGACTTCCCATGTCAATCCCTTACTTCACGGTACTGCTCCTTATCTCATAAGGAACCGCTGCAGAATATTCTGGAATGTCTCACCACCTTATCCGTGGCGGTGCCGTGCTTCCACGTAGCTCGGCATGACTCGTACATAACTCAGTTACTCACGCCGAGCTGAATCTATGTATCCCAGAATGCTATTTAAGCTTTACTCATAGCTCTGCTAACTCGGCCATATCAGGGGCATTCCCTTGTGACCTATACCGAGCTAGCACTTCCTGGCATATTTAATTTATTCAATCATTTTAGCCTTATTCATGGCCAAACCAGCTCGGCACAGGGCTCACGTGTACCCTATATCGTGCCGAGCTATTCACCCTCTCGTGGTGAAGTTACTTGGCACGTGCTATGCCTAGTAGTAGGGTAACCAGATTTACCCACTCCAATTGCTCCCCAGCTCTGTCGCTACTATCACGTATCAGTAGCGTGCAGAGCTTCAACGGTTCTCGATGTACCCTTTGCACGCCTTCCCTCCACGTGGGTGGCAACGTCGTTTTCATATTAAATGTGAATGACCCTTTGGTGGCTCGGATAAGTCGAAAGGACGTTTCTGCTGACGTTTCGCGTATGTCACGTTCCACTTCATGGGTTTTTGGGCGGGATGATGATTATTTTATTTATTATTTTTTTTTCCCTTTTCCCCCAAAACCCCCAATACCCTTCTCCTTCTTCCATTACATTTGAAGAAAGGCTAGAGAGAGAGAGCACTTCGTCTGTCATCAACGCCACTCTATGCCTTCTGCAACCAAGTCTTTTCCGTTTCTCGTCGGAAAACGCTTCTCGTCTTCGCCGGAAAGTGTCATCTTAGGCCCCCTTATCACGTAAGTACGTCTTCTTGACTTTAGATTTCCCGTTATCCGTCAAAACCCCAAGGTTTCATTCTTAGTTCCTGTTCATCTTCTTGCCATTCTGGGTTTCTACTGTGAAACCCTAACTTTCAGAACAAATGGGTAGATATAGGGCCCTTTTGAGTACCCCTAAGAAAATCGCAGAATTTCGTCGTAAATATAGTATCCCTGCCGATATTCAATTCCGTTTAGACAATAAAGATGATCTGAGAGAACAAGGTCAAACTGAAGATAAGATCCACATTCCCCTGATCTTCATAGTCGAGGGAGGCCTTAGGCTCCCATTACACCCGTTTTTCAGAGAGATCTGTTTTAGATGTCAATTGAACCCTATGCAGCTCTGCCCTAATTTCGTTAGGGTAGTCATGGGCACCGTTGCCCTCAACGAGTTGCTCGGCCTTCACCTCGATTGGTGGGGATTTGCACTACCTCTATAGTGTGGTCCCTACAGAGCACAAAAACTATTACTTTAAAGCTAGGGACCCAAAACAGAAGCTCATCACCGATCTACCAAATTCCTCAAAGGGAGAGGCAGATGACTATCTCGTAGTCACTGGCAGCTGGCAGCCTAGGGACGCTGAGGGGAAGATCATCGGCCTTCCCTGCCCCACTTCCACTGGCGGACTTCGTTAGTATTTTTATTCCCGAGCTGGTTTCATTACTCTAATGTTTTTAACTGTGGCTGACCACTCTCATGCTATGTTGTTTGCAGCGGATAATCTCAACCACGGTGGCCGCTTGATCCACGGCAAGCTCCACCGTGAGGATATTGCCAAAGCCCTCTGGTGGGACGGCTTCGAACCGACTCCTGTAGGACTCGGACGTTCAGCTCACCGCCTGCTCGGTTACACACCGTTCTACTGGGGCAACATCAGGAGGGAAGGAGAGCGCAGGTCAAGACACGCCTGGCCGCCACCCCAGTTTCTTTATGCTACTCGTTTCAGACTAAGGCTCTTCATACTTAGATATGTATAATACTAAGTTTCTTCATACTTAGTATTTCGTTGCAATACTCGTTGCAAGCTAAGTTTCTTCATACTTAGAATCCTTTCGTGCAATATTCGTTGCAAAACCCTGAGTTTTTTCATACTTAGGATCTTTCGTGCAATATAAGTTGCAAAACCCTAAGTTTTTTCATACTTAGGATCTTTCGTGCAATATTCGTTGCAAATATACATACCCTAAGTTTTTTCATACTTGGATCTTTCGTGCAATATTCGTTGCAAAACCCTAAGTTTTTTTCATACTTAGGATCTTTCGTGCAATATTCGTTGCAAATATACATATCCTCTGCTCCCCAATAGGAATCCAAATTTTTCTTTTTGAAGTGGAAATTGCGGTTCATATTAACCAAAATCATGATAACATTTCATTAATGCTAAAGATATCAAAAAATCTGAATAACTAATGTTGGTGATTTTACTCGTAATCCCAACTAAAGACAAATGCGAATTTTATTAAAAGAAATGTGATTGTATTCGTAATCACACAAACGAATTACTGGAAGAATTTTCTAAGGTTCTGGACATTCCACGGTCGTGAGACTGGGTCCCCATCCAGGTCGGCCAAGCGGTAGGCCCCAATGCCAGCGATCCCCACGATCTTGTATGGGCCTTCCCAGTTTGGTCCAAGCTTACCGTCTGAGGATACTTTGGTGTTGGCCAAGACTTTCCTCAGGACTAAGTCACCAACTTTAAATTCTCTTGGCTGCACCTTCTTATTGTAGCTCCTTCGTAGCTGCTCTTGGTATGCCGCTAGGGTAATGAGTGCCCGCTCTCTTTTTTCCTCGGCGAGGTCTAGCTGCTCGGCCAGGGCTTTATCGTTGCCCCCTGACTCCACTAGAGTAGTGCGAATGGTTGGCAAACCAACCTCTAGGGGAATTACTGCCTCTGTTCCGTATGCCAAGGAGTACGGCGTCTCTCCCGTAGATCGCCGTGGGGTGGTCCTGTAGGCCCAAAGCACGGCTGGAAGCTCATCTGGCCATTTTCCCTTCTTCTTTTCCAACCTCTTCTTGAGACTCTTCAGGATAGTCTTGTTGGAGGCCTCTGCCTGGCCATTGCTCTGCGGGTAGGCAGGGGTCGAGTAATAGTTTCTGATGCCGTACTGAGCACAGAATGCCTTGAACTTTTTGCCGAACTGGGACCCGTTATCTGAGATAATAGAGTAGGGCACCCCAAACCTTGTGATTATCTTGTTCCAGACGAACTTTTCCACCATATCTTCTGTGATTTTGGCAAGAGCTTCCCCTTCTATCCATTTGATGAAGTAGTCAGTGCCAATGAGTAGGAACTTTCGTTTCCCTGTTGCCATAGGGAGAGGTCCTACGATGTCCAATCCCCACTGGGCAAATGGCCATGGATTGGTTAGAGGCAACAGGTCCTCTGCTGGAGCTCGGATGAGGGGTGAAAACCTCTGGCACCTCTCGCAAGTCTTAACGAAAGCCTTTGCATCCTCTTGCATGTACGGCCACCAATATCCCTGGGATATTGCTCGGTGGGCTATGGGCCTACCACCAGTGTGTCCCCCACAAGTTCCAGCATGGATCTCATGGAGGAATTTCTGAACAAGGGCTGGGTGTACACACAATAAATATGGACCAAGGAAAGATTTTCTGTAAAGCTTACCTTCTGGAGAGAGCCAAAAGCGTACTGACTTGGTCTTGATTTTGTGTGCTTCCCTCTTATCTTCTGGCAAAGTCCCATCTCGTAGGCATGCCACTATTGGGTCCATCCAGCTCGGCCCCAGCTCTGTTTCCATCACGACTTCTACGGCTCGGCCAATACTTGGTTCGCCCAGATAGTCTACTGTAATTGTGCGGCGATACTCGGTCTTGACCGCCGACCCAAGACAGGCCAGTGAGTCTGCATGTGCGTTCTGTCCCGAGCTGATCTGCTGGATATGGATCCTGTCAAATTTGTCCAGCAAATCCTTGGCTGCTTCTGAGTATGCAGCCATCTTTTCGCTTTTCGTAGCATATTCTCCTGAGAGCTGGTTGACAACTAGTTGGGAATCACAAAATATCCGTAATTTATGTACCTTGAGCTCCAGAGCACTTCTCAGTCCAGCAAGCAAAGCCTCATATTCTACTACATTGTTTGTGGCACTAAATCCCAGCCGTAGTGCATGCTCCAGGACCAATCCTTCTGGAGAGAAAAGCACAACCCCTGCTCCAGACCCTTTGTTGCAAGCCGACCCATCAACGTAAAGCTTCCATTCGTCTGGTTCCAGATCGACCATACTCGTTGGCTGCTCGGGGTTACTGATTTGCTCCTTTTCGTGGAGAGTTGGTGGCGGTGGGGCCACCGTTGGAGCAAATTCTGCTATGAAATCAGCCAAAACCTGCCCCTTGATTGCTGTTCTGGGCTGATAATCTAGGTCGAACTGACTTAGTTCTATTGACCACTTAGAGATTCTACCAGAGAAATCTGCTTTCCTGAGCAAGGCCCTTAGTGGGTATTCCGTGAATACGGTGATGGGATGCTGCAAGAAGTAGTGGGGCAGCTTTCTTGATGCAACAATGAGAGCATATACCAGTTTTTCCAATGGTAGGTAACGTGTCTCAGCTTCTAACAATGTCTTGCTCACGAAATAGATTGGAGCCTGCTCCGTCCCCTTTATTCGTAGAAGGACCGAGCTGACCGCATGATCAGATACTGCTAAGTATAGTATCAACCGCTCCCCAGTTTTTGGAGTAGAGAGCAAGGGTGGTGATGATAAGTAGCTTTTTAGCTCCTGGAAAGCCCGTTCCTGTTCGGCTCCCCACTCGTATCCTTCTCTCTTCTTCAGAAGTTGAAAGAAAGGTCTGCAGCGGTCTGAGGACTTGCTGATGAAGCGATTGAGTGCTGCTGCCATCCCTGTTAGCCTTTGGACCTCCTTCGTGGTCTTTGGGCTTTGAAGGCCTTGTAGAGCCGTGATTTGATCTGGGTTGGCTTCAATCCCTCTTTTAGTCACTAAGTGCCCAAGAAATTTCCCCGAGCTGACTCCGAAGGCACACTTGGAAGCGTTTAGCTTTAGCTTGAATTTTCTCAGGATGTTGAAAGTTACCCTTAGGTCGGCTAGGTGGTCTGGCTTCAACTTGCTCTTGACTACCATGTCGTCGATGTAGACCTCCATAGTCTTGCCGAGCTGTTCTTTGAACATTTTGGTCACCAATCTCTGATAGGTTGCTCCAGCATTCCTCAGCCCAAACGGCATAACCTTGTAACAATAGAGTCCCCTGGGCGAAATGAAAGATGTCTTTTCCTGGTCGGGCTCGTGCATGGCTATTTGATGATATCCCCGGTATGCGTCAAGGAAACTCATCCTCTCATAGCCCGATGTAGCGTCCACAAGCTGATCGATTCTGGGTAGAGGGAAGCTGTCTTTGGGACATGCTTTGTTGAGGCTTGTGAAGTCCACACATACCCTCCACTTTCCGTTCTTCTTCTTGACCACCACAGTGTTGGCTAACCAATCTGGATAGCTCACCTCACGTATGGCATCCGCTTCTAGTAGCCGCTCTACCTCTTCAATCACAGCGTCTGCGTGCTGTGGTGCCGACCTCCTTGCCTTCTGCACAACTGGCTTGTGCTGAGGGTCCACGTTCAGGTGGTGGCATATAACTTCAGGATCTATCCTAGGCATCTCTTGGGGGGTCCAAGCGAATACATCGATGTGGTCTTTAAGAAAGGTGACCAAATCTCTTTCCTCCAGCTCGGGGAGGGTCTCGCCGATCAGGAAATACCTTTCTTCATCGTCCTCTTGAATTTGTATCTTCTTCAACCCTTCCACCATCTTCTTTGTGGGATCACCTCCAACGTCTTCTAAGGTTGGTTGGTCTGGAACCTCAACCGTTTGTACCAGCTCGGCCCTTGGTGATTTCCTTAATACCATATTGAAACATAGGTCGGCCACCTTCTGGTTGCCTCTAATGCATTCGATGCCATCTGCCCCAGGGTACTTGATATTCTGGTGGTAAGTTGAAGAAACTGCCCTCATCTTGTGCATCCAAGTTCTTCCTATAATCACGTTATAGGAAGAAGGGATGTCTACCACAAGGAAATCTGTGCTCAGAACCACCGATCCAGCTCGGACGGGCAGTGTGACCTTTCCCATAGGCCATACTGTCTGTGCACTAAAGCTGACCAATGGAACCAGACACTTTTGCAATGAACTTGGAGGGAGTTCCATCTTTTTGAAAGTGTTGTAATACATGATCTCTGTGCTGGCCCCTTGGTCAACAAGAATCTTCTCCACGTCGTATTCCCCTATTCGTAGGGTGATTACTAGTGCATCATTATGGGGTACTGATACCCCTTCCATATCATCATCGGTGAAGGTGATTGGGGTCTCCATGATCCCTTCCGCCCTTGGCCTCTTCATGCCGAGCTTCATTACTTGTTTTGCCTGTGCATTGACCCTTTGGATGTGTCTTATCTCGTTGTTTGTGTAAGGGGCAACTAATCCATGTATCATATGGATTATTCCCTTTGTACCTTTCTCGTAGTCCACCTCCTCTACCAGCTCGGCATTATTCTTGCTATCAGCCAGAAATTCTTTGAGATGTCCCTCTGCCACCTTCTCATCCAGGAACTTCTTATACTCCACACAGTCCTCAGTCATGTGTCCCCAATCTCGGTGGTAGCTGCAGTGCTGGTTAGTGGCTCTTCTCTTTTCTGGGTTTCCAGTCATCTTTGGGGGCCTTCTAAACCACTGTTCGCCCTTGATCCTGTACAACATCTTATAGATGGGGATGTTGAAAGTTGCCATAACGCTGAAGTAGGACTTGGGATCTGGATCAGCTTTTTCTTTCTTTTGCTGAGTGTAGTCTTTCCGTCCTGTTATGTACTCCTTCTTGTATGCCCTCGACTCTACTGGCTTCTTTTCCGGAAGCTGAGGTTGCCCTGCCACAATCCTTCCTCCAGCCTGCAAAATATCATCTTCCACCCGAGCATGCTCCTGGATTCTTTCCATGAGTTTGGCCACCGTTCTTACTGGATGCATAGTAAGTGATTCCCGTAACTTACTATGCATGGGCAAGCTTGTCTTGAACGTTGCTAGAGCATACTCCTCGCTGCAGTTCTCAATCTCGTTGAAGGTTTCCCAATAGCGTTTGGAGTATTGCCGTAGTGTCTCATCATCCTTCTGTCTCATAGAAGTCAATGCATCAAAAGTCTTTGGAGCTGCTCGGCTTGTTAAAAACCGAGCAGTAAATTCTTCAGCTAATTGAGCCCAACATAGGACTGAGCCCTCTAGGAGCTTGTGGTACCAACTCAGAGCCACCTTTCCCAAGCTGGAAGGGAACATCTTGCATAGCAAAGCATCATCTTGCTCGTGCATGAACATGGCTTGCTGGTAGTGTTGGATGTGAGCCACAGGATCCGTGCTAGTTTCGTAAGGGATGAACGCTGAGTGTTTCACCCTGCTCGGTGCCTTTTCTGCACGAATCCAGTGGGCCAATGGCGACTTTGAGATCTGGCCTAGGGCTTCCTTAGCTGCTTCTCTTGCAGTTTTAGGACCTCCCTCAGCTCGGCCGGCATCCCCCCTCCTTGTGTGCCGCTCGGGAATATGCTCATTGGATCCAGATCTCTCGTATTTGTCCCTAGCATGCTTCCTTCTTTCTCTTTTTTCCACAGAAACACTCCTGTCTCTCCTTTTTCGTGGAGAGGCAGCTCGGTCAGTGGAGGCGTTGTTGTGGTGACGATCTCTTCCGTTTTCCTCATAATGCACGGATCTCGTCCGTGAACGTAGGTCTTTCTCTTTTTCTTGGAGTTGTTTCTTCAGGTCCTGAATCTCTCGTTCCCGTCGAGTGACTTCACGGGCCAATTCTTCTGCCTCTTGCTCTTTCCTGTCAAGGATATCTTCCCTCTCTCGATTCCTTGTGTGCCTGTGACCATCCCTTCTTGGGGGGCTTCTGTCCCGTTCACGTCGGGTGGAGGCCTCCCCACCTCTTGGTGGTGTTTTTGAGTGTCTCGCCCTTGGAGAACCATGGCGTATTAGGCGTGTACCCCTAAATTTTGGAATCTCAGGGATACTCCCTATGTCAAACCTCTTTGTTGCTGGTTTTTTCTGTGGTGCTCTTAGTACCGCGGGGATTTTTTCCACCCTTGAGCCCTTTCTTGTGGTGTGCACCAACGTGGTCTCGCCATCGTCTTCCACCTCTTGCCTCCGTGGGGTGCACAAAAGGGGCTCTGAAAGTACCATTGTTGATCCTTTTTTGGAGGGAGACGAACTTTTTGTAAGCCTTTCCCACAGACGGCGCCAATTGTACGGGGAAAATTCCACGTAACGCTGGATCACGTGCTTCCTTGAATCAACCCTAGATCTGCAAGACAGAAAAAGGGTTAGAGCACCTTTGCCTCTCGTTGGCAAAGGCCCTCCGATGCCTAAGTTAGTATCACGTACTTGAATTCTCAAATCACAATGCGTATGAAAATAGGTTTCACCGCGTACCTTTTGTCATGGCTATTGCCTTGTATTTATAGGTGTAGATGTTCTTCATATTTAGGCGTCACGTGCCCCTGTTTCCTATTCTCTTTAGGAATCCTTCTCCTAATAGGACTTTCCTATTAGGGACGAGTTTCCTTATTCTGCTAGATTTCGTCTAGCAAGGGTCTCTGCTCCCATATAGGATTCTTTCCTATATGGGACATGCTCCTAATCACTTTAGGACTTCCCATGTCAATCCCTTACTTCACGGTACTGCTCCTTATCTCATAAGGAACCGCTGCAGAATATTCTGGAATGTCTCACCACCTTATCCGTGGCGGTGCCGTGCTTCCACGTAGCTCGGCATGACTCGTACATAACTCAGTTACTCACGCCGAGCTGAATCTATGTATCCCAGAATGCTATTTAAGCTTTACTCATAGCTCTGCTAACTCGGCCATATCAGGGGCATTCCCTTGTGACCTATACCGAGCTAGCACTTCCTGGCATATTTAATTTATTCAATCATTTTAGCCTTATTCATGGCCAAACCAGCTCGGCACAGGGCTCACGTGTACCCTATATCGTGCCGAGCTATTCACCCTCTCGTGGTGAAGTTACTTGGCACGTGCTATGCCTAGTAGTAGGGTAACCAGATTTACCCACTCCACGGGCAACCACAGAGAGAAGAGAGAAGAGGGAAGAGAGAAGAAGATCGCGACCACCCACCCCGACGAGTCGACGACGGCCAATCCACCTCCACCACCAGTCGACGACCAAAATTCCTGAAATCTGGGTTTCAACATTAACCGCTTCTCATTTTGCGGGCAGCGAGAGAGAGAGAGAGAGAGAGAGAGAGGACAGCCCTTAACCGGCGACTTCGCGACCCCCTCCGACCGTGGACAGCCCTTCACCGGCGAAGCCCAACACGTCCACCACCACCAATAGCCGGCCACTCGAAGAGACGACGGCCAATTGACGGAAGAGACCAGTCGACCAGTCCATCACCCAGTCGACGACGGCCATGCGAAGAAATCTTACGAATCAAGATCGTCCATTGCAACCAAGGTGTATCTCTCTCTCTCTCTCCCTCTCTCCCGCTCTCAATTTGTGATTAGGGATTATTTCAAAAGGATTAGGGTTCGAATTTGTACAGATTAGGTTCTTTGATCTTGATTCCATATTCAAAAACCCTGTTGCTCTTAAAAAATCTAGACTTTCCCGGACTTTGTTCATGATTGTGCTCCAAGATAACCCGACTTACCCTCCACTTTCCCTCCTAGGTTAACAAATATTAAGGTGAGCCGGACATTCCGTTTTTGCCTGTGGACGTGGCTTGGCAAGGTTGCTTCCTCTAAGCCTTGGCTTTCCACCTTTGCTGCATTCATAAATTACATGCCTCAAGACTCCATCTTTTCCCTTTTTCGAAGATCTTTTAGCCACTGCAAACCCCTTTTCTTTCGCAAATTTTGAGTAATACAAATAAACAACGCTTGGGCTGTCGAATTCCATTCCCATCTTCGGTTCCTCAACTGTATCTTCAGAAATATCAATTTCCGCTTTATCATCACCTAACAGCTTTATTGGAGAACCATTCGTAACCTCTTCTTCTTGTACAATGTCTCCACTCCATACTTCTTCCACTTCTTCGTCCCTTTCAATTTGGGAAGATATAGGACACATCACCGATGGTGGTGATGGTGGTGATGGTAACTGAAACATCACCTGCAGATTAAAAATAAACAAGAACAAGTGAGTATAAAACGCGTACTATAGCAGTTAACAAAACACTAAAAATCCCCGGCTACAAGTACTATAGTAGGTAACAAAACAATCGCAGATGTCCATTAAAAATAAACAAGAACAACTGACACCTACAAGTACTATAGCAGGTAACAAAACATCCCCAGGCTACAAGTCGCATTTTTATGGAATCTGTTCGAACCATATTAATCCTGTCAACACTAAAAAGCATTGCCCTAAAAAATATCATTGGTTGATTTCCCTCCCAAGATTGAACCAAAACTAGAACAATCAAGCAAGCCATCCGAGCGTTCTTCGCACACATATCCAAGTCAGTGCCAAAAAAATGAAGTCCACAGACTTCCAAATGCTCATGACCAATTTGATAATGAAGAAACCCAGATTTGGAATCTGTTCGAACAGCTAAAAATCCATACTATTCCAATTGGCTCAAAATGTTGTACAGTATGACCAATTTGGCTCGAACAGCTATGACAGCAAAAAATCCATGTTGTTACAGGTTCACAAAATCCATACTGTTCCAATTGGCTCAAAATCCAATTGCCTCTAACAGCTAAAAATCCATCCCAAAACAGTATGACCAATTTGATAACAAAGAAACCCAGATTTGGAATCTGTGAACCTGTAATAGTATTCATGAACTACCCATTTTACGTGGGTCATGGACAGAAGAAATGTTGTAAAGGAGTACAGTATGAAATCCCAAAATAGTTATCAGAGAGAGAGAGAGAGAGAGGCAGAGAGAGAGAGACAGACAGACCTTGGTTGCAATGGACGGTCTTTAGTCGTACGATTTCTTCGAATGGCGGGACTGGTGGTGGTGGTACGGGTTTCTTCTCAGACCGTACGATTTCTTCGACTGGGAGCTTGGTCGTGGTGGAGTGAGGCCGGAGGTGAGTCGCCGGTGAAGGGCAGTCAAGGGTCTGAGGGTGGGGTCGATCTTCTTCTTCTCTTCTTTCTCTCTCTCGCTCTCTGGACTTCCTCTCTTCTGCCCGCGAAAATGAGGAGCAGAAACCCAGATTTGGGGTTTTTGAAAAATTTTCGTTTTTTTTTTTTTATAATTTCAGGGGCCAAGTGGGTGGGACCCACGTGGGGGCCCAGGTGAACAGTGGCCGGGGTGTGGGAGGGTGTGGTTTGGAGTATGTGTATCTATCATTATTGTAATTTAAAAAAGGCTCTCAATAACTCTGCCTGGCATTCTTTTCCAGTTCATCTTCAAAAAAAATAAAAACAATTAATTAATTAATTGAGTCAGGGACAACAAGTACTCACCTAAATATTTGCTTCTATGCATTGTTTTGGTTTGGTTTTCTCAGCGGTCTTCGGCGTGTTTTTTGATTGGGTTGTGGGGTTTGGTGGTGATTGGGTTGTCCGTTTGGCAATCAAGAGTCCGACGACTGAGCATTATTGTAGTGAGTGTCGGTGTAACATACTGAAGATAATACATTAAATAATTAAGCAATACATCAAATAGGCTAAGGCGCGGGTATTGATAGGCGCAATATTCCGTATATAAGCGCCTAAGGAGGGGGAGTTAGCGTGTTAGACGTGCGGTTTAATGATCATTTTTCTGTTTAATGCGTGCACGGTAGTGTGTTTGGTGTTTGCATGAATTTACCAGGTAGAAAGGGGATTTTGGCGCGCCTGTTGCATGGCTTGAAGTGGAGCTGGGCGTGGGAGTCGAGGTTCGAGGCTGGGATGCTGAAAGAGGAAGGCTTAAGGAGTCGGTATCGATACCCCCGTGAGCCGTATCGATACCAATTGGTTTCAAAGTGCACAAATCGTTCCAGAAGGTTTAGTATCGATACCTGTGGGCACCCGTGACCTCCACGAGAAACCTTGAAAGTACTAGAACACGCGTTCGTTAGAGTCGCCACTTGATTTTAAGGTTAACCAAGCAACCGAATTCAACGTACAAAATTCGAGACAACCGGTCCATTGTAACCAGAGTGATCTTGGTTCGGGAGCTAAGTTACGGGATGGGAAGGTTTTATTTGAAAAATGCACCCATCCCGCCTAATCAAAATGATTAGTCTCTACTCATAATTATGAGATTTTAAAAGAAGATTTAAAGTGATTTAAACAATTACGGGAAAGGGAACAAGGAAATTAACGATGCATGAGGCTAGATTTAGAGAAATGAAATATTACCGAAAAAGATAAAATAGGCGAAGACTGAACTTCTTTTGATCAACGTCCAGATGCTCCCCTCAAAATCACGAATTCGGCGAGTATGAACTCCGTTCGCCGCGAAAAGCACTTTATTTAATTAATGCTTCGAAAAACTTGGATTAAAGGCAAGGCCTTGGATAATTTTGGAAAGTAGGCTTAAGACTAATATTTTTGGGTTTTTCGTGGCTGATTTTCGGAAAGGAATTTTGGGTTCGGGAAAGGGGTTTTACAAAGGAAGAACAATAAGAACAAAGGTTTTTCTAGCAAGGTTTTCTTGAGGATTTTTGTTGTGTTTCGAAAACCAAGACCTAGGCTTCCTTTTATAGGCACAAAAGAAGCTTCTTAGAGTTATTTTCCGCCAGAAATCGGATGGGAGGTGAGTGAATGGAGCATGGGTAGCCATGCCAAAGCTGCAGGATCTGTCTGAGATCTGACCTTGCGTCCGCAAGGTATGACCTTGCGTCCGCAAGGTTGAGTGTTGCGTCCGCAAGGTTTGACCTTGCGTACGCAAGGTTGACCTTGCGTCCGCAATGTTGGACTTCCAAAATTTTACAGCATGTAGGCCCATGCTCCTGCGTACGTGTGTCGGTTGTTCTTGTGATATTTCGTCCGTAACATGACATTTTGGATCGGAAATTGGGCTTTTTATTGGGCTAGAACTTGGGTTTATTTGCTGGGCTTTATAAATCGACCAAATGGATTGATTTGGGTGGGTTTATTGGTCTTTTTCTTGGCGGATGGTGAATCCAAGTTCATCGAAGCATTGACTTAAATAAAATAAATTTCACAACGTCGTCAGTAATTTTTCATCATTGGGGATACGCCCGGACTCTTGCTTAGGATTCACGGATAATCAAATTGGGGTGTCTACAATACCCCTCAAGTAGGTATCGATACCTACGGCTTACGCGGAAGAAGGGAAGATAAGGGATAGGTATCGATACCCCTCTCAGAGGTATCGATACCGAGAGCTTACAGCGCGAAACATGAAACTACGTCGTTTTGTTGGTCGTAGAACGAATTCTTTAACGATTTTATTCGGTTTTCTTTAGGATTAGGGCTCGGATATAAATACCCAAGTTAAAACCCATTCTAGGGTTCCACGTATTATTATTAGGTTTTGTGTTTTCAAGTTTTCGGCTACAATTTCCTGCCATCATTATACGTTCAAGCTTGTTCCAGATTTTCAGAGTTTTAGCTTTTGGATTGGTGTTTCGTATTGATAATCAAGTTTGATTTCTCCTTGCAATTTACGGTATCGTTTTCTATTTTTATATTTTAATTCGCAATCATGTTTAGATCAAGAGTTATTATAATTTCTGTTACTTCAAGCATCATGAGCGAGTAGTCGTCTAGAGTGCGGCTGCGGGCGAAGGCGCTGCGCACTAGACTAATCGATATTTCACCTCGGGGCCAAATTAACTTGATTTTCGGGCAGTTTTAGGAAACGGAAACTCGTCTAACAAACAAAACCCAGGCATCGCCGGAATTCGAATGCGCACGGAATCTGGTGACAGGTGGTGCGCATTTGTTAGGGATCTTTTTCTTATTCTAAAATCAGTAAAAAGAGTAATTGGGGCCCGAGTAAACATTGGTTAGGCTAGTCGCGGACGCTGGGTTCCCACGGCTGTACTCTCCTTTTTAAATCCATTTTTTGTCAATTCAGTCTGGTAATTTAGTTAGTAAATTAATCTCATTGAACAAGGGGTGGCTACCTAAGAGCCAAGATAAACTGTGAACCCGTCGTCTTTGAGTCCTGCACACGTTCGTCCGTCTCTGTGGATTCGATTCCGGTACTTCCGGATATTATGCTACGTCGGTCGAGAGTCCTACGCTTGGGACGCGTCTTATTTTTAGCCACTCGGTCGGTCAAGCAGGTATCTCACTGTCTTTCAGAAGATCTAGCCTCTACGGTAGATAGAACCCCCATAATGGATACAACAAATAATAAGCTATACTCTCCCCGGATACAACAGTCCACCTCTCAAATAGTGTGACCTTTAAAAACTCTGCACAACTTAAGCTACGTTAACAAATTATCCAACATTGAGATTTGCAACATGGTCAAAAATATCCCTCCTTACAAAGCCCCTGGACACGACGGTCTTCAAGGGGTCTTCTACCATAAATACTGGCCCACAATTGGAGAAGATGTCTGTTCTTTTGTCAGAAAATGCTTTGAGACGAACTCCATTCCTAAGGATATCAATAAAACCCTTATTGCTCTCATTCCTAAGATGGAGAAACCTGAAACCATCAAACAATTCAGACCCATCAGCCTTTGTAATGTTAGCTACAAAATTATCACCAAGCTCATTGTTGCCAGGTTGAGACCTCTGCTTACTAAGATTATCGGCCCCTTTCAAAGTAGCTTCATTCCTGGTAGATCTACTAAAGATAATATCATCATTACTCAGGAAATTGTCCATACTCTTAGATCCAAAAAAGGGAAACAAGGAGGCATCATTTTTAAGATTGATCTTGAAAAAGCTTACGACAAAGTCTCATGGAAGTTCCTCTTAGACACTCTTATATTTTTCAATCTTAATTCCTCTTGGATTGCCCTCATCATGGATTGTGTCTCGAGCGTTAGCTCCTCCATCCTTTGGAATGGCGAAGCTCTGGAGGAGTTTACCCCGGGAAGAGGCCTCCGCCAAGGAGATCCCTTATCCCCATACCTATTTGTTCTATGCATGGAACGATTATCTATACTCATTGAGAATAAATGTGAAACAGGTAGTTGGAAAGGCCTCAAAGCTTCTAGAGATACGGTGCCCCTAACCCACCTCTTTTTTGCGGATGATCTCTTACTTTTTGGTAATGCCAATCAAGCTACTTGTAGAGATATTATGGAGGTTCTCAATGAGTTTTGTGCTTTATCTGGACAGACTGTTAATCTCTCGAAGTCTAAACTCTATGTTTCTCCTAATATACCCCGCAACAAAGCCCAGAGGCTTAGCAACATTTGTGATATAGCTCTTACTAACAATTTAGGGAAATATCTTGGTGTTCCCATTTTGTATGGCAGAGCTAAGAAGGAACATTTCAATTACATAATTGAAAAAGTTCAGAACCGTCTTGCCGTATGGAAATCGAATTCTCTTATGATTGTTGGTAGATCTACTCTTATTCAAGCTTCTTCTTCCACTATTCCTAGCTATACTATGCAAACTATGCATTTGCCTGCTAGTGTTTGTGAAAAAATTGATCGTTTGAATAGAGATTTTTTGTGGGGAGACACCCCGGGTAAGAGGAAAATGCACCTTGTTAATTGGCACAGTGTTTGTAAAAGTAAGGATAAGGGAGGTTTAGGCCTGCGAAAGGCCAGGAACCAAAACTTAGCTTTACTAACCAAACTTGGATGGGAAATTGATAATAATGAGGATAATCTTTGGGTCCAAATTCTTCGGGACAAGTATTTGAAACACCATACTATCCAATCTTGGCCTACCAATAGACCCGCTTCCTTCACTTGGCGTAGCATTATACATATTCGTGATACTCTCGCCAAAAGAACTAAGTGGACTATTGGAGATGGCATATTGGTTGATGTTTGGAAGGATTGGTGGTGTGGTACTATGCCCTTGGCTGAGAAGTACCTAGGAACTCACACCCTTGGGAACTTCAAAGTGGCTGAACTTATTGAGGATGGGCACTGGAATTTGACCCCCATTGAGCACATTGTGGATAGTGACACTCGAAGTGATATCTTGAATATCACTCTTCCTGCCTTCACCCAGGCAGTGGACCACTCTTCTTGGGTGGAGTCTCCTAATGGGAATTGCTCGGCCTCTACAGCTTATGAATTCATTAACAAGGATAGCAATGACATGGAGGGGTGGAATTGGTTTTGGAAACTCCAGTTACCGCAAAAGTTTAAAACCTTTATTTGGCTCATATTTCAAAATAAACTTCCTACCAATCACCTCCGTGCAAGAAGGAGAATTAACACTTTGGACTCTTGCCCTAGGTGTAATAATTCCCCTGAAATTTTACAACACCTGTTTAGAGATTGCCCCAAAGCAATTGCTACTTGGGATAAACTCCCATCGGGCCATATCATGAGAAGGAATTTTGGAAGAAACACTATGGATTGGGTTTCGCACAATCTAAAAAAGAAAAGACTTTTACACGTAGGAACTAATATCCCTTGGTGCACTCTCTTCTGTACGGCTCTATGGCAGATTTGGAAAGACAGAAATCGTAAAAGTTTTGATAACATAGAGCCGAACCCAGAAGTGAGCACCAATTTGATATGTTCTTATGCTAAAGATATAGTGTTTGCTTTCAAAAATCCCCTCATACAAGGCCCCAATCCCATTAGACTAACACCGTGGTGTCCTTCCACTACAGGAAACCTTAAGCTCAACACGGATGGATGCTGGTATGATAGGAACCGCAATGCTGAATTTGGAGGACTAGTTCGCAATGACCAAGGGGAATGGCAGATAGGTTACTATGGGAAGATGCTAGCTTCATCAAGTCTCAAAACGGAAATATGAAGCATATATCGAGGTCTCACTATTGTCCTTAAGAAGGGATGGACCAATGTGCAAATTGAATCGGATTCCCAAACTGCGGTAACTTTGTTTACTGAGGGAACAAATGCTAATCACCCTCAAAGCAACATTTTGAATGATGGAAAATTCTTGCTTAACCATACCAGAAGCAATATTGTGCACATCTACCGTGGAGCTAATGAATGTGCTGACTGCCTTGCCCCCCTGGGAGCTAGCCAAAATGAGGGTCTTGTGATGGCATCAACTCCGCCTCTTGCTGTTAGAGAAGCTATGATAAGGGACAGCCTCAACCTCCATCATGTCCTTGACTAGATTTTTCTTTGCTTGCTGTTCTAGCTATGACTTTTATGGTTATTTGGCTGACTATTGTAATGTTGGCACACCTGATGCGGCTAACCTTTGATTTTTAGTTTCTAATATATTTCCGATGCACCAAAAAAAAAAGAACTCAACTTCGATTACCACCTACGTTGTTAACTATTGCACTTTAGACGTTAAAAGCAAATGAACTTTATGTACTGTAACTTAAGTTTAATGTTAATCACTTCAATTTAGGTCAAGTTTCCACTAAGATATTTTATGTATTCTTGCTTATCTTCCCACTGTAGTTATTTGTTATTGTGCCAAAACTCGAAGTAGAGAATATAACCAAACCAACAAGAAAACAAGAGACAAAGATTTACGTGGTTCCCTCCCAAGCACGAAGCTCTAGAGGTACGTCCATGGGGAAAGAGCAAGAGGATTCACTATCAATGGGGAGAAATTACAAAGAGCCGGCTATACCCGTAACTCTACTTGAAGCATCCAATAGATATCTAGGAACAAATCTCTGTTAGAAACCCTAACAGAGCATCAATATCTCACATACACGAAAGAGACAACTCCAAACCCTAGATATCTCAAATCCCAAGACAAGACCAAACCAATGGAACAACCAAGAAACCCTAACACACTACGGAGAGCCCCATGGGGGCTTCCTCAAAGGGATTCATTCAAGAAGTCCTAACCCTAATAGCTCTCAAGGCCTCTATTTATAAGCAAACACAGAATATTAGGTTAAACCCTACAAAAACGCGCAGCCCAGCACATTCCGTACGGAACTCGGTCCGGACCGTCCGGACGGACTTAAATCCCGTCCGGACTAGAATTTCAGCAACTTTAAAACAGTCCCCAAAACTGAAATCTGCTCGCCACGAACTTCTGTGCTTCTTCAAACGTCTAAATTCAAGGCATATCTCCAACAATTTTGTGGCGAGCAGATTTCAGTTTATGGCGTATCAAGATGAAGGCTTTGCTGGTGCAACAAGAAACGCAAGGCTTTGTTGGGGAAAGTTGAGAAGCCTGCTGGTATGTAGGATGGTGTTTTCGAGGTTTTTTGTGCGAAGGTGGTTTTGGGAGAATTTTGGATTTGAAGCAGCGCCTTTATGCAATTCGTATGAAGGAGGTACGCCTGAGAAAGACTATTGGTGAGTTGTTTCAGATTATTTTTGGTTATGCTCCTTTTGGATATTGTCGTGGAGATTCGGGTCCATTAATAATTCGGGTTCAACTATTGGGAGTATGTGTGAGGGCATACAAGGCGCCATGGTAGGGTCATGGGACTCTGCGGTAGAGTCGGTTAACTCCATGTGGAGTTATGAGCACGTCTTCTTTGGCATCAGTCATGGATGCATTGGGTGCACACTTGGATGAAGATGGTTGCTTGTTTTGGTGTTTAGCTCCGGGTAGAGTTCGAGCGGATCTTCGTGGGTATTCTTGGAGGGATGCATTGGGTAAGCGGTACCCGTTTGAAGATGGAGGCTCAATTTGGAGGCACTTGCAGCTAAATTTTCTTAGTTGTGTTGGCAAGGTCAAGCAGGTGTGCTTGAGCCTTGTATGGTGGTGCCATTGGTGATCTACCCGTGTGCTATTGGAGGGAAGAGCGAGTGTTGAGAGGATTGCACTATGTTGTTGGCTTGGAAGGGAATTCAAGTCAAGGTGGAGATTGTTGGAGATATGCCTTGAATTTAGACGTTTGAAGAAGCACAAAAGTTCGTGGCGAGCAGATTTCAGTTTTGGGGAATTCTCCAAAGACAATGTTATGGCTTTTCAAAATGCCAACAGCCATGCGTATTCTCTCTCATTTGCTCTTTCGGGGAAATCTTTTACTTCTAACTGAAATGCCCAAAAAAAGAAAAAAAAAATGAGTACAAAAAATACTTACCCTGGTTCTTTTCTTAGTATCCAAATTTTAATGAACAAGATATAATCGCACAACGAAAGCAGGGACGGAGCCAAGATTTTACCCTTGTGGTGGCGAAAATATGTACTTAAAAATAACAAGACAAAATGCATTATGAGGATGAATGATTAAAAAAATCTAGTGGTGGCGAGTCTACATAATTCACGGATAAAAATTTATTTTCTACGTAATAATTACATTTTTTGAAAATCTTGTGGTGGCGGTCGCCACCACTTGTCCCCCCTTGGCTCCATCCTTGGACGAAAGTGCATTTTTCTTGTACTTGAACATGAATATTCTTGGAAATTTTTAAAAAAATGTATGTATGTATGTATGTATACATTTATTAATATACATAATTTAAGAGTGCATAAAAGTAGAAGGATCATAAACTCCAAGTACATCCTCGCCGAACTCTATTTTACTTATGTTTTCTGTTATTCTTTTCTTAATGACCAAGTCAATTAGTAACACTTAAGATCTATTTATCCAGAAAAAAATAGAAGTGGTGAAAAATTTGGCAACAATAGTCAGTATATAATGTTTATATTGCGTATATATAAGTAATTCGTTAACCTGAGAGCTTGTAATTATTAAATCTACAATTAAGCTGGCCCAAACACCGAGACTAAAAATGGAAAATTACTCCCTGGCCGGTATGAACTACTATTTCCACTTCCTCTTCTAATTTCTAGGCAAAGTGACTGGCCACTGCCCGACTCATTATCCATGAAAGGAAAGAAATTACTCTACATTTAAATTTTCTAAATAAAATTTGTCGAGAATGATGCACGCAACCAATTGGCTTACTAATATTGTCTTCATTATTAAGAGAGGAAAAATGATGAATGGTTGTATAACTATAGACAAGGAGACAATTTATACGAGGGAAATGATTTTCGCACCCCCAAATTCTTAACAACAATCTTCCAGTAACATTTTGGAAAGTGCGGAAATCACTCTAAATTGATTTTTACACCTCCTAAGAGTGCGGTTAACAATTTAGGGGTACGAAAATCATTTTTCCTTGTATGACTATGAGCTTCATTACTCAAATTTAAATTCCTCAATGATATAAAATTTATTTTGTCTTTATTATTACGTGAACCCCAAGATCTACGGAATCTTTTGTATTCATTTTTATTCTCTAAAATTGCATTGGGAATGTCTTGGGGTCCGCCGGTAGTCAATTTTCGGCTCTGATCGGGAATTTTTAACATTTTCCAGCCGGATGTCCGTGTAATTCTCTAAACCCATTTTTAGCGTCGAAACTCTTTAAAAACGTCCCAGGCTTCCCATCAGTCATTGCCGACCGCGGATGAACTTTTCTAAACTTTCTCCAGCCAAGTCCTAGTGATCCTTCAAACATATTTTCAACTTCAGAACTGTGAAATTGTCCCGGTGGTCATTTTCGGCCCGAACATACTTTTTAAACTTTCCCCCATCAAACTCCTTCGAGTCTCTTTCAAAGGTATTTTCAAGTCTTAAAACCCTCTCGTAGCTTGTTATCATTTTATCTTCAAACCTTCTTTTGTCTTTCCAATTTCTCAGAAACTTCAGCCTATAAACCGTCTCCCATATTGAGTCGTATATTTTTTCTCTAGGTGTATTTTTGAACTACCTTATTCTCCTGAGACCGAAGATACGTAGGTAGTCCTGAGACCGGGCTCGCTCACAAATGTATCCTCAATGAAAACGTTAATGTTCATATCAATATTTTTCTTTTTCATCATTTTCAAAAGCCTATATGCACTCATTCATTTCCAAAGAATGCGCTCCAAGTACCACAAGGGCGGGGTAGGGTACTTTGGATTTACTACACGTAACAGTGAATTACTAAAACCCTTTCTTCTCTAAAATTGCATACCACATAACTGAGTCATTTATCTCAAACAAAATTGGGTCTTTTAACTCAAGGAAATCTTTCTTTTCAAAACAATTGAATTATCTCTAGATTATTCAAGGGGTGAATTGGCACACCTAAACTCTTTGCCAAGTGACGTCTCTAAGTTCTTTTGTTTCCACAATCAGCTCAAGTCTCGGCTTTGAAACTTGTGTTTTATAAACAACTTGGATCCCTCGATTGGTTTTTCCCAAACAAAACAAGAATACCCGCACTGTCGAAATCTCGGGCGCGATATTTCCATGTGTTGATCAGGAGTTGAACTAAATTATATTTTTTTTGCTTACACGGTCAAGGAATGTGCTACTTCGTGGCCAAGGAATGTTGCAAACGTCATTCTACTACTGATGTTCGCAGTGGCAGCGATAGAGGACGAAGTTGTAACGGTGATGGGTAGGGATTTTTAGCATTGGAAGAAGAGTGGGGTTATGGAAGCTTGGGGATCCATTGGGGGCTGGTTTGGGTGCTTTATTTGGGGCTGATTCGGGTTGCTTAATTTGGGATTATTTTGGACTGTTTCACTGTTGATTTAAGGTTGTTTTACGAGTAGCTGTGAGGCTGTTTTAGGGGTTGTTTGGGGTAGTTTTGAGGAAGTGACAGACAATCACCCACTGCCTCCCTAGCCACCGTCCGCAGCAAACAACACCGCCAACCACCACCAACAGAACCCCACAAAGTCGTTAAGTAGGACTGGAAGCACCCAAGAGTAGTGACCGTCAGGAGGTCCCACCACAAGCATCCGCAGAGAAACACCACCAAGCCGTTAGACCAAGAACCGATAACACCCAGCATCAGTGAGATCGACAGGAGAAACAAAACTTTTCCACCGCCGCACAATGCCCCCTTGACCCCAAATCTTCATTGACCCTGCCGACCCATTGGGACAGCAAATCCCCCACTTCCACAAAACCCTATCTTTTTAATCAGTCAGAAGATTATTTTCTAATGTTATGAAACTTACGACTAGGTTTTCAGGAAGATAATTAACTACTGATCAATAGTTTAATTGGATTCCCAATGCTAGCCAGACACGTGTCTATTGTGGAATGGCTAATCCTCTTTGCTATTATATCATCCATTGCATCAAGCATATCTTTGGTTGGACTTTTTGTTGTTTATTTGTGTAAAAAATATTCCAAAACCTTAATAAATTACCAACATTTATAATTTAGATTATAAAATACTTATATAATATGCTTTTCTTGTGGATGCCACACTCCCCATTATTAGCTGTGGCAAGATAAATATGGAATGGTACATTCTACACAAAAGAGTAGTACACTAGTACGATATCATTACCCGCAACTGGTTTTGAGATCTATATCACCTCTTATTCAAACAAATCCTTTCAATAGTCAAACATCTTTTTTTCTTGGGGACAACATATTCCGATGTCTTTTCCATCTAGCCTAAAACACGTCACCGAAGGTATGTTCTAGCGAAATTGGGATCGAGGACAACACAACGATTTGTTCTTTGAATAAACTACCAACTAATTGTCAATGAAAAATAAATGAACTTTATTTACTGTAACTTAAGTTTAATGTTAATAATTTGAATTTAGGCCAAGTTTTCACTAAGGTATTTTGAGTATTCTTGCTTGTCCACTACTAGAATAATTGACAAAGATCACACTAAGAAAATCTGAAAGATTGCGGTTTTGATGAAACCGTGATAAAGAAATGCAAGGGGAGTATTTAATGTCACTTTGCTAATAAAACCGTAGTGCTTAATCATAATTATCACAGGTTTAAAAGAACTGTGATTATAATTGCTTAATTTAATCATATTTTCCTACAAGTGTGATAAAATGTGTTTATTTTTACCACGCTGTGTTACAATCATGATAAAAAAACTTTTTTATCACATTTTTTCCAACCAGGATAAAATGTGTTTCGCGTATTTTAACCACACTTCAATTACAAGTGTGATAAAATGTATTATTTTCATCACACTTTGTTACAAACCGTGATAAAATTTATTTATTTTAATTACGCTTTGTTACAACCGTGATAAAAAAGACTTTTATCACAGTTTTTCCGACCTTGATAAAATGTGTTTGTGTATTTTAATTATACTTCGATTACAAGTGTGATGGACTAGTAAATACTTTATTATTTATTTTAGGTTTTTTAATTTTGTTGCTTTGTGCATCACTTTTGGTGACGAAACAAATGTGAGGTTAGTCGCCAACAGGGGCGGACAAGGACTAGGGGGGTGTTTGGCCCTTGCATTCCTCCCAATTTTCTTCATATTTTTATTATACTTTTAGATTTTTTGGTAAAATTACTAAAGAGTGGTCACCGCAAATTAGGCGAAAATTGCAATCTTGCGTCCGCCACTGGTCGCCAAAGTAGAATTTGACAAAGACATAATGGCGACAAAAAATGTTAGTCGCCAAAGAGAAAACATGTCACTAACTAATTTTTTGTTAGTGCCTACTAAAGTACTAGGTGTTGCCAAAGGTTAGTCTACGGCGACCAAATTTACATCGTCGATTGTATAATTTCTATAAATTAAAATATTATGATGTAATGTAATATAATATATTATGATATAATGCAATATATATGTTATGTAAAATATATTACATATTTGTTGTAATATAAAAGGGAATAAATGAAAAGATAATACATATACATTCTTTTTGAGAAATGTGTCATGAAGACTTGGGTAGTCTAGTGGTTAAGTGTTAGGATAAGAATTCGGAGGTTAGAGGTTCAATTCTTAACGTAGTTTTTAAACTTTCCCCCATCAAACTCCTTCGAGTCTCTTTCAAAGGTATTTTCATGTCTTAAAACCCTCTACTGATAAAAAAAAAATGTCTTCAAACCCTCTCGTAGCTTGTTATCATTTTATCTTCAAACCTGCTTTTGTCTTTCTAATTTCTCCGAAACTTCAGCCTATAAACCGTCTCCCATATTGAGTCGTATACTTTTTCTCTAGGTGTATTTTTGAACTACCTTATTCTCCTGAGACCGAAGATACCTAGGTAGTCCTGAGACCGGGCTCGGTCACAAATGTATCCTCAATGAAAACGTTAATGTTCATAACAACATTTTTCTTTTTCATCATTCTACTACTGATGTTCACAGTGGCAGCGATAGAGGACGAAGTTTTAACACCGATGGGTAGGGTTTTTTAGCATTGGAAGAAGAGTGGGGTTATGGAAGCTTGGCCGGGATCCATTGGGGGCTGGTTTGGGTGCTTTATTTGGGGCTGATTCGGGTTGCTTAATTTGGGATTATTTTGGACTGTTTCACTGTTGATTTGAGGTTGTTTTACGAGTAGCTGTGAGGCTGTTTTAGGGGTTGTTTGGGGTAGTTTTGAGGAAGTGACAGACAATCACCCATTGCCTCCCTAGCCACCGTCCGCAGCAAACAACACCGCCAACCACCACCAACACCTCCAACAGAACCCCACAAAGCCGTTAAGTAGGACTGGAAGCAGCCAAGAGTAGTGACCGTCGGGAGGTCCCACCACCAGGCCCAGCCCGGCGGGCAGGCTGGGGAGGCCCGGGCCTGGGGCCCCCCGGTTTTTGGGGCCCCTTCTCGTAGAAAAAAAAAATTTATATATAAAAAAAAAATTATATATATATACGCCACCGATCCAGTCAAGGATCCCGGAAATCCCGGATTGAAGCCTTTTTCGGTGTTTTGATGCTTTTAAAAATTGTTTTTGGGAAATCCGAGCCGTCCAATGTGTTCAAAAAGTGTTTTCCAAGGTCCATGAGGGAAATCTTCAAACAAAAATACCGGGAAAGGCTTGATCCAAGCAGTTTTTCGCAAAAATTGTACATTTACAGTTTTGCGAAAAACTGCTTGGATCAAGCCCTTTCCGGTATTTTTTTTGAAGATTTCCCGCGTGGACCTTGGAAAACATCTTTTGAACACATTGGACGGTTCGGATCGTCAAAAAAATATCGGGAAGGTGGAGTCCCGGATTCGGGACTCCCGGACTGGATAGTTACTCTATATATATATATATGAAAGGCCTCAAATTGAGAATAGGGTTGGGGCCTCGCGAAACACAGGGCCGGGCCTGCCCACCACAAGCATCCGCAGAGAAACTCCACCAAGCCGTTAGACCAAGAACCGATAACACCCAGCATCAGTGAGATCGACAGGAGAAACAAAACTTTTCCACCGCCGCACAATGCCCCCTTGACCCCAAATCTTCGTTGACCCTGCCGACCCATTGGGACAGCAAAACCCCCACTTCCACAAAACCATATCTTATTAATCAGTCAGAAGATTATTTTCGAATATTATGAAACTTATCACTAGGTTTTCAGGAAGATAATTAACTACTGATCAATAGTTTAATTGGATTCCCAATCCTAGCCAGACACGTGTCTATTGTGGAATGGCTAGCCCTCTTTGCTATTATATCATCCATTGCATCAAGCATATCTTTGGTTGGACTTTTTGTTGTTTATTTGTGTAAAAAATATTCCAAAACCTTAATAAATTACCAACATTTATGGTTTAGATTATAAAATATGGAAATCTATTGGCAGGTCCTATTATTTGGAATTTTGGCCCACCAGGTCCTAGGCTAAAATTTATTGTTGGAGAGGTCCTGGGGCACAAATATGGTTAGGAATTTTACTTTTTTGCCCATCCTCCTCATCGTTACTCTTTGTTTTTACTAACCGTTTAGCACTTTCATAGGGTACCCTAGGATTTTCAGCACTTTCATAGGGTACCCTACAGTTTGTAGGGTACCCTAAATTTAGAATGTACATTTTAGAATTTAGACCGTACATTTTAGAATTTAGACTGTATATTTAGAATTTAGGGTACCCTACAGTTTAGGGTACCCTAAATTTAGAATTTAGACCGTACATTTTAGAATTTAGACCATATATTTAGAATTTATACCATACATTTTAGAATTTAGACTGTATATTTAGAATTTAGGGTACCCTAAATTTAGAATGTACATTTTTAGAATTTAGACCGTACATTTTAGAATTTAGACCGTATATTTAGAATTTAGAATGTACATTTTAACACTCAAAATGTACATTCTAAGTTTCAGAATGGGGGTAATTTCGGAAGAAAAAGTGTAAAACTTATATCCAGGACCTAGTGAACTATGCGCATTATTTGTTCCGGACCTTACAAGCTATAAGACTTGTGTATAGGACCTGCCCACAAAAAGCCCCTTAAAATACTTATATCACACAAAAGAGTAGTACACTAGTACGATATAATTATCCGCAACTGGTTTTGAGATCTATATCATCTCTTATTCAAACAAATCCTCTCAATGGTCAAAATTATAATTTACAAACATCTTTTTTTCTTGGGGACAACATATTCCAATGTCTTTTCCATTTAGCCTAAAACACGTCACCGAAGGTATGTTCTAGCGAAATTGGGATCAAGGACAACGCAACGATTTGTTCTTTGAATAGACTACCGACTAATTGTCAATGAAAACATATGAACTTTATTTACTATAACTTAAGTTTAATGTTAATCATTTGAATTTAGGCCAAGTTTTCACTAAGGTATTTTAAGAATTCTTGTTTGTCTTCCCGCTATAGTCGTAGTATTTTCTCTTCACATACATCAAAAAGTACCATCTAGCGGAAACGATACCCATTTTTTACTATAGTAGGAAGAAGGTATTTTTGGTGGAAACGTGCCCTTAATTTCAAAACGTTAAAGCAATGAGCAAATTCACTACACCCCTGTAATGCGCAATTACAGCCGTCAGTTCGGCAATCAATGTCTGAACAGTTATAATTGCTTACTTCAAGAGTGTAGTGACTTTGCTAACGACAGAAACCCAAGCCCATGTTGAACACCGCATAATACGTAAGCACAAAGTTTTACATTCTTCAAAAGAGGGTTTTACACATACAGAGCAGTCCTGGGGAGGCTGAGGAAGCAGCAACTAATTCTGGCCCCCGATTTCAAGCTCAAAACGGGGCTCCGAATTTTGTATCCTGTGGATTAGGCACAAAGAATTTTTCTAGGGCTCAAATATTGCTACCCCTGTTGCACTTTAATTTTGGACAGAATCGAATACACAATATATTTATTATTTTAGCACAAAAATGTATAGAAAGTATCCAAGGTTCAACATTTTCTTTGGGCGCACAAAAAGTTAGGGTTGGCCCTGTACTGTACTGTACACAATAATTTTAAGTGATTCTCAATGTGCAAATTATTTATTAACTCTGGTGGTGGTACATAGTTTAACAACAAACTATATCTCAGGTTCTAACATCTAATGTGCTGTTAAAGATTAGTCTGAGTTGCACAAAATTGAATCGAACATACTGATTATTCATAAAAAAATAAAATACTCCCTCCGTTCCTATTTGTTTGTCCATTACGAAAAGTTGTGTCACTTTTCAAATAAAAAAATAAAATATTTTTGTGTA
This sequence comes from Vaccinium darrowii, assembly GCA_020921065.1. NCBI lineage: Eukaryota > Viridiplantae > Streptophyta > Magnoliopsida > Ericales > Ericaceae > Vaccinium > Vaccinium darrowii. The sequence goes on along the minus strand of CM037159.1, from coordinate 15,019,473 downwards.
TCATTTTTCAAAAAATTTTACACCGAATTAAAGTACTCATCGTGTATTTTAATTCGGTGCGAAAAAATTTGAAAAATGATACACGGAAGCACTTAATTTTTTGATTTGAAAAAAGGCAAGAGAGAGAGTGTGAGACAAACAAATAGGAACAGAGGGAGTAAAACATAGTTTTTTTCCAAAAGTCATAGACTCATAGGTATCTGATTGCCGCCAGAAAATGAAACGACAAGCTGGAGAAGCTGTTAACAGAAAACCATGTTCTTCTGTGTTGGCGAAGGCTATCATTATTGTTTCCATAGTTCCAACAAAATCAAAGGTTCAAGATCAACTGATTCTTTTCCAAATTCCACACAAGAAAAAGAAAAAAAAAAAGCAATCAGGAGAGAGAGAGAGAGAGAGATTAATCATTTCATAATTTCATTAAACTGCAGATGGAGGAAATAAACAAGATTTTCATATATGTAAAGATACCCATTTAAGCAGGAAGGAAAAGGAAACAAGAAATAAGGATCCCACCCCTAGCTAACCACATCTCATACAACTATTACAGTACTCTTTCTTACACGAAGAAACCAAATTCCAAAAAAAAAAAAGGGATAAAAATAATACTCTCCATCTCAAATTTTGAACTGTGATTTTTCTTCATAGATGCACATTCTGTGATTTTAGATTCCAGTAGAATCGATCAACTTGGTTAACCCATAGGTGAGCCCCATGGCCAGCCACCCTCCAACCAAAACCCTAAGCGAAGGCTTCACAACCGGCGCCCTCCCCAACACCGCGCTCAGCCCTCCAAACCCTAACAGAGCCAAGCTCACGGCAGCCACCACCACTCCCAACCTCACGTAGTAATCCTTAATAAACGCCGCCGATAGCAGCGGCACGAATGCCCCGACAGCGAAAGATGCTGCAGATGCTCCCGCCGCCTTGAACGGGCTTGGCAATTTCGCCTTCCTCTCGTTCGCTTCGCTCTCACTAATTACCTCCCTTTTAATTTGAGCCATTTCTATATCGTATTGGGAGTAGACGGAGACTAATTCTCCGATGGCCATGCTAGAAGCTCCGGCGACAAGTCCCGCGACTCCGGTGAGGATCATGGTCTTGACGTCCTTTCGGACGGCTCCGACTCCAACCATCAACGACGCCGTAGAGAGCAAGCCGTCGTTTGCACCCAAAACGGCAGCCCTGAGCCATTGGGCTCGGGAAGAGTAGTCAACAACCTCGATTTCGAGCCCGTCAACAGTTTGCTGCTCGATATCGAGGTCAGGAATTGTGGGTTTTTGTTCTTGGAGGGAGATTTGAGATTGGATTGAATTTGCCATGGAAGAAGAGAGAGGATATATGTATGTATAGGTTTGTGAAGATATTTTTGCTGTGGATAGCAAAGGAGTGTGGAGGACACACGCTCACAAGGGGGCATATATAGGAGAGTAGTGGAGATGGTTCTTTTGGAGAGATCCGTTTTGAAAAATGATAAACATGGAAGAAGAAAAAAGAGAAATGACTATTACATTTAATAATAGCATTTTGAATATTATCTGGCGTAGCAATTTATTATATAAGTCTACTCTTAGACCCTCTCGCTCACATCTTAGTGTGTGAGATTTATCTTGGGTCTCACGCAAATGATCAGACACGCAAATGATCAGAGCTGTTCAATTTATTTAGAACATTTTTTTAAAAGTTCTTGAAAAAATCAACTCAGTCAAATATCGGTAAACAATTGATAAATTTATTAAATTTTGGTCCATTTGAAATAGGAACGGAAACTTTGAACGAATCAATCGAGCCTTTACCGATATCTAATTAACTGATTTTTCACAAAGACCGTTAAAAAAATTCTAAATAAATTGAACAGCTCTAATCATTCATGTGAGACTCTGTAAAGCGTTGCGTGTTTAACGAGGTAATATTGAGGCCTGATTTTCTTGGGTACAAAGTGACCCTCAAAAGTTGAGCTCTGTATACTTTTTTTAAACAAAATGAAGAGAAAAAAAAATATTGTACTTTTCTGTAAATTGGTCCTTTCTACTTCTAATATCTCGGATTTGGGACCTCCCTAAATTTTTATCTATTGGATACATTTTGAGTACAATTTTCCTAGCCTATTCAATAAATACTTCATGAGACTTCGGTGTCGTTCCTGTAATTTTTTTGTCTTTAAGTTTTTTTTTGTCTTTAAGTTGTTTGATTTTTTTTAGCTTTTTAATTGATGTATGTGAAGAGAATGACTTATCTTGTAATCTGTGAAATTTAGGGCAAAAGACCCAAAAAAAAAAAAAAAACTGAAAAAGCCAAGTGAAACGGCACCTTAGAAATCCCTATTTGCAAGATCTACTTCGGATGGGTATTCAAACCAAAAGTCTTGTTCGTATTTGCACATGATATGTTCTTGATATTTTCAGTGCATGTACTGTGAAAACCTAAATACATTTCAGTTACTCCCTCTCTTCCATATATTTGTTTTATTCTTTAAAATCATGCCATTTTTCGAATGAAAATGTAGAACACTTTCATGCTGGATTCTTAATTTTTCTTTGCACCAATTTTTTTGTAAAAAATAAAAAATTTGGCATCTTTGTCTGAAAAGTGCTTCATTTCTTTCGTTTTTTTTATCTAAAAAGTGAAACACTTTAAAAAAAATGACAAATAATATAAAACGGACGGAGTAATTTATTTGTATATAGGAGTTGAATCTAATAAACGGATGGGCTTCATTTCTTCTTGTTCATGGTATTGAAGTTCGTTTAGGTGGGATCCGAGGTAGTGCCGGACCTGCCGGTACATGGTATCTGATGCATTCACACTTGTAAAATTACCATGGGACAGTTCAACTTGATTTCTATCTGGAATATATATTCTGTTTCATATGCTTGTACACATGGATATACATACATGCGTATACTTACATGTATACACATACGATGACATATATATAAATACTCTTTCCGTCTCAAAAATAGATGTCCCAAATCATGCCTCTTTTGAAATCACTTATATTTTTAAAACTATGATGAATTATACACACACACACACACAATATATAGATGATTTTTTTAGAGGTCTGAATAGTGATTTTGGACATTCATTTTGGGACGGAGGGAGTATATGTGTGCAATTTGGATTCTGCACTCGGTGTGAACATCATATAAGATCGAACTAAAATCAAAACCCGTCAATTTTTTTCCTATTTAAAAATTAAACTCCATCCCCCTTAAAAGATCGAGTAAAAATTGCCTCCATGGGTACAGACCAATTCCAATATCCATCAATTTTGCCATCCCTAATTACGATATCCATTGCATCATCTTTTCTAGTAATAAGACTTTACACAGAACTTTGTCCCAAATTTAATTTTTGTTAATATGTGTATTGTGACAAATTAGAAGTTAATTATCATTGCTCGAATTTTTGTGGGTACGTAAGAAACTTGAAAAGGACAACAATGCTTTGGAATCCATAAATATAATTCTGTTTTCTTGTGGATGCCACACTCCAGTTCTGAAAAAAATTCCATTCTTATTCAAGTAGGTGAGGAATTTAAATGGACTCGACTTCAAACGAGTCTGAGTGCTCCCTCTCCGTCAAAATTCTGGCTCTATACTGCTCATAAAGGAGACTGTTCCAAGATGGAGTATAAAAAGCACAATATCGAAATATTTGATCAACTTAGAAATAAATTTTAAAGGAATTAATCATCAAACTTACCCTTCTTTAAATTGAATCAAGGAAATTACCCACGTGTCAAGTGTCTACAGCAGCTTGTGGTGGTCACAAGCCATAGGAATATTTTTTGTGAACAATTCTAAAATATTGATTAGCCTGGCCCAAAAGTATACTAAAGGCTTTGTTTGACATCTTTAAATTAATCAATAGTTTGCCAGTTTGCGACCCATAGTTTGTTGTCTTTGATTTGCTAGAAAATAATTTACAAAATATTTTTATGACAAAATCAGCTCAATCAAATATAAATAAGGACTCCCTCTGTGCCAAATTTCTTGTTCATTTACGGGCATGCGTGGCATTTTTCAATTGTTTATATCTTTCAATCTATGATGCTTTTTTACAAATTTGAAATTTTTGTTCAATAAAACTGATCGAGAACTATCAAACGAGATCCATATTTAATATATATTAATATATATATATATATATATATATATATATATATATATATATATATATATATATATATATATATATATATATATATATATATATATATATATATAATTATACACTTTGAAAATATAGCCAATTTTTTGAGGTGGCGTGAATAGTGAAAGTAGAAAAGGAATTTGGGACGGTGGAAATACTTCAGTAATAGGTAATTCGATCGGTATCCATAGTTGAGTTTTGAAAAACGAACCTCTTGGAATACTTTTGCCTGTTCTAAATTATTTTCATTCTTTGATTAAACTTTTTTATTTTCCGTTTTTCATCCCGAGGAAAACAAACATGCAAATAAAATATGAATCAAATTTTATACTTAAGAACCACTAGAACCCCAATTTAATACGCTTTAGTTTGAGCTATTGAAAAGAAAAAAACCAAAGACATGACTTTTCAAAATTCCAGCAGCCATGCGTATTCTCTCTCATTTGCCCTTTCGGGGAAATATCTTACCTCTAAAACTGCAATGCCAAAAAAAATAAATAATTTGAGTACAAAAAATACTTACTCTGGTTCTTTTGTTAGTATCCAAATTTTAATGAACGAGATATAGTCAGGTGACAACAGGATCGATATTTTTTTTGTAATTGAACTTGAATATTCTTGGAAATTTCTGAAAAATTTATATGTATATACTTTTTAATATGCAAAATTTAGGAGTGCATAAAAGTAGAAAGATCATAAAACTCCAAGTACATCCTCGCTAAAATCTATTGTACTTATGTGTTCTGTTATTCTTTTCGTAATGACAAAGTCAATTTGTAACCCTTAATAAACTCTATTTATCCAGACAAAAAACAAAGTGATGGGAAATTTGGCAACAACAGTCTGTATATAATGTTTATTTGCATATATATCAGTAATTCGTTAACCTGAGCGCTTGTGATCATAAAATGTACAAATAAGCTAGCCCGAACTCCAAGACTATAAAATGGAAAATTATTCTCTAGCCGGTATGAAATACTATTTTTCACTTCCACTTCTAATTTCTAGGCAAAGTGACTGACTGGCCACTGCTGTCTCATTATCCACGAAAGGAAATTAATTACTCTACACTTTCAGTTTCCAAATAAATTTTGTTGAGAATGATGCATTCAACTAATTGGCTTACTAATATTGTCTACATTATTAAGAGAGGGAAAATGATGAATGGTTGTGTAATTATAGACAAGTAGACAATTTATATGACTGTGACCTTCATTACTCAAATTTAAATTCCTCTTTAATATTGAATTTATTTTGTCTTCGCTATTACGTGAACCCCAAGGTCAACAAAATTTTATGTATTCATTTTTATTCTTTAAATCTGTACTGGGAATGTCCTGAGCCCCGTCGGCAGCCAGTTTTCGGCTCTGTATGGGAATTTTAACTTTTTCCACGAATAATCCTTTTAATCGTCTAAACTCACTTTTAGCGTCAAAACTCTTCGAAAACGTCACAGAACTTCCCGTCAGTCATTGTTGGCCACGAACAACCTTTTTAAAACTTTCTCCATTCGAGTTCTAGTGATCTTTCAGACATATATTCAACTTCAAAACTGTCCCGGCCGGAATCGTCCCAGAGCCTCCCGGTGGTCATTTACGGCCCCAAACATACTGTTTAAACTTTCCCCATCAAAGTCCTCGGAGTCTCTCTCAAAAGTATTTTCATGTCTCATAACTCTCTCTCATGTCGTTATCATTTTATCCACAGCGAGTCGATATATCTTCAAACCTTCCTTTGTATTTTTAATTTCTCCAAAATTTCATCCTACAAAATCATCTCCCATATTGAGTTGTATATTTTTCTCCCTAATGGTGTATTTTTGAACTACATGATAACCTGATTCTCCTGAGACAGAAGATACATAGGCAGCCCTGAGAGCGGACTCGGTCACAATACTTCTTTTTTAAATGTCTGCTCAATGAAAACGTTAATGTTCATATCAATATTTTTTTTTTTCAATCTTTTCAAAAGGCTGTCTTCACTCATTCATTTCCAAAGAATTTGTTTGAGTACCACAATGGCGGGGTAGGGTGCTCCAGATTCCCTCCACGTAACAGTGAATTGCTGAACCTTCTCTACAATTGCATACCACAAAACTGAGTCATTTATATCAAACAAAACCGGGTCTTTTAACCCGAGGAAATCTTTCTTTCTGTGGGAGTTCTTTCCTCCGGAGTGAGCTCTTTGGACCCTTTTGGGGCTGGATGGGTGATGGTAGAAGGAATGGTGCACGCCTGAGTTCCTAACTGTCCGCCGGAGAAGAAGACCTGCACAAGTAGATAACCACGTTAGTGCCCAGCCCGGACGGTGATGGTCCGGGAAGGTACTCCGATGATTAAGTCAGTCACCGGAGGGGAGAAATACGCCAGAAAACTAGAGAGAGAAGTGGAGTTATGAGGGTAGTAAATGAGGGGAGAGAGAGATCTGCTTGCGTCCTTTGATTGTATTTCAAATGATGTTTCCCCAAGCGTAGGGTTTAGGTGTCGCAAAGCATAATAACTCGGAAGTCCGAGGTCGAATCCACAGGGAGGGGTCGGAGCTAGTGAGAGGTTTACTTTACGGTAGGGGTTTCGGCATTAGGACGGCCAACCTTTTGGTTGTGATTTTTGTGGGATTCTCTTTACCTCTAATGGGATTGAAAATGAAATTTTAAACTATAAATTAAAGGCGGCAAGGTCTAGAGGTTCATACCACCCATGACTAGGGATATTCAATGGCTCTCGATTATAACTCAAGTGAGAGACAAAGTCACTTGCTCTCACTCGGAAGATTTAGCAATGAAAATCATTTTGACTCTAGAAAATTGGTTTAACAACGGGATAAGTTCTTTGAGGCATTTTTGCAAACACTTGGAGTGACATAGCTCTAAGCATCATGTGTGGCAAGTAGTCAAGCCCTTGCCTACACAAGATCAAAAAGGTTAACAACTCCTAGTTTTGGTACATAAAATTGAACTCACCCAATGAAAACCAATCTTTACCACAAGAATGAGGTTTGTAAATGGAAAGAAACTCTCTTAGACATTTTATCGAACACCTAAAGTGACATAGCTCAAAGCATTGTGTGTGCCAAGTGATTTGTCTACACCCAATCAAGGAGGTTAACAACTCTAAGTTTAGACCGAAAATAGAGTGATTAATCCATTCACAAACCCACAATAAGCATAAAAACGTGAGAAGCCATTGAAACACCGAAGTCATGGGGTGATATTCACCCCATAACCAAGCCTAAACTACTACTCAAACATGGTTAAAGTACACACAAAGGAGAAAAACGTGGTTAAAGAAAACATGACGAATATGAAAATAAACACAAGATTTAGATAGATAATGAGTAGCACAACAACATTAATGAAGGCAACATACCTTGAATCTAAGTAGAAAACATCAAATTCTAGAGAGAAGTTGGAGCAAATTATGTACAAAACTAATGGAGGTAGAGAGAGAAGGTGGAAGATGAAGAATACCCTAATATTCTGATGTTTGTGGGCTTTTATAGCCCCCCAAAACGTGTACAAAATGTCCAAAATGCCCCTGGAAATAAACTGAGATCGGGCCAAAAATCGCAGAAAAACAAGCTAGATACCGGTATGGAAAAAAACCCATACTGGTATGTAGAGCTTCTGATCGCCTATTTGCTTCCTGGATACCGGTATGGGGAAAAACCCATACTGGTATGTAGAGTTGCTGAATTCTTCAGGCAGATTTTTGACCCAACTTCGCAGGCACGCCCCGGCTTCGTCCGAACTCGGAATGAGGTGATTCTTGAACCGTTGGAAAGCTCTATGAGTCTACTTTTAAACCCAATTGATCTCATCTTCATAGCCTTTGTATCTTGAGAGAAATGAGCATTTTTCTATCGGTTGGTCAGATTTTCGCAAGGCTCATCACTCTAGATTTCTTGTTCCTTTGTTCCGGGCCTTCCTTGAACCTTCCAAAGCTTCTTGAATCGACTTCTAAGCTTCGGCGATTGTCCTCCACGGCATTGCGGGACTTTGGGTACTTTCGGATACAACCGGGGATTATTTAGAGCTTTGGACGCGCCTTTTAGCTCCGATTTTCTGAAACTCATCAAAAACACAACTCGCGCAAAATCAATCATATAAAGGCACAAAATGCACATGTGTGTGATCACAACGAGCGAGATAAGCCCCGTTATTTACATTTTCGGGGGCTTATCAAGATCCCCTTGGTAGTAAATGCAGTGCGATATTTATAGGCTGAGGGGCGTGCGTCCCACGCGTTCGGTGCCCTTCACGCGCCTGTCATTCGTTCTCGGAATGACAGGTGATGTGATCGCAATCTCTGCCACAGACGCCATATCCCGGCCAACGTCACGGCACGTGGGTTCGAGTAGTCAAATCACCTCGAGACATTCCCCATCACCCACGTGCTTCTGCAAGCGGCGGTGGCAGAGTAGGTGACGGCCGCATTTAATGCTCCATCGTGAAATGTGAAGCGTACCTGGTACGGCTCATCCGAACAAAGTAAGACCCGAGCCCCTCACGCGACCGAAGTCGTGCGACTCGCTCGACATGCATCATTCAAATCCATATTCGTCCAAGGCCACCCATCCTCGTTCCCCGCCGAGGGAACCATACGTTCGGCATCATCGAAACGGATCGAACTGCATTCAGTTTTGCAGGTTCTGAGACAGTTGATCTTTTTGGCTTCCTCGCAGTTGAGGGGTGAGTGCCTCTTGTGACCCCTATGAAGCCGGCCACTACAATAGCCCCATCATGCCGAGGGACGATGTATGTGGGAGTTGATTCTATTGGGAACGGCGGTCTGAAGGAGTAGGCTCGGAGCCGCTTCGTCATGGGTATGAGTATCATGTTCGGCGGGATGCTTCGGCGGCTGAGCTGTAGGAGCTCCGAACCCCCTCATCCGAACGCTTGACGGAGGTAAGCGTTCGGAACATCACTTCGAACAGTAATGTGAAGGGACGTCTAACACATCGGTTCAGAGATTTATGACGCGTGATGATGACTGTGCCACGTGTCGTCGAGTGGTTGGCTCGTGCGCCACCGTTTGGTTTTCGCGCCCAAACGGTTCAAATCGGTAGGGGCACGCGTCGCGTTCTGAAGGGGGTGACCCTCCGCCTCCCGAACCGGTGCCCCTATAAATACAAGGGCAGAGGGAGACAGAGTCACTGTTACTCTCTCTCTCTAGCGTCGAACCTTCGCGCCGCCGTCTTCCACCGCCGTATTTCTCCAACAGCCTTGCCAAAACTCGTTCTTCGGCGAAGATCTTCACCAAAAACTCAGGTATTCAAACTTCCCATCAGTTTTTTCTGCGTTTTCATTAGGGCTGCTCAAAAAAACCGGTGAACCGTGAATCCGGTCTGGACCGAACCGATCCGTACCTTTTGGATTTTAACCGTGGATTAATGGTCCGGACACGGATTCAAAAAATAAAAAACCGTGACTTTTGGATCGGACACGGATTTTGATTTTGAAACCGTGGATTAACCGATCCGGACCGTGAGATTTTTATTATATATAATTTTATAACTTTTATAATTATAGTTATATAGATATTGTTAATTTAGCAGATTTATGGTTTGGTTGTACTGTTGTAGGAGTTATGGTGCGAATATTGTTCTCTTTAAAATTTGGAGGGGTAAAGTATTATAAGTACTACTATATAGACTCTCTGTTTGTGAGTGAACTGGAAGTAACTATCTGCTATTGTCTTTGTGAGTGAACCGGAAGTAACTATCTGCAATCCTTCGTGGTAATATAAGTTTGTGTCTTTGTTTGTTCAGTTATATAACTATCTGCCTAACTGCCCTTGTTATTTTTTATTGGGATTTCCAACTTTGAACTTTCTATTTAGTGCATTTGCTACTTGCTAGTGCCTTACTGCCTTTGTTTGTTGTTTTTTCCAAATAAGTTGAAAATCCGCGGATTAATCCGGAACCGATCCGTGACTCGCGGTTCGGATTGGAACCGAACCGTGAGACTTTTGGATCAGACACGGATTGTATTTTCAAAAAACCGTGACTCGCGGATTAGGATTGGATTCATGCCAATCCGAACCGATCCGGACCGTGAGCACCCCTAGTTTTCATGAAGTTTCGTGCATTTTCTGTTGCATTTGGGGGGTTTTTGGTGATTTAACTTTTCTCGCCTCTTTTTTGCTCTGTTTTCCTTTGAGTTTTCCGGCGGTTTGTGCGGCGGAGCACGGCCGCCGGATTCTAGGCTTGAAGAACATTCAACGTGTTCTTCCGAGCGCTCACCAGTCGAGCGCGCTGCCCTTCGCCAAAGGGTAGAGGTCAATCCGGGCACTTTTTCTCTTTAGGTTTTGCCGAGAGCCAGTAGGTAAGTGGGACTTTCGGATAAATTACACCGTGCGGTGAGCTCGGCAGGGGCCGACGCTCAACCCTTTGCATTTTTCTTCAACTTAAACCTGTGCATATCGCTGATGGTTATTTCACCCGTGCACTGTAGGTTCTCACCCGGATGAGCTCAACCTCTTCGGACTCATCCCAAGACGACGTTCTCGCCGATTCTCAGTTCAGTGACTTCGTCTGAGGCATCCTCGTCCGAGAGCAATTGAGAAGTCTCGGGAGGGGTTATAGGTGCCGTTCCGAATCCGACCCCCCACAGTCCGGTGCCGAACCCCTGAATGTAACCCCCCTCCAAGCTATAACACCCGAGCGCTGGATGGAAATTGAGGAGGAAGCCCGACGCACCGAAAGCGGTGCCCAGACCTTTACCTCTGAGCAGAACCCACTTCCAAGCCCAGCCCCTGACACCGGGCTCCCGAGCAACATCCCCTCGTCACCCCCACTCGACCCGACAGAGATCCCAAGTTCCCCCGTCAACTGGTCTCCGGATCCGGAGGTAGTAGAGATAGACAGGGAGACCGCGGGGTTCAAAGAGCCCGAGCCTGCCGTGCTGGTAGAGGTGGACGCGTTCCTGGCCAACAGGATGGACGTCGAGGAATCAGGGCCGTTCTCCGAAGGTGAAGGCTCAAGGGAGGAGCCCGTAGCTGAGGATGAGCCCAAAGGGAGGTCGGCCGAAACGGAAGAAGGGACGTCCGGGGCCACCGCCGTGCCTGAGGGACAAGCCCAGGAGTCCGCCGAGCCCTCAGCGGACGAGGATGTCTATACGGACGGGGGCGTGGAGTACGGCCCTACGTGGGAATCGATTCCGCCTCCGAACCCGAAGCACGGCGTCTGTAAGTACGTCAAAGACTACTTCGATGGGACTGCCGAGAAGTTGGCCTTGTTTCGAAGGGATTACCAGATCCCCGAGAACGTGGAAATCTCCCGGCCTACTGACAGCCGAATCCACTACCGCCGAGGGCAGATCACCGTGCCACTTATGGCTATTTGCGAAGGCGGCCTGGCCTTCCCGATGCCGAGGCTCCTCAAGCGTTTCTTGGTTCTCTACCAGTTGGCTCCACACCAGCTCGCCACCAACGTCTACAGAATTATCAACTCGGTGGTGAGGCTGTCGGAGCAGCACAACATCCCCTTTCGCCTCAACGATCTCATGGCCATCTACGTGGTCCAGAGGAGCCCCGCCTACGGGAGATATTATTTCGCGAGACGGCCCGAGTACCCTCCCCTCATTGGGAGCTTGTCTGACTCGGAGAGGCACGCCTGCGAACTGGTCATTGTTCGGGGCAATTATGAAAAACCCCTCGGGGACGAGTCCTCGTGGTCCATCCCTTGGCACCGGGGGAAGCCTAGTAAGTCCGAGGGCGTGTACTTGTTTTCCTTTATCATTCGTGTTGCCCTTTATCCATGCACTGTTGAAACTGCCGAACGCTTACACCATTTGCTTCCTTTCTTTTTATTGCAGAGTGCGGGGACATGACAAAGTATCTTGCAAAGGACGCCGACGACGACGTCATCGACCGTATCTTCAGGATTCCGAACCGCACAGCCCCCGACATCCTCGGATACGTGCCCTCCTACAAGGGCTTTCTGAAGAAGGGGAAGGATCCAGTGCCGAGGGTAGGTCCACGACAGGTGCGGCACTTCGATACCGACATCTCGGGGGCCGATCTCGTTGGTCGTGAGCGCGTGCCGAGGACGACTAGTCGCCTCCCCCATTCGTTCATCGCAGGGAGTGGATCTGAAGGCTTAATGGCCGGAGCTTCGGCACTGAAGGAAGCGCAGAGGAAAAGAGGGCTGAAAGAAAGAGAAAGGAGGCCGAGAAAGTGGCGGCCCTCCAGCCCGGGCATTCGGCCGAGGGGGAGGTTCCCGAGAAGAGAGCTCGGACGACCGAGCCCTCCGAAAAATCCAAGGAGCCCCCTGCGAAGTCTCCGGTGCTCCCGACGCCAGCCGTCCAAACAACCACGGCCGAAGTCCAGCCGAAGGGTACGGCCCCGAAGGACAAACAAGCCCTCTCTGCAACACTCGGCGCCACGCCCTCCGAAACCAAGATAGTCGAGCCGTGGTACCGGTCATCCAGACCTCAAACGGCGAGCCGGTAAAAAAGAACCCTAGCGTTCGGGAAAACCGTAAAACGGCAATGACCATGCTGAAGGCCTTTGCCCTGCTGAGGGATATGAAGGCCATTTCCAAGAACACGGCCGACAACTATTTCAAACTTTGCACCAGCATCGTGATGGTAAGGTTTTAACTTCACAGCTTATATTTCACCAAGTCCTCTCCTTCGGTTTACTGCTTTTTAATGCCGATTTTCCTTTCCTTCGCAGGCTGGTCAGTCGGCTTTGGCCCTCGGCGACAAGGTGTATAACCTTGGCGTCGAGAAGTCTTCGGTCAAGAAGAAGCTCGAGGCGGAGCGGAAGGCCAGGGCCGAGCTCAAAAAGAAGGCCGAGACCCTTGCCGCTGACGGCCACAAGCTTGAAAGGCTGCTCCTCGAGGCGCGCCGCGATCAAAAGGAGGCCGAGGAGAGGGCCGCGACTGCCGAGAGTAAGATCACGGCCGCCGAAGAGAGAGCCGCCAAGGCCGAGAGGGATCTGAAGCAGGCCCAGGACGATCACGAGGAGATGATGACCGCTGCCGACAAAAACGGCTACGAGAGGGGGGCGGAGGAGACGCTTCGGAAGTTTGCCAAGGAGGCAAATGACAACGAGGAGAAGGCCTTTAAGAAGGGGTATCTCCTCGGTCGTGCCGGCTGCTGGACCGAGGCCTTCTCCGCGGCCTATGATATCGTCTCCGTTCCCGCGGAGTCTGTGCTGCGGACGTCCCTTCCTCCGGTCCTAGAGATGCCATCCGATAATGAAGAGGATGCTCCCGAAGGTGGTGACACCGAGGAGGCGGTGGCCGCTGATCCCCTGGCCGGAAACTCTGCTGCCGAGCCCAGCCCATCCGAGGCTTAGTTCTCTTGTAATTTTCTTTTTGTCTTTCTTTTTGTTTTTGAAGTCTTTGTATTCGGGGCCGATCCCCCCCGCCCTTTGTAACGAATGAATGAACGTTCTTTCCCTTTCGTTTAATGAACGGATGTTTTCTTCTCTTTCTGATTCAATGTTTCGATGTTTGAATAATTTCACAAGTAGTGGCTCTTGTGGGTAACAGAAATTGTAACCACTGGACCGGTAGTGGTAGTGAATGATAGCCCCAGCTTCGGCAGTATGCCGATGGCCAAATTCCACTCTGGCACGCTGCTGAAGCTTCAGAGTTGGAAAAAATATTTGTTCGATTTCGCGCCGAACGATAATCAAATGCAGTAGCCCGTAGCTAGTTCAATAGGTTGGTCCCGAGACCTGTGGCATTTCCCCAAACGCATGTACGTATTAGCGCCACTCCGTTCGACACAATCATACGTTACACCGAACGGTAATGATTGTCGCGCTGAACGGAGATTGTTTTTCAATCGAACATAAATGACTGTCATCGCAGACACGGCCCTTTAGCCGAGGACGAGAACTTACAAAAAATGGGAACAAAAATCAATAACTGAGGATAGGATCTTATCATTAACATCTCGATCCCTAGGCATTACAAAAAGCTGTCGAGGGTACTATAAAGTAAAAAATGATAAACATAAGATCCTACCCATAGAATTTCCTCAACTTCGACGCGTTCCACGGGTTGCTCACCGCCGTGCAGTCCATTTCGGCGAGCTTGTAAGCCCCATAGCCAGCCTTGGCCACAACACGGTAGGGGCCCTCCCAATTGGGCATGAACTTCTTCTTGTTCTTCTTCTGCACAACCACTCGGAGGACCAGATCATCGATATTGAAAGGGCGAGTGCGAACGCGCTTGTTATAGCCCTGAGCGACCTCCTGTTGATACGCAGCATATTTGATGTTAGTCTCGTCTCGGAGGTCTTCGATCTGGTTAAGCTCAGAGGCAAGATGCTCGTCGTTCGTGGCCGGATGGAAGGCGTCGGTTCGGGCGGAGGGAGCAATAGCAGCAAGTGGGAGGACAGCCTCCATCCCGAAAGCCATGGAGAATGGCGTTCGGCCGGTCCCTCGCCGAGGGGTTGTTCGGTAGCCCCATAGAACCTTAGGGAGTTCCTCCACCCACTTCCCTCGCTTATTGGTCAGCCGACGCTTCAGGCCGGACAAGATCGACTTGTTCGAGGCCTCGGCCTGACCGTTCCCCTGAGGGTAGGCTACGGTCGAATTATAGACACGGATGTTCTTCTTTTTGCAAAGTGTTTTAACTGCCTCGGCGACGAACTGGGTACGTCGAACCAAGAAATGATGTTCTTCCAGATGAACTGCTCGACCTCGGTAGCCGTAATATGGATCAAGGGCTCGGCTTCGACCCACTTCGTGAAGTAGTCCGTGGCCGTGATTAGGTGCCGAAACCCGCCGGGCGCCGTAGGGAGGATGCCAACAATGTCGAGCCCCCACTGAGCGAACGGCCATGGGCTGGTGACCGGCTGCAGGGACATAGTGGGCTGGTGCAGAATGGGGGAGTGTTTCTGGCATGCCTCACACATTTTGACGTAGTCTTCAGCGCTCTTCCTCATTTTTGGCCACCAGTAGCCTTGGGTAACGGCTCGCTCAGAGAGAGTCCGCCCACCCGAGTGGCTGCCACAACTCCCCTCATGGAGCTCGCGAAGGACGTGGGGTACTTCGGCGTCATGCAACACGCGTAGGTCCGGCCCGATGTAAGTACGGCGATAAAGCTGGCCGGTCAGAGACAGAAAGTAGGACGCGGACTAGCATCGAATCCGGTGCGCCTCCTTCCTATCCGAGGGGAGTGTTTGGTCTCGGAGGAAAGAGACCACGGGGTCCATCCAGCTTGGGCCATAGACGCTGATGGTCATGACGTCCTCGGCGCCCTGCTCGAAACTCGGCACCGCTATCTCTCCGAGAGTGATTGTTCCTGTGCCACCGAGCTCGTTGCATGCCGATCCGAGGGCAGCAAGCGCGTCGGCATGGGCGTTCTTAGCTCGACCGATATGGGAGAAGTGGATGGTCTTGAATCCCTTTTGTAGTTCCAGGACATGGCTAAGGTATTTTAACATCCGAGCTTCTCCAGAGCCGTAATACCACCAGCAGGGAGTCACTATAGACCTGTAGCTCGTCCACCCCGAGAGCGAGGGCGAGGCGGAGTCCAGCGATTAAGGCCTCGTATTCGGCCTCGTTGTTCGTGGCCGGGAAGCCAATGCTCATAGCGCACTCGTGGAGGGTCCCTTCGGGAAAGATGAGCACAATCCCAGCCCCCGCCCCTTGGCTGTTCGACGCGCCGTCTACGTGCATGCGCCAGGACTCGCTCGTGTATATGGTAGCCGTCCGGGGAGGGGACCGCTTGAGAACGAACCCGGATTGCTCAGGAGCGGTGGCTCCCTCAACCGACCCGGCCCCGACACTCCCGGCGATGGTCTTCTCCTGGAGTTCACTCTCCAACCGCGGAGTGAGCTCGGCTATGAAATCAGCCAATGCCTGACCCTTAACCACCATCCGAGGTTCATACCGGATGTCGAAGTTGGCCAATTCCAACGACCATTTGCAGATCCGATCCGAGAGATCCGCCTTACGCATAACAATCTTCAGGGGGTAAGCCGTAATCACCACGATCGTGTGGCTTTGAAAAATAGGGTAGGAGCTTCCTTTTGGCAATGACCAGCGAAAGTGCCAACTTTTCGATTGGCAAGTATCTGGTCTCGGCTGGGAGCATTGTTTTGCTCGAATAGTAAATTGGGAACTGCTCCAGACCCTCCTGCCTTACCAATGCCGAGCTCACGGGGTGTCCGACACTGCCAGGTAGAGGTACAGATCTTCGCCCTCCCTTGGCATGACTAGCAAGGGCGCTCGGGACATATAGCTCTTAAGCTCGGCGAGTGCTGCGTCGCATTCGGCGGTCCAGAGAAAGGCCCTGTTGCTGGTCTTGATGGATTGGAAGAACGGTCGGCAGGCGTCGGATGACTTGGCTATAAAGCGGTTGAGGGCAGCGGCCATCCCCGTCAATCATTGGACCTCCTTGATCGTCGACGGCGCTCGGAGCTTCTGGATGGCATCTAGCTGGTTAGGGTCGGCCTCGATCCCTCGGCGGGTGACAAGGTATCCCAAAAATCTCCCGGACCCGACCCCGAATGCACATTTCTCGGCATTAAGCTTCAGATTGTGCCGTCTGAGGATGGAGAAGACCCTGCCGAGGTGGGAAAGATGGTCTTCTGCAAATTTGCTCTTTACTACCATGTCGTCAATGTAGGTCTCCATGATGTCGCCAATCTCTTTGGCAAACATCTTGGAGACCATCCTTTGGTAAGTGGCCCCAGCGTTCTTCAGGCCGAAGGGCATGACTCGATAGCAATAAGTACCTCTCGGCGTGATGAACGCCGTCTTCTCTACATCCATAACGCTCATGGCGATCTGGTGGTACCCCCGGTACGCATCCATGAAGCTGAGCCTAGCGTGGCCAGCCATGGCATCGACCAGCTGGTCTATCCGAGGGAGGGGAAAGCAGTCCTTAGGGCATGCGTCGTTAAGGTTCGTGTAGTCCACACATACCCTCCACTTCCCATTCTTCTTCTTGACCACCACGGTGTTCGCCAACCACGTGGGGTACATTACCTCTCGGATCGCCTCTGCTTCAATCAGGCGGTCGACCTCCTCCAGGATAGCGTCGGAGTGGATCGCCGAGGACCTTCTTGGCTTCTACACCACTGGCCTCCTAGCCGGATCAACATTGAGGGCGTACGTGATGAAATCAGGGCTGACACCCGGCATTTCATATGGAGTCCACGCAAAGACCTCAATGTTATCCTTGAGGAAAGAGACCAAGTCATTCCGCTCGGGGTTAGAGAGTCTTGAACCGAGCATGAAGTATCTGGTGCCTTCTTCGTTGATGGGCACTTTGACCAGTTCCTCGATAGACTTGTCCTCAGCCTTTGAACCGACGTCATCGAGAACAGGAGTGCACTCGGGGACCTCAATCCACTGCACCTGCTTTGGCGGCCTACCCTATTTTCTGTCCTTTTCGCGAACGGCATTGACAAAGCACCTCTTCGAGGCCATCTGGTTACCTCGGATGGTTTCCTGTTTCCCAGTCGTGTCGATGAACCGGACGCATTGGTGGAGGGTCGAAGCGATGGCCCCCATCGCGTGGAGCCATCCTCGTCCCAGAATGGCGTTGTAGGGGCTCAGGGAATCTACCACGGTGAATTCTACCTCTAAACGCATCGACCCCACCCAGACCGGGAGGGTGACGCTACCGAGTGGGTACACTGGGAACCCGGAGAACCCGACTAGTGGTGTATCGGAGGGGGTAAGCTCATCACGCGTTCGTCCAATGGCCTTGAAGGCCGAGTAGTAAAGGATGTCGGCGGAGCTCCCCTGATCCACCAGGATTCGTCTGACATCCACGTGGTCGATACTCACCTCGATTACCAGGGCGTCGTCATGCGGGAGTTGCAACCCGTCTAGATCTTGCTCGGTGAAGTAGATGGTGTACGGATCTAGAGGGTCCTCGTACTTTCGCTTCGGCGCCCTGCCGAGCGTCATGACTTGCATGGCCGCCTCCAGCTTTTGCAGTTCTGCATGCATTGATTCGGCTCGAGCTTTCCCGACCGGGCCGTGGATAGTAGCGACCACCCCCGGACGCACTCTATCACCCTGTGCCTGCTGCCCCTGCGGTTGCGGAACAGCGACCAGCTGGTTCGGCTGGGGAGCTGCCCACCTAAGCACGATTGGCGTGCGGCCGTGATCTATCCATTCCCCCATGCGCCCCTCGGTGACTAATCGCTCGAGGTGTGCCTTGAATGGTCGGCATCCAGTCGTATAGTGGCCCACCTCATTGTGGTATGTACATTTCCCTTTCTGGTCGGGATCCGAGCCCATCTTTTCCTCCGGCCAGTAGAACCAACGTTTTCTGCCAATCTCCGCCAGCAGCCTATATATCGGCATGGTAAAGACGGCGGTTTCGGCAATGTAGTCATTGTCGTTTCGAGGGGGCTTCTCCCATCCTCCTGCGCCTTGGTCATTTCTCCCTTGCCTTAGATTGTTTACCTGTTTCTTCGCATCCCTCGGCATGCTCTTGGTGGAACTCCCATTCGCCGCTCGGTCAAAGAGCAACTCTTCGAGCTCTCAAAAACGGTTCACCGTTTCCATCAATTCCACCATGTTCTTCGGAGGCCGCACCATGAGCTCCTTGAAGAGGTCAGAGTGGTCATCGAGTCCATTTTTGAATGAAGTGGAAGCGATCTTCTGATCACAACCCTCCACGAGGCTGTACACTTCCCAGTATCGTGCAATGTACTCCTTCAGGGTCTCGTCCGAGCCCCTCTTCATGTTGACAAGCGCGTCGAGCGTCTTCGGTTGTGTGTTGCTAGTCACAAACCGAGACCTGAACGCGCGCTCCAGCTCATCGAAGTCATTTACAAACCGAGGTGTGCCTTTCGGGGATATCTCTTACTTCTAAAACTGAAATGCCAAAAAAAAAAAAAAAAAAATTGTTTTGATAACGAGGTGTCCGGGAGAAAAATATCCTTTCGTCACGCTATTATACTCGTTATACGAAATGACATAAGTATTTCTTGTACTTGTACTTGAACTTGATTCTTGGAAAGTTTTGAAAATTTTATATATTGGTATCTATTGTACTTATGTTTTCTGTTATTGTTTTCGTAATGACAAAATCAAGAGTAAATCACCTAGACACCCCCTAAATTATACCTTTTTTTCCCAGACACCCCTTAAACTAAATAAACCTACGAGGAGCTCCCTCAACTATTTAAAACTTTACCCCAAGACCCCTTCTGTCAATCTTCGGTCTCAAAACTCAAAGTTCCGGGTCATGTTTTGATGATCCATCCCATTCAAGTTGTTTAAGACATGTTTCTAAGTGTACTTGGATCTTTCCCTATTACTCGTACCACCCTTTTCTGTCGTTCTTCCCCTAACAAACAATCCCTCCGCATGATCATCAACCTCTCCTGACACCTTTTTCCTCAACTCTTTCGAATGAAGACTGGCCTTAACATGCTCCACGGATATGGTGTCTTGCCCATACAATAAGGTTGTAACAAAATGTTCATACGATGGCAGTAAAGAACATAACAAAATTAGGGCTTGGTCCTCCTCCTCGATTTTACAATCAATATTTTTCAGGTCCATCAAAATACGATTAAACTCGTCTAAGTGATCCTTAATAGGTGTACCTTCACGCATTCGAAACGTATAAAGACATTGTTTAAGATACAACCTATTCGTGAGCGATTTCGTCATATATATGCCTTCCAACTTCAGCCAAATACCTGCTGCTGAAGTTTCTTCTTCCACCTAGCGAAGAACATCGTCTGCTAGACTCAACTGAATCGAACTCAGAGCTTTAGCATCCATGTCTTCCCAATTTTCTGCGCTGATGCCGGATTTTTCCTGCCCCTACAAAGTCTTGTGTAATCCCTGTTGAACTAGCAAAGCCTTCATCTTAACCCTCCAAAGACTGAAGCTGCTGCTCTGCCCATCAAACTTTGCAATCTCAAACTTAGCCGCCATAGCCATAATCGGAAACGAAACCCTAGTTTTTCAACCAGAAGCTCTGATACCAGTTTGTTGTAACGAACACTATGAATGCGACTACGTTTGGGAGAAAGCAAACAAAACAACAAGCAATCACACGACACAAAGATATACGTGGTTCTCCCAAGATTGAGGTACGTCCACGGGCGAGGAGAGAGAGAGTTCACTATCAATGGTGAAGAAGAGATACAAAGAGCCGGCTATGATCCGTAACTCTGGAGAGGCCACAATATGAGAGATAGCTAAAGGATCCCCAAAAGCCTCTATTTATAAGAAACACAATCAATAGGAAATCCTAAACACAATAGGAAAACCTAAACACAATTGGAAATCCTAAATGCAATAGGAAATCCTAAACACAGTTGGAATTCTCCAAAAAAAGAAAAATTCAAGGCACAATTCCAACAGGATGGTTGTTTTGCTGCAAATAGGAGCCAATAGGCTAAGGGAGACTACCACAGATGTTTAGGGGATTCACCCGAGCATTCTTTTTTGGTTTTCCACCGTTGCATCTCTTTTCAGTAGCTTCACTACCGATTTTAGAGATATGTACTTTGCCTCATCCATCTAGTTGCACGACACCTAACCATGTCGCAGAGCTCTCGACTGTAGGTACAACAGTCACTTGGTTTGTATTGGACTCTGCTTGGAAGTTTCGTCATTCGTGAAGCTACCGGGACAACAACGTACATTGTTCACGGACATTTGACGGCCGAAGCAAGCTCTTGCCTGATATATTTTTTTCAATTATGTTGGTTCTGTTTTATGTTCTTCTCGTCTCTATGATGTTGTATTTCTGTTGTCTTTATTTTCAGTAGTTTGTAACCACACTTCATTTTAAATGAAATTCTAACTCTTTACAAAAAAAAAAAAAAAGTGTTATGGCTTTTCAAAATTCGAGCAGCCATTCATTGTCACTCATTTGCCTTTCGGGGATATCTCTTACTTCTAAAACTGAAATGCCCAAAAACAGAAAATCTTTTTTTTTTTTTTTTATAACCAGGTGTTCGGGAGAAAAATATCATTTCGTCACGCGATTATAATCGTTATACGAAATGACATAAGTATTTCTTGTACTTGAACTTGATTCTTGGAAAGTTTTGAAAATTTTGTATATCCATATATTGGTATCTTAGGTTAACAAATTTGTTAACCTAGGAGCTTGTGATTATTTTATATACAAGCTAACCCGAACACGGGAACTATAAAATGGAAATTATTCTCTGGCCGGTATGGTTCGTATGAAATACCATTTTCTATTCCACTTCTAATTTCTAGGCAAAGTAATCGTCCACTAGGTACCCATCAATTATCCACCAATGGATATTAATTACTTTACAGTTCCCAATTTCCAAAATAAATATTCGTGAGAATGATGCACGCAACTTATATTGTCTACTTGATTAAGAAAGGAAAAATTATGCTTGGTTTCTAAAATTATCAACAAGAAGGAGACAATTTAAGTAACTTTGAGCTTTATTACTATTAAAATTTTCTTTCATATTAAATATCTTTTGTCTTTATTATTACATGAAGTTACACGGTAAATTGTAGTAGCTTATGATGCATATCTGCACAAGTAAGTGAACTATTTTCTAAATCCAAATAATAGAGACAAAATTGTGAAGGTCATGAGTTTGTTACATGTTAATTAACTAATACATATGTACGAACTTTATAAAAGATCAAAACAGAACCGCACCCTTCAGTTTTTTCCTTATTTAAACTAATACATATGTGTGTGCGTGTAAAAGTGAACATCGAGTCATGTCATACTGTATTTGAGTCATGGCATTTCAAGTTTCGTGTAATTTCAAATTTGTGTCAAAATACATGATAACTTTTAACAGATCTTGACATTAACCCAATATACAACTTAAAAATGTTTCGTGTTTGGATTGAGTTAATTGCTTTACTTTAAAATCTTTAAAAGATATATGTGTACAAATATTCTCAACGATTTTGATCCAATATATAAAAATATAATATATTTTTTCAATGCTATCGAAAAATAAAATTAATCAACAATAGCCAAATCATGACATCAAAAAAAAATCTTAAACCTCAAATAGAAGTACGTTGAGTGTCGAAGTCAATTAATACACTCCTTTTTTTTTTGGCAAGTTTTATCTTCAATAATAAAAAGAAAACAACAATTACATCCGTTCGAGCCTATCATTTTAGTTCACGGGTTGACACACAAAAAATTAAACGGTTATTTGTGTCCTTTTTATTTACATGAGTTCAATCTATATTTGTCTCATTGAATTTTCATATTGTCAATTCGTTTTATATTCATGCTTTTGTCAAAGTGATTGACCCAATTTTTCAAAATTCGTGATGAATTCAAGTCATGTTAACAAATCGTCTCCGAAATTTCCACCCAATCACCGGGTGAAAGCCTTGGAGTTTTGGTGATCTACACATATTTGTAGAGACGGAGCCTTGAAGGAGGAGGTGGCACGTGCCAACCTGGGTCCAAAAAAAAAAAAATTATTGCAAGAGCAATGTTCTAAATGCGTGTATGTTTTGGTATTAAGCATATTGGTGAATAATTAGTCAATGAAAGTTTATATTTTTTGCGTATTTAATATGTTAGATGGATAATTAACCTATAAAAATGTGGATCGTTCAGGTATTAATTAGAAATAATTAATTTTAAAACAATTTTACTTTTGTATAATAATTATTCCCTCCGCCCATAACGATAATCTACTACCAAAAAACATCTAATTTTCAGATAAAAAAATAACACACTTCAGTGCATGATTTTTTACATTTCTTGATACAAAATTAAAGAACTAATTGAGATTTTTATTCAAAAATTGCACGTCGTTTTATAAGAAAATATCTTTGTGAAATGGAAACAGGGATAATATTAATTTTGGGTGCCATCTCCAAATCGAAATCCTAACTCCGTCCCGCATATATATATTCTTCCTGCACACACATTATTCATGTTCACATGAAACAGGATATTCCAAACATATATTACTCATGTCTTCCCCTTTTTACGAAGTGTGAACGCATCAGATACCACTCCACTACCCCGCCCACCTCAAAAAGAACATTAATAATGCCGTGAAATAGGAAAATTTGACACCCCTGCAATTAAATTTTCATAAAGCAAAGTGTATAGTCTAAAATTTCAACTTTATTAGTGTAGAAAATAAGACCTCATTTAGGTACCTCCAATGGTATATATATTTATACAATGTGACCGACAGTTGGACATACCATTACGTGATTAGTGCAGTTAATGGTCGCATATATTTAAATGTATATGATTAAAGCAAAATTACTTATCCAAAAAGTGTTCATATTATTTTTTTAAAAAAATGATGCGAGTTGGGTCAAGTTCAAACAAAATCTTTCTTCTCATATAATATTCTCTAAATATACTTCTTTTAAATTTTTATTTTGTATTCATGAAGCTAGAAGTTATTCGATGCATTAATATTGAAGATATAAATAATAAAATTGTTCCATCTGTAACAGTTTAGGCTAGATAGGTTGGTGATTAACAGTTCAACTTGATATCAAAGCTGGTAACATATATCATGTACGTTTTAATCTCATTACCTACTTAATGGTTATAAATTTTTTACGTGTTTGATCCACTTAAATAGGAGAGCCTAAGTACGTGTGTGGGGATGTGTACATTGAAGATATAAATGATAAAGCTGTATACCCATTTCTCTTAGACTTTTAAATGAGTTGGTGGTTAATAATATACTAATTTAAGACTTAACCAACTTACGCTCTGTTTGTTTCAACGTAAAATAAGTTACACTGAAAAATATTCTTCATGTAAAATACTACTTTTTGGTCAAAAATAAAATCCTGTTTTTGTTTTTCTGTGTTTGGTCGGCATTTGGAAAAAAATTCATTATCAAACAACATATTGTTTTTGAACCCTCACAATCTTATCAAATATCAGATTGGATTGAGTAATTAAATCGCATACATATGCGTAATCGATATATACATGTGTGTATATATGTATGTGTAATGTGTATATATGTAATCAAAGTAGTTGTTTCAATGTAGATCTCTCTCTCTCTCTCTCTCTCTCTCTCTCTCTCTCTCTGCGTCAGCCTGTGTAGGAAGTTGCCAATTCCTTACGGGATTTCTGGAGTAAGTCATTTCCTTCATATGAGGGTAAACATTTTATTTAGGAAAACATTTGACACAAGATCTATCCAATCGAACACCGAAAAAATGGTAAAACATTTTGCAAGAAAATATTTTCACGTCCAAAACAAACGGAGCCTTATAAAAACATATTTTACGGCCAGGATCCATATAATAAATAGGAACCGGTGTTGGTCACCTAGTGGTTGGTTCAATATATATAAGTGAGTACTCAGAGTTGATAGCTCAATCTGTATTCACGTCACCATGTTCAATTGGTCGAGCCCCTTGCAAATGGTTATGTGGTGCTAAATGTATGTTTCCCAGCAAATACGTGAAGTATATATCTATTTTTGTATATTAAAAGAAAAAGGTGTTCGGATGTAGATTCTGGAAAAGGTTACAAGACACACCCTTTAAGGGGTGTGTACCATATTCACTTCCAAAGTGTTACTAGTTTTTAGTATAAAAATTATGACCCACACCAAAGTGTTGTTATGATTTTTAGTTATAAATTTTATTACTGAAAAAATTACAAGGGGCAAATGTTACGATTCATAATGAAAAATGTTATGCATCATATCGGTAAAAGTTACAAGTTTTTAGAGTTTTTAGTACTGTAAAAGGTACAAAACCTACGAAAATGTTATGAATTCGTGTGACGTGTCAAAATTTAGATCACATTTTAGGTGCATATAATACACACTTTTAAGAGGTGTGTATTGTAGCATTTTCCCGTAGATGGTAGACCAGGAGCAATATTGGATAATTTTCTAAAGCTAAAATGGCTCGGACAATTAATACATCTCTCCAAAAAAGCACCAATTTTTTTTTTTTTTTTTTGATCAGTAAAAAGCACCAATTCCCTCACCCCTTATATATACCCCTTATGAGGCTTGTGTCCTCCACACTCCTCTAAGAGAATCCATAACTACCTACACACACATATTCCATTTCCACCTAACCAAAATCTTTTCTCTCTCCTCATCTTTCTTCAATGGCAACTCCCTCCGAATCTCAACCCTCCCAGCTTCAAGCATCGAAACCCACAATTGCTAACGTCGATATCGAACGACAAACATCTGAACTTGGGCTTGAGAAGCTCGAGATCGAGGTAGTCGACTACTCTTCTCGAGCCCAGTGGCTCAGAGCCGCCATTCTGGGAGCAAACGACGGTTTGCTCTCAACGGCGTCTCTGATGGTTGGGGTCGGAGCCGTTCGAAAGGACTTCAAGACCATGATCCTCACCGGAATTGCCGGACTTGTAGCCGGTGCTTGTAGCATGGCTATAGGAGAATTCGTGTCTGTTTATTCGCAGTACGACATAGAAATGGCACAGATTAAAAGGGATGGTAGTAGGGATAGAGATGTAGTAAGTGCAAGTGAAATTGAGGAGAGGAAGAGGAAGTTGCCAAGCCCGTTCAAGGCAGCAGCCGCCTCTGCAGCAGCTTTTGCAGTCGGGGCTTTTGTCCCGCTACTGGCGGCCGCATTTATTGAGGATTATTACGTGAGGTTGGCTGTGGTGGTGGTGGCCGTGAGCTTAGCGCTGCTAGGGTTTGGAGGGGTGAGCGCGGCGTTAGGGAGGGCGCCGGTGGTGAAGCCTTCACTTAGGGTTTTGGTTGGAGGGTGGTTGGCCATGGTGGTTACTTTTGGCTTAACCAAGTTGGTTACTTTAACTGGAATATAGGATCAATATCACTACTACAGACCCTGAAATATATTATTAAATATTTATGAAAATTCGATGTGCAAAAAAAAATATATATACATATATATTACCATATGGCGCGGTAGGGTTGGGGGCTTTTTTTCCTATTATTATTAGTTTTTGATAAAGTTTATGGGTATCTTTAGATCTGTTGATCCTATTTTACATCTTCTTTTGTTATGGGCTGGTGAAGGTCCAAAAAGCGATTGCAAAAAGAAGCTATAGGTTCTGTAGATAGATCTAGATGAAGGAAAGGACTCCTTTGTAATAATTTCGTATTGTATTTTCACTAGTGGAGGAGCCATCTGCTTGATCTTCAATTAATGTAATGATTCCTGGAATGGCTTTTTTTTTTTTTTTTTTAGGGTACAAAATACAAATTGAGCTAAATTTGACTGATCTTCAATTATGCAGTTTTTTTTTTTTAATCTGCAAAAGAAGAGAAATATATTAATGCTCGATAAGGCTACATCGAGAAGGAGAAAAGGACGAAGAACAACAGGGAACGGATCAACCAAAGGTTGATAACCCCAAAGGATTTAACAAAGAAACAGACTATAAGAGCAATAAATAAAAGTTACAAGTGACAGAGCTCAGACTGGGATAAGTCTTGATGCGTCTGATAGCATCAAGATTGCGTATAATTGGAGGATAGGATCTATTGTGAAGTGAGAATGTTTAAAAATCATTTAAGTTTTTAATGTTAAAACAAACAATATTTAGCAACTGCTAAAAATAATAGTAGGTGTTAATATTCACTTTATTCCTTAAATAAGAAATTCAAGATCCATTCATAACAAGTTCATTGCAGAGTCAAGCGCATTCTATAATGGGCCAATGGCACTTTTCATTTCACATTCTTCAAATGGCCCATAAGGAAAATGATTTGTAATTCATATGAAATATGCTTATCAAGTATATATCAATGCCACACAATAATTGAGTCTCCTTCTCTCTCTAAACGTCCTCTCCTTCTCTCTCTAAAAAGTCTTCAGCTAGGGTTCGCCTAGGCTGGGGAGAGGTGCCGCCTCCTCCTCCCCCCCCCCCCCCCCCCCCCCCCCCCCCCTTTAACCCTCCTTCTCCTTCTCCCTCTCCTCTCTCTCTCACCATCCCTCTTCTATCCGTTCTCCCTTCTGATCTTTTCTTCTCTTTTTATGCAAAAACCGCTCGGCAATATATGCAGGTGGTGGTTGCGGCAGCTGCGGTGTTTGTCTCCAGAGGTTATGGATCTCGACATTCCGTTTCCCTGGTCGTTTATGGGCTCCGATTTGGCGGTAGCTTGGTGGCCGTTGATGGGTTTCGTGTTGGCGGCGAGATTGGCGTTCGAAATGGGTATCATCTGTCCTCCTCTTCTTCTCTCTTCTCATCCCCTTCCCTGGTTACCTGCATCTGTGTTGCTTGGCTGCTGTTTTTCGGTTTTCCCCATCTCGGTTATGTCTGCCCTTTTGCCCCATCGCCGGTCTTACCCCTGGGTTTTCCGGTTCTTGGCCTAACGACTAGATGGTCCGCTTTTGGGTTTCGGGCATTGCTGGCATAGGTCCCCCGCCGTTTGCATTGCTGGATGCATCGATTTTCGCCTAATGGCTATGTGAGATTCCGCGGCCAATGTGTGGTTGGTGGTTCTGTTTCTCCTCTAGTGGGTGGCTGACGGTGGCGTGGTTGTGCTCCGGAGGAGCTACAGTTCTGTTTGTACTTGGTGGTTCGGTCGGATGGTTCACTGTCGGTATCCGTGGTGGCTGTAGCTGTGGAGGTGTATGTGATTAGGGCTTCTTTGTTGTTATCTGGGCTTCATCGTTTGTATTTGGTTTGCCCATGTGTTTGGGGCTTCATTGTTGTTATTTGGGCTAGGCCATTAGGGTTGTTGGGGCTTTGCCCCTTAAGGTGTTTTGGGCTTTGTCCCATGTGGTGTTTTAATTTCTTCAACCTCGGTTGGAGTCCTCTCTCCTCTCCCCCAACTTGATGTACCCTTATCAAGTTTTCTAATAAATTTTTTATTGCCGAACAAAAAAAAAAGTATATATCAATGCCTTCTAATTACAAACAAACCCTAGCTAATTGTCCACTATCTTCAAAAGGTGAGGGTATGGGTGGATTTTTCATTAATGGGTGTTCCTCAATACTCCTATGAGAATTATTTTTTAGTGCCATTTTATATGACACATACATGCACCAGTTTAACAAAAATTCTTTTCCTTATAGAAATAATGTTATCCTAAGTGTGGTAGCCTAGTATAATCACATATCCTAATCCGGACCGTCGATCTCTAACTTTTCAAAGTAAAAAATCAAAAGAAAAGATGGTTTCAGTGTTCAATAAAAAAAGAAAACATGGTTGTGTGTAGTTCTTCGACCTATCTGTCCACTTTTAAAGGGAAAGCAAGGACAACCGATTAAAAAAAATATTGAGAATTAAGGGCATTCACTTATTAAAATAAACTCGGTTGTACTTGTAAAATGAAATTACATCAACCTAGTTGGGAAATTCTTGTTTGACGAATCGAATCCTTGCCCTAATCTATTATTAACTTGTTCTAGATCAACTCAATTAATTAAGTATTTCTTTTCCAATCAATGCTAAGTACATATATAGATTACAATATATAAATATGTCTAGTACCAAAGTAATACAAGACCATCCGATATGAATGTACACATCTTATTTTGTGACTCGATGACAGTGATACATACAGAGATAACAAAATAAGTTGACAAATGGATGTATATAGGTGTATCATGGCATCTAAAGAAATGGATTGCTGACTAGGTTTTGAGAATTTTAATGAAGGGGAGTGTGGCATCCACAAGAAAGGCGCATTAATTAATATTCGAATCTTAACCATTGTTGTGCTCTTTCTTTGTCTTTTTCTTTTTCCGTAGTGCTGAGACAACAATTGTTGTTGTCACTTTCAAGGTTTTGGAGTGTGCCATCCACATAACAACAATTAATTGTATTTTTTTGATCCTGGAGGTGGATATTACTCCCTCCGCGTTACAATTTATTTGTCCTTTTGGAAATTCGTATCACCTTTTAATTAATTATATATTGTAATTTATATTGTTTTACGTGACTTTGAAAATATTGTCTTATAAAATTTATCAAGATCTATCAAACAAGATCTACATTGAATATACAATTCATTACCAATTTAAAGTTATTACAACTAGTTTTCTATCTAAATAGAATAGAATGAGTGACCAAAATTTGGGGACGGAGGGAGTAATCAATTCTAAAACGTTGAATGAGTTAAATGGAGAGGGCAACAAGATGATCACAATCATATTGATATAGAGGTCACACCTCTCTTGTTGAAAACTATTTCAGTGGGTGATTAAAAATGACCTCAAATAACCACTAAATTGATGGTAATGAACCTACCCACAAAAAGTCAGAGCTAAAATGATGCATGATGCCATGGAATATGGTTACGACGAGCAACAATACATACATACAAAATTTACCCACAAATGACCCAAACACACACACAAGTGGTGCAGTGTGTGTGGAGGCCACACACTTGTGTGTGTGTTTGGGTCATTTGTGGGTAAATTGTTTGTGTGTATGTATCATTTCTGGGTTACGACCAGAGACTAGCAACCAATCCACGGGTTACGAGGTCCAACAGCTCTTTTCCAGGTTACGAAAACTAACTGAGACCATGATCAATGTAATAATGAAAGCAGATTGTTAGGACAGACCCATGTAAATCCACACCAATGCATCACCTCTGACCAAATCTCCCACGATTTATAACAGAGTAATAACCAATGATTTGGGCTCTCACTCATGAACACCACAAAGAGGACAAACATCTTGCTCCAAGGGAATTATTCCTTTACCTGCCAGAATTTCTCTTGTTGCAAGACACTCCTGGAGAGCCATCCAAACAAAAATTTCAACTTTTTGAGGGACCAAGTTCTTCCAAACAGATGACAGACTAATATCTTCAATAAAATTGTGCATCTCCCATTTCTCATATGCTGACTTGACAGAAAAGTTTGAGTCTTTGCCCCACAACCAGAGAAGGCAATCTGGTTCTGAAACTTGAAACTATACTCCACTAAGGAGAAGCATCTCCTTATGATTGGTAAGTTGAATTTCTTCCCAAGACTATAAAGCCCTCATAAATTGAAGATTCCATACCCCCGGGATTGTAAATATCAACCACTTCAGCAATGAAAGCATTTTTCGGGGTAAAAATACAATAAGAGTCTTTGAAACACAGTTTCAAGAGGTTCCTCTCCGATCTAGAGGTGTTCCCAGAATTTGACATTATTCCTTGGGTTAACATTTAACTCTAAAACTCCTAAAAATACACTCCCCAAGATAGAGAAATCTTTCCACAAGATAGAGAGTTTCCCCCTGCTAGGCACTTGAGGTAGCCAGCTGCAGTCATTCTTCAATCTGTATTTCTTACAAAGGACTTTATTCCACATAACCTCTTTTTCCTTATTGAACCTCCACCACCACTTATCTAAAAGGGCAGTGTTATGATCCAGTATTCTTTTGACTCCTAAACCCCCAAACTTTTTATTCTCTGTCATTTTCTCCCATCTTACCGAATGCAATTTCCTCTTCTCCACTGAATCACCCCAGAGAAACTATCTCTGGATTTTCTCTATGGTCTTGGCTACTGCAATTGGAATTTTGAATAAAGACATATACTCCCTCCGTCCCTTTTTAAGTGATCCACTTGGAAAACGTGTATTTTTTCGGACGTTTAAAAATTTACTTTCATATAACATTTTTAATTTTTTTTTTTGCACTATAAAACAAATTAAAAAGTTATATAGAGAAATATGTTTTTTAGGAGTTTGAAATTGCACATATTCCCATATGGATCATTTAAAAAGGGACGGAGGGAACAGTAAATAAGGAGGTTACTTGGTGTAGATTTCACTAAGGTGAGTCTACCTCCAAAAGAGATGTGTCTTTTCTTCCGAGTTTTCAGTTTCTTCTGAACTCTATATATCACAAGCTGCCATGTACTAATTCTCCTAGGATTGGCTCCCAATGGTAAGCCTACATAGGTCATGGGAAGTTCCCCTTTGCAGCATCCAACAGTTTGAGCCAACTAGATCTTCTACTTCCCTTGAACCAACATTAACACCACATATCATGCTCTTATAGTAATTGACTTTTAGCCCAGACATCAATTGAAAGTATCTCAAACACTCTCTTAATGTTTAGAACTTCCCTCACATCATTTTTACAAAAAAAAATTGTGTCGTCTACAAATTGGAGGTGTGACACAACAAAGCCATTAGGACCCACTTTAATTCCTCAAATCAGGTTATCCTCCAAAGCTCTTTCCATAAGAATGTTCAAAGCTTCAACCACTAGATTAAATAAATAAAAAAAGGTGACAAAGGGTCCCCATGTCTCAAACCCTTTTGTGGAAAGAGTTCATCTGAAGGTGATCCATTAATAAGTATGGACAAGAAACAGTAGAGATACATTATTTTATCCACAAGTGCCATCTATTTCCACATCCAAACTTACGAAGCAGATCTGGGAGAAAATCCCAATTAAAATTATCATATGCCTTTTCAAAATCAACCTTAAAACTAGCCTATTTGAGAGCACTTTGGCTAGGATCTTATACACAGACCCAACCATGGTAATAGGTCAAAATCATTGAAACAAGATGCTCCATCCACCTTAGGAATAAGACAGATATGAGTTGTGTTAATATCTCTGGCCAGCTTTACGTTAGTGTGAAATTCAGAGAAGAAGGCTTGGATGTCCTGTTTCATGAAGCTACAAGCTTTCTTTATGAAAGAAAAACTGAAGGCATCTGGTCCTGGTGCTTTTAAGCTGACAGTCCTTGAAAGCAGCAGTAATTTTCTCCAATTCAAACTGATATTCCAATCTTTCAGCTTGTTCAGCAAAAATCCCTCTATTGAAAACACCCCCTATTTTTGTTCTATTCATCTTCTCTTGATGAAATCTTTCTTTGAAATGGCTGACTGCAGCTGCCTTGATTAGGTACGGCTCCTCTAGGATAACTCCATTAACTTTTACAGAGCCAATCATGTTCCTTTTGAATCTGTTGTTGGCAATCAGCTGAAAGAACCTTGTGTTTTTATCTCCAAGTTTGAGCCAATTTATATATCCTGGACTTTTACCTCCAAATACTTTCAATCAGCCTTGACAATTTCCAAAATTCTTCTCTCAACTTGTTCATTTGCTGCCTCTCTTCATCAGTAAGTTGTCTGGATTCACCAGTCAAATCCAGTTGATGCAAATCCTTCTCTTTGTTCTGCAACTTGATAATTGGATTCCCAAACTCTTGTTTGCTCCATTCTGTGAGACTTTCCTTCATTGCTTTCATCTTTTTAACTATTTTCCAACCAGCCAACCCAGAAACATTTAATCTCTCCCAGTCTTCTCTGGCTACCCTCAAACAGTTTTTTTTTAGAGCCACAAAACCTCATATGGGCGGGTGCACATTGTAGCATGCCTCTTTTATTAGACAACCATGCATCCACAAACCTAAAAGGTTTAGCGCCCCAATTCTGGCTACTATCACTGATCATGATTGGACAGTGGTCAGATATGGATTTGGAGAGACCCCATTGCACAGTATTGAATCTTTCTAACCACTGTATAGCAACCAAGAATCTGTCTAATCTGCTGTGAATTGCCACTTCCTGATAGTTGGTCCATGTAAACTGTCTTCCCTTCAGTGGAAGATCATGAAGCTCTGATTGGTCAATGAACTCCATGAATTCTCTCACGTTTCTGTCAACTTTATTGCATCCCACCCTTTCACTCATTGATTTAACCACACTAAGTCACCTCCAATGCACCAAGGAATCTGATAAAAGCCCATAAGTTGAATAATCTCTTCCCACAGCTGCCTTCTTTCTATACCATCATTAGGTGCATACAGGTTCATGATTGCACACTCAAAGTCATGAAATTTTCCTGTCATCAGGATATAAATAACAAAGGCATTTGGACTGAAGCAATCTTTGTCCCACATTGTAAGAAGACCTCCTTATGCTCCCTCTGCACTAGAATCTACAAAACTGACATTGGAATTACCCCACATCCTTTGAATTTTCAAAAGATCCAAACTTCCCAATTTAGTTTCCTGAATGAGAATAATTTTTGGAGACCTTGTTTTACCATGGCAAATAGCGAAATGCTACTTTTGGTGACATTTGTTGAGTGGAGGAGTATGGATCACACACTTTTCATGTATGAAACTCACAAAGAGATTAAACAAACACACTCTGATTTTATTGATGTTCTCTTACTCCACTCTTGATGAAAAACTTAACAGATTACACACCTATTTATAGGTATTACAAGAGAAAAAAAACAAATACATGATAAACTCATATTTAATGCAAATCACAAAACGAATCACGAAAGCACAAAAAGTCTTCGCCTGATATTTCAATAGTAACCCACGTTTTTTGTTTGGGCTGCTGAGAACCCACTTGGTTCTCTCAAGTTTATCTTTTTTCTTCATCCCCCCTTAAACTTGAGTCTGGGGGTTTCTTCATTCCAAGCATTGTCTTCATCCTGATGAAGGCTTCATGCTTGAGAGGCTTCGTGAAAATATCAGCAGCCTGATCATATGTCCGGCAAGAAACTAGCTCCACTTCTTTTGATTTCACATGCTCCCTGATGAAATGGTAGCGTGTGTCGATATGCTTGCTTCTTTCATGATGCACTGGATTCTTTGCTAGTGCGATTGCGGAGCGGTTGTCGACATAGATCTCTGTGGGATTTTCTTGAGAAATTCCCAAGTGATTCAACATATTCCGGACCCATATAGCATGACACACAGCCGAGCTGGCTGCTACATACTCAGCTTCACAAGACGATAGCGTCACTATCGCTTGCTTCTTCGATGACCATGTGAAGGCTGTATCCCCGAGAAAGAAAGTAAATCCGGTAGTACTCTTTCTTTCATCCAAGTCTCTTCCCCAATCACTATCTGAATAGCCGCAAAGTTTGAAGTTTTCAGTAGTTGTGTAAAACAGTCCATCATTGACTGTACCCTTGACATAGCGCAAAATTCGCTTGGCTGCATTCAGATGGGATCGGTCAGGTATCTCCATGTATCGACTGATAAGACCAACACCATATAGTATGTCTGGTCTTGTGCATGTCAGGTAGCGAAGGCTTCCTACCAAACTCTTGAAATATGTTGGATCAACATTGCCGACCTCGCTCTTTCTGAGTTCCACTCCACTTTCAACTGGAGTAGTCACTGGATTACTTTTCTCCATGCCAAAACGCTTGAGGATGCTTTCGGCATATCCAGCTTGAGAGATAAAAATGCCGTCATTTCCCTGCATCACTTCGATTCCAAGGAAGTGTGCCATCAGTCCGATATCTGTCATCTCGAACTCTCGGACCATACTTTGTTTGAAAGAATCAAACATAGCTGGATTGTTGCCTGTGAAAATCAAGTCATCAACATATAGGCATACATACAGTAAGCTTCCATCAGCTTCTTTCTTCATATAGAGTGCATGCTCGTAAGGGCACTTCTCGAATCCATTCTTCTGGAAGTATGCATCGATCCTTGTATTCCATGCACGAGGCGCTTGTTTCAATCCATACAACGCCTTCTTCAACTTGTACACTTTGTCATATTGTCCTTCCTTCACATAACCAGGTGGCTGCTCTACATAAATTTCCTCCTCCAGAAATCCATTGAGAAAGGCAGTCTTGACGTCTAATTGGTAGATCTTCCATCTGTGCTGAGCAGCTAATGAGATCATCATCCTGATCGTCTCCATCCTGGCAACAGGGGCAAAGACTTCGCCATAGTCTATACCTTCCCTCTGTTTATAGCCTTTAGCTACGAGCCTAGCCTTGTATCTCTGAACTTCTCCTTGAGCATTCTTCTTTGCCTTGTAGACCCATTTGACACCAATGGTCTTATAGCCTTCTGGAAGATTTGTCAGCTCCCATGTTTTGTTTTTCTCTATGGATTGAATCTCTTCATCCATAGCCTTCCTCCATTGGTCTTCTTGGTTAGCCTCATTGAAGCTAACTGGATCACAAGTCATTTGCAGACAGAACATTGTGAAGTCTGCATCCAACGGATCTGTATTACGATATAGATCATCCAGGCTTCGTGTTCCTCTAGGCCTCATGTCAGAAAGCTCTTCTGTAGCTAGTGAGGATGGTTCACCTCTTTGTGGTGAAGGGAAACCACGAGACGGTGATGGCTGCTCTTCTAATCTTCTAGGTACCTCCCTGGTCTGTACCTGTTCTTCATCTTCAATAGTTAGCTCCATATTCCTGGTAGCTTCTGTCTGATCCCAGCTCCAGGATTCATTTTCCTTGAAAATGACATCTCTGCTATATATCACCTTCTGAGTGACGGGATTGTATAGCTTGTATCCCATCGTCCAGTCACCGTATCCAATAAGGATACACTTCACTCCTTTGTCTTCAAGTTTAGTTCTGTTTGCCTCTGGAACTTTTGCGTAGGCAATACAACCAAACACTCTGAGATGGGCCACACCTGGCTTGTAAGTGGTCCATGCTTCTTGTGGTGTCTTTGACTTCAGACTCCTTGTAGGACATCTGTTGAGTAGATAGACTGCACATTGAACTGCTTCGGCCCAAAATCTCTTGGGCAGATCTTTATCCTTCAGCATGCTTCTCGCCATGTTGAGGATGGTGCGATTCTTCCTTTCAGATACACCATTTAGCTGAGGAGTGTAGGCTGGTGTACAATGGTGTCTGATTCCTTGCTGCCTAAGGAAACCATCGAACTGATCTCCAGTGTATTCTCCTCCTTGGTCTGACCGCAACATTTTGATGTAGTAGCCGCTTTTTTTCTCCACAAGAGCTTTGAAGTCTATGAACTTCTCGAATACTTCTGACTTCCGTTTGAGAAAGTATACCCACGTCTTCCTGCTGTAATCGTCGGTGAACGTGAGGAAGTATCTGTTCTGTCCGTTTGAGATTGGCTTCAACGGACCACACACATCTGTGTGTACTAGCTCGAGCGGCATGCTTGCTCTCCAATCAACTTGCTTCCCAAAACTGTTGCGGTGTTGTTTGCCAAGAACACAATTTTCGCATACCTCATTTGGATGTTGGATATGAGGTAGACCTTTGACCATCTTCTTATTCGCCAACATCTTCAAGCTTTCAAAGTTGAGATGTCCATATCTGAGATGCCATATCCAGTCTTTGTCGTTGATAATGGCACTGAGGCACTTTGGCGTGTCATGAAGAACAGTTAGCGGAAACATTCTGTTCTTCGCCATCTTTACTCGAGTAACCAGCTTCCCTCGAGCATCTGTGATCGTCAGCTGCATATCCTTTAGGCTAATTTGATAGCCTTTCTCCAGGAGTTGTCCAAGACTAAGTATATTAGTCTTCATGTCTGGAACATAGTAGACATTGGAGATGAATGCATGATCTCCATTCTTCCGTTTGATCACAATATTTCCTTTCCCTTGAACTGGGACTTTGGAGAGGTCGCCAAAAGAGATATCTCCCTGAACCCTTTCATCAAGTTCAGTAAATAGCTGCCTTGAGCCAGTCATATGATTACTGGCTCCGGAATCAAGAAACCATGTACCTTGATCCTGTTCGGTGGAACTGTGCGCCATGAGACTCATTGAATCTCCTCCTGCTGGCTCTTTGTCTGCATAGTTGGCCGTTTCGCCAACCTGATTTGATGCTGGCCTTCCTCTGCATTCTTTCATGTAGTGACCATACTTCTGGCAGTTGTAACATTGAACGTTACTTTTGTCAGTGTTCGATCGGTTGTTGTAACCACCTCTTTTTGCTTGTCCTCCGCCTCTGCTGCTTTGCGGTCCACGACCGCCTCCTTTTGGAGCATGGTTTTGATTTCCTCCTTTGAAAAATCCTTTGCCTCCTTTACCTCTGAAATTTGAACTTCCAGAGCCTCTTACATGAGAACCATAGCCTCGTCCTCTCTGAGATGTCCCCCCTTGCTCGTGTCTGTCTTCGTTGAGGGACAGCTTCGTCTGCAGAGCCTGCTCCATGGCTCTATCATCATCTCTGTGCAACTTCTGTTCATGGGCTTGCAGCGAGCCCACGAGTTCTTCGATAGACATGGTTGTTACATCTTTCAGCTCTTCCAGCGTAACAACAATGAAGTTGAATCTTGGATCCAACGATCGGAGAATCTTCTCTATAACTCTCGTATCTGTGAGAGCTTCT
The DNA here is from genome assembly GCA_020921065.1 of Vaccinium darrowii. Classification (NCBI taxonomy): domain Eukaryota; kingdom Viridiplantae; phylum Streptophyta; class Magnoliopsida; order Ericales; family Ericaceae; genus Vaccinium; species Vaccinium darrowii. The sequence continues at coordinate 14,982,398 of CM037159.1, read as the reverse complement.
CCGTTTCTTCTCATCTGGTTTGCAACCGTCATGATTCGACCATAATACTCAGAAATAGATTCTGAGGGTTTCATCCGTAAAGACTCGAATTCGCCTCGTAGAGATTGAAGGCGAATCCTCTTTACTTTGTCGGCACCTTTGTATGTTTTCTGCAGCGTCTCCCAAATTTCTTTGGAAGATGTAGCGGAAGCGATGATCTCGAACGTCATCTCATCAAGTCCTTGGTAGATGATGGACCTGGCTTTGCAATCCTTCTTTCGCTCGGCACGGAGCGCTGTTTTCTGTTCCTCCTTCAAAACTGCTTCTGCTTCTTTTGAGGCAGGTTCCTCGTACCCATTTTCAACTATCTCCATGACTTCTTGAGCACCCAATAGTGCTTTCATTTGGATGGACCAATTATCATAATTGTCCTTGGTGAGCTTTGGAATAAGCGCTGGAGATGTTCCGTTGGCCATGGGTTAAGGTTTTTTCTTTTCGGAAATGGGGTTGATATTTTTAGGGAAGAAAAAGAATTTTATAAGTGGACAGGGACAAAAGTGAAAAGAATTTGGTTGTTGGAGCTTGGATGGGATAAGGTAAATGTGAAGGGGGTAGACTGCAATTTCTTCTTTGAGGGGTCAAAGTGAGACCTTTAAAATTTCTAGACTTTGACTCAATATCTGCACAAGTCCAGGGAGTGGACTGCAATTTTCCCTTTGGAAGGCAGATTGCCTTAATGAGAATGCCTTTTCTTTTCTTTTTTTTCGATGAAAACAAAGGAGGGGACAGGCTTTCAATGACCGACTTATTGGTTTGAGCAATTCATGCCTAATTATGAGGTTCTGCAAGAGAAGATAAATACCAAGGAAGATGTATTTGCTCCGGTCGGCAAAATTTGAGAAAATCAGCTGCAGCGTCTGATGTTGCGGGTTCGTTTCTGCTCACGGCTGGGCACACCGGAGATGAGGGAGAAACCACCAGTGGAAGCGTCTGTGAGAGTTCACTCTCAAAAAACTTCAGGTGCCGCGTGTAGGCTACGTCGCCATCGGACTGTGATGAGACTTTCACCACTGAACTCGTCAAGGCAAGTCTACTTCTCAAATCAAAAAATTGATTTTTTGTAGACTTTAATTTTGGACCCGTGTTGGCTGTCTCCGCCAATGCACGAGCTCCAATCTTCAACTCTCAAAAATGATTTTTGTTCACTTTGAGAAAAATAGCCGTGAATGATTTTTTTCAACCAATTCGGATTATTTTTGGACCGATTGGCTCTGATACCAATTTGTTGAGTGGAGGAGTATGGATCACACACTTTTCATGTATGAAACTCACAAAGAGATTAAACAAACACACTCTGATTTTATTGATGTTCTCTTACTCCACTCTTGATGAAAAACTTAACAGATTACACACCTATTTATAGGTATTACAAGAGGAAAAAACAAATACATGATAAACTCATATTTAATGCAAATCACAAAACGAATCACGAAAGCACAAAAAGTCTTCGCCTGATATTTCAATAGTAACCCACGTTTTTTGTTTGGGCTGCTGAGAACCCACTTGGTTCTCTCAAGTTTATCTTTTTTCTTCAACATTTACATTCTAACTTTTAGAAGAAAAAGTTGATTAGCCTTATCGAGTTTCATCCAAAAGAGTTTTCTTCGCTAAAGCTCATTGGACTCACTGATTGTCTTGATACATTTATTTTTGACATGTGATCTATTGATTATTTCTCAAGATTGACATGTGATCTATTGTGTTTAAAAGCTTTTTGAATATATTATGCTACAAGCTTTTGTGTCGGTGAACCTTTTTAGATCTATTGCTTGTGTTTATTATATTTTACTGTGAACTTTTTTGGTTCATTATGAAATTGTGCCCCCTCTGAATGAAATTCTTGGCTCCGCCACTGAATATATATATATATATATATATATATATATATATATATATATATATATATATATATATATATATATATATATACACAAATTATCCTGTCAAGGATCCCGGATTGAGGGTTTTTCGGTGTTTTGATGCTTTTAAAAATTATTTTTGGGAAATCCGAGCCGTCCAATGTGTTCAAAAGGTGTTTTCAAGGGTCCGCGCAAGAAATCTTCAAAAAAAATACCGGGAAGGGCTTGATCTAAGCAGTTTTCCGCAAAAATTGTACATTTACAGTTTTGCGAAAAACTGCTTGGATCAAGCCCTTCCCGGTATTTTTTTTTGAAGATTTCTCGCGTGGACCCTTGAAAACACCTTTTGAACATATTGGACGGTTCGGATCGTCAAAAAAATATCGGGAAGGTGGAGTCCCGGATCCGGGACTCCCGGACTAGATCGGGCCTCTATATATATATATATATATTTGTGTGTGTGTACGAATAACACCAATGTGTATATATTCTGTTATATATGCACGATATGATTTTATAGTATTTTACTTTGATTGAAATTGGCTCGGGGTATATTTTAATTGTATAACAATATTTGAAAACGTATCTAAAGAACGCCCGATAACGGATAACGGATAGCCGATAACGGATGACCCAATGAGCCTGTTGGGGGGAGAGAAATTTTGTGTCTTTTGGTTCCAGACATATTTTGAGGAATATAGAAGTAGCTAGGGCTTAGAAACGAAGCAAGCTTTTCGAGTTTGAGCTAATGTTCGCTCGCTAAAAATTCGTTCAAAATCAATTCATGATGCAAGCAAATAAGGTATAACATTTTTTTGCTAGTTAATATTGAACAAGCTAATTACTACTCAGCTCCCTCGGCGCATTTTGTATATAAAGTTCAAGCAAATCAAGATCAACTCAACTAAAACTCGTATCGGCTCGCTCCTTAACAAGTCAAATTTGAACATATTTTTAAAACTCGTTAAAGGGGAGTGATTTCCGCACATTCCTAAATTGATATCCACACCTCCCTTTTTTTTTGTCTTTTAATGAAATTTTTACGTGCAAAAGTTTCACCAAAAAAAAGATGCAAATATCAATTTGGGAAGTGTGAAAATTAATTACCATTTTTAAATCTATCTTGAAAAATCGACTGTTCAACTCGTGTTTAGTTCTTGAAAAGTATTACTTTCTTGAAAAACAACAGTACTACGTGTGCATACGTTTGTAGTACACATGTTGTGCACCATGCACAACACACACGCCGGACCCGTTATCGGGGCTACTTTGGAGTCGTTTACTGGATCTCTCTCTCCACGCATAGTTGAAGCCATGGGCTTTCGTCTCGCTCTGATGATGGCCAAGGATTGGAATTTCTCTCGAATCATAGTAGAAGGTGATGATGCATTACAAGTGGTCCAAGCTCTTAATCAAAAGAAAACATGTGCGGATCGTGATTCGATTATTCACGATTGTCTAAAACTAGCGTCTTGTTTTTTGATTTGTTCTTTTTCTCACGTCAAGCCTCAATGTAATAGCGTAGCCCATTTCGTGACTAAGCATGCTCGGTTAGATGTTAGAAAGGCAAGTCTTAGCGATAATTTTTCCCAACCTAGCTCAGGTCCAAGCCTGTCCGATTCCATGGAGAACAACTAAAACTAAGGGAAAACCGGCAGGCAAATGACTCCGCGGCTCAACAGTGGGATTCTTTTAGTATCATTTACGGCTTCTTAGCTCCCACAACGTTTTAAGTTAGCTTCTAGTTCATCAATATTTAGTGTTCCTTGTACGTGTTTTGTTATTTAATCTCGTCGATTCATGAATAGAAGTGACATTTGTTCGCTTCTCGTCTTTCATAAGTTTATGCACTGTATTTTCAAGTCCTGAACACGCAATTTAGGAAATTTCAAATCACTTTATAAGCTTTCCCAAGGGTTATAACTCAATCGTTTCGTTAGAAGTCAGAAATCAAGCCCTATAACCCTATATATGTATTTACACCGCGACAAGGTCTTTGGGACGCTCAAGCTATCTATCAAACCGTTTTTCTTTCTTTGAAACGATCAATCAATCAAGCATTTTGAAGAACAGATGCTGCACATGATGTGCCGTTTTTTTTCAATTTTTTTTACGACACTATATTATTTATTTATGGTACTCGTCTTTTATTTTAACAAGTTACGTGTGTTGGTTATGTTTAATTAACCATTTCACTATTTTAAGAATATGGTGCATGCATACGCATTTCAATATCAAGGTTTTAATTATTGGAAAATGCTTTTATTTGTAGCAAATGACGCGGAAGTGAATTACAATCTCACCTTACTCCTAAATCCCAAGAAATATTCCACAGTCATCCGACCTTACTATTTTAAGAGCATGGTGCATGCATATGCATTTCAATATCGAGGTTTTAATTATTGGAAAATGCTTTTATTTGTAGCAAATGACACGGAGGTGATAGGATTTTCATGTTCCTCTCCCAAGTCCCACCCTCATTATATAAGTAGTAAGAAGAAAATCGAGCATTTCCCACAAGCTGCACTTTATAGTAAAATTGCAATATTGTCAACACATTAATTAATGATATGACAAGAGGAAGAGGGAGTAAATTTCATAAAAAGTCAGGGGTAATTTGGTCTTCAGTCTCTGGGGAAAATAAGAATGCAAATGCTCTTCTGCGCTTCTCAAAGTATATCCTTATTGTGTGATTTTAGTAATGCATTCTGACCCTGGGCTCCCAAACAATCTCAATCTTATAATGCGAAATGCAAAATTTGATAGTAATAATGAGGCTCTCAAACTGCTAGCCCTAATTCAATTATGGACTAGAAAAGAGAGGGAAAGTTAATTTACTTTTCTTTTGGTAGGCGGTTTATTTTCATTTTGAGTGAATAATATTGTTTGGTTTCTGGCCAAATTACTTTATCATTTTTATTTGTCTCAGCAAGATAAATTAGAAAAATAAAAGATTGACTAAACTTGAACAAAGTTGAGGTAAAATGAAAAATAAGTCCAGAGTCTGTACATCTTGACTTGCTTTTTGTCTTGTATTGATTCTGTTAAGTTTTTAGTCACAACTTTTTACTTTTTTATCCTCTCATCTTGTCAAATTGAAAATGGAAAAAAAAATTCACCCAAAACCCACAAGAAATTGAAAAGGTAAGAATCAAAGCTCAATTTTACACTCATATGGAATTGATCAATGATAGTCCCACACTAAGTCACATAATGCGCCTACATGAGCAAGAGAGCACAAGCGTGAAAAACGTCTCTTAAAAATATTCTAATGTACTAAAATTTACGAGAATGATATGTGCGGAAGGCCCTAGTGAAGAATTATATGATTAAGATCCCACTACTAATATATACTATAATTTGGGACCCCTATAATTTATGCATATATGGGTGCGTGTGTGTATGCGCGTGCCCAAGCGTGTGAAAAGAAAATCAACATGGTAATCCAATTTGATCTGGTCTTTTTTGTGTGCGTGGTAAATAATGCTTAATCTAATCCGTCTTTAAAAAAAAATTGTATTAATAATCGCGTCATCCAATACCATGCAAAATAAATATATTGAAAAAAACTAACCGATATTTCACAGTTATTTAACAGGGCCTTACTATTTTTGTCTATCACCGATTGTTTACAACTAGGGGTGGGTATCGTGTCGTGTCCTGTTATCTCGCGTTCGTGTCAAAATTCTCTCAACCCTACCCGACCTCTTTAGTTTTTCGTGTTATCGTGTCATGTCATATTCGTGTTTCGTGTCAGAAATAGCCAACCCTAACCCACTAACTTCGTGTCATGTTATCGTGTCCTTCCATAAATTCTCGTGTCCTTCCATAAATTCTCGTGCCGTGTTCGTGTCATGTTTGTTGTGTTATCTCGTGTTTGTGTCAAAATTCTCTCAACCCTAACCCGACCTATTTAACTTTTCGTGTTACCATGTCGTGCCACATATTTGTGTTTCGTGTTAGAAATAGTTGACCCTAACCTGCTAACTTTGTGTCGAGTTCGGATCGTGTTCTCATGTCGTGTCAAAAATTCCCAGTCCTATTTACAACACCAGCGTCTATATATATTTCATGCGCTTTGGGATTTTGGTTGGTGGCTTGGCTAAATCATTTTACTATTTTAAGACCATGGTGCATGCATGTCTGCATTTCAATATCAAGGTTTTAATTATTGGAATATTCGTTTATTTGTATCAAATGACAAGGAGGTGATAGGATTTTCATGTTCCTCTCCCAAGTCCCACCCGCAAGTTGCAATTTATAGTTAAATTTTCAATGGTAACACATTAATGATATAAAAAGAGGAAGAGGGAGTAAATTTCATAAAAAGCCAGGGGTAAATTGGTTTTCAGTCTTGATGGAAAATAAGAATGGGTTCTCAAATCATATCCTTATTGTGTGATTTTGGTAATGCATTTTGGCCCTAGGCTTCCAAACAATCTCAATCTTTTAATGTGAAATGCAAAATCTGATAGTAATAATGAGGCCCTCATACGGCCGACCCTAATTCAATTATGGATTAGAAAAGAGAAGGAAGCTTGATTTACTTTTTTTTAGTTGGTTTATTTTGATTTTGAGTGAATATTGTTTGGTTTTTGCCCAAATTACTTTATCATTTTTATTTGTCTCGACAAGATAATAAAGAAAAATAAAAGATTGGCTAAACTTGAAAAAAAAATTCAGATAAAATGAAAAATAAGTCATGAGTCTGTACATCTTGACTTAGTTTTTGTCTTGTATTGATTCTGTTAAGTTTTTAGTTACAAATTTTTAATATTTTATCCTCTCATCCAGAAAAATTGAAAAGGAAAAAAGAATTCACCCAAAACTCACAAGAAATTCAAAAAGTTAAGAATCCAAGCTCAATTTTACACTCATCTGGAATTGATAAATGATAGTCCCGCTATAAATCACATAATGCGCCTACATGAGAATTGAGAAAGAGAGTGCAAGCGTGAAAAACACCCCTTAAAAATATTCTAGTGTACTAAGACCTACGAGAATGATAATTGAGAGAATATGAGAGGAAGGCTTAGTGAAGAATTATATGATTAAGATCGCACTACAAATATGTTTGTGCGCGCGCGTGCGTGTAATGCAACCATGTCATCACTACTCGAGAGTTGAATTTCATTTGCTAATGAAGGCATGTGCACGTATTTATGTATAGAAATTTGAAAACAGATGTCTTCAAAATTATTCAATACACATGAAAGCTGCAATATATGGTGAGGAAAATATGATCAACTCCTCTGTAAAATCTCCTAATTGACAAAGATTTAATAAACGACTTCAAGATTTAAACGCAGTTGCTTGCTATCAATTCACATTCTTCAGTGTAATCCTTGCTCCTGCTTTCAATCCTTGCTTGAAGCTCTCGCACTCAATCCTCATTTTCACAAATTTAATTAGTGTACACATGCAATCAAACACATCATTCAACAGGCATTAAGGACGTAAATGGCAATTTTTCAAGTTCCGGGCTCAGAATCTTCCCTGAGAAATTCAACAATGCTAGCTAGTTTTTCAAGTTCGGTTTGGGCAGGTTTTGGGCAATTTTCAAATATAAAAACTGCCCAAATTGCAACCGAACTGACTAAACGAGACGACACAAAAAGACTGGTGCGGATGGAGAAAATGACAAACGGCAACTACCCAATACCGTCTGCTGGACAGCCCTACTAGCTAGTGAACAAAAGAGGGACAAATGATGCACAAACACTTCTAGTGAAATTCCACAAGAATGATTATTGGACCCTTAGACTGTACACCAAACCAACGGACAAATCTATATACAGGGCCTCTTGAACATGCAGGTTCAAAAGAGATCCAAAGCCAAAAGCCTTTTTTTTTTTTCTCTCTAACTTCAATACAAAATCATCAAACATAGGTAGTGAACACTCACTCCTTGCTGAATAGAAGCATTAGCAGAAATATAACTCAAAAGAATCTACAAATGACATGTAAGAATCTACAATCAAATCATTTTAATGGCTCTAGTTTCGTTAGTGATGCGTAAAGGACATGCTTCAGCAATTCCTCTGGCCTATTTAAGGTAAATGCTCTATGACATCTGATTAAACTACTACTGATATTTTTCCAAAACATAATTCTCATTTCAATATCTTCATAGCGAATTAGGTTACCAATATCAAATCAAAATAGACGAAGTTTAGAGGATTTTCTGAAAATAGCATCTCTTTTAACAACTCGTATCTACTTCAACAGGTGGATTAATGCATGGATGTTGGCAACCCTCATAATATTGATGACAATTTGCTCAAGTTCTCAAGGACAGAGTATTCAAAGCAATGCTACTGTTTCAACAGATGGATCAGGCCAGTTCACAACAATTCAAGCGGCTATTGATGCTGCTCCTAACATGAGTGTGACAAAGTACTACATTTGGATCAGAGCAGGTCGTTATATGGAGAACATATTGGTAGGAAACAAGAAGCACAACATCGTGCTTATTGGAGATGGGATGGACAGGACTGTGATTTCGGGCAACAGGAGCAACACCACCGGTTTCAGTACATATGAAACTGCAACAGTAGGTTAGTTGAAAGTAAATAGTTCAGCAACTCTAGCCTATAGCTGGTATTATTTTGGACAACAATCTGAAGAGAAAACTTAACAAAAATTAAGCAAAAAGTATTTAAGTTAGATTTGGTAGAAAAACTGTTGATGTATGGTACATATTCTATGTCAAAAGACTAGTATCCACATAGGTGCAATACAGGATACATCACAATATAAATGTAGCAAGGAAGTAATCAAATGGCAAAAATAAGAAGAAAAAAAACATATAGATTGTTTTCTGAATTTATAATCCAGAACTCAAATTTAAATGCACTATCAGCTATGTTACGCGGACTCTCGTAATGGTATAAAGTACTTGTGTCGGACACTCAACACTCGGATAAGGGTGTGGGATGTGTCTGATAAGTTTTGTAAGACACTTCTATAAAAAGCCTAGTTGTAATTCAAGTTTATCATGGAAGTATGTATAAACCTCTCTTATTATCCATGAAATGCACTATAGAACCTTAAAGCACCATTTTAATTAAGAAAATACACAAAAAATTAGAAACAAATTTGAACATTTTGCCGTGTTTCCGTGTCCTTGAAATGAGAAATATCTTAATCCAACACCTAGATACAAACCCGCACCCAACACCCGTACCCTAGTCCAAGTAACATAGACTATCAGTATGTCATTCAGTGGATTCAAATGTCTCGTCATTACACTAATACCACTCATGTTTCTTCATTTACAGGGATAAAAGGTCAAGGATTTGCTGCGCTGAACATTACTTTTGAAAACACTGCTGGTCCATACGGTAATCAAGCTGTTGCGGTAAGAATTGAAGCGGACCAATCTGCTTTCTACAAGTGTCGGTTTCTGGGATACCAAGACACCCTATACACCTCTAAACACAGACAATTTTTCAGAGAATGTGAAATCTTCGGTACCGTGGATTTCATTTTCGGGGACGCGTCAGTAATTTTTCAATATTGTATGATTTATGTGCGCAAACCTCTTGACTCTCAAAAAAACACTATAACAGCACAAAAAAGAGAGTCTCCAGGGGTAAAAATTGGTATCATTATTCAGAATGGTACAATTACCGCTGCACCTGGCCTAGCTCAACAACTTTCAAAATTTCAAACATTTTTAGGCAGACCTTGGGGACTTTTCCCAAGAACGGTTGTAATGCACACCTTTCTTGATGATTTAATTGGCCCAAAGGGCTGGCTACCTTGGGAAGGTCGGAGTCCAGATAAACTAGATGAGGTAATCTACGCTGAGTACGATAACAAAGGCCCCGGAGCTAATACAAAAGGCAGAGTTCCATGGGCCCGAGAAATTAACAGCTCAAGTGAAGCAGCTGAGTTTACAGTCAAGAATTTCATCAACGGGAGTGGAACTTTCTTTGAAAAAACAACAGAATATGTAGTCAAACATGTATAATGCTTCATTAGGCGTGAATGCCCTTTCTTCGATAACTATACAATCATGTTTGACTTTGATAATCCTCTCTGATTATTCCATTGTGAACTGTGTTACACGCATAATTAATAGGTAATATGTGGATAAGAATGTCAAATCACGATAAGGGGGCCAAGGCATTCTAATATAAATTTTTATACCAGTATTAACATAAAAGTAGAATGTCTCTTTAACTGTGACTAATAATAGGGAAATAATCATCAATGTGGTTATTCTGTGGATTCATATCTAGTGTACATTGATAAGTAGTCATTGCCTTTAACATTGATAGTTTCATTGTGTTTGAGTATTCCACTAAACCTGCAGTAATATACTCCATTTAACATTACAACGACCATGAATTGTATGAGAAACAGCACAACCTTCTTTCAGGTTAAATGAAGATGCATTCAAATGATTACTGACAAAGTGTATAGAGCAAAACCATCATTTAGAATTCAAGTCATTCGTACGCAATGGTGATAAAACTTTTCAAGAAACTCTACCTCTTCATGACCCTCCTCACACTCCGAAAAAAAGTTCAGATCACCTCTTTGCTACAAAGTTAAACAGGTACAGCTAATGTTTCAACCAGTAGATAGGTGTTGAACTACGTAGGAACAGACACCTTTTGTTGCCGACAAAGATAACTTGTGGTAATTAAAGATGCTGCATCAGTGAAGAAACAGATGTATCAACGTTAATCCTAATGCAGTTCTGTCTTTCTTAAAATAAGGTCATCATTCATCAAAGCGTATGGTGGCATTTACCCAAAAACAATCAAACATGCGGAGGGGACGGATTTCGATGGAAGCAACAAAGCAACACTCAGAATCCTGAAATTAGTACCACCCAAATATGCAAATGACGTACATGCATGTAGATGTTGGTAACATAGGATACTTGCAATTTCATGGATGTAAACTGAATGACAACAAATTAAACCAAGTGTAAGTGGTAATGAACGAGAATAAGAGAGGTTTGTCTTGTATTAGTAGTTGCTTCAAAAGAGCTACTTCAGAGATATATAGGCGAGCCCTTCAACATCTACAGTTTTGCTACAAGTTTTGATTTTAAAGTTTTTCTTTTGTTGACAAGTGAAAAAAGAACTACCCAGAATCCAAAAGCACATGGGCATTCCCCAGCTAGAAAAGAACCACCGCTAGCTACATCTCGTCACAGGCATCCTGGACTAAGAGTCTAAAGACCATAAGCAACAAATCAAAACAAAAAAAAAAAAGCATTCACATGATTGAAATAAGGCCAGATTGCACTGATCATAGCCTTCAAGCTCTAGGCCTAGTGTAAGCACAGGCACCCAAGGTACTTGACTGGTAGTTTTGAAATAAGGCCACTGTACCTTAACTTTCCACTAAAACTCATTTGCACTATCTACATTCGGTAATTCATCCTCTCGCTAAGTCCACCAAATCCCTCTCCTTTTTTCCTATTATATCACAACCAAGAGGATAATATTCTTCAGTTAAATTCTCATGCCCACCTATTAAACTTCAACTTTCCACACTCAATTTTTCGTTCTTCATTTGTTTGGGTAATTGACTTGGTTTTTTTTTCCAAATGTACGAAAATATAATAGGATCAAATAGAAAAAATAGGAACTCAAGTTGGAGGAGGAGAAAAAAAAAAACCAAAGCATTTGTCATTCATATAAAAATATCGTACATTCAAAGTGAAACAGAAAAGAAAGGCATACTGGAGCAGTTCCTAGAGAGAACCCCTCCAATACCCAAAGCGTACCTGCCCTACCAGGACATCAAAATGAACCGGAGATGTTTGTACCCATTATGTATTTTGACATACCAGAGCCATATCGGCGTTTGGTACTAGAATGACAACACTTTTGCAATACCCGTGCTTCATAGCTTAGAAACTTTTACTTTCACCAAATGGTAATGACTAACGTTCATAGAGGTTTGTCGAGTATTCGAGTAAATTCCTTGCTGTTGTTGCATATATATGCTTGATAGAAATGGCTCTCAATTATCAATCAATTCATGCAATACGAGGGAAGCATACTTCAATCAAGAAATAAGAGTGACAAAATCATAAATCGATGTCACAGATTTCAGATTCTTCAGATTACATGTGAAAGAATAAGAGGGAAGAGCAGTAGACGGTAGGGCATAAAAATGATCAATTCATTCAGTTATTACTTCCATATGACAAAGGAAGGAGTAAATCGGCTAACAAACAAGCAATCAACCAAGCGAGCCAATAATATCCTCCGCAACTACAGCTAGCTGTTTCACAGCTTTATTGTCAGCTGCGAAGGGTGAGTTACTGAATGACTCCTCACAAGTATCAGCATCGACGAAAGTCGCACTTGCATTATCACTAGCTTCGACATTATTTTTACCCACATTCTCAATGGCTATAGGGATTTCATCAAGAGCATCCTGGTACACAGAAATGCAAGTATCGAGACTTTGTCTTAGGATAGGGTCCTTTGTCTTTTTGAGTAAATCATTTGCTAGGTTGAGAATGGTATTCGCTTTACCCAGTGCAGCTTTTAAAATGAAACGAACAAGCCCTTTGACATCTGCACTTCTACTATGAGGGTTTGACCTCAAGGTTGAGATACAAATAAGGGGATACTGAGTTTTCCTGCAGGTGTCAGCTATTAAATCACCATGTGAACAATAGATTAGAGTTAAGAGGACTGAAAGAAAGAGAAGCAGCATTCCTCTCATTGTGAGCTGCATCTTGATCCCTTTACAAGGGAGTGTTGCAAAATGATTCAAGCAAGAAATCAAAATGATACAACAAGCATAGCACAAAAAGGAACAAACACAACCTAGGATAGCTTCTGTTATTTAAAGCAGTACATGGTCCTTTACAAGATTTAACATAAATGACTAAATGGTCCTTCAAGAATCTGTATGTACTGATTCTTCAGTAATCAGATTGTACAGATTGTACAATCTGATTGCCGAAGAATCAGTACATACAGATTCACCTATCATAAGTACAAAGACCAAAATAGAACAGTTTCTGGTCTCAATATAGTACTTTAAGAAATAAACAAGCTAACAATGCACTTTTTTATACCTACATTTGAGTATTATCATCCTTATTTGGTATCAAATGTATGAAAAGAAAATCTTGGGGGTCAAATAAGCATATTAATTATAAAATTCAAAATTACATTTGACATCGATTACATTTGACTCGATACCATCCTAGACTCCCCATTAAATAAAGGAAAATGAAAACCTATGCATTTTGTTGGTCAATACATAACTGTTAGCCTTTAATCTAAATTACCATAAACTATATTACACTGATTCACCTACAAGAAAAAGATTGACAAAACTTGAACAATACATAGTCTCCGCGTATTAACTCTAGAAGTAACAAGATAACAATGCACGTTTTTTCCTACATTTATAGACAGAATCAAATGTATGAAAGGAAAATCTTGGTTTCAAGGATCAAATAAGCAAATTAATTTCGAATTTTATTTGACTCGTTATTTTCCTAGAATCACCCAAAAATTAGGAAAGAAAAAATTATAAAAATTTGCAGAAAGTCAACTCATGATGGTCAGCTGCGAATGTATTCTGATGCAATCCTCTATTTTAGGCAGTATATCAAGATCACATCATATCGGGATCGTATCGTGATCAAATCAAAACAATGAAACTAATACATGTTTAAATAGAGAAAAACTACGCCAAAAAAAGGAAAGATTACAAGATTTGATCACAACACGATCCCGATTTGATCACGATACGATTTCCAAGATTTGATCATAATCCAATCCCAATTTGATCACGATACGATCCAGCTATGATGTGATGTCAATATATATTGCCTAAAATAGAGGATTGCATCAGAATACATTCACGTTAGCCTCTAAAAGTTTCTCCAATAGGATGTTCATCTTTTCTTTCAGGGTAAATAAACCAAAATCACCCCTGAAGTTTTTAGAAATTATAGATTGCCCCCCTCAAGGTTGGGAAAGTACAAATTACCCCCAATTGCATAATAAGGGGGTGTTCCACTAACAAAAACTATTGGTTTTTTGGCTTTTCACGACTTTTTATTGTGAGAGAATGATCTGTCTTGATTTTTGAAATAAACTGGTTTATTGTTAGTGTAATGGGGCCTACGTTACCCCCTTTCGTGAACCGTTAGGAAATTCGACAGAATCTGTCTCACACAATCAAAATCATTAATTGCAATGGAGCAAACTGTCCTTTTATAGTTAGTAAAAGGCTGTAGAGGTACGAAATAGCATTTCACAAGCTACAAAAGGACAGTTTGGTCCATTGTAATTAGGATTTGATGATGTGAGACAGATTATGTCAAATTTCATAACAGTTACATCACGACAACGGGGGTAATTTGTTAAACAGTAGGGGGTAGTTTGTAATTTCCCATAATTTCTAGAAACCTCAGGGGTGATTTTGTAATTTACCCTTTCTTTCATATAAATCCAAGAATGGGCTTCATGAAAAAATAAACAGCCTAACACTTAACCCGACTCCTACTTTCTATCTAAATGCTTATCCTGCCCCATTGAGTTTCTAGGAAAGCAATGAAAGTATGGGAACATTAAGAAACAAAGTCGATGATAGTAAATTTCCTTGAAAGGCTGAACCAGTTAAATACATCGAAAAGAGCACCTTAAAATAACCATATAGGCTGTGTCCCACCTAAAGAGGCTCGCACATGGATCTCCATTGGAAGGCTGCCAAGCAGCCAGGCTGGGTGCTATTAGATGAGGTACAGACAAGCAGCCAGGTGGAGGAGCTAGCAGAGTGCCATCAGATGAGATTCAGCCAAGCAGGAATGTGGTTGTGCCACGTGGCGGAGCTGATTCCATGCTACCTCACTCTCTTAATTATACGTCCACTATTTTTTTTTTCTTCAGACAAGTTCCAAATACAGCACTTCGAGGAAGTTCTTATCTTTTGTCAATTTTTCATTTTTGTTTGGGTACGGTACTTAGTTTTTTTCCCACATGTGTGAAAGTATAATAGGAACAAATAGGAACTCAAGTTGGAAGAGGGTAAAAAAAAAAGCATTTGTTGTCAACAAAAAAATATGGTACATTCATGGGGGGAAAAAAATTGAAAGCAGTACCGGACCAGGACCTACAGAGTACCCCTCTAGTACCCATAGCGCACTTGCCCTACCAGGATATCAAAATGAACCGGAGATGTTTGTACATACCCATAGTGAATTTTGACATACCAGAGCCATATCCATATTCGGTACTCGTATAACAACACTTTTGGAATACCCGTGATTCATAGCTTAGGAACTTTTACTTTCGCCAAGTGGTAATTAATGACCAACGTTGACAGAGGTTTGTCGAGTATTCGAGTAAATTCCTAGTTGCTGTTGCATATATATGCTTGATAGAAATGGCTATCAATTATCCATCACTTCAGTCAAGAAATAAGAGTTTCAAAAAATCGTAACACGCTATTATGGATTTAAAATTCTTCAGATTACATGTGAAAGAATAAGAGGGAAGAGCGGTAGCAGGTAGGAGGTAGGGCACAAAAAAGATCAATTCATTCAGTTATTACTTCCATACGACAAAGGAAGGAGGAAATTGGCTATGAAACAAGCAATTAACCAAGCGAGGCTATAATATCCACAGCAACTACAGCTAGTTGTTTCACAGCATTACTGTCAGCGATGAAGGGTGAGTTACTGAATGATCGGCAAAGAAAATTGATCGGCAAAGAAAATATAACGAAACTCAATAGGGGTACTATGGATATGCCCGCTCGTTGTGGCGCGAAATCGCGCACAGGATGGCCAAATTGACATTTATGTACTAGCTTTGATTGAGGTGCCCATTGCACACCTTATACGTTGAAAGTTGCCACTTGGTTTTTGAACAAGAAACCATAATCGAGATCCCAAGTTCAAGAGCCAAGGGTATGAAAAGAGAAAGGTGTAGGCACACCTCTTCGCCCAACCATAAGGTTGGCCTTTAGTTGTTTGACATAAAACATCTTAATCATTCTTTTAATTTCACAAGTATTTGTTATTAGCCATTAACAGATACATGTGATGAAAGCAATGAAGGGGGGACAAGGGATGAGGAATATGCGAAGAAATATTCAAAGTACAAAAAAATCTGCAGTTGAACCTACTGGCGGCCGACACTACCTACTGGCGGCCGACGCTATCTAACTGGCGACTGTTGTTTAAGGTCATTCAACCCCCATATGCAATATACAACAATCAGCGGCTGCTACTGGCAGTAGCGACGAGTAGCAACAGCCATTCCTCCCTACACCAGAAATAAACAATAAAATTTGAAATGAAGGACAAGAAAAGGCTAACCCATGAGGGCTATTGATATAATCCCACCTTGGAACCCGCAGTGCTCTTGTATTGGCAAGAAAAGTATGATTCTTGTAGCTTTCACGAAGTTCAAACAAGAGGTTCTAATGTTTAGAACCCAAGCATTCGAGATATGGTTTCATCATCGGGATTTCTCCAACGTGGGCGCTTAAATATTTGCAAAGGCAACTTAGTTACAAGTACATCGAGAGGGGTGAGAGAGAATGTAACCCAACAAAGTTGGCTTACATGCCACTCCAATCATGTGCTAAAGAGACTCCCTCAAACAAAGAAAAGAGCTCATCCAACCAAAGTTGAAAAGCTAAAGAAAACTGAAAACCAAAAAAAAAGGTCCTACACAAAGATTACAACTTATGCCTCAATTCTCTAATTTTTTATCCAAAAGCAATTATCAGAATTGGTGAACTTTCAAATACAAGTCAATTTGGGCTCATTGCATTACATGTTTGGACATACAATTGTTGATTGGGGTGTTGGCGAAACACACCTAAAAACCACAGGGGGTTTCTTGTTATTTCTCATACATTAGGAGGGTATCCATTATTAAGGCAAATCATCAAGGAGTGTTGGTAAAATTTACTCCCTCCGTTCCATATTAATGTTCCACTACGAAAAGTCGTGCCATTTTTCAAATAAAAAAATGAACTACTTCCGTGAATCATTTTTTGAATTTTTTCGCACCGAATTAAAGTACTTGACAAGTACTTTAATTCGGTGCGAAAAAATTCGAAAAATGATACTCGAAAGTACTTCATTTTTTGATTTGAAAAAAGGTAAGAGAGAGAAAGTAGGGACATTATTTAGGAACGGAGGAAGTACCATTTTCTTTTCGGAGAGAGGACAAATTGGGTTATAACTCTACTTAATGGGGCTATTACCTGGGTTGGGCTCTTTTTGTAATTGTGGACTTTGTTTTTAGATTGTTGGGTATTTCTTCCCTTATTGGGGCTTTAGTTGGATTGTGCTTAAAGTAATTGTGACTTTTGTTTCTAATTTGACGTAATTCATACTTGCATTCGCCTACCATTTGGAAAAATAATACTAATAACAAATAATTAGTTTGTTATTTCTTGGTCAAATAAGGCTTAATTAGTTGAATTGCTTAAGGACCGATGGAGGTTTCGTATGAAGAATTATGTACTACTACAATTATCTGTATTCGTGTATTAAAGTCACTGTATTTGGTGTTTGATTCATTGATTGTGTAAAAATGCAGATATCAATTGGAACGAAAATTGACTGATTTATTTCAAGAATAAGTTCATAAGTTTTTTTTTTTTTTTTGCAAAACAATAACAGATAATATTATTAATCCAAATCAAATATATCAAGCAGAAGACTCGTCCCTAGAAAAAGAACCAAGCAACCACGACGGTGGGGACTCGACCCACTGGCTATAACCCAAACCTGACAAATCATTCCTAGCCAAAAACAAACACTTCATCATAAGCTTCCATGGAAACCCAAACGAAAAAGTAATAAGAAAAAAACAGGGAAAAAAAAACCCATAATATCACAAACTATCCTAATCCATCAAAGGTAGAATCACTGCGACCACAACCACAGATCACGGATCTGCAACGACCTTGAGATGCTAACCAAAACCACAACCATGAACGTCGACCCAACGGCGGCCACGCATTAGCGAGGGAGGAGTGGTTGGTGATGAAGGAAAGTCAAGAGAAAAAGGAAAAGGTGAGATAACTCAAAAAAAACTCTCAAATTTGAGATCGAGAGAACCCTCACTGAAAGGAGGAGTTATTGAAAGCGAAAATCCATCACCGAGGACGAAGAAAAACATAACTAGCAAAATTTGAGAAATATATCTTTCCTAGGCTTTTTCTCTTGTCTTTGCTAAATTAAGCTCTTTTCAGTGACATTAGAACCTCTGAGGATTGGGCTCTTTTGTTTAGAAGAAGGCTTTTTCTTCGGGAGGAAAATTCAATTAAGCAATTTGCAGCAGAAACTTAGGAGTTTTACTCTGGATTTCTGAAGGGAAGATTATCTCAGTTGGAGATGGAATTCTAATGGGATATACACTGTTCGATCAGCATACTCTAAATGGGAAGACCAAACTTTTCAGGAAAATCAGACCCTTGCCTCAATTTGGAAGAATTTTGACGCAGAATAAGTAGTGGTCCAATTCTATGATCAATTGGACCGGTCGAAGCCTATGAGGCCCAAACAACTCTTAATTGAAAATTGCCAATTTCGGCAATTTATCGACGAGCCCGGAATAGGCCCAAATTTGGTGGACTGAAACAGAATCGCCCTACGGTCAATACTCACCACCCTAATCGTGACTAATGGTGGATTTTGGCCAAATTCATTCGTCTAGGCCTTCAATTTAGTAGGGGTATCCACGGATCGGATACGGATCCGATCCGATCCGCTCAGAGTGGATTATGGGTTTTAAGATCCCGAACCGAACCGAACATTCACGGATCGGATCGGATCGAGTCGGATCAGGCGGATCAAGCGGATCCGATCCAATCCGATCCGGATCCGGATCCGGAACCGTCAGATAAGAAATTCTCGATCCGGAACCGAACCGAACATTCACGGATGGATCAACGGATGGTTCAGATCGGTTCGGATTGGTCGGATTGGCGGATCGGATGATCCGCTGGACAGCCCTACAATTTAGTAATTTTGTTATTTTAGCTAGTAATTAGATTACGAATTACTCTTAACGTATAATTCTGTTTACGTCGTTTCCAATTGGGAATTTCTTATTTTTCTTTCTAGTTTTTTATTTTGGGGGTTTCCCCAATTTTCGGGATATTTTATTTTTTGGTAAATTTTTGCTAGGATTTGCTAGTTTTCCCTATAAAATGGCATGTAACATCTATTATTATTCACCTTTTTTATTCAATAAACAATTCAGAGTTATTATTCACCTTTTTTATTCTCTTTCTTCTTGTGGATTCAAGAACTCTTGAGGATTCGAGACATATCTACATTTGAACTAGTACGCTAACTAGTTTCTCGTGAATTCCGCTGCCTCAAATTTGGGTCCTGCTAGGATTGACTACTGTGTGGCAAGCAGTTCAGCAAAAAATTGCATCTAAATCCATCTTAGTCGGGAGAGGTATTATTGCTCCAAACCAAGACCTGCGTGGCTGTGTCCTTCGTGTTCACAATTTTCGGAGACCCCTTCTCACTTCTTGTTGCATTGTCAATTTGCTTGGAGCATTTGGTGTGCTATATTTCAATGGTGGCATCTTGAGCAGGTCTGCCCTTCCTCGTTGACTGGCTTATTGCATTTGTGGTTCTCAAACTCTTATAAGAGCTTCGGAAAAATTTGCTGGGAAACTACTCGATCTTTACGCAGTTTTTGGGTCCATTTGGAAAACAAGAAATAATTTCATCTTCAAGAACCCGGCTATCCCTTCGGAGGGGGTGGTTGACCTTGTGAAAGTAAGAACTGCAATTTGGGTGAAAGGTAATAGCAATCTTTCTTGTTACTCTGTGGAAGACTTCACGAGCAACCTAGATGGTATTAGGAAACATAAACTATGATGTTGCTGCTTCTTGTTGCTGTTTGGTGGAGGGCTGACGGAAAAACCGATGTAAATCAACCCGTGCGCACCCTTGCCAGCCCGAATCGCAGACTACGAGCATATGGTGCAAGCATAAACTTCAACATTAGGATATGTGATATGCATCCAAAAGTTGAGAGGGGATACGGGTACACCCATTGCTGGATACAGACACAACAAGAAGGGATTGAGAAAATACCAGCAGAGTAAGAACATTTCCACCAAAGTGGAAAAACTGAAAAAAAATGATGTCAAACAAGCGAAGTAGCATTGTTTCAGCAAGTACAAATAGCAACGCGATTAAAAAGGTTAAGTGTTATGACAGGAATGCAGATGTCAAACCAATTACAACACAAGCCAAAAATTGAACATCCATTCCTCATGCAAAAGCAAGAACATCATCCCTCCACAATGAACATCCATTCAACACGGTACAGCACACACGGAGAAAAAAATTGAACTAAAAACATTAAGTGCAAACAAACTACGGCATCTTTATGTGGAAAAGGAAGGACATGGCCCTGAAAGCAATGAAAGTACACATAAACCAAAACAAAAGAAGTGGCGGAAGAGAGACCCTGCGAGGTTATAAGAGACCGACTTTTTATCCGCGTATAAGGCTCCTGAGTACTGATCAAATCTCCTACCAGGTGCTAGAGCAGCCAATCTTGTTGAGATGGCATACATGTGACAACGAAAAGCGCATATATATAGTCCACGCAAACAGCTTGGAAAACAGGAAGATTAAAAAGTTGTTCTCCAAGAAAACCAAGCACATCAGATTATCCCAAGACTCGTTTTCCTTCAAAAACACTTTGTGCTTGAAAGACGCGCAATCTCCCAACAATATTTCTAAAGATGGAACCATCCTCCAGATGAATGAATGCAAAACAATAACCACTAGTGGACCAAGGAACGGTAAGCTGACTGAAAGAAAAAGTGACATACGGAATCTAGCACCACAATCAGGGAACAAGAACTGTCCTCCCCAAGAAGAGTAACATAGAGCAGAGAACCATAACAAAACTATGAACAGTTGCAGAACTCTTGAAGAGCTTCAAAACAACCTTCTATGTGTTTAACAAGAATGGAATTCCTTTGTCAGCACCCCTTGCGGTAGGAGTGGCTTATGCTGCAATACTCGCATTTGACTGCTTTCTGCCCCGCAAACTTTCACAGTTTTACAAGTAAGAACATATCCAAATAGGAACAAAACCCAACCGTGTATCCAACAAGACCATATAAAGCCAAACAGCCTGCCAAAATTTCAATTATATTAATTGGCAAGAACTTAAAATCAAGAATTGACAGGAAGGAAATTAAAAATTACCCGTTGATTCTCATTTATGATTAAGTGAACTCTTTCGAAGAACAGGAAAGGGGATTATGTGTCTTAAGTCTCTACCCCAGTCCAAAATAAGAACACCGAGCATGATGGACACCAAAATATTTTGCATGATTAGCAAACAAACGAAGTCCTCAACACTGGCCCACTAGACCAGTTTTAAACACCAAAATATCTTCAGAGTATGTGACTTCCAGTCCAAGAACATCATTATGCACCCAGCAGGAACATCGAAATTCATTACGCAAAGCAGTTGAAAAAACGTAGACACCCGACCAGACCATTCAAGAAAGTAGATATCCAGCAGCAATAATGGCAATCACAACACAAAACCAGATTCGAACATGTCAAGCAATCATGAGACCCATCAGACCAAGACATCGAACATTTAAGGTACAGAGAACAGTAGGTTTTGGGGTGCCAAGAACCACACTTTGAAAAGATTGATTCAACTACATAGTTCCGCTAGCCCAAACATTGAGAAGGGAATATATCAAGTGAAAAGGAGCTTTCCACTGGTTCGCATCCAGTAGAACAACCACCACCAACACGTCGTTCTTCAGCTGCAAGAAAAAAGAAAAATGATCCATCAGTACCACGGTAACCTGAAGAATTTGTAAAGCTCAATCTTGAATACCATAATTTTAAGCAGTTTTTATTTTTTTTACCCAGATCGGAAACCTCCAGAACCCCTACGCTCATACGGTCCAGAACGGTCACGACTGTAACGATCGCCTCCACCATAGCCACCAGAATCCCTGCTACGCCCCCCAGATCGATCTCCATTTCTATCAGGACCATAACGACCTCCGCCACCGCCGCCACTGTACCTATCATCTCTGCCACCATACCTACCACCCCCTCTGCCACCTTCATCAGGACATTCCCTAGCAAAATGTCCTGGCTTTCCACACTTAAAGCATTCACCGCCACCACCAGATCCCCGACTACCACCATAGTCACGGTCACGACCACGATCGCGGTCACGAGGGCGATCGCTGTCACGGTCCCTACCAGAAGGCTGAGCTTTCTCAACAGTAATACTTCGCCCATCTAAATCAATTCCATTCATGGCTTCAATGGCTTCTTCCATTGCTGCCTTCTCGTCGAAGCTGACAAAACCAAATCCACGAGAACGTCCCGAGAACTTGTCAACAGCAACCTATTCCAAAAGAAGTGTTATTCAACAGTAACTAATAATGACTTGGCAAATATTATCATACAGTAACTTAACTAGCAGCTTTAACAATCACAACCCTTCCACTGAAAATCATTTCACAGCTTCTGAAGCATGCATGCAAAACTGGCATATGAACAAAAACACCGTAAAATGAAAACTACGGGTACTTTTCAAGGCCAAAGTCTTCTACCTATCAAAAGCAATATTTAACACTGGTGTATAAAAGTGGATTTTTGTTAGACTCAAATGAAGAGTGGAACATCTACATTCTGTAGATATAGATATATAACTCCTTGGTATGTATCCATATGCCCGATTGACCTATTATGGTGAACTCTGTTGCATGGACTCGGCTACGAGTATCCGGTGCGGGTGCATATCCAAGTGTCAGACCTTCCTAGACTTAAATCTTAGGATATTGAGATATGTGTCCCACAACAAGGTACAGGTACGGGGACATATCCTGAACACCTGTTTGTAGTATATATTGCATGAGTAGAGCAGGTTATATATTGTAAATTATACTTGGTAAGATATTTAAACAAGAAGAGTTAAGAAAAATGTGTTTTTCCTATTTCAAGTCCATGTGAAAGTCTAGAAATATCACTTTTTTCTAGCTAATTTGGTATTCTTTTTCTGTAAACATCATACAATTAGAGGATCCGAGGGTCCAAAATGGACACGCGTGTCGGACACAGGACACGAGTACTTCAGCCAAAATGAAGGATCCGTGTATCATAGATGGTCAAGTATCATATTGACCAAACTCACAAGTCCACCGACATATATGGGCATTGCCAAGTACCCATATCTATATCTTTTTATCATTTCTTCGCCTTGGACAATATGGTGCTTTTATGACACAAAATAGAATACTTGTACATCCAATAGGGCACTCCATGCATTGGAAAGAATCCACGAAACATGGAACAATACTTATTACATGTATATACACCAAATGTTAAAGCACGAGAATATTCCTTAAAGATATGCATCTACAGAAATTATTGATGCGTTTAAAATTTATATAGGTAATTTTTGACATTCACAACATTAAAGTTCACAAAAGCTACTGAATTTTATCTTGCACTGGAAAAGCATGAGTCGGAAGAGTTTTTACTTCCCCTGCACATCTAAAAAGAGCTCCAAGTGGTAATGTGGGTAGGCAGGTTGTTCGTGTAGCAAGTTAGCAACAGGCAATAACCGCAAAGTAAAGCACAATTTGGATGAACAAAATCTCTGAGGATTACCTTTGCATCTACAAGATGCCCAAACTTTGAAAAGGCATCTTTTAAACCTCTATCAGATGTTGACCAAGCGAGGCCACCAATGAAACAGCGGTACTCAGGTTCTTCTGACATGTTTTCAACTGCTGATAAAAGGAAAGAAAAAAGAATGAGACCAACTTCTGCACAGGAAATGGACAGAAAAATGAAAACCATTGATATGATAAATACATATAGCAAATTACTAATGCAGAAACAACCCACCGATCAAAGCACCAAGTTGCCCAACAACCGCTGCAAACCATTCTTATGAGCAACTTAATGAAGGTTAGAAGAAATACTAATGAATGATAAAAACGCAAATGAACTAGTTTAGCAAAATCTGCCACATTCAGGAAGCCACAATAATATTTGAGTAATTTAGGACGAAGCTCAAAAAAGAGTCGCCATAGAGCACAATCTACTAGTAACATCCACTACACCAACAAATGCGTCATCAACCCAAAAAAGGAGATACATTCAAGAAGTACTGAAACCAAAGCAATGCTTAAGGTGATATTCAATCTGACAAGCAGCATAACAATAACATTCTTCCACTTATTCTGACCCTTCTATCAAACCCCACAACAGATTTCCAATAGAGCCAAATACAGTCCATCTGATGTTAGTCGAAAATTAGGAAATCCCACTGATATGTTAACTATACGTTAATCAAGTTAACTTCTCCAAAAGACCATCTGACTTCAACCCATCTGACTTCAACCGTTTATCTTTCCTTCTTTACAGCCCAGGTCATATATAGGTGTAAAATAGTAACCTTAAAGCCTCAAAAATCTGTCAACCACCATAGTTCCAATAATCTCAAACTTTTTCCAGCACTTTCATCAAATATTTAGATGTAAACTCCAGTGTTCTAAAAGTTGCCTGCTTAGGCCGACTAGGCAGCCAACTAGTCGGTGCCTAGTCCCCGCCTAGTCACGCCCCTTCTCCACCTGCCTAGCGATTTTAGAACAATGGCAAATTCCAAGAATAGCACACGAAGGCAGTCAATTCAATAGGATCCCTACGAACCAAGACAATTAAACTAAAGCACCCACCATAAACACAAACTTACTAATACCATCCACTCCAATTTCAATCATATCAAGTATACATATCGAACACCTAAACTTTTAACAGAAGTCAACGACCATGAAATTACAACTTCCGATTAAACACACACACACACAAACAAAAGACAGAAACAAAGAAGTTTGGATCCGAAAAACCAGAAACAAAATCAGCATCTCAATCACGACAATCAGATCCGGATTTTGCCACTGGTAAAGTAAAACAGAATCGAAAAGCGAAAATAAGCTAACAAAGACATCAGATTGCGATTGTAAACCTAGATTAAGAAAGGTCAAACTATTAGGTAACCAATTAAAAGGAAGAACAAAAAAGTATGAAAGATTTAAATCCGACTACGTGGGATGAAAAACTGGATTAAACAGTTAAGAATTGATCCAAAAAAGAGATGAATTGAGAGGTACCAGTAGACGTTAGATCAGATGAGACTCGGAGAAACGAGCAGTCGGGTAGCTTGCGTTCCGTCGAAGTTAAGAACCCTATTCCCCTTTTTATGTGATCTATCTATAGATACAATCGTGACCTACAATGCTTCATGACTTACCCTAAATTAGGGTGCCCTTCCAATAAATGACAATTTTTTTTTATAGCGAAGCGTCCGGACCAGTTTTTACACATATCTCAAATAATTCTGTAAGCTATAAGCTCACCGTCCAGTTTAAGGTGATGTACTATCGCGAGGGAGTTGATAGCAACTAAAAGACATCAAACCTAAAACCTTCGACCTTTGGAATTATTATAAATGCAACCCTCTAAATAAATATTTATGCTTCCCAATTATTTATATGATTATTTGGTCAGTTTTAAGATAAGCTTTTGACATTAAAAATTTATATAGGGTCGCATAATTTTTTCGTCTTTAGTTAATTTTTTAACACTTTAACGAACTTTCTTACATTTTGAATAGAGGTAGTACCAATATACATCCAAAAACTATAAAATAAACAAATAACTTGATTAAAAAATCCATAAAGACGGAAAAAAAAGACGACGAAATGGTGAAAACTTTTGAACATAAATTTTAAAAAATGAGAACCAAATAAATCTGACTAGAGTTTGGCCTAAATCATTAAATTTGAACATCCTTATTCATAAATGTTTGTTGATCTTGTCTTCGTGTATATTACGATAAAAAAAATTAAAACAAATTTTTTTTAAAGATAAAAAAGAAAATGCTGAGAATTTGAATGTCCAAAAAATTAATTTTCTTTTTTCCAAATTCAATTAGCATTTCTACAATTTTTGAAATTTTTGTCGAAACAATCAACTCCGGCCTGAATAATCACTTTCTTTTTCACTTTTGTTTTCATTTCTTTCTGGATTTTCGTCCCTCATTTTGCATTTTTACCTTCATTATCATTGTCCTCACTGGCATGCCATCAATGGTGATCATCCCACAGAGGATCCTCCTGGGCATTCCACCTCTCTGCATCACTGAAATTCTTCAAATTTTCAGAGTTTCTTGCATCCCTCGATTCAACAAGTCTTTTGATACACAATAAAAATCGAAAATGAAAGGAGGGAGCCATGGTAAAGAAATTAGAGTTAATTAAATAATCATCCTTTTTTTTGGACATTGCATTCGTTTTCATCCTACCCACTTTTTTGGGTTATATTTCCATCCTCTTCCTATTTGATTTACCATTATTACCCTTATTATGACATACATATCCATATACAATCGGTTCCTAATTGTTTGGGCGTGTATAGTGGGACTCCCTAAAAATAGGGATTATTTGAAAATTGGGAAGGATACAAAATGATTTAATGACTATTCTATTCCCCAACATAACCGTATGGATGAATTCCCACACAACCGAATGGATGAATTCCCGAGATCATTCTATTCTTCGAAATTGAAGGAGTTTTCAAACAACTGGGATGAATTCCCCTATACAACCCATTTGTGTAATGCCGAAAATTGGGGGGTTTTTAAAATAGCGGGAATCCAAATACTTGGACTATTAGTTTACCAAGAAAACTAGTAGATAAATGTACCATTGCAATTGGCAAGTTCATGAACTCTCCCTCTACCTCTCCCTCTCTCTTAGGGTCAGTGACCCGTTGATCTCTCCCTCGGCATCAAACAACTAAATCGCAATTGGCTTTCGTTGATCGAAGCTCTGGTCTGATCATGCTTTGTGCTCATTTCATTTTTCAGAGAAAAAATGGAAAAGGATCTGTTGGTCGTTGGGTTGATGTGACATTTTTTGCATTTTCGCCATCGCTTCTTTGCTCGTGGGCGATTGAATTTCGACAAGTTCATTATATTTTTACCATATTTTTAGCATGATTTTACCATATTTTTAGCATGATTTTTCGAAAAAGTTAATGATATTTAAAATTTACCATGGGTTTCTTGTATTTGTTGCCAAGATTTATCATAATTCATGTATATTTTTACCATATTTTTTGCATGATTTACCATGTTTCTTGTATTTATTGTCAAGATTTATCATAATTTTTGTATTATATGTTTACCATGTTTTTAGCAAGGTAGAATTCACCATGCACCATGTTTCTTGATTTACCATGTTTTTTTATTTATTGTCGAAATTTATCATAATTTTTTACTATATTGTTATCAAGTTTTTAACATGACTTTTTGACAAGTTCATGATGTTTGTCGAAATGTTCGGTGTACAAAAGTTACATCTTTACCATGTTTCTTGTATTTATTGTCAATTTTTATCATAATTTATGTATAATAATTTTACCAATATTTTAACATGATTTCTGACAAGATCTTGTGTTTGTTGCTGCTTTGATTGGTTTGCTATTAATTTATCCTATTTGTGATAAATTTATCGTATTTATGGTCTATGATATTTTTTATTTCAGATTTTGTTTTATGATTTTAGAGGGGAGAGAAAATTGGAGATAGAGATTTGAGAGATAGGAGAGAGGGAGATTGAGATAAATTAGAGAAGATTGGGGGGGGGGGGAGAGAGAGAGAGAGATTTTGGAAGATTAGGAGAGAGAAAAGGGTAGTTTGGGGTTTATTTAAATTTTAGGATGAAAATATAATTTTCAAAAGTAACCGGGATGAAAACATAAGTTATAGTAGGTTGGAGGACCAATATTTAAGTGCCCCAAGAAATTAACTAGCGCGGTTCCAAGGATATATCTCACGTACCAAGTTAGAGCATCCTTATGTGGCTCTTACTTTAACTTTTGAGTTAAAGTAGAGAGTCAAAACCCCAAAATAAGCCAAAACCAGGCTCACCAAATGGTTGATCAAATTGGTTAAGCTTCTAACTTTGCTACAATATCGCACCAAATTTGGTGCGGCACTGTTCACTCACCAAGGCACTATTCACACATTGTTCATGCACTATTCACGCACTGTTCATTTTTTTAATATTACTTTTGGAGAGTAGGAGTAGAAATAAAGAATAGTTTAATGCAGTAAAGTTATAATAGAGAGTCTGATTCTATGAACTTTTATAAAACTGGCTTGCTAAATTGTAAAATGTGTTTTTGAAGTAAAATTTGGTGTTCCTGATAAGGATGCTCTTAGAGCATCAATATGTGGCTTAACAAATTAACTTTTAAGTTAAAGTGGAAACCAAACTTCCCAAAAACCTCAAAAAATAGCCTTACCAAATGCTTCACCAATTTGTAGATTTTTTAACTTTGTTACAGTAACTGAACAAATTTGGTGCAGCACTGTTCACGCACCAAGGGCACTGTTCATGCACTATTTATGCACTGTTCACTTTTTTATTATTACTTTTGGAGAGTATGAGTAGAAAGGAAGAATAGTTTAATTAGAATAGAGAGTCTGATTTTGTGAGTTTTTTGAAAAGTGACTTACTAAATTATAAAATGTGTTTTTGAAGTTAAATTTGGTGTTTTTTTTTGTGTCTAATAAGGATGCCCTAATTCTGGTTAAGCTCGAATTTACATACAGGCCTTTTTTTTCCGACACGGATATACATTGTACAGTAGGGCTGTTCAAAAAAACCGGTGAACCGTGAATCCGGTTCGGACCTAACCGATCCGCACGTTTTGGATTTTAACCGTGGATTAATGGTCCGGACACGGATTCAAAAAATAAAAACCGTGACTCCCGGTCTGGACACGGATTTTGATTTTGAAACCGTGGATTAACCTATCCGGACAAATAAATAAATATGTATAGATAAATAATTTTACCACCATACTACCTTTCATTTGTTGTACTTTATCACTTAACTATTATTACATCAGGCTAGAAATTCAAGGGATTCTTTTTTAGCCGGATTAGTTGCTATGTAAACCAACTAAGGTGATCGGATGGAAAAAAAAAACCAACTACGCTGGCATCGTTCCGACGATTGGAAACGTCCACCACATAGAACTCGTCGAGTACTACAATCCTACCAATCAAGTTGATTTTTGGTAGAGTTATAGTACTCGACGAGCTCTACGTTGTGGACTTTTCCAAACTTCGGAATGATGCCGGCGCCTAAAGTTGCCGCACAGTATGCTGCGTAGCACAAGCTCCCCCCAGTACAATTGTACAACTGAAAATTCATAATGCATACAAGAAAGACAGTTAACACAATGAAAATAGTTAATTTACCCAACACACAAAAACGATGAAATGTAGTTCTCTGTGAGCGGAGTTTGCAGGGCTGCAATATAATGCAGGCTTGTATGCTGATGATGCAATCGGAGATCATATGGTAGACTCCCAAATCTGAAATGATAACAAACCAATATGGATGGGTAGGGCTTTTGTCGCACTTTCAATCTTCACTCTTGTAAGTTTTAGCAGTTTGGATGTTTTCGAAAACGCTTTCGAACACCGGCTCATGCATGTGTACATTATGTGGCTACGGTTATGTAAGTTACACAGTTAAAAGAGAGGGGAAGGGGGTGCCAAAATTGGCTTAAGTCGGCACATTTTCATCCCTTTGGGATGACATTAGTTGCAATTTATTTATTTTTTGCAATATGAATGTGTGTTATTACCAAGCTCAAAAAAATAAATGACATTGATCTTTTTACAGGATCTGAGAAGGCCCACAAATGGACCCAACCCGTCAGTAGTTAAAGCAAGGTTCCTGTGGTCATTAGACCTTGGGTCATTTCAGTGAAAACCATTGAAATGGCCGAAAGCGGTTGACACCAGAAACCTTTAATAACCTTTCTTAGCAGGCCCATTATGTTGGTGAACACATGCCATTTGGCTCATTGACTTCCATTCAAAATTCAATTTCATGAAGCTAAAATTCAGGGGGAATGTAAGGTTGTTGAGGAAAGATTAGAATTTCCAGTCAAGGAAAACATAGGGACAGACAAAAAGAGAGAACGAAAGAGCAAAATTAGGGATAAAGGGTAGAGAGAGAGGAGAGGGCCATTGACAAATCCCTCTTCTTTTTCTCCTTTTCCTTACCTTCCAGAAATCTAACAAGGTTGAAATAAAAACCCATTGAGAACAGTTAAAATTTGTGAGGCATTCTTACGTCGAAGAAAACATATTCAAACTGCATCGACGCCATTGTGTTTGTACCAAAACGAAAGGATTTTCATCACAGTCTTCTGCGTTGATTGCCGGAAAAAAGAGTCCGGCGTTCAATAAAACCTGCACAAAGGAAATTGTATCATCATCTGGACATTAGTTTTGCACCTAAGGTACTTTCTGAAGCCAGTATATCTTCATTCCTCTCCTTTGCATGACAAACATGAACTTGTGTGTGTGTGAATATTCGCAGCTCGGTTGGGTGGTTGCTATTGTTTGACGGATTTCGAAACTTGTTTCCAACCTTTTTCTTTTTTCAAAGAAAGAAAAACCCATTTCAAGAAAAAGGCACAAAGATGTTTTCCAATTCTCAACGACAATGTTCGCTTAAATGCAATGCCAAACCGATGAGCATCTGCAGGGACGGAGCCAGGATTTTTGCATAGGGGGCGGTCGATACTTATAGAGGAGGCGATGAAATATAGTTTTTTTCAATGTAACAGTATGATTTTTTGAATTTGTAACAAAAGCGATAACCCCTACTAGCCCCCTCCGTCCATCCTTGACCGCATCTGCATCAATACAAATAATATGTTCATGCCAGGTCGAAAATTACAAGAATCAATAGTTGTACCTTTATCATTTCAGGTTGACACAATCCTAATTGGTGAAAGACAATTCTTACCTCCTATCAAACCATGGCTCCAAGTAAGTTGAGACAAGCCATTGGGGCAGTAAAGGACCAAACCAGCATAGGGCTAGCGAAAGTTGGCGCCAGCGCCTCCCTCTCCGACCTAGACGTAGCCGTCGTGAAGGCGACGAGGCACGAAGAAATGCCGGCCGAGGAGAGGTACATACAAGAAATCCTGAGCCTAACGAGTTACTCGCGCGTCCACGTGGGCGCGTGCGTAGCTGCCATCTCCAAGCGCCTCAGCAAGACCAAGAATTGGGTGGTGGCGCTCAAGGCACTCATGCTAATCCAAAGGCTGCTCGTGGATGGCGACCCAGCCTACGAGCAGGAGATCTTCTTTACGACGAGGCGCGGGACCCGCCTCCTCAACATGACGGATTTTCGGGACACCTCCCGGTCTGACTCCTGGGACTACTCGGCGTTCGTGCGGACGTACGCGTTGTACCTCGACGAGCAGCTCGAGTTCAGAATGCAAGGGAGGATGGGGAGGCGGGGCGTGCTGGCGTACGATGACGACGAAGAGGAGGCAGGGGCCCTGGTAAGAAGCACGCCCGTGAGGGATATGAAGAACGACCGCGTGTTTTCGAGAATTCAGCATTTTATGCAAATCCTGGAGCGGTTTTTAGCGTGCCATCCCAGAGGTAGGTCTTACTTTAATGTATGAACATATATACGTGACATTGCGTGCAAAGGTCAGGGTTTTTTTTTTTTTTTTTGAAATTTTCCCTTCTTTTTTTTTTTAAATATGAAGTGAACCGCGATTGTGTACCAATCTGTGTCTAACTTGTGGCACACTAACCCCTGGTGTTTCCTATGAAATTAAAAGGATAAAATGGACACGCGACATGGCATGTCCATGTACCTATTGGTTTTCTCTACATGCTGAACAAACTTGATACGAGGGCCTATTAGGGTTGTTGGTGCATCAAAGGATAGAATTCATGGGATTCTAAGTTTGTGTTTCGGTTTTTGGAACAGGTTCGGCACGGGATAACAGGGTTGTGCTCATTGCTCTCTACCCAGTGGTGAAAGAGAGTTTCCAAATCTACTATGACATAACAGAGATCCTAAGCAACTTAGTCGAACGGTTCGCGGCCTTAGACGTAGCTGATTCGGTAAAAGTTCACGAGATCTTCTGCCGTGTTTCTAAGCAGTTTGATGAGCTCAAAGACTTCTATGGCTGGTGCAAGCACGTTGGAATTGCACGCGCTTCTGAATATCCAACCGTAGAGAGAATTCCTCAGAAGAAATTGGAGGTGATGGATGAATTTATAAGAGAGAAGTCTGCAGCAGCGCGTAACAAGAAAATCATGTATCTGGAACAAAAGAACGAAAACGAGGAAAAAGAGAGCAAGCCGGAAGTTGTAGAAGAGGATATGAACGCGATCAAGGCTTTGCCACCTCCCGAAGGATTTCCCGCAGAGCCCGAGATAGAAGTGAAGGAAGAGAAGAAAGAGGAGAGCAAAGAAACCCCCCAAAAAGAAGCAAACTTGTTGGATTTGGGAGAAGACGAGGCAACAAGCCAAGAATATGGTGATAAATTGGCTTTAGCCTTGTTTGATGGTGGTCCACCAGCAACCACCAGTGGTGCGACGACAACTCAACCATGGGAAGCCTTCAAAGATACAGAAAATTGGGAAACAGCACTCGTTCAATCCGCGAGCCATTTGTCAAACCAACAGGCATCGCTTCCTGGTGGTTTCGACATGATGTTGTTAGATGGAATGTATCAACAAGGAGCAACAACACAAGCAATAGCTTCCTCCGGCTATGCAGCCACCGGAAGTGCAAGCAGCATGGCGTTTGGATCAGCCGGAAGGCCAGCAATGCTGGCCCTGCCAGCACCTCCGATGGCAGGCGGAAGTGCTGCCACTTTGACTAGTGCCGACCCATTTGCCGCCTCGCTCCCAGTGCCTCCACCATCTTACGTTCAGATGGCCGAGATGGAGAAGAAACAGCGGTTGGTTGTGGAGGAGCAACTAATGTGGCAGCAATACGCGAGGGATGGTATACAAGGGCAGATTGGATTTACAAAGATGCAACCGAACCCGTATCCTTATAACACTGGAGGTTATACACGGACGTATTGAGGGATCAGACAGTAAAAAAACCAAAGTGGCATGTATTAACTGTACTTTTGATTGTGCAGTAGAGCAGATCAACAATGCTCAACTACTAATCCCTGCTCTACCTTTTGGTAAGAGAATTGCCCGTCTCACCCTCCAAGATATACTTTGTACTTGGTAGACAATAGAAGCTTAATCTTCTTATGTTTTCAACTAGTATTGTTTGTTTTTCTCTTTTCCATTTCTTCAATTGTTTCTCTTCTCTTTCTTTTTAGTCGCTTTCAAATATCGAAGCTAAAATAAAGGAGAAAACATTCTTTACACCACCGGTGTAAAATCTCCCTTTTCCACCACCGCCATAGGTGGGTCCCACCGTCAATTTACTATTTTGATCTGAATCGTTCATCTTGTAGGGTCCGTAGGGGTAGTGCACCCATGCAAAGCAGCAGTTTATGCATGCTTGAAGATATGTTATCCAAGTTTTGGGGTTATAGTTTTCATCTAAGTAGTTTTGCTCCACTTGATGTAACACAGTTTCACAATTAATCATCCTCAATCCATATAGTATCACTTTGAACAAAAGTGCAACAAATCACCAGAAGACTCAAATGACAGTGCTTTGCGTACAGATTTCTGGGTACAAAAATCGTACAAATCAGTGGGTCCGAGTCCCACACGAATGATTTGAGCCGTTCATTTTTTTTCAAAATAATAGTATTTGATGATATCCTGTAAAAGTTCAGCGCAATCGAAAACTAGATAAATCAATAGAGCATTTACCGATATTCGATTCAGCTGAATT
The DNA here is from genome assembly GCA_020921065.1 of Vaccinium darrowii. Lineage (NCBI taxonomy): Eukaryota > Viridiplantae > Streptophyta > Magnoliopsida > Ericales > Ericaceae > Vaccinium > Vaccinium darrowii. The sequence goes on along the minus strand of CM037159.1, from coordinate 14,948,727 downwards.
TTTACAGGTACCATTAAATTATTTTGAAAAACATGAACGGCTCAGATCATTCATGTGGAACTCGGAGTGGGCCGAGATCAACTGATTTGTAAGATTTCTGGACCCAGAAATCTGTACCTATATCTTTATCAAATGAAAACTAAGATAATCCAATGCGCTACAAAATACAGCTTACATTTTTAGATACTAGTGTCGGGCTACGTGCTTACATTTTTAGCTTACGTAGCTGCGTGCTCATTGATCATTTTGTCATAAGACAAGGCTAAAAACTGTTGAAAGTTAGACAAGTCTGATTCCTTGCTAAAAACAGAGACCGACCGAATTAAGAATCTGCAATTTACACAGCAAAAACCAAAAGCTTTGCTTCGTTAGAGTTGAAAGGTCTTTAAAGCATTGCCCAATTGCCGAGTTAGTTATTCTTTTTCTCCATTTGGAAGGTTGCCTCATCTTCTGCTTCGTCCTTCCTTGAGCTGTTGTTGGGCTCGCTATTTAGGCCTCTAAAGGGGAAGTTTGTAAGCTTAGAGAGAGAGAGAGAGAGAGAGAGGAAGGTATGAATTTTGCAAGAGGTTGATTCACAGGCTCCACTATACAAAATTATAATTTATTCCACTAACACAACAAAAATACAAACATGTTCGTTTAAAGAATTAACTTGAACTTTGATTCACACACTACATATCAAAGAGATCACTGATCCATCTTGGCAAAACGACCCTTGATCCTTGTCCTAGTTCCTGCCTAAGCCTCCGCGATTCATATTTGATGTGTTTTGCATACCTGTTTCCCACATACAAAAATAATCAGTTTAAACACTTGGAAGATGATAACAAAATGGGAGACTGCAAAAAAAAAAAGGATTTTTGAAGAGACGCCACACAAAACAGCAATTACCACCTCAACAAATCTTAAGTTACCAACGTTCCAGTATGAAAAGAACCGATGAAAACTGAGCAGAAAGATGTGCTAGTATTGTTCTGACAATGGAAACAAAATGCCTAGGCCTTAATGTTCATGATTGTCAGCCAAAGAGTATTACTTTCAAATATTTTAGTTACTATTTGTGAGTATGTCAAAGCCACACAGAGGCTTAGTTTATCCTCCTATCATATGCCTCAACCCAAGAACCCTTAAGACAAGAACAATTTGTTTCAATTAATCAGAACAGATACCACCCACAACCTTAGGTCGTGTGGCCATGTTGTATACCGGGGTCCCCTACCAAAATTATTTTGCACAAAGTTTTGCTAGCGGAGAGGACGAGCCAAAGAGCTTTTAGTGGGTGTCAATGTACAAACTTATGCTTGTAAGGCACTTACCTCCACCTTTCTGACACACAAACCATAGTAGCTCAAGGCATGTCATTACCCCAAAACCCCACAAACATTGAACAGTAAACATGCACATGGAGTCAATGAAAGAGTTTTCAGTTCTCATAGGCATGCTGTTATTGCTAGCATAGAGAACATAAAAACATGACAGTTTAGAAAGATATAAGTTGTATCAAGGGTATCCACCTCTAAACAACATCGTGAGACAAGTTCACACTCGCCTTCTAAACGCGCTAGACGAATCTCCACCATCCATAATATTCAAAAATATGCATGCTCTTTACCAAATCTCATGGGCTAATGCATTTTAATTATGATTTTTAGCATCAAGGCCAAGAATTCAGCACTTCGACACTTTTCAATGCATAAAATATCGACATTTAAGCTCCCTAAGTATCTATATGGTCGATTTCAGCACTTAATCAACCTTTTCAAGCACATAATATCCATTTTCAAGCGCTCGTGTGTGCGCACAAAGACAGAGAGAGAAGGAAAATATTGCTTTTTGTTATAGTGACGTGTAGCACTGCTAAATGGTCTAGAGGTGTCCCCTTGGTTCACAAAAGGAATAACCACAGAATGGCAGATAGTTGACTAAGGATTACTGCAAAATGTATACTCGGGAAGTAGTCGTGAAGCCATAAATGACATGCCATATATAAATAGCAGATGATCATGCAACAGACTTCCCTGTGAGGGTAATTTTTGATCAGGTGGGGTTCTCAGGGTCTGCTTTGCCACAAGTTCCAAATGGGTATCCACTAAAAGTAAGGGAAGACATTCACTAAAATTATGCTCTTGATCATGGAGATTTCTTGGGCCATCTTCGAACTTCTTTCATTAAAGAAAAAAAATGATAAGTTATAGTAAGTGTAATCAGTAAGTTTTATCTGCCATGAACAATACTCTCTCTCTTTCTCTCTCTCTCTCTCTCTCTCTCTCTCTCATCCACGTTCCTATTCAGAATCCACACCCACCTTTGTGTGTTCATCAAGCCCCACGTAAAAAAAAAATAACTTCCTAGACCAGTGTCAATTGAGCCACTTCTAACTTCCCACCTCTCCACTTTCTTTGAATCCTTTATCAGCCCACCCATATATTCAAAAGACTTCCGACCTCTCAAACAAAAAAACAGTTCTTGCCGACCTCGATCACTGAATGATGACCAAACTAAAGCCTCCCTCTCCCTCTCCCTCTCCCTCTCTCTCTCAATCGCCATTTTCTTTCTATTCGTGAGTTTTTTTCCACCGAATGCAACAAAACGTACGTAATTTTACAGAAGTCAGTGATGGGGAATTTGGGCAGTTTTTTCATTCAATGAAGGAGAACTAGCATTGTGCCCGTTCAATGCATGGAGAACTACCACAGTCCGTGGCACCACGTAGTCAGGTAAGTGAAAATCTTGGTGGATCAATGGGTTTTGGGGTTTGGAGTCCTTTTCAAAGTTTTCGAGTTTGGAGTTCTTCTGGGGTATGGTTAAGATTAGAATATTTGTTGTTGGAATTCTAAGCTATACAACGTACCTGGATATTAGCATATGAAGGATTTTTACACATGGTTCATGTATGTGTAGGGGTGCATGAATATATCTCAAGAGTCATTCATGTATATAGAGTTGTTCATGCATCAAGTCTAAGGGTTTGTTCATGAACCTATTTATTGTCTAGTTTTGTGTACTTGTCTAGATACATCTTAGGGTAGTTCTATAAATTGGTTAAGTGTTTGAGTCAGTTTGTAAGGTAGTTGTTTACACAACATTTCAGTTATTTATAAGAGTATCTTCATTTCAAGAGCACAATTTCTCTTGATCGTTTCTTTGATCCAACAAACTGGTATCAGAGCTTTGTTTTTGAAAGGAATCATGGCTACTAACAACAATACTGTGATGTCTCAATTACCCCAATTTCCTCGCTTGGATGGGAAGAACTACAATTATTGGAGCATTCAAATGAAGGTCTTACTTGGTACTCAAGAGTTGTGGGATATTGTGGAGACCGGGTATGAAGAACCAGCTGAAGGAGCAACTCTCACTGCAGCTCAAACAACCAAGCTGAATGAAAATCGTAGAAAGGACAGGAGGGCTTTGCTTATGATTTATCAAACAGTGACTGAAACTATTTTCTAGCGAATTACAGTAGCAGAAGCAGAAACATCTAAGAAAGCATGGGATATACTCTTCACTTCATACAAAGGTGACGACAAAGTGAAGATGGTGAGACTTCAATCCTTGAGGTTTGAGTTTGATTCACTAAAGATGAAGGATTCAGAAAGCATTGAAGATTATTTTAATCGGGTAATTTTCGTTGTCAACCAATTGAGATTGAATGGTGAAAAGATTGAGGATCAAAGAGTAGTTGAGAAGATACTACGAAGCGTAACTCGCAAATTTGAAGTAATTGTCGCTGCAATTGAAGAGTCAAAAGACGTGTCTACCTTGACTGTGGAGAGTTTAATGGGATCACTACAGTCTCATGAACTTCGGAGAAAACAATATGATTCTTCTCCTTTTGAGCAGGCTTTTCAAACACAAGTTTCTCTAAGGGGAGGCTTCGGAAGTGGTAAAGGACGAGGCTTTTCTCGTGGAAGAGGAAGGGATAATGAATCAAGTGGTCATAGTCGGAAAGATGAAAGTCAGTCGTACAATGGAGGAAGAGGTCACGGTGTAAGACAACAAGAAGGTGAGAAAAATTCAAGTCACTCGTCTTCTTCTACCAAAGGAAGAGAGAAAGGATGGCCTTCTTTGAAAAATATCCAATGCCATTATTGTGAAAAATATGGGCATATCAAGAAATATTGCAAGAAAAGGATTGCGGTGAAGAGAAGAACAATTCCAGTTTTATGCATGAAAGAGATCAAAACAAAGAAGCCGGAGCCGATTCTTTGTTTCTCACATACAGCGAAGCAGATGCTCAGTTTGGTGAAACATGGTATGTTGACAGTGGATGTAGTAATCATATGACTGGAAATAAGAAAGCATTTGTGGAGCTAGATCAATCTACTCAAAGTGAAGTCAGAACTGGAGATGATAAGAAGCTCTCTGCAAAGGGCAGTGGTATTATCCTTGTTCACACAAAGAAAGGGGTAAAACGAATTTCTGATGTTCTTTATGTTCCAGGCCTCAAGCACAATTTGTTGAGCGTTGGACAACTTTTATTAAAGGGTTATGAAGTCAACTTCAAGGAGGACATGTGTGAGATCAAAGACAAGAATGGTGCTCTCATTACTAAAGTGGGCATGACTTCAAGTAAGATGTTTCCATTGAAGTTTCAAAATCACTTTGGCTCTTGTTTCAACACGTTTATCAAGGATAAGTCTTGGTTGTGGCATTTTCGTTTTAGGCATTTGAGTTTCAAAACTCTCTCTATAATGAGCAAAGAAAGGTTGTGAATGGAATGCCTATTATTGATGTGCAAGAGAAAGTTTGTGAAGGATGTGTTCTTGGGAAACATCACAGAAAATCTTTCCCGATTGGAAAAGCAAGAAGAGCAACAAAACCACTCGAGTTGATACATTCAGATCTTTGTGGGCCAATGAATGTTACTTCAGTTGGAGGTAATCGTTATTTTCTCACTTTTATTGACGATTACAGTAGAAAAACTTGGGTTTATTTTCTAAAGGAAAAATCTGAAGTATTTGGATATTTCAAAACTTTCAAGGCTTTGGTTGAAAAACAAAGTCGTTATTTGGTAAAAACTTTGCGTACCGATCGTGGTGGTGAATATATTGATGGAGAATTTGAAGATTTTCTCAAAGAAAATGGCATCCAACATCAGTTTACTGCTCGGTACACTCCTCAACAAAATGGGGTTTCTGAAAGAAAAAATCGAACAATTGTGGAATTGGCTAGAAGTATGTTGAAAGCCAAGAGAGTTCCTACTATTTTTTGGGCTGAAGCTGTGGCTTGTGCTGTCTATCTTTTGAACCGTGTCTCATCCAAAAGTGTGGCAAAAGTGTCTCCTCAAGAAGCTTGGAGTGGATACAAACCAAATGTTGATCACTTGAGAATTTTTAGAAGTATTGCTTATTCACATGTGCCAGATGAGAAAAGGAAGAAGTTGGATGACAAATCTAAAAAATGCATCTTTGTGGGGTATAGTGAAGTTTCGAAGGCTTACAAGTTGTATAATCCAATCACAAAGAAGCTTATTGTCAGTAGAGATGTAAAGTTTGATGAAGAAGAATCTTGGAACTGGGATGGAGATGATGAGTATGAAAAATCAAGTTGTGTTGAATTGGAGGAAGAATTCAATGAACAAAATACTGAGGTTGAAGGGAATGAAGAAGTCAAGACTTCAACTTCTCCACTTCCTACTCCTCCGTTTTCTTCTCCGTCGTCGTCATCTTCGAGATCAAGTTCTGGTGCAGCCCTTGGGAAGACAAGAAGCCTAAGAGAACTCTATGAATCTACCAGAAATGTTTTGGAAGAAGACTTGGTTAATTTTGCTTTGTTTGCTGATGCCGACCCAATCAATTTTGAGGATGCTTCTAAAGAAGAGAAGTGGAGGCTAGCCATGGATCAAGAAATGGATTCAATACATAAAAATCAGACTTGGGAGCTTGTGGATCTTCCAAATGGGAAAAAGCCAATTGATGTGAAGTGGGTTTACAAGACAAAATTGAACGCAAATGGTGAAATTGATAAGTTCAAAGCTCGTCTTGTTGTCAAAGGTTACAAACAAAAATATGGTGTTGATTTTCGAGAAGTGTTTGCTCCTGCTGCTCGTCTCGAAACAATTCGAACGGTGTTAGCTTTGGCGGCTCAAAACAGTTGGAGAGTTTATCAAATGGATGTCAAATCAGCTTTTTTGAATGGTTTTCTTGAAGAGGAGGTGTTTATCAATCAACCACCGGGTTATAAGAAGGTTGGTGAGGAAAAGAAGGTTTGTCGTTTGAAAAAGGCACTTTATGGGCTCAAGCAAGCGCCAAGAGCATGGTACAGTCGTATTGATGGCTATTTTATGAGGAATAATTTCAAAAGGTGTCCCTTTGAGCATACTCTTTACATCAAAGAAGGTATGGATGGTGATTATTTGATTGTTTGCTTATATGTTGACGATTTGATTTTTACCGGAACAAGTTCAAGAATGTGTGAAGAATTCAAGAGAGCTATGATGCGAGAATTTGAAATGACCGACATGGGACTTCTCCATTTTTTTCTTGGCATCGAGGTTAAACAACAAGAAGATGGAATTTTTATTTGTCAGAAGAAATATGCAAGAGATGTGTTGAAGAAATTTCGGATGGAAGGTGCTAAACCAACAAGCACTCCAATGGAAGTTTGTTTAAAGTTGAGCGAATGTGTTGATGAAGAGGATGTGAATGGTACTCTTTATCGAAGTCTTATTGGTAGTCTCATGTACTTGACTACAACAAGACCAGATCTTACGTTCTCAGTGTGCATGCTTAGCAGATTCATGGAATCACCAAAAAGAAGTCATTGGGAAGCTGGGAAAAGAGTTTTACGATATTTATGTGGTACTGTTACTGAAGGGATATTTTATAGAAAAGTGGAAGACTCAGGTTTGGTTGGTTATTGTGATAGTGACTGGGGTGGAAGTCTTGATGACTGCAAAAGCGCATCTGGTTATGTTTTTAGCATTGGTTCAGGTGTTATTTCTTGGGCATCAAAGAAGCAATCAGTTGTGGCTCTTTCTACAGCAGAATCTGAATACATTTCACTTACCTTAGCATCTTGTCAAGCTCTTTGGATTAGATGGATCTTAGAAGAACTCAAGCATCATCAGGTGAAAGGCACAACATTATTTTGTGACAATAGTTCAGCTATTTCACTCACAAAGAACCCTGTTTTTCATGGCAAAAGCAAGCACATAAGGATCAAGTTTCATTTCATTCGTGACTTGGTCAAAGATGGAGAGATTGTTGTGGAGTATTGTAAGACTCAAGATCAACTTGCGGATATCTTTACGAAAGCTTTGAAGTGTGATACTTTCAACAAAATGAAGAAGAAGCTTGGCATGGCAGTTGTCTAGCTTAAGGGGGGCTGTTGGAATTCTAAGCTATACAACGTACCTGGATATTAGCATATGAAGGATTTTTACACATGGTTCATGTATGTGTAGGGGTGCATGAATATATCTCAAGAGTCATTCATGTATATAGAGTTGTTCATGTATCAAGTCTAAGGGTTTGTTCATGAACCTATTTATTGTCTAGTTTTGTGTACTTGTCTAGATACATCTTAGGGTAGTTCTATAAATTGGTTAAGTATTTGAGTCAGTTTGTAAGGTAGTTGTTTACACAACATTTCAGTTATTTATAAGAGTATCTTCATTTCAAGAGCACAATTTCTCTTGATCGTTTCTTTGATCCAACATTTGTTAGATGAAATTGCTAGATTTTTCATCTTTTTATGATCAACAGGTTATGCATACTAGATGTTTGATTTATTCCTTAAAGAACTATAATACCTTAGCACTGTCATATACATTAGCCATAGCCATGACTAAGTCAGTTCTTACATATTCATTTTCTGAACATTTTTTCATTTCATTTCTGATTCAGTCATCTTTTTAAATCTCCTGATTTTTTTACAAAGGCAGATGTTGATGGTCAGAATGCAGGTTTTTTCTCCTTCTCCACTTTAATCTTTAACTTCAACAGTTTGTTTTCCCTAGTTTTGGATTTGGGGCAATCGATCTTTTCATTTTAGTCATCTCATTCATCACACTCTTAATAAAAAAAAACTCAAAGATGCTCCAAACCACACCAATAGCGATTACATATTACATATTCATTTCGGTGATTTGCTATTTCGATTTTTATATTGAAAAAATGCATAAGGGCTCATTTTCGGAGGTTGCTTCTTGCCCCGAAAGTCTTGAACTGGCTCTGCATATGGTTCAAACTTAGGAATAGAAAACGTAAAACAGTTGTGTAGGGTAGTGTGGTATTTCTATTTTCTATAGAGGCCTTACATGGTTTTTTTTTTTTTTTGGGTAAATTAGGGCCTTATATGTTGCTTCATTACTACAATTGACTTTTATTTTTCCTTGTTGCAGCTCATATGATTCAACCTTTTCGGGTTCTTAAAATAGGCAGAGGTATATTACTTTCCTTCCTCCATGAAATGTTCAATCCAACTTGATTTATTAGTATAGAAGCCAAGATATTAGGTGCTTGGGTTCTTAAAATAGGCAGAGGTATTCCACTTCGTAGCAACTTTTGGTTTAAGACAGCTTCTTTGTACCTTTTGGCTTGATATATTATGCATGTATGATTACGGTCCACGCAACTTATTGTGCCATGTATAGACATTGTGCGTGGAAGTAAATCTCGCCCGTGCATAGCCCGGGTTCAATGCTATTCCACTGTTGTAAACAAAAGTACGAAACCCATGTCTCTCTGTGTAAACATTTTTCTCCTTCTCTACCACAGTTCATGGATGCAAATCCACCACACAGATGAAGTAAAAACTCTTCAAGAATTGGCAGAAACGATACCGCAATCGGCCGAATTCGATACTGGATGCAAATCCACTGGACATTTGAAGTTTGACTCTTCAAAATTTTTACCCTTTTGTTCCCTGTTTTTTGTCTCTGTCTCCCTCATAATTTAATGAAGCCCTTTTCTGTCTTTGTCTCCCTCATAATTTGAGAGATCCATGGGTATTCTTGATTCCGAATTGAATGATCTTTTTTCAGGGTGCAAGGCAATTGGTTCTAATTGTGACTAAACTATGCAGATGTGTGCAAGGCAACTGTTCACACCTTGCTAAGGACACCCGAAGTCGCATCGAATGTCAAAAATTCTTTGAGCCGTGACTTCAGGCACCGGCATACGCTAGTTCAAGAATAATCAATATCACAGTGACTAATTTAACAAGAAAGAGAGACTATTGATAAAGCCTTCTTAAACTTGAAATATACTCCAGTTACCATCGACAAACCCACAAAGAGATCAGCAATGAAAAGTGTCCCCCGTCTCTCCACTGCAACAGAATTAAATGCATCAGATAAAACTCCTATAAGTTCATTTTCGAACCTGCGGTGTCTGGCCATCACTCCCCACTCTGATTAAAGTGAAGAATGCTTGGACATTCTCACAACTTCAATGCTCTCAGTTATAGATCCAATTTGATTAACGTGTTTTCATAATGAGCAACATTTATTGCCAGAGCATGTTGATTTCAGAATCCTGAATAACTCAATCATGTCATCCCTAAAAACAATTGTAACACTGGATATCGTACGGTTTCACAGAAGTTTTAGATTGAGGTTTCGTTCAATACATGAACTCAGGCATGATGCATAACTCCTTGATGCGTAGCACATCCCTCGTCTTTTTTTTTTTGGAGATTTGCCTCAACGCAAGGCCATGATTTTGCCTTCCTTTAAAATAATTTCAGAGCTTTAAAAATTTACGATTTCCACTTCACATTGGACAAAAACCACATGACTGACGACAACCATACTAAAAGAAACAGATATAATCACTTCACAATCCAAAGAAGTCAAACAAAGGAGTACTTAACATGGAGTTCATGATGGAAGTTAAAATCCTATGTGCTATACAAGGAAATGCACATTACAGGAAATACACAACCATCTTTATTTCCACATCCCATTTAAATTTTCCCTGAAACAGTGAAACACATCTCTGGTCACCATTTCCCCAAAACAGCAAAACCCAATATAACTCCTATTCATATTTCCCCAGAACAGCAAGCAAGACCATATAGAAAGGAAAAAATTTCAAGCATATGATCAAAACCATATATGCTCTTCAATCCTTAAAACAGGGCTATCACAATACTTGATGCAAATAATAAGCAAAGTACATTCTCGACCTCAAATTCCTGCACATCAAGGAATCACCCAAAAATTAAACTGACAAACAATACTTGAGATATACAATATTTGTGTAAATCATCATTGATAGAGAAAGAACCAACGATCAAGAACCGTACTCGCAGAAGAGCAGTAGAAGAACTACACACAAAAAAAGAGCAGGAAAAACGAACAAAATGCCCAATTCGGCCCCCTCTTATCTTCTGGAGATTCACACGCCACCAAACATATCAAGACCAAGCCGTCTCCACTGGAACACGCCGCAAGCACAGTGAAAAAGTGCTGAACCGATTTATCTCCCAGTACTCGCAGAAGCACAAAAAACAGAAACACTAAAAGCCCTAAACTACATTAAGCTCTAAACGTACTTCAGCGCCGATCAAAAAGGGAGAAATTGAAAGTCAGAGATTCTGGAGCTGCATCTACAGTGTTCGACCGCATCACATACGTACTTGGTAGCCCATTGACCAGGAGACGATAACATCACAGAGGTACTTCCTTTTCTTTTAATATCGTAAACCCTTGCCAAAGCAACAAAACCGAACATGTAGTAATAAACCCTCAAAAGGAGGACATTTTTGCCCAACGCAGCAAGAAAATAAGGGTACTTTGATCAATTCGACGCAAGATGGCAAGCGACCACCCAACGTTCTTTTATATACAAGTGTGCAGAAGTTGGTAACCATCACAGTTCCATTGTCACCTACCTATTTCCAATTATGGTTTTCTGTTTCAACAAAAGCTTCAGCGAGACTAGTATTATATATCTTAACTAGTAATAGAGATTAGCCTAATTCTCAAGAGTGGACAACTACGCATTACTGCAGCATCATAGAAATGAAATCAATGAAGAGTCATGGAGGTGCACATTTGCATCATATAAATGAAATCAGTAGAGAGACGTGGAAGTACACAATTTCCTGAAAATTGACCTATCTTTGCTAAGCAAAGGATTTACCCACTACGTTTATGACTTGAGGCTTGAGCCCTCAAAACACATTGTTCCACGCTTGTCAGCACGATTTTAGGCCCTTTTGTTTCGGAGATACCCAATGACATTCCTACCGGAAAAAAGGTCGTATTACAAGATCCAAAAAACGAAATTGGCCAAGCAGTACTTGTCTATCCTCATTGTATTCAGCGAAACTAACCAGAAAATGAACGAGTAATCCACAAATGGGCTCATTGTTTGACTGGATATGACCATGAATGTGACTATATATCAAAGGGCCCTACATATCCATTGTTACGTTCCCGTTAGATAACCATTGGATATTTAACCCCACAAAATGTGAATATACAAATTACAATACCATAAATACCAGAGGGGGAAAAAATTTGTACAACTTAACGACGGCGTGATGATGCGTCCCTCGCCCTGGTGGCACAGATCCACTGCCTTGGGGTCTCTAGATCATCGCCTACAACAGTTGGTACATGCCAACTTCCCTGCTCTGATTCCTGCATTGTTACACCTCCACATAAATAGGCTTTAGCAGTTCATGGGAAATTAAGATATACAATAGAAACAGAAAACAAAGTTTAATCGATGAGTTGAAAGGTCTACCTGAATGACAATCGAATAAGGTGGAGGCATGCGGAGTTCAGGCCTACCGTTTGAAGCCAAGCGAACCTGCCAATTATCACCACAGGCAAAAAAGAGATTTTTTTATATATATATTTACGAATAGGGTGTTAAAGGCAATACGCATGAACGGGTTCACACATCTCTGATTAGTTTTAGTTGTTAGGACTTGGGATATTCACAATTATAATGAGAACGGCGTCACACTGGACTTGTGAAGAAAAATCCCACATCCCTAGTTACCAAAGTAACATCCAGAATATAAGTGTGAGGGCATCTTCAGTTCAATAGCTATGTAAAATAGGATGTAAGAAGATCGAAAATAAGTGTCCAGTGGCTGGAAATGTGGTGTCTTTGTCTTGTTGTTTGAGGTACCCCGGGTTTTCTCATTTAGCATGATGGAGCTCTTCTTTTTGCTTGGAAAGGGCTCAGAGTTAGGAAGGGAAAGAGAGAGGATGGGACCTGAACATTAGAGGATGTCTAATTAGCCTGATTTTCTCGCACAAATGATATAGAAATTGAGACCTTTAAAAGGAACTGTTCGAATCTAGAAAAAGGCTCCAGTTCTCCTCAAGTGAGGATCACACGAGAGAATAACACGTGAGGAAATCACATGAGATGATTCAGATTCTATCAACATTTAGAAGATTTTCTTCCATTTTGGAAAAACATATTCCAATTAAAGAAGAGACAATACCTGATGTTTCTCTTTCCATCTCGGGAAAAAACTAGTCCCTAGGAGTTGGAACAAGTGATCCCTCATCTCATCATTTGTCACCAGCAAACAGTTACAACTAACCGCAGCAAATAACCAGTACCTGTAAGCAAAGTGATGTAAAGATCAAAATGAGAGTCGTACCAAGGCTTGAGGGCACACAATACCAGGACAAACTGCATCCCATGCAACATAGTGTTAGCCAATGTTTTGTCATTTGTAAGCATAGGTCATAAAATGATGACTACTGTCAGCCATTATACAGCCCAGTAAATGACACATATTACTGGAGTATCAGCCTAGGAACCCACAAGCGAACACACCAAAGGAGAGACGGAATGAGAGCGACAAATGAGAGAAGTTGCTAGAGAAATTATTTTTAGGATAACCGGATTACCGTGGAGAAATCATTCTAGGAATGACAGCCTAACGCATGCATATTCAAGAAAAGAGATCTCACCAATCATCATTTGAACCTCGAGGAGTAGCATAAAGCGCGCCAGACTTATTCCAACTCTCTAGCAGCTTCTTGTTCTTATCATACTGGGCAGGACCACCAGTGACCCGACTTCTATGCAACACAACGAGGGGTAGTCTCTTTGACGGGCTCATTCGCTGCAACTGCTTTACAACAGAATTAAGCTACAACCAAAAGAAATAAGTAAGAACACTAGCCGTGTGATTCCAACAAAGAACTAGCAATATAACCCTGCTCAAGCTAGTAATCAGCAACCCTGTTACCTGGAAAAAGTTGAAATCACGTTGATTGACAAGCCCCACATTTGCACCGTCTACAACCGCATCAAATGGACCATGCTGCTGAAGCCACTCCTGAATGAGTGCACCTTCTAAGTTAGTCAGAATGCCACTGACATTCTTTTTATGCATTCATTGCCTGAATCATAAACAAGAAGCAACTATCGGGCTTTGACAATGGCATTTGAGTATTTTTTATATTTTGATCACGAGTATTCACAAGCCCAATAGCAACTTTACAGCTATTGGAGCAGACAACATGACTCCATCCTCAACGAAAAAGAGTGTATCAACAATTTCCAACTGACCACGCAAAGTATTCAAGCATGAGAATGATATGTCCATTGAGTGTAGCATTAGAAAACATGAAATTTTTCATTAGCAAAACCTTACTGACTGATCAGGGACCACTACAAGTCGAACCACAAGCAGTAGTACAGCTACCTAATACCAAGTGGCAAGTGCTCTAGGATTATTGTATACAGCAAGCTACTTAAATAGATTTCAGCACCCAATTATGCAATTGTCCAACACCGGGCTTACTCATCAGTCGCTTTTCTAACCTAGCATACCTTATTTAATTTACTTCAGTTCTTGACAGATGAGGGTGGACGGGGGAGATGGAATAAAACACAATAGAACTCAGTTTAAGTGCCTAATTTGAAATATGAAGACTTTGCCTTAGAAGTACAAATTATTCTTGCAAGCAGAAACAGAAAAAATTGACCCCAATGCAAAAAGAGAAAACCACCTACTGGACACCCCAATAACAAAAGTATTTCCGTTTTCTGGGTAACCCCCCAAACATAAAATTTCCTATGGATGTGGTCTTTCACAATGGCTACCATGTACGTATTGACATTGAATTTTAAACATCATAATTCAATTTGTATAGCTCAATATTCTAAATTATTTTGACTGACGTTTTGGGAGTTAATTTGCCTCCGTAAACTTCACAGCGGATATTTAAAACCACCTGTACATGAAAAATGTACTTGAGGATCACATAATCAAGTACCAAAGAAATGCAATGAGCCAGTCTACCAATATTCTTCTTCTTTTTAATCTGATGAAACGCGGTCTAACAATATTTTCGCTGCTAGACATAAATGAACCATAAGAATCCATTGCTAAATAACATGATCTCAAATGACTCCATGAGTCGAGTCTCCACAATAAGTACTAAGAATCAATTAACCAGGAGGATAGTGTCAAAACCTGAAACTGCAGGAAATCAGCCTTGACCTCTCTTTGGCAAGCCAAACTGGTCAGTGAAGTAGCAAAGTTTTCCGTCTCTTTAGGATCAATATCAATGCAAACAAGCTTCTCTCCACACGATTGGCAAACCCCCTTCTCGTCCATGTGGGTCCTTATAACTCTCCAATTCCCACTTCCCAACCACCCTTGCCCATGCCACCCTCCTCCTCCCTTCACAACCCCTTCTCTCACCTTACCTACATCCCAACTCGCCTCCCCAACCCCCGCAGCCCTTTCTGACCTAAACCACTCCTCCACTACCCCAGCAGTCTCTTCTGAAACCTGCCTAACTGCTGCCCGCAAACGATGCATCATTTCATATACCTTGTCGTCCCTCTTAGTTTCAGCACTCACCTTCAAAAGAGCCAAAAGCTCAGACTCTTCAGCCAAAACCCCACATTCCCTCATATGGGCATCAACCTCATAAGCCTTATCAGCCATCCCCTTACTACAAAACCCAAACAATGCAGGCCCGTACGACCTCAACTTCGGAACAACACCACAACCCTTCATCTTCTTCACCAAATCAAATGCCATTTCTGGGTCCTCCTTAGCCAATGCCAACCTAGCCAAACTAGTAAAAGTGGCCTCGTTTGGAGCAACCTTATCAATACTCATTTGCTTAAATATCTCAAAACCCCTCTCTAAACCCAAATTCTTCGCCGAACCCTTATCCAATTTCTCACCCCCATTGCCATTTCCACTACAAGAAGAGCATAAATACAACAATACATTATAATGGTGTTGGGACAAATTAACACCATTGGCCCGAGCCACATCGTATAACCGGAGGGCTTCGGCGAGGTCCCCGTCCTTCGAGCACGAATCGAGCTTTCCCCGAAGCTTGCCCTCGGGAGAATCGTACCGGGCTTTCTTCAATTTCTTGTTCGAAGAGGGCTCCCGAATAAGGGCGGCGGCTGTGGTGGTTAGCAGGTGGGTCTGTTTGGTCATGGAGAAACGGTTGTTGATAGAGCGAATGGTGGCATTTAAAGGGGTAGGGGAGTGGTACCAGTGGTGGAAAAGTGAAGGGTTCAAGCGGGTGGTGGAATACACGAAGAGGATTGGGGTTTTGGCGAAGATGGATAGACAACCAGCACGCAACAGCATCACTGGTTATATAGTGTATATAGGTATGTATATTTGTATATACACTCTCCAATTGTTGGTTTAATGGAGGATTTTTGCTTCTGGAGAAGAGAGAGGAGAGGAGATAACTGCTAAACCTATTACTATTGCCTGTTGGGATTTGTACCGGATTTGTACTAAACCGGAATCTTGCACCTTCAATACCGTCCCGGCTCTAATACCGATCCTTACCGGCGAGTACCGGAAATTCCGGCCAATACCGGGCGAGATGGCGGCACCGACGATTCCGTCCAGTATTTTGTTGAACAAACTCTCACTGGTTCACAAACGAATCATGCCCAGATCGCAGCCCAAGAGAGAGATCGAGAGGGAGGGAGGGATTGAGAGAGAGAGAGAGAGGGAGGGGAAAACGCTAAAAAATGCAAGGTTTTGTAAGCATTTCAGAGAGATGGAGTACCTATTTTGAATCTTTGATGCAGTCACGCAGCAGCAGAAGAAGAGCAGCAGATTTGCAATAGAGAAGAGAAGAAGAAATAACAACTGCCGCTTTTTGCAAGTAGATCAGGTTTTGTAATGTTGAAGCCCTAAATATCACAAGGACGAAATTACCCTTTATCTCTCATTTAAAATGGTTTTTTTTTTTTTTTTTTTTTCAAGACATTGGTTCTTTCCAACTTTCACGTTTTCCCTCTCACTTTCCTAAACCCCGAGTGATTTTTTTCACTAACCTTCGACTCCAGCGTTTCGACGAATTCGTCTGTTTCAGGTATTCAGTCAGCGTTTGTAATTACTTCGGTTGCTTGTTTTTCCACCATTTTTGTGAACTAATGCACTCTTCTGATCTCAACGTGTGCAGCTGATTACTTGCCCACCATCTGTTTGAGAAAATGCCTGTTCTGTTCGGTCTTTCCAAATCTATTTTACCAAATCTCCCACGCTCGATTTTGAAATAGTTGCAATGAACTATCCACCTCTGAATTTGAGCTGCTTTTATGGCCGATTCCTTTCATTTCAAATGCATAAATACAAAGACAACGTTAAATTCTGGTCCTACGTTTTATTTTTAATCTGATATGAGACTGTTTAGAAATGCAGTATTAACTTTCAAGTGTCGACTGCTGTTTATTGTTTCGTTCTTTTGATATTTGTGCAATACTGCAGATCCTTCCGATGGATGAGTTGTTGAAGAACCAGGTTTTTGCAACCCATGCAATTGCAGCAGCGGGATCAGTTGCATTGGGCACTGCCCTCACATACCCACTAGATACTATCAAAGTCCTTATACAGGTTTCACTTTTTATCCCATCTTTTAGTCACATTTTTAAGTTTTTGCAAAGAGCAACATAGGTTTTAGCCTTGATGCTAATGTGTTATGAGGGTGCATGACAGGTAGGGTCAGCTTCCAATAAGCAATTGACTGCTGCTCAGGTTCTTGATAGAGTTAAAAAATTGTCAGGAAATTCAGGTAACTCCATCATTCCATTGATGCAATGAATCAAACAAATTATGTGGAGAGATTCCTTATTTTGTTTATGTCTCATGGATTGGCATTTAGGAGTTATGGGCAATACTAGACAATTGGGTTTGTGGTTCATGATTTATCATTTTCAAGAATTGTTTTTGGAAACTTTTGCCTTTTTTATTCTTAGGAAAACTATAAAAATTGATTGGCGCTTAAGGCTCGGTTTGGTTTGGATAACTTAAAAATGGTACTCCCTCCATCCCATATTGTTAGTCCCTCATTGGGAAACCAACTATTTAAGGGAACATAATTATTACATTGTACTTTTTGTTAATTTTCCAATTTTGCCCATTGATGGGATGCTTCTTGAAATTCTAACTTATTTAAAGTAAAATAAAAGGAGGAGCAAAATGGGAATGTGTCATTACTTTTTTTGGAAACTTTTTAAAATGGACAATTTTTTGGGGACAACCCAAAATGAATTTTTGCGGGGTGGAGGGAGTATGTACTTCATGTCTTCTTGAAAGTTATGTTAATGATACAATTGGCAATTTGGCATGGTTGATTCCTACAACATAAGTAAAAGATTTGGTGTATGGGAATGAGATGGATTTCATTCTTGTTGCTCATCATTTCTCTATTTGGATTAGATAAAAATGGAGTGAGTTGAGAATGAATCAGATTAATTAGAAAGGCTAACTTATATCCATAATGGTATAATTAATTGTGAACCTCATGTATTTGCACAAGAGCTGGTATGCTTTGCTCCTTGAATTGGCTTGGATTCATTATTATTACCTAGAAAAGGTGAAAACTGAACATGGTCATAGGTGAAATTTTCTCGATCTTTGTTGAATAAGATTGATTGTTCCCGTGCATCTGGCAATTTGTGGTGGGCGCGAAGATAGAAAAGTGAGTGAAGGAAACGTACAATTTATGCTTATGCGGTGTTATGTGGTAGTACTACAAGTTAAATGTCTCATTAATGAACCTTGTAGGTTTGTACAGCGGTTTTGGGTGGTTGACTATGGGGAGGATTTTGGGTTTCGGCGCTCGCTTTGGTACTTATGAAATTTTGACAGCTTTTTATAAAGGTATGTTCTTCAATTCAAGTGCCATTAGAAGTTATTTTTTTGGTTCCTATTTGATTTCTTTGTTGAGAACATTTAGGGAAACAATAAAATGACAAAATGACGTGGGGGATGCTATTATTTGTATGTTTATAGCAATGACTGAAATCCAGTTTCTTTTTTGCTTAATGTTTCATAAATAAAAGAAGTACCCTAGTGTTGGTTCTCAAAAATCAGGGGTACTGCTAGTGTTGGTTCTCAATAATCAGGGGTACTGCTAGGGACAGAGTCGAAACCTTCAGCATAACAAGCACAAAGCGATTGCTCTAGTACGCAGCCTGCATTTTCACAGTTATATTTCTTAGCAAACAATGAATATGAACATGAAAAATTAATGGATCCCCAAATCTTAAATTAATTTCATTGATCCATTTGTAAACATTTTATCTTGCATTTTCCTAGTGTATTCAAGTGCCAATGGATGAGTGATGGTGTTGTTGAATTGACTAGAAAATTCTAGTTGCTGCATATAAAGTATCTAACTTAGGAGAATGGTAATGTTTACTGTTCCTTCAATACCCTTGGAAGTTATACTGAGGATTGCAAACAAACCAAACATAGCGAATAGAGGTTTTAGATAGTAAGGGAAAGACTACAATTGAGGGCATTTGAATACAAGTTCTCTTGCACCTAGTTACATGTCTTCAGATTTGACGCAGAAAAACTTTGCTGCAACAACCATTGTGGGAGCCAAATGCATCAGAACTTGTGCCTAAGCAATCAAAATATGCCTTGTTATAGGTCTATCCCTTTTCTAAATAAAATCACACACATATTTTGAACTCGTACTCAATCGTAGAACGAGATACTACTAAGTTTGGCAATTAAGTTAAGAATGTATGCGTTGAAGTGTCTAACTCAACAGCAACTGAAATGATATGACAAGCCTCCTAAGTTAATATCCAAGTTTTGGAAGTGATAATTAACCGATGTGGGACAAGCTCTCACACGCTCTCGGACATGTGACCACCAAATCGCAGGTCGAGAGATAAACAAAAGCGCAAGAGCATTGCGATCACAACGAATCAAAGTCACCTATGGCACAAACAAAGGAAAAATTAGTCAAAAGCCTCTAAAAACCCAACTTTGATATCATGTTCAAGCATCCAACACACCCCATTGGCAGTGGCTTCTCCAGGATTTCTTCTAAGGATACCCATTCTGGACAGAGAACATGAGAGGAGGAAAAGAAAAAGGTAGTACTTTTTGCACTTCCCATAATAAATGGAAAAATCAACCAAAAATAGAAAATTCCAGATTGTAAAATATACATGTGAAAGGTGTCAAAAGGGAACTTCCAAAATGAACAAACACTAGACAAATATGTACAAAAGTTAGTAAAGTACACCTGTTACACTGCCTTTGTGGGTGTCCTTCAATGAAAATAGTACTCAATCAGAATCTTCCGCACGATCCCTGTGACTAAGGGTTCTGGTAGAGTATTTAATGGTTCAGATAACATACCCCTCAATCACTCGCCTGCATATAGATGAACAAAAATTCCAACGGCAAGGGTGTTCCCTAGAGTACTCTGACTACTAAGTGGCGCAGCCAATATCGAATAGCAATGAGTACCATGCTCATATACTACTTATGCTGGAGTTAATTTCCAGACGTGGAAATAGCTCTAACACTCCCCGCACGTTGGACCACTGACCTTAGTTGCATGATCCTCCTATGGGGTCTCTCTCCTCGCTCTCTGCTCTTGAACCTCGTTGCCTCTCCCATAAGAATCTTGCTTTCTAGTGGGATGCATCCCAAAGAAACAACAAGAAATGCTATCAAAAAATTAAAAAATAAAATGGTGATTACATAAAAATATACTTAAATACAAGATATATATTGCAACTGAGCAAAAAGATTAATATTTATTGGATTTATAATTCCATGTATTTTTGTACATACGCTCCCATAGGGCTCGTAATCTTAGATCTTCTATTTGCCCTCAGCCCCTCACTTCTGCTCATGCTCCCGCTTCATGCAACTATGCCCTGAACTAGCATGTGGAGAGGTAAACAATATTTCATCTCTATAATAATTGAACAAGTTGCACTGTTGAGTACAACTAAGGTGGAATCAATCATCACTAATCACTAATGAGTGCCTTGCCCCAATCCTCTAAAAGACTAGTTGTGATACCATAATAAAGTATCCAACTCAAAACCAACTGCCAGTGATTGGAGAGGAACCCCAGGGGCATAAACTTAGTTTGGAGGTGATAATTAGCCGATGACAAACAAGCTTGGACATTATGTTCCAAATATACTAGGTCATGGCTTCATTCTTAGTCATCCACCATTCCACCGTCAGAACGTCATTGTCAAAATAAGCGTTCATGGTATTCGTTGCAATAATCTATTTTTCCTACAACCTTACTCACTTATAGGAGAGTGTAGAGACTAGAGAGTACTAATGGGGGTTCTGAAGGTGTTTCTTCTCGTAGTTCTTATATGGGGACACATGTTTGGAGTGTCACCTAAGATTACTGTTGCTTTGAAGGACACTACCAGGGGAAACAGAAATAAGTGCCCTATTAACTTTTTTTTCTTTGTTGATTTTAGCTGTGACCTGTTGCATGAAGTTGTGCCAGTGAGCAGTTACTGCCAAACTTCAACTATTGGTCCATGCTGTTTTATTTTGCCATAACATTCTCAGAGTGTATTTTAACCCAAAAAACTGATGCTTTTAATCATAATACGTGATGCTTGGTTTTCTTGGTCCTTAATACCGGTGCCATTTCAACTAATGTGGTCTACTTTCCTGGCAGATGGTCGAGAAGACAATCAAGTGCATATCTCTGAGGCTCTTATGGCAGGAATTGCAGCCGGTGCTGTGGAATCTCTCATCTCCTCTCCATTTGAACTTATTAAACTTCGTGCGCAAGTGTCTTCGGCGTCTCGGATTCCAACTCCTACTGCTGTTACAGAAAGAATATCCTTTTCACCTTTGCTTGCAAGATTGCTACCCGGATATTCGCCCGATATGAGGGCTTTGAACCATTCTGTTGGGCTTTTGTCCACTCTAACAACCAAACATCCTAATATGGTTGATGCCCTGAAAGATTACCCGTGGATGATGACTGGATCTGGGAGGCCACCATCTGTCTGTGATGTTAGAAGGCCATTAGACATCATCTCTTTGGAAGGATGGGCTGCTTTATGGAGAGGTCTTCGGTCAGGAGTAGTTCGGGACTCCATTTTTGGTGGTATATTCTTTGCAAGTTGGCAATGTTTACATCAAGCGATGCTTGCCTGGAAGGCAGTGAATATGGATCCTCCACCCAGGTTATAGTAGCTACCATTATACTCTGTTCAGAGAATATTTCATGATACTCGTGATTAGCCTTAGTTGTACTTTTGAGGAGTTAACTGGTATTGCCTCAGCACTTCCATTTTTTTATTGCGGAAGAGAAAGGGATAAGGCTCGTCATGGCATTTTGGCAGTTGGTTCCTGACTCTTTTTTTGATTGGCAGTTGGTTCCTGACTTGCTGTCAAAACTTGATAGCATAGCCTCATTCACCATTTTGACGTCTTTCCCTTGACATTTGTTTGTGTTGGCAACATCTCATTTCGAGTTCTTAACCACTTTTTATTATTTCAATTTTACAAGACCTCTTCTTTCTTTTTTTTCTTATAACCAATTTTACAAGACCTTACTAGGCCTTTTATCTTCTTTCCCTGCAAAGGCCCTTATCCTGTAAATTATCTTTTTCCAACCAACCAAAGTAAAAGTTACTGACCTTTGGTATTGTTTAGGGGAAGTGAACTCTGTAGTTAGTTTTTATTTGTATCATTCCTTTTATCCATGTGGTTTCATAAACTAGTGGTGTAGGCTATGATGTGGAGATTGTCTCCGTGGAAATTTACTATGTTCTACCATGCTCTTGCTTGAAAATTTCTTATGGAAACTTTTGATATTGCTATGCATTTTGATGTATCTGTCAACCATCATACTAAGGGCTCCTCTTATTATAGTGCCTCAGCTTGTTAATGGGAAAAAGATAGTTTCTGGGTAAATCAAAAATTATAACAAACCTCATGCATGTTTCATCACTGTAGACACATGAAGTATTACATTCTCTTTTTACCCTGTTGGGAAAAAGAGAGTTCCGAGGTAAGATCTATGTGCTTGTTCATTGGACTTGTCCTTTTTTTTATCCTTTATTCAGGTATGACGAGGAAATCGGTCCACTGTCTCCTCTAGCTATTAGTCTTGCAGCTGGCTTTTCTGGGTCAATTGCTGCAGCTGCATCTCATGGTTTTGACACTGCGAGAAGTAGATCACAATGTATTGTGTTGCCCAAGGTATGTCAAGAAAGACCTGCATTACACTATTTGTAGGTATCTGAAAGTTACGCAGTAGCAATATGACTGAAAGTTCGGCGTTGGTATCTTTTTGTCAGAACGATGTTTGATTCAGTTGTGTTCATTAACGGCTGTATGGGCTGAGAAATACTGTTAGCACCCTATTGTCTCTAGGAAAACTCTTGTTCATGCTACTAAAAACAAGTGCTATGTGTTGGGTGTCTGTATCCTACTTCGGTGATAGATCAAATAGTACAAGGTTTTCCCCAACATTTTTCTGCACTCGAGCATTTCGGAATCTGGCATATGTGCTTTAGCCTGAATTCAAGCAGGAGACATTTTATGCATAATGTGCGTTTGGAGTCTTGGACCAATGTTCGATCCCTGTGAATGATGCTACCCAGCCCAATGACACGAAAATGGATTAAGTATATATACCAAGACACTGAAAAGGAATGAGCATATCCACGATGATATATTCTTGGATGAAAATTAACTTTTTCTAATCATGTTATTTATGGTAGTGAGTGGAACCGGATGCCACGACAAGGTCCCATTGCCTAGTCCAAAACTGTCTAGGCTTTAGAAGTTTATCCTTGTTTGAAAGTGTAGTAACTGTTGTCTTTTGTGAGCAAGATTTTTTTTCGTTTTTCTCTTTTTGTAAATAATATTGTCATTTTTGGCTTGAATGTTTCCCATTTGTGTCCTGTTCTTAACATTGACACAGTTAATGATGCTTATAACCATATATTTACATGTCTGCACGTTATTTGGGCGTTTCCTGCAGTATGTAGCCATGGAGAGGAAGCTTCTCAAATGGAATCGACCGGGGAAGAGGTTTGAGAGACTTACTGGAGTCCATCCTGCAGATAGGAATATTCTGTTCCGTGGCATTTGGCCCCGGATGGCTCGTAGTGGAATCGCATCATTCATTATTGTAGGAAGTTATTTCTTGGGTATCAACCATTTGGCGTCGAGATGAGTGATTTTGTTGTGTACTTCCAGTATGCAAGATTGACACCCCTGGCCCTGTCTCTCTCTCTCTCCGGAAATATAAATGGCTCTCATTACTTTTTGTCAATATAGACTGAAATTACATGTTGGAACATCATCCATGCAAGTTCTGTCCAAGACTTTGTTATGTTCTTGCTCCTATTGGCATTGGTGTAAGCCCTATTCTGGAATCAACAGGCACCCAGTTGACCGGAGCCATTGCACTTCATTAAGAGGTCTTGGGCTCGATCTTTCCCCCCGCAAGGAAGCTCGATCTTTGTTTAGAGTTGTATTTGCGATTGTAGGGCTTATCGAACTTAATGTAATGTTTGTGAAAGTAATGTTGCCCTGCCTTGTTCAGATTAGGTAATGTTGCAAACAATTTCATTTTCTGTAGATTTTTCTGGAAAATGAGATGATCTGTTGTGGTCATTTTATTTCGAACTAGAAATCAATGTTCGTCTCTCATTATATAGAAATATCAATATTGCACATTGATCTTATTACACTTTTTTCTGCAATAATTTCTTGTAGAATAATTTTTTTTTTCAAATTAAGAAATGATTTTAGTTTTTACCTCTTGCGGTCATCAACTTCCTCAGTAATACATTGAGCCAAATTAGCAAAAAGCAAGGTCAACAAAGTGTGCAGTAATTCACTCCTTCAATTGGTCCAAAAGTGTTATCTCCAGTAGGGCAGAAATAATTTCTCATGAGTATCACTTGATGTCTTCCTTATGAAACTTTTAATCAAAGAAGTGGCGTTTGACTCATTTTTTGGGCCTTTAATTTTGACTTTTATGTTTGTTCATGGCATGATATAATTAGCTTTACTTAAACTCAAAAGCTACATGTTGGCCCAACAATCATTTTTTGTTTTTGTTTTTTTCCACCACGGTTTTTTTTTTTTTTCCCCTTAAAAAAAATTGTAGCTGGATTTCAGAGCCAGCTTAGGCAAACTAATTTCGAGACATCTGAACTTAAAGATCAGACAAACTTCTAGTAATCTGAAAGAATTTTACTAGCGGTGAGAGTAGAATCTGTGAGCTCTCGGCTACAAGCCCCTCACTATCATGTTCCAACTCTACCAATGTTTATAATCTACGGAGTATATAACAAATCACAATGGTTTTCAAATATACACATTTTCTCTACATAAATCAAGGCCCTTCCTTCATTCGACGGCTGAGATTAGCTTAGAATGAGGAGGGTATCTCCAAAGATACCAAAAGAATATTCTTTCTTAACAATTCTCAACCCTTCATTCCACACAATCTAACTTTAATATGGCAATTCAGTAAATACTTGCACTTTCAAAGACAGTAGCAGGAGCAGGAGTCCCTCTACTCTGTTGTTTGATTTGGAATCGAACAGGACACAATTATCAAAATTATTTCAAATTTTGAATATCTCTTTACAAAAATAAAAATTACCAAATTTGAATAGAAATTACCTCTTTACAAATTTGATGAACTACATTTTTCTATTTACCATCAAATAACTTTTAATGGTAAATAGAAATTACCTCTTTACAAATTTGATGAACTATGTTTTGCTATTTATTCAAATTTGATGAACTTCGTAGAATAGAAATTACCTCTTTACAAAAATGTTATTTTTAATGGTAAATAGCAAAACGTAGTTCATCAAATTGAGTATAAATTGTGTTGAAGTGCCGTGCCTTTAGGCACGAGCATTCCCTAGTTATCATATAATTTGGCGAGTCCACAAGGGGCAGGACAGAATGCCGTGCCAAGAAACGGCATGGTTTTAGCCTTGAAATGACCCCCCAAAATCAGCCATTAGTCCACGTTTGGCAGCAATGAAAACCATTTAAATTGTTATTTATTATACCAAATATTTAATCTACAGTCCAAAATTGCCCCAAACATTTCATTCAAGTATGAAAATTATATTTTTAATTTGTAGATTTTGAAAAAAATTATTTCGCATTTCAACAAGAATCACTTCATGAAACCTCACGTCTATGATATAACATTTTAATTTCTTGCATAATGAGTGACCCTTTCCTATATCACAGTTTAAAAATGAAAATCGATGGTCGTTTTAAAACAATGTGCAGATTTGGTGCTTATTTTGACCCCAATGTGAGTAATGGATGACAACTAAATAATTAAGGACGGATCGAGGGACGGATGAACCCTACCTAATTAAAGACGGACCAAGGGACGGATGAGCCCTACCTCAAATTTTTCTAGAAATATATAGTACTTTTTTAAAAAAATTGTAAAATTATGTAAGTTTGATCGCCTAACATCGTTATGAATAATCTAGTACCGCCCAACGAAGATCTAGTTCTTTGATGACAACATGGTTTTGATTAGTTGGTAATAGTGCTGGCCAAACAGGGACTAATAGATGGGTTTGGGACGTCCAATTCAAATCTTAGAACCATGTCGCTCCACGGCACGACATTTTCTGTTCCTCTGTAGACAGCAGAGTCCCCCAATCCGTTATCATCATGTTTGGAGAGACTTACGCCCATAGTTTTTAGGTCAAGCAACTACTTAATTATGCCCATTGTTTTTTGGTCACTGTGATGGAAAGGTGTCGAGCTACAGTGACTTGTTTTTGCCCTCTTATTCGGCGGTTTTTACCTAAAAGGGTTTTTTTTTACCTTAAAAGGTTTTACCTTAAAAGGCTTTTCTTTTTCTTTTTTTTTTAAATGGATGGATAGATAATTCAAATCACTGCCTCACTCTCTCACTTTTGGTGTGTGTCTTTATCAAAGAAACCAAAGCTTTGTGAACAAGTTTTGAGTTTGGGCCATGAGGGAAGCATGTGATCTTGTGTAATCATAATGGCTTTGCTCACAATTAACTTGCTCAAACTCCAAATCAAATCCCACCAAAGTTTATCCATGACAGAGTTGCCTTTGTTCACAATTAACTTGCTCAAAGTTTGCACTTACACATGCACATGCACATGCCTCTCTCTCTCTCTCTCTCTCTCTCTCTCTCTCTCTCTCTCTCTCTCTCTCTCTCTCTCTCTCTCTCTCTCTCTCTCTCTCTCTCTCTCTCTCTCTCTCTCTCTCTCTCTCTCTCTCTGTGTGCAAGTGATGTTTGTATTGTACTATGTATGGCAGTATATGGGGGAGATCATTAGTCTTCTCAATGCTTACGAGCTAATCAAGCAATGAAATAGTAGTAAATTAGTAAGAAAAAAATTACAGAATTACATGAAATGATTCATTTCTTGATTGATTCGAGAATGTTTTGCACGTCTTTTTGTCAGTTGCATGTAGGGACGGAGCCAGGATTTTACCTTTGTGGTGACATAAATATGTACTTAAAAAATAAAAAGACAAATAGTATTATAAGGATGAAAGATTAAAAATATCTAGTGGTGGCGAGTCTATATAATTCGGGGATAAAAAATTAATTTTTTATATAATAATTGCATTTTTTAAAAAAACCTTGTGGTGGTGGCCGCCACTACTTGTCTCCCTCTCGCTCCATCCTTGGCTGCATGTCCTATTTCCTAAACAACTTCAAACAAGAAAGACTTAATCTCAGTTTCTTTTTTTTTTCTTTTTTTTTTTGGGAACTGCGAGTTAATCTCACTGAAATCCTAGTTGAATTAAACTTACGAGCCAAAATCTGATAGATAAATGGCTTATGGGGGAGAGGTTATTGGAGAGATTTAGATTCATGTTTAATGATGTATTTTGTATATCTCTTCTCTAAGATACCTCTCAAATCCCGTGATCTCAGGGATTTGATGTCATCCGACAAGCCAAAGTGCCCCATAGGGTTATAGTGCACAATCTGATCCTCGAATCATTTGTCACAGTCGATCTACACTCTACTCAGAATGGCCAAGCAATGCGCACGCTGATCCCTCTGAGCCTTGTGATGACCCAGGTTTTGTATTAGGGAGTGGCAGTGTTCGATGAGCGTGTTGTTGCATATTGTGTGTACAAGTGTGAAGAAGAAGATAACGTCACATTGATAAATTCATATAATTCGATCTTGTTATGGCTTGACTTTGTTTTTTCGTTAAAATAAAAAAAAGTTTGGTCCAACCTTCTTATGGTGATCATGATAGTCATTGATATATTATTGTTATGATCCGGATCATTCATTTGTTCATTTGTAATCTAAACATTATTGGTATAAAGTATAAAGTGGTTCGAATACCAGTAAGTACCTCATATATCGAGTTTGTTTCAAGATCCAAATTATGACTTACCAAAAACCATAAGAAATCAAATTGTTTCCGTGGAAAGCAAATTGCAATTCCACAATAAATCATTAATTCAGAATGTTTCTTTAAGCAACTTTCAAAGATTAGCAATTGAATTTCTTATCAAAACCCTATTTTATTGGATCTTGTCAGTAGCGAGTACTTAAAATTTCATTATCTTAACATTCTTTTCAAATAATTTTAGTGAAAAACTCTGACAATCATTATTTGAAAAATTCTTACAAGAAGTTTTGAAATTCCATTAAACAGGTTTTCTGAAAAATGATTTGGAGTCAATGCAGTAGTAATCTTTGTAACCCAAACATTCTTAGTTCTAGCAACTTCTTGGGGAATCTCTTGTGAATTTCCTAATTCCGGTATGAATGGTCTGTCTTTGATCAGACCGGAAAGGAAATTAGTTCACATGTGCTTAGTTCGTTTTCAAAAACACTTTCATTGCTAGACATGAGTTCAACTCAGTTGTCCAATTAAAGGATCTTATTTTGAATATAAAATATGGATAGTGAAATGCGATAAGATTTGAGCACAAATTTTAGCCTATGATTGGTTAATTTCATGAGAAATATCCTTCACAAGATCAACATGAAGCAACTTGGATGATAAGACAGTTTAAGCACCTTGTAGGTATCTTTTTCCTACTCCAGTATGATCTGGTCCATTTATACAGCAAATCCATTATCATTTTTTTCTACACAATAATTAAGTACTTCCATGTACATCACAATTAGGTTGAAAAAAATACCATCATTCGATTGGATCAAGAACGCTAGGTTGACAATAGATATTGAGTGAAAGGGTACTACGTACCATGACCGGATGGGGATCAGTTCAAGCATGCGTAAGCTAGATCAAACACCCCTGACCGTCGCATTAAAAAAAAAAGAACGAAAAGAAACCGTATTACCATGGTACCGGGGACCACTTGGTCAGTTAAATTTGAGGTTTCTTAGTAATTGATTCCATCTGATATATTTTGTTTTAGGGTAATTATGAACCATTAAGGGAAGAAATGTTAACATGTGTTTGATCCCACCGGACGGAGAGTGTTTGATCCTACCGGAAGGAGATTTTCTGGTAACGTCAAGAAACGATTGCCATTGCTAGAAATGAGGAATCATATTCTTTTATGTGAATTTGTGGAAGGAAATGATTTTTGCACCCCTATTTATCTACAAACATTTCTTTTTTGTCTTTATTCACAATGAAATTACCAAATTACCCATACCTTATCAGTCACTTTTTTCATACAAAGAGCAATTTGATACTTTCAAATAAATAAAGGTAAATAAAATAAAATAAAATAAAAGAAGAAGAAGTGTTTGGAAATAAAAAGGGGTGTGAAAATCATTTCCGTTCTAAACTTTTTCTACAAATAATGGGATGACACAAAGTACCACAACTTATATATTTGTGATCTCATAATAACTTGTGTGGTTGGAAGTATTAAATGGAAGCTAAAGTGGATGTGGCCAAATCCATGAGTGGTTCCACTCCTCAAGTACTATCCTTGTGAAAGCTTGCATCACACATGACCCAATGCTTCTCTAAGCACACACCCATAAGAAATTTGGTTCCCTTTTTGCATTGTGACACAAGACTACACTCCCCGTGAATGCAGTACAACCAACAAACCTAGGGAAAAGGCTACTCTTTTTTTTACTTACTCTCTATTCTTTCTACTCTGATGAATCTTGAAATAGAATCCCCTTGTGTGATGATTTCTCGTGTGGTTTTTCGTGTCAAGGAAAATGAGATCTATCACGGTTCTGTTTGACTATCTGAATTGTTTAATTTAAAAACTTGACGCATAAATTTTCCTTAAAAAAGATTAATTAAGTCTATTAGGTAAAAGAATTTATTTCTTTTAAGAGCAATGAAGACCAGACTCTCGATATTCATTGCTCTTAAAATAAATATATTTGTTCGAATAGCTAACCACCCAATCAATCTTTTTTTGTTTTTTTAGTAGAGCGACGTACATACGAGACAAAATCAACGACTTGAATCATCTGAAAGTATTGTTGTTAGATTCTTTTTGCGTCACATGAAGAATTGAGATCATCGCATGAGAGGTTTAAGAATCTCTCCAATACAAAAGGCAGAATAATGATAGTGACACAAACTTTGTGCCACAACCAACCACAACCCCACTCACATGGGGCCCACGTGGGACCACATGGGCCCCATGTGAGTGGGGTTGTGGTTGGTTGTGGCACAAAGTTTGTGTCACAATCATTTTTGCAAAAGGCATCCATATGGGTCCCACTCAACCAAAGTGCACACGCTTTCCACACAACAAAGGCCAACTACTGGCACTTGGCTAGGCCAAAAGCCCTCAGTTTGCAGGGTACTGCCACTGGATTCTACTATCTTCTTTGTGGAGAATGTGTGGCTTGGCTTGAATATTTGAACGGTATTGTTTTTCATACTCCTGTTTTTTTCTGACCACAGTCCCTTTTTTGACCTCTTGTGATGTGAATTTACAATATTGTCCTTCCAAGTATAAATAAGTATACAAGTAAAAGGTTAATTTTGTAAACACACCATAAAGACAAAAAAAAGATAGTGTATAATTATATAAAAGGAAGTGTGAAAATCAAGTACCTATTTAAATTGCGTTTTCTTGTTCCACTTTTTTTTTTTTCTAAGCAAAAGAAATATATAAATTTGTATAAAGGGACGAGCACAACGGCAAACAAAAAAAGGCCACCCAAGACCCAAATAGTATGATAAAAAGCCAACCAAAAAATTAGTACCACCCAAAAGAAAAGAAAACACGCTAAAAGACCCGGAAAAAACCTCCAAATATAGAAAACCACTAGAGAACCAAAGGCCCAAAATTCCAAAAATAGAAGGCCACCAAAACATCCCTTCAAACACGGACACCAAAGCACAGGAGGTTAAAACCCCAAAGAAAGAGGAACATCATTCTTCTTATCAGAAATCTCACCCTCTTCCGGGTGACAGTTAAATTGTTACACTTGTCAAATTGTTGGTCGAGGGCATAAGACAAAATGGATGAAGTTGAATCCCAATTTCAAGTTTTATTAACTTTTGGTACAACATTTTGCTAGTAACAACATGACTAGGGCAATGGTTTACATGGATAGAGAGCATTGAAAAAACCCTAGCATCAGATCCTGAGTTATTGGACCTAATTTGGCAAACTAATTTCGTCGAGATCGTCCAATGACAAGAAAACTTCATCCAAGGTCGATAGCTCCGTGCTGTCATTGTCATCGTCGTGAATCCTCTCGTAAACTCGACACAACACCCATGTGCTATAATCCTGAAAAAAAGTGTACCCAAAAAGAAAAGGAAAAAAAAGTCAAACGCCAAACACTTCACAATTCTTTTTTTGCTAAGCAAAGAATTTATTAATCTTTGAAAACAAATTACAAAGATTAAAAGAATCCGAGACTAAAAACGCCAAGAACCCAAAAGGGGGGGGAAAAAAAAGAACATCAAGGATGGCAAGATACCAGCCACAACACTGAAAAGAAGAAAAAACCAAGAAGACTGAAACTCCTGAAAGGCCAAAAAGCTACCCCCAAAAACAACAGCAAAACAAGAAACACATCTCCCCAAGCAAAAGCCACAAGGCACCTGAAACCCAACCGAGAAGTTAAAACCCCCAAAACACCAAGACCTCCAAACCACATGCCGACAACGGGATCCTCGCCAGAAAGCAACCACATACAACGAAAACAAGATTAGAACTCCACTGAACAAGATTCCACATCCTCCAACTCCTCACAATTCTTTATGAAATGATTTCTTTTGTCTAGTGTTATTCATGCACGCATAACAACACAACATCGTCTCTCGTGTCCTCTCATTTCAAATAAGTTAAAACACCCATCATTCGACTGATAATTTGAAAAATCTCACTGTCACATCATTCTAAACGATCTTCCAGTTAAAATTCACACTTATTAGCGTAAATACAAACAAATGCTCTATAAATTGATGTACAAAGCTACCTTTTTATGTACTTACTATATGTGCATTTCCTCTTCTCTTGGATGATCTACCACTGCTACTACTAGTAGAACCACAATCTGGGAGCCTGAACTCCTGCATTATCCAATTTGTTTTGACCTCTGCAGCTGGAGCTTCTCTTACATAGAACACATAATGCTTCTTCATACCCACTTTCTTGCCATCACTTGTGAACACTGGTTCATCCACCCCCAATGGTTTCCAATACCCATTTTCTGTAATCCAGTTTTGCGTCTTCCGGCTGAAAAAGTACCATTTGTTCCCCTCAACCATGGCTTTACCTATACATAAACACAAATGAATAGAAATGATTAGTTGCTAATATCCATAGTAGAGTTCCTTGCCTTGATGCATGCTTGATCCGTTTCATGTGCTGAAAATCACAGCATGAAAAATTATCCAACAGAAGGAGTTGAGAGAGATTGAAATAATAGAAAATCAGCTTCACGGGATAAATTTGACATAAAAATTGGAGTTTTGGTTTATTAGAAACTGTGCACGCGCAATGGTATGTGTGTGATGTGAAATTATCTGAATACAAACTAAGCCAGTTTTTAGGAGATGGAAAATGGAAATAAATAC
This sequence comes from Vaccinium darrowii, assembly GCA_020921065.1. Lineage (NCBI taxonomy): Eukaryota > Viridiplantae > Streptophyta > Magnoliopsida > Ericales > Ericaceae > Vaccinium > Vaccinium darrowii. Next base: position 14,916,493 of record CM037159.1, on the reverse strand, counting down.
ACAATTGTAGTACAACCAAATCAATTCAGAGGTTTAAAGGCAATCTTGGCCTTAAAAAAATGAGGCAAGTACTTCACTTAAGAGGAAAAATGGTACAATGTCACCTGATTTTTATTCTCATTATATTCCTCCAGTACTTAGTTAAATTGTCATTTATTGATGTTTCTGGATCAACAATCAACAGATACGTAAAGAATGAATCCCATGTTGCCATGTACGGGTTAAAACATGGGTGTTCCACAAACTGACAATAAGTCAAAGAAACTGGCTTATTGAGTGAAACTGAGTTGATGATGTATTGTAAGAGAATGACCTGTCTCGTAAAGCACAATAAGTTGGTTTTGAGAATAAGTTTATGAAACAGGCTCTGATTGGCGATAAAAGTTGGTTATACACCTTCCCTTGTAGTGGTAAATAGTATAGATATAGGTTTTCTTCAAGGATATCTGAGTTGAAACAATTACCGTCTAATTCCCAGGGATCGTAAGGATAGAGATCGAGATCAGGGATGACATCGGGGTGGAAGGGTAAGAGAGCAGCCTTCCGGTGGAGGAAGTGGACGACAAGCTCCTCATCCGTGGGGTAAAATCGGAATCCTGGTGGAAGGTTAACATTGTTATCACCCATAAATGTGTAAATATATATATGCTTATGTATATAAAGAAAGCTAGGCAAGCAAAAAGAACATTGAGCATGAAATTTGGTTGTGGAAAGCTGGTATTTATGGAGTGAGAAAGGGAAGAAAAAGAGGCGTGAGATAGAAGGTAGTGTTTTGATTTTAAGAGTGTTGGAGGGAACGAAAAGGGATGAGCCTGTATATTTGAAATAAATGCATGTATATGTCCCATCCAATTTTTATGTCTAGTGTGGTCCCTTTTTTTGGTCGGCAAAAATAACGAAAACTTGACAAATGGTACATCAAGTTGGGGAGGAGAGAGGAGGGACTCCAACAAAAGTTGAAGAAATTAAAACACTTGTTGGATCAAAGCCCAAAAAACAACCAGTGGGCCAAGCCCAACATACCTAAAAGCCTAGCCCAAAAGGGCATACCCAATAAAACAATGAATCCCAAAATACAAATGGAGAAGCACCGGATGCCATCAAACCTGCCACCACCCCACAAACCCACCGCCAACCACCCAGCCGCCAACAATGACACCCTCAGCCACCCATTACCGTTAAGCCCAAAACCGGACTCACCCACTAATGATGAAGACAGGTGGGTGGTGCGAACCCAACAAACAGAGGAAATGAGAGTCAGTCAACAACCATGGTCTCCATTGCCATTAAGCTCCAACCGGTTTCAGCCAATAGTGAAACTGGCAGAAACTAAGAAGCCAGCAAAAACTGAGAATTGATCGACGAAAGGGAGGGGAAGAAGAGATGAACCAGGAAACTCCATCGTCGCAAAAGTGGGAAGAGAAAGAAAACCGGCAACCACTCGCCGTGGATCCCCCACATGGTTTGACCCCAAAAGAGACCACCAAGATCCGCCACAGACGAACTCCACAAACGACCAAGGAACACACCACCGAGATCCCATCCGCCGCAGCTGACCGTCATTGCCCTAACTCGCCTCAAGTGTTGTGGGTGTTTTTAGAGAGAAGGGAGAGAGTTATTATTTTAATTTAGGGGAGTTGTTACTTTAGTTTGGTTCAATTTTGGAATTTTAGTAGATTCACATTCAAGATTTATTGTTGGAACTTGTGGCTCATATGGAGAGGTACCAAGAGGTTCTAGCGAAGGGCAGATGCGAAGCGGAGTGAGGGAAGCTAAGCGACCAAACGAAGCGGAGCAGAGCATCTGACCCATTGCAGATTCAACTGTTGGGGCTGGGCCGTAGGCCCAAAGGTTTAGGGGGTGCGGGGGGCTTCGCCACCCACGGTATGGTACGGTGTAATTAGGGCGAAATAGAGTAGGTGTATATATACTCTCTATCGTAAAACCCTAGACGACTTTAATCGAATAACTCCCATGAAGGTACCCGGTTTTTGGGAACTACGTAAAATCTTGTGCCGATTTTCTTTATTGTTCTTATTCATTTATTGTGTGTGATTGATTTTTTCGACGATAGAAATGAAATTAATTTTGACATGGATGACCTTCTCGACGATAGAAATTAAATTAATTTACGATTTCGATCATTATTATGAGTTTGGAATAGAATCGCAGCCCCTTGCAAATAATTAGATCAAACAGGATAAATAGAATGTATATTCGATAATGTCATCATCACACTTCATGCTTCTATCATGCACATGTTGGCAACCACGTGTCATGGTTGTGAATGGATTTTGAGTAATTGTCCCAGTGATCTGCTGACATTGTCACATGGTCCCTCAATATTTTTATGGACAGTTCTACGCGCACACCACATACGCGCACCCAAAATGCACACCAGCACATCCCGATCGTCTATTTCAAGAATCAATGGTCAGGATTTGAAATAAATTCTTACCGGTAAGAATTCATTTCAAATCTGAAACGTCAAAAAAAGCTTTTGGACGGTCGGGATGTGCTGGTGTGCAAGTGGGGTACGCATCCTGGTGTACGCGAATCATTTTCCTATTTTTATTCACCACAAATTTATGTGGAGTCTATATATTTAAATCCAGACTCTAAAGAAATGTGTAGTTAATAAGGATGTCGGACACCACATAATAGTACCTCAACTAATTTTTCGGGTTGGGGTTGTTATTTATGGGGCATATAATCTAAGGCGACCCACTGGTGGGAGTGCCCAGAAAACCCATAATTACAAATAATTAAATTACCTACTTATTGGATTCTGTTTATTTTTATTCTACTTTAGGGCTTTCTGTCTTTCATTACAAATCCACCACAGAACTATAATCAAAGGCATGGATCATTGAGATCCAAAGCTTAGACATGACAAGCAATCAAACTGTTTCTTAGAAAGTTACACTGTGCTTGTTCAACTTAAATACTCCTATCAAAGGTCCCCACAAAATTTCAATCAAAATTGAGTAATTAAAAAAAAAGGTTGGGATAAAGCAAATAAATTTCTTGAGAATTGATATCATTCCTTGATAAATATGATTTGAAGAGATAATAATTACTACTCCATTCATCTCATTTTAAGCGTTCTCTGCAAAGAATTGAGTTTTTTCAGAAGTCAAAATTATTATTTAGGTTTTCAAAATTAACCTTCAAAACTACGAAATTAATTAAATGTATTTAAATTGTTTGTAACTTTCAATATGGAACTCAAAACATGTGTAATATTGATCTTATTTGATTGACATCAATTAGTTTTATTATACAAAATTTTCAAAATTATGAAAAACATTATAAATTAGTAAAAGATAGTTGAGAAACCAATTGGTATGGAAAGAGTAATTTGTAAGGGTAAAATTGGAAGTTTGACATGTTTTGATGGATGTTTTTAGAAATGGTACATTTATTTTGGGATATCCCAAAATAAAAAGAGACATTTAAATCAAGACAGATGTAGTATATCGTAACATTATGCTTCTATGTATACCTGTAACTCTAACTTGTGCAATTATACAAAACAAATAAAAACTTGTTATCGAGAAAAACTTGGGTGCCGACTGATTAGCACGTGGTTGTACCTAGCGCTCATCTCGGTCGTTCAAAAGTGTTCTAGAAGGCCCGGATTTTAGAGAGAGAGAGAGAGAGAGAGAGAGTGGAGAGAAATCTAGGCAGTCCAAAACACTTTGTATTTTAGAGTTAATTAAGATCTATCAAACAAAATCTATATTGCATGCGAAATATATTACCGGTTGAAAAATATAATTGATTTTCAATCTGGTTAAAATGAAACAAGGGACTATATTTTTTGGACGGAAAGACAAGACAGAGAGTCACCCCATCCAACCGGCCTAGTTGGGGCGGAACGAGGATTTAGGGATGACAGGTTAAAAAAGCAAAGGGTTATTAAATCAATTTCGCAAGTGGGGCCGAAGTGACATAAATTGCCAATTTAGCTGGGCGTGAACCCTTTATTGCTAGACTAATGGCTTTCTCAGGGTAAAGACTTAAAAAATAATAATAATAATAATAATAATAATAATAATAAATTAGTCTTGCTAACAGGTGCACCATTACACACGTAACGGGGTAAACAAAAAAATTACACTTGTTGGGTCCCACTTGTACTCTTTTTTTCCTCTTAATGGGTGCAATATTGCACCCGTAATCATTTCCCATAATAAATAAATAAAGGATAAAGACTGTTCTACTCTTATGCAGAACAAAAATTAGAAATCGAAAATGTGTATAATGTGCTCATATACACATTGAGTTGATAACTTACGAATAATAATACCACCTGCTGATCGCCTCTTTTATCCTTTTTTTCATTTTAAGTATCAGAAATAAGAACACTACCGTAGTAATTTATATAACAAAACAACGTCGAAGATTACAGTTCAGTTTTGTTCTAAGTTAATCATCAGATCCAAAAAGAGTGGTCCTGGGGTACCACTATGTGAAAGCCTCAACACCCCTATCCACCACACATTGTACTAGACCATGTGATTGATAAGAGTATTGAGACACCACGTGGCGATGCCGCGTGACCATAGAATAATTGGTCCATTGGTGTGAGAAAAAAAAAATGCTAATGTGTAGGGTACCCCCCTTGGGTACAATTACTTTAGGACATTCTTTCCTTCACTTACTTAACAGGAGTTCCAAATGCTTAGCTTCATATAAGATACAGCAAGCATGTATAACAACCCATAGTGGAGATATAATGAGAAAAGGACTAGGAAGTTGAAACAAGGACAATGACCCTCATAGGCCATGTCATCCCCCAATTGAGTTTCTGCAGCAATTTCACTAGAAAACCACTGGTGGACTGATTGCAGCACAAAGAAAGAACCTAAGAAGAAGATGCTTCTATTCATTTGTCACTCCAAATCAACCATATCCATCAATGTCCTTCCACCACTATCCACCAGAACAAAATGGCCAAACCACATTGCAATACAACTCACTTTCATGGACTCATGGCCAAAGCAATTGCATTCTAGTTCAAACATATAACCATCTAGGGTCAAATGCTTTGCTCTAATGTTAATGCATTACCGGAATGGTAGTTGGGATATGTAACCATGTCAAAAAAGAGCCTAGATTCACAAAGGTTACACAAAAGTGAGTCAAAAACAAATCAAATTTGTTCCACAAACTAACTTATTGACTTAAATTAGTGGAACTGGCTTAAATTGACTTTTTGAGTTGGTGTGGTGTGAGATAGTGACCTGTCTCGTAAAGTCAATTTTTAGTCAAATCAAGCTTACGTGCACCAAATAATAAACAAGATCTTGATAGTTTCAATCACACTCAAAAGCATACGGCATGGCATCTCCAACCAACTCTGTATGATTGCCCCAAAAAAAAAAACAAGGACCACCAAATGGTCCAAATCCATGAAAAACTACCATAATATTCATGCTTTAGTAACTCAAAGCACAAGCATTTTTGCAGTTAACACGAGAAACTAAATAATTGTACCCTATTTTAGGTGGTGGGTCAACTTTCAAAAGCAAGGGTTTTGGAGACATATTTGCTATTAATCCATCCCAAATCACAATCACAATAGATTAACCATGAACTAAATTGTGAACTTAAAAATAGTAAAATACTAATCCTAAGGTGTCGCAAGAGCTCTTATAGGGTTGAAAGAAATTGTGGATGTTGAAATGGGGATTGTGCACTTTTCCATTTTTTGAGGTTGAAACCCCTTATCTTTATCTCCAATTCCCATTAATTTGGCTTTACTTTTTTCGCCTAACTATGCGGTTATTTTCAACCTCAAGAAAGCAACTGATCTGTCATGGGTCTGCTAATAGAAATCGAAAGCTTAAATTACCCATCAAGAAAGGCAGACCGGCCAAAAAGAAGGAAAATGAAAAGACATGAAATGAGTCTGCTTTGTACTATGACATAGAGGTGTCCTATCTTATGATGTTTATGCACAACTAATCAATGTTCTGTTTAAGATGCATATAAGAAGCAACTGTGTTGAGGTGGTGTGTCACTGTCGGGGCATCAAAGATGATTTTGGCAAACTTAAAAAACTCAAAAGAAAGGATACCAACTAGAAGCAATCCAAGGACTACATTGGATACTATGAAAACCTCTATCATAAAAAAGTGGACCTCAATCCATGTTATCATATATCCCAAGCCAATAGCAGCTAAGGATAACGATACTGACGTTCTACGAGCAAAAAGAAAAACAAAAACAATATTCTTGCCAATAGTATTTCATAGCTGTTGATAAACACAAACATATAAAAACGGCATTCCTATTTTTGCGTTCAAGTTCAGCTCAAAGCTGGTTGAATCTATTCATATTACATACAGATAGAACAATTTATTTTCCTGCATCTAGAAGAAAATACAGGAGTCATCTATAGACATTTACCATGCTATATAGAAGGGACAGATTATTGACTTCTTCCTCTTCAAATTGAACCCCCTAATTGGGTGAGTAATATGATCGGTATTAGTATTATGTACTATCTGTTTTGTTTTCTAAACTTTAAATTTGTATACGCACATAACAATCATAGTAGCTACTTTATATTATCAGGTACAGGTAGCATTGCACTTCAAATTTCAGATCAATCAGTGGTCATCCCTAAAATTAGACAAGCAAGGCATTTTCTATACCCCAAGACAAACTGAACTAGGGAAATGAAATGACAGCCACCATTTTTCATGGGTGAGCAATACAATGGTGATAGAATTTGGCGAAAAATTGTTTGCAATAGGAAACTCGTATTGGAAGCTGCAGTACCAAGCCAATAAAAAAATAGCCAAGTAAACATAAAATTCATCTGATTTTAAACTTAGGCACAAGGTATCTAATGCCAAAAGATTAAAAAAAAAAGGTTATCTAACAATTCTACCAATCACTCTTTCAAGATAATGAAAAAAAGAATGCAAACGATAGAAGAACTAAGTTAAGAATCATATCTCACAAATTTTTTTGTCATCTCTGTTTGGAATGACAATGCACGGTTCACATCAAAATGATCTCTGCGGATTCAGAAGCTAGCTACGGCCTCAACAAGGCCTGATGCAAATTAAGCTGATCATGAATCTGTCTGAATTTTCCTTTAAGCTTTTGTATCTGCAAAAACACAGCATCGTTAACCAACACAAAAAGAAAGAAAATGCCAAATTAAACAGTTCTAGAAGGGTGAGGATGGCAACATAGATACAACACCCGTTTCAGTTCGATTTCTGCTTCTCGCTTCTGTTGCCCCAACGAATGCCGCAGATTAGTAATGTCAAAAACACTGTCCATATCATCTTCGAATGCAGATTCTAAGTCCTCCCGAAGAAGTGCTGGCAACTTGTCCACCACTGGCATGAGGAGAAAGCAGTTGAACTGCAAAAATAGATGTTCACCAAAAAGAAAGAGCACCAGGACTAAACGATAAATGAAACTCAAAAATATTAAAAAAAACATGCCCTAGTTTCGGGTAAAAGATTTGACAAATTTCCCCCCTCTAGACACTAGTTGAATAGCAATTTTGCAACATACAAAGAGCATCTCTGATGGTGACTTGCTAAAATGGTTTGCTAAAGCAGCTAAACCCAAAGTTCGATAATGAACAGTGTCAACAAGCACCCGTATCTTTAGCCACTTTAATTTAACAAAAGGCCACCCCACTTTGATTCGACCACCACTTCAAGTCATACTAACGGCACCTCCATTCATAAACAAGACCACATTGTCATAGAACTAGGTATATGATAAAAACCTGGTTTGTGCTATGGAATTCGCATACTCCAACGGCATGAATTCTCTCTAACCGAATGCAAAAAGGAAATGCTATAGGTGGGTCCAATCATGAGAGATGTAGAGCCAATCCAGCTGGCCATATGTTTGGTAATTGACTACATGTTGGTGGGGAAAACGCTGAAGGAGTAAATGAATCCTGACCACAGATTTTAGGCACCTTTAATCTGAGCCTTTGAGGACTGCAATGAAAATCAATCGTGGCCATCCATCCAAATCCATTGGCTGAAAATATAAGGGATTCAAAAAACTGAGCCCTTTTAGAATATAATTGCTAAACCTTCTGCCAGATTTGGTCCAAGGTTTAGCAATAAAACTTGGTATTTTCCAATAGCAGGGGTTTTAGCTGGCCATTGGAGAACCTCTCCATGCACTAATTCTTTGATCTCAGCTAAAATAACTAATCAACATAAACCAAAACTGGGCCAAAGAAGTCCAAACAAACACACTACCTCGAAAAGGGCCTTCAGTGCACTCATGTACATGCAGAAGGAAAAGATAGTTGATTTCCCGAAAAACAGAAAAGACGGAGCACAAAACCCAGAGAGTGAAGAAAAATTATTTAGCACTCTCAGTAATTGGTCAAGGATGAAGTGCTGCAACAGATGCCACAGGATGCATTCGGAAAGTAACATCTGTGGATGCATACCTTCAATTCTGCAGAAGCCAGGAAGTACTCTCTGATTCCATGGAATATCTGTTGTACCAAAGCATAAACAATCCTCTCAGATGAAGGGGCAAGCCTCCTGTTCCAAAGTGTGCTATCTAAAAGGTCTGCAAGCCTCATCTCTGTTGACTGCATACTGGTGCTTGAATCAATGCCCAAAGCCAATTGACTGAGTTTTACATCTGGCCTTGCCTTAGGGTCCTGCTTTTCATTTGCCACTGAACCAAATGATGGCTCCTGAGAAACACCAGTGGGTACTGAATTAACACTGCTAACAGACTGTTCGCCTCCACCAAACGAGTCTAAGAAATGACGTAATCCAGCTCGATTCTGCAAAATTTGGCGTCATAAGAGAGAAGATGGGAAAACGCACTCCAATTTCTTGAAGTCAGAGGTAAAGCACAGTAACTCATTCCAACATCAACTAAAGGATAAAAGAGTTCAATCTCAAGTCCCTTAGTAGAGCATAATAACCTTGTTGTGGAGAGACCAGCTCACATAACGGGTGGTGCTCACTAAATCCTCCATACATCTGGCAATAAAATTATAGAGAATAAAGTGAGTAGTTTATAAAGTATTACTGCAAGATGCTTTTGTGATTTAATTACAATTAAAGTTGTCAGTCATGAATGAGCACGGGCAAAAAGGATTCCGACCAGTATTACCAGGAAATGCCGTTACCCCTCACAATTTATGTTTCTAAATGCTTATTCCAAAACATGGTACGTCTAACTGTGAATTCAACGATTCAAGGAGATCCTCCACAGTTTATCCCGACTGATATAAAGTAAAAGAACAAGAAATGAAATTTTTAGTTGCTTAACTTACTCCTAAAACTACGTTTTGCATAAAGAATATTGGATGTTTTGTTTACCACTTGAGAAAAGTATATCCTAATGCTTAAACAATTTGGGCATTTTGCACTAGAACCCTCGGGGTTCCAGGTACTATAGATATGGCATAGGTAGAATTACCACAAAAAAACCATAGCATAGTTAGATTTACGGGCGGTGTGCAAAGGATTTTGAAACAGGTTTGCATCCTAGAGCGATGTGGTAGCTATTTAAATGAGGAAATGAATAAAGAAGAGCAATGCAATAACTAACTTTTCACGGCATGCTCTTTCAGTGGATTCCGCAAAACTGTTGAAGGCAGAGGCAACACGCCTTAGAAATACCTCATGACCACTGAGGAATTCCCCTTCTTTCTGTTGGAAACCGTTTATAATGCAAGGGAATGTCAGACTAGAGTAAGCAAATCAAATTGGATGGATGTTCCAATTGTAATAGTAAGAGATTAGCCAAGCATTCCACCAATGAAGATAACACGTACCTGAAGAAGATAGACAGAGATGGGTAGCAATCTCTTCAAAATGTGCAAAAGTCTAACGCCCAACTGTTTCACGAATAACTCACTAGTTAGCATCTCCTAAGGGCTAAGAATTGGTCTACTCGCTATTGGTATTCGAGCATTTGTACCAAAACCCATGCAGTAGCAATCAAGACTACCCCACTACGAAGCACGAACAATCTCGGACGTGTTCAATACTTTATTGTCGTGTCCATAATTATTAATTAGAAATAAAAATCTTAATACAGACAAGTGTCCGACACTCGTTTTAGCAACATGTTCGACATATCTTAGGTGTCTATGATTAAGACATTAATAAGTCACCGACACTTGCTTAGACGCTTAATAACATGTGATTACCAAAAATCGGAATTTGGCATATCATATCGATGTCCTAAACAAGTTGGTAAAATGTTAATGTTATGGTTAATCATATTCAGAACTCCATTAAAATGTATAAAGAAATGCAAAGGATTCGTTCGGTGATTTCTTAAGTTTTGTGTCCGTCTATATTGTTCATTATTTGTTGTCTCTTATCTACTACATCAATTTTGAAGCAAACTTATGGTCATATCTAAAACCTAACTATATAGTTGGATATATATAGTTCAATGCATCTGCAATGCATCCTTGTCCTACCTTCTTTAGGAGTAAAGATAGGCGTGTAAATTTTCACATAAGCGCTCCTTAATTTACTATTGTTATGTCCTTTTATATTATTACTTGGGGTTTAATACATTGTTTTTGTGTTGTAGGTATTTGGAGGCTTGGCTATAAAAAATGCGCAAAGTCAAGTTTTACTTGGTGTTAACAAAAGCTCGTTATCAAATTAATTCAAGAGATGGGACCAAGCTTATAAAGGACAACGAAAGAGAGAAGCACCCGATTTAATTCCCACTCAACCAAAATTGAAGGACAAAACATATACATATTTGCACGTGGTTTGCGGCTTTTGCTTGGAGAATTGGGCCATTGATTTATCTTCATTTGTATTGGAAAAAAAAAAGAGGAAAAAGAATTGCAAGTGAGGTTCACTACAAAAGGTCAATGCACGGGAATCAAATGTGAAAATGGGGTTTGGAGTGGGCCCATCTTCTATAGTTTTGGTAAAGAAGTAATTGTTTTCTTTTATGGAGGAAGTCTTGGCAGGACCCACTAACACAAAAGGAGAGGGTTTGGTTTGGGGAATACATTACCAAGAATAAGACGACGCAAGGGGAGGCTATCGGAGACGAAGAAAGGGACGCATATCAGAGGCTCATGTGCACAAGCACAAGAGAAGAATCGCTCAAGCACTGCGGCGACTGATGTGGGACAACTTAGAAAAGGAAAAATAAAAGACTGCCCATGAGAAGAGAGAGACGCATAACATAAGGGTTTTGGAGAAACAAAAGGCTACGCCTGAGAGTATCATCCATGTCTCCGTCCATCAAAACTTCGATGATTCCTACTTTAATGGCCTCCGTTCAAAAAAAAAACTTTAATGGCCAGCTTAACCCCTAATCTAGGGGGAGGATAAAGCTCCACGCCAAGTAAATGTGTTTTTGTATAAACTAGGGTTTTCGTTCGAATCAGATTATATGTTCTGAACTTTAATGGAATAGTTTTATGCAATTTGTTGAGTATTTTTATATGCATTTTCAAATACCATTCATATGATGGTTTTCACTGATGTGGTTGGAGTTCTAAGATGGATTATGCTCATTGGGCAACTCGATCGCGCTAGTGAGATGGTTCGTGCTATGGAATAGTCCATGCCTTTTAACAATCCCTATATTCTCTTGATTCTCCATAGGGATTGCAAGCCCTAACGATAATCCTTTGCGATTCGAATATTAATCCAGTTTACACAATGCTCAGTTAAGCGGTTGGAGTGGATTCTAAACCTAGATCCTCTTTCCACCGGTTTCACTCTATTTAATTACTTCTCATTCTAATTTATTAATTTTCAAAACAATCAAACCGACTTCTTTTTCCACTGAATTAAATTAGAAACCAATAGAATTTAGCGTAACTCAACCAATTTGTCTCCCTGGATCAACACTCGGACTTGGCTACTATTCTTCTGAATAAGGGTTAATTCCTTGTTGTTATATATTTACTTTTGACTCGGCTCGACACAATCAAGTAACATATCCACGTGTCTATATCGTGTCATGTCTGTGTCCAGCGTCCATATCCATGCTTCTTAGTACCCTAAGCAAACGAGACAAAAGAACAAGGAAAGAACTTTCAAGGCGAAGTGAAATTGTCACCTGATGAAGAAAAGGCTCAAACGTTTCACGGGCCTTTGCAACAGCAATCACACAAGCAGTCCTGAGAAACAGAGAGAAGGCAAAGAAAATTAGGGTAAGGACGTAAAAAGCAATAGCAGCTTTGATATCTTTGGAATCAGTATTCTGAAGAAGTCAGAAAACCAGGGATACCTAGAATAATTTGTTCCGTCATGAATATCTTCAACTCCACATGCATTTACTATTTCTTCCCGTGTGATTGGAGGGCATTTGATTCCTCCAACAACAAAACGGAATTCAGCCATTGCACGGTGGTATTGAGCACCTCCATAAAGACGCATTCCTGAATTCTGTTCACAATATAAACCAAATTTATACACTTGCATCCGTATCCACAATAGCTTTACGGCAGTCACTGATAACATTCAGGAACCAAAGATTTGAACAAATAATACACTAAAGAAAGCCAAAAAGTGAACTGTGAACCAAAATCCTAACAGCCACATCTGACCCTGTGGAAGATGAATAGCCAAGTTAGCCAAGAGGAATAATACATCCAAGAAAGTTGACAAATGGTTGATGTTATGGCCTATAGAATTTTGATAGGCTTGTTTATTCTTACAATTGTACACCAGTAGGCCACACCAGTGATACTGATTTCAATTGGAAAGAAGAACATCAAGCAGCCCATGGAAGAACCTAAAGGGTGCTTCTTTAATAGTGTAATAAGTGCAGGAAAACCAAATAAAAAATCAATCTGGAAGAAAGTAAGTATGATGATTAGCAGCAACTACACATTTGATAGAAACACAAATGAGGGTAAACATAACAATTTTTGGCATGTCCCGTAGTCCATATGCAAGTTACACATAATCCAGCTCAGAGACAGTCAGAGAGCTCAATGGCATGGCAAGACAAAAGCTTACAGGTATTATCTTCTGCGGGAACTGAAGACCATCTATGCCGATGAGTGCCCCTCCATTAATCCTCTCATCTTGTAGTGTTTCCCCTGTAACCATACGGCACCAAATCTAATGATATTAAACAACACAACCCAGATAAAAGTGATGAAAAATACCCATAGATAACCATTGATATAATTTGGTGAGCCATTGATTCGAAAGAGAAAAAAAAAATTGACAGAAAAGAAAGTACCACAAGATACAATATACCATGATGAGGCTATTTACCAAATTTATCTGGAGGTGCAACAACTGTCCCTTTCAGCAGTAGCGACAACTGAGGAATGAAATATAATGTTGTCAGAATCCATCAATAGGAACAACAAGATTGAACTTCTTCCCAATGTTTTATAAACCGGACCAGACCAACCGGTTCAACAGGTTGGCCCGTCAACCAGGCCTAGCCGCCTAGGTCTGGTCCTGACCAACCTTGAAACCGCTGTCTTTGGAGAACCAGCCTATTTAGACGAAACCGCTGAAGATTTGCGGCAGAACCGCCAAACCGGAGATACCGGCAGCGGTTCAACTGACCCAGGCAGTCAGTAATCACTTTGCTCGACGATGCGCATGTCATTAAACATAGCCCTCAAATTCCTCCTTTGTTACCCACCTTAGAGATGTGGGACAAAAAGCTGGAGGCTAGGCTTAATACCTCCACCAGGACCACCACGCTTCACTTAGAGCACACTGGTGAAAAATTCTTACCTTACCTCCTGTTTTCCTTTAAAAGAAAAATACTTAACTACTTAGCCATTGCAAACATGTTCAAATTACAGAGACTATTGTATCTCTAACTATAAGTACTTTTTGTCGAATGAAATATACCTTAAAAAATTGTTATTTAGATAATTATGTTTAATTATCTATACTATATTCTTTTATGTAAATTTTTATTTTATTTTAACGTAATTATGACACCACGGTCCAACTCTGGTTAGACCACGTTTGAACCAGTGAACCATCCACCAGGCTCCTTTTCCGATTAGCTTACAAGTCCGGTTTTTAAAACATTGCTTCTTCCCATGTCAAAAAAAATAAATCACATTAATATATGACTCCAAAACAGAGTTTCATACAATCTAAGGACAACGAACAAAAGCTTAAATCCAAGAGAAACTGTTTCCACTGATTTGCATAAACACAATCCCGATTCCAACACATAATCTTCGAGGACATTCTAGCTTTAAATAAAATAGCAAATTTTGACTGAATGAGCAAATTAAACATTGCTGAGTAATAGTGTTCTTTTGCAGACCTTAGTCAGGAATAGATCATGGAAAGCTCTTCCTTTCTCCTTCAGTTTTACTTCATCCAAAGTGCTAGAGAATATTCACACAAGACGATTGTTAGACCTTATCCCACATTGGTTAATTATAACCTCCAAAGCAAGTATATGAGCCTGGGCAGCCTCTCCATTCATTGCCAATTGGTTTTGAGTTGGATGCTTTAACATGGTATCAGAGCAAGGCCCATTCCACCCCTCATTTTAAAAAATTACAATCCACACCCCATGATGACACACCAGCAAAAAGGTTGCACCATGATAGACCCAAAAAGAGGCTACACGTGGCAAACCTCAAATGTGGACACACGTGAGGGGGAATGTTAAGGAAATCCCATATTGCTTGGGCATGGAATGGATGGGTGATCACTTAATAACATGAGGGACCTCTCCACTCATTACCAATTGATTTTTGGAGAGAGGGTGAAAAAGCGGTCCGACAAGTGGTATCAGATAAAACGTGTTAAGATTTCAACACCAGCTCAAACCCCCAAAACAGAAAAAGAAAAAAGACTTGTTCTCGCCGTTTCTCCTTCCTCTCTTCTTTTTAGTTAATGTGTTATTCAGGTTTAAGTTGTTCTCCGGCTCAACTTCCCCAAACCCGACCAAAACCGATCCTTAAAGTCTTAGCAATTGGGGTTGGCTACATAAATTCATTGTGTTTCAGATTCATGCCTTAAGGATCTAACGGGGTCTTCTACGTCCTAGCTGGCAGTTACCGAACGCACGCCACTTCTCTTTTATTGGGTTTGGGACCATGCAGTTAGAAAAACAAAGAACAAACCTGAGTTCCTGATTTATTTCATTTAGCTTTCTTGTGGTGCTCCTATATTCTTTCTCAAGAAGTGGAATGATCAGTGGAACACTATCCATATACCTTGAAAAAATATAGATAATTCAGTAACAGAAATAACAAAAGAACACCGAACTGACTTAAGTTCAATTTAAGTGGACTAAACAACCGCCCACCTTCTTTGCAGCAACTCCTCCAAAAATAGCCTGAGGCTGCTTATACCAATTCTACTTCTTTCCTGTTGTGAGAGTGAACGTCCCAACTTCTCCTCCAAAGATGCTATGTCTTCTCTCTCTCTTAAAGATATAGCCTGCATCAAGTACAGGATAAAAGTTTTAAAGTCCTAACTAGACTTGAAAGAAAAAATAGTAAAGACCATGAGAAGCTCAAAACATTAAAGTTCTTAATTTGATGAGTTTTATTAGGAATGTAACACTGCTTTTTCATTTTCAACTGGGCATATACCACTTCTTAATTGCACAGCACCGTCATAGCACTTCTGGTAGTTTCCTTTATTTTTTTGGACATGAAATTAATTAGCACATTAAAAAAGGCACCTAAGGAAACACCATCCATGCATTTAGGAAGCATACCTAAACTTTAACATAAAGAAACTGAATTCCCATATCACCATTCCTCTCTCTACACTTCATTTGCCAATAAAATTTAGAAACTATCCATACTTCAGTACATTATTCCTGCGACCCAACTATGCATTAACATCAGAAAACTACTCTTTAAAAAGTCTACAGGAGCCTGAGTCCATAAAAGGACTGTCTCACCTTGTTCGGTTTGGGTTTAAGATTTGGGTTTTGGGTTTTGAGTTTTGAGTAGAGAGAGAAATGAAAGTAATAATTAGAAATTGGGGGTAATGATTAGAAAGAGATAGAGAGAGAAATGAGAATAATAATTAAAAATAGAGTTAATGATGGGAGAGAAATATGGATAATGATTGAGTAATAATTTAGAAACCGGGTCTTGAGACCCAAACCTAACAAGCCCTCTATTTCTCCCATCTTGTAAATAGTTCAAACACCGGATTGAAAAAAAAAGGCAGGATGGAAAATCAATACCACCTACACCTACCAAATCTCTATCCCTGACCAAAAAACCCTCCACGGAGTAAAAACTTTTAGCTGTGACTCGCGAGAACCTCCTCTTCCTATCATTAGGTCGGTCCATCAAAAACAGCTTCTCTAATAGCTCCGCTGAATAGGAGGACAAAGGCTTTCTCCAAAAGAGTCTTCTTTGTCTTGTAAATAATTTACTCCCTATTAGGTCTGCATAATAGCCAGTCATCAATTTGAAGTGGGCAAGATGTGAATTGTGATTGGTCTAAACCTTCAACCAACTACTTAGTCTACCAGCCTAGAATGGCAATATATTCTAAGGTTTAGTTTTCCAAAAGATTTTAGCACCCAGGTGCTAAAATCGTGATATTTTAAATCAAAAAATGAAGTGGTTCCGTATATCGTTTTTCAATTTTTTTTGCACCAAATTAAAGTACACAAGGAGTACTTTAATTTGGTGCGAAAAAAAATCAAAAAATGATACACGGAATCACTTCATTTTTTTATTTGAAATATCATGATTTTAGCAACTGGGTGCTAAAATCTTTTGGAAAACTGGGCCTAAGACCTTATTTGCACAAGGAATCAAGACCAAGCAGAAGGGGTTGTCAGCTCGCTGCTTCTTGGCCATGCCCCCTGTTTCTTCAAGAGGGGAAAAAAAGAAACCACCAAAAAGACAGAAACAAAAACATACAGTTGAACCAGTGAATCGCTGAACCACTACATTGACTGGTCTCAACTCTCTCATTCAATTCTAACAGCTATACAATAAACCACTTCATTTTCCCATAATACACCACTGAGACTAGATTTTTAGGACCTTGACGTGGTTTCCAGATGTCATAATCCACCACTGAGACTAGGATTTTAGGACATTGATGTGGACCTTGATGGTCCACATTATAGAATGAAATGAAAAGAAATGATCAACGCCAAAACTTAAAAGCATATTGAGACAGCATATGTTGTGCATACAACTATGGTGTACATGGTTTAGGCCTAGTTTTTCAAAAGATTTTATCAAAATTTGATAAAATCACCCCTTGATTTTATCAAATGAGGACGGTTGATAAAATCTCAGCTTTTTTGCATTCAAGAAAAGGTGAGATGAAGAGATGGACAGTATAACTAATAACAGCTATGAAATACAAACCTTCACCAGTAATATATTTATCACACAAAATGCCATACAGCATGATAGAAAGAAGAATGGCTGAAGGACAAACCTGTTTAAATTCGTCATTTGATCTATAAACTGACTCGTGTCCAGAACCCACTCTTCCTGAAGGCACAGAGGTGAAAAAGGGAGAGTCACCTAGCATGAAGCCATCAAGAGTAGATGCAGGCGGTGAAAGAAAAACTTCCACATCTGAAGCACGTGCAAACTGAGGTATTTTTGTATCTAGCTTTGTTGAGACAATCACAGTCCTTGAAAGCTCAGGATCAATCTGCACATGATTAACGAGAAAAAAGAACCTTTTTATACCAAAACCATATGTATTAGGACCCTACACCTCGTAAGATGCTGTTTTCACCATTACAGGCTTACAGCATGAAGATTGAGTGGCTTTCGTTTTATAATTGGTAACTGATGAACGTTTCCCCATGAAAACCAGGCCTTATATAAATCTTCTGTATAGTACTTCTCAACAATTTTAAAAGGTTGGCTTTAATACTGGAAAAATCCGTACTTGCATTACTACCCTTCTTGTCATTGCATTGCTCCAATCACTACAATCTTCAAGGCATAATATGATGAACTCTTTACGCTGTATCTTAGCTCGCACTAGAGACTCCACTGCACGAGCTTGGCCCTGCCATATACAGGGTCAAAGCATTCACCACCATTAGGAATGATTTAGTAAAAGATGGAAATAGTTGCTAATCTTTTGGCATGAGGTTTACCTGTAAAGCTCGATTTTTCCGACCTGGTGCAGGAGCAATTAGTCCTGGAGTGTCTATAATGGTTAGATTAGGACAATATTTATATTCTACTCTGATAATGATTTCCTTGGCTGAGAATTGACAGGTCTCATTCTCCAACCTCATGTTTTCAGCTTCAATGTATGCCTACAAAAATGGCAACTGAAAAAATAAAAAGGAATCCATTTCACAGTGGGATCAAAGCACTTGTTGACAACACAACACCAACATCCTTGAGTGTGTTTTTTCTTCCCATCAGCAAAGGAATTGATAAAGATATAATCAAATGCCAAAGGGGGGGAGGGGAATGAAATTCACTCTATGGATGCTAGTCCACGACATTTGGATTCCTCCACAGATTGTAATATTGCCTCAAATATCCACATCACATTACATTGTGAGAGTGCATGAGCATGAGCATGTGTTCTTCTTTTACGTTGTGAGAGTGCATCTTATTCACCGATCCCACCGCCCGCAACCTTGTGCATCTTGTCTAGCAACAACCACTTGAAGTTTAACCATTTCTAATATAAATAAAGCTTCCGAAAGGGTTTTAGAAATCCCATTGACCTTATGAGTCGCTTTGTGTTTCAGCTCAAAGTTCCGAACACATGCTCTCTAAAATATACGATGTTGTAGGGGAGAAAATTGACGAACTAGATGTTTTGAACAATAGTTAGGTGGTGTACATAAATAGAGATGTTTTTCATGTACGAAGGTATTGATAATTGTTTGTGCTTATGTTTGAAATCTTCTGGGAAGTTTTTTAAGTCCAAACCTTTGTGTGTAATGAAGAATGTTTAAATTTTTTATTTTGCCATTATATTGGACTGTGAAAATTATTTCAAGGTTATGCTCAAGAGGTGACCGCTCTATATGATATTCCTAGATCTGCCACTGAACATATGTAAGCTCCTTCATACATGTTTGAAGATGCTATTCCGTGAAGTTTTGGTCATTGCAAATTTTCGTTAATGGCCACCCATTGAACTAGTTAATCAATACTTTTTCAAATTGCTAGCCCCTGCTAGTTGCAGTAGAAGGATCGAAATACAATCTTATTTCCACTCAACTTACCCACAGATATCTACTAACCACAGAAAAAATGTACAATATGCACAAGGTAATAATTCGCGAACCACATTTATTGCAAACCCAATCTACTTATTCTACATTACACATTAATTAGCACGTCATATACAAGCACATAAAAGTATATTACAAACCCCAGTTTTGTTCAACATAACTTTATTATTGGATTATTTTTCAACTTCCTAATTTTACATCACAATTTTTATTAAATTATTCTTCATTCTGGCAAGAGGAATTAAAAAAAAAGTAAGTAAGTAAATATGAATCTAAGTTCACAGAAAGATAGAAGTAATGTACAAAATTTGTCTATTTAGGTCCAGTTTTCCAAAAGATTTTAGCACCCGGTGCTAAAATCATGATTTTTCAAATTAAAAAATGAAGTGGTTCCGTGTATCGTTTTTTGATTTTTTTTGCACCAAGCTAAAGTACACGAGGAGTACTTTAATTTGGTGCGAAAAAAAATTAAAAAACAATACACGAAACCACTTCATTTTTTTATTTGAAATATCATGATTTTAGCACCTGGGTGCTAAAATCTTTTGGAAAACTGAGCCTTAGACATATTTTCATCTATAGCGAACCATTATAAATTTTTTGCCCATCATATTCTATTTCTCCATCCTCCTCTCCTCGAGACCAACAAACAATTCAAATAACGTTATCGCCAAATCAACACTAAAACGCAAGGAAAATTGGGCTAGCAAAATTAAGCCGACACAATGCCTACAACCCCATTCCCAGCCACCTCGAATTAATCCCTACGATCCCTCGACAGCCTTATCACATGCATGCTTACTGGCAAGAGAGTTACTGGCCGGAGAGTAACCGGCAAGGAGAATCGAACATGAAATGCAAAGCAAACACCTGAGTCAAGCCAACACGAGTAAGCGAATGTGTCACCTGGATTTCATGGAGGGACTTTTCTTGAGCAAGGGAGGGGTCGGAATCGGAGACGAGGTGGCAGAGAGGGGAGTGACAGTCGGGGTTGTACTTCATGTGGAGGGTGATTGGGCGACGGGTCTTGGTGCCGCCGCCGACGTGGTTGAACTGGAAGCCCATTAGGGCTTCGACGAGGGCGCTCTTGCCGTTGGTCTGATGGCCAACCACCAGCACCGCCGGCGCGTCGAATGGGGTCTCGAACTCCTGAGCTAGACCGTGTAGCTCGTTGTACGCCTCGTATAGTCTTCCCTGTTGTTCTTCGGTTTGTTGAATTGGTCCCATTGGAGACTCTTGTTCGCATTTCTCCTCCATGTCTGTTTCTCTCTCTCGACAGACTCTGCGCTCTCGACTGTAGAGAGAGAGAGAGAGAGAGAGAGAGAGAGAGAGCGAGAGCGACCGTACTTGCGGGACTTGCGGGGGGAAAAAAAATCTTATCCACAAAAAGTTTGTTGGGTTTTGAAATTAGAAACGGAAAGGGGGAAATACGTCTATCCCACGAGTGCGATCCCTTGTAAAAAGGCTAAATTTCACTGATCTCTTCTGGGATTTCTGACAGAAGCGGAGAGTCGGAGACCTCCCTTTGAGGTTTCTGAAATGTCACTAACCTCCCTTATTTTATCTGACAATAGATAAATGCCCCCTTCTGTCTTCTTTCCGTTAGAAAGTTAACATAACCCATTAATTTCAGAAATCTTAGTTGCTAAAAATGTCAAAATTACCCCTTCTATATACGTCTTTCCTCTCTTCATCCCTCCCACTCTTTCTACCTCCAACTCATCTGATTCAAACCAAAGCAACACTATGGAATACCCAACCTCTCTTTTCTACTTGTTCTTACTTCATTCTCTTCCTTTCCTCATTTTTATGCCTATGATAATGGAATAGGTACATAGGCATCGATTAGGATCTCATATGAAGCAAACTACCAAAAATGAAAACCCAATTCTTCCCAGAGTAAACAATCAGTCATGTAAACCCATCTTTTAAGAACCATTGTTGCCCCAAACTAGGGCTCCCAGATGTGTTCCCAATCAAAATATACAAATACTAAAACTCCTATCTACCTTGAATCCGACTTATTTAACGGTTTAGACCACAATCTGGTAGAATACACACTCAGATCTAAGAAATTTTATGTTAGTTGGACAATTCACCAAATGAAACTTGTTTTCAGTGGGTTTACATGTATAAACGACACAAATGAACAATTGAAGCAAAAACAGAACTAATGCCCTGTGGGTTTACATGTGTAAGCAATCAAATTGAACAATTGGCAAGATCTCTACCTCTCTCTCCAAATCATCACATTACACCTTACCACACCACCACTCTAGATAATTAGAAACTTGTGCCGAAGTCACTGGGGATCATTGGCAAAAACGAGGGTTTCGACAAACTAGTGCCTACTTCTTTTTGGTAAGCACCTGAAACCCATTTTAGTGATACATTCTTCTCCGACAAAAAAATTCACCATCAAACACGAACTCCCCCACCAAAGGTTGTGTAGAATGTGTACCATAACTCTCTTCCAAAATAGGAAAAATAAATACCCAAAAAAATTTACGTCATTTTTTATATATAGAAAAATCAGCTAAGAGTGGTGGTCCTGTGGTGGATTGTGGGTGTTGTCAGTGGGTTTAGGACATGAGCGGCTACTGGTTGAGTTTGGAGGCATAGGGTTTGTGATTGGGTTGGGTGGTGGTAGCGATTTGTGAGCGCCTTGCACAAGTGAGGAATAGATGGAGTAAGGGGCTTTTGGTCATTAGATTTGCCCAAGTTAACGTCGTTAGAGGTTAGATAACGGAATGGGGGAATCTTGACATTGTCAGGTAAAGCAAGGGAGGTAAGTGGCATTTCAGAAACCTCAGGGGAGGTCTATGCTTTTGTCAGAAACCTTAGGGGAGGTCAGTGAAATTTACCCTTGTAAAAAAGATACTCTCTCTGTTTCAAATTGTTTGTATAGGAATTCAACTTTTTAAGGAGACAAAATTATTATCATAAAATTTCAAAATTATCCTTGAAAACTGTGAAGTTTATTAAATAGTTTTAAATTATTTATATTTTTCAATATAGATATCAAAAAATATGCAATATGGATCTTGTTTGACAGATCTCAATTATTTATTTTATATAAAATTTTAAAAATCATGAAAAACATTATATACTAAACGATATAAACGATTTAGAGATGACACAAATTTTAAAAACTATGAAATAAATTGAGAGGGAAATAGTACTTTAAAGGGTAAAACTAGAAGTTTGACATATTTTGATAGTTGTTTTTAGAAATAGAATCAACATTTTGGGACATCACAAAATAGAAAGAGGGGCTAACAATTTGAGACGGAGGGAGTAATGGATATTATTACTATTCCTCTTATTGGTTGTAATACATTTTTTGGTAAAGGTGAGGGTCACTTTTAACCAATAAGACGGTATAGATTTCACCACTATAATACATTTTTTTGTTCGAATGAGGTCACTTTCAACCAACAAGAGGTTCTTTGAACAAAATTAAATTCTTGTTCCACTAAGTGGATTTTTAAATTTTTTGACTTTTCACACTTTACAATATATCCTTCTCTTCATATACATCAACTAAAAAGTTCAAAAAACCAAAAGGTCAAGGTTAGTGGACCCAAGTCTAATTTTTGTCCTATGCATTCCAGGATTTGTCTTGTTTAGGGATGGGCATGAAGGCGGATCGGAGCTGAATAATACTATTTCCATTCTCGATCCCTGAACCCCATCCCTACCCCGATCCCTAACGGGACTTTGTTTTCATCCTTCATCCCCACTCTAAAATGGAAAACGGGAATCCCCATAGATCCAAACATTTTTCAAAAAACATATTAGTGTTATTCATCAATTTCTACCATTGGATCAACCATAATATAAATTAGTGCTACCAAAAATATACGTGCTGCTAGATGTTCATAATCTATTCCTATTGGATAATGAACAAAACATGACCAACACCACTACAGAAATAAAAATACATAAATAAAAATGGGTAGAAAGTTATCTATAACTAAGACGAACATGAAGTAACAGACTAATCATAATTCGACATAAGAATCCTTCGTACCAACATAAGTTATGCAACTCTACACCTAGTTACATGTTCAAAATAATAAAGTTTACAACATAATTTCATAGTTCCTTAGTTTCAGGGATTCGGGGATGGGAAAGGGATGGATCGGGGAACGGATTCGGGACAGATTCGGGGTGGAGATATGTCTGTCTCCACCTCCTACCCGATTCCCAAAAATTTTCAAAAAAATCTTTATATCCCATCCAATCCCCAAACAGCTCTCCAAATTGTCGATATCGAATCTGATTCGAATGAATCAGACAAAATGGTCATCCCTAGTCTTGTTGGGATATCACAATTGCCAGTACATAATACAAAATAAATGTTGAAATTATGAAATACATTTTATAAAAACAAGGAATGCAAAAACCATTTCATGTAGGGAAAAAAAAAACAAACAAGGAGAATATGTTTAGAGCATTAAGCTAAGTAATGATTTTTGCATCTCATTTTTTCGAAATGTGCTCTAAAAATTTTTTTTAGTGCTTAATATTATGAAAAGGACAGGAACTAAAAGTAATTTTTAGAATGCATCTATAAAGAGAAATTTAATTAGTCATCCTGTTTAGAAAACTTGTTTATGTTCACATCTTGAAAGATTTGAATACTTATATTTATTATTCCGACATTGCACAATCAGACCTTTATGCCCTTATTGAGTCCGTTATTAGTGTTTGTATAAACTTATATTTTTTCCTTAATAGTAAGCAGTGCCTATATGTTTTTCATAATTAAAGAAATTGGACATTTTAAAGTTTCCTAAGGGGGTGTTTGGAAGCTTCATTTTCAATTTTTTGGTTTTTTGCCTTTTTAGATTATGGTCAGAATGTATTTTGAATTTGGTAGAAATGTTTGAGAGAAATGTGCATAATGCTTTTTGTAACAGGAGTAGTGTTTGAGATATAGTCCAAAATACATTTTGTGGGTATTTTTGTTAATGAAAATGAGAAAAATGAAAAATTAGAAGTGGAAAAGCTCCTCACCACCTCTTTTTCACTTCTCCTCTCTAAAGTCTAAAATGGAAAACTCATTTTAGGAGAAGTCATTTTGGCCCAAGTCTTCCAAACATCCAAAACTCAAGAATGTGAAAATGAAAAGTGGAAAAATGGCTCCCAAACACTCTCTAAATGTAAGGGATTTGTTACATATTTTAGGAGAGAGAAGCCTAATTCTTTTTCGTCCACCATGACGCCTTCCTTCTTTCTCTCTCACCCCTCCAAAATCCCTCACATGTCTCCCAATCTTTCCTTAGCTTCTCTCTTTACAAATGTTGTGCACTCCTCGGCTCTCCGATCATGCCTTAGACGGTCCGGATGTGTTCGGTAATTTTGATTTATTTTTACCGGTAAAAAATCAAAGCACATCCGAGCCGTCCAAAACACGATTGAACGGCCGTGGGGTGTGTGGCAGCGTTCACAGCACAGCTGTACACAGCACTCCCCCGGATTCTCAAAAATGCCAATGAAGATGTGAGTGGTGGACTCATCTCAATACTCACTCCTCTGATGTGACTCATGGACGTCGCGATCTCTAACGAAATCCCTTTGTTAACGAAAAGTCTCGCCGTTCATAAATAAGTTCCTCGAATAAGATACTACTCCGTACATCTATTTAAGTTTCCCATTTATAAATAACTAGAGTACAAAAAAAAAAATCCAATAAAAGTTTCCCTTGTCTAAATTTTTCTATTCTTTGCGACATTTTAATATTTGGGAAGAGGACCAAGAAATTATCATTTGTTTATAACTTGATTCCTGTCTTAATACATTATTCTAACTTTTCTCTTGTTTTTCCGTCCATATTCTCTTCTTCTTCTTCTTCTTCTTTTTTTGTTGGTAAATTTCTTCCTTTCTTATTCTCTTCCATAGGACCACATGTTTCAAACAGAACCATTAGGCAATAGCTAGACATCAAATATTTTGAGTTTTTGGATAATGAACTACACATCAAGTATGAGGTAGGAAATCAAATAATCTAAGTAATTTTTTTAATAATAGGCCAGTTTACACATACCTTGATCATTTCTAGGAGACCAATTCTACCATCTACTAATGGTCGTTCTAATTATAGCTAGAGCAAAGTTCTATATAAACTAAGTAACTCCAAAAAAATCGATAAAAGCAAGCCCCTAAAAAGGAGTAAGTCACAAGCCTTGACCACTCCGCGAACAACCGGGATTCACATGAGCTAAATTTATATAAAAGAAATGTGAAACCAAAAATTGCTCATTTTGGAAAATGTTTCTCAAAAGCAAAATAATTCGTTTTTGTGACCTCTAAAGCAATATATTGGGAACTAGCAAAATGAGATAAAATAAAATAATTTACATGTGAGGAAAGTTTGAAGTTGCTCAACTAAGTTTCTTGTTATTATTATTATTATTATTATTATTATTTGCATTATACCAAGTTTGAAAAATGCCCAAAAATATAATAAGATAAATTAATCAAATATTCTGATATTTTGGGTGCAAAATTTTGGCATTTTTGCTGTATATAAAACATCAAAGAACCACATTTACAATTTTACTGCACACAGCCCATGTATTATACAGTAGGAAGAGTATACAACATTAAACTTGAATCAGGGCCGTATCTCTCAACAAAGCCTCAACTGCTTTCCGACCCGAAACCAAAGCCCCATCAAAGGTAGCACTAGTCTGGTAATCACCACACAAGTATAAACCCGGCCCGACCCTCGGGTTTTTCATCAAATCCGTGGGTGGACTTTGATTTGGCTGCGCAAACCCGATTCGATAAGTCCTCAAGTGCCTCCACGACCCTACCATTGACTCTCCGAACCAACGCGAAAGCTCCCGAACGACCTCAGCCGTCAGATCCTCTTCCCCCACATCCTCGAACAACCCGATCAACGAAACGGACACCAGAGCCTTCCCGGGCGGGCCATAAGACGGGGCGACATTCGTAGCGAAAAACATATTGTTCACAATCCCCTTGCCCGACCCATTAAGATATAAAACCGGGTCTCGAACCGGGATCTGACTTTCATCCGCCGAGAAATACAAGCAAACCGTGCTCCGAGCCGGTTTTTTTCCGAACCGGATCCCGGTTCAACTTTCCCGCCAAAAGCTTAACCGCTTCTGGTTCTTCAACTGCCACTATCACTCCCATCTCACTCCTCAACCTCTCTCCACTCTCCAACCTCACACTCCCCAAACCCTCCTCGACGTCGATCGACACGACTCTCGAGTTCAACCGAACCGACTCGGCTGGCAATCTAGCAGCTAATTGTTCCGGAATGGCCGAAATGCCCCTCGCCGGAAGCGTATTGTCACCGAGAGCAAGACACTTAAACACGAAATCAAACAATCGCGATGTCGTTTCGAGCCTCGCATCGAAGAAAATCCCACCGAAAAAAGGCCGGAAAAACCTGTCCACCACCGACTCGGAGAAACCGATCCGACTCAGCAACTCGGCGGTGGAAACCTCGTCCGAGGATAATATTTCCTCGTCTGATTTGGTCAAAACCCTAATTCTGGTCGACGCGATGAGGAGCTTGTCGAGGACTGAGCCGATGGGGTTGGCTAGGGTTTGGAGGGAGTCGAAGAAGTGGCGTAGGGGGTCGGATACGGTGTGGAAGCGTCCACCGTAAAAGATTTTTGCGCCCGAGTAGAATTTTTTCAGGTCTAGCGTTTGGTAATTGAGGAGTTTCTGGGCTTCAGGGTAAGAAGTGATGAAGATCTGGAAGCCCCGGTCTAGGAGGAAGCCTTGGACCGTGTCGGTTCGGACGCGGCCGCCGACGGCGTCGGAGGCGTCGAGGAGAAGGAAGGGGATGTTTTGGGAGGTGAGGTGGGTTGCGGCGGCTAGGCCTGATAGACCGGCGCCGATGACGATGACTCCGGTTTTTTTCGGGAGGGGAGGGCAGGGATTGGATGGTGGCGAGTCGATGGAGATTTGGGTGGACGAGGCTTTGGGTGGTTTGGATAGGAGGAGGCGATGGTGGTGGTGGGAGGAGAGAGAGGGGAGTGAAGGGTTGGGGAAGGGCAGAGAGAGAGTGAGAGACATTTGGATGGGGTTTGGATAGCGTCATCTTGCCTTCCGTTTTCGTTTTGGGGTTGGCTGTCGTTTTGGTGGACAAGCTTTGGCCTATCCATTTTCCCGAGTGTCCGGACAGTTTGCGTAACCTCGACTAATTTTCGAGGTCTTGAATAAACGATCGAGAAAATTTCCAGTTGGTTAAAAGAGTTCAAAACACATACTAGATTTCGGACTTGATACCTTGGGAGAGAGACTTTAAACTTCAGATTTTGACCACCAGGCCAATCGATGAGTTAAGCTTGGCTTATTTATTTTCTGTAGTTTTGATGATTATGTGGTGGGTCATGAGCTAGGTGCAATAATGCGGATCTTTTGATCTCAATTCTCGCACCATGATCCCATTCTCAATAATTGCTCCCGAGAGTTTTGTGGATCAAGATGTCTTCGAAATATGATTTTACGCTCGTAATCCTACACGTGCACGCGCATTTGTTGACTTATTCCTTAAGGCCTGTTTGTTAGGGAGGATTTGAGGAATGGGATATGAGAGGTTTGGAGATGGGACCCATTTTCCATTGTTTGTTGTTGCCAAATGGGGTGGGATTTCATATCCTCACCAATTTTTATCCCGTACGGCAGTGGGAGATAAAATCCCATTGGGGGGGAAGGATTTGGATGGGATTTGGTTTTTCAAAGGCTAAAACAACAAAAAAAAAGTTCATATCCCACACATATCCCGCTGAACACAAATACCGGATATTGATTTCCTCCATCCATTGATATCCTGAGCAATATCCCAAGGATTTCATATCCCACTCATATCCCAAGGGATTTTATATCCCATCCATTTATCTCCGATCAAACAAACGAGGCCTAGGAGTGTGTTTTGCAATCATTTGAGCTGGAATCTAGCAATTCAAGTTCACTTTGTAAAAAAAAAAATAAAAAATAAAAATCAGCAAAGTGCATTCATTCATCACCCAATAAAATCAGCAACCAAATAAGCAAAACAATAACATCCCAATATCCCTTTTAGGAATGAGAGGAAAAAGAGCAGCGGAGATATGAACTTGTCCTTTGGATTTCCAACATCTTTGAAATGGACTTTCCCTTTGGATTTCCAATATCTTGACTTCCAACAATTGGGCAAATGGGGGGAAATGAAAAATACAACTTGTCACACTTTGTATTTATTTATAGCTTGAATTTCAATCTTAGCTTCCCTTCCTTTTTCTTTCTTTCTTTCAAAAAAAAGGAAAAAGAAAAAAAATCACAATAATGGCCCTTTTTATCTTCTTAAGTTCAGATCCTCACATTCAAGGAATACTTCAAGCTACCCACATGAATCACATGTTGTCCCAAGGCAACCTTTCTACCCCCAACCTCATCAACCAAGCTTAAGTCCTTGCAAACATCCACCTTGAACCTCACCAACCCTTCTGTTTGGGGATCCAAAGACACCTTCTCAAATCCCAGCAAGTGTTTCTGCGGCGAGTTGTGGACCGAAGGAGGGCTCGAGAACAAGAAAACCGTGTCGGTCCCCCTCATTTTCCCGGTATTCTTGACCCTCAAATGGACGTCGAAAGCTAAGTTCGCGCAACTCTGTTGGACAACGTCGATGGACTTGCAGTTCGAGGAATGGCAGACGTGGTCTTCTTCTAAGGGGATTGAGACTTGGTTAGGGGCTTGGGATAGTTGGTGGTAGAAAGTAGAGTAGCTGAGTCCGTCCCCGAATGTGTAGACTGTTGGACCGGTGTAAAACCGGTAAGTTCTTCCCGGGTAGCCCGTTGCAGGGTCCGGTCTCATGTTCATGTTTGTCATTGGGATTTTGTCTGCGTATGATTGTGGATACCATGAGATTGGCAGCCTTCCACCTGCAATACAGAAAGCAATTTGAACTTCGAGTTTTGAACAATAATCTGGAAAAATGGAAATTCAAAAGGATACCAATGCAGAATTATTCTGAGTTCATCAAAGTATTCCAATGGGCTTTTAGAGCATTGGGTACTTCAGGAAGCAAAACAGGCCGGATACGGGACACGGGTAAAATTCTCACTTGTTTCGGAAGTGTTCATATTGTCTTACAAATTTGTGGGTTAAATGAGACGCCTCAAGGAGTAAATTCAACCACCTTGGCCATCAATTTTGCACTTTTTTTTTTAAGTATTTGTATGATAGAATGCTATCTAACTCCTTTTTCTGCAATATGGCTATGTGAATTCAATAAGGAACTATTCATAAGCAACACTTAAAACAAGTAATGCAGTTCAAAATACGCGTTTTCGCACGTTCACAGTAATCTGCAAAACAAATACTAAGACTTACTTGGATTGTAATACCCGAAAATGACATCAGCAATGGCGGCACCACCGGCTTCCCCCGGGTACCCAACCCAAAGAATACTCGTAATCTTCGAACTATCTTTCGCAAACTGCACGTCGAGTCCCCCTGCTGACATGATCACAAGGATTACAGGCCCCTTGGAAACATTGGCAACTTGTGTTACCAAAAGCTGTTGTTGCCCCGGCAGGGTAAGATTGACCCTGTCGCGGCTCTCCCCTTCTATGGCGTCGCTAGTGCCCACTATGAGGACGGTGGCGTCTGCTGCAGCCGCGGCTTTCTTGGCGTCATCCAGTTGGACGGTGGTGCAGAACACATCGGCGCAGCCGGGAGCGTAGGTGGTTGCCGTTGAGGCTGTTAGGCCTTGTAGAGGACTTGTGTACTTGCATGGAACTCCTGAAAAAAAAAAATAATAATAATAATCCCAGAATGGTTTGAGATTTAACTTTTTCTTTGATCAGCTATTTTAGATTAACTTGAAATCATAAAATGATCCCCCCCCCAAAATAAAAAAAGAGAAAATTTTGTGTGCCGAACGGTACCACCACGTAGTATCTGTTGGCGCATCCGATCCGTCCAAACATGTTTTGGATGGTTCAAATTTGTTGAGTAAATGTTCACCCTTAAATTTGGGCCATCCAAAATATGTTTGGATTACTCGGATGCGCCGATGGGTACCACGTGGCTGTACCCGTCCGGCACACGAAATTTTCTCCCAAAATAAAATTACTAATACCTGCATAGTTGCCAATCATGGTCGTTGTGGCTTTAGCATTGGGTCCAATAACAGCCAGTGACTTGATCCCTGTGGGAGACAGAGGAAGCGACCCTTCACTGTTTTTAAGCAGCACAATGCCTTGCCTCGCAGCCTCGCGGGCCAGCTCCTGGTGCGCGGTGGTGCACACATCGCTCGGGCCGAGATTCCCGTATAACTGCTTGCTCGGGTCACCGTCGAAGAACCCGAGCCTCATCAGGGTGGCAAAGTTGTTCGTGACGGCATTGTCGACGGCCGATTCGTTCAACAGACCGGCTTTTACCGCGCCTCCCGTGTATTTGCCTAGGGAATTTCCGCAGTTGAGGTCCAGACCTGTTGATCGAATTTCTCAGTACTAGCTACTTAGTCGATAAAACGCCGTGCCTAGTGATGACTAAAGTGGAAATGGAATCGAATTTAACGATTGGAAATAAATGAATACGCGATTACAAAGTGTAAAGTTTCTTAAGTTTAAACCCGAGTGTCTAAGTGATTGATAAGAGGAAATGGGATTAAATTTAACGATTAGAAATCAATGAAGCATATTCATTGATTTTTAATCGTTAAATTTATTCTGGATAAGACCCGAATTTCTGAATGACTCAGAGGAGGAAATGGGATTAACTTCAGCCATTAAAAAACAAGGAAAAAGTACTTTATTGTGAAGTGTAAAAGTTTCACAAATTCACTCACAGACTAAATATGAATTTATTAATGAATGAAAAGAGGGATTGGGATCAAATTTAGATATTAGAAATAAATAAATGAATTAAGGGATCGGTTTTAGGGACACAACAAAAAACACATAAAAAAACACAACATGTTTCGGAGCCCCACACTGATAATCCGAGTTGTTTAACTTGTTTAGAAGATGTTTTTAAGGATACCCGTAAAAAATTAACTCATTCGGATATCGGTAAGTGCTCGATCCAGACAATTCTAAGAACACTAGTTCCTGTCAAGTTTTTTGAAAAACTGTTTGGATCAAGCACTTATCGATATTCGATTAGGATGAATTTTTACAGAATTTTATATTTTATCCATTTAAACAAAGTGAACGGTTTAGATCATCACAATATAACCCGGAACAAAAGAGTGTATTTTTTTTTTGTTTTTTATTGTGTCCCTAGAACCGGCCTCATGAATTAATAATTACAAACTGTAAAGTTTTTTTAGATGAAAAGGTACTTTATTTCTTTATTTACTTTAACTAACTAATCTCCTTCTAATGCTATCACATCATCAACATCTTGACACTAAAAGTTGAATAAGTTGACTTAAAAAGTTTAACAAAACAGCTATGTATATCAAGAAAAACACTACATTAAGTTAATCAAATGATTCTTATCGTAATGACGTGACAGCACAAGAAGGGTGAGACAGAGACGGGCGCCGAATGATTCCAAAGATATTAATGATCTTGACTTATCGATTTGCCCAAATTTTACGGTTGGAAAATCGAGTCACCTGCCAATATAGCCTTAGCTGCAGTCTCCTCCGGTGTTTTTGTGTAGTGTTGGGTATTATAAAACACATCTACTGAATCACAATCAGATACTATGTACCTGCACCAGACAATTTTCATGCACATATAAGACTCAAATCTTTGCTCCACTATACCCAAATTTTCATGTACCGGTGTTGCGGTGCATTTTTTCGATCAGAAGGTTTTCGGTGATCGAATAGCCAAAAATTCACCGGAACACCGGTACAAGGAGATTTAAGTACAAAGGATTTGAGGGGGCTGATTTAGCAAAGGTCATTGGAAAAATATGGCTTACCCGTTTAGTTTCCATTCGCCCCGAATGACACCCGAAAGGAGTTTCGGGTCGGCGCATGTGGGTATCCCGTTAACTTGGTTGTAGGAACACATGACACTTGCAACATTCCCATCAATAACACAGCTCTTGAATGGGGGTTGGAATGTATCATCCAAATCTTGCTGTGTTACCTAACTCACCCATAACAGATAGCAAACATAATGACTTAGATCTAGATCGAGTGACGATTTGAAAACAAGTACTAACTCGTTTGGTAACGTTTTTGTTTTGCGGTTTTTAAAAAATCGGAAGTGGAAATAAAAGCACATTTGACCACTGTTGTTTTGAAAAAAAAGGGTACCCATATCTTGTTTCTCTTCTTTTCAAAACAAGTTTCCACTCGGAACCCGTCTCCGGTCTGACATCCATTACTCACATGTTTTCAAAACACGCTTTTTTGGAAACACTTTTCCTGCATTGGTAAATAGAAAACTGACCACGTTACCAAACGCTAGTACATCGTACCAAATGAACTCAATTTTTTCCTGAACTTGAGTAAATACCACGGCATTGAAATGGTAGCGATCAAACCCTTTCCAGTTATCAAGATCATAGGCGGTGTAGTGTTTGCAGCAGGCAGCAACCTTGAGCCGGTCTTTGTCACCATCATCGCGCTGTTGTAATCCTCTCACATAAGCCGATCCATATTTGCTCGTTAGTACCGGGTCTTCACCCGGGGTTTCTTGGATCCTTCCCCATCTTGGGTCTCGAACGATGTTCAGATTTGGTGACCAATATGTTAAACCAGCTAATCCAACATTGTACATTGCTCTTGCCTCAGTTGAAACCACCTGCAAAATTGCAATATGAGATTTTTTGCTCTTTAATTTGGTGTCCTAATTAAATTTGTGATGAATAAGATAATAAGATGAGAATTGTTTCGTTCTTACCCAATTACATAATTCACAAACATCTTTCTGAACCAACACAAGATTGGTGTCAATGAACCATGCTTAAAATCGAAGACTTGACCTATATGTTTTCACAACTTGGTTTCTGAATTAGACTGACTAATTCAAATCGTGTTCCACAACACCCGACTTAAGGTTTGCAAAGACGCGTTAAGCCAGGTTGTTGTACAACAAAAACACACACTCTTAAGTCAGCTTTGTTCCAGGATAAAATTTGGGTGGGACGTATAATTCTACTGTGAAATGTTTGAATCGCCCTTCAAACTTATTAGTGTTGGGTTGCATTTTACCTTGCAAAGGGCAATCTTGTCAAAAATTAGCATAAGTCAGTAAACTATCTTAAGTCAGTAGAACAAGCTGTTTTGGCTTACCGACTTTTAAGTGCTAAAGCCATTTTATCTTTTTTTTTTTGACCGGTAAAACCATTTTACCTTAAGTCAGGTATTGTGTCGTGGAATAGGTCCGTGACTACCACTGCGCCAACCGGAAGCTAAGATTGGAATTATGGAACTATATGACCAATGCACTGGCATATGTACAAGTTGTCAGCAATCAAACAAGAAACCAATAAGTGTACTCTCACTCTCCAATTCTCTCTCTCCAATTCTAGTTTGCAAGCTGGAATCCTTTGGACTCCCAATGCAGGACAGCATATGCTACTTTGGTTCAGGAGTCAATATCAGAAGATTATGACCATAAATTTCAAAGTGCAGTTAATAATAATATAGGAGTGGCTCCACCAACTTTACTAAAAGTAACCATTCAACAGCTCATTCCCTTTATTTCTAAAACATTATCCCTATGTCTCAAGGTAAACTGATAAGGACCTCTCCACAAACTGTTTGGAAAATGAAAGCATTTTTTTTCTCTCCATGCATGGCTTTCTAATTTTTTGCGAGAGTAATTTCCTAGTAATAAAAATTCCAAAACATA
Organism: Vaccinium darrowii; assembly: GCA_020921065.1. Classification (NCBI taxonomy): domain Eukaryota; kingdom Viridiplantae; phylum Streptophyta; class Magnoliopsida; order Ericales; family Ericaceae; genus Vaccinium; species Vaccinium darrowii. The sequence continues at coordinate 14,882,528 of CM037159.1, read as the reverse complement.
GTTTTTGGTTTGAAAATCGATGTGCGTCACGGGATTTTGTGTTTCACGATAACGAAAATGGAAAGCAAAGAACGATTTCAAACGGACAAAAATAACACACAATCCTATACACTTTTTAATACTTTTTTCATAGAAGTCAATACGTTTTTCCACACTTCATTTTTCAAACATTTTCCTTCAAGAAATTCAACAAAAACTATAGTACAACATTTGAGTAACACAAACTATATAAAGAATCTTTCTATTGTCACTTACCCAAAAAAAATCTTTCTATTTTCAGCCCAATAAACAAATAAAATGATAAAAAAAAACACATATTTCAGTGTACTTTATACACCATTTAATACACTTTTATATACTTGTCTAATATTTCAATATATTTTTTAAACCTTAACGAAGGTTTGAATTTAGAATTTTTCCTACATAAAATATTATTGAAAATGATACACGTGTGGGGTACAACTCAACAAACATGATGAACCTTCACCGAATGGAAATGGTCCAATTTTCAGTACACTCGCATGGGAAACAGAAAATGATATCACAAAAATCCAAATAGAATCCACATCATTGGAATGGGTAGATGAGAAATCGATCAAACCATAAACCACAAATAAATATGTATATTCCCAAATTGGGATGTCGAAAATATTTGAATTAGGTGAAAAGCCGAGAAAAAGTGGGTACTTTCCTATAACCTACCACATGTAAATTACTAAAAGTAGTTCTAAAAATAAAGAACGAATGGGAATATTAAAAATCTAATCAAATTAATACACATCTTTTTTTAAAAAAATTCCATAATAACAAATAAACGAAATGGGCCGAAGGGAGTATCTTTTTTCAATCACATCTACACGAGCAATTTTTCAGTACCGAGAGGGTACTACGTGATACCCCCTCGGTGCAACTAGGCTGTCTATTTTGGCTTTGGGCGGTCTAGATTTGGAAAGAGAAAAAGAAGAGAGAGTGAGGAGAGAGGGTGTTTTAATCTCGGCCGTTTAATACACTTTTTGACGGCCGGGATGCAACGTTTGGATAAGTATAGGCTCGGCCACATGGTATCCAGTAAGTACCCTAAGATTTTCCCATCTATACCGACATGTCATGAACAATTAGCCAACAAAGAAAAACGCCAAAGTACCCAAAAAAAACTTACCTCCTCCGAAAGTAAAATTAATGGTTCAGATAAACACCCAAATAAATTTAAATCACTGATTTTACTTTCGGGACACGCTTTCTGGTTACCTATCATTGCTCGCCGACAAGTTAACCGAAGGGAATTTTCTTTATCACGCATGACCCATCCAAAAGGATCACAAAACAAAAATGTCAGTGTAACACATTAATGAATTTAAAGCCAAGGTGAAAGAGAGAGGGAGGGAGGAATGTAGATCAGCCCAATCCAAGAGAGAATATTGCAAATCAGCCCAATCCAAGAGAGAATAATGTATGAACAGAAACAAAAACACAGCATGTGAGAAAGTGAACTATTCTTTCGCTTTTTCGCCTTCTAATAAAGAATAGAAATAAAAGAACATTTTATGTAAATCAAACACGCCGCGCGCACGTACATATATAAACATATACAGACACGCACATTGTAAATTTCGAGAAATCTATTACTAATTGGTATCAAAATCACAAGATCAACACTTTCTCCAGAGATATTACCCGCAAAAAAGTCGAAAATAAAAGACAAAAAATAAAATGTGGGAAAGAACGAATTAGCCAATCAAAATCCAGATCCTCACAAACCCATGATTTAAAACCTCGAAAACATCAAATTCTGACCAAAAAAAAAAGAAAAAAACCCAACATTGCCACATATATATTTATATAAAAGCATAAATATATGTACATACCTTTCCAATGGCTTCAAACAGAGAGACATTGAAAGAGGCTGCAGTGAGAATAACCTGGGGAAAACTCGTAGCACCAGGGACCAAGCTCGTAAACTTGGTCCCTGGCCCTACATTCGAGACCCCGTGCAAAGCCTCCGACCACCACTCGTACTTGGGTATCCCAAGTCGACTCACACTCCCAGCTGCGTTCACCAGGAACCCGATTTTCTCCTCCAGCGTCAGCCGCTTCACCAAATCCGCCACCCGATCGGCCGCCGCCGCCTTGGGATCGCAGAACATGTAGTTCGCCAGACCCGGATTGGATTTCACGTCGCAGGCGAACACTGGCGTCGATTGGGCGAGAACCCGGGTCGATAAATGGAGGAAAATCAAGATTGGAATGTGGAAACAGAGGAAAGCAGGGGAGCTTTTCCCCTGCTTTTTTGCTCTGCTTTGAGCTAAGGCCATTTTTGTTTTTGTTTTTTTGGATCTTGGGTTAGCAATAATTACAATTACAAAGAATGGGTATTGGGTTTGTGAGGGGATTGGTTAGTTATAGTCTCATTTTATAGAGAGAGAAGAGGGGAGAGAGAGAGAGAGAAGAGAGGGAGAACGATTCAATTTTCAGAGACACATGTTGTTTTGTAGCAACCCGTGAGGGATGAATGTAACATGCTCTGTAAAGAAAAAGGCATTCGATTGTTTATGTATATATGTATATATATATATATCTATACCCTTTTGGTTTTTCTCTCTAGTGGCTAGGCTATCTCTCTCCTCTCCCCTTTTCCTGTAAGAATTTCTGTACTATATAGAATTCGGGGGGTTGGATTTGTTTTATACAAGTCCGTGAATGATTTTCTTTTGTTTGATTTTGCTGAGTTGGGACTTGAGGCTTTTTGTTTGTTTGGAAGTTCCGCTTCACAAGTGGACCTACTCAAAGATAGCTAGAGAGAGAGAGAGAGAGAGAAGGCTTGATCTGTGTGTGGTGATGATATCCTCTGCGACCAAGTAGTAAATACTGCACAAGAATAGGCCCACGTCACATTTACTTTCTCGATTGGATTTGGATTCTTTTCTGTCCTTTAAATACTTAACTATAGTCCAGTCGACATTATTCGTTTTAGATTTCGAGATCGGTTTTCTTCATTATTTCGCAATTGTTACTCATATTTATTTTCCATCATTTGCTCTTATTTTTACTAATTCTTATTATTATTTTTCTCTTTATCTCTCTCTAATCATTGCGCCATATTTCTAATTATTACCCTATTTATTCTTCCAATCATTAAAAACCAAACCAAACCAAACCAAACAAGATTACCGTCTCTATTTATAAGGTTCTGCTAGTGTGTGTTTAGTGGGCACACAATAAACATACAAAAAAAGTAAAAACACACACTCTGATGCACATTTTACTTTTCAATCATTTTCTTTGGTGAAATTATTTTTTGTGTAATCCTTCTTTAGTATTTTAAAGGAGAATAGGGTCATTCCCAAACTTTAGTACTTTTACAGCTTGAGAAGCGAGAAATTTAATGTTTAAATGATAGATTTTTAAGTACAATAATAGTTGTTTGTTTTTGAAAAACTATGTTCGAAAATTTTTATAATAGTATATCTTTTGGTAACGATTTTTTACAAAGACTCTGTGTTGATCAACTTTTGTATGTAAAAATATAAGAGGCCCCAGATGAAAATTTTGTTTCGGGCCTCCGAAACTTTTTAGCCGACAATGATTCTTTCATTCAAGGAAGGATAAGATTGTAAAATCACATTGCTAGTGAATTATAAATTAAGGAAGGGCAAAATCAATTTACCTTCGTTAAAAAGCAAGTAAAATGATTGTAGTTATCTCCTGTTACTAAAAGCATCTTTTTACCGTAGTTTTTTTAAAATCCACTTTGATGATCGAGTATATGTGAAAACTTTATATCCATCTCAAAATCAATTGACAATAAGTGGAGAGGTCCCAGCATATATTAAGTGATCACTCATTCCACTCCTAGGCAATGTGGGACAATATTTCTTAACATCCCCCTCACGTGCAGCCGCATTTGAGGTCTGTCACGTGTGGCCACTTTTTGGGTCATATTATCGTGCAACCTTTTTTTGCTGTATTCATATTTTACAAATTAATCAATCAAATCCAGATGCAAAAAGAAAGGGAAAATTCTACAATACAAACCCTTTAAAGGTGTGTACAATATGCATTCATTATGTGGTCTATATTGTGTCACCTCATTGGCAATTTTAACATTTTTTAGTATTTCGTAACTTTTTTAGAAGTATGATTCGTAACATTTTTTATGATTCATAACATTTGGTGCGTCTCGTAACTTTTATACAAAGAATTCGTAACTTTTATTAAAATTCGTAAGTTTTGTTAATCGATTTGTAATTTTTATAGGGGTGCATATGATACACACCCAAATAAAGAGTGTATTGTAACCATTTTCGAAAGAAAAATAGAGAGGTTTTGATCCAAAATTAAGCCCCGCAAGCCGCTAATATATTGCCGATATTTTTTTTATTTTGGTACCCGTTAGTCGTGTCCTTCAAGAAACAAGCCCTCAATCAAATCAATCACAACAACCCATGATTTTGAAGCCACTCAAAGCATCAAATTAACAGATGAAACACATACGAAGGTGTGTGCATGTGTGTGTATATATATATATATATATAGAGAGAGAGAGAGAGAGAGAGAGAGGCGTGCGTTCATTATGAGTACGTACCTTTCCAATGGCTTCAAACAGACAGACATTGAAAGAGGCTGCAGTGAGAATAACCTGGGGAAAACTCGTAGCACCAGGGACCAAGTTCGTAAACTTGGTCCCTGGCCCTACATTCGAGACCCCGTGTAAAGCCTCTGACCACCACTCGTACTTGGGTATCCCGAGTCGACTCACACTCCCAGCTGAGTTCACCAGGAACCCGATTTTCTCCTCCAACGTCAGCCGCTTCACCAAATCCGCCACCCGATGTGCCGCCGCCGCCTTCGGATTGCAGAACGTGTACTTCGCCAGACCCGGATTGGATTTCACGTCGCAGGCGAACACGGGAGTCGATTGGGCGAAGGTCGAGAAATGGAGGGAAATGAAGATTGGAATGTGGAAACAGAGGAAAACAGGGGAACTTTTCCCTTGCTTTTTTGCTCTGTTTTGTGCCGAGGCCATTTTGGTTTTTGTGAGGGGATTTTGGTTAGTTATAGTCCCATTTTGTAGGGAGAGAAAAGGGGACTGAAAGAGGAGAGAGAGAGTGAGAAAGATTAGACACTGTGACACATGTGTTGTTTTTGTTTTAGCAGCCCGTGAAGGATGAATGTACTATGCTTCTCTCTCTCTCTCTCTCTCTCTCTCTCTCTCTCACATACCCCATCTCTCTCTCGATCACTTATGCATTTTGTATTTTTTTGGAGGGACAATCGAAAAGTTATTTTAAAATTAACGAATGCTTCGAATTATTCTTATGGGTACTCAAAAGTAGGTCCCGCAAGCCGCAAAAAGTTATTTTAAAATTAATGAATGCTTTGAATTATTCTTATGGGTGCTCAAAAATAGGCCTCGCAAACCACAATGTATATTTTCGGTACCCTTATCGGTCCAAATGTACAACTCCATATGGAACTTTTCCATTTTCCATCATCATATCCCATAGAACTCCATTGAACATGCTCTAAAGAAAATGTTACTCTGGAAATCGACTCCCCGCTGTATATATATAGAGAAATGTATACATTTATTCCGTTTTGGTATCTCTGCGACCAAGCAATAATATTGCATAAACTTTTCGATTGGATTTGGATCCTCTCCGGTCGCCAGTCCTTCCAAGGTACAACAGTCTAGTCCAACCAATCGCGGACTCTTACAGAAATGGACGGCCGGATGCCGAATGGGGCTCACTACACAGACTCTGTACCCGCATTTTGTTATTTAAATATCTTCTAGAACCTTAGCCATGCGGAAAATCATAGTGATTATGCAATTTGTTTTCAACACGCATTTAAAATTGAAAAATTACTAGCATTAGTATAGTTAGATTACCACGAGGAGTTCAACTCCTAACCCCCTTTTCCCTAATACCTCAGTGCATTTATGATGCCGTTAGCCCGGAAGTCTCTTGGCTTTTAATGGTTTAAAATTAAGTCACATAATGCATGTGTATGAACGCGAACGAAAGCAAAAATATAAAATATAAAATCTCCTTTTCAAAAATACGGAGTAGCTCAGACTGATTAATTTGGTGCGAAAAAAATTGAAAAACGATACACGGAACCACTTCATATTTTGATTTGAAATATCATGATTTCAGCACCTGGGTGCTAAAATCTTTTGAAAAACTAAGATATAGGTTTTGTTTGTACCTATGTAACCCTCGTGAAATAGTATGAGCGGATGCATTTCGGCCTCACACCAGCGCAAGCCACAATTAATTGCCAAATGAATGAGAAGTAAAACAAGGTCGAGAAATAGGATCCGAGGTGTAATAATATACACTTTCCGTCCCAAATTTGTTGTCTTACGTTTACTATTCCCAATACCTTAATAAATTGTTTATATTTTTAAATGTTTAATGTCATGTGTATGCAATATAAATTTTATTTGATAGATCTTAATTAAAAAAAAACTATTCAAATTTAAGTGAATATAGGTAAAATAAATAAGCAATTTAAAAATGAAACGTAGCCGAGAAATGGATACAAAATTGGGAAGCGTGTGTGGGCTCCACACACCATGTGAATGTGTTGGAGTCTAGTTGGAAACTTTTGTTGTACATGTAGGGCCTGCAATCTTATGAAAATATTACTACAATATACTTTAATTCAATTGCCAATAAATAGACTTATAACTTGCAGTGCAGTCACGCAATATGGAGTTTTAGTGCACTTCCGGGGGCTCTTCGAAATCGTTTATTATTTAGATTTCAACGAGGGCATTAGCCTCCCTGAAAAATCATATTGATCAGATATTGTTTGATGTGCTTTCAAGATGTATTTACTTTGAGAAAAATATGTTTTAGAAAAACATTGTACAATACTAAATTGAAACCCATTTTTCTCAAGTTACATATGTTTTAAAAACTTGTCAAAACAATATTCGAAAAGTTAAATTTTTGGCTTGACAAATATTCTCCACGAAACTTTAAAATGGATGATCTCCATCATTGCAATAATGCAATAGGCTCAGGAGGGACCTGGAAATGAGCTGGACTTATTTTGTTGTTGCATAGATACCAATAAGAGTTTACACATAAAACAAAGGAAATACATCAGAAACTGCAATAGAAGCATGAAATAAACAAACACAACATCAAGCAATGAAGCATGAAGGTCCTGTCAACCACCATCCCCCGTATCAGGATGATGCACAAAAGAGGAAGGGGGTGTTTGGGAGCTTACTTTTTAGCTTTTGATTTTTGACTTTTTGGTTTTTTGGTTTTTTGGCTTTTGGTCAGAATGAGTTTTGGATGTGGAAGGAGTGTTTGGGAGAAATGTGCAGAATGTGTTTTGGAAAGGTAAAATGAGAAGTAGAAATCAAAAAAGAGCTCCAACCCTCTTTTTGGCTTTTGCTCTAGAAACGTAAAAACAAAGAAATCATTCTCACAGAACTCATTTTGCATTGAGTCATCCAAACACTTAAAAGTTGAAAATGCAAAAATGAGAAAGCAAAAAAGAGGCTGCCAAACAGCCTCGAAATGGCATGTTGGGCTAAGTCATGAGCTCACTGGACCTCTTTTCGTGTAGCCTTGAAGATTCTATAAAAAGTCAGCTTTGAAATCTTCGTTTTGATGTTGTTTATTAAAGAAGGTGTCGCTGCACTCTACCCTACAATCTACATAATTGCATTAAACAGTCAGAAGATATGTGAACAATATTATAATTATGAGCTATGGACCATTTAATTGTTTCCTGTATAACCATTTAATTGCTTTCTGTATAGCTAGAAGATCCGATTGAAGGAGGTCAGAACTATAACATGAGACAGCTTTCTGAGCCAAAAAGGATCCGTCTGACATACTGGCAGTGAACCCTAAACCACATCAGGGGTTATCCATCCTTCCATGCTCCATCAACATGTTGAATGCACGAATTCTGTGAAGAGTAATTGTCTGATGGTTTAATGATAAATGACAAATTTATATTGCTCTGTTTGCCTCACATTCGTGGAGTGCTTATGCCAAAGGGAAGTCCGTTGAAACCAGTGAGCATTGTTTTTAGCTATCGCCACAACTTTACTACGATTGAAGGGCACATTAGAGAATACGATGGTTCCTTTGCTTCCAGCTAGTTCGGAGAATGGCAATAAATAGAAGAGAGCTTTTTCGAGGAGGACATAGTATAAGGGTTATTAATGGAATAAGGACATCAACTTTTCCAATAAGGCCAACAGGACATTTGGCCAATAGGTGACAAAAATACCCTGGAAGGGCCTTGTTTGGCTAACACAAATAATGAAATTTTCATTTTTTTTCATATCTGATGGCGCAGATTACGTAATCTGTTGACTTTCCGGGAAGGGCCTTGTTTGGCTAACACATAAAATGAATTTTTCATTTTTCCTCATATCTGGTTGCGCAGATAACCTAATCTGTTGACGCTTCGGGAAGGGCCTTGTTTGGCTAACACAGAAAATGATTTTTTTCATTTTTTTCATATCTGGTTGCGCAGACAACCTTATCTGTTAATACAAAACATGTCTTTTTTTTTATATTTTTTTCCCAATTAGCACATATATCGTTATCTGTCGATTTTTTCTAATATACAAAAAATTGATGGCATAAATACCCATATATGTTGATTGTTTAAGGAAATATATAGGTAATTGATTAGCATAAATGTATTTATTAGTTATTTTTCGTATTTACCCACTTCAATTCAATATTTAAGTAAGGAATAATGCTAAAATGCCGTTATAAATGCATTGAGTGCTTTTTTTCTCTTTATTTTCTTTTGAAAAAAAACCTTTGAGAGACTAGGAGGTAAGTTGAGAATTTGTGAGTTGCAGGAGTAAGAGAATATTGTGCACTCTCTTGGACTTAAGTATTAAGGCATCTCGACACAATACTATAAAGCAAACATATATGATAGTCTGTTGCAATCTAGCCTCTGTTTCATGCCAATAAAATCAATAGATTACCAAATATGTGAAAATCTGTACATCGTATCATGCCAGCAAAAGCAGACATATATGGTAATCTGTTATAATCTGGCCTTTGTTTAATGCCAATAACAACAACAGATTACCAAATATGTGTAGATCTGTATTATGCCAGCAAAGCAGACATATATGGTAGTCTCATGTAATCTGGCCTCCGTTTCATGCCATTTACAGTAATAGATTACCTAATTGTGTAGATCTATACTTTGTATCATGTCACCATAGCAAATATATATAGTAATCTGTTGCAATATGGCCTTTGGTTCATGCCAATAACAACAACAGATTACCAAATATGTGTAGATCTGTACTTAAGTAACATGCCAGCAATACATACAAATATGGTAGTCTATTGCAATCTTACCTCTGTTTGATGCCAAAAACAACAACAGATTACCAAATATGTGAAGATCTGTACTCTGTATAAAGCCTACAAAACAGACAGATATTGTAGTCTTTTGCAATCTGGCCCCTATTTCATGACAATAACAACAACAGATTACCAAATATGTGTACATCTGTACTCCGTATTATGGCAACAAGATAGACATATATGGTAGTCTGTTGCAATCTGACCTCTATTTCATGCTAATAACAGCAATAGATTATCAAATGTGTAGATTTGTTACAGATTACCCAATACGATCAACAAATAAAGTTATTTCTACTATCTATTCTTTGTGTATTCCTTCAAAAAAAAAAACTATGAACTTTTTGTAGATTTAGATTATTTTTGTCTTTAGTGAATTTTTTCAAAGTTTTGATAATAAATTTTTAAGTTTTTAGATTTCTCTCGTCGAGACGAACTAATAATCCAAAAAAAAAAAAAAAAAACGATCAAAATTAACAAATGTATTTTCATAGAACTTGTTTAATTTTTTTTTGCCCCAATGTAAAAAGAATAAAAAAAATTATATAGAGAAATATATATATATATATATATATATATATATATATATATATATTTTTTTTTTTTTTTTTTTTTTTTGTTTTAAAAATGCACCTATTCTTGTAGTGGACAATTAGATGAATGGAGCAACTAATTACCTAACAACGACAAAAGGGATTAGACTTGATCCAAAAATTCTAGTATTCTTTGCTTTTCCTCTCCGAATCTCTTTTAGGACTTAGACTGGTCCATACGTTTGTGATGAGAAAACTATGCATTGTCATAGATAGGCGACGCGTGGGAAGTTTGTACAGAAGAATAGAAAACAAGTTTGTAACCCTTGAAGCTTATTGCATGAAAACAAGTCTATAACTTTAAAAAAAAAAATTAAATTACTAATTTTTTGCGCATTGCATGAGTTTTTTTGTTAGAAACTATTAATGTAAACAAACAAACAAACAAACAAAAACGAATAAAATCTAAACAAAACTGAAATTAAAGTAGAGTACTTCCAAATTGAACAAAAAGCCTGGTAAATTTCAAAGCTAACATTGCCACAACAGCATTATCCCAGTCACACGTGATCATATCTCAAAGATTTACAAACTTCACTTTTAGTATTGTTCAAAAAGAATTGCCCATATCTCTCTATATATCAATATCAATGTTCAATTCACGCTGTAGCCCCCTTTCATCTCTCTCTCTCTATCTCTCTCTCCAATTCTCACTCCTCGTATGGCCTCCGGATCCCTTCAGCTGGGGAAGATCGTTCACAGCCACCAACACCATCGAGCAGCAGAATTGATCGGTGAAATGTCATGTAGTTTCTCGAAACCAACAATCTGTCGCAATAAGAGCAGCCACCGTAATCGTCAAACGTCGCCGCCGGTTACGCCTCCATTGAGAAACGGGCTATGTTTCGCAGAACTTTGTTGTTCGACGCATGGTTCGGGAAGAAGGTAAATGGTAGGTAATATCCTCTGTGATGAAGAACTGGAGTGGCCGGCTTCCTTCTGGGAAATTATTTGCGCTTTTGACGGAGGCGCGGAGAGAACTAAGAGAGTCGGGGCATTTTTGTCAATACATGGACCTTACACTATAAAAAAAAAGTATCAATGTCCTTCGCATCCTACAAAACTTTAAGCTGGGCTAAATGTCTTATTAGGCCCTTCTTTTAGACCTTAGACCAATTTTCTGTAAATAGAAATTAAGAACCCATCTTTGTCATTTTGAGGATAGTTCAGGATTAGCCGAGGTGTGGCCCAGACACCTGAGTTATAAAAAATGGTGCAATTACCCGTTAAAAATTAAGCTAATTGCATTCCTCGAACAGGAGTTACCTCTCTGGACTCCACATTCCAATTATTCTTTGATTTCAGCCATTTTAAGTTCGTAGTAAATAGTAACCAAGCTAGAATAATAATAAAAAAATCCTTCAATTTTTTAATTGTGGGGCTCATGACCGATTTCTTACACTAGTTAAATAAAGGGCATAGCACAAAATTTTATACACCTAATTTTCGGTGGTTAGGCTTCCAGCTAATTAGATAGAAACGTCAAATGTCCAATAATATTATCCTATTGGTTGGAAAAAAAAAAAACCTTTTTCATATGTTCATTATTTGTCGAAGACAAAAAGTTTTTCGGTGAAGCATAATGTACAAATGTTTAATCGAATGTTGTTTTACATGAATAATCTACTTAACATTACCACAACCAAAAAGACATGGATCATCTTCATGGAGTTCGTGGTGTGCCCAACATCATAATCTACACTGTACAATTCACTTTTTGGACCGTGGACAAATATGATTATATTAGTAGCAGAATTTTGCTCAGTGGCGTACCCAGAAAATCGTACCGGTGTGGGCACAAATTTTGTGGTGTAAAAATTATCTAGTATTTTTTAAGACTCTAACATGCATGCCTTGATTTTCATTCGACTTGTATTTTATGATAATATAGTAAATATAATTCCGTAAACACATAATAGTTTTGAGGAAAAAATTCAGTGAGTTGAAGCTGGTTTGTGAGTAATTAGTTATTTAGAGATCCTAAGGCATCGCAACTTGTTGCCCTAACATCCTTCTCCATTATTATTTTTTATCCACCTTCATCATCATATACTATTAGTCATGAGTCTCACATAAATATGTGTAGGAGAATGGTTTTATAATACCATGTGGTGGTGCCCCAAGAGCACTCAATAATTTTTCGTATACAATAGTCATGTACCAATTGAAACTTAAATAATAATTAAAAAAACCTTCAAAATCCAGTGCAAGCCTATGCCACAGTGGCCCTAAGGTGGCTCCGCCACTGCATTTTTGCCCTAAAAAATAAAAAACGGCAGCGTCGTGAGAGACACGCACTCAATTAATGTTGGCTTAAAAATACTACGTACTCCGCAAACCAAGCAAAATACTTTAAAGAACAAGGTAGTTTACTGGGTACCCACCAGAGCCTGATCTGCCCAGCTATGATCTACTAAGACTTTTTGCTCTGCTAAACCTAAATCGCCAAATTAACAGACTGTAGCGGAAATAAAGGGTGGGATCCTCCTTATTACGTTCAAACTCAGTTGCATTGTATCCCATCTCCAAACGAGAAGATACAAATAACCCCACCTTCTCCAGGAGGTTTAAACGATGATTGTTGCACTTCCTCTGGGAATTCAAACAGGGTAATTCGAATTAAAAAGCTATTATAGATCTTTTCACTCAAACAAAAGGTAACAGAGTTTTCACTCAAGCAAAAATACACATATCTCCAATATTATACTGACTTAGACATCGACGATGTAGTGTTGGTCAGACACCACACCGGTGTCAAGTTACTTTGTTTGCAAGCCATTGATCGAGCACACCAGAAAACGACCCATCATCGGTCTTTATTCATGTGATGGAACTACACTTGCTCAACTTCTTATATATGCATAAGGGATATTGTTGTCAATTTATATTTTATATGAATAAAAATAAAAAGATTGCCCTTCAAGAAAAATGAAAACTAAAATAATGTAGTAAATGTTACAGAGTAGACTTAAATTCCTCGCCCTTGTCCAAAGTCTCTAATTGGAGATTGTTGATGCAGTTGGTCAGAGAGTAGAGTACATTGCAGCCAGAGTATTTTATTTTATTGAGCAATGTTAGTAACACAACCATCTGCACATAACTTCGTTCAAAATCGTTCGATAGCTAGGTTCGTATGTATCGAATGGCTCCTCGTAGACTTGTATCCAGAATTGTGTTGAAAAGTTTTGCCGCACGTTTCCTTTGCTTACCAGATTGCAGTCAATTCCAGGCGCGGCCCAGTTTTCCGTTTGATTTTAGCAACTGAGTTGTTAAAATCATTTGAAAAACTCAGCCATATAATCGGGTGGAGCCATTGGACCACATATTAGGGATGGAACGTCGTGTCGAATTGTGTTCATGTCAAATCGGGTTCGTGTCAAAATGAATTGCTTAATTAATTATATCAAAAAAAATAAACCCTAACCTGACTTGCTGTTAATCGTGTCAACCCGAACATGCACGGGTTGACACGATTAACTTGGAAATGACATGTTTTGCCAACTTTGTCCTGAACACGACAAGAATTGACACGATTAATTCATATCATTCTCCGGTTATGCAGTTTAATTCGTGTCATTCTCAGGTTACCGTGTTGATACAAATAAATGAACATATTAATTCATGTCATTTTTGGGTAAAGAGGGTTGAACCCAAACTCGACTTGTTTACTAATCGTGTTCTCGGGTCGCGTCAAATACGTGTTTCGTGTAAACAATATCAACACTAACCGGCTAATTTCGTGTCGTGTTCGGGTCTTGTTATAAATTCCCACCCCTGCCACATATCACATGTTAGTCAAGCGGAAAGAAGACCAGGGTCATGTATAAATGAACAGGTGAATTCAATTATATCATAATAGAATTTCAATATAAAATAATAGTACTATTCATTTTGATTCAATGGTCGCTATCCAAAGCCAAAAAAGTAATGCCATAACTGGTGATATATACCACGTGAATTATAAAGAATTTTTCACAGTTATAAACTTTACATGGGTGTAAGAATTGCAATATGATTGGAATGGATCAATTACCATTTTACATTTGTTCTCGTTTGCTGTACAAATAATAAAATTTATAAATGATGTAGGTAAAATGACCCGTTCAAATCACGATCAATGACGAAATCTTGAAGGGCCTGTGAAAGGGCACTACAGTACTCTCATTATACATTATGACAGTACAGGCAGTGGCGGCTTTAGGAAATTTCAGCAGGGCATTTAGTGATTATCTTAATTCTACTAGATCTATTAAGTAGTCTTGTTTGTTGTTGCTAAGTTAGGTGAGGTTTGGCCTAAAAAGCCAACTGAACTTATTTTTTTGTCTTTATTTGATTTTTTTTTTTTTGCATTTGTTAGTTTTGCATCGATTTTTTGAGTATTATTGGTTCGTCTTGGCGAGAGGAATCCAAAAAGGTAAAAAGATTATGACTACAACTCTCAATTTTTTGAATAGGATTGAAAAAAGTGTAAAAAACTGATTTTTTTGCTTATTTTTGTCTTTATTAAAAAAATTATGATTTGATCATAATTTTTTACTTTTTTTACACTTTTTTTATTCCTCTCGCTAAGACAAACCAATAATATACAAAAAGTTTATGTAAAACTAAAATACACGAAAAAAAAATCAAATAAAGACGAAAAAATAAGTCAACTAACTTTTTAGGTCAAAACACACCTAACATAGTCATATATACACAATTTTTCATATATTAGTGAGAATAATGAGACCAAATAATTGGGTGGAGACATTGGACCCACATGTCACATGTTAGTCAAGTGGAAAGAAGACCAGGGTCATGTATAAATGAATAGGGGAGTTCAATGTGATCATAAAAGAAGTTCAATCTAAAATACATATATTCGCCGTTCAAAAATATCTAAAATATATTCGTTTTAATTCAATGATCGCCATTCAAAGCCAAAAAAGTACTTGCTTTTACAGGTGATATATACCACGTGACTTGTAAAGAAATTTTCGCAGTTAAAAAGTTCACATGGGTGAGAGAATTGCAATATGAATGGAATGGAGTACCATTTTACATTTGTCGCTTCTGATATCAAATCAGTCTGATATTTTGTAGAAATAAAATTCATTAACGATTCAAAAATGCTACACATACAACCAAGGGACATAACCAGGGCCAAAACGATGTTGTTTCGCTATAAAAAAACGAGAATTCAAAGCCTGCATTGGCTTCATTTTACTAGATACGGAGAGAGAGAGAGGGGCGACCAACTCAGCCACCACCATGATTCCCACAACAACTGTTGATGTCACCACCAACACCATCGGCGAGAGAGAGCTCGGAAATGATAGCGGTCGCCAGAGTTGGTGAGGCTGGGGTTGGGTTGTGGTTGGCGTTGGTGGAAGTGGGAATTGTGGTGGTGAAAATCTAACTCTGTGTGTGTGTGTGTGTGTGTATCGATCTGCGAAGAAACAGCCCGCTTGTTTTGAATGGGGAAGAAACCCTCTTTTGGCTTCGCTTTGAGTTTTCCATATATATTTTTTAGCGAAACGACTTTGTTTTGGCCTGTGGTTGTGTGTGTAGTATTTTTGTAAACGATTAGGTCAAACAATCAGTTCAAATCACGATGACGAAATCCTGAGGTCCCTTAAATGTGCACTACACTCCCATGATACATTAGTGCAATACAGGCATGGTGGTTCTAGAATTTTAGCAGGATGTTCAATGATTACCTTAACTCTACTAGCTCTGTTAACTAGTCTTTTTTTTGTTGCTAAGTTATTAACTAGTCATATACATATCTGTGTGTATGCGCGCGCGCGTTATCATATATTAGTGAAAATAATGTGACCAAATAATGCGAAAATACGTAAGATGAAACAATTGTTTTCAGCGAATTCTATGTTTTGGGCAAAGCAAAATTAAACCAACGCATAAATACACCAATATTTATGTAGGAAATTGTGTGGCGAATTAGATTAGCACGGATCTTTCTGACATTTGTTCTTGTTTTATGAGATATAAAGTTGATTGTCGTTCAGAGGAAAGCCATAGCAAGATATCGATACCAATAAATATTTTTTTTCTCTATATTTTCCGAAATTTTGTTATCAAACGTGTGTATTAGGTGTTTAATTGTGAAATTGTGAATTACCAAGATTGATGGATGTTAATAGTTTAGGACTAAGTTTTCAAACAAAATTTGAGATAAAATAACTAGATTTAAAATTTAAAAAAAAAAAAAAAACTTTGGGATGTTCAATTGACCATCCATGGGGAAGCTATGGAGCCGCCTATGGATTCGAATTGGGTTGTTAATATTGGATCGATTTGTACGTTATATATTTGGGTTGGGTATTCAATTATTTTTAAGTGTTCAAATATTAGAAAATTACCTCTAAGGCCGCTTGCGGATTTCTCATGTTATATTTATAGTCCGGATCACAAAAGTTCAAACACATGGTTTTGTGATGCCAAACACAAAATTACAAACACCAGGCCAAAGACCAAAAATGGCTTTTAGTGAGCTTCATCCTCCCACAAAATTATGATTTGTGAAAGCAACTTCAGCAATTTTAAATCCTTGGGCCCCTTTTTAAAGTGAACCATCTATATCCACTAGGGAAGAAAAATGGTGATTGGTGAACCTTCCATTTTATTTTTATTTTTATGAAGAGATAGAAAATGCATTAAATCAACAAATACAACAACCTAAAAGGAAAATACAGAAAAGAAAATAGAAAACAGAAAATACAGAGAAAAAGACCGCTGGAGGTGAACTAGTACTATTTTTTCTTTATTACCGGTATTTTTTTTCTCAGTGGTTCTTTGTTTTCAATTCTTAGGAACAGAGAAATCAGTAACATAATTAGTGATGGAAGCTGATATTATGCAAAGAAAATAACACATACAAAATTATTTAGAGTTTGGACGTGGTTAAAATTAATTCACCTTTAAAGGGATTACGGTAAAATTATTAAAACTTCGAGCGGGGCTGAAGCACTAAATTTATCGTAAACTCGAGAAATTATGTGAGAAAAAAAGAAATTTACTGAATTTTGGAGAGTCAGTGACCTTCGCCTCTTTCAGTGTATACATTATAACCATCCATAAGTTCCTGTCCCTCCACTCCCAATCCAGAAAGGCTGATTCTATAGCGCGGTGTTTGAACCGTTCGTCGCAAAATTAATGGATCTAATTAAAAGAATAATCTTACCTGTCAAAAAATTTTCTTGCCACTAAAAATATTCTAGATCATTAATTTTCAAATAAACGGCTGTGATTCCCATGTAGTGAGTGATTCTTCTTTAGTGAGCTGGCCCCCCGAATCTCCACCCATATGGCCCTTTTATTCCTTCCTCGTTATTATCAAACAAACAAACAGACGAAAGTCAAAATCCAAAGGCCTCGTATTTTGATTGGATTGCCATCCCGATCTTTGTGCTGTACTCATAAAACTGTATCATTTGAAGCCCTAAGTGTGCTTGTCAAGAATAACTCAGCCATTTGTGTGGTACATATCGCACTATTATCCATCGTTCCAAAATTTTCTGTTATCAAATTGAACCATAGTTGCACAAAATATTGCGTATATACATATACAGTTATACACATACAAAAATTGCACATATACATATAAATTGAGTCATAAAATTGATGTTGTGAGTCGAAATTAAATGACACTTATTGTTTGATAGAGCAATTTGATTGGAACTACTCACATGTAGGCTTCAACTTGTGAATCATTTATATAAAAATTGGGGTGATTGGATATTGGTAGTGATTAGATCGTTTTATCTTGAAATTACAATTGAATGAGAGAATCATCGTTTTGAGATTAAACTGTGAAATAAATGGTTCCCGATCATTTGATTAATGTACAATTGGCCTAATTAATGAATAAATCATTTGCTTGATGAGCTCACCAAAGCAAACAATTTTAATAAATTCAGACTCACGTAACTTAGTTTTATGGAAAATACTAAAATGGGCCAAGGGGGTTTATGTTAAGGTTTAAAAGTGTGAAAAATATAACTATAAAAGTAGGTATAAACGGAATATTGAAAAGGAATATTAAAAGTGTAGAATGTGCACTGGAGTGTATATATAATTTTTTTTTACCCGTAATTATTGCCCTAGTTTTATTTGCATTTGGTCACACTGCTACTAAAGTAACTATTCAGCAGTACAGGTACTCCAGGAAAAATTGTCATCCTATACATATTTTTTTCCACAATTACATATTCATGTAGGATCAATATATTTTTTGTGTTAATTGGGGTTGCTGAAAGCAAAGGGTTCTTGTGGTCAATTTTTGTCAATTGTGCTCGTTGCTTGGTCATAACTTTGTTATGTAATGCTGATGGCATTTCTAGTTTTGTGCATTAAACGTTTGATGAGGGCGACATCTGTTCAAAGCTTTACCAGGCCGTATTTGTTCATGCTCTAGACCCTGACCGGAGCAAACTTGACCCTCGCTCCATTAGGTGCATTTTTCTTGGTTACTCTCGAACTCAAAAAGGGTACAAGTGTTATTCTCCATCTTTACGACGTCCATTTGTGTGTGCTGACGTCACATTTAATGAGTCACTCCCATTTTATTCGGAGCCTGTCACGACTAATGATCGGCTTGCATCTGAGTCTGTGTTTCTTATAGCTGTCCCCTCAGGTAGTGGTCCTCCACCGAAACCTTTGCAGGTGTATGTTCGTCGTCCTAAAGTTTCACCAATGCCATCTCAGCCTGAGCCACCAGTGCCATCTCAGCCAGCACCATCGCAACCTGAGCCATCTGAGCAAACAAGCACACCTTCGCCCACCGCTCCGTCTTCCCCTCCGTTGCGAGATCCAGATGATCTTGATCGTCCTATTGCCCATCGTAAAGGTATTCGGTCCTGCACTATACATCCTATTGCTCAGTTTGTTTCATATAACCATTTGTCACCATCCCTTCGTGCTTTTACTACTTCGGTTTCTTCCGTTTTTGTTCCTAACACTGTTCAGGAGGCCTTATCTGTGTCTGAGTGGCGGAAAGCAATGGAGGATGAGATGTCTTCTCTTCATCATAATGGCACTTGGGAGTTGGTTTCTCTTCCTGCTGGTAAAACTACTGTTGGCTGTCGTTGGGTATTCACTGTCAAGTATCATCCGGATGGCACTATTGAGCGGTATAAGGCTCGCCTTGTAGCCAAAGGCTATACGCAGACATATGGAGTTGATTATGCCGAGACCTTTTCCCCAGTTGCCAAAATAAACTCTGTTCGGATTCTTATTTCTCTTGCTACTAATTTCGGTTGGCCCTTATTTCAATTGGATGTCAAAAATGCCTTCTTACATGGTGATCTGATCGAGGAGGTCTATATGGAGCACTTCCTCCTGGGTTTGTTGCTCAGGGGGAGCGTTCTCTGGTTTGTCGTCTTCGCAAAGCTTTATATGGTCTGAAGCAATCCCCTCGAGCTTGGTTTGGTCGGTTTAGTGATGCTGTGCTACAGTTTGGTATGCGTCGATCTCATTCGGATCACTCTGTTTTCTCTCTTCAGTCCGAGCGTGGGAAAATAATATTGATTGTGTATGTAGATGATATTATTATTACTGGAGATGATCAGAAAGGTATTGATGAGTTGAAGCAGTTTTTACAGCGACAGTTCCATACTAAAGATTTGGGTAAGCTACGGTATTTTTTGGGTATTGAGGTAGCAAGATCCAAGGATGGAATTAGTTTGTCCCAACGGAAGTATGCATTGGATATTCTTGAGGAGACAGGTTTATTGGGAGCAAAACCTGTGGAGACCCCAATGGATCCTAATGTGAAACTTTGTGTTGATCAGGGGGAGATATTTCCTCATCCAGACCGATGTCGTCGCTTAGTTGGTAAGTTGAATTACCTTACCAATACACGTCCTGATATCTCTTTCGCTGTAAGTGTGGTGAGTCAGTTTATGTCTGCTCCTCGTCTTCCGCACTGGGAAGCTTGTCTTCGTATTGTGAAATATCTTAAGGCCCATCCTCGACGTGGTTTGTTTTATCGGTCTAATGGTCATTTGCGTGTTGAAGCCTTTACCGACGCTGATTGGGCAGGATCACCATCTGATAGACGGTCCACTACTGGGTATTGTACTTTTGTTGGAGGCAATTTGGTCACATGGAAAAGCAAGAAACAAACAGTGGTCGCAAGGTCCAGCGCAGAAGCGGAGTATCGAGCCATGGCACACACATCTTGTGAGATTGTGTGGTTGATAGCTCTCCTCAAGGAGTTAGGTTTTGATGTGGAGTTACCTATTCCTATGTATTGTGATAATCAAGCAGCGATACATATTGCTTCAAATCCAGTATTCCATGAGAGAACTAAACATATTGAGGTTGATTGTCACATTGTTCGTGAGAAGATAGATGGTGGTGTGTTGTCTACTCCATTTGTTCCTACAGGAGCTCAGTTGGCTGATATCTTCACCAAACCATTGTTTAAACCGCGTTTAGAGTTTTTATGTAACAAGCTGGGATTTTGTGATATTTATTCTCCAGCTTGAGGGGGAGTGTTAGAATAGCTTTTGTCCCACATTGCCTAGCTACATATTGTATTATTCTCTCTCATAATATAAATAAAGTCTTTTGTGTTTGGGTTCGTTAACACCCTTACACTTCTCTCTCCCTCTCTCTCTCTCTCTCCTAAATAACAGCATTGTACTTCTAATGTACGTTCTCTATATATGCATTTTCATTTTGCAGGTTCTAAAGGAAGGCCGTATTTGTTCAGGCTGGGAAATACGATGAACTTTTGCACGCAGGAACTGATTAAATTTCAAAGCTTTACTGTCAGCTCACCACATACCAGTTGAATCCATGGATATTCCCGACCACTCATCAGAAAATTCAGATGAAAGCAATCCTCGTGATGCATCCTTCAAATTTGCCATGCCATGTTCATTTTTGTTAAGTGAGCGACGACGTTTCACCTCATTCTTTTTGTTCAACATTCTTCTCAACCACCGCCCTTAAAATGGTGAAAATTGGGTCACTTTTTCCTAACACCTATGTGTTCCACTTCCTCAATATTTCTTGGATCTTTCACTCTGTCATGTTAGCTTTGATTCTCCCCAGACTTGTCTTTTTCATCCCTAGATTCTCCCCTCTTGGGCCACATGATTTGGGAACCTCCAAAAAATTGAGGGATTATTACCTCTAGGTCTAGAAACGAGATGTCTAATTACCAATAAGGTAAGTCATTTTTTTTTTAATTACAACTAAGGTAAGTCACTCTTTTTTGGAGTTTAGGTTTAGGGTGCACTTTCCTATTATAGGATTTTAGTGGTTTAGGCACTTTCATAGAGCACCCTAGGATTTTAGGCACTTTCATAGGGTACCCTAGTTGTAGGGTACCACCCTAGTTGTAGGGTACCACCCTAGTCATAGGGGTACCCTAGAGTTTAGGTTTAGGGTGCACTTTCCTATTATAGGGTTTTAGTGGCTTAGGCACTTTCTAGAGTACCCTAGGATTTTAGGCACTTTCATGGGGTACCCTAGTTGTAGGATACCATAAGATTTTAGGCACTTTCATAGGGTACCCTAGAATTTTAGGCACTTTCATAGGGTACCCTAGAATTTTAGGCACTTTCATAGGGTACCCTATGATTTAGGCATTTTTATACGGGTTAGGGAGTTGATGGGAATTTTTCAGAATTGGGCTTGACCTGATGGTAAATGTCCCAAAAATTGATGTAAGAAGGCATGGAGGAAACTTGATCCTCTCTTCCTTTCTTTGCAACCTTGTACATGCATCATTTTCCTTTCATAGTAAGCAGAATAGCAGATGGTATAATTACGTCGTTAAAGCTAAATCGACCCAAAGTGGATTTGTATCTTTCTAAATAGAAGCATAACTTTTTCGAATGCGTCGGAATTGGTTCAGAACGAAGACACATCCCTTACGTAGCTGAGACAGAAACACACCATATATATGTAGGTCCTCAATAGTAGTTTGCAAAAGCACCTGATCTCGACCAAGAAAAGGGAAAAAGTACATGTTGTGATATCTGAGTTTTTTTAGACACACTCTCCTTGTTTTAGTACAAAAATAAATGTGGATCCTAAGTTTACCCTGCCTTGAAAGGATTTCTCTTCATAAGCAGTAAAAAGCCATTGGTCCCACATCTGCTAAAAAATGAGACTCGCATAAAGGAATCCACCAAGGCTACATGGTACATTTGAGATATATCTTTTGAGGCCATGTGGTTCAGGCCGGGTCAGGTCATTAGAGAAGCAATTTATTACCACCAAAAAAGGGAAAAAACAACTCGTTATACTGGTTTTTTGGACACATTCTTTCATTTTATACACCCTCCTTGTAAAGCAAAACATGGATATAATAAGCTGCAAAGCTAGTGACCTAGAAAAACTCTCCTTAACTATTCCGTAAGTAAAATCAGTGGTTCAGATTCACTCTACTCACCCTTCCTAAAAAGGATCTCTCGCTAATTAAGTAGTACAAATCCATAGGATAAACGTTAGAAGCACTTTTTCTTACAGATTAGGCTCTCAATCAACTCGTCTAACTTTCTATCCGACGACCCTCCTTTCTCAACCGCGTGCCTCACCATGGCTCCAATTCTTGTGCCCTTTCCCTAGCTCTCCTCCCTTGCTTTCCACCCATCAACTCCTTAACCTCATCACAGATCACATCGCGTCCAATGACCTTGATTCCCTCTGTTCCCACTCTCTTAATCCTGTCACGTGGAAGCAATATCCCCGCCCCCATTCCCTTCACTACGTCACATTCCCTCCACTGAGTACCTGACATTCACCCCTTACTCAGCCCCTATGGGCCAAGCCAGCAATGGGACTCCGCTACACAAACTCTCCAACACCGAGTTCCAACCACAGTGGCTCAAAAACCCACCCGCCTTTTTAATATTCAGATCACTATTAGAATTTAGATTCCTCTCTTTGAGATTACCCGAGATCCACAAAATACAAAACTACCGAAGGTAATTTTTTTTGAATAAACAAAAAAAGAAAAATTCAAGCAAGTATTAAGCCAAAACACGTGTTAAGCAAATAAAACCTATTTCAAAAGAGGATCCTTCAGGCTGTCACTAAGACCATTCTTTGACCGGTAGGAGTGTATTTTTATCGGTAAGGGCCCTAAAAGTATATTTTTACCGATCAAAGAATGGTCTTAGTGAGAGACCAGTGGACTGATTTTAGATTTTTTCGTAAAGAAAGGAAATACTCCTATGGATTTTTGCTTGGGCCGGATCCAATTGGTAAAAAGACCAAGTGAAAACCGAACGGCCCTCAATCGTTGTGTTTGGTTGGGTTTCTAAGAACCCGGTTTTAAAAACCTTTGCTGGTACTTTGAAAACCTTTGTCCAAAGCCGGTTGAACATGGGCCCCTCTCTGCTGCTACAGTGGTACTTTTTCCATGGTGTTTTTTTTTTTCAACTATCCTATAGTTACCGATGATTCACGCATAAATGGGATACATGCGGTGCTTTTGGGTCCCACACGAATAATCCAAGCCGTTCATTCATCTTAAAATAATTTTTTTAGTGGCCATGCTGAAAATCAGGTCAATCCGACACGCGTAAGTAGTTGATCCGAAAATCCCTTGTTTCATTCAAAATGATTTTTAATGAAACAAGGGGTTTTTGGATAAACTACTTACACGAGTTGGATTGAGCTAATTTTTCACAGAGTCACTCAAAAAATTGTTTTAAGATAAATGAACGGATCAGATTATTCGTGTGGAATCCAAAAATAGGTCCCATACGCCGTCAGTACTCTATTTGTGCATAAGGCACTGGAACTTACGAATTTACTGAGAGCTGTGAAGGAAGACATGGTCCTTTATTATTCAACGCCTTTTTGTCTTACTTTTCTGACACTATGGTATACAGTACAAATCAGGTATGGGAAACCAAACAAGGTTTCACAAAAAGGGTCTTAAAACCGGGTTTTGGGAACCCAAACAAACAAGGCGAATAGGTCTTTGGATATGGGTTGTAGCACCCCGATGGGCCTTTCGTAACCTGTCTTCTTTCCGTTCTCTTCTTCTCTTAAACCCTAGCACTTATGAAGCACGGGTACTCTAAAAATGTTGCCGTACACGTACCGGTATGGGTACGGGTATGTCTGGGTACGGAAAAATACGTACCGGGTACGGCAAAAACGTACCGGGTACGTTTGCACTGTTCGGGTACGGCTTGGGTACTCCTGGGTACTTTGATTGGGTACTTTGTTGGGTACGTTTGGACCTTTTTGAATTTGTTTTAAAACTTTAAGGGGCCCGAATGAAATTTATAAAAACTTATGGGTTTATGTGCACTTTTGACCCCCAATTTAAGACAACAGTCGACATCATTTTGGGTTTCATCAGTTCTAGGGTTCTCAAAACAGAAGCAGCAGCCACAGCTTCTCCTCTACTGTTCGAACAGCCATGGAAGCTCTCTGGTTAGTCTCTCTCTCTCTCTCTTTCTCTCTCTCTCTCGCTGCTCCCTCTCCCTCTCTCTCTCTCGCTGCTCCTCTCTCTCTCTCGCTGCTCCCTCTCTCTCTCTCTCTCTCGCTCCTCCCTCTCTCTCTCTCTCGCTGCTCCCTCTCTCTCTCTCTCTCTCTCGCTCCTCCCTCTCTCTCTCTCGCTGCTCCCTCTCTCTCTCTGTTGTGCTACACAGTTGCAGCAGCTGCTCCCTCTCTCTCTTTCTGTCTGCAGCAGCTGCTCCCTCTCTCGGTTATAGCCTTGTAGGTTACTAATTCAACTCATCTCTACAGATCTAGAGTCACGAAGTGAAGAAGGTGTTGAGCAACATTGCAACAATCATCTCCTGCTTCTTTTTGTTGGTAAAATGAGTGTTTTATTTAGTTTGTGCAATGGAACATAGTAAAATAGGGAAAAAAAAAATTAAATTTACACTTACGTACCCAAGGCCTCGTTTGGGTAAAAAACTTAATCCGGATTATTGGTTTTTTGGGTACAAAAAACCAGAGTGCTTTGGGTAATAATCTTAATCCAAAAAACCAGAGCGCTTTGGGTAATAATCCAATAATCCAATAATCCAGATTATTCGTTTGTCCTTATTCAAATTTTTTTTGCATTCGTTAGTTTTGCATTAAGATTTTGTGGTTTCTGGATTCCTCTCGACGAGACGAATCTAACAAGTATAAAATTATGGTCAGAACTCAAAATTTTTTGAATAAGGACAAACGAATAATCCAATAATCCATAATCTGGATTATTAGCCAAAGGAGGGAATAATTTGGATTAAGTTTAAGAAAAAACAAACCGGTTTTTTGGATTATTTGACAAAAAACCAAAAAACCGGATTAAGATTTTTACCCAAACAAGGCCTAACCGTACCCGTACCCTACTTTTTTAGGTTTTTGCCGTATCGCGTACCCGTACCGTACCCGTACCGCGTACCGGTACCCGTGCTTCATAGCCTAGCACCGTCCAAAGCCAGGGCTGTTACTCATTTTCTCACCCTAGGGAACTTATATTGGATAATCTTCTTCGATCATGGTACGTTTCTCATCTGTTTTTTTCTCAATTTACGTATGATGATATCGATCTCGTTCGAACCCTTATTGATTGACTTCCTCTGCGTTTCTGATTATTATTCGTGTAGCCTCAAGGAGATTACATAGATCTCCACAGGAAGAGACATGGCTATCGCCATGATCACTTCGAGCGCAAACGCAAGAAAGAGGCTCGACAAGTTCACAAGCGCTCTCAAATTGCTCAGAAGGTTCAATCTTTTCTTTTTCCCCACCTTTTCCCTATTACTTGTTGATATTATGTTAATTTCTAATTTTATAGCTTTCTTTTGAATTGATTAGGCTCTGGGTATCAAGGGTAAGATGTTCGCTAAGAAACGTTATGCTGAGAAGGCCCAAATGAAGAAAACGTGAGTGTCTTTCTTACTTTCACGTGGCTTTTCTTCATGTCAAAGTTTTTTGTTTGAGTTTGCGAATCCTGAAATGTTATCAGTGGCGGCTCCAGGATTTCTCGTGAGGGTGTTCAGAAATTCTACTACGGTCCTCTAGAAATAATAACTGTGCATATGCAAAAAAAAAAAACTTCTAATATAAAAAATGCCACCAAAAAAAAAAAGCAAAATATTTAGTATATTAGAATTTTTCCTCATCGACTTTTCATATTTCGAAACCGTTCATAATAGCATCAGTATCAAATGCATCACTCTCTATATAAGTAATTATGCAATCGTTTATCCACTGATCTCCCATTCAATTGCTCAGAATTTCAAGAATGGAAGATCTTCACAACCCTTCACAACTTGGTTATGAGCACCATTGTTGCCTCCCACATGAGATTGCAACTTCTACTTCCTATTCCAAAGTTCAAAACCATCTATGACAAAAGCATCACCTCTCGCTTGCTTACTGAAATCAGGAAGAAAAAATAACAACGTAGACAAAATGTTGCATCCTTTACTGTATTTCAACCAATTTTTGTACTCTTTGAACCAATTGGGATTAAACTGACGGAAAATTACATGGACATCCCATAATGTTAGGAGGATGAGTTAGAGTAGATAAATATTGGTGAATGTTGTTGTAGGCTCATTTGGTGAGTGTCACATGCACATTTCGTGCAAGTAATTTGTATAATAGTTAGTATCTATAGTATTTCTCTACAATTTTAGTAGTTGAGATGGGGTTAGATTCAAAATTGAGTCATTTAGAGGACCGGAGTAATTAGACTATTTTCATACTCCCATGAAGTACCAGAATAGAATAGTTCCAAAATGTTTAGGAGGATCTGGGGTGACCACAAAGAATTAAGGTAATAAAGTCGATGTGTGTGTGTTGAATGATCAACGAATCAATTCTTCAGAGAGAGAGAGAGAGAGAGGAGAAGAAATCCAGGGGGAAGAGGGGAATTGAAGAAAGAAACGGTGGCAAGGTGGGGGGAAAGAAAAGAAATGGTAAAAGAGTGTGTGAGTCTCATTGGAAGAAGTCACTTTTTGAGATTGGGTGTTCAAACATTTTAGGTAGGGTGTTCAAAATGGTTCAAATATATTGGTTAGGGTGTTCAAACATTTTTTTAGGGTGTTCAAAATGACAAAAATATTGAAAATAATTTTTTTTTACATGTATTTCTAAAAAAAAAGAAATTCCAGGGTGTTCGGGCGACCACCCTCGGCTCAAGTTGGAGCCGCCTTTGAATGTTATAATGGTGCACTGAGTCCACACCGACGTTCGTAAATGGTAAGGGTGAGCTTTTTTTTTTTTTTGTTTTGTTATGTTTTGATAAGATTAACTGGTCTGGTTGATCTTTAGAGCTTATCTCAGAGATGGACAACCACCTCGTAAAAATTTGGTCTTTATGAGCAAGGGATATGTCCAAGTCTCCAAGCTAATAATTTATGAGGGATGTAGAGCCAGGAAATCTTGTCTCACTGTTATTAAATTTGTAATTGAGCTTGGATTGATGTCCGTAATCTTCAATTGCATATGTGAATTTGGGTGGGCAAGATCATTCCAATTATTATTATTATTATTATTATTATTATTATTATTATTATTATTATTATTATTATTATTATTATTATTGTTTTTTGTGTTAATTGGGGTTGCTGAAAGCAAAGGGTTCTTGTGGTCAATTTTTGTCAGCTGTGCTCGTTGCTTGGTCATAACTTTGTTATGTAATGTTGATGGCATTTCTAGTTTTGTGCATTAAACGTTTGATGAGGGCGACATCTGAAAGGTACATAATTTCCCCTGAAGATTGTTGAAACTGTACGCCCTTGTTGTATTGCGGAAAGAAATTAGCAAGTTGTTCTTGGCATATAACTTTGTGTATTATTGTTCATTGTTCACCATTTGAGTTATGAGTCTGCTCATGAGTCAAGTAGTCATCAACTTATCAGTCATATCTTCGAGTGCATTTTAATGTATCTTGCAGTGATCTAAAAGCGGCCGACTAGTCCCCGCCAAGGCACTAGGCGGTGGTCCAACACCTAGATTAGGAAGCCGACTAGTCGGCACCTAGTCCCTTCCTGGGGCGCTAGGTGGCCGACAAGTCGGCATCTAGGCCCTAGGCGCCCCTTCTCTGCTCGACTAGTGCCTAGCGAGTTTTAGAACATTGATATTTTGTTTCTTGAAGACTTCTTCCTACCATGGGATTATGATGAAAAACCCGAAAGCTCATATGCCAGTTTTCCCCCTAATAATATGGTCATTTAAGATGTGAAGATAGATCGTGAGAAATTGAGGCATTGTTATTACATTTTTCGACAGGTATTGAGGAAATATCCATTATCTCTGTATTACCCCTCGTCTAAAGTCCACAAACAATGTCGTGATTTTAGTTAAACCATGGCTTTACTTCATTTCTTTTAATGTAGGTATCATTTTTTCCCTACTTATTGATGGTACATTTGCGTTGTTTACGCTCTTATGGCATTGTGGATTTTGAGAGACTGTTTCTAGCTCATTTTGTACCATGTCTACAGCTTGGCTATGCATGAAGAATCATCAACCAGGCGAAAGGTGGATGATGATGTTCATGAAGGAGCTATTCCTCCTTATCTACTTGATCGTGAAACGACGACACGAGCAAAGGTATGCTATTTAGTGATACCACTTCATACTACATTGCCCATTTTATGCAAGTTGATAATTGCAATTACTCTATTGCCATGGATCATTACTGATCATCACTTTATGCTGCTGTAGGTTCTTAGCAACACTATAAAGCAAAAGAGGAAAGAGAGAGCTGGTAAATGGGAGGTTCCTCTACCCAAGGTAGAGTAGATTCAACTTTTGCCAAAGAACATAATATCTTTCTTCCAAGTTTATCTTGATTTTACTGCATGTCTTCCTTCTTGTTGGGTTTCTTTTGGTAGCACAGTGGCTGTTTGGTGTTCACATGTATGGGTTCCTTAATGAAGTTGGCAGTTTATACTTGTTATCTTAAAACAATATCTTTAAATGGAGGTGTTTAATTCTTCAGGTAAGGCCTGTGGCTGAAGATGAGATGTTTAAAGTGATTAGATCTGGTAAAAGGAAAAGTATGTATCTTCTCTATTGACTTTGTTTTCTTGGTTGATTTGTTTAATTTTCAAATTTGCTGCTAAAGTTTCTTTACTCTTTGCCTTGTGATCCACATTGTTTTGAAATGCTTATGAGTTTTGCTATTGCTGGATAACTGATTAGTGATTACTGTTATATTTATCCAACTGCATGGTGGTAAAAAAATTACTTGTGATCAAAATTTTGGTGGGTTATACCATTTTTGCTTACAAAATCAGAATGTGTGGAGTTTGAGGGTAGATAGTGACCTTATCAGAATGATATGTAACATATGTTGGAGTGACTTTTAAGCAATTGTAAGATTTGTACCAAGTACCAACCATTCGTTTGCCAATATATCTCGAGATTCTCAACCACGAATAAAAGCCAACTGTTGTGCATATGATTTCTTTAACAAGGTCTATTTAGTATCCGATTGTCTTCTGATAATGGTCGGAGGATGGCATTTGTGCCAAAGTTGTGTTGATCATTGATAGGAAACAAAAGGGTAATCAGCCTAATCCACATTTGGGGTCTTGTTTTGCAGCCAAGCAGTGGAAGAGAATGGTCACCAAAGTTACATTTGTGGGGCCAGGTTTTACAAGAAAACCTCCAAAGTATGAGCGGTTTATCCGTCCTACCGGTTTGCGGTTCACTAAAGCCCATGTAACCCACCCTGAACTCAAATGCACTTTCAATCTTGAGATGATTGGAATAAAGAAGAATCCAAATGGTCCAATGTACACCTCCCTTGGTGTTGTAACTAAAGGAACCATTATTGAGGTAAACTTTTGCTCTGTATCAGATCCAAAAAAAAAAAAACTTTTGCTCCGTATATGCTGTGTATGATAGACACAGTCTCTGTGTTGTAACTCAGTACTGTGGTTGTCAAATGGTAAACACAGTCTCGTGTTGTAACTCAGTACTGTGGTTGTCAAATGTTGCTTTTATCATGTTGGTTGGGCTGCGATTACAAATAGATGAACTCAATAATTTGTAAACGTTACATTATTTTCAGGTGAATGTCAGTGAACTAGGTCTGGTCACGCCAGCAGGAAAAGTTGTATGGGGTAAGATTGCCCTTACCGTTTCTATTAAGCCATCATAGATTTTTCCCCCCTTCATTGTATACTCACTTGTGTCCATCATTCATTCATAACTTCTGGGTGCAGGAAAATACGCTCAAGTGACTAATAATCCTGAGAATGATGGTTGCATAAATGCAGTTCTCCTTGTCTAAAATGGTTGAATAGGGATCACCCGTTGCTTTCAGGTAACCCCCCTTTTTTTCCCTCAAGTTGCATCCGGAGACTATGGTTTTTGTCTCTCTCTCTCTCGACAATTTTCTTATATCCTTTGGGTCGAGTTTAAGCAAGGGTTGTAACATTAGATGACGTTTTGAGCGAACAACAAAGTTTTTGGTGCCAATGTTTGATTGTCCTTGATTCTCATTTATCATGCATGTCTCTATGATTTTTACTTTATTTGCAACAATAGAGGCTTGAATCTCTATCAACCCAAAGTAGTAAAGTCAAAAAGTTGTGACACGTTTAAGCTGTAGGGCTATTGTGTTGCACACGAATTAATGTATCCATGTGTGAATGGTTATAACATGCGATTCTAAGGTCGCAACATGTTTGAGAAGGAAACGGGGTGCTGTAGGGCAGCATTCGCCGTTGGACTAGCAATCAACGGTCTTGATTTTATCTTGGTACTTTGCGAATTCGAGCTGTCCATTGTCAGAATGACAATCAAGTCATTGATTGCCAAGATCAACGGTTCAAATGCTGCACTATAGGATTGCCCTAAAGCACCCCCAAATCCGTTCAAAAATGTGTTTAAACTCCTGCAACTTGCTTTAAATGAGTACTTCCATCATTCACCAAATAAATAAAAAAAGATTATCCTATCAAACAAGCTTTACTAAGCATCTCTAACCCATCTTTAAAACTCCATAATGAAGAATGAAAGTGACATATTAAGGAGAGATTTTATAATTTACCTCTTTTTTTCTTTAGTTGTAACTTTTTAGTTAGACACATCGCCTTTTTAAAGATTTGGTTCTCCAAATTCACTTTTGAGTCTCCAAATATGGAGACCTCACCTCCATCTTGAAGAACCAAATATCTTAAAAGGAGAATGAGTTCCGCCAAAAAGTACAAAATATGAGATAAATTATAAAATCTCCCATCAATATATCACATTAATTCTTGGGTGAGAGGTTTTTTGTCAATCCATCAATAACAAGGGTATCATCATCCTCACAGTAACAGTTTTCTTTTTTTCTTTTTTTAGTACAACAAGAAGTGTTAATAGGTTAGCTGTCAGTGTTAGTCGGGGAAGGAATTGGAACTTGGGTCTGTCGAGGGCAAACCAGGTTACCACTTGGGCTGCCAGCCACTTGCCTCACAATAAGAGTTGAACACATAATCTTGCTGTACCTACAAAAAATCGCACAACCATTGGGCCAAGTGCCCTGTTCTTACCATTATCCAATTGGTCACTGTTTGTTTTGCTTTCTTATTTTTTAGGTGGAAAATTATCATCCACTGGATTTTCGTTAAGGTAAAAAAATGTATTAAAATGCGTGAAAAATATATAAAAATATGTGAAAGCTTAAACAATGTAAATTACACTGGAGTCCTTTTATTTATTGAAGGACCCTATTTAATATTTTAGTTTGAAGTAGAGGAGCCCACCCACAGTCGCATGTTTTTGGGCTCGATTATAGCACTTATGGTTCGAGAATCCAAGCCCATTTGACTTTCAAAACCCGGCCCGAGTGAGGACTCTGGGCGTCTGTACATACACATCGAGAATGGATATGGAAACCTAGGTTGCAGAGAGCAGCATCAGTGTGTCAACGGGGACGACAGTGAAGTGATCGAGAGATGGCGTCGAACGCAGCGGTTCCCTTTTGGAGGGCGGCGGGAATGACTTACATAACCTACTCCAACATATGCGCTAACCTGGTGAGGAATTGCCTCAAAGAGCCTTACAAAACCGAAGCCCTCACCCGTGAGAAGGTCCATTTCTCTGTCACCAAATGGGCCGACGGAAAACCCCAGAAACCCAGTAATTCTCTATTTCTCTTTCTTCTTCTTTTTATCGGACTTCTCATCTCTTATCTGATTTCGGTTGCTGCCTCAGATCTAGGGCTTCTTTCAATTCTGATTTGATCTGTCCCAGTTTTTCACTTTTTTCTTGACTTCTTAGTGACTTTTTGGACTTGGTATCTTAATTTGACTGATGGTATTATTGAATGCATGAGTATGCTGGTCGTAATGAGCCTCCAATGATTTTGAGTGACGGGATTTCGGTTTTTAGGGTTTGGAGTGACATTTTAGGAGGTATTCTTCTCTGCGTCGTTGATTATGTTGTTAATTTCGACTAGCTCTGTACCTTGTTGAACTAGACAATTATGCATTATCGATGGAACTTGGTAGATACTTGGTCGATAATGAAACGTTTTGCAATTGGAATTTTGCTCAAGCCTTTGGGTAAAGGGACTGACTATGGATTTGTTCCATTTCTCAGAGGGATTGGCATTTGTAGATAAGTTTTATGCCAGTTTTGAGTTTTTCTGGAGATATGAATTGTACACTGGTAGAAATGTGCCACAATTTGCCTAAGCAGGCGCACAACATTCTGTTCTAGAAATTTCAGAGAAAGAGAGTCAAAAGACTGAAAATATTGAAAAACAAACAACAAAGGAAATGGTTTGGGTGGACAATTGGGCAGACATTGACCATTGTAGGTAGTTTAGCATCATTATATGTACCATTTTACAACAAGTGGTTCATTTGGTTTGGGTGGACAATTGGGCCACGTTAGTTGATTGTTTTCTCGGATTATGCGGTGAGATGCTGTCTTCGGATTTTGAGCTGAGATACATGGATCCATTTTCTACAAATTATATCCTTAATTATGTGCAAGGTCATTGTGTTCTTTATCACGTTAACCTCTATACTCTTCATCTTCTTTTATTTCTCGCATACCGTCTGCTGCCGGCGAATTCACTACTTACAACAGGTGCATTAATTGGTCTTCAGTGCACATGGCCATGCGGCCCATACTATTGCATGAAATTTTTCCTCATTTTATCTTCAATTGTGTTATCCCTACTTTCTTTCTTCTCTCTTTTAACAGTGATTCTCCATCTCAGCATCCTCATTTTAGTTGCACTTTTTGTTTGAACATGTCCAAATTCAGTGTCACATGCTTCATCTAGTTTTACTAGCTGGCCTGGGAAAAGCTTTTTTTATCTGGCTTTTAAGAAGTAAACTTCGTAGAGAAGATGCATTGACTAAAAGGCAACGAAAATTTGGAATTTCAAGTTGTTTTAGACGGCAGCGCATTTAGCATAGAATCTGTACCATCATTTTCTGTTGCCTTTGTAGAAAGTACTGCATGTACGTTTCAGCATTGATGTTCCTTGAATTTGTTTGCCTTAGTACAACTTTATGTTTTCTGATGAATTATCACATTATTTTTATTGTCAGCGCTTCGTTCGGACACTACTGAATAATAGGGCTGGAAGCTGGTGGTTGCCAAGTCTCTGGTTTGGGAATTTCTTTTGCACTTGAGAGTTGTTCTGTTCCATCAAGTTTAGTGTCAGGTAATATTGACTAAATTGCCAATATTGAAAATTCAGAAGAGATAAAACAAGGGCGAATCAGAAATTGTTTGGGAAGAATGAGCTGTCCCAACTATTCTGGTCCCTTTCATTTCACTTAAATGCTACGAATGTCAAAAGATGGAAAGAGACAGGAAGAAAAACCACCTTCCAATTTTGGTACATTACCTACTTGTTTCTTCGCGAGAGAGGGAATGAGAGACTATTTTTGGGATGCCAAGTTGTCGAAACTTGAACGATTCTCCATATCACAATTACTGAGATTTGACGGTTCTATTTTTCTTACGTTATGGATTCGTTAGATTAGGAGCACTATGTAGCGGTGTTCCATGAGCAAACAATAATTTTTCGTATATGATTAGATACTTGTCACTTGGCGCAGGAAAAGTGGTGGTGATGATGATTCAGAAAGGCACAATGAAAGGTCATGCATGGTGTTTTTAAAAACCATTTTCTGTATTACTATTTGAATTTGAGGTGGTCTTACTATTTTGATCACCTCACCTCGAATACTCATCTCACCGTCACTTTCGCTGCAAACTACCAAGTCATGGTGAAAAATTTGATTATTTTCCAAATTTTGAAGAGTGGTCGTTCCTCTCAGCACCCTTTTTAGTACTTATTATGCGAGCATGAAAATGAAGGGGATAACATTTACATGCATCTTAAAATATAAAGAGTGGTAATTCCTCTTAATATCCTTTTTCAGTAATTATTGTTACTTAGGATAATGATGATAGTGGACTGGTAGTCGAATTGTAGATATCATGTACTCTCATCCATTTGATAGGAGTTTAAATTACTAACTATAACTAACTACATCGACTCTCGACCCAAAAATATATAAATAAATAAACTTTTAAGGAAAATGTGCATATATGGAATAAAATTGATTATTTGTAAAAACTGTAGATATCATATAATTTTTAGGCCTACTTTAATTTAAGGAGATTGAGGGGTGATTTGGCTAAAAAGCAAAAACTGGTTTTTTGGTTTTTTTCGTTTCGTCTTTATTCAATTTTTTTTTGCATTTGTTAGTTTTCGGTCGATTTTTTGTGATTTCTTGGCTTATCTTGACGAGAGTAATCTAAAAGGTGTAAAATTATTAGCCAAACTTAAAGTTTTGTGAATAAAGACGAAAAATAATTCAAAAAAACTGGTTTATTTTCAGTTTTATTCAAAAAAACTATTACTTTTGACCATAATTTTATACTCTTTGGATTTGTTTCGATGAGATAAATCAAGAAACTACAAAATTTTGACGCAAAACTAACAAAAACAATTTTTTTTAAAATAAAGACAATAAAAAAAAACAAAAAACCAGTTTTTTCCTTTTATTATGTTTTCTCTCTCTTTCGTGTCTGATTACCCATTCGTGTCTAATAGCACAGATGTACTTTTGTTGTTATGAATGAAGTTTTTACGCTTCAGAAAAAATAGGGAAAAATACAAAAAAAAAACCCTGACCTTTGGACCGAGTATTATAGAGACACTTGACCTTCAATAAACGTTAACTAAACCCCTGACCTTTGCATTCCGTTATCAATTAACACCCTCGTCCCATTTTCCGTCCAAATGCTAACGGAAAAGCTGATGTGGCGTTTAGTTGGATACTTTGAGACACCTGGTTTTGATCCAGTGTTTTAGTGGAACACCCCCTAATTCATGTCTCCATCTACCAAGTGGGTGCGGACCGTCTAGCCTCGGCCTTGACTTATGGTTGTCCCTTGTGATAGCTAGGTCGCTAGGGCGACCAACTCTTAACAACTTATCGTTATATTATCGTAACAAAAATAATTGTGACACAAACTTTGTGTCACAACCAATCACAACCCTACTTACATGGGGTGTGGATCCCACATGAGCCCCACGCGCAGGCCCCACACCCCATGTGAGTGGGGTTGTGGTTAGTTGTGGCACAAAGTTTGTGTCACTATCATTATTCCGTTCGTAAAGGCTCTAGATTTGTGATGGATACCTCAAGAGATCATTCACAAGTAGATTTCTATTGCTCCGCCCAAACTTTGGCGGATTAATATGTTGTGCTCACGAGACGAGAGCCGCAAATGGGAATTGAGGGGGGGAAACTCTGATTTGTATTTAATCAACAAAATACAAAATCATAAAAATAACTCACTCTGGTTCTCTATTTCTCTCTTACACTCTGTGTCTCTCATGGACCTGGGGAGGTGCTCCGCAGCGTGCTGTGCAACTCATGGCGCGGCCGCGCCGGCATCGTTCTGACGATCGTAGACGTTCACCACGTAGAGGTCGTTGAGCACTACAAGTGTGTTAAAAATCAACTTGATCGGATATCATTAAGTGCTTCATCGGAAGACAAATACCTTGAAAATAAATATAACACAAATGGACACAAAACACTGGATCAAAACCACCGAACCCATCCTTTTTCAAGTTATTTGTGTTCCGATGAGGCACTTAATGATATCTAATCGATTTGATTTTTGATACAGTTATAGTACTCGAAAAGCTCTACGCGGAAAAATGCCAGCGCGGTCATGCCCAAGATATCTACGGAAAGAAAAAAGGAAAAAACCTCCGCTTTCCTTGCCTTAAAGGCAAACCGTGTGTGGCGGTTCTGAGGTCTCTCAACCACTTGGGTGGAACGTAGACAGAGTCAATAGATTACAGCTGGGCTTCAGAGGAAAACCAGGTTCAACTTTTAAGTGAGAGAGGAACACATAACCCAAACCTTGAAACTCTTAACCTGTTAAAATTACTTGAGAATAAGCCATTTACCACTAGGCAAAATTAAAGTCCATTTAAAGTTTTAAGTTTTCATCAATATTTAGGGTCCTTACTTATATATACCAAGCTATATATTTTACGGTCAATAATTTTTTACTTTTTAGATTCCCTTCATCAAAACGAACTAATAATATACATATAAATTGACGGAAAACTAGCAAATGCTAATTTTTTTTAATAAAGACAAAAAAAAAAAAAAATCTTGCTTGATAATTTAGCCAAAACATCCGTAAGAGCTCCGCCATTGTATGTCATCATGTTTTGAAATCCAAGTGGAAAACATTTCCCTGCTACATAGGATGTTGGAACTGGCCTCCTTGAATTCAAGTTTTGTTTTGATTTTCTCGTTTCTCGTTCCATTTTTTCCGTCTTAAAAAGAAGACAAGAGAAGGCAGACAAACAAGTGTACAATGCAATCAATCCAAATTTTGGCACCAGTTAACAAGAGGTACCAAGCTAGTCCATTTTGTACAGACCAGACTATTAACTTAAGGCCCAGTTTTCTAAAAGATTTTAGCAGTCGAGTAGTTTAATTTGGTGCGAAAAAAATCAAAAAACGATACACGGAACCATTTTAATTTTTGATTTGAAATATCGCGATTTTAGCACCTGGGTGCTAAAATCTTTTAGAAAACTGGGCCTCATCCAAAGCCTTAAAATGGCAAAAGAACATATTGGCCTCCCACATGGGACAACTTGGTTCTTATGCCAAGATTGGATAAGGATTTATTTGTATCTAATAACTACTCCATAATGCTAAGAAAATTAACCAAAATAGGTATGCTAGCAATTTGGAATAAGAGGTTTGCTTCTTTCATTAATTCTTGTGGGGTCAGTTCTTGTGGAGTTTTGCTCCAACTTAAAAATAACTAATGAATGACGATTGACGACAGTAGAAGGTATATTTTGTTTCCAAATATTTAAAAAGGAATGCATGAGCTGGTCTGGACGTCTCGAAACAGACAACAGTACTAATACTAAGAGAATTCTATGACAACGGTGACCATGAGAACTTGGCCTAGCGTTATATATCAAAATGGCCAAGTAAACATCGTACAAGCTGTTTTAATTTCTAGCATTCAATTTCTTACGGCTAGGACAATGAGAAATTTTTAAATGCTCCCGAGACATGATTGAGTTCAAATATGAAACACACAAACATATGAGGTCCACTTATAAATGTATGGTCCGTACCCAAATGTGTAGTTTAGTTCGTGCTCGATTATGCCCAAAGGGCATGGAATATTAACTCTCACCTAGGACAACTGTAACCGCAGCTCACAATCTTTTCTATGCAGCTATGGACAATATGTAACGCTTTTATTAATGGGATTTGTTTGTTTGTTAAAAAAAAAAAAAAAAAAACCCTAGGACAACTGTGAACCACCAGTGCGTATGGAGAGAGACAAGGTCTAGCTAGGGCGGTTAGGCAATAGGCAGTCAACTACTTGTTTCTGAATTGGGATTTTTTTTCTCTCTGTGATGCATTACCCAGCCAAAAAGGTTCTGAATCATTTTTGTGAACAACGGTTGGTACATCTCATTCTGAACGCTAAATGTGAACCCGTCCTATAAAGTATAAACTTATATCACTAAGGCGGAAGGCCTCGTTTGGATGATGATATGGCCCCGGATAATTTTTCACCCCCTCAAAACCATGCGGCCCGTTTGGATGACGTATTAGTTTGGGAGGGATTAAATAGTAAGGGGTGATAAAATAGTAGGGGTGATTAAATAAGAAGGGTGGGCCCACATTGATGTGACAATTAAGAAGTGATGATTAAATAGTGCATGGTTTGGATGAGGAATAAAAAAGAGGGTGAATGATATAAAATTGTATCAAAAGACAAATTTACCCTTGATAATTCATATATTAGATTATGCATTTATGTATTTATATAAATGCCGAAAATTATTAATTTGATATGTTTTTTAACAACAAAATTATAACACTTCATTGTATTATTATTTTATATAATATGTATATATATCACTAAAAGAAGTCATTAAATATGTAGTATATGTATATATATCATTGCTTTGTTAAAAAACCCACCCATTTGCTTTGTTAATCAAACCCACCAGGGGTTGATTTTTCCAGAAACCCAGCAACGAGACCCTCTCTCTCTCTCTGATCACAGCCACTCCATAGCCACTCTATACACTGCCATCTCCATCTCCGATCAACCGCTCCATCTTGCGTTCAACCCCTCTACCCCTCTCTCTCTCTCTACAAACCCACAACAAACGACAATGGTCCGACGACGATGAACTCGGCGTGAACCCGGCGTATGTTAATTTTCATTTTTTCATCTCCATTGTATGTTAATTTTCATTTTTTCTAGACATGCATGAACCCGGCGTCGGAGAAGGAGGGCCTAAATTGTTCAATTTTCAATTATGTTAATTTTCAATTTTCAAGTTTTTCCTAGATCTGATCTAATTCTGTTCGGCGTCGGACAAGAACGGCGACTGCCGGTGAGACAAGGAGGCGTGAGGACTGAGGAGGCGTGGGGAGGCGTGGGGGTAGGGAGGTAATTTGTGCCGGATATGGAGGCCGGACTAAACATAAGCACCCCCCCTATGTTTAGTCCGGGAGAAGAGGGATGAGGAGGGAAGCCGGATGAATCATCCGGGTGGGTTTTGTGGCTGCCAAACAACGGATATGGCTGAGAAGAGGGATGAGGGGAACATGGATGAAATAGTCAGGGGTGTAAAACGGCATCCAAACGGGCTGATGGGTCCTACAGCTAAGCCCCCGTTTGGCAACTCCACAAAGCAGCCGGGATAAAATTTCACCCCCTCTTCCGTTATACCCCTGAAGGGGTCTTCTCCCGGATAATTTTTGGGCACCCCTGGATCTCCCCAAAAATTATCTGGCTCTAGAGGGAAGGAATTTTGTCCATTTCACCCCTCTTTATCCCCCTCCCCCAACCCCAAAAACAAAAGAAAAATTTCAATGACTGTTGAAATAAAAAAACAAAAGAAAATTGTTCGAATGGATTTGAAGCTCTCGCAGAGTAAAACAATCTTCCCTTCTGGCTCTTGGATCGAATCCGACGTGATAGCCTTTGATTTTGGGTTTTTTTTTTTATCAGTCTTTGATTTTGGGTTTGAATCATGAGATTGGGTTTGGGTTGGGAAAGAGAGAGAGAGAGAGAGAGAGAAACAGTCGGTGAAAAAAGGAAACAAAACAATTGTGTTCTCTGGGAAAGGAAACATATATGTGGAAATTGCGCTAGACCCCTCCAACTATTTACCAATTCTTACACCAATTAACTTATTTAATATTTATTGTACTTAATTGTAAAAAAATTCATATTTTTTAAGAAAAAAAGAAAATGGCAAAAGAGTCATTTGACAGTTTTTACATCATCCACCCCCTCTTATTTATAAAACATCCAAACCAAATCAAAAGTTATCCCACTGTTTAATCCCTCATCCAAGCTATCTACTTTTTTTATCCTCCATCCAAACTATCTACTTTTTTTATCCCCCTTCCATAAACATCACATCAATGTGGGTCAACCCTCAAAAAATAATACCCCCTCTTATCTTATCCCCCTTCTAAAACTTATCCCCCTGAAACTAATACCCCATCTAATCGGGGCCTAAGTCTGTTCGCACATATTTGGGTTACATATCTTGAACAGATTTTTTTCTGGGGCCCACCTTGAGTCGCACAAAGAGATGATCCGAACCACTCTTTTTTCTTAAAATATTTTTTTACGGGATTCCGTACAAAACCATTTGTTTTTCTTACTAATACCCGATGAGCTGATTTTTTTCAAATACCCATAAAAAAAATATTCTAAGAAGGCAAGACGCCGACCAAATAATATGAAAAAAAAAAAAAACGCACCCATAACCAAAACAACCAAGAAGCTCCAAGTCATGTGAAACCTTGACAGAAACACCTACAACGAAAAAAAAAAAAAAAAAAAAAACCCTAGCCGAAGCCCCAAATCCCAAAAACAAAAACAGCGAAATAGCCAGAAAGACCATAGAGCCCGAAAAACAAACAAAGAAAAAACATAGCACCCTCACACCAACACGGATCCAGATTGAAATCAAAATTCCAAAAAGAGAGAGGCGCCGTCATCCAAATCTTCATAATCTTAGGCATCGTCCTCCAAACTATAACCTCGTCCTCCATTTTAACAAGCTTCTCTTAAGTTATAATTTCATGATTTGTACTTTCTTACCCATTATGTTACATTTGATTATTTGTTTTGATATTTCATGTCGTAGGAGATCGCTCGATCATCACCTATTAGTTTTGTTTTGTTAATCGCATGTTAAACTAAATGATGTTCTCAGGGATGGAGCCAGAATTTTTGTGTAGGCGGGGCAAATATACACAATCAAGAAAATTCAAATACAAAGAGAAAACAATGTGATGTGAATTTTTACTAACTCGAAAACACATCCTTCCTATCTAATAAGGAAGTTCACTGGTACTGTTTTCGTTCGTATTTTCCATTCCGATATTGCCCTTAGCATTCTTGCAAATATTGGTTCCTACTTTACCCCTGTCGGCCTCTTGGATCATGGTCCTGCACAAAGGTACTGTGTGCCGACTTTGCCCCTTGCGTTTTGTCAGCTATCGGTGGATCCGGAGATTCTGTAGTGTACTGCCGCACTACACCTGCCGCACTACAATCCTGTAGTGCGGCACACGAGCCGTTAATTTCGGCAATGAACAACTTGGATATCATCTCGACAATGAACGGTTCGGATCATGCAAGGACCAAGATGAAATCTGAGCCGTTGATTGCGCGATTAACGGCTCGAATGCCGCACTACACCCCTGTAGTGCGGCACACGAGCCGTTGATTTCGGCAATGAACAACTCGGATTTCATCTCGACAATGAACGATTCGGATCATGCAAGGACCACGAGGAAATCCGAGCCATTGATAACGTGATTAACGGCTCAGATGCCACACTATAACCCCGTAGTGCGGCGGTGCACCCTAGAATGCCCTCTTCTCCTATCAGAGGAGTGCAGTTGGAAATTGTTGGGCCATAAATGAAAAGCAGGACCCACCTCACTTGTTTGAAGTAAAACTGAAGACTGTTTGAACAAGAGTAGGACAAGTATTTTTAGGTGATTCTATCCGTAACCCATTATTTACTCCATGTAACCCATTTTTTTTCATTTTCTTCATGCAACTCATCATTTATTCCATACAACCCACAAAATACACCTAAACTGCCCAAACTACCCTCGCGACCAGTCTTCGTACTTTAAATGTCGAAATACACTCATTTTCGACAACAACATGTCGATTTATATTGAAGGACGAATTTTCAAAAATTGGACCCTGTCTATGTTCGACATCGACATCCTCATGTCGAAATATATGTCTATATTCAACTTCCGAATGTCGAACTAGATACATGTGGATAAAATATTGTTATTTTCGACAATAACATGTCGAAATATAACCATATTTTCAGCTTCTTAATGTCGAAATTTGTGAAATCAAACATGTGAATTTCTCCGGTATCGTTTTTCAGAATGTTTTGGGGTATGAATGTTGAAAAAGTTCACATATTTCAGGTTATGATTGTTGAAAAAAAACGCAGTTCGGGGGCATTTTGGTCTTCACACAATAAATGGAAATTGAGAAGTTTTTTGTGGGTTACACGGAGTAAATAGAGGGCTGCGGATAGAATCACCCTATTTTTATTTCTTCAACCATTTTTTTCTGGCGCGAGTGCAAGGGCACGGCTATGGGCTCCAGATCTGGGTTTTGCTCGATTTCCGGCGACTTCAAATTTGACAGCGAGATTCAAACGGTAGCCAGAATCTTCCGTTCCCCAAGTTTGTGTACAATTCGAGACACATATATGCGCTTCTGATATTTCGATTGCTCATTGATCGATTCTACATTTTTTATTTGCAGACCTAATGATACTTCTGAGATGTAAAAATAGTGATTTTTCATATTATATATTTGGTTCCAGTGACTTCGAGAATTTCTGAGACCATCACGAAAAAAGGAAAAGAGATCAAGGATTTGGCTTTTGTCTCTCACTGTAAAAACTGAAATCGAGGTCATGTCGCGTGCTCTCATTGAAGCCCTCTCATTGGATGTTCCGAAAACTTTCCAGAATTGAAGGTTAGTTTTGTGTAAATTCTCTTGTATTTTCTACCTTAACAATGTAGTGTCGAAGGGAGAACCCCTGCTCATGTTCATATCCGTGCTCTGTTGTAGTATGCAATTTTTTGGCTATATTATAGGTCTAATAATTTAGTTGTCATTTGGATTTTCTTTTCGTTGTTAGAATGGAGAATAGTTTTGTATCTTGTTATTTTGTTTTTGGATGGGTCTAATAAGATTTGTTGAGAATGATCCCATTTGTCAATGATATGTTTGATTTATGAGGTTTTCCCTGTGACTTTATTTACCT
Source organism: Vaccinium darrowii (assembly GCA_020921065.1). NCBI lineage: Eukaryota > Viridiplantae > Streptophyta > Magnoliopsida > Ericales > Ericaceae > Vaccinium > Vaccinium darrowii. The sequence goes on along the minus strand of CM037159.1, from coordinate 14,839,749 downwards.
CAGTGATAATCCCGGGTTTAGAAAGAGCTTCTTTAATTGTTTTAAGCAGTTTTGAGTTTGTTGGACAACTATAATTCCAAGTCTGTTACTCCATCAGATAGTGGTGAGAAAGGCATAATAAATTCATTACAAATCTGTGGGTATATCGGTAAGTTATCTCATGTTGTACAATTTAGGTATTGTCATGTTGTGGCTCTCTTGTCATTGCTTATATGTTAGTAGTCTGAAGGAAAAGAACCACCATGTTGAACGAGGAGAATCAGGAGATGCTAGGAACGGTAAAAAGACTGTCTATGAGCTCACCGGCAGGATGAACTAGATTTTGAAGAGGTTGTTAGTGGACATTGAATATTTCTTATTTCAATTATTATTGTTCTCATTTGGAAATCAAGAGGATAGGATTTTTCAGTGCCAATTTGTTGGTGTAATGGTGTTGGCAATGACATTAATTTTTTATGGAAACTATATTGTACAATTGTATAAGTTCCAATTGTTCCGATTTTTTGTTGGCTGTTTAAAGTCCAGATTTCATTTTAAACTCCTCGTTTGAAGATACTCTGGAAAACAAATCCCTAGACTCATGGCATGGGAATTTCCTATTGCCTTCCCCAGAACATTTTCATACTAGATGGAGAGAACCAAAGTCAACATATAAGTCTGATCTCTCCAAAAACAGACCACCAAGTGCACTTGCTACATATCCAAACTGAAGTTTTGAGTACATATAACAAAATGACCAAGCCACATCCCCATATATGCAAATGTCAAGACTAATTATAATAGTAATGAGCATGAGACTCCGTGCGTGCACAGAGGAGCAAGCTAGTAAACATAAAACTAAATATGTATCTTATACTACCAACTTACAATGCGAAAAAAGTATTAACGTTTATCTAATCCTATATACTAAAATCATGCATCTTGAACTGAGCCTTATTTTGCAAAAGTACTGAAGTATTAACATTTCCTATATCAACTTAAATTTTGCCCTTATTTTGTTTAAAAGGATTGTAATTAAACCTCATCAAGACAAATTCTAATACAAAATTGTTTTATATCTTATAAAATGTTAAAGCTGTTACTATTTACCAAAAAAACGGTGGGGGGCGGAGCTATGTAGGTTTTTTTTTGTCATTCGTCATTCTTAATCTAATTACATGGGGGCCGGGATGCAATGTGGGGCATCCAGGAGCTCTACCGCATAAGCTAGCCACCACTTGCGGGGCTATGTAGTTTGATGATATATATATTTTAATGTAATAGTAGGATTTTTTTTTGGTGCACTATTTGCACTTCCAAATTCTACATTTTACGAACATTGCTTCGGCTGCAGTGCCAAGTACATTATACAGAACAGCTAATAGGGAAAAAAAAAAAGAAAAAGAAAACACCTTATACAGAGTTGGTGCAGGTTCGAAACTTGGGAGGAGTATATATAAATATTTTTTTTGTCTTGCGGGCATTTGAAGTCACAAACATAACTAACACCAGACGATCGAAAAAATTCGACTGTGAAGCCATTGAATACATTTCCCCTACAAAGCTGGACCTGAGAAAGCCAAGGTTCTCTCTCGATCTGGTTCAACCATCCTTCTCTGTGACTTACGTGATTTTATACGTGTTTACGCAGGAAACCAAGGCCAACTGTGCTTCTCATTTACTTCTGGGTAAGTATGTTTTAAGCTTCGGATGTTTTTCTTTTTCTTTGTACTTCTTTTTTTCTTGTATTTTTTCGCGATCTGAAATGGGAGCCACGGACTTAGGAAAATTGGAACTACGGACCAAGGAAATTTGGAATTTTGAGGGGAAATTGACCTCAAAATGCATTTGTGAGAAAAGATACCAACAATTTCACTCATACATTGCTGAGACTTAACCAAAATTGTTCTCCCACCTCCATTTTCATCTTGACTTCATTGTATAGCTCGAGATTTACTGATAATTGGCAATTAAGTACTGCAATATTATTTAGAACTTAGTTACACCGAATTCTGGGATGTTTATGTAGAGGAACTTAGTGTTCTTCTTTTGCCAGATCTAAAGTGTTGAAAATGGAGAAGTCTTGCACACTTCTTGTCCACTTTGACAAGGGAACACCAGCAATCACCAATGAGATCAAGGAGGCTTTAGAAGGCAATGACGTGCCCTTGAAGATCGATGCCCTGAAGAAAGCTATTATGCTTTTACTCAATGGTGAAACCATCCCACAATTATTCATCACCATTGTCCGGTATGTTGTTCCATCCGAAGATCACACGATTTAGAGGCTTTTGCTTCTCTATTTTGAGATCATTGAAAAAACTGATTCGAAAGGGAAGGTACTACAGGAAATGATCTTGATTTGTCAAAACTTGTTGAACAATCTGAATCACCCCAATGAGTACATCAGGGGCGTCACGCTCCGGTTTCTTTGTCGGTTGAAGGAAACCGAAGTTATTGAGCCCTTGATTCTCGCGGTTTTGTTGAATTTAGAGCATAGGCACCCGTTTGTTAGGCGGAATGCAGTTCTTGCTGTGATGTCAATTTATAAGCTTCCCCAAGGGGAACAGTTACTGGATAATGCCCCCGATTTGATTGAGAAGTTGATTTCAACGGAACAAGATCTGTCAGCCAAAAGGAATGCGTTCCTTATGCTTTTCACTTCTGCCCAAGAAAGGGCAGTCAATTACCTATTCACCCACATTGACCGAATAAATGATTGGGGTGAACAACTTCAGATGGTGGTGTTGGAGTTGATCCGCAAGGTTTGTAGAGCGAACAAGGGTGAGAAGGGAAAGTACATAAAGATAATCATATCATTGCTCAGTGCCCCATCAGCTGCAGTGGTTTATGAATGTGCTGGGACTCTGGTTTCTCTCTCCTCGGCTCCTACAGGAATCAGAGTTGCTGCGAATACTTACTGCCAGCTTCTGGTGTCACAAAGCGACAACAATGTTAAGCTTATTGTGCTTGACCGGCTGAACGAGCTTATATCTTCACATAGGGAAATTATGGTTGAGATGATAATGGATGTTCTTAGGGCACTTTCAAGCCCAAATCTTGACATCCGTAGGAAAACTATTGACATTGCTCTGGAGTTGATAACTCCAAGAAACATTGATGAAGTTGTTCTTCTGCTTAAGAAGGAAGGTATGAAGACTCAGGGTGGCGAGCTTGAGAAGAATGGGGAGTATAGGCAAATGCTCGTTCAAGCCATTCATTCCTGTGCAATCAAATTCCCAGATGTGGCAAGCACTGTTGTGCATCTTCTGATGGATTTCCTGGGAGACAGCAATGTTGCTTCGGCTATTGATGTGGTTGTCTTTGTGCGGGAGATCATTGAAACAAATCCAAAACTGAGAATATCTGTAGTAACTAGGCTTTTGGATACGTTCTATCAAATACGGGCTGCGCGTGTGTGCTCTTTGGATCATTGGTGAATACTGTCTTTCTCTTGCCGAAGTTGAGAATGGCATTGCAACAATTAAGCAGTGCCTCGGGGAGCTCCCCTTCTACACCCCTGCAGAGGAAGGGGATAGTCAAGATACTTCAAAGAATTCCCAGCAGGCAAACTCCATGACAGTATCGTCTAGAAGGCCTGCAATTCTTGCGGATGGAACCTATGCTACCCAGAGTGCTGCCTCGGAAACTGCCATGTCACCTCCAATGCTTGCACAAGGATCATTGGCATCTGTTGGAAACTTGAGATCATTGATTGTTGCAGGCAGGGGCGACGCCATTCAGCACCCTATGGTGTCAAGTGAACCCACTAGACCAAAAATCCCCAACATTTACTGAGTAGTTTTTTTCCTCATTTTTTAGACCTGTTAGTAAATGACACCACTCCAAAGGAACTACTGAACCCACATATGCAGATTTGTATCAGCTTCAACGTGATCACTAGGTAAAAAGTGCTAGTACTAGTAGCCTACAAAAGTTACTCCTATAAAGCTATTTGAAAAGTTAGTAGTATTTGAATTTTTTTATAATTTATATTTTCATTTGCATGTACTAAAAATTAGACTATATCAATTGTTTTTATGTACTCCCTCCATCTCATTTTGATAGTCCCCTACAAATAGACGTGCAATTTTTGGATTGAAAAAAGTACTTTCTTTCATAATTTTTTGTATTTTTTCACACCAAATTAAAGAACTAATCAAGATCTTTTAATTTAGTGTGAAGAAACTCGAAAAATCATGTGTGGAAGTATTTTATTATTTTATCCAAAAATTATACGTCTTTTCGAAAGAGACTATCAAAATGGGACAAAGGGAGTATGTTAAAATTAAAGGTCTAACCTTCTTCCCCTCTCTCATTCTTCACCAAATTAGTAACACAATGGACTGAGAACTTGGGTGCCATTTCCAGTTTCTTTAATCCCTTTGTTCCAGTTCATGTACGTACATTGAAGCCAATATATTTATAAGCATTGATAATTAACTTATTATGCAAAAATTTCAAAGCAAAATAATTTTCACACTAAACTTATTGAATGACACCACTGATCCAAGTTCCTGGAGTCGCCACTGGTTGCAGGTGATTTTTTCCTCGGTGCAGTTGTGGCATGTACTCTGTCAAAACTTGTTTTGAGATTGGAAGAGGTCCAGCTGTCTAAAGTAGAAGTTAATAAAGCAAGTACCCAGGCCTTGTTGATTATGGCCTCTATGCTTCAACTGGGACAATCTGCATTTCTTCCACACCCAATTGACAATGATTCCTATGATAGGATTGTCCTATGCATCAGATTGCTTTGCAATACTGGCGACGAGGCAAGGAAGATATGGTTGCAATCTTGCCGACAAAGTTTTGTAAAAATGCTTGCAGATAAGCAGTTCCGCGAAGCAGAGGAGATTAAAGCAAAGGCTCAGATAACTCATGCCCAGCCTGATGACCTTATTGATTTCTATCACTTGAAGAGCAGGAAGGTAATAAAAAGATTGCGTTTGTTTTCTCTCCTCTTGTTTAATAACCAGGCCTTTTAAACATTCAATTCACTTTTCTTTGTTTTGAGTGGAAATATTCTTGTTGACAATTTATCATGTTCTCTTGAGGTTTAATGTGTTTTCATTTTGATGCCGTAAAGGACGAGCATTTGATTCTGATTTCTTTTTCATTCGTTGTCGATTCTGTGCTTGTCATTATCCAGAGATGACACATTGAGTCTACAAATAACCTTTCTTTATCTTCTATGTGGACACTATTTCTTGTCATTTATTATCTTGTTTTTTTGTCCGGATTTAGTCAACAAATACCATGTCGTTCCCCCTCCCCCCCCCCCCCCCCCCCCCCCCCCCCCCCCCACCACTTGTTTACCCTCTTTCATTTCCTAACTCCTGATTCTGCTTCTTTTCCCCCTGGTTTTCTGTATTTGAGGCCATCCCATTCAATGCTATTCTTGTTCTTTACAATTCACTTCTCCTTCCCACCAAATTCCACCCCCCTCTTTAATTATACTAAGTTTGAATGTATGGTTGCTTATTTATTTAGTTTGTGTTATTTTCTAATTTCTTTTTGGAGTGGGGGTGGGGGGAAGGGAAAGGGGCTTCCGGGGTTTGATCTGAATTGGTAAGCTGGCTGAACCCTAGGCGTCAACTGCTTTTCCTCTGCACTTGACCACGTGCTCGTTGCTTGGATCATTTAGTTTTTACCATGTTGAATATGACTAGGGGCTAGCGTGAAAATATCATCCATCTGCATACAGTTTTGTGATATTTGTCCTGTAATCAGTGGATTGTAATTTTTTCTCTTCCTACTCAATTTAGTTGTTGTCTTGCATGGATCTCATCTCATTTATGTTTTTCATTTCTTTTGAATCCACATAATTGTCAGGGTATGAGCCAGCTTGAGTTGGAAGATGAGGTGCCGATGACTTAAAGCGTGCTACGGGAGAGTTTGTGAAAGATAGTGACGATGCGAATAAACTTAATCACATTCTTCAACTAACAGGATTCAGTGATCCTGTTTATGCTGAAGCATATGTGACAGTTCATCATTATGACATTGTCCTCGATGTCACTGTCATCAACCGCACCAAGGAGACCCTCCAAAATCTGTGCTTGGAGTTGGCAACCATGGGCGACCTCAAACTGGTGGAACGGCCGCAAAACTACACACTAGCACCAGAATCGAGCAAGCAGATAAGGGCCAATATTAAAGTTTCTTCAACTGAAACTGGAGTAATATTTGGGAATATAGTCTATGAGACGTCAAATGTTCTTGAGCGAAATGTCATAGTCCTCAACGACATTCACATTGATATAATGGACTACATTTATCCTGCAACTTGTGCTGAGGTGGCATTTAGGACAATGTGGGCTGAGTTTGAATGGGAAAACAAGGTATATCTTCCTTTTCTTGCCTATTAGTGTTCTATATTTTATCGACTAAAATTAATTTTTTTGTCGATTTTTTGAAACTATTTTGGCAACAAACACTTTTATTAACTGCAGGCCATGTTAATAATGCGTCTCATACTTGCTTTAGTTTTCAGCATAGACAGTTATATTATAAATTGTGTTTCTAGAATTGAAGTTAGAAGACAATGGTTAGATCATGGTTTAATATGTAACAACTTCAGAAGATTTGTTTCTCATGTTGGATTATATCTATAAATCACTTCATTACTTCATAATGAAATTGTCAAACAAGATCAGAAAAAAGTCCAGTTCTTTTGTCTCTTGTATGATTGGTGGGGGCACTATTGATGCCAATGATTATGTCGACACGATATATGTCGGATCTCTCTCTCTCTCTCTAGTTGGTCTGTTTTCTTTACTGACTTATTTTGTGGATGGTTGTTGACGTGTGTGATATGTCCATGGGCTCTTATGCTGTTTGAATACTTGGCAGGGAGCTCCATTACACTGCTCTTCGTGTTTAGTAGATTCATGAACATGCATGCAGGATATGCAGCCTCTTAGGCTTTTCTGATTGGGTTCTATTTAGTTGCAAGTTAAAGGAGTGTACTTTAATAGATGCTGTAAGATTCCAAAATTAGGGTGCTTCTGTATGCTGTATCATTTCTACTTTGATCTAGTGATTGATTGCAAGTCAGAGATGGTATGGAAGAACTGGTAGTATTCTGCTTCCATATTTATAGCAAGAACTCTTCTGCCTATTGGTATGCATAGTGATGAGATTGAGCTAGACCTTAGTAGTTTTCTGCTTCTCACCTCCCCTTCTCCTTGTGAAACATCTTTTCTTATGCTTTATTAGCTTCCTTTGGCAGGATTCTAATCTTATTGGTATTTAAATGATGTTGCTGTGGATTTGATGTTAAAAGTAGGCTGTTACCATCGTTTCAGGTAGCTGTTAATACTGTTATTCAAAATGAGAAGGGATTTCTGAGCCACATCGTCGAGTCAACAAATTTGAAGTGCCTTACTCCACCGTAAGTCCTTCAAAACTCTCTATCTCTTCTCCTTGTTCACAACACTTGCATTGTTTTTGGTTCCTTATTTTTCAACAAATATCATCATTTCGTTTTCACTGATTGATAAACCAGGTCGGCTCTTGAAGGTGAGTGTGGATTCCTTGCTGCTAACCTCTATGCAAAAAGTATTTTTGGGGAGGACGCTTTGGTGAATTTGAGTATTGAGAAGCAAGCGGATGGAAAATTGAGTGGCTACATCAGAATAAGGAGCAAGACACAAGGAATCGCTCTTAGCCTTGGGGACAAGATCACTCTTAAACAGAAAGGAACTGTTTGAATTGGCTAATTACATACATTTTGAGAATTTTTTCTATCTTCTCGCTAAGCTCTTTTTGGCATTTTTTTTTGTATGTACAAGCAGCACATTCTTCTTACTCGACCCTATCTGAACATTTTCTTTTTACGTTCCCTTCTTCACGTAAATGGCATACCGAGTCTTCTGTCGTTTGGCCACAGCTTCACTGACAGTCCTTATAATTCCCCCTGACCGTATGTCTCACAAACAGATGTCTTACTTTTATTTTTCATTATGCAATATTTTTGTCCTTCATATCTTGAATTTTTTTCTCTGCCCTTGTTGTCTTCATTTAAGTTCTCAGGAATTCATATGCTCTCCATTGTTTTGAGCCTCTGATCAACTCAAGTTTCAGACATGATATCGTTCGGTGACATTAGTTATGGTGTTGTATTCAATTCACAAATGTGCTGACTCTGTGTGTGTTGCTTCCACTCTTCATATTTTTGGATTTGGCCCCGGTAATAAACTTGTGTTCTACGTTATGATCATACTAATTTCAAATTTGCTATGCCATGTTCACTTTATGTTTTTTTTTTTTGACATAAAAGATTGTCCGATTAATAGAGGGTCGGTCCCCCAAACTCTGTTGAGATCAGTATATATACAATACCGTAAAACAAACACTAAATGACATCTTAAATATATACGGATATTATATACAACTACAACTCTACAAGAGTGAAATAGTTAGAAAAGAGAGAAAACTACTAATAAATACATGTCTAGCACTCTCACTAACTCTCTACAAGCAGAAGCCCCACTCAAGGACTTAGCCAACCACGCACCATCCGTAACAAACACAAAACATTTAGCCGACCTTCCATCGTAATTATTACTCACAAACTTGAAACAAGAGGCATCCTCCACACATTTCCTTGTAGGCCAACCACTCTTTTCTAGCAACACAAAATCCTCACCCACATAATAAAGCATTGCTTTAAATAAAGCATCATTCCTAGCACACCAAATTACCCACATAATACACACATAATCCCGGATCAAGACTAGGCCTAAATCGCGGAAAATGAAACATGGTGGTAGTATACGGTATACCCCTTTTTTCGTGTTCAACAATCAACATCTTACTTATGAGGTGCCAAAAGACAAAAATATAGAGTAAGCAAATCTCGAAATTATATGTGTTTGTTAGTCTGTCTTACTTCTAATACAAGTAAGCCTAGTTTTCCTTTTCAAATTGGGGTCGGATACATGAATTCATTCCCGCCATCTCCATTTGTCTATGACTATATATTTAGTTACCTTCAATTCTTGGTGTATATTATTTCTTGTTTAATTAATGTAATTAGTTTTTGGTTTATATTCTGGATTGATCATATGCAGAATCTGAATATGGAGGTTAGAGATGAAATGGCTATGATGGGGGAAGATTTGGACCCTAAACTTTTGGGAATATTCAAAGAAAATGGACTCGAGGGATACTGTGAAAGTGATCAATTCGAAGGCGCTTCAAGCGATGATCCGGATGGCAGAAGCGGTAAACGGAAAAAGAAGAAGAAATACCATCGGCACACTCCCGAACAAATTAAAGTGCTTGAAGCGTAAAAATTGCTTGAAATATTTTTGCTGTCTTGACTTCAGGAGTCACTAATTTGTGCTTTCTGCTAATGAATATTACGCTTTACTTTTACAGCTATTTCAAAAACTGTAATCGTCCTAATGAGAATGAAAGGTTTGAACTTGGTAAGTGATAGGGGCGCAAATATGCCCATTAACGGCCCCTAATTTATTATTATTACGTCCATTTAGTGTATTACTTGAGTTTGATACTCGTTTTCCTCGTCCTAGGACTAGCGGAATAATTAAATGTCGCACGGAGCTAAATTGGAGAGTTAAAGGTGAAAAGAGAAAGATGATATTATAAAGATTTCACCGTTGGCGGAACCAATTGATTGTTCAAATGGAGAGTTGAAGTCCAGTTGTAAAGAAAGCAAGGAATGTGGCATATATCCTAATATTTCCATGTGAAGAAACTTTCCATTGCTCAATACAAAGGATCTGGGTTTGGATTTTGATTTGGTCGAAAATTAGGAAGTTAATTACAAGAGGAAGTCTCCTTTTAGGAGGATATTTTTGGTCAGTGATGATGGAAGTCAAAGACACGTGGGAAGCAAGTCATGGTTAAATGTGTTATGGAAGTTTTTGAGTAGAAAATGACTCTTTCCATTGTGAACCATTGGGCACGTTATAAAAAACATAATAATAGGGTTTCGACAGAGGGATGACTTCTTCTCGCATAACAGGAGCCGCACACGGCTGCGGCTGGAAATTGGAGTTTAACTCCATGAGTGGGTAAATTCTCCGGCTAGGATAACGAGGATATCTCTCCGAATAATATGGCTGTATAGATTTTTAGGGTCTTGCATTCAACATTAGTTGTGCAACAATGGATGTTTCAATATTTTTATGAAAGTTTTAATTGTTTTATTTTCATATCGTGTTTGTAGTCATGATATCAAACACCATTGTGCAACTGTTTTTAATGTTTCGGGATAGTTTCTGAGATAGATTATATGACGTGAGACGGGTTGTGCCGCCCATTAAGTTCGGTGAGACGATCCGTGCCGTGTTGAGATAGTCTATATGGAGTACGAGTCTTGATTATACTTTTGGGGATTATCGCTAGGAATTGCTACCCTAACGGTGATCTAGTTTTATGCTGAATAAAACCCTAGATTTCGCCACAATTATATTATGAGGGGAGGTTGAATTGGAAACCCTAGTCCTTTTTCTCAGTTGTTTTTTCAAACTCTAATCGCTTTTTTTTATTTAATTTTAGTTTAATCACTAGTTCAATCAAATCCAAACCAAATTTCTCTTGTTCTCAGAATTAAATTAGAAATTAATTGAAGGCACTGCGACTTAGCTTTTTAGTCTCCGTGCACTATCTCGGACTTAACCACTGTTCTTCGGAATAATAGTTAATTCCTTGTTTTATAAATTATATTTTTGGTACAAAAACGACATACCAGTAAGAAGCTATCCTTGGATAGCAAGCAAGTTAAGTTTTGGTTTCAGAATCGGCAAACCCAGTTGAAGGTAATTTGTTTGACATTGTTTCCTTTTTGTTCTCGATTTGGTTTATTTTTCAAGTAAGCATCGTCCCCCTTTTTTACAATAAAAAAATGTATGGGAGGCTACGGCTCCTACTAGCTCCATCCTTGGATGTCATGTACATCTTTGGCTCATTAAACATTTAATAATTACAGGTTTTTTTTCCAGTTTAAATTTAAGTTTTTGATACCAACTACTGATTTCACAAGTTTGATGGCATGCGCATTGTAGCGGCCGGGGGCCAAATGGTTCATTGCCCTCGTCTGAACCCCAGACTTGAGGGACGGGAGTTGGACAGTCCCCCCCGGCAGGGGGGGGGGGGGGGGGAACAGCAGTTGCCGAAGGAGCACCCCCCGGCGAGGAGGGTGCGCCGTTCTCGGGGGCCTCGGTAGGGGTCCTCCCCTCGGGAACAGACCTCCAGGAGCTTTGTAGACCCGGGAACTCCGGGGGCCTCGGAGTGCAGCCCCGGGGAGCCCGGACCGCGTCCTCGGCCCGCGCCCGGAGAGCGTCTGCCGAGGCCTCCCCGGACCGAGTCGATTGACCTCGGTGCCGAGGGGGAGGGGTACGTCGGGTGTCAAGGGGGCTCGATCGAGGCACCCCTGACAGTCTGAGTGGCTCATTAATGGTCTCAACCACTGCGCACGTGCCGCAACTGTGGCAGGCCACCAACCCCACAGGCTACGCCTGCAGGGGGACTAGACTGATAGGAATGTCAGTGACGGCGACAGGTAATAACTCCGGAACTGCAGCCGCCGAAGCGCCGTTGGTGGGACGTGCGTCAATCCATGCATTTAATGCCTTGGGAGGGACGGAGCGCGTGGAGCCCCCGAGGGCGTGGAGGGCACGCGCCCCCATGCCTATAAATAAGGCCCTCCGCCTCTTGATTAAGGGTTGGAACATCTCTCTCTACTTTATACTTTCAGCTACACTTTCTCTCTCTAGAACTCTCCTCAGCTCTCCTCCCCCAGTCGCTGACTTGACCGTCGGAGTGCCTTCCCGGACCACCACCGTCCGGGCTAGGCACTAACGTGGTTGTTCCCTTGTGCAGGTTCACCCCAGGCGCGAACCAGCAGCTCCGACCTCCTTCTCCGGCGCCCCCTTGGCCCCCAGCGGGGTCCAGGTCCGCTCCTCTACTTGATACTAGCAACCTAAAAGAGGTCATTCCGGTGAAGCGCCCCCCCACAATTGGCGACTCCGCTGGGGATAGCTAGCTCTCTCCCAGCCTCTCTTCTCTCTTTAAGTGGTGGCCCTTCAGCCTTGCATAAACCTCCTCCACACCCTTCCTAGAGCTGCCAAAAGATGACTAACCTCACTCTTGGCTTGGATGCGTTCAACGCAGCCGGAGAATACGTCAACAGCACTGACCGCAACAGGTACCGCCAAGTCAGGAGCGACTTGGGGCTTACCCTCTCCCCCGTCCTCAACCGCGACGGAACAGTCACGGTGGCGTCTAACGGCGCCGGCCCCAGCAACGCCAGGGCGGGGAACGTTTTGTTCAGTATGAACGGGGATGTGGTCTCCCTTGACCACCTTACGGCATCCGCTCGGACGGAGGCACTGCCTCCTCCTCCCCCCCTTACCGTAGAGGCTGAGTTGGCCCTGTTGAGAAAGGAGGTGCTGGCCATGAAGCAAGCCAGAAACCAACCCACAACCTCGAAGTCTGGCGGACGAACGAGGACCAGAAGACCTCCTCCGAGCACAAGGAGCGGGGGTGAAAGAGCACCCGTCTTCAGCCGCCTCGGCCCAGTCATAGAGGTGGACAGCCGAGGGAACGCCTTCGTCATCCCCCAGGAGCACGTCCCCCCTCGGGGGCGGCGGAACCAGGGGGAGCCGACGGGACAGATCGAGTGCCCAGAGGACAGCGCTACTGCCTCGAGCGCTAGAACTCCGGACATCCGCAGGGACGCCGAGTACGCACGGCGGGTTCATAGGGACCTGAACAAAGGCAAGGGACCAGCTGGAGCCCGTGGCATGTGCCGGGAGCCTGGCGCGGGAAACTCGTCGGCGACCCGAGGAGACTTCCCAGGCCAAGGCCAATCGGTTGATCGAGCTGACGGTTGCCCCCCCGACCGGTCGGTGGATCGACGGGGGGCTCGGGAAGTTCCCCTCCGGGACGGCCGACAAGGCCAGCACGAAGAGGGTGCCACCCTTGAGGCCACTTCGGCAGGGAGGGGTGGCAATGACCACGACCAAAGGCTCAACCCGGGGGAAAGGTACGAGCTCCGCCACCAAGGCGGAAGCATAGTGCTCGTCAACACTCGGACGGGAGACACGAAGGTCTACCACCCCGAGCAGGAGGCTAGGCAGGAGTACACGAGGGATGACGCCCGGGCCGTCCGAGACCCGCGTGCGAAGAGACGCTCATCCGAGCGGAGCAACGTGCATGTCGACCACGAGGTCCGACATAGGCAGGATGTGCCACCCAAAAGGACCTGTGGGGTATACCAAACAATTGACCTCAACCGACCCGGGGGCAGCCAGTCTGACTCTCGGCTGGAGAAGGCCAAGCAGTCACCCTTCATAGCCGAGGTCTCAGAGGTTGTCCCTCCTAGGGGCTTCAAGATCCCCAAGTTCGACAAGTACGAACCCACCACGGACGCCATTACCCACATGCAACAGTACCGGTTGGTCTCCGAGCTTTACGGACATGGCGACGCCCTTATGTGTAAAACCTTTTCCATGAGTCTTGGGACCACCGCCCTCTTGTGGTACAGCCAGCTGGCCCCGGGGTCGATTGGGGACTTCGACGAGCTGGAGCGCGCATTTATGTCCCGCTTCGTGACCAGCAATACGCAGCCAAAGACGCTCGACGCCTTGGTAAATATGAAGAGAGGGTCGGACGAGACCCTCAAGGAGTACATCGCCCGGTACTGGGAGGTATATAGCTTGGTTGAGAACTGCGACCAAAAGGTAGCAGCCACCTCGTTCAAGAACGGCCTGGAGGACTCCTCGGATCTCTTCAAGGACCTCATGGTGCACCCCCCCAAGGACATGACTGAGCTCATGTGCACCGTGGATAGGTACCGCGAGCTGGAGGAGTTCCTGGTAAACAAAGCTTCCAAGGGGGGGGGGGGGGGGGGGCAACAGAACCTCCCCGAGGGAGGGGAAGAAACAGGTCAATAACATCAAGAGGGGCGGAAGAAATGAACAAGGAGGTGGAGGCGGTGGCAGGGGCTACCGAGAAAATAACAACAAAGGCAACGGTGGGGGAGGATGGGAAAAGCCCCCCAGGAACGACAATGATTATGTGGCCGAGACGACCGTCTTCACGCTACCAATCTACAAGCTGCTTACGGAAATTGGTAGAAAAAGGTGGTTCCTCTGGCCGGAAGATAAAATGGGGTCGGATCCGACCCAGAGGGGCAAGTGCACCTATCACAATGAGGTGGGGCATTACACAACCGGCTGCCGACCGTTCAAAGCCCATCTGGAGCGTTTGGTGGCCGAGGGGCGGCTGGAGGAATGGATCGACCGCACCAGGACCCCGACCCCAGCCCAGGGGGCACCCTGTCCTCCCCCCATACCGCAGGGGCAGCAGGTCCAGCAGGGAGGGCAGCGAGGACGGGGAGGAGTCGTCGAGACGATCCATGGCCCGGTGAGCAAAGACAAAGCCGAGGCCATGCACCAGGAATTGGCCAAAATAGAACAGGGGATGCAGGTACTCTCAATCGGGCAACCCCCGAAGAGGAAGTATCAGGAGCCCGAGGATCCCTACACCATCTCCTTCACCGAGTTGGATCTAGAGGGGATACAGCTTCCCCACGAGGACGCCCTCGTGGTTGAGGTCGGGATCGGCGACATAGACGTCCGGAGGATACTTATCGATCAGGGGAGCTCCGCGGACGTCCTTTACTATTCGGCCCTAAAAGCCATTGGACGGACGCGTGACGAGCTAGCCCCTTCTGACACCCCGTTGGTGGGCTTCGCCGGGCACCCGGTGTACCCCCTCGGGAGCATCACCCTCCCGGTCTGGGCGGGATCGATGCAGCTCGATGTGGACTTCACGGTGGTAGATTCCCCGAGCCCCTACAACGCCATCCTCGGTCGCGGGTGGCTCCACGCCATGAGGGCGATCGCCTCCACTCTCCACCAGTGCATCCGTTTCATCGGAACGACCGGGAAGCAGGAAACCATTTGGGGGAACCAGATGGCCTCCAAAAAATGCTTCGTGAACGCTGTCCGGGTAAAGGACAGAAGGGAGAGCAGGATGCCGAGGCAGGTCCAGTGAATCGAAATGCCAGAATCCACGCCTGTTCTCGATGACGTCGGCACCTTGGCCGAGGAGAAGGCAATCGAGGATCTCATTAAGGTACCAATAAGCGAGGACGGCAGCAGGTACTTTATGGTAGGCTCCGAGCTCTCTAATCCCGAGCGCAACGAGCTGGTTTGCTTCCTCAAGGACAACGTAGAGGTTTTTGCGTGGACTCCATACGAGATGCCAGGCGTTAGCCTAGATTTCATCACGCATAAACTCAATGTTGATCCGGCTAGGAAACCGGTAGTGCAGAGACCGCGGCGGTCCTCGGCCATCCACTCGGATGCTGTGGTGGAGGAAGTCCAGAGGCTCCTCGAAGCCGAGGCCATCCGGGAGGTCCAGTACCCCACTTGGTTGGCCAACACTGTGGTGGTCAAAAAGAAGACCGGCAAGTGGCGGGTGTGCGTAGACTACACCAACCTCAACGAGGCTTGTCCGAAAGATTGCTTCCCACTCCCTCGCATAGACCAGCTGGTGGATGCTACCGCCGGACACGCCCGCCTGAGCTTCATGGATGCGTACCGAGGGTACCACCAGATCGCCATGGATCAGGCGGACGTGGAGAAGACGGCCTTCATCACGCCGAGGGGGATTTACTGCTACCAGGTAATGTCCTTCGGCTTGAAAAACGCAGGTGCCACTTACCAGAGGATGGTCTCCAAGATGTTCCAGAGGGAGCTCGGGGACATCATGGAGGCATATATCGATGACATGGTGGTAAAAAGCAAGTTTACGGAGGACCACCTAAGTCACCTCGGTAGGGTCTTTGCCATACTAAGAGCGCACAAACTACGGCTCAACGCCGAGAAGTGCGCCTTCGGGGTCGGCTCGGGAAAGTTCCTCGGGTACCTGGTCACCCGGCGTGGGATAGAAGCAAACCCCAATCAAATCGCTGCTATCCAGAAACTCCGAGCCCCCACGACCATCAGGGAAGTCCAGAGGCTCACCGGAATGGCGGCGGCCCTCAATCGCTTCCTTAGCAAATCCTCAGACGCCTGCCGCCCATTTTTCGAGTCTATCAAGACTAGCAAGAGGGCGTTCCAGTGGGACGCCGAGTGTGACAGGGCCCTCGCCGAGCTCAAGGGGTACATGGGGCGGGCTCCCCTCCTAGTCACCCCGGGGGAGGGAGAAGACCTTCACTTATACCTAGCAGTGTCGGATCATGCAGTGAGCTCGGCGCTCGTCCGACAAGAGGGGCCAGACCAACAGCCCATCTACTACTCCAGCAAGACCATGCTCCCAGCCGAGACGAGGTACTTGCCACTGGAAAAACTGGCGCTGGCCCTCGTGATGGCAAAGCGCAAGCTCCTCCCCTACTTCCAGTGCCACACAATCATCGTCATTACCGAGTATCCCCTTCGGGCTGTGCTTCGGAAGGCAGACCTCTCGGACAGAATCTGCAGGTGGTCGATGGAGTTGGAAAACTTCGACATCCGTTATGAGCCTCGGACGGCTATCAAGGGGCAGGCGCTGGCAGACTTTGTGGCCGAGCTCACTCCAAAGTTGGAGGCCGAGGCCCAGAAAGCTGGACCGGCGAGCTCCGACCC
This sequence comes from Vaccinium darrowii, assembly GCA_020921065.1. Taxonomy (NCBI): domain Eukaryota; kingdom Viridiplantae; phylum Streptophyta; class Magnoliopsida; order Ericales; family Ericaceae; genus Vaccinium; species Vaccinium darrowii. The sequence goes on along the minus strand of CM037159.1, from coordinate 14,823,163 downwards.
CGACGACCCCGTCCCTGCACAGCCCGGCTTCGTCCTCAGGAGGTCACCCCCGCGAAAAGCGACAATATACGCTGGTGATTCCTGGCGAATGCATGTCGACGGGGCCTCCAATAGCCGAGGTGCGGGGGCCGGGATAGTCCTCGTGTCCCTCGAGGGCACCCTCCATGAGTGCTCCATGAGCATTGGCTTTCCTACAACTAACAATGAGGCCGAGTACGAAGCCCTCATTGCTGGGCTCCGGCTCGCCTTGAACCTGGGCATTGAAGAGCTGCAGGTCTACAGCGACTCCATGCTGGTGGTTAGTCAGCTGAACAGCGACTATGGCTCCGGTGAAAGCCGTATGCTTAAATATCTCAGCCATGTCTTGAAGCTGCAGGAAGATTTCAAGAAGGTAGAGTTCTGGCACATTGGCCGAGGCAACAACGCTCACGCTGATGCCCTCGCCGCCCTCGGCTCGGCCTGCTCCGACCTCGGGGGCTCCCGCTCGATCATTCTGGGGGACATCCCCACCCCCAGCTTCGAGCCTGGCCAGGAGGACGTCATGTGGGTCGCACCGACAGGCCCTAGCTGGATGGACCCCTTGGTTGCCTTCCTACGAACAGCAAATCGGCTCACCGGGTCCGGTGCTAGGCGGCCTCCTACTTCCTTTCGCCAGCTGGACAGCTCTACAGGCGCACCTACATTGGTCCTGACTTACGAGTCCTCCGTGAGGAGGAGGTGCCCCCGGTTCTGCATGAGCTGCACAAAGGCAGTAGTGGCTGCCACTCAGGGGGGCGGTCGCTGGCCGAGCGTGCCGTCTCCCAGGGCTACTGGTGGCCCAAGATGAGGGCGTCAGCCGAAGACTACGTTTGGAAGTGTGTAGCCTGCCAAAAACACTTCCCCCTCCTCCATCAGCCCACCCTCTCCCTTAACCCGGTCACCAGTCCATGGCCATTCGCGCAGTGGGGGCTGGACATCGTCGGCGTGCTCCCAATTGCCCCAGGAGGCTTCAGACACCTCATCACTGCCACGGACTACTTCACTAAGTGGGTTGAAGCCGACCCCCCCATCCACATCACAGCAACTGAGGTGGAACACTTCATCTGGAAAAACATCATTTCCAGATTTGGCGTCCCGTATGCTATTATCTCGGACAACGGTACCCAGTTTGTGGCCGAGGCCATCAAGACACTCTGCAAGAAGAAGAACATTCGCGTCTATAACTCAACGGTGGCGTACCCCCAGGGGAAGGGCCAAGCCGAGGCCTCCAATAAGTCAATCTCTGCTGGCCTCAAGAGGAGGTTGACCAACAAACGAGGCAAATGGGTCGAAGAGCTCCCCAAAGTCCTCTGGGGCTATCGGACCACTCCGCGCAGGGGGACTGGCCGAACGCCCTTCTCGTTGGCCTACGGGATGGAAGCGGTACTCCCCCTCGCAGCTACTGCACCTACGGATCGTACCGAAGACTTCCACCCTGCTACTAACGAAGAGCACATCGCCTCGGAGCTCAACCATGTGGAAGACCTCCGCGATGAAGCACACATCAGACACGCAGCCTATCAACAGGAGGTTGCTCGGGGGTAGAACAAAAATGTCAGGGTCCGCCCCTTCAATGTTGATGACCTCGTTCTCCGTGAAGTGGTACAGAAGAAGCATAAGAAGAAGTTCATGCCTAACTGGGAGGGCCCGTTCAGGATCACCGCCAAGGCTGGCTATGGGGCGTACAAGCTGGCCGAGATGGACGGCACGGTCGTGAGCAACCCATGGAATGCCTCCAAGCTCCGGAAGTTTTATGGGTAGCCCATTACTTTTTTTTTTTTTTTTTTTTTCTGTTTTTACGCGGCCTTCGGTCAATTTTTGTAAACCGGGCAGCCACAATTTCAATGAACATTTCTTTTTAACATTCTACTCTGGGTACCCCAACGGTTCGGCGAACCATTACTCTACCCCTATGCTCGGTGGAGCAGGGACCAGACCGTTTGGTCTCGGATGATTCCTAGCTCAAGCCCTCGGGTTGTACTACCAGGCCTTGCTATCATCCAACCCCCCTGCCAATATAGGCTCGGGGGATGAACGCTGGTTAGTGTTCGGCTAAGGCCACCTCAGCTAAGGTCCGAAATCGGGGGCTATCGAAGCGATTCCCCACCTCAGCCGAGATCTATCCAACCACGCTCGGTGGCGCTAACGTGTTGGGTCTTGGAAGATTTGCCCGTCCTCGGTTGGCTATGGCCCCCGAGGTACCAGCGCACCGGTACGGCTTCGATGCGCCACTAGGGGCTATCTTGAACCAATCCCCAACCTAAGTCCAAGTTTCTTCTCGAGCTTGTCTTCGGCAGAAAGCAAGCGTTCCTTACTTCCTCCCGAAGAGGGGCTATTTACCAGAGATCGGCTCGGCCTAAACTATTATCGTTACTTGGGAGTTAGAGAAATCGAAGTCGATCGAAATGAAATTGATTGAAAACATAATAACTGAAGGAAAAAGGAACATTCATTCATTCAACATCAAAATTGGGGCTCGGCCATGGTGCATCGTTCGTTGCCGAACCCCCTGAATACCTGTTTAATTACAAAAATCCGAGAACTGGTCAAGGCCACAGAGTTCGGCGCCAGTCTCAATAAAATAAGATAAAGACAATCCTAAGCTAAACCCCCGGGGCCTCAGAGTGATCCCCCTCGGTGCCGTCTTTAGCGTCCTCAAGGTCATCCATCGGCATCTCCGGGACTTGGGGCTCGGGGGTCGGAGGGACAATCCTGGCCTCGGCTTCAGGAGAAGTGTTGCAGGCGTCCACGCCTCGGAGGTAGGCTACGGGGAAGCAGTCCTTATGCCCGAGGCGGTACCCTTTGTCAAAGGCCCGGGCCTCCATGTCCTCGGCCTCCTTTAGGTACTGCTTCCCGGCTTCTTGCTCCCCCCTCCGGTAGCCGTTGTCGTTGGCCGCGACCAGCATGTCCGCCTGGGCAGCCTGGAGCTCGACAATCTTGTTCTCAGCGGCCTTGGCTCGATCCAGGGCTTCTTTGGCTCTGTCCTCGGCAGCCTTGGCGCTCTCCTCCGCCGTCCTGGCGTCCCGCTCGGCTGAAGCAACTTTGTCTTTGGACGCCTTGATCCGCCCCTCGACCCCCTCCTTCTCGAGGCTGAGGTCGGCCATCTTCTTCCCGAGCCCCTCCAGCTCCGACTTTAGCTTCGCCGAAGACAAGCGTTCCTCCTTTAGCTTGGCCTCGGTGACCTTCGACGCCTTGCACAGTGTTACCACCTTTTTGTGGGTGGCAATAGAGGCCTGGCTCGCCTGCAGGGAAGGGGTGATTAGTACCGACCATGAAGAATAAAGGAATATGGACTCGGGAAGTAGGGAATTACCTTGATCAGGCAGCTGTGCAGCTCGAGGAAGTTGTCATCGAGAGAGGAGGTGTCGAGGGTGGACATGTCCACTGGGAGGGCCAGGCCCCTGAGCAAGGCGTTGGCCGTCTCGGGGTTCCTCCGAACGCTGTCCGCCGTCGTCAGGACCGAGCCGCCTCGGATGGCAAAGACAGGGGCCCAGACTTCGGGGGGAGGGGCGGGCTCAGATCCCCCGACCGGCTCGCGGCCCGCCGGGGTGGCCCTCCTTGCCGGCGCTCGGAGAGGAGCCTGCTCTTGAGCTTCGAGGTTGGGCTGGGGGACGAGGATGGCAGCGGCGTCGGCCAGAGGTGTTTCAGTAGGACTCGGGAGAGCATCCGAGGTAGAGCCATCAGGCCCCCGAGGCCTCTTCTCGGCCGGCTCGTCTTCGGCCCTGAGCGGCTCCTCCCTCCCTCTCCTTTGCCCCGTGCCCCTAGCGGGCTGTGAGGAGCGCCCTCGGCGAGCCCGTTGCTGCTGCTGCCTTAGCTGGACCAAAGAGGGTCTGCCAGCGTCTCCCGCCATCTCGCCTCTGGGAAGTCTCTCTCTCCCCCACAGCTGTTCCCGCTCTTCGTTCGGGAGAGCAGTCCTTACTCTCCTTCGGCGGTTACTGGCCCTCGGTGACTTGCCCCTGTGCAAGAAACCGTTGTAGCTTAGCTCGTATCCGAGGAGGAGATGGGCTTGCTGTTGCCCGTGGGCGTAGAGCGCCTGAATCACGCTGTCGTCGGAGAGCTCAAGCAGCCTTTTGTTGACGAGGCTGGTGTCTGCAATAAAGCAACATCGTAAGTAAATCCTCGGCAAAGAACAATATATATGCAGTAAACAGAAACATATGGAAAGAGGTCTCGGCTTACTGGGCTCCCCTCGGCGGTGGTTCAGGGGCCAGGTGTGAGGCTCCTCGGGGGCCCACGTATAGTTTCCCCTCACCGTCACATAGTTGTACTGGTGGTCCTCCGAGTCGTAAAGGTCCCCGATGAGGTGATCATATTCGCTCCTCACCGAGAAGTAGTATCTTCTGAATTTGGGGCTGAGGCCCATCAAGTAGATGCCGAGGACGTCGTAAACCGTCGTCGGGATGTTGTATTGCTCGACCAGCCTCAGCACCGAGCACAAGACGCGGTATACGTTGACGACCACCTGATGGGGGCCGAGGTCGTAGTAGTAGAGCAGCTGCCGGACGAGCTTCGGGAGCGGGAATCGTAGCCCCCCCTCGGTGATTGCCATCAAGGGGACCGTGATGTGGTCCTCCCCGTACTGGATCCTATCGCCGAAGTGGAGCTCAATTTCCACGTCGTCCGGGATCTGATACCTCTCCCGGAACGCTGCTAGGCGTTCGGGATGATCGGGGTCGAACTCCTTGACATAGGGGCACTCGTCGTCCCCGAACTTGGGGAGGGGAACCTCCTCCCAATCCTCTCCGAGGGCGAGTACACATGCCTCGGCTTGGTGAGCCCTTGGGGGTGGGTCTTCCCCCTCTCCTGTCTCGGGCGGAGCGGGGTCTGACGAGCCTCTTCGCCCCACGTCCTCTTCCCCGTTCCCTAGGTTGACGACCTCTATGGGATCACGAACAGGTTCGAATATCTCCACCTCGGGCGATTCAGGGGCCCTCGGGGAGGTTGGATCCTCGGCGGCGCGGGATGTAAAGGCCCCGGAGCCGGTGTTCGCTCTCTCTTCTTCCATTCTATTCCAATCCTCGGGGTAAATTGTTTGGAGAGGGGGGATGTTGAGCACACTCGGGGGTCGGTTTCGGTATCGGCTGCCGAGCTCCCGGATGTATGCTACCGTCTCCTCGTTGAGATCTTCGTCGCTGTCAGAGATGACGAAGGGCTCGTTGCTCATCCAGCCGAGAACCTAAAACAACGCACGAAGAAACCCATCAGCTATATGCATTAAGGGTATGGGTGCCGTGGGTGCAGGGTGAGCTCGGCTAAACCGGGTGGACCGCCCACTTGATTGACTCTCGGCTGGACCTAAGACGTGGTGTGTGCGCTCGGGAAAAGGACGCGGTCCTCGGCTGGGAGCCTCGGAAGAACAGGTTGAGTATTCAACCTGGCCTCGGAAGAACACGTTGAATGCTCAACCTGCCCAGAAAACGGCAGCCGTGCGCCGCCGTGAGGCTCGCCGGAAAACTCAAACTAAACAGAGCAAGACTGAAATTCACTAAAAACGGACCAAAACTGGTCCAAAAAGCTTGAAAAACACACGAAAAATCATGAAAACAGGAGGAGGAAGTGATTTACCTGAAGTTTTGGTGGTAGAAGTGGCTGAGAAGCTGGATCTGGGCTCGAGACTTTTCATATTCCGCGGCGGCGTGAGAGTTTTCCGGCTGAGAGCGAAGTTGGCAGGGTAACAGTGGTTTCACCCCCCCTCCCCGAGTTGTATTTATAGTGGGGGAGGGGGGAGTGTCAGGCACCGCATTAAATGAGTGACGTTTCGACGGCTCGGGGAGAATTGCGTCGGCTTGGGAAGCGGCGCGGCGGCTCGGCTGACCAGTCAGGGCGTGACACCTGTCCGCCTCGTTCGAAGTTTTCTGGCGCGAATCCCAGGCGCCGTCGCTCGGACGAATGCCGAGCTGACACGTGGCAGCTGACGTCGGTCCACGTCAGCGAATCTCTGACATCGGATAACTCAACGGTCACATCACGTCACATCACGCCTTTTCAGATTCAGGGCGATGTGACGTCCCGAGCGAAGGGCTCGGGTGAACATCACCCTTGGTAATCCCACGGCCACTCGGAAGGGTCAACTCCCTCATCCAGAACTGCCGGGTAAGGAAGTTGAGGGGCTATTGTAGCGGCCGGGGGCCAAATGGTTCATTGCCCTCGTCTGAACCCCAGACTTGGGGGGCGGGAGTTGGACGGTCCCCCCCCGCAGGGGGGGGGGGGGGGAGCAGCAGTTGCCGAAGGAGCACCCCCCGGCGAGGAGGGTGCGCCGTTCTCGGGGGCCTCGGTAGGGGTCCTCCCCTCGGGAACAGACCTCCAGGAGCTTTGCAGACCCGGGAACTCCGGGGGCCTCGGAGTGCAGCCCCGGGGAGCCCGGACCGCGTCCTCGGCCCGCGCCCGGAGAGCGTCTGCCGAGGCCTCCCCGGACCGAGTCGATTGACCTCGGTGCCGAGGGGGAGGGGTACGTCGGGTGTCAAGGGGGCTCGATCGAGGCACCCCTGACAGTCTGAGTGGCTCATTAATGGTCTCAACCACTGCGCACGTGCCGCAGCTGTGGCAGGCCACCAACCCCACAGGCTACGCCTGCAGGGGGACTAGACTGATAGGAATGTCAGTGACGGCGACAGGTAATAACTCCGGAACTGCAGCCGCCGAAGCGCCGTTGGTGGGACGTGCGTCAATCCATGCATTTAATGCCTTGGGAGGGACGGAGCGCGTGGAGCCCCCGAGGGCGTGGAGGGCACGCGCCCCCATGCCTATAAATAAGGCCCTCCGCCTCTTGATTAAGGGTTGGAACATCTCTCTCTACATTATACTTTCAGCTACACTTTCTCTCTCTAGAACTCTCCTCAGCTCTCCTCCCCCAGTCGCTGACTTGACCGTCGGAGTGCCTTCCCGGACCACCACCGTCCGGGCTAGGCACTAACGTGGTTGTTCCCTTGTGCAGGTTCACCCCAGGCGCGAACCAGCAGCTCCGGCCTCCTTCTCCGGCGCCCCCCTGGCCCCCAGCGGGGTCCAGGTCCGCTCCTCTACTTGATACCAGCAACCCAAAAGAGGTCATTCCGGTGAAGCGCCCCCCACACGCATCAAATCATGAGGACACACATCTAATTAATGAAAGATTAGAGAATATAATGGGAATATTAACGATCAATAATAGAGACATTGGAATAGCCCAAGGAAAAATAGACAGGACGAGCCAGAATAAAAAAGGTAATGTTTCTTTTGCATATTTGCATATGACAGTGGCCGTGGTTTTATTATTTTTTTTGTATCTAGCTATGACGTTACATTGTGAATTTTTTTTCCCGGTGGATCCCTCACGATAATCCAGAAGTATAATAATGTGGATACAAGATACTATGCTGTAAGTTGCAAAGGTCGAGCTTCCTTTTAGTTGGCACATTCATGACCAAAACACATATTTATGTGTATTCCCCATCATCCGAGTTGTTCTCTGTTTTTTTTTTCCCATCAATTTCAGAACGTCTGTGTGTTGTGGAAATGAATCTCTTGCGTAATTATATATATTGGTTTTAGCTTTCAAATGAGTGTGTTAGTTGTTCCTGAAGACTTTTGAAGTCAAGGAAATATCGCTCCAGCAAAACGGGACTTCATGATTTGGCTTATATGAAATCAGACATTTTTTCTCAAGCAAAACAGGCGGGTTTTTGATAGATTTTACAGCAGATTGTGGGCCCTATGTATATATATCAAGCTATTAGGTCGAAAAATTACTTCTGCCGTTCAAAAAAAAAAAAACACAACGCACATATTTCCTTCTCTCATCTCTTTTGGTGGCTAGGGTTTCGTGCACCGCCAAGACATATCAAGATCTCTTGTATTCACATAATGATTTTAGTGCATGATTTCTTCACGTGGTTTTTTCCCGTTTAGGTTTTCCCACGTAAATTTTTGTGTTGTGTGTGATTGCTTATATTTCGAGTTTGTGCAATTAATTTTTTTCATTGTTCTAGTTAATTTAAATTAATTTAATTCAGTGAATCAATTAAGGAATTTCATTTGCTATCAGAGCCGGAGGTCATGGGTTTGAGTCGCGAGAACAACATTATGAGGGAGGGATTGTTGGGCCCAGAGTGCTCCCATGGATTTGGTTACACAATGCCACTCCTTGCGAACGATTTAAAAGCAGACTTACGAGTGCGATGTCGAATGTCATAAAAGACTTAATTAAAACCCTTCCTAACATCAATTGGTTTTAGGAGAGATGGTGGAGAAGTGATCCGACATATGCGAATTATTTCAGGCATACATGTGTATTATTGTGTCACAGTTGGCGCTGAAAATCTATTAGGACCGGAGTACACAAAACCTTATTCTTGCTTTGCTGCGGATATGGTACTATGAATTTATCACCATATGTTAGAGCATCACTAGTGGTATACTCAAATATGGATACTCAAATATTGCCACATCACATTTTGAGTATTTATTTAATGAGTTTATAAGTTTGAGTATCTACCCTTCTACAATGGTTCATTTGTGTCCATAATAAAAAAAGTACTATTTACTTTATTTTTATTCATAAAATGGGCACAACTTTAAATTTGTACATATATTTTTTTATAATATTATTACCATTTAGAAGATATTCACACTACATTTAAAATGAGATCTATCTTGAACATATTTTGGTAAAGATTAAAAATTGATAATTTCAAGTTTTGGGAGAAAGTGCAAAAAAATTGAGTTTTGAATTAAGTATTTGAAAAATAGAGAGAGAATGTTGTTACTTTTGATATGGTGTGGTCGCCATAATTTGGTTATTGAGGTTTGGATATTGAGAAATATTGGTAGTTTTGAGTATCAAAATGCCAAAAGTTGAGTATTTGTAACAAATGTTGTTAACTTTGAGTATTTATCCAAATACCATTGTGAGCCTCTTTTGTGTATCAAAATACTCATCTTTGAGTATTTTTGTGTCTGAGTATACCACTAGTGATGCTCTTATAATTGATCTAATACTTCTTCTCTCACTACATTTTTTTTTTCTTCTTGGTCATTTTTTAGCTCTCTAAATTGCTAGGCCTGATGGTCTCACAACAAATGGGCCTACATGGTTATGGAAAGTCTCCCCCACCACATATTAGATCCCGCAAATGTGGTTTGGGTCAATCATTTGAGCTGGGTTTTTTTTTTGTCATTCATCATTCTTAATTTTTTACATGGGGGAGTGGAGAGTAATACTCGATCCCGGGATGCACTTTGAGACATCCAAAAACTACCGCATGAGCTAACCATCACTTGCCATTTAAGCTGGGTTGACCCAAGAAAAAACCTCAATGCTAATGGTATTCTCATTTCTTAAGTTCAGACACACGGAAGAGGGCATCCTGTAGTGCGGTGCCGCACCCAGATACACAAGCTTGGCCCGATACTGTCCTCAGTTCCATTGCTTGAAGTTTATTTGATGGGCTGTGTCTCCAAATGGAAACGGGGCCCCTGCGGTTGCACATGGACGGCAGATGCTGCTCACATTTGAAACGATACAGTTTCAATGGTTTTGAAGGGTCCCTTCTTGTGTTGCCTAATTCTCCATTTGGTTGGTATTTTGTGGGGATTATTTTCGGTCCCGCAAGGATGATTCAAACCGCAAGTTTATCTTAAAATGTGTTTATATGCGTACCTGTAAAAAATTAGCTTAATCAGATGTCGATAAGGATTTTTTTAGAATTCGTAAGGGTCCCTCGTTGCATTGCTATATCCCCCATTTGGTTCATATTTTTGGGGTCCCGCAAAGATGATTGTAATCGCGAGTTTATCTTTAAATGTTTTTCTATGCGTACTCGTAAAAAAATTAGCTTAATTTGATATCGGTAAAGATTTTTTCAGAATTTGCAGGACCCGAAATGGGCCTCGCAAAAAACCAATAACTTGTTAATTTGAAATGGGTTTTGCTAACGTGTGCCCGACGGGCACACAATAAGTACACAAACAAACAGAGCCCTTACCAATACCGGATCAAACTAATTTTTTGCAGGTATGCATACAAAAGCATTTTGAGATAAACTCACAGCTTGAATAATCTTTGCAGAACCCAAAATAGGACCCACAAAATATTAACCAAACGGGAAATTAGTGTAATTTTTGACCAATTTTTTAACCGTGGTTTTGATTTTTGAAAAACCGTCCAGTTCAATTCCGATTTTGGTTTCATCCGATAACTGCACCGAAAATCAAAACCAAAATATAACCATAACCGTAACCAAACTCATTTACTCAAATAACTTCATGTGTGTGTGTCCGTGAGAGAGAGAGAGAGAGAATTGGAACTTTCGTTAACGTTGGTTTGTTATTTTGTTGTTGGATAATGAATATCTCTTTGAACTATATTATGTACTCCTTAGTTTGTTGGTTAAATGTTTACCACTAGGTTTCGTTGAAAAATCGAACCAAATTGGTAACCGTGGTTTTGGTTATAGTTCTAATAAAGGACAAATTGATGGTTTTTGGATTTAGGCATATATTTCCGTTTCAGTTTTGATTTTACCAATAACCGAACGCACCGTTACCGATCGTGCTTAAAAGCCAGGAGGTACAACGAGATGAACTAAAATCCACGTCTAATCATCCAGAGTTCAAAGAGGGGGAAAAAAATGAAAATCACGGAGAGAGGGATCGAACGCAGTACCTCTGTGGTTTCCTGTCCAAATTGGCGGCGGCGTGTGGAATGGTGGGGTCCATTTTCCTCCGTCCTCGCTTCTTTTGACTCACACAGTAAACACTCCCCAACAACGACTTTCGAAACGTCTTCCCCCCCCTTCCCTCACGTTTACCGTTACAACTGAAACTCTCTCTCTCTCTCTCTACCATATTTTCCCGGGAAAGTGACAGAAAATTTCAGGAGCGAGCTTTTACGCCAAAGCCAGCTCCACTCATTTCCTCGCTTTTAATCTGTTGCTACGACGACTTTTCCTCTTCAGTCTCCAATATTTTGTTCTTTAGCTAAATCAATTACCTCTTCAGTCTCCAATTTCCTTTGGGACTTAGGGTTTCTACCCTTTTTTGGGAAATGTTTAAAGAAGTGTTTTTGTGATTAGTGTGGCTAAGAGTTGTTACGCGGAAGTTGGGGTTTTATCTGGAGGGGGATTTGTGTTCATGTCGATCTGGGCATCTTCTTTTACTGGTATTATTTGCCTAGTAATTCTGGTGGCTACACTTTTATCACCGGCCTCCGGCAATACCGAAGGTGAGTTACTGATTGCTCCCTTTTGCCTCTTTCAGGTGTTGATTTTAGTTAGTTACTCCCTCCGGCCCAATTTGTTTGAATCGATAATGTATTTTATTGATCTCAATTAGTTCTATAAGACAAAATTTTCAAAAACTTTAAAAATACTACAAATAAAAAGTTATAAACATGTAAAAATGGCACGGATATTCATAGTGAGCAAACAAATTGGGACCGATGGAGTATTTGGTAAATTTTGTAGTTCATGCATGTTTTTTCCATTCTGTTGTATTTGTGTAGACTTTCCATTTTCAAATCCAGCAGTCCTTGGGTTAAAAGATTTCGTAGTGTTGTGTTTGTATCAGCCTTTACATGATGAGAAATGGGTCAAACCAACAAATACGCACGTGTAGAATAACCTAGAAAAGAAAAAAGAATGCAAGACAAAGGGATTTTTACGTAGTTCCCAACTATGTAGTTGAGTACGTCCATGGCTTACGCCGTTCCACTGTGTTATTCGAATAAAGAGAGTACAAAATACATCAGCGGCTGCGTATAGTAAGTATTTATAGGCTATGGATTATATTACCAAATACCATGATATTCTGTCTAGGTTTTGGAGGCGTTGGCCCCTAACCCGAATAGTCACCGAATCGCGATCCAAATTGAATCAGGCTTCACAAGTCCAACAACTTTATTGTGTATGTGGGTACTGGGTACCAATCTACCGAGTTCCCGTATGGCGACACAGCAATGTCATTGAAAATTCGCAGTTGTATCTTCATTATGTAACAGTATCAGGCCGTTCAATGACAGTGGTAAATTTGAAATTTATAGACTGAATTAGCATAATTTATAATATCATATACCCATATCCTTCTTTGAAACATGTGAGTTTATAGTGCTGAATTACATTACCTTTATGGAATTTGAAGAAAATTAAGTCCCTGATTACCGCTACCATTACACTATGACCATTGCAACCCAACACCGCGTAATCGTTACTGTTATGGCAACCGATACCAATATTTCAAACCTTGGTTAGAACTTGTCCCGTGTCATTCAATAGTACCTTAAAAACCAAGCATGCAAGCCTAGATGGCCTCACCACCCATTGCTAATTGGTTTCAAGGTCAACGCTTTGACATTGTATGGACAAGGCTCTCTATTTCTTTCGCAATCGATTTTCCCTATGTTTGTGCATTGGTGCACTTTGGTTTCTTATGCTTTTTATGTTCTGGATCATCATCTATTCACAACTCCACGTGCATAGTGAGGTTTAGACATGCAGCGTGGTATAGCTTCTCTATTCTCTCTACTCGTTGCCAAATGATTTTGAGTTGGATCCTTTTAAAGAGGGTTGTTATGGAAGAGTTGGGTGATATCCTGGTAACTGGTGTTCAAATATAAGTTGATATATTGTCTAATAGGGTCTGTGTCTTGCCATTATGACATTATGTACTAAGGTTCTCCTCATTCAAAACATTTTTGCATGTGTTCATCATGATTTTACCAAATTTCGTAGAGCATGTCGTCGTTCTTTCTACTTAACTGAATACTACATTCTGTTTTGGCAGCTGGTCTCCAATACCCACGTTGTTGTATTTGTATCTACCAAATTTGACTTAATTCATGGAATCTGAAAACAAAGATATGCATGTATGTACATTTAACCAGTATGAAGTAATTCAAGGATTTTAAAAACTGTCATCATTTCCAAACATCTGCGTATTCTATTGAATGGTTAGGGGTAGACATTGGTATAATGCAGCCCCTTCCTGTCTGGCGTGACTGCAAGGCCATCAAACAACTTAGTTGCTTACCTGCACTTTGGAAATTTTTTTGGTTGTTCATTCATCTTCTCGATGAGACTACGATGATTTGTCTCTTTCATGAAGAGCAGGCGATGCTTTGAGTGCGCTGAAGAACAACTTAGTTGATTATAACAACGTTTTACAAAGTTGGGATCCTACACTTGTCAACCCCTGCACATGGTTTCATGTCACATGCAACAATCAAAACAGTGTTACAAGAGTGTAAGCTACTATCTCGTTCAACAATTCTTGTGATCCACATGCTGGTTATGCAATTTGATACTTGGAACTCAGTGATCTTCTTTGCCTTTTTCGTACACCTCAGTGATCTTGGGAATGCAAATTTGACTGGGCAACTCGTTCCACAACTTGGGCAGCTTCCAAATTTGCAGTACTTGTAAGAATTACTTCCTTGTAGAAAAATTGGTTTTCACTTATCTCTCTCTCTCTCTCTTCCTCCCCCCCCCCCCCCCCCCCCAGTAACAAGACCCTAATTCATATAGCTGCGTATCTCGTGATTTTGCCTTTGTGTTTGGTGACAAGTAGTTGCACATACTCCTTGTTTTTTCCACATCCCTTATTATGCTTCTTCTTAAATAGTTTTATTTACAAGATTTGGTTTGATTGGGTGATGGACTGGAGGAGTATGTGCTTCAATTACTTCATTAGCTACCGCCTTGTTCACTATTGGTTCCTACTTTGCAGTTCATTTGTATCTAGCATAAAGATCAAGTCAGTTTGAAGATGTACTTACCTTCATGTTAGGATTTCAACCTAAAAATTGTACTTTGGAAATGGAAGGTTATGATATTAAGCCATGAGCAGTCAACTATCAAAAATTTTACATAAAACTCGTCGCCTTTGCAATCAACTAACGCTATTGTTTCATCTCGATATTGTTTGGACAGGTATTTGTTTTGGTGTAGTTTGTTTGGCCCCAAAGCCTATGCAACCATGAAACCAATGTGAAACAGAAAAGCAACCCTGCTTCGGCAGCGTATATTTTGAATTCTCTATAGGATCATTCTCTGTGCTGTGTAATTGACATACTCTAGGCCTTGCTTACATTTTCTAGATCCCTTTATCTCGACATTTAGTCGACGTACATGTGTTGATAATTTTAAGATCATGCTCTTTCATAGACACATGTGCTTCATAATAATGAAAAATGCTTTATACTATTCATCTTCTTCTTGCTATAGAGGAACGATTTACTTAGCGGGATGTTAGTGTGCTCTGGAATAGTCTGTTGCAATTATACCTTTTGGGTTGGCCTAATGGTAGCTTATGGAGTCATTAATAACTTCATCTGTCATGACATGCCTCAGCATGTTTATCATGACTTCCATCACTCATGATTGGGGGACATTTTATGTGCCTCTTCTATGGTGATGAAGGAGAAAACGTCTAGAAAGAAGTTTTTATTTTGTAGGACGTTTTCTTGGTAGTTCATCAGTGAAAATGGTGCTTGTTGATTGGTGATGGCTTTAGCCTCTCCTATTCCCCTTGTAGTTAATAGCTTGCTATTTTGCTCAATTTTCACCCTGCTAACAGCATGTCGATATTATTCAAGACTGGAATGTGGAATTTAAGTGCACACCTTTAATATACTTTGATATCCTGGCATTAGTTTTCCATTTACTGGTAAACTCTTCCCTGTTTGTATTTGTTGTGATTGCTCATAGTTAATTGATTAAGGTTACGGCATCTCTCCATCTCACAGCATGGACTGGACCTTGCTATTGGGGCTGGTGGGTCCCAACACAGGTCCTGTTTGTATGGTATGAGGCGTTTATTTTGTAGGTCCCAATGTGGAGATCAGCATTGAGAAAATCAACTTCATAGCGACATGAATTCATCTCATGTTCTGCGGAAAAGAATGAACGGCGTACATTCCAAGTTACATTGCTCGTCCATTTATTGTATCAAAATAAGATAAATTCATGTGGCTACAATTATCATATGAAGCTAATTTTATTTTCTATCTTTTTATGGATGATTTACACTCGAATCATCAAAATGACCAGCAATAGCGGATTGCTTTGTGGAGTTGTGAGAGAGAAGCCATCTCCTTTTGTTATTCATATTCTATTCTTTTATTCTCGTACACTCTTTTCTTTTTAACTGACTTTCTGGCTTCCTTCGTGCCCTTGTCATTGTCGTAGTTTCAATGACATGTTTCTGTTGCAGTGAGCTTTATGGTAACAACATAAGTGGACAAGTTCCCAATGAGCTCGGGAATTTGACAAAATTGGTGAGCTTGGATCTTTATCTCAACAAGTTGAGTGGTCCCATCCCGAAAGCATTGGGCAATCTTCAGACATTACGTTTCCTGTATGAATTACACGTCCTTTCTCTTACTTCTGCAATTGGATATACACTCCTTCAGTTGAAACTTACTTCCATTGCATTTCAATTCTGTTTGAAGCCTTGTACAAGTTGGTTGCTTATGCACTGATATGTTCCTTTCTTTTTCATTTGTTCTTGTGGTGGTTCGTTCTCACCTCCTCTTCTATGCAAAACTTTATTTACCTATAAAGAAACGATCAAGCACCTTTTAGCAACAAAAGTCCTATATGCCCGACATAGATGTTGGTTATCCCAAATTCAACTGTCTTGACTCTTGATAATGACAAATCAATTCATTTTAAACACATTGGCAGTACCAAATGTTTATTTTCTGGATATATTGCTCTGAGCCTGTGCAATTGTACAGGTAATATGCACTATTTATTTCCATGTAAACTGTCTCCCAAATAAGATTCCTAACAGAGAGGGCTCTCTGTGATTATATGTTGCATTCGGATTGTGCATCCACCCTTTTTTCCTTGAGTCAACGGTGTCCCTTGGAATTTTACTGATGACCAATTTGATTGTTTGGAACGCGTTGATGTCTGGTCCATGCAATTCTCTGCAAAGCTAGGCGGCTCAACAACAACAGTTTGTCGGGAAATATTCCTGGGTCGCTGACTACTATCGAAACACTTCAAGTGCTGTGAGTACCAAGTTGGTGTCTAAATTTTTTATTTTTTTTCCCGAGTGCTGGGATTTCTCTTGATGAATAATTTCAATGGTTCCTATCTTTCTTTTTCCTTAAGTTTTGACTGGCATATTTCCATGTGAAATACAGTGATCTCTCAAACAACCATTTGACAGGAGAAATCCCAGTTAATGGCTCCTTTTCACTTTTTACAAACCTCAGGTTCGTTTCGTGTACCATCTTGTTCAATGGTAGTGGAGCTGCACAACTCATCTATAGGTATCCTGACAGCCACACTTCCCTTTTTCAGTTTTGCAAACAACAATAATTTGACATTTCTTCCAGCTTCTCCACCTGCTCAACGTCCACCATCGACCCAATCCACTTCTCGAGGTTTGTTACCTTCACTTATTTGTTCACTGCTGTTATAATCCCTTATTTTACTGGTAGTGGAGTATTTTTATGGTTTTTTTTTTTCTTCCGGTGAGGTAAATTCATTAAGAACTCCGACCAAAACCAAGGACCAAGGGGATAGCCTTGAGAATCTACTACAAAACCACCTGATTAACACAGACAACCAAGGGTACAAAAAACCAAG
This sequence comes from Vaccinium darrowii, assembly GCA_020921065.1. NCBI lineage: Eukaryota > Viridiplantae > Streptophyta > Magnoliopsida > Ericales > Ericaceae > Vaccinium > Vaccinium darrowii. The sequence goes on along the minus strand of CM037159.1, from coordinate 14,806,577 downwards.
CACTACACAACACAAAAACATCTAAAATTGTGAGCAAACAAGGACTCAACCATTAACTACCAAGAATCTTCATATTTAACCCAGATTTAGGGATGTTCCTCCAAGAAGCCATACAAGGCCTTGCCTCCTAAACAATTCTGCAACAATTAGCCTCCTTGTTCCGCCTAATGTTCTGAAAGATACAAAAGTTCCGAGCTCCCCCAACATGATAAATGGCTGCAGACTATACAGAATAGAACACTCTGCACTGCAAAGAGGAACCTTTTATGTGATGCACAGCCCAAGCAATCTCCTCAGTCCACATTCTTGGTATTCTATGCAATCCACACCTGGCTAACAGATGCAGCTATATCCATCCTGAAACAGCGCATTCAAAAAACAAGTGAGAATGGGTTTCAACCCAAAATTACATAACGCACATGTACCTGAAGACACGACCCCCAATTTGAATAACATGTCTTTGGTAGCTAATAGCCCATGAAGAGCAAGCCACTGAATGAAGTTGCCCATCTTGGAATGCGGTGTGGAAACCAAACCAGGTGAAACCATGGGACTAGCTCTGATAGATCTCCAAGCTGAAGCAGCAGTATACACCCCATTAGAATTAGGAATCCAGACTAGCTTGTCCTCCTTGAGACAATTGGGAATCAGAGAAGCAGGAGTCAAGGCTATGATTTCTCTAGACACTGCATTCCTTTGTCTGGGCCACTTCCATGTTTCTTGGTAAATAATAGAATCCACCTTGGTAAGTAAAGACCTGCCTAGATTATATACGACTCTCTCCCCATACTTCTTGTACAAAGGACCCAAAGGATGCCAATGGTCCAACAATAAAAACACAAACTGCCTCCCATTTCATCAGTTCCTGACCAAGATCTCTAAGCTTGAATAGCTTCCTTAGAGTCCAAAAGGCATCAAGAGGGAGAGGCATGTACCAAAAGCAATAATGCTTGATTATATAGCTATGCACCCACTTAATCCATAAGGTATCAGCCTTGCTGGCAATGGCCCAGCCATGGCTTAGCATAGAAGCTCTATTCCAGTCTTTCATCAGCCTAAAGCCAAGCTCCCCTTCCCACTTAGTACACACAGTTGTCCATTTCACCTTAGCTCCAACAGACTTTAATTCCACCCCTTACCAAAGGAAGGCGCTCAATGGGCTTTCAATTTCCTAAATTAATTTCTGTGGGAGGATGAAAATAGAACTCTACTATACCTCGATACTAAAGAGTATAGACTGAATAAAAGTAGCCCTTCGTCCATAAGATAGCTTCTTGTTAGCCCATGGTTGAATCCTGGCAAGTATTCTCTCTTTAAGTACCACACAGTCTCCATACTTCAGCCTAGAAGATATGAGAGGGATAGCCATGTATTTTATTGGAAACACTGCCTCAGGAATATCCACAATACCTGTTGTTTAGAGAGAAGGGAGAGAATTGTGTAGGGTGTTAATTAACCCTAACACATGAGATGTTTATTTATATTACTCATTAACTCATTACATTACACACACTAACCAATGTGGGACAAAACCTATTCTAACAATACCCTCCCTTTATCCACCTCATCGAAGGCAGAGAAAAAGCCGACACTTTTAGTGAGATTAGCCTGCAAACCTGAGTAGGACTAGAAGTCTGCGAGAGTTTCTTTAGAATCACAGAAAGAACCCACTTCTGCACCACAGAGAAATAATAAATCATCAGCAAATATAATATGGGATAAGCCAATGTCTGCTCACCTAGGATGGCAAACAAAATGGCCACAAGCAAAGCAAAAAGAAGGGCTGTGAAAGCCTTCATCACAATAAGTAAGAGGTAGGGGGAGATTGGGTCCCCCTGCCTCAATCCCAATCTTGTCAAGGAAAAAACCATGCATGACTCCATTGATAACCGAGGAGAACTGAGGGGATGTATCACATTGTCTGAAAGCAATTGCACAAAACTCAATAGCATTAGGAAAATGGTTTTCCCAGGATAATCTCCATTGTTGATTTTCTATGCCCAAACGAATGTCTTGAACTCCATATGGATTGAGACTGTTAAGACTCTGTTCAGTGACAGTTTCCTTCAGATTAGAGAATAGAGGCTCATAAAATATCCACTTAACACCTGTAGAGTTCAAAATCGTTCCATTGTTATGCACAAAGAGGAATTGACTTACATATGCATAATCTTCAACTGTTATAACAGTAGGCAACAGTGCCATTGGAGCTATTGCTGGAGGAGTTTTTGCTGCTGCTGCCCTACTGTTTGCTGCCCCTGCAATCGCACTTGCTTATTGGCGACGAAGGAAACCACGAGATCATTTTTTTGATGTACCTGGTTAGTTTGATTAGTGATCATTGTGGTGTTGTCTATGATTCATTTTGCTGACCTTCGGACGGGGAGAAATTGTGAGAAAATGAGGGATCAGGGTTTCTCATCCCATCTCACCAAGTGGTGAGAAATGATTAGGGTACCAAATCTCACTAATAATCGTGAGGTTTGGTTAAAATCAGAATGGACCAAAAAAGATCCAACATTGCTCTTCATTGCTGACCAGTTCTCACCTATTTTATTCATACAAACAATTGTGGTGATATTTGGTGAGTAAAAAATGGACCAACAGAAATCCAACATTACTCGTCATTTCTCACCATTTCTACAAACAAGTAATAGGATTCTCATCTCGTCTCTTCTCACTTTTTATCACCGTCCTAAGGGGCTATTACTTCTCTTTGCAGCTGAAGAGAATCCAGAAGTTCATCTAGGACAGCTCAAGAGGTTTTCCCTGCATGAACTACAAATTGCGACAGATTATTTTAGTGGAAAAAACATTCTAGGAAAAGGTGGATTCGGTAAGGTCTACAAAGGACGATTGGCTGATGGCTCTCTCGTGGCAGTAAAAAGACTAAAAGAGGAGCGTACTCAAGGTGGGGAACTGCAGTTTCAAACTGAAGTTGAAATGATAAGCATGGCTGTTCATCGAAATCTTCTACGTTTGCGTGGCTTTTGCATGACTCCAACCGAAAGGGTCCTTGTGTATCCCTATATGGTTAACGGAAGTGTTGCGTCATGTTTGAGAGGTACTACTTGTTGATATCATCTTCATATGTTCTCTTTGGTTTTTTCTTAAGTATGGTAGCAACTGGACTAAAATTTTCAGTTGATTCTATGCAATCTGCTTTCTTTGAGTTGGAATTGCCAGTTTGATGCCAAGTGATTCTTGATTTTCAATTTTTTATCATGATACTTATTTTAGAGTTTATGTTGGAAGAGGAAACCTTAGATATTTTTCTGTATTGATGAAATTCCCCTACGAGTTAATCAAAGCTTGCTAACTTGTTGATGGTTCATGCAAATGTTGAAATTCTGAAGTCAAACATTAATTTGATGCCAACATAACGGGTTCTTGTCTATGCCTTCGTGGCTAATGGAAGTGTTGGATAATGTTTAAGAGTTAGTAGTTGTAGGTATATTTTGGGAACTGGCCTTTTATAAACTTAATGATTGCAGTTTGAAATATGTATTGAAGAATTGACGCCAGCAGAATGGGATCTTTTCTATCCCTTCTTGACTGATCGAAGTGTTGCATCATGATTAAGAGGTACTACTAGTAAGTGTATTTTGGAAATGGTAACATCTAAAGCAATATAATTATTTCAATTTAAAAACTACAACCTTTAGAAACTACCGTTCGGGGATTTGATTTGTTGGAGTTGTTTACTGCAATTCAGAAGATGTGAAAAGGAGGATTCCTATCAAATTTTGTTCTTTGACTTCTCAAAATGGACTTGCATCATAGGTTAGCCAAAAATGAAATGATTGACCAAAAAACGTTATTGGATGGACTAAAACTTTCACGTAATAGGATGCAATTTGCTTATTTGCTTTCAAATTGCCAATTTGAAGCCAAGTGATTCATAAACTTCAATTTTCATCGTCCTATTTAAATGCCAGTTTGTGTTCAAAACAAAAAAACTTATACAGTATATCATTTTATTTACAGAAAACTCTCCATACGAGTTTGTCAAAGCTTGCTGATATTTTTAAATGTTTGTTCAAATGTTCAAATTTCGAAATAAAGAAAAGATTTTAGAAGCTGTTTGCCGCCTTGCTTAGTCTCTCTGAATGTTATCATGGTCTAATGAGCGTTTCTTTCAGAACGATCCAATTCGCAAGCCCCACTTGATTGGCCAAAGAGACAGCAAATTGCGTTGGGATCTGCAAGAGGCCTTGCGTATTTGCACGATCATTGTGACCCAAAGATCATTCATCGTGATGTCAAAGCTGCAAATATTTTGTTGGATGAGGAGTTTGTAGCAGTTGTTGGAGACTTTGGGTTGGCAAAACTAATGGATTACAAGGATACTCATGTTACCACAGCTGTAAAAGGCACAATCGGCCATATTGCCCCTGAGTACCTCTCCACTGGGAAGTCTTCAGAGAAAACTGATGTCTTTGGTTATGGGGTCATGCTTCTTGAGCTCATCACTGGACAAAGGGCTTTTGATCTTGCTCGGCTTGCCAATGATGATGAAGTCATGTTGCTAGATTGGGTAAGCATTTTTTGCCCCCTTAATCTGTTTTATGTCGTCAGTACATTACTTAAGATATGCCGCCTCCTCATGATAATTTGAGTCCATTTTAGGAGCCTTCTGTCAAAAATGCTATGGAACTTAGGGTTGAATGGCAATATACGGTATCAGGATTTAAGTGGCAATTCATGTTTTCTGATGCTGTGAAACAAAGGGTTTTTGTCGTGCTTAACTTTGCAGCATATATCTTCAAGAACTCTAATTCTTAAAACAAGTCCTAATATCTTGGAATGAGATTCGCTCTTCCCTTTATTGGCCTAAATTCTACGGTCAATTATGTCTTATCCCTTTTGTGGTTAACGCAGAAACATCCTAGCAAGTTGAAAGCTAATACTATAACAGATAACCCCCTGTGATCCAGGATAGAGTCTAACTAGCTTCTTCGGGCAATTAAACAGTGTGTACGTCTCATGCACCCAAGAGCAATTTTGCTTTATTTACTACCATAGTCATCCTACCATCGTTTCTCATGGCTGCCACCACCGCTGCCTATAGTTCTGGATGCCACCGCGACCCTTGTCATAATCACTCATGGTCGCAGACCTGTTTTCTCTCTTACTCTGCCGTGAACTAAGAAGCACCTGTACCGGTAGAGTACTCATACAAAACAAATACAGTGAAACCTAAAAAACGTACGGGATGGGTACGGCTATAACAAATATCTTTATTATAGAGCAATGTATTACATTTCAAATAAAGAAAATAGCTGAATGACTTGAGCTATAAAGGATCCAACATCAATAATTGTTTAACGCCAGCCTTGAGGTCCACTTCTAAGGTTTAATGTCCTTACACTAAAGAACCTATGGAACAAAATCTTTATTTTAGGATCATGCTAAGCATAGAAACATGGAATCTTATCAACTTAGCCTCATCTTTGTATTGGGTACGGCTTGATAGATAATTGGGGTATTTCTGGGGTACAACAAGAATCATAGGGAAAAATCCCAGTTAGTGTTTCGTTTACCTTGTACGTACTTAGAAGTACCATGCCAACTATTGGTACCCGGCACGGGTATGAGTAAGGCGAGTTTTAGAAGTACCCGTGCTTTATCACCCATCGCCTACCCATGTTCGAAACATTCAAGTTTGAACTAATAGAAAAAGTTGTAAACACTAGCCTGCCTTCTGTTCTCTCACTCTTCCTTGATGTTTTGTGGTTTGATATGATATGATAACTTGGTGGGGTGGCTCTGACACCTATTTTTAACCTTGAACCATTTTATTTGTTATGTGGCTGTCTCTAATTAGGAAACTACACGATGGATGGTTCTCTCCTTCCTAATGAAAAAGCATTTTCCCCTCATCTGGAATTATTTATGATTATTCAGGTAAAAGGACTTCTGAATGAAAAGAAGTTGGAAACGCTGGTTGACCCGGAAATGCAGGGTAATTATGTCAATGAAGAGGTTGAGGGACTTATCCAGGTGGCGTTGCTCTGCACACAGAGCTCACCTCACGAACGTCCCAAGATGTCGGAAGTTGTTAGAATGCTCGAAGGCGATGGCTTGGCGGAAAGGTGGGAACAATGGCAAAAAGAGGAGGTGTTCCGCCAAGAGTATAGCACTACACAATACGAAACTGCTAGTTGGATCATTGCTGATTCCACTGCCAACCTCAACGCAGATCAATTGTCCGGTCCCAGATGACCCTTCATGTTCAGTCATATCTTTGTGCATGTGATTTCGTTCTCTTTTGCTTTTGCTTTATATTTTGGTTCCAATTTTTATGAAAACAGTAGATAATGTGGTTTGTTTTCCGGTGCCTGCAAAAATATGGCTTGAAAGGCCATGGATGCACCAGTATATTGTACTTCTAGTAAATGGAAGTAGATTGCGTACACTAACGAATAGTTTTAAGGAGAATTACCAAAACTCTTCAATCCATGACATGTTCTAAAATAATCACCAATACAAGATAAGTATGCATAAATTTGACATTGTTGCCCTTAAATTTAAAAAGTCACCCATCCTCATCCTCCTCCTCCTCCTCCTCCTTCTCCTCCCTCTCTCTCTCTCTCTCTCTCTCTCTCTTTGTGAGACACACACACACACATCCAAGCTCACCAAACACATAGTAGAAGCCATCTTGACTGATGTGTAAGTGGTATCACACATGAATATTTGGGCTATTTCTATACGCTCGTCTATGTTGTCAGGGGCGGAGCCAGGATTTTAAGTTAGCAAGGTAAAAAATTAGATATATATTCATGTTATTTTTTCTATTTGCTCCTACAAAAAAATAAATAAATTGAGAGGTGAACGCTAATGTAAATATACAGTTGATACATGTATTTCTGTTTTATAACTCATCCTAATGACTTATTATATTTTGAATACAATGTACGTTAACCTCATTTGTGAAACTATAAACTCTCAAAAAGAAGAAAAAACTTGAGAATTTTATGAATTCTGACTAAGTTGGGGCAATTTTTGAATTTTTTGCGGGTGCAAAATTGTAAAATTTAATTCCAGACTATCAAAAATCCTTGTGAAAAAATGAAGTGAGATGTCCCTAGGTAGCTCCACCCATGTGTGTTGTGATCTTTATTCTGGAATGAATTAGTCCAACCCATGTTACAGTTGCTCTGTACTGAGAGAGTTGATTTGCACCTTGTCTTTATGGCATAACATTCTCTGTACCGATAGATTATTTGGCATTCACAGATAATTATAAGTCACATTTTGGCCATTTCCAACGGGTTTCTCTGTGTTTTGATATATATATATATATATATATATATATATATATATATATATATATATATATATATATATGCTAAAATGACTTGGTCCCTAAACATGTTGTAGTTGCTTTATACCCACACTTTTTATGAAAAAAAAAGGTGCTAATATCAAATATCATCTTAGTGCAAGTTAATTGGGTTTACAATGCTAGTTAGTTTAGCATACAGGTGTAATGGTCTTTCTATTGACAGCCCACTGAACTGATAGTAAGACATGAACATGACAAAAAAATATACACTCTAGTGTACTTTTTTAATTTTTTTTTTATACATTTTCATATGTTCTTATACATTATTTACACATTTTAATACATATTTTAAATCTTGACGATAACCCAACAGACTGATTTTAGAATTTTCCTTTGAAATATTGGTTTCACAAACCATTGGACTTTTAGATTGTGTGCGCCATATAGATTTGACAATTTATTAAAGACGTACAATATGAAGAGACATGTATATATTGTCGTTGTATCGGCTTCGAAGAATTGAACTTACCCTTTGAAGGCTTCAAATTTTTAATATGAATTTCACCAGTTGTATCATCATTTAATTCCAACAATGCTTGAAAATTTGTAGTCGATGCATGGCACAAGAACTGATATTCATCCATCAATGCACTTCCAAGTTCCAACATATGATCCCTATGAAAGAAAGAGCTTGTCAGACGATCTATTATGTCATATTTTTAATTATTTTTCTAACTCTCCAAGGGTTAGTTTTGGTCTATGTAAAGTTCTTCCGTCCCTTTTAAAAGTTTTCAAAAAAGTAATTTCACATTCCCACGTCGCCCTCTTCAAAGAAGTTAGAATTTTGAAAAAACATGCCACCCAGGGATAAAGTGGACAATTTTCAATGAAAAAAGAAGCCCCGACATTTGTGTAGGTAATGTAGGTTTCAATTTTTAAATTGGGAATTGACTCATCAAAGAGGGAAAAAATGAAAATCACATTGTGAGAGTGATCGAAGTATCAAACCCATTACTTAGCGTTATTTGTCCAGGCAGAGGAGGAGCCAGCCAGGATTATAAGGTAGCATAGTCAAAAATTAAATATATATGCAAGTTATTTTTTTATTTGCTCCTGCAAAGAAAAAAATTAAATTACGAGATGAACTCTAATGTAAATATCCAGTAATACATTTCTAAATCATCCTAATGACTTATTATATTTTGAAAACAATGTACTACTTCATTTGTGAAACTATAAACTCTCAAAAAGAAGAAAAAACTTGAGAATTCTATGAATTTTAAGTAAGTTGAGGCAATTTTTAAATTTTTTGCAGGGACAAAATTGTAAAATTTAACTCTAGACTATCAAAAATCTTTGTGAAAAATTGAAGTGAGAGGGGCTAAGCTTGTCTCTAAGTAGCTCCGCCATGCACCCAGGTAGGGTCCATAGTCTTTATTCCTCATAGCTTTTAACCAGCGGTGGATCGAGAAATTTTGTATAGAAAGTCACCCCAGCCCCCTAGCATAATCTCGAAAGAAATAAAAAATTCTCACAATCCACTAGAACGAGAACATACAAAGTTTAAACATTCCTCAAGAGCAAAAAACCATTCATTAAGAACAAAATTTTTCACCTGAAACATTCCAAAAATTTCCAAACATGCATAAGAACAAAAATTATATTAATACATTCATTATAAAAGTTTTTACACGGATTTACATCTTCCAAGAGATTTACATGATTGTATATTGCCATAGAAAAACCCGCCTCATTCTATAAACAATAGTAATAACAAATTATTTTTTGGCTGAATTTTCATTCAGAAATACAAGAGGGTACCGACCCCCTTTCTACAGACCGTGTATTGACGGCATCGGAACACCGTTGTAGGTCCCAAATGATCAATCGATCCGAACCGTTGATCCATCTCAAAATGTGAATGAAATGGGGTGATTTTGGATCGAGCTCATAGGGCCGTCCGATTGCATCGATTTCCACATACTCAGAATTTGATTTTGAGATGGATCAATGGTTCGGATTGATCGTTTGAGATCCATAATGGGATTCCCGATGCCGGTCGATACCTGTAGGACGGTTCATTTTCATTATGGTATTTGATCATTTTTTCGGTACCTTTGGTATTTTCCCTGTCATTTTCTTCACAAACATTAAAAATACCATTTAGGGTAAACATCACACGCTTTTTCCATGCAGATAGAAGACAGTATTTGAAGCGAGACCGAAACTTTAATCACAAAGTCATTCATTCGGTCCCGCGTGAGCCCCCTGGAATTTCGTTTTTAATCATTGACTCCCGACGACTTTCGAAAAGTCTCCCCAAACGTCTCACTGTCTCCTTCCCGGTAAGTCACAAGTGGAATAAAAAGGCAATCATTTTTGTTTTGTTTAAGTTTGGTATCGGGTCAGTTGACGCACAACTCGACTGATGCTGAACCACCTCACCAACTTCCGTTTCCTAGGAAGGGGATTTGTCTTGATGGCGATCTGGGTCTCTTCCTTAACTTGTATTGGCGTAATTTTGTTGGCTTCTTTTTGCCTGCAAAAACACGGCTTGAAAGGCCATGGATGCACACCAGTGTATTGTACTTCTAGTAAAACGAAGTAGACTGTGTACACTAACAATTAGTTTGGTTTAAGGAAAATTACCAAAACGAGGCATTGATGGTCTAACGTCTCAAAACTCCCAATCCATGACATGTTCTAAAATAATCACCAATACATGATAACCATGCATAAATTTGACACTATTGCCCTTAAAATGAAAAGGAAAAAAGTTTTTAACTTTGGAATGGATTTGCCTTCGAACATCCTTTTTTGCACTACTATTTGGCAAATCTGGAAGGACCGAAATAGGAAAAGCTTTGACAATTTTGATTCTGTACCAGATGTGAGTTCCAAAGCAATATTTTCCTATGCTACCGAAATCATAGAGGCCTTCAAATCCTCTCTCACTACTGCCCCACCAAATCATAGACTAATGCAATGGTTTCCACCTCCTACAGGTACTCTTAAGCTTAATTTAGATGGTAGTTGGTTTCAAACCACAGGAAAAGCAGGGTTTGGAGGGCTTTTTAGGAATGAGAGAGGTCAGAGGAGACTGGATTCTGGGTTACTACGGCAGAATGGCAGCGAGCTCGAGTTTGAAAACGAAAATATGGAGTGTCTACAGAGGCTTAACCATCATATTGGAGAAAGGGCTAACCAATGTCCGGATTGAATCTGATTCTCTGTCTTACTCTTCAATGATGGATCTACAGCGAATCATCCACAAAACAACATTATAAACGATGGGAAATACTTGCTCAGCCGAACGGGAAGTAGTCTCACCCATGTTTATAGAAATGCGAATCAATGTGTAGATTTTTTAGCCGAACTAGGAGCAGAATAGTCAGAAGATCAGGTAGTGTCCGAGACCCCACCCTTGGGGATAAGGGAATTCATGTTAAGGGATAACCTTAACATCCATCGTTTCCTTGACTAGTCTGGATTCATTATCTTTGTTTATCTATTTTATCTACTTGTAACCAACTATTTGCACTCTTGATGCGGTTTAATACTCTTGCTTAAGTTCTAATATATTTCAGAAGTACCAAAAAAAAAAAAAAAAATAGGCGTCCCATCTCTCTCTCTCTCTCTCTCTCTCACACACACACACACACACACAAGCTCACCAAACACACAGTAGGAGCCATCTTAATTGATATGCAAGCGGTGTCACACGTGAATCTTTGGCCTTTTCTATACGCTTGTCTCTGTTGTGAATTAGTCCCGACCCATGTTGTAGTTGCTCTATACTCAGAGTTGACTTGCACCTTGTCTTTTGTGGCATGACATGCTCTGTACCGACAAATTATTTGGCATTCATAGATAATTATAGGTCACGTATACATTTTTGGCTATTTCAAACGGTTTTCTTTGTGTTTTGATGTATATTCTAGAATGACTTGGGTCCTACACATGTTGTAATTGCTTTATACTCCCATTTCTTATGTAAATTTTTTTCAAAAAAGTGCGAAAATTAATTATCATCTTAGTGCAAGTCAATAGGTTTACAATGCTAGTTAGTTAGCCAATAGGAGGTTTAAGGGTCTTTCTAATGACAGCCCACTGAGCTGATAGTGAGGTACGTAAGAACTAGATAGCATAACACATTCCAGTATACTTTTTTGTTTTCGATACATTTTTCACACATTCTTGCACATTTGTTTATGCTATTTAATATACTTTTTATACCTTAACGATAGTTCAATAAGCTGATTTTAGAATTTTCATTTGAAATATTGGTTTCACAAACCATTGGACTTTTTAGAACTCTAAGTTTTTAGATTGTGCGCGACTGTGCACGATATAGATTTAACATTTTATTGAAGTCATAAAATAGGCATAAGACTTGTCAATAACTTGGAAAAGACGCGAGGTGAAACCAATATTTCCAAAAAAAAAAACTTGAAAAGACTCGAGACAGGTATGTTGTTGTATTGGCTTCTATGAGTTGAACTTACCCTTTAAAGGCTTCAAATTTTAATTTGAATTCCACCAGTTGTATCATCATTTAATTCCAACAACTTAAAACTTTGTACTCTATGGCACAGGAACTGATATTCATCCTTCAATGCACTTCCAACATATGATTCGTACAAAAGAGTTTGTGAGACGATCTATTGTGTCATATTCTAATTATTTTTTGAACTCTGCAACTTGTATAGAGGATTAGTTTCAATCTATGTCCACTGTTCTTTGGGATGTCCTATAAAAAACTGTTCACTTTTAAAAGTTTTCAAAAAACTAATCTCACATTCCCGCGTTGCCCGTCCCTTTCTCTTACTTTAAAGAGGTTAGAATTTCAAAAAACATCCCATCAAGGGATAAAATTGGAAAGTAAACAAAAAAATAGTGCGGTTACGTCCATGTACATTTGCTATGCGGAAGATCACCCCTTGTTGATCCATAGATGGGATACGAAATTCTTCATGTTGGAGACTCTACACCAGTGGCTGCAGCATAGAAGTGGGCGAGCAAGGGAAGTCCTTTGCCACCGCCGAGGATTTGCAGGTTCACTATTTTGGGCGGCTACAAGGGGCCACCGTCGTGTTCGTGGGGCCACAGAGGGGGTATGGTGTGGTCCTTTCCCTAATCGAAAGTGGTGGTGGGCTACAGCGGTGACATGACGTGGCTCTCCCCCTTTTCGATGACTGTGGCAAACAGGCGGCTCTCCTAGTGTCATCGGTTGCTTGTAGGGGTGTTTTTTGTTTTTCTAGAGGATTCTTGTATAGTTGGCATCTTGATGATTATACTTTTGTTTAGTAGTATTTGTTTTGTTTTGTTTCAAAAAAATCGAGATTAAAAGGGTTGGTTGAGATTTTGAGAGTAGAAACGCTAGGAGAGTTTTGATCCATTCTTTGAAACTCTCTCAATGCATTATTGTCCTATTATATTGATTTTATTTTGTATCTTCGTGATATATAAAAAAAAATTCGGATAAAAAAAGGGGGCACTTAAATAATAATCCTCCAACCCACTTGAAGTTATGTTATCATCCCGGCCTTTTTTAGAGTTGTGTTTTCATCCCCAAATTCAAATAAATCCAATTTTGCCCTTCATGAATATATATTATGAGATTTGGGACTGAAACATATCCAGTATATAGGTAGAGAAAAATGGGACTGTTTTTAAACTTTGGGGGTCCTATGCTACAAATAAAGGAGTTGGAGATCATAAAACAAAATCCCATGATTTACGGTTTACCCTTACCATCCAATTTATATCCTAGAATCTGTAATATGTAAGCCATAAATCATCAGCCATTGTCGTCCCAAAATTCACCCCTCGCGGTCTCAAATCGCCGTTCCAAAAATTCAACCCTCGTAGTTCCAAATCCCCATCGACAATCCTCCATCCCATATCGTAGTTGACTAATCGGCATCCCAAACCTTCCGCGCTTGCCGTCCCAAATTGAAGACAACTTCTCTGTGCTCAGATCCGATTCTTCTTACTCCTACAACAAGTATCATGGATTTAAACATGACTTGATTCTTTTTCATTTGTATATTCTTCCAGTAAAGCAATAGATTTGCTAGCCCTTTTTCGAAAAATGGTTGTATGTGCACTGAACTTCACTGGCTTCTCCTCCCAAATCTTCATTTGTTGACGTCTCAACTTGCAATTGACAAATATCCATCACATATCGAAGTCAACCATAACCATACCAAATGGTGACGAGGTTACCTTTGATAGAGCGGATGAGTTCGGAGGAGAAGAAAGGATAGAGAAACAGTGAATGATATTATGAGCATGGCGCGAACAAATTTACCATGATTGAGGAGTATCATAGTTCACTTTTTCCCATGATTCATGTATAAATTTAGAAAGATCAATATTTTTTATACCATGATTTATGTACAAACTTATGTTTGCTTGAAATTACCATATTTATTTGTAGAGATTTTTTTTAACCGTGATTCTATAGTAATTGATCGGATTGATCATATACATCATTATTCCTAGATGATGTGTCAAGTTCGTAAAATTTACTATTGGTGTATGCATTTGGTTTTTACCATATTCCTAGATAATTGATCAAAATTATCGGACTTATATATATGTGTTTAAAAATTTACCATGTTTACCGGTAAGACCATATTTTTTACCATGAAATATGTTCTGAATTTTGGATGTTTGAAGGGAATTCATGGAACTCAAATTTACCATGAAATCTATTTAGATGGTATTCGAATTTATCATGAAATGTGTTCTGAATTTTGGATGTCATCACATTATATTCATGATTCATGTACAAAACCTATGTTTACTAAAATTTACCATGTTCACTGGAGGGACCATATGTTTTACCATGATTCCACGGTGCATGGTCAGTTTACAAAATAATTGTGATAGAATTTTTTGTGATTTTTTTTGTATCAAATATTCATTTTGTATTTATATTTGTAATTTTTAAATAGTAAAAAAAAAATCCCACTTGATTAGGAAAACAAATTTGCCAATCCTAATCAAATCCCTCTTAATTAGGAAATCATATTTATATATATTACTAGGTAATAAGAAAAAGGGTACAAAATGTATTTTACACTAAAAAAAGATGAAAATATAAATGTTTAAATTAACCAGGATGAAAACTTACGTGATGTCAATAAACGGAATGATTATTTAATTACCTAAACGCACCAGGGCACATGTGGTGCGGAAAACGAAATATACGGCGTAGTGCACTACATTTGGTCGTCCATTTCGATAACTTTGGATTTAATTCAAAAAATTGACAGTTGTATTAAATTCATTACTCTAATTAAATCTGAGCCGAAATAGACGGTCTAATAATACATTATATGGTGCTGTGCGTTTTGCGCACTGTAGCATCCCAACCCAAAGTGAAACTTTAATCACTTTATCAATCATTCGGTCTCGCCACAAGAACCTTCCTGTAAGAGCCACAAGAACCATCCTGTTCGATCAACTCCCGACAACTTTCGAAAAGTCTCCCCTCACGTCTCCCTCTCTCCTTCCCGGTAAGTCATACGAAGAAAACTTCAGGAGCTATCTTCCAGTCATTCCCTTGCTATTAAAGACGACCATTACTCTTCCACTCTCCCATTATCCCCGACTAATAAGTACTAGCGTCCAATTTCCGTCGGGACGTAGGTCTTCTACCTTTTCTTCTGGAATTGTTCAAATCATAGTGTTATGTGTTTAGGAGTTTTTTTTTAATATTATTTTTTATTTTTTAAAATTCAGGTGTCAGGTCAGCCTTATATGCACCTCTGACTAACGCTGCACCAACACCCTGTTTCCTAGGAGGGGGATTTGTCTTGATGGCGATCTGGGTCTCTCCCTTAACTTGTATTGGCGTAATTCTGCTGGCTTCTGGGTTAACGCCGGCCTCCGCCGATATCCAAGGTGAGTACTGATTGCTCCCTTTTGTTTATGTGTTGATTTCGACCAGTTACTTGCGTCATTTCGCTGGGTGCCCATTCCTGCTGTTTCGACTGTGGTGCACTCTTTTCGTCCCAATTTGTTAGTTTTTTGTAAGTATTTTAAAATTGTTTATAGCTATTAATTATAATGTCTTACGTGATTTTGAAGCTTTGTTTAATAGTGTTAATTAAAAATCTATTAAAGTAGATTCATATATTGCATATGAAAAGTATTGCTAAGGAAAATGTTTTTTACACCCCTTTTCTTATAAACTAGAGGTCGGGACACATGCGATGCATGTGATCGCGTGTCCAAGTCGAATTTAAAAAACTATGAATAATAACTTCCGACTTTTGTTCATATTTTTCGGAAATTCGATGCTCTGGCCTCCAGTTTTGTCAAACCTCACCCTCTTTCATTTCTTTTCGTTTGATAGGGGTTGCACACACGATATGATGCAAAGAAAAAATCATTTCTTTTCTTCTTGAAAGTCGAGTTTTTTGAATTACATCTACTAATGATATGATGCAAAGAAAAAATCAATGGAAAATTCCAACACAGATACCCCAAAAGAACTTCTGATGTCGGACAATTGTACTCATATACAATATTGGAAATCTAAGTCTGTTATATAGTAATATTAACATTTAGAAGTCTTGACATGGTTGCACAATTTTTTTTGGCATTGAAACAAATTAAAATCAAACAAAAATTATATAGATCCAGAGACAGAAGGAAGTACTTTCAATTAAGGAGGATAAATACCTACCGTAAATGGGAAAAGATTCGTAGATAAACCGGAGAGAGAGAGAGAGAGAGAGAGAGAGAGAGAGAGAGAGAGAGAGAGAGAGAGAGACCCAGTAAACTTGGTACATCAAACCATGGCCAAAGATGAGGTAGGACCGTAGAAGACCATGGCCGAAGATGATGGTTGGAAAAGTGGGGGTGGGGGTTTCTTTGATTGTGGGAGTGTAAAAACTGCGTGGCAGTTACATGGAAGGTGAGATTTGGCATTTTGACCCTTATGGTTATTGGGCAATGTAAGATTTGTCAGATGGAATTAGGGGATTTTTCGTGGGTTGTTTACGTATTCAAAAAGTCGACACAATGACAAAAAGTGGAGACACTAAATTGGTGCTCTCCCTTTCTATGTTAGAATAGATGCACCCTCTTTTTTGTCTTCTGGTAAATTACTAAATTTTTATGTGTAATTTTATCACTAAAAAATCAAAAAATGGATGCATTTATAAAAAAATGGGGCGTAAAAATCATTACCCTATTGTTGATTAAGAAATACATTTAATATCTGATCCGGTTATAATATAGCGAGGGACCAAGAAATTGTAACAAATAGAGTATTTGTATTGACTCTGCATTATCAAATTCAGCAATCCCTCAGGTAAATGTTTTCTTAAGTCTGATTTGAACTTAAATTCATGTTAGAACTTGTCCCACGTCAATTTAACAGTACCTTCAAAACTAATTATACGAGCATGGAGGGCCTCATCAATAATTGCCAGCTCCAGCTAGTTTCGAGTTGAATGCTTTAGCAGTTTAGCATGCTATGGACAAGGCTTTCTATTGCTTTCACAATTGATTTTCCCTATGTTTGTGCCATTGGTGCACTTTGTTTCGTTGTGTTTTTTGTGTTAGGATCCTTTATTTATATCTCCATACTGGGGCAGCAGACTTGGAATAGCTTGTACTATGTTGGTTATACCTCCAAAATTAGTAGACAAGTCGTAACGGTCTCTCTGCTCATTGCCAATTGATTTTGAGTTGGATGCTTTTATTGAGAGTTGTTCCGGAAGATCTGGATGATTTGCAATTCACTGGTGTTGAAATGAAAATTTAATATATTGTGTAAGAGACAAAGGGTTCTATTCATCCAAAACCATAGGAGTGAGATTTTTGTATGCGTTCTAGAATAAATTATTTAACCCTATTTTTAGAATGGTTAAGTCCTTTCTTAATACCCATGTTGTTATATTTGTACCTACCAAATTTGACTTAATTCACGGAATCAGAACTCAAAAATAGGCATGCAGGCACACTTCGCGTGTTCTATTGATTGGTCAGGGTGGACATTGGTCTAATGCAGCCCCTTTTTTGAGGCGTGACTGCTAGGTCGTCAAACAACTTTGTTGCTTAACCTACACTTAGATAATGTTTTGGCTGATCGTTTCATCCTCTTGATGAGCATACGATGATTTGTCTCTTTCTGAAGAGCAGGCGATGCTTTGATTGCTCTGAAAAACAACTTAGTTGATCCTAACAAGTTTTTACAAAGTTGGGATCCTACACTTCCCAATCCCTGCACATGGTTTCATGTCACTTGCAACAATCAAAACAACGTTACAAGAGTGTAAGCTACTAACTTGTTCAATAGTTCTGCTGATCCACGCTTGTTATATAATTTGATACTTGAAACTCTTTTTGCTTTCGTATTTTCACTGTCGTTAGTTTAATGAAAATTCTTCTTTCCCTTTTTGTACACCTAGTGCTATTGGGAGTGCAAATTTGACTGGGCAACTTGTTCCACAACTTGGGCTACTTTCAAGTCTGCAGTACTTGTAAGTATTACTTTGTTTTAGGAAAAGTGGTTTCACTTAAACCTGATTTATTTATATTAATTGATCTCTCTCTCTCTCTCTCTCTCTCTCTCACACACACACACACACACACACACACACACACACAAGACCCTAAGTCGTAGAGCTCTTTATCTCATGATGTATGTGTTGGTAACAAATAGTTGCACATGCTCCTTGTGGCTACAATTATTGGATCAAGCTAATTTTTTCATGGATGATTTGCAAAACTGGGTTTGAAAAATGCACCACTAGAATCATCAAAATGAGCACCAATAGCACGTTCAGACTGCTTTGTGGGATTGAGAGAGGAGCCATCTGCTTTTGTTATATGTATTTCTTTCTTTTCGTTTCTTCTCCGTGACTCTTTTCTTTTTAACCGACTTTTTGCCTTCCTGTTTGCTCCCGCCATTGACATAATTTTAATGACATGTTATGTCACAGTGGACTTTACGGTAACAACATAAGTGGACAAATTCCTAATGAGCTCGGAAATTTAACAAAATTGGTGAGCTTGGATCTTTATCTAAACCACTTGAGTGGTCCCATCCCGAAAGCATTGGGCAATCTTCAGACATTACGTTTCCTGTATGAACTACGCATCCTTTGCCTTTTACTTCTACAATAGATATGCTCTCCTCCTGTTGTAACTTGCTTCCATTGCGTTTCTATTGTGTTTGAAGACTTTTACTAGTGGGTTGCTTATGCACCGATATGTTGCTATATGGATGTAGTGAAATTGTTTCTTCATTTCCGTAATTTCTTAAATAATTAAACTCAAGTTTTTTTTTTTTTAAAATTTTTTTTAGAGTGGTAGACTGGTCATTCAGCCTTGGATATTGCCCGTGTGGTTGTAAATTCATTATGTGTACAAGATATCTTCGTTAGGTATTTCATTCAGACGTTAGTCATAGGGCCTTCCAAGGGTAGATATTTTATTGAAGTTATGTTTTCAGTAAGAATGCCGTGAAATTATTAGTTGTACTTATCTCAATGCCTACCTATTCTCTAGTTAGTGCAATCGTTGGCCTAATAAAGCTAGTGTGAAGCCTTGATTGGGGGAACATATTCTTTATAGTCACTATAGGTGTAGTAAGATCTCATTTTGCTTTTCTTCTTTCCTGACTCATAAGTAAGGTTTAGTTTTTCTTAGCTGTGGATAGTTTCTTCAAACAACGCAAAAGTATTTGGAATGGCAGTTGTACAGTAGAATGTCTGAAATACTTGTCTTTCCCTTGGAGACTACTAATCTCTCAGATTATAGCTTTGCTTGGAGTTTCCTAATTATTTGGCTTTTAGTTTCTGACTCTTTGAACCATCTTAATCGGTATTGCATATAATGCTAATAGTTCCATTACGAGCATCTGTTCCCTAAAAGTAAGCCAATATCTTTCTTGTAGTCACAATCCAAAGGATGGAAATAGTTTCATTACGAGCATCTGCTCCCTAAAAGTTAGCCATTATCTTTCTTGTAGTCACAATTCGAAGGATGGATACTTCTAATTATAAGGACATAATAGAAAGTTTTGAAGCTAATCTTCATGCGTCTCTTTGTGTTAGAACTGTTGCCAGGCTCATAATACATGCCTCATTTTCTTCATAACTTGGAATGTGGTAATGAATTTTTACTGACGAAACCATTTCGATTGTTTGGAACGTGGTAATGTCTGGTCCACGTAATTCTCTGGCAAGCTAGGCGGCTCAACAACAACAGTTTGTCGGGCAATATTCCCGTGTTGTTGACTACTATCACAACACTTCAAGTGCTGTGAGTACCAAGTTGATGTCTATAATTAAATCTTCTTATTTCTTTTAATGAATAGTGTTGACGGTTCCTATCTTTATTTTTCCATAAGTTTTGACTGGCGTACTTCCATGGGAATACAGTGATCTATCAAACAACCGTTTGACAGGAGTAATCCCAGTTAATGGCTCATTTTCACCTTTTACTAACCTCAGGTTTGTTTCGTGCACCATCTTGCTCAATTTTAGTGGAGCTGCTTGACTCATCTAGAGGTATCCTGACAGCCATACTTCTCCTTTTCAGTTTTGCAAACAATAATTTGGAATTTCCTCCAACTGCTCCACTTCCTCTACTTCCGCCGTCACCCCAATCCACTTATCGAGGTTTGTCCATTGTTATAATCCCTTATTTTTACTGATAGTGGAGTAATTTGTGTTTCTCTTTTTTATTTTTGTTTTTTATGTTTCTAAATTTAAGGATGACAAAGGTTCATATACATTTTCATATCTGAAAGCAAGTGCACAAACTCCTCTTTTTGAATTGGATTCCTTATCCATTTTTGGTGCTCATGCAACCCCATTTAGTTTTTCAATCTCTGTTCAAAGGAATGTGTTGAACTCCATGTGGATTGAGTCTGTTACCTTCAATTTCAGTAACAGCTTCCTTTAGATTAGAGAATAGAGGCTCATGAAATATCCACTTAGCACCTTTAGAGTTGGAATATTTGCAATGTTATGCACAAGAAGGAATTGACTTATATATGTGTAATCTTGAAATATTATCAGTAGGCAACATTGCCATTGGAGCCATTGTTGGAGGAGTCTCTGCTGGTGCTGCCCTAATTTTTGCTGCCCCTGCAATCGCTCTTGCTCATTGGCGGCGAAGGAAACCACGAGATCACTTTTTTGATGTACCTGGTTAGTCGGCTTAGTAATTACTATGGGAATGTCTATGATGCATTTTGCTATTACAGCACCTTCAGATGGGGTGAAATTGTGAGAAAATGAAGGATCAGGGTTTCTCACCCCATCTCACCAAGTGGGGAAATGGTGAGAAAGAATTAGGGTACCAAATCTCACCAATTATCATAAGATTTGGTTAGAAACAGAATGGACCCATAAAAATCCAACATTGCCCACCATTTCTGTTACGGCCCGATTTTTTTTTTTTTTTTTTTCCAATAATTATTTTTTCGCCTAGAAATTTAGGTTTTATGGTTGGGTCCGAGTTAATTATTTTGGCGCGTCCTACAAGTACTATTGGCATTGTTGTAATTTTGAGTATTTAAGATTACATTTTGAATAATATCTTAGTATTAGCCTAATTAGATTCATATATATCTATTTTCATATGTTACCTACGTTATCCTAGAAAATGGTTAGCTATAATTTAGGGTGTGTTTGATTAGTGGGTAGTTTTTTTTAGATTGTACTCAGAGTCATATATTTAAGAGAGGGTTAGGGTTTACATTTGGAGAACTCCTGACTTTTGAAAGATAGCCGCAGCAGTCGAAGTAGAAGGATACTGAGTGGTTACATCTTTTCCGTGAGAGAGAGAGAGAGAAAGAGAGAGCAGTTATAGGCGAAGGATCATTCGGAGTGGGTTCTAAACTCCTGTTCTTTTCCCTCCATTGTGCTACCTGGTACGTATCCATTTGTTTTTATTACCATCACGTTTGATTAGTCTCTTTTGGTAGAGTTTCTTGGTGTTTGTGGACGTTTGTGGAACGGAGGATTAAGGAGACGGTGGTGCGTGTCTCGTTTTGGTGTATAGAGAATTGTTTGTCCGTGGTGTGTGTGCGAGTGATGATGAGATTGTGTGGGGAGAATAGGATATGCATGTGCCCTGCTTATGATGATCAAAGTATGAGTTAGATTTTAATTGAATTGATTAATTGAGTTTTGGCTGTATGTGACTTTTGATCATGATGTCAATGATGCCATGTCAATGGTGATTATACATGACAAAGGTATAGAACGCGTTTGTAATGGAGGATACCTGGTCAATTTATCAATGAAGGTGAGAAATATAGTGGTAGAACAGGAGGTTTGAAATGATAACTCATGGGCATGAAGACTCCTTGGACTTGAGAATTGGAGTATTGGAGTCTTGATTTTGTAGTTTCTGGTGGCTTAGACTAATTTTAGTTTTAGGTTTGGATAATTAATTTCCTTGCCAATTGTTATAGATCAAGTTATGGAGAGACTAGTTGATAAGCAATTATTTTTGGTTCATATTTTGTACAGGTTAGTCCCTTTCTGTGTGTTCGAGTTGCATTGCCTTTGGACTCAGGTGAGTGGTTAAGTGTCTTACGTACGTTCGAACTTTCCCGTGTCCCTTAAATTATTCGTTGAAAGATTTGGAATTGTTAATTGGAAAATATTTATATTTGGTTCTCTAAATTGGCACGCGATAAAATGTATTCTTTTTTGGTGAGAACTTTATGGATATTGTTGGGAACTTTCATTATTGGAAGTCCAGGGAAATTATTCCTTTATATAGGTGACCCTGGCCATTAGGGAAGAGACCCGGGTTAGGCCGGTGACCCTTTTGCTCAACGGCTGTCTTTTCGCCGGATCGACTTAGGGAAGAGTACCACGGTTTGCCAACGCCTGGTGACTCTAAGTTCGATATTGGATCCAATTTTGAGATTATTGTTTTGTTGGCCATGGTACTATTGGTTGTGGTTCCCCATTGTTATTGGATATCATTTTGTGATCACCATTAAGTTTTATTTTTATTTTATCTTGCGTCGTTTGTGCCAGATTAAGATGATATGGTATTTTAATTTAATCCCTGCTTTAGAACTTTATTTAATATACATGCTTGTCATTCACTGAGCTTGTCAGCTGACGGATTTAATCCAACACCATTTTCAGGAAAATCAAGTCGTTAGATGAGGACTCTGGCGGTGTCTTGGAGAACTACTGTGTCGACCTCCGTAGGATTGCATGCATCGTAGTTTTATTATTTAATTTATTTCGCTTCCGCACAAGGTTAAACCTTTTTGGTAAAGGATTGGATTTATGGTATTATTGGTGATCATTTTTTTATCGTTTGGTTCATGGGATGGTGTGCCCCATGCTTTGTTGAGACAGTTTTGTTCATTTTATTTATGAAATAAAGAATGGTCTCTTAGTATTCATTAGTTTATTTTATTTTAGGCTGCGTGGTCCATAAGTTGGCCTTGTGGTTCACGGCCGATCATTTCCCGTTTTGGGGTGTGACAATTTCTCAACTCTTTTATTCATACAAACAATTGTGGTAATAGTTGGTGAGAAATAACTTGGACCAAAGATTTCCAAGGTTACTCTTCATTTCTGACCATTTGAACAAACAAGTAATAGGATTTTCATTTCTCTTCTCTTGTCACTTTTTATCACTGTCCCCAGGGCCTATTACTGAAGAGTATCCAGCTGAAGAGGATTCATTTGCGATCGAAAAAAAAACTGAAGAGTATCCAGAAGTTCTTCCAAGAGGGGAGGTCAGGAGGTTTCCCTTGCGTGAATTACAAGTTGCGACAGATTATTTTAGCAGAAAAAACATTCTAGGAAAAGGTGGATTCGGTAAGGTCTACAAAGGACGATTGACTGATGGCTCTCTCGTGGCAGTAAAAAGACTAAAAGAGGAGCGTACTCAACATGGGGAGCTGCAGTTTCAAACTGAAGTTGAAATGATAAGCATGGCTGTTCATCGAAATCTTCTACGTCTGCGTGGCTTTTGCATGACTCCAACCGAAAGGATCCTTGTGTATCCCTATATGGTTAACGGAAGTGTTGCGTCATGTTTGAGAGGTACTACTTGTTGCTCTCATCTTCATATGTTCTCTTTTGTTTTTTGTTAAGTATGGTAGCAACTGGAGTAAAATTTTCAGTTGATTTTATGTCCTTGAGTTGTAATTGCCAGTTTGATGCCAAGTGATTCTTGAACTTCAATTTATCATCATACTTAATTCCAGTTTATGTTGGAAAAGGAAACCTTAGATATCTCTCTACGTTCATGAAATTCCCCATATGAGTTTATCAAAGCTTGCTAACATTTTGAAGGTTCGTGCAAACGTTGAAATTCTGAAATGAAAACATAAATTTGACACTAACTTACTGGGTTCTTGTAAAGGATTTCCTGGCTAGTGGAGATGGTGGATCATGTTTAAGAGATACTAGTTGTAAGTATATTTCGTGAAACTGGCCATTAAAGAAAACATAGCAATTCGAATTCGAGTTTGAAAAAGATATTAGGGAAAAAAAATGACTCCAGCAGATTAAGAGGTACGACTTGTTAGTGTATTTCGGGAGTCAAACCTCTTAAGAAACACAATTATGTCAGTTCGAAAACCACAACCTTCCGAAACTACCCTTCATGGATAAATTTCTTTCGTTGGAGTGGTTTATTGCAATTCAAAACAGAAGGGCAAAAGAGAGTTCCTATCAAATTTTGTTTTTGACTTCTCAAAATGGACTTGCATTATGGGATGGACCAATAAAATTTTCAGGCAATAGGATGAAATTTGCTTTATTTGCTTCAAATTGCCAATTTGAAGTTCGTCAATTTTTCGTCGTCATATGCTTTCTTTTGTTTTTTGTTAAGTATGGCAGCAACTGGAGAAAATTTTTTGGTTGATTCTATGCAATCTGCTTTCTTTGAGTCGGAATTGCCAGTTTGATGCCATTTAATTCTTGATTTTTAATTTTTATCATTATACTTGTTTTAGACTTTATGTTGGAAAAGGAAACCCTTAGCTATTTTTCTACATTGATGGAATTCCCCTATGAGTTAATCAAAGCTTGTTAACTTGTTGAAGCTTCGTGCAAATGTCGAAATTCTGAAGTCAAAACATTAATCTGATGCCAACGTAACGGATTCTTGTCTTTGCCTTCCTGGCTTATGGAAGTGTTGGATAATGTTTAAGAGGTAGTAGTTGTAGGTTTAGTTTTGGAATCCGACCTTTTACGAAAACTTAACAATTGCAGTTTGAAATGTATTATTTTTTTACCGGAAATTCTCCATACGAGTTTGTCAAAGCTTGCTAATATTTTTAATGTTTGTTCAAATTTTGAAATAAAGAAAAGATTTTAAAAGCTGTTTGCCGCCTTGCTTAGTCTCTCTGAATGTTATCATGGTCTGATGAGCATTTCTTTTAGAAAAATGTGAATGGCAAGTCCCACTTGATTGGCCAAAAAGAAGGCAGATTGCGTTGGGATCAGCAAGAGGCCTTGCGTATTTGCACGATCGTTGTGACCCGAGGATCATTCATCATGATGTCAAAGCTGCAAATATATTGTTGGATGAGGTGTTTGAAGCAGTTGTTGGAGACTTTGGGTTGGCAAAACTAATGGATCGCAAGGATACTCATGTTACCACAGCTGTACGTGGCACAATCGACCATATTGCCCCCGAGTACCTCTCCACTGGGAAGTCTTCGCAGAAAACTGATGTCTTTGGTTATGGGGTCATGCTTCTTGAGCTCATCACTGGACAAAGGGCTTTTGATCTTGCTCGGCTTGCCAATGATGATGATGTCATGTTGCTAGATTGGGTAAGCATATTTTACCCTGTTTATCTGTTTTATGTCTTCAGTACATTACTTAGGATATGCCACCTCCTTACGATAGTTTGTCCATTTTAGGAGCCTTCTGTCAAAAATGCTATGGAACTTAGGGTTGAACTGCACGGCAATTTATGAAAACAGGATTTAAATGATAATTCAAGTTTTTTGATGCTGTGAAACAAAGGGTTTTGGTCATCATGTTTAACTTTGCAGCATATTAGCTTCAAGTACTCTAACTCTTAAAACAAGTCCTAATATCTTGGAATGAGGTTTGCTCTTACCTTTGTTGGCCTAAATTCTACGGTCAATTACCTCTTATCCCATTTGTGGTGAACGCTGAAACATCCAAGCAAATTAGCAATTTAAAAGCTAATACTATAACAGATAACCCCATGTGATCCAGGATAGAGTCTAGCTTCTTCAGGCAAATAACAGTGAGTACTCTCATACGCCCATAGTCATCCAGGATGAGGAATTTTGCTTTAATTTACTACCATAGTCATCCCACCAGCTACCATGGTTTCTCATTGCTGCCACCACCGCTGCCTTTAGTTCTGGACACCACTGCCATCCTTGTGTGCCATCACCATCACTCATGGTTGCAGATCTATTCTCTTAGTCTGCCATCACCTAAGAAGCCGTGTACCAGTACAAGTACTCATACAAAAGGGGTACGGCGAAACCTAAAAAAAGGTAGGATATGGGTACGGCTGTAACAAATATATCTTTATTATAGAGATTAGAGAGCAATGTATTAGACGTAATAATTACATGTCAAATAAAGGAAATAGCTGCATGACTTCGGCTATAAAGAATCCGAAATCAAATAAATGTTTAATGCCAACCTTAAGGTCCAATTCAAGGTTTAATGTCCGTATACTAGAGAACCTATTGGAACGAAATCTTTATTCTAGGATCATGCTAAGCATAGAAACAGGGAATCTTATCAACTTAGCCTCATCTCTGTATTGGGTATGGCTTGAGATATAATTGGGGTACTTCTGGGTATGAAGAGAATCATGGGGAAAAATCTTGGCAAGTGTTTCGTTTACCTTGTATGTACTTAGATGTACATGACAAATATTAGTACCCGGTACATTACGGGTTTGAGTATGATGAGGTTTTAGAAGTACCCGTGCTTCATCACCCATCGCCTACCCATGTTTCCAAACATTCAAGTTTGAACTAATAGAAAAAAATTGAAAACACAAGCCTGCCTTTTGTTCTCACTCTTCCTTGATGTTCTGTGGTTGATATGATAACTTGGTGGGGTGGCCCTGACACCTATTTTCACCCTTGAACCATTTTATTTGTTATGTGGCTCTCTAATTAGAAAACTTCATGATGGATGGTTCTCTCCTTCCCAATGAAAAAGCATATTCCCCTCGTGGAATTATTTATGATGATTCAGGTAAAAGGACTTTTGAATGAAAAGAAGTTGGAAACGCTGGTTGACGCAGATATGGAGGGTAATTATGTCAACGAAGAGGTTGAGGGACTTATCCAATTGGCGTTGCTCTGCACACAGCGCTCCCCTCACCAACGTCCCAAGATGTCGGAAATCGTCAGAATGCTCGATGGCAGTGATGGCTTGGCGCCGTTGGCGGAGTGGTGGGAACAATGGTAGAAAGAGGAGGTGTTCTGCCAAGAGTTTAGCACTACCCAACACACAACTGCTTGTTCGATAATTGCTGATTCCATTGCCAACCTCAGCGCAGATCAATTGTCTGGTCCCAGATGACCCGTCATGTTCAGTCATATATTTGTGCATGTGATTTTGTTCTCTTTTGCTTTTGCTCTTGCTTTTATTTTATATTTTGGTCCCAATTTTTATGAAAGCAGTAGATAATGTGGTTAGTTTTCAGCTGCCTACAAAAACATGGCTTGAAAGGCCATGGATGCACCAATGTATCATACTTCCAGTAAAACGAAGTAGACTGCGTACACTAACGATTAGTTTTGTTTAAGGAAAATTACCAAAACGAGGCATTGATGGTGTAACATCCCAAAACTCCCAATCCATGACATGTTTTAAAATAATCACCAATACATGATAACCATGCATAAATTTGACACTATTGCCCTTAAAATGAAACGGCCACCCATCTCTCTCTCTCTCTCTCTCTCTCTCTCTCTAACACACACACACATGCGCGTGCTCACCAAACACACAGTAGAAGCCATCTTGATTGATATGCAAGTGGTGTCTCACTTGAATATTTGGCTTTTTCTATACGCTTGTCTGTGTTGTGAATTAGTCCCGACCCGTGTTGTAGTTGCTCTATACTGGGAGTTGACTTGCACCTTGTCTTCTGTGGCATGATGTGCTCTGTACCGACAAATTATTTGGCATTCACAGATAATTATAGGTCACATATACAGTTTTTGCTGTTTCAAACGGGTTTCTTTGTGTTTTGATGTATATTCTAGAATGACTTGGTTCCTACACATGTTATAATTGCTTTATACTCCCATTTCTTATGTAATTTTTTTTTTTATATAAAAAAAGGTGCTAAAATTAATTATCATCTTAGTGCAAGTCAATTAGGTTTACAATGCTAGTTAAGTTAGAAAAAACAGGAGGTTTAAGGGTCTTTCTAATGATAGCCCACTGAGCTGATAGTGAGGTAAGAACAAGACAAAAAAACAAATTGCAGTATACTTTTTTCACTTTTCTATACATTTTTCACACATTCCTGCACATTTTTTTACACAATTTAATATACTTTTTATACCTTAACGATAGTCCAATAAGCTGATTTTAGAATTTCATTAGAAATATTGGTTTCACAAACCATTGGACTTTTAGAACTCTAAGTCTTTAGATTGTGTGCGACTGTGCGCGATATAGATTTAACATTTTATTAAAGTCGTAAAATATGCGTATGACTTGTCAATAACTTGAAAAGACTCGACGTGAAATCAATATTTCCCAAAAAAATGGAACTTACCCTTTAAAGGCTTCAAATTTTAATTTGAATTCCACCAGTTGTATCATCATTTAATTCCAACAACTTAAAAATTTGTAGTCTATGGCACAGGAACTGATATTCATCCTTCAATGCACTTCCAACATATGATTGGTATGTAGTGGGCCGAAAACTAGCAGCTTTAATGGGGCTCGGTGGACAAGCCCAGGAGAGCCAAGGCCCAAACGGGTCTCCACGCCAGCTAAGGAACAAATGCTATGGGCCGACCGAGACAGGCCCATCTGAGACAAACCGGTATCCTAGCTGGGATGAACTATGAACCAGACGAGTCATCCGAGACGGATCGTATCTGAGATGGCTCAGAAAGGTGATCCGAGATATCGGTGACGTCCTTTATGACGCCACCCGTGGCGGTTAGCGCTCATAACAAACTTGGGAAGGCACATGTGCATGCTACAGCTGTCCCTACGTCAGCATGACGGTACCCGAAGCGGTTACGCTACGTGCCCAATTGTGATTGAAGGACGCGTGCATGCGATGATTACAGATCTGGCTCGTGACGCTCGGTGACGTCATCCGAGCCGGAATGACTGATTTGCCCCTGTACTTGGGGAGCCTATATGAACGAAGCGAAGGAGACCTAAAGTGGTACACACAACACTTCTTCTCTCAACTATTTACTCTCTCTGGTTCTTCTTTACTTCCGATCTCTCACTAGATCGTCGGAGTGCCCTCCCTGGCCAGGTTTGGCACTAACGCCGGGTGCTACGTGTGCAGGGGAACCAAGGAGGTCTTGCTCGTTGCTCACAAGAGTCAAGTGAAGGTTCTGAGGGTCATCTAGAATTCAGGACACCACAATTGGCAACTCTACTGGGGAAACCACCCAGAACCTCCGGTGCTCCTCCCTAGATCCACCTTTTTTCTTCTTTTCTCTCAAATCTCTTGACTCACAATGGGTGGCGAGCCAACACACCCACCAAACCTTAGTGACCCACTCCACCCATCCTCCTCTAGAGACCCAAAAACAACCCCTCATATCTCTGTCTCCCTCCTTCCGGGTCACCTCGGACTCACCTCGAGTCCAGATTCACAACAACTCACCATCCAGCATCTCACTCATCATCTCGAGGAGAGAGATGTCGAGATGGCGGCGATGAGGGCTCAGATTGCACGACTGAACAAGACGGTGAAAAAGAAGGCGGCCATAGAAACTACTGCAACATCTCAAGGAGGTGTATCCGGGCAGAGATGCTCAGCCAAGGATTGAATCAGTGATCCTAATAATGAGAGGGCTCACAGCAAGGCTCTCGTGCGTCGGCACGGGAACCCATCGACCGAGCACCTCTCAAGGGGTCACCGAAGCGACTCATCACAACACCGTTGTTCGCAAATCTCTGAATCAAGCGCTCGTTCACCATACTCTCAGTTATCAGCATCTCATAAGACAGTTTACTATTTTGAAGACGGATAGTACAAACCGATCTATCGCCGAAAGGATCCAAAAGAGGCTACCCTAACCGAGCGCTCTTCTGGCCAGCAACGCTTTAAGACGCCCCCTCGCCAAACAAACTCTGCTGATCTTCGAGCTCGGGTGGAGCATCTGAAGAAAACCACTCCTCCAGAGCCAAATTTAACCGTCATCCGAGATGGAGGTACGGGAAGGCGCCACGCCTACCGTATCGAAGAAAAAGCCCACCATGACGACGCTTGGGGGAAAAGGAAGGAGAAAGAGCATCAAGAGCGGTCCCATTACCGAGATGATAAAACGGCGCGTCACCACGAGCGTCGCCATGATGAGCATCACCATGCTTACTCCAAGAAGCGTTTTCGGACCAGCGACGGATTTGCAGTACCGCCCCTTCCTCCTCTTCCGTGCATGGACGAGTGTCTGAAACAGCTGGCTAAGTCTCCGTTCTCGAAGGAAATCTCCTCGGCGACATTGCCAGCTGAATTCACGCTCCTGAAGTTCAGCCATTACGACGCCCTCACAGACGCATACAACCACCTCATTTACTTTAGGCAAATTATCAACCTTTACACCTCGAACCAAGCCATAATGTGCAAGGTGTTCCCAACGAGCCTTGGGACTCTCGGGTCCCTCTGGTTCAACAAGCTTGAGGAAGGATCCATTGGTAGTTACGAGGCTCTGGAGCGAGCTTTCCTGTCTCGATTCGTAACAAGTAACATACAGAAGAAGGAGGTAGACTCCCTTCTCGGGCTGAGGAAGTGCTCGGATGAAACTCTGCGCTAGTACGCTGCTAGGTACTGGGAGATGTTTCACCAGGTCCAAGGTTGCGACCAGACGCTTGCCGCAACCCACTTCAAGCATGGTTTGGAGAGCAAGAGCTCTGTCTTTATAGATCTGATGTTTTTCACCCACCAAAGAACATGGATGACCTGATGGAACGGATCAATAAAGACATCGAGTTTGAGGAACTCTTGACCTAGCGTGATGCTCCAACCTCCTCATCCGTTCTGAAGGTTATCCATGTCTTGGGTAATCAGAAGAAGGCAGTGAATACAATCAAAACGGCAGCAAAAAGGCCCCCGAAGGCGAGTGACTTCGTAGCAGAGCACACGGTTTTCACCGAGCCAATTTATATGCTCCTACGGAAGATTGAAAATGAAGGGTTCTTTCGGTGGCCGGATCATAAGATGGGGACAAATGATAAAACTAAGGACAAAAAGGTATACTGCACGTACCACCGAGAGCAAGGTCACTACACCACTGTTTGCAAGCCGTTCAAGGCGTACTTGAAGTCTCTTGTCACGACTAAAAACCTGGACATTTACATTGACCAGGACATGACCTTGGCTCGGGCTTAGAGCTAGGGAACAACTGCAATGGGTGGTGGTCAGGAGGAAATGGTGATAATGCACGTAATACATGGCCCGGTAACGAGAATGATAGAGTCTCGGATTTACAAAGAGATTAATCAAGCCATAGCAACATTGGAGGAGCTCTCGGTGAAGCAACAACTGAAGCGGAAGTTCCCAACCAAGGGCTCTCAGTGGACAATCACGTTCACCGAGAAGGATTTAGAAGGTGTTCAGTTCCCTCATAATGACGCTCTCGTCATCACGCTCAAGGTGGGAAAGGCTAAAGTGGAACGGATCTTAGTGGACCAAGGAAGTGCTGTCGAGGTAATGTACTATTTATTTTTTAAACGATTCAGATTCACCTCTAAGGACCTCAAGCCTGCCGAGGTCCCTCTTGTCGGCTTCAACGGTACTCTTGTGTATTCGCTCGGTACAATCACCCTCCCCGTCATTGCTGGTTCTGTGATACAGCAAGTTGAATTTATAGTCGTTAACCCCCCGAGCCCTTAGAACATCATTCTCGGAAGAAATTGGCTCCATGCCATGAAAGCCGTGGCATCCACATACCACCAGATGCTACGGTTTATTGGGGCTGGAGGAAAGCAAGAAGATATCCGAGGCGATCAAATTGCCTCGAAGAAATGCTACATTTCAACCGTGGGAAGAAAGGAAAAGAAGAAACCGAAGCAGGTGCAATGGGTGGAGGTACTTTTTTTTTTGAACTGTATGGGTGGAGGTACTTGATGCACCGGTTTTAGAGGATGTCGGTAGACCCGCCGAGGCAAAATCCGTAGAGAAACTCGTTAAGGTTCCAAAATGAGGACGGAAGTCGTTTCTTCCTAATCGGATCCTCTCTAACCGAGACCGAAAGGGAGGAAATGGTAACTTTTCTCAAGGCAAACATCGAGGTGTTTGCCTGGACCCCGTACGAAATGCCCGGGGTCGACCTGAGCTTCATCAAACATTAGCTCAACGTTGACCCGTTGAGACGCCCGGTTATTCAAAAACCGGGAGGGTCTTCTGTTATTCATGCCGAGGCAGTTGAGTCGGAAGTTGACAAGCTATTGGAAGCCCAAGCTATCCAGGAGGTCTAGTACCCTACATGGCTAACGAATACGGTGGTGGTCCCACTAGAAAAGAGAAGAAAAAATATATTGAATCTTGATTAATGTATTTACAAGAGATGGGTATATACACCCACGAGAATGAAAGATAAAAGGAAATGAAATAAAATAAAAAAACTAATATTGCAGGATTACATATCAATCAAATCCCTAAGAATCCGGTCAAATATTACGCCGGATATGATGTGATTCCAACACTCCTCCTTAAGCTGAAGCAAAGATATTGATCATGCCCAGCTTGCGAAGAGTGGTCTTGAGAAGAGATGGCCCTACTGGTTTGGTAAGAGCATCAGCAGCCTGTTCACCAGATGGGACAAACTTAGTACCGATGATTCCTGATCTCACTTTTTCTCTGATGAAATGAATATCAACCTCAATATGCTTTGTTCTTTCGTGGAGGACTGAATCGGAGGCTAGCATAATGGCTGACTTTTTATCACAGTACAATGTAGAGGGCATACATGTAGGAAATCCCAATTCAGCAAGAATGGAGCGAAGCCATAGGATCTCACAGGATCCCTGAGCCATTGCCCTGTATTCTGCCTCAGCAGAAGATTGAGAAACCACAGAGTGTTCTTACTCTTCCAAGAAATAAGGTGGTTTTCATAGTATGAACAGAAACCGGATGTGGACATCCTATCTGTCACGGACCCAGCATAATCAGCATCAGTGAAGCATGAGATTTTAGGAGAATTTTTTGAATCATAGAATAGACCAAGACCAGGACATGACTTCAAGTATCTCAGAATATGATAAACTGCATCTAGATGAGAAGTGCGGGGGGAATGCATAAACTGGCTAACCAAACTCACTGCAAAAGCCAGATCAGGTCTAGTGTTAGTTAGGTAGATGAGTCTCCCAACTAACCGCTAATACATAGACATATCTGGTAAAGGATCCCCGGAATCGGCTGATAATTTTACATTTGGATCCATCGGCGTCGATGCAGGTTTACAGCCCATCATCCCAGTATCTCTCAGGAGATCGAGGGAATATTTTCGTTGTGAAAGGAAAATCCCATGCCTAGAGTGAGCGACTTCTATGCCCAGAAAGTACTTTAAGTCTCCCAAATCCTTAACATCAAAAACTGAGCTAAGGTTCTTCTTTACTTGTACAATCCCTGACCAGTCATCCCTTGTCAAAATAATATCATCCACACATACAGATAGAATCACACACTGTCCTTGAGAGTTTCTTCGGATGAAGCAAGTGTGGTCAGAATGACACCTTGAAAAACCAAGGGTAAGGACTACGTCACTGAACCGAGCGAACCAGGCCCGAGGAGGTTGCTTTAACCCATATAGAGATATCCACGGTATCGGTATCGGTAATGGGAATATCCACGGTATCGAGAATAGGAATAGGACTTGGCACATCCGCAGTGGGAACCATAGGGATATCCACAGTATGATGGACAAAAAAAGATGTATCCTCCCAAAAAGTCAGATCGACTTGGCACATCCGCAGTGGGAACCATAGGGATATCCACAGTCTGATGGACAAAAAAAGGTGTATCCTCCCAAAAAGTCAGATCGAGAGAATTTAAAAATCTACGAGAAGAAGGATCATAACATCGATATCCTTTAGACGTAGAGGAATAACCCATGAAGGCACACCTGATGGAATTGTTATCCAACTTTGTTCGAGAAGGACTCTTGTTTTGGACAAAGCAAACACAACCAAAAATCTTAGGAGGGATAGAGAATAGCGGTTTTTCAGGCTGCAGAATAGCAAGAGGAGATTTTCCACCCAATGTTCGACTAGGAACACGATTAATAAAGTAAGTAGCAGTAAGAACTGCCACATGCCAGAAGGATTTGGGAACAAACATGCCTTGAAGAAGACATATCGTGACACCCATAAGATGATGATTTTTTCTTTCAGCAACCCCATTCTGCTCAGGGGTATAGGGTGATAAGTGAGTAAATGTTCACACTAGTGCCCCTTAATTTACCCTTGCTAAGTCCATTTATATTGGTACTTGGGGTTAAATGCTATAACTTTGAATTGTAGGTATTTTGGAGGATTATCACTTTAATGGAGTTATTTTAGCCATTGAATTCAATGGATGCAACAAAGCATGGGATTATTTCCCATGAGACCCACCTTGACTACTACTTTGTTCTGCACGTGGCTAGAATTGGAGTGGGCCCAAGATGCAATTGGATCAATTAGAAATTCTAGTCTTTCTACATGGAATATTCGGTGCAAATTCATAAGAGTCAGAACCTCATGTACGAGCCCACAACATCAGCGGTTCTAATCCTTGAAACCTAGCCCATATGTGATAGCTTATAAAAGGGATAAAAAGGGGCTGCGCAGGGGGGGGTCGGACGTATCACAGAGAGAGAGAGACATATCAGTGATCAGAGGACGCAAGACAGAGCCGAACCGAAGATAAGAAGAAGAAAAATACAGCTAGCACGTTGGTCCATGTTTCCGTTCAACAGAAGCTCGGTGTTTCTCACTCCAATGGCCGGCTAATCACCTCTCTTAGGGTGTAGATGAAACCCTAACCAAGTAACTTTGTTTTTATGTTAATTTTGGATTTTGATTATCGAAACGACGGTTGTATAACTTTGAGATTTATTTTATGATTCAATCTTATTTTTCCTATCTAGAGTTATGTGTTTGTTTTTTGCGATTGCAAATACATAGTTATGCAACAATTTTCTTGGCGCATGGAATTGTGAATTAGGATAATCTATGCCTAGGGAAGACGAGTCGTGCCTAGGTTAACTAGTTAGAATCGAAGACGATTCGTGCCAACCGAAGATAGGTTATGCCCGGTTTTCAATCACATGCTATTTTCTTGTCGATATCGCTACGGGTTGTAACTTTTAGCGAGTTATTGTCGTTTCGGTAATTGATTTCCTTAAATTAATATAATTACTTGGTTGCGAAGTTAGGGTGGATTCGAAACCCTAAGACCCTTTTTCCATATTATTTAATTCACAATCTTTCTTACTTTTCATTATTTAGATAATTTTAGAAACCAAACTCAAATCACTTTTTCTCGAATTAATTTAGAAATCAATTGAAATAGTTGCAGTTTAGCCTTATAATCCCTGAGGACGATACTCGGAATACTTATCACTATTCATTTGAGTAGTAGTAATTATTTCGTTTAATCAATTATTTTTGGTGTGAAAAACGACCTACCATAGGGACAAGTGAGTTGCTGAAGGATACCACATTTGTTTAAGTGAGAAACAAGGTCCTTTGTCACATATTCCCCCCCATTATCTAACCGAAGATTCCGAACCACAATATTGAATTGAGTTTTAATCATGGAGAGGAATTGGCAAAAAATTTCAAACACTTCGGATTTTTTCTTAAGAAGATAAACCCAAGTGCACCTGGAAAAGTCATCAATAAATGTAACATAATATCGATGACTAGAGATAGCAGTAACAGGAGAAGGCCCCCACACATCAGAATGAATTAAATAAAAAATAGCTGGAGCACGATGCATCCGAGGAATATAAGGCTTGCGGCAATGTTTGGAAAGTTCACACACTTCACATTTAAACTTTAAATGTTGACAACCCGAGGAAAAAATTGGAAACATTAAACATAAATACTGAAAATTAACATGCCCCAATCGAGCATGCCACAAAGATAAGTCTTTGGAAGAAACAGAAACTGGAAAATCAAACACGGCAGATGTGTGAGCTTGAAACACAGGATCAGGGGGCAAGATAGGAGGAGGTTCGCCAAAGTAGTATAGTCCATCGCGTTCATATCCCTTGCCAAAAATCCTCTTCGGACTCCGGTCCTGCAAAAGACAACAATCAGATAAGAAAATGACAGCACAATTAAAGGATTTTGCGAGACGACTGACCGACAAAAGATTGAAGGAAAATTGAGGAACATAAAGGATAGAAGATAGAGCAATATAAGGGGAAAGTTTAACGTCCCCTTTTTTACTTATGGTGTTAACGGAACCATCAGCCAAACACACAGAAGTATGAGTGGGAGCCAAAGGAGTAGAAAACAAGGATAACTCACCCGTCATATGGTCATTAGCACCAGAGTCTAGAACCCATGAGGGGGTTCCAGAGCGAACGTGAAATGTAGTGGGAGTACCTGAGGCCAAAGTGGCAGTAGTAGCAGCGGAAGGCATAAGAGTCAAAATAGCTGTGGACTTCTGAGACTTTAACAGTGCTACCTGAGCCTGAAGTTCGGCAACAACTGAATGAAGAGAATCAGAAGCCTTGACAGTGGCTGCAACTCTGGTTGGGGGTCCCATTTTTTTTCTTGAATTGAGCTTTCAACTCTGGGTGAAGTTTCCAGCAGGTTTCTTTAATATGTCCAGAATTTCTGCAATGATGGCAAACTTTTTTTCCCCCATTGGGACGAAAACCCGAGGATGCAGCAAATGCCATTTGATCAGATACAACCCCAACAGTTGGTGATGGGGTATGAGTAGAAATCAGACGCCTGCGCTCATCACCATCCACAATAGCAAAAGTATCCAAAATAGATGGCAATGGTGAAGTATTGAGAATCTGAGCATGAAGATTTTCAAAATCTAACTTTAGACCCATAAGAAAGAAATAAGTGTGAAGACGATCCAACCTTTTCACGGCAACATGAGCTGTTTCCTCGAAATCACTAACTGGATCATACTGGGCGAACTCATCCCACCGCACCTGCAAGTATCCAAAGAACTCTGACACAGACAAACCCAAACTCTCCTGAGGTGCATGGGAGATCTCCTGATGTAACTCAAATATACGAGCCTCGTTATGGGAATGAGCATACATTTTTGTTAAGGCTTTCCAAAGGCTATCAGTAGTTTCATGATACATAAACATGTTAAAAATAGACGGTTCCATAGAGCTAAAGAACCAACCAAGAATAGTCCAATTATCAATGTTCCATTGTTCTAATGTGGGATCATCATCAGCGGGACGAGGCATTTTACCCAAGCAGCAAAATTTCTGCCATTCAATAAAACACTTGTTACCTTACCACCAGGCACAGGCGGAGACAACTCGGGCTTGACTACAGAAGCACCAACTGATGGCTTCCCAACACTGTTCTTTTTACTTCCATCAGTCATTGTGAAGACCGCGCAAACAAAGAGCAATCAACCCGGTGGTGATAAAGAAAGGAAGGGCTACACACTAATCTGTTAGCCCAAGAAAAATAGAATAGAAAGAGCACACAAGGCCTTTCTACAGCATCAACAAGTCACGCACGTGTCCAACTATGACCCAAATGGATCATAGCAATCAGAGAGAGAAAAAACCCTAAGTTGCTGTTATAATAGCAACTGGTGAAAGAACTAGGGTAGTAGCGTGACGGGTTAAAGGAGAGAGAGAGTAGTCGGAGAGTGGTGGCTAGTGTTGGCTAGGGTTACAATTTGGTGGCTAGGGTTATTGTTTGGTGAGATAGATGTTGGCTCTGATACCAACTAGAAAAGAGAAGAAAAAATATATTGAATCGTGATTAATGTATTTACAAGAGAGGGGTATATATACCAAAGAGAATGAAAGATAAAAGGAAACGAAATAAAATAAAAAAAACTAATATTGCGGGATTACATATCAATCAAATCCTTAAGAATCCAGTCAAATATTACGCTGGATATGATGTGATTCCAACAGTCCCAAAGAAGAACGAAAAGCTAAGGGTCTGCATGGACTACACGAACCTCAATGATGCCTGTCCGAAGGACTGTTTTCCAATCCCTCGGATAGACCAACTCGTGGATGCCACGGCAGGACACGCTCGGTTGAGCTTTACGGATGCATATAGGAGCTACCACCAAGTCTTTATGGATACGGGGGACATGGAGAAAACAACTTTTATCACACCCCGAGGTCTTTATTGCTACAGCATTATGCCCTTCGGGTTGAAGAACGCCGTGGCCACCTTCCAACGAATGGTGTCCCGGATGTTTAAAGATCATCTCAGGGATACGATGGAGGCCTATAGTGACGATATGGTGATGAAAAGTATCCAAGAGGAAGACCACATTGGAGACCTTACCAAGATGTTCTTCGTACTAAAAAAGCACGGATTGAAGCTCAACGCCGAGAAGTGCTCTTTCGGTGTCGGATCTGGGAAATTTCTTGGACACTTGGTCACTGGAAGGGGTATTGAAGCTTACCCAAGTCAAGTAACAGCCATGTAATAGCTCGTTTCACCGAGCACGATCAAGGAGGTTTAAAGGCTTACAGGAATGGCAGCAGCCCTAAACCGGTTCATAAGTCGCTCAGTAGATGTATGCCGACCCCTCTTTCAGTCCATCAAAACGAGCAAAAGGAAGTTTTAATGGACTAAGGAGTGTGAGAAGGCCTTGCAGCACCTAAAGACTTATCTATCCAAGCCACCTCTACTTGAGACGCCGCGGGAATATGAAGATCTGTTTATCTACCTCTCTGTCTCTCCTCACGTGGTGAGCTAGGTTCTGATCCGAGCAGAGGGAACCGAGCACCGACCAGTGTACTACGCAAGTAAGACAAGGTACCTGTCTCTTGAAAAGGTGGCCTTCGCTCTCGTCACTGCATCTCGGAAGCTACTCCCATACTTCCAGGCTCACACAATCACTGTTCTCACCGAGTATCCTCTAAAGGCTCTTTTCCAAAGGGCTGATCTCTCAACCCGAGTATCAAAGTGGTCATGCGAGATAGCCAACTTCAACATCCAATATCGACTGAGAATAGCCATCAAGGCGCAGGTGCTGGCTGACTTTATTGGCGAGCTAACACCAGGAGTAGAGAAGCTGAAGGAAGACAAACCCAACCCAATCCCTCCCGAGCAATCTATCAAAGACCCAAACGCCCTTGTGGCAATTGAAGATGTGACCGACCGGGTCTCAGATTAAGATTCAGCCCCTCTACCTACAATTGAAGAACCGAGCCAGACAGAGGACGAAGACCAAGCAACCGTGCCATTCTCTACTTGGCATATGTTTCACGACAACAGTTGGAATTTGCATGTAGATGAAGCTTCAAACCAACGAGGAGCTGGAGCAGGTGTAGTCCTAATCTCCCCCGAGGGGGTTATTCACGAGAATGCAATCACAATCGAGTTCTCAGCCTCCAACAACGAGGCCGAGTATGAAGCCCTTATTGCTGGCCTTTGGTTAGTCGAGGCAATGGACGTGAAGACTCTCATGGTTTACAGTGACTCTCAACTCGTTGTGAACCAGTTCAACGGAGAATATGGTGCTAAGGATGAAAGAATGGCCAAATACCTGGGTTTGGCAAGGAGCTTAACCGATAAATTTGAAGAAATTGAAGTTCATCAGGTGGGCCAAGAGAGCAACGCCCACGCTAACGCACTCACAGGATTGGGCTTAGCATGCAAAGCTTCCGAGCAACGAACCATCTCTTTCGGAACAATCTCAAATCCGAGCTTCAATCCTCCTCAGAAGCAAGTCTTCAACATTGAGCTCGGTCCAAGCTGGATGGATGAACTGGTGTTTTACCTCCGAGATGACAAGCTACCCGAGGACCGAAGACAAGCTCACCGGATCAGATGTAAAGCTGCAAACTATTGGCTCTCACCAACGGGCTCTCTCTATAGACGCTCTTGGACGGGACCGTACCTTATGGTGGTCCATTAGAGCCAGGTCTACTCAATACTCCAAGAGCTCCATGCTAGTAGCGGAGGCTACCACTCGGGGGGAAGATCTGTCGCCCACTGAGCCATCACTCAGGGGTATTGGTGGTCGAAGATGAAGGAAGATGCTGAAGAGTTTGTTCGAAAATGCCACAAGTGCCAGCTGCTCAAGCCAATGATTCACCAGCCGGTCAAGGACATTCAACTGATCACCAGTCCATGGCCTTTTGCTCAATGGAGCCTAAACATTGTAGGAGAACTTCCACTTGCTCCGGGAGGATTTCGCTACCTAATCACTACTACAGACTATTTTTCCAAGTGGGTGGAAGCCGAGCCCCTGGTGTTCATCACCGAAGCGAATGTAAAGAGTTTCCTATGGCAAAACATTATTTCTCGGTACGGAGTTCCATATGCCATCGTCTCGGACAATGGCAAGCAGTTCACTGGGAAACAAATGAAGGAGGTGTACGACAAGCTCGGGGTACGCTTCTTCAACTCCACACCCGTTTATCCTTAAGGTAATGGCCAAGCCTAGGCGTCTAACAAGACTGTCGCGGCTGGACTAAAGCAAAGGCTAAATGCCAAGAGAGGAAAATGGGCTGAAGAGCTACCACACGTCCTCTGGGCTTTTAGAACCACTCTGAGACGCTCTACAGGTCAGACTCCCTATTCTCTTGCATACGGTGTTGAGGCCGTAATCCCTATCCAGAAGGGGTTACCCACAATCCGAACCGAGTATTTTGATGCAACATCCAATGATACGGCCTTAAGTCATGACTTGGATCTGGCTGAGGAGAAGCGAGATACAGCTCGGGTAAAATTGGCAGCCTATCAGCAGGAGGTTGCTAAGGGCTACAACAAAATGGTTCGACAGAGGACCTTTTGCCCTGATGACTTAGTTCTGAAGAAGGTAACCGACAAGAATAAGAAAAAGAAGTTGATGCCCAATTGGGACGGTCCCTATCGAGTCGTCAAGAAGGTGGGAAAAGGAGCCTACCAGATTGAAGACATGGATGGGAAGCGTGGACAAGCCTTGGAATGCTTATAATTTGAGAAAGTATTATGCTTAAGGATATTGTTCTCGGATGATGCTTTTCACACTTAGAAAAATTTTGGGAAATTTTTGATGTACTACATTCTCGGAAGTTTATCAATGAAAAGCCTTTTTTGATCTCAATGGTTGTCTTTAATATATTAATCGTGTCTCGGTATTCATACCCAACGGCTTTGGCCAAGACACAACCTCACACATGGGTTTCATCCCATCAGACTTCTTGGTATGACTACCGAGCCAATCTAACGATTGCTTTATCAATCAAATCATTCAAACACCTATATGGTGGTACTTGTGTGAGGTATTTTCCAATAAACACAGAAGACGAACAGAATCGCTCGTCCAAAGCTACCACGTGATATGCACGAGGAAAGTAACATAGAATAGTACGCCGACGACTACCAAGCCCATAATCCAGTAATAACCCAAATCTACTTGCTCGTCGGATAACGCAGATGGAACGGCCCAATGCGGGACAAACCCTAGTAGCAGCCTTACCTTGTGAAGATAAGGGAAGGAGGAAATATTCGAAGATATTCCCAGAATCAGTGGAGCTTGTGAAGATAAGCACAATCTTACTCAGAGATGGAAAGCCAGTCAACTTACTAAACAAGGAGCGAACTCCCATGTAGGGTAAAGCTCCAGACGAGCAATATGCGGCCATCTTGGCAAGAATCCGTATCGAATAAGGATACAGAATCATGCAGGCTACGCTGTCCAATAAGGAAGAATCCTAAGCTTGGAAGGATTCCATTCAGAGAAGAATCCCACAGGGAATGTAAATGCAAACTAATCGCCTATATAAGAAGATGACTCCTAAATACTAGAGGTATGCTAAAACCCACTCTTGCACTTATACACTCGTTTCAGTTATCCTCCAGTTCGTCAATACTAACTTAGCCATCGGAGGGCCCTTGCCGCCTAGAGGCAGGGGTGCTCTGACAGTTTGTCTGTGCTGCAGGATCGAGGTCGCTCTATTTGAAGAGGATTTGATCTCATAAGAGCAAGGAAATAACTTTGTAAGTTTTTCCCCTCTTACAGTACTAATAAACATGCTTCGGTTAAAACAACCGAGCTGGTTAAATCATCCCTCTTGTAGGGGTATTGATCAAATGACAGACTCGATTACATACACTGAGCAAAATGAAAACACCCTCTTGTAGGGGTATTGATCAAACGACAGACTCGGTTACATACACCGAGCAAAACGAAAACACCCTCTACTGGGGGTATTGATCAACTAGTAACTTATTCTCTTAAGTTACAAAATAGACCCGGTGCGATGCTCCGAGCAAATTAACCTCGCGCTAGGGGAATTGCTTCAACGTTAACTTATATTTCTAAGTTACTTAATTGACTCGGTTACTTTGAGCAATTGAACCTCTCACCAGGGGTATTGAACTCAATTAAGCATCTCTCCAAGACATGTTTGACATTTATTCCGAACCATTGATATCACTCTCGGATTCCATCACTTGTGAAAATTTCTTTAAATTTTTACAAGTCTGCTTACAAAGCATTCACCTCTCTTAAATTGACTCGGCAACATATCCGAGAAGATCTGTTAATTGCTTCGGATTGGCTCTCATGCCTTAGATAAAAAATTAACATTCATCTCAGCATAGGCCAGGGGTATTTTACAGCCCTAAGTCGAGATGACTGAGGGGTATTCATACATATGATAAACATCTCAGATGAATTCATTCAAGAGCAATGAAACCAAAAATATCCATTCCATACATTCATTCATTAAAAACAATTAAGTATTTCCAAGTACCAACCAAAACCGGCTCGACATAAAATTCCACCGAGCCGCAATCAAGATAACCAAAGAAATAGTTCGGGGGGAGAAAGAGAGTTTGTTCCAACAACTTCCAAACTACTAAAAATGGTCTGGCATAAAATTCCACCAGCCGTACCCAAAAAGCAAACCACAGAAATTGATTCGGGGGGGGGGCAGACATTGTTCAAACAAGTTTAAAACACAAGGACAACAACATCAAGTGTCCTTTGTAAGATCTCGATCACCAGTCTCGGTTTCATTTTCAGCTTCGGTGTTATCCACATTCTCGGCGTTCTCCCCAACCACTTCCTCTTCTCCTTCTTCATCTTCTTCTTCCGAGGGAATTTCAATTTCAGGGGACTCAACCTCAGGGATGGCTCGGAGATCAGATTCAGCGTGAACGCTGCCGGCGTCTAATCCGAGGCCGTATCGTTTGGCTATCCCTTTGAAATAATAAATCTTAGCCCCCCTTCGGAAGCTGCTGCTTTGAATCTCAGCGATCTGTCCTTGGTAATGCTCCACTATTTTTTGCTTAGCCTCAGCAAACCCGGCCTTGTGAGCATCTTCTACCGCTTTCTGCTTCTCTGTTTCCATCTCGACAATTTTTCTCCGTAACTCCTCCAGCTCGGCTAGTTGCGACTTAACGGCAGTCAACTCGGAGGCCTTGGTTGCTAGTGCGGTCTCCTTCTTTTTCTTCACCTCCCCTTGATATTTTGTTTTCAATGTGCTGAGAGCATTGGAGGTAGATTCAAATTTCTAGTACCCCATCATGGATTGGCAAGTCTGAAAACCAAGAAAAAAGAAATTGAAATACGGATGAACAAGTAGCTTACTACCGAGAAATTGAGGTTACTTAAAGAAGAGAACTTACCAGGGTTAAATTTGCAAACATATCAACCACGTTCCCTTCCAGATCTGCCGACACCTTCTTCATGTCCTCGGCGAGGCATACCCCTTGGATGAGAGGCACCGCTATCCTTGGATTGCTCTGAACACTGTCTGAGGTAAAGACAGGCGGACCGCCGCGGAAAGTAGGTTAGAACTGGAAAGGAACTTTCTCTGGCTCGGAAGGAATGTTCGCTGCATGAGCTTTCTTGGTGACAATCTTCTCGGGAGATTCCTGAACGGGACCTTTCCCAGCATCTGATCCAAGCTGGACTTTCTGCTTCTTCTGCTCAATCAAGGTTGTAGCATCTCCAATAAGAGGGGCCCCCTTTGCTGTGACGACGGGGGTTGCAGCATCCTTTTTGGTCTTCTTCTTCTTGTTCAAGAGACTCGACAAGTCGTCAAGGTTTCCCCCCATAATGCCTTCGTCAAACTCTTCCTCTCTTGGCTCTCGGATTTTTCCTATCAAGTTTTGAATCTCTTGCCGATGAAGATCGAACTCGGCTTCGGATGAGCTGCGGGAAGGCACGTCTACTACTTCTTTTTCTTTGGTGGTTCCTCTCTTTCTCTTCCTGCTTGGCCCAGCCTTTTCGGTGGAAGGGTTTTTCTTTCTATGCTGAAGGTAGGACATGTAAATGGGCTCGTAATTTAGCAAAACATGTGCGTACCTCTCCTCTACTGGAATCGATAAGCCGCTCGGATGTTATCGTCATTTTTGGCCTTCAGCAACCGAGCGGAAACAGGGGAGACATCTTCAAGACAAAAGAACAAAAGAGCTCGATGAGTATTGTTAAACAACAAGTATACATGAGAAAGAGAAGAAATATGGTTTAAGAAGAAGATTCAACCTTTGAAGGTGTGCAGTATCGGGATGGGATAAGAACCATCCTCATCTGGACCGAAGTCAAAATTCCCATGAACTTCTATAAAGTCGTCGGCCCAGGCGTCCAAGTCTGGAAGATGATCGATTAAATAGGTACAGGGTTCCTTAGGCGTGCTGCGTAAAGACAAGAATCGACGCTCGGAAAGGGAATTCCAGGACACGTTGTACATGCCGACTAAGTCAGACAAGTTAAAGATAAGGTTGAACTTCTCTCGAAGCACGAATAGTCCATTTATGATCCGGAAGGCGTTGATGGTAAGGAACCGTGGGTTAATTTGGTACTCATGTACAAACTGGCGAAAAAGTAGGTTTTGCTGGGAACCGAAGCCCTCCCTCTGTGATGGCAAGGAGAGGGACGGTGATGTGATAGTTGGTAAAAGTAATGTTGGATTCTCGGACCAACCGAAGCTCGTCGCCTGGAATTTCATATTTCCGGCAGAAAGCTTCGTACCTCCTAGCTTTATCGTCAAAGTAACGCAGATAGGGGTTTGGTCCTTTTACCGAAGTCTTAGCTTTCGGGGGGATAACCTCCTGGGCTTGGTTCTCGGTGGCGGGCTCGGTAGTAGGGTTCTCGGTAGTGGGCTTGTAGACGGACCCGGAGTTGTCTGCTCCGGGCTGGTGGACCTCTATAATTTGGACGTCCGGGAGTTCGACGGAGGCACCATTCCCATCT
This sequence comes from Vaccinium darrowii, assembly GCA_020921065.1. Taxonomy (NCBI): domain Eukaryota; kingdom Viridiplantae; phylum Streptophyta; class Magnoliopsida; order Ericales; family Ericaceae; genus Vaccinium; species Vaccinium darrowii. Next base: position 14,761,741 of record CM037159.1, on the reverse strand, counting down.
CTATTCTCTTTGAGGTTGAGAGACTCGGTGTGGTCACTGCTTATTTCTCCTTGGTTCACCGAGTCTTCACTCCCCAAGCATGCGTTTGGAAGAACGTCTACAGGATCGAGAGGTCCAAACCCCTCGTCTACCGGGCCAATATCAGCCAACTCCATACCAACATCGGAACTGTAAACCGCTTGCCAAAGTCGACAACCGTAGGTCCCGCGACTGTGCAGGGCGGACTCGGAAGAATCCGTTCAGTTTGAACTTCCTGAAGAAAAGATGATGGGCTCTAGGATCTTAGAACCTGACAAAAGGTGCACGGGTGAAAAAACACAGTTAGCCACATAACTGATGGTGATCCAAGCTATGGTGTGGGTACCTAAGTGGCTAAAATGATCTCGGATATGTTCCGTCTCATGTTACTACACCTAACCGAGGTACATACGTTTCTCGGAGAGCCTAGGCGGAAGGGCTACTAATGACTCGGGTTTCATCTCGGTCAAGTCCGGATCCCAAGGGTTGAAAGATCAAAAAGTAACTCGAAGGGACGCGAGAACGGTTCTAATAAAGAACACGATGAACAATGGACAAGTGTGTTCAACTGTTCATCGCAACTTCTATAATCTTTCAGCAGATCATAAAAAACATTTTTCACTAAATAAAAACTTTAGAAATCATCTACAAATGACAAAACGATGGTAAAGCCAACGATTGAATAAGAAAAAATGTCAAGTTCTGAGGAGAAATCTTTACCTCTGATATGCCGGGAAAAAGCGGCGACGGTGGCGGTGATGGTGGTTTCTGGCGGACGAACGCTGAAAACGACAATTCAAGATGATGAAGACGGAGAGTCCAGCGGCGGAGAACGGCGGCGTGAAAAGAAAATGGATGCTTTCTGACAAGATCTCGCCGGAAAAGATGGAGAGGCGAAAATGGATGCTTTCTGATGCAAGAGAAGGGAGAAAGACGGAAAAGTGTTACTCTCTCTAAGAGAGAGCTATTTATAAGGGACAGGATGAGTTCAAACTCTCGCGCGGGAAATGTGGTGTTTTTCGGCGGCACCAATGACGCGTTGACAGCTGGCATGGATGAGATGGGCCGAGATAATTCCTGACGCTTCACATGGGTGTGTCCCTTCACGTCTAAACCACGATCCGCATGCTCCCATGGCCGACCAACCTATCACTAACACGTGTTGCAATCCGAAGAGAGCCACGAAGTAATCAGGACTGAGGGGCTCGGATAAAAGAAACACTACGGAAGGAGCCCTATCTTCTAGGATGCATTCTTCGTGCGTCTCAGCTTAATGCGACGGCCCAACCAGGAACGGTCAACTCCTTTCTCGGAACCAATTGTCTCGGAAGAAGTTGAGGGGCTATTGTAGTGGGCCAAAAACTAGCAGCTTTAATGGGGCTCGGTGGACGAGCCCAGGAAAGCCAAGGCCCAAACACGTCTCCACGCCAGCTAAGGAATAAATGCTATGGGCCAACCGAGACAGGTCGGTATCCCGGCGGGATGAACTATGAACAGGACGAGTCATCCGAGACGGATCGTATCAAAGATGGCTCGGAAAGGTGATCCGAGATATCGGTGACGTCCTTTATGATGCCACCCAAGACGGTTAGCGCTCATAACAAACTTGAGAAGGCACATGTGCATGCTACAGCTGTCCCTACGTCAGCATGACGGTACCTGAAGCGGTTACGCTACGTGCCCAATTGTGATTGAAGGACGCGTGCATGCGATGATTACAGATCTGGCTCGTGACGCTCGGTGACGTCATCCAGGCCGGAATGACTGATTTGCCCCAATACTTGGGGAGCCTATATGAACGAAGCGAAGGAGACCTAAAGTGGTACACACAACACTTCTTCTCTCAACTATTTACTCTCTCTAGTTCTTCTTTACTTCCGATCTCTCACTAGACCCTCGGAGTGCCCTCCCTGGCCACATTCTGGCCAGGTTTGGCACTAACGCCGGGTGCTACGTGTGCAGGGGAACCAAGGAGGTCTTGCTCGTTGCTCACAAGAGTCAAGTGAAGGTTCTGAGGGTCATCTAGAATTCAGGACACCACACTTAGCTATTTTTCTACATTGATGGAATTCCCCTATGAGTTAATCAAAGCTTGTTAACTTGTTGAAGCTTCGTGCAAATGTCGAAATTCTGAAGTCAAAACATTAATTTGATGCCAACGTAACGGATTCTTGTCTATGCCTTCCAGGCTTATGGAAGTGTTGGATAATGTTTAAGAGGTAGTAGTTGTAGGTATATTTTTGGAATCCGACCTTTTACGAAAACTTAACAATTGCAGTTTGAAATGTATTATTTTTTTACCGGAAATTCTCCATACTAGTTTGTCAAAGCTAGCTAATATTTTTAGTGTTTGTTCAAATTTTGAAATAAAGAAAAGATTTTAAAGCCTGTTTGCCGCCTTGCTTAGTCTCTCTGAATGTTATCATGGTCTGATGAGCATTTCTTTTAGAAAAATGTGAATGGCAAACCCACTTGATTGGCCAAAAAGAAGGCAAATTGCGTTGGGATCAGCAAGAGGCCTTGCATATTTGCACGATCGTTGTGACCCGAGGATCATTCATCATGATGTCAAAGCTGCAAATATATTGTTGGATGAGGTGTTTGAAGCAGTTGTTGGAGACTTGGGTTGGCAAAACTAATGGATCGCAAGGATACTCATGTTACCACAGCTATACGTGGCACAATCGGCCATATTGGCCCCGAGTACCTCTCCACTGGGAAGTCTTCGGAGAAAACTGATTTCTTTGGTTATGGGGTCATGCTTCTTGAGCTCATCACTGGACAAAGGGCTTTTGATCTTGCTCGGCTTGCCAATGATGATGAGGTCATGTCGCTAGATTGGGTAACCTTTTTTTGCCCCCTTAATCTGTTTTATGTTGTCAGTATGTCACTTAAATTGCCACCTTCTTATGATAGTTCTAGTTCATTTTAGGAGTCTTCTGTCAAAAATGCTATGGAACTTAGGGTTGAATTGAATGGCAATTTATGATAACAGGATTTAAATGGCAATTCATGTTTTTTGATGCTGTGAAACAAAGGGTTTTGGTCATCATGTTTAACTTTGCAGCATATTAGCTTCATGTACTCTAACTCTTAAAACAAGTCCTAGTATCTTGGAATGAGGTTTGCTCTTACCTTTGTTGGCCTAAATTCTACGGTCAATTACCTCTTATCCTTTTGTGGTGAACGCTGAAACATCCTAGCAATTTAAAAGCTAATACAATAACAGATGACCCCATGTGATCCAGGATAGAGTCTAACTAGGTTCTTCAGGCAAATAACAGTGATCATGCGCCCAAGAGCAATTTTGCTTTGACTTACTACCATAGTCATCCTACCATGGTTTCTCACGGCTGCCACCACCGCTGCCTATAGTTCTGGACACCACCGCCAACCTCGTGCGCCATCACCAGCACTCATGGTTGCAGATCTATTCTCTCTTAGTCTGCCATCACCTAAGAAGCCATGTGCCAGTACGAGTACTCGTACAAAAGGGGTACGACGTAACCTAAAAAAAGGTAGGACATGGGTACGGCTGTAACAAATATATCTTTATTATAGAGATTAGAGAGCAATGTATTAGACGTAATAATTACATGTCAAATAAAGGAAATAGCTGCATGACTTAGGCTATAAAGAATCCGACGTCAAATAATTGTTTATACCAAGCTTGAGGTCAAATTCAAGGTTTTAATGTCCTTATACTAGAGAACCTATTGGAACGAAATCTTTATTCTAGGATCATGCTAAGCATAGAAACATGGAATCTTATCAACTTAGCCTTATCTCTGTATTGGGTACGGCTTGAGATATAATTGGGGGTACTTCTGGGTATGACGAGAATCGTGGGGAAAAATCTTGGTAAGTGTTTCGTTTACCTTGTATGTACTTAGATGTACGTACATGACAAATATTAGTAGCCAGTACATTACGGATTTGAGTATGATGAGGTTTTAGAAGTACCTGTGCTTCATCACCCATCGCCTACCCATGTTTCCAAACATTCAAGTTTGAACTAATAGAAAAAATTGAAAACACAAGCCTGCCTTTTGTTCTCTCACTCTTCCTTGATGTTCTGTGGTTGATATGATAACTTGGTGGGGTGGCCCTGACACCTATTTTCACCCATGAACCATTTTACTTATTATGTGGCTCTCTAATTAGGAAACTTCATGGTGGATGGTTCTCTCCTTCCTAATGAAAAAGCATTTTCCCCTCATTTGGATTTATTTATGATTATTTAGGTAAAAGGACTTCTGAATGAAGAGGAGTTGAAAATGTTGGTTGATGCAGAAATGCAGGGTAATTATGTCAACGAAGAGGTTGAGGGACTTATCCAGGTGGCGTTGCTCTACACACAGCGCTCCGCTCACCACCGTCCCAAGATGTCGGAAGAAGTCAGAATGCTCGAAGACCGCCATTGGCGGAGAGGTGGGAACAATGGCAGAAAGATGAGGTGTTCTGCCAAGAGTTTAGCACTACCCAACACAAAACTGCTGGTCGGATCATTGTTGATTCCACTGCCAACCTCAGCGCAGATCAATTGTCCGGTCCCAGATGACCCTTCATGTTCAGTCATATCTCTGTGCATGTGATTTCGTTCTCTTTTTCTTTTGCTTTATATATATATATATATATATATATATATATAGAGAGTCCACTTCCTATCCAAACCACTAAATACGGACCTACCGTCCGGACTTCACTTTCCGGACCAAATTTCGACGATCCAAACCGTTATATAGCGTTTTTGTGAAAAACTGCTCCGATCAAGCCCTTCCGGGTATTTTTTTTTTTGCCAAATCTTCGCGTTGGACCTTGAAAACACCTTTTAAACACATCTAACGGTTCGGATTTTCAAAAAAAAATTGGGAAGGTGGAGGTCCGTAACTTAATAGAATGCGGGAGTTTGGATTGGAAGCTTGGTGCATATATATATATATATATATATATATATATTGGTCCCAATTTTTATAAAAGCAGTAGATAATGTGGTTAGCTTTCAGGTGCCTGCAAAAACACGGCATGAAAAGCCATGGTGTGTATTTGAGTGAACCATTGGGTATTTCAGTGAACTGTTTCGAATTTACCGCAATGGTTAACATAAAGCCTTTAACAATATGAATATTACCTTGAGTGTCAATTTCTCAATCAAGTTTTACCAATTTTTTTATTTGTAACCAATGATTAATCGAATAAAGTTTTAAGTAAATGACTCAATACTTCAGTTTAAGTGCGTAATTGTAAATTTTTCCACTTAATGCTACAACTATGCCAGTTCAAAAAAAGAAAAGGGAGCCCCCCACATTTGTGTTGGTAAAATAGGTTTCAATTTTAAATTTGGAATTCACTCATCAAAGCTAGAGGGTAAAAATGATAATCACTGGGTGAGTTATCAAAGTATCAAACCCAGTACTTATTACTGTGATGTATCCTAATTGGCGGCTAGAATAGGGTGCACGTTCCTTGATCCTTGATCGTCTTACCTTTTGACTCGTGGTGGATTTAGAAATTTCTTAAATTTCTTACATAGAGTCATAACCTTGAAAAAATTATCACAATTCATTACTATAAGGAGAACATGCATTTTAAGTTTAAACATTCATTAACCACAAGAAAACATTCATAAGAACATAATTTTTTCTTTAAACATTCCAAAAATTTCCAATCATAAGAAAAAAATTATAGTACATTCATTAGTAAAAGTTTTTACAATTACTACCAATGGATTTTCATCTTCGATAGATTTACATGATTGAAAAATGCCAAAAATAACCCATCTCGTTTTATAAACAATATAACAAATAATTATTTAGGCTAAGTTTTTATCATGGTGTTTCGATTTCTTTTATTGTATCTTTAGTATTGGGATAAATTCACTTTGACCCCCTATGGTTTGTGCCGGGTGCGGTTACACCCCCTCACATTTGAATATCTGCACATAACCACCATGTGGTTTGTGGATCAAAGTGCACATTTAGAATTTCCATCTAATTTAACGGGCGGTGCACTTCACTCGCCTATTTTGAAAGTGAATGTGAGCATAACAACAATTTTGATACAAAATACCCTAATCAATCTCCAAAATTTCAAAATTGTCACTCTCCTTCCCCACCTCAATCCACACACACACTCTCTCTCTCTCTGTCACACACAATTGCTTCATTCCATACATTCTCTCTCTAAAAATCTCCTCCTACATTCTCCGTCACTTTTAACCCCAGCTAGTGTTCGTCATGCCCCCACACCGTCTTCGTCCACCGTGACTCCGCCTCTAGCTTATGCTCTGTGTGTGTGTGTTACATATATACAATTGCATGTGTATAGGCACATATCTGTTTCTATCGTCAGCAGATTCAGCACCAATCAATTGAAGAACAAGTTTTTTACATTTTTTAAACTGAAAGTGGTCTCTCCAGAGCATTTTTCTTTAGCAAATTGGAGAAAATGAACAAATCTTTGTGAGCAATTTAGAACATGGACACAAACCCACCCCCTTTTTTTTTCTCGGCAGAATATAAACCCAGTTTTACAGAGAGAATTGCAGCAATTATCTTGTCCTACATTAAATTGGTGCAAAGGTGTACACATGATCAAAAGGAAAAATGCGAACAAACAAGAAACAAAAAGTGGTGGGATTGGCCTTTGAATGCCCACAATCTGGAGGAATTTTTTTTGTCCAAAAAATTAAGCAATTTGGAATATAAATCTATAATCGAGTAAAATTGCAGTGCATGTGTGCGTGTGAATTTGTTCAGATAACATACATGTATGAATTTGGTTTGTAAACGACGTTTCAGAGAAGGAAAAAAAATACAGCCATGAATGGCTGAGCTGGGCGATGGTGACGTGTGTAGGGCAGAGATGGATATATATAAGTGTTTATATTTATGAGAGAGGAAGAAGATGAAGTTATTGTGGTAAATTGATAAATTCCGTTAACAGATGTTATAGTGCACTTTGGTCCACAAACCACAAAGTGGTTATGTGCAGATGTTCAAATGTGAGGGAGTGTAACCGCACCCGACCCAAACCACTGGGTCAAAGTGAATTTTTCCCTTTAGTATTTCTTCGTCACTCTCTTCACATACATCATAAAGCTACCATCTAACATAAACATCAATCGTTCTTTCCTACAATTAGAAGACAACAGTATTTGTAGGGGACCAAGGGACCATGTGGTCCGAAAAACGAACCATACGGTGTAATGCACTACATTTGGTTGTCCCTTTCGACAACGCACCGCTTGGATTTAATTCAAAAAAATAGATGGTCGTATGAAATTTGATTTGATTAAATCCGAACCACTTATTTTCAAAATGGACGATCGACTGCACCAAGTTTTGCGCAGACCATTTGTAGCGGGACTGAAACTTTAATCACTTTATCATTCGGTCCCGCGTCAAGAACCACCGCTTGGATTTAATTCAAAAAATAGACGGTCAAATTAAATTTACTGCTCTGATTAAATCCGAAACGAAATGGATGGTCGAATGATGCACTACACAATGTATTGCGTTTTGCGCACAGCACCGGCCCAACCCATTTGTAGCGGGGACTGAAACTTTAATCACTCTATCAATCATTCGGTCTCGCGACAAGAACCATCCTGTTAAGAGACTGTTGTTCAATCATCGACTCCCGACGACTTTCGAAAAGTCTCCCCTCACGTCTCGTCCTCTCCTTCCCGGTAAGTCATATGTGGAAGAAAACTGAGCTATCGTCCAGTCGTTCGCTTGCTATTAAAGACGACGAAGACGACTATTACTCTTCCACTTTCCCATTATCACCGAGTACCAGCGTCCAATTTCCTTCGGGACTTGGGGTTTCTACCTTTTCTTTTTGAACTCTTCAACTCGTAGTGTTCTTTGCTTAGGAGTGTTTTTTTTTTTTTTTTATGTTATCCGGTCAGCTTAGGCACGCCTCGACTGACGCTGGACCAACTCACCAACCCTTGTTTCCCAGGAAGCAGGGAATTTGTCTTGATGGCGATATGGGCCTCTGCTTTTACTTGTATTGGCCTAATTTTGTTGGCTTCTGGGTTATCACCGGCCTCCGGCGATACCCAAGGTGAGTACTGAATACCAATCGTTCCCATTTTCCTCGATTATGTGTTGATCTCGACCAGTTATTTGCATCATGTCGTTGTGTGTCCATTCCTCTTGTTTCGATTGTGGTGTACTCCTTCTCTGCCAATTTGTTAGTCTTTTTTGTAAGTTCATTCGTGCTGTTTTTAAATTGTTTATATCTTTTAATTACAGTATATTACGTGATTTTGAAGCTTTGTTTACTAATATTAAATAAAAATCGCTGTTCAAAAAAATATTCAATAAAAATCTATTAAAGTTGATTCATATATTGCATATGAAAAGTATTCTTGAGGAAAATGATTTTTACACCCTTTGTTATAAACTAGAGGCCGGGGCACACACGATACGTGTGATCGCATGTGCAAGTCGAATTTAAAAAATTATGAATAATAACTTCTCATTGTTGTTCATATTGTTTGAAATTTGACTTGCTCATGCATCACATGTGCTCTGGCCTTGAGTTTCGTCGAACCTCACCAGGGCATGGAAATGAGGAGGGGGGGGGGGGGGGGGGGGTCAGCCGACCCCACGGCAAAAAAAAAAAAAATACTACTACTATGTTAATTTTTTTTAGGAAATTTAGAAATGAACCCCCACAAATTTAGGGCTGACCCCACTGGATAATTCCTAACTTTCACCCCCCCCCCCCCCCCCCCCCCTCTTTGTGCGTCTTGTTTGAATCCTAATCACTCGTTTTGTTCTTTTGATGATATGGAGAGGTTGATCTGTTTTGCTAAAGAAGTACTCCCTCCGTCCCAAATTATTGCTCCTAGTTATTATTTTAGAATTGGGACCTCTACAAAAATTGTTCAAATTTTTAATGATTTATATATTTAATATGGATCTTGATTGATAGATTTCAATTAATTTTATCAAACACATATTTTAAAATCATAGAAAAATTATAGATTATAGAATATAGATAATTGTTTTAACGGTTCAAAAAGTGAAGCAGGAGCAACAATTTGGGACGGAGAGATTATTTGATAGTATCGACCAAGAGACTATCATGCAATGATTTCAGAACTCAAAACCGCGTCGAATGCAATTGTAGAAGATTGTGTAGATTTTTTTTTTTTTTGGGTGTGGTGAAAACTGAAAACAAAGAAAACTGTTTTATGTCTTTTTGATGATATCTTTTGTACAAAATTGTGTAGATTTTTAAATGTGATTTTTATTGGAACAAAATTTTTAGTTGCCATTACTACGATGTCCCCACACTTCCGAACTCTTGGAGTCGCCACTGAACCTCACCCACTTTCATTTCTTTTCATTTGATAGGGGTTGCACAAACGATATGATGCAAAGAAAATCATTTCTTTTCTTTGTGAAAGTGGAGTTTTTTTTAATTACATCTACTACTGATATGATGCAAAGAAAAAATCAATTGAAAATTCCAACACAGATTGCATAGATTACCAAAAGAAATTCTGATGTTAGACATTTGTACTCATATACAATATTGGGATTCCACGTCTGTTATATAACAGTTAGAAGTCTTGGCATGGTTGCACAATTTTGTTTGACATATCTATTCTAATATATAAAGGGGGAGTAGCATTTTGGTGTGGAGTAGTTTTTGAGACTAGCTCACATTTTCTCCTTCCCAAACTGCCACACAAAATACAAAAAATTACACTTTACTTTACCTTTGAACCAAAAACTGTTGGGGCAAAATAGTAAGAGGCCATCTACACAACCCACGTATAAAACTGTACAGTTACCACTCGAAACAGTTAACCTCTGCAAAGTTTTCTCCGAACTCGAAAAAGTAACAAAAAGCCATGGTTGTATGACAATGATCCAATCACTTTAAGAGATAGGAAAGGAGTAATTTGCACAAAAATCGAAGAAAGCACAGAAGGTACCTTTGAACCTTTCTCTACTTTTGGTTTCTGCTTCAATTTTTTTTCCCCGCATGTCTATGCTCCGTGCATGTATATGTGTTGTATCATGTATGTGTTCTCACCATTCCTAATTTCCTTAATGTACACTGACCAATATAACAAAAACGAAAAGAAAAAATCCAAAATCTCAACCGACCAGTTCTTTTCTCATTAATCCTCTGTTAATGTAGTGCTCTGTTCAAGTCTCCTTAACTTTTCTGCCCCATATATCTTTTCCCATTTGTATTTTTATTCATTCTGATTGTAATTTGGGACAAAAAAATCATCCATTTTCATCCAAACACGAGAAAGAGAGAGAGAGAGATGGGTCAAGTTGAGAAAAAATGAAAAATTATGTACTTTAGAAAATTACAAGAGTACTTTAAAAATCTCTAAACATGAAATTGTGAAACTAAATTTTTTTTTAAAGATTATTTTTTTACTGTTAAATCTTACAATGCACCATAAAAAAAAATTCAGTACATTTTCCCCCTCAAAAAAATATTGTGAAACTAAATTTTTTTACTGTTAAATCTTACAATGCACTGTAAGAAACTAAATTTTTTTTTAAAGATTTTTTTTTTTTTACTGTTAAATCTTACAATGCACCATAAAAAAAAAACAGTACATTTTCCCCCTAAAAAAAATAGTATTAAATTTTACTTTCTTTAATTGCAATAAATTTGTTTAATCAGTCCCAGTTTGCACTATTCGGTGTTCAAACAAAATGCCAAAAGAATTTGTCCTTATTTTTTTTTCAAAGTTCGACATGCACACGCATTGCGTGTGCCCCGGCCTCTAGTGAATGAATTAAAATCAAACAAAAATTATATAGATCTAGAGACAGAAGGAATTACTTTCAATTAAGGAGGAGAAATACCTACCGTAAATGGGAAAAGATTCGTAGATAAACCGGAGAGAGAGAGAGAGAGAGAGAGAGAGAGAGAGACAGAGACAGAGACTTGGTACATCAAACCATGGCCAAAGATGAGGTAGGACCGTAGAAGACCATGGGCGAAGACCCAACAATTCCCATGGAAGGCGATGGTTGGAAAAGTGGGGGTGGGGGTTTCTTTGATAGTGGGAGTGTAAAACTTGCCAGTGGCAATTACATGGAAGGTGAGATTTGACATGTTTACCCTTATCGTTATTGAGCAATGTAAGATTTGTCAGATGGAATTAGGGGATTTTTCGTGGGTAGTTTACGTATCCAAAAAGTGGACACAATGACAAAAAGGGGAGACACTAAATTGTTGCTCTCCCTTTCTATGTTATAATAGACACTAAATTTTGTCACTAAAAGAACAAAAATGGATGCATTTCTAAGAAAATGGGGCGTGAAAATCATTACCCTATTGTTAATTAAGAAATACATTTAATATCTGATTAGAAATTTATTGGCAGGTCCTGTTATTTGGAATTTTGGCCCACCGGGTCCTGGGCTAAAATTTATTGCTGGAGAGGTCCTGGGGCACAAATATGATTGGGGATTTTACTTTTTTGCCCATCCTCCTCGTCGTTACTCTTTGTTTTTACTAACCGTTTAGGTACTTTCGTAGGATACCCTAGGATTTTAAGCACTTTCATAGGGTACCCTACAGTTTAGGGTACCCTAAATTTAGAATGTACATTTTAGAATTTAGACTGTATATTTAGAATTTAGGGTACCCTAAATTTAGAATGTACATTTTAGAATTTAGAATGTACATTTTAGAATTTAGACCGTACATTTTAGAATTTAGGGTACCCTACAGTTTAGGATACCCTATAGTTTAGGGTACCCTAAATTTAGAATGTACATTTTAGAATTTAGACCGTACATTTTAGAATTTAGACCGTATATTTAAAATTTAGAATGTACATTTTAACACTCAAAATGTACATTCTAATTTTCAAAATGTACATTCTAATTTTCAGAATGGGGGTAATTTCGAAAAAAAAGTGTAAAACTTTGCCAGGACCTAGTGAACTATGCGCATTATTTGTTCCGGACCTTACAAGCTATAAGACTTGTTTATAGGACCCGCCCACAAAAAGCCCATATCTGATCCGGTTAGTATATAGCGAGGGACCAAGAAATTGTGACAGATGGAGTATTTGTATTGACTCTGCATTATCAAATTTAGCAATCCCTCAGGTAAGTGTTTTCTTAACTTTGATTTGAACTTAAATTCATGTTAGAACTTGTCCCACGTCAATTTAACAGTACCTTCAAAACTAATTATACGAGCTTGGAGGGCCTTATCAATAATTGCCAGTTGGTTTTGAATTGAATGCTTTAGCATGCTATGGACAAGGCTTTCTATTGATTCCACAATTGATTTTCCCTATGTTTGTGCCATTGGTGCACTTTGTTTCGTTGTGTTTTTTGTGCTAGGATCCTCTATTTATATCTCCATACTGGGGGAGCAGACTTGGCATAGCTTGTCCTATGTTGGTTATACCTCCAAAATTAATAGACAAGTCGTAACGGTCTCTCTGCTCATTGCCATTTGATTTTGAGTTGGATGCTTTTACTGAGAGTTGTTCCGGAAGATCTGGATGATTTGCAATTCACAGGTGTTGAAATGAAAAGTTGATATATATTGTGTAAGAGGCAAAGGGTTCTATTCATCCAAAACCATAGGAGTGAGATTTTTGTATGCGTTCTAGAATAAATTATTGAACCCTATTTTTAGAATGGTTAAGTTCTTTCTTAACACCCATGTTGTTATATTTGTACTTACCAAATTTGACTTAATTCACGGAATCAGAACTCAAAAATAGGCATGTAGGCACACTTTGCGTGTTCTATTGATTGGTCAGGGTAGACATTGGTCAAATGCAGCCCCTTTTTTGAGGCCTGACTGCTAGGTCGTCAAACAATTTGTTGCTTAACCTACACTTAGATAATGTATTGGCTGATCGCTTCATCCTCTTGATGAGCATACGATGATTTGTCTCTTTTTGAAGAACAGGCGATGCTTTGATTGCGCTGAAAAACAACTTAGTTGATCCTAACAATTTTTTACAAAGTTGGGATCCTACACTTCCCAATCCCTGCACATGGTTTCATGTCACTTGCAACAATCAAAACAGTGTTACAAGAGTGTAAGCTACTAACTTGTTCAATAGTTCTGCTGATCCACGCCTTTGTTACATAATTTGATACTTGAAACTCTTTTTACTTTCGTATTTTCACTGTCGTTATTTGAATAAAAATTCTTCTTTCCCTTTTTGTACACCTAGTGCTCTTGGGAGTGCAAATTTGACTGGGCAACTTGTTCCACAACTTGGGCTACTTTCAAGTCTGCAGTACCTGTAAGTATTACTTCGTTTTAGGAAAAGTGGTTTCACTTAAACCTGATTTATTTATATTAATTGATCTCTCTCTCTCTCTCTCTCTCTCTCTCTCACACACACACACACACACACACACACACACACACACACACACACACACAAAAGACCCTAAGTCATAGAACTTGTTATCTCATGATTTATGTGTTGGTAACAAGTAGTTGCACATGCTCCTTGTGGCTACAATTATTGGATCAAGCTAATTTTTTCATCGATGATTTGCAAAACCGGGTCTGAAAAATGTACCACTAGAATCATCAAAATGACCACAAATAGTGCGTTCCGACCGCTTTGTGGGCTACAGAGAGGAGCCATCTGCTTTTGTTATATGTATTTCTTTCTTTTCTTTTTTTCTCCGTGACTCTTTTCTTTTTAACCCACTTTTTGCCTTCCTGTGTGCTCCCACCATTGACATAATTTTAATGACATGTTCTGTCACAGTGGACTTTACGGTAACAACATAAGTGGGCAAATTCCTAATGAGCTCGGAAATTTAACAAAATTGGTGAGCTTGGATCTTTATCTAAACCAGTTGAGTGGTCCTATCCCGGATGAATTGGGCAATCTTCAGACATTACGTTTCCTGTATGAACTACGCATCCTTTGCCCTTTACTTCTACAATAGATATGCTCTCCTCCTGTTGTAACTTGCTTCCATTGCGTTTCTGTTTGTGTTTGAAGACTTTTACTACTGGGTTGCTTATGCACCGATATTTTGCTATATGGATGAAGTGAAATTGTTTCTTCATTTCCGTAATTTCTTAAACAATTAAACTCAAGTTTTTTTTTTTTTTTTTTACTTTCGTATATGTTTTAGAGTGTAGACTGGTCATTCAGCCTTGGATATTGCCCGTGTGGTTGGAATCAGTCACTAATATTGAGACATAAGATGGTAAATTTCATTATGTGTACAAGATATCTTCGTTAGGTATTTCATTCAGACATTACCAGTAGATATTTTATTGAAGTTATGCTTTCAGTAAGAATGCCCTAAAATTATTGGTTGTACTTATCTCGATGCGTACCTATTCTATAGTTAGTGCAATCATTCGCCTAATAAAGCTAGTGTGCAGCCTTGATTGGGGGAACATATGCTTTAAAGTCACTATAGGTGTAGTAAGATCTCATTTTGCTTTTCTTCTTTCCAGACTCGTAAGTAAGGTTTGGTTTTGCTTAGCTATGGACAGTTTCTTCAAACAACGCAAAAGTATTTGGAATGGTAGTTGTACAGTACAATGTCTGAAATACTTGTCTTTCCCTTGGAGACTACTAATCTCTCAGATTATAGCTTTGCTTGGAGTTTCCCAATTATTTGGCTTTTAGTTTCCGACTCTTTGAACCATCTTAATCGGTGTTGCATATAATGCAAATAGTTTCATTACGAGCGTCTGTTCCCTAAAAGTAAGCCAATATCTTTCTTGCACTCACATTCTGAAGGATGGAAATAGTTTCATTACGAGCACCTGCTCCCTAAAAGTAAGCCATTATCTTTCTTGTAGTCACAATTGGAAGGATGGATACTTCTAATTATAAGGACAAAATAGAAAGTTTTGAAACTAATCTTCATGCGTTTCTTTGTGTTAGAACTGTTGCCAGGCTCATAATACATGCCTCATTTTCTTCATAACTTGGAAGGTGGTAATGAATTTTTACTGACGAAACCATTTCGATTGTTTGGAACGTGGTAATGTCTGGTCCACGTAATTCTCTGGCAAGCTAGGCGGCTCAACAACAACAGTTTGTCGGGCACTATTCCCTTCTTGTTGACTACTATCACAACACTTCAAGTGCTGTGAGTACCAAGTTGATGTCTATAATTAAATCTTCTTATTTCTTTTAATGAATAGTGTCGACGGTTCCTATCTTTATTTTTCCATAAGTTTTGACTGGCGTACTTCCATGGGAATACAGTGATCTATCAAACAACCGTTTGACAGGAGTAATCCCAATTAATGGCTCATTTTCACTTTTTACTCCCATCAGGTTTGTTTCGTGTACCATCTTGTTATATCATGTATGGTAGTAGAACTTCTTGACTTATCTAGAGGTATCCTGACAGCCATACTTCCTTTTTCCAGTTTTGTCAACAATATGATGGTACTTCCGTCATCTGCTCTACCTCCTCCATTTCTGTCATCTGCTCCACCTCCTCCACTTCCGTCATCACCCCAATCCACTTCTCGAGGTTTTTTACCTTTTCTTTCCTGTTCACTGTTGTTATAGACCCTTATTTTTGGAGTACTTTATGTTTCTCGAACCCTACCATTAATTTAGAAGTTTCTTCCCATTATAAATTACTCGTTGATGACTTGGGTGGATTTCAATTTCTCTGGTTTTGCCAGTCTTTCTTTTTTATGTTTCTAAATATAAGGATGACAAAGATTCATATGCATTTTCATATCTGAAAGCTACTGCACAAAACTCTTCGTTTTTTATTGGATTCCTTATCCAGTATTGGGTATGTTAGGTCCCCCTCACTCCGTTTTTGGTGCACATACAATACCATTTAGTTTTTCCTACAACAATCACCATTGTTACTTTTCTCTGCTCAAACGAATGTGTTGAACTCCATGTAGATTGAATCTGTTATACTCTGTTTCAGTAACAGCTTCCTTTAGATTAGAGAATAAAGGCTCATGAAATACCACTTAGCACCTTTAAAGTTGGAATATTTGCACTGTTATGCACAAGAAGGAATTGACTTATATAAGTGTAATCATGAGATATTATCTGTAGGCAACAGTGCCATTGGAGCTAGGGGTGTACACGGTCTGGATCGGATCGGATTGGATTGGCATGAATCTAATCCTAATCCGCGAGTCACGGTTTTTAGAAAATACAATCCGTGTCCGGACCAAAAGTCTCACGGTTCGGTTCCAATCCGATCCGCGAGTCACGGATCGGTTCCGGTTTTATCTACGGATTACATGTTATGTATGAACAAGCAACAAAGTTACAAATGGTTTAATAAGACATTCTTTTTTACGGCAGTCGTAATCAGGCATAAAAATAAAATCAAGAAGCATCCCAAAGCACATTATTCAAATTCTATAAATACTAAGGACACCACAAGTCCACAAACACAGAAGTTCGTACCACACAAGCATGGAGATATACTATAACAATTTGGTCTCTGATTATAATAGAACTTAGTGTAACAGTTTAACCCCTAAGTTTTGAAAGAGATCACAGTTTACCCCCTAGTCTGTGTAGTAGAAGTTTGTGTAAAATTATGTGTGTGTATAATAAAAATCTCACGGTCCGGATCGGTTAATCCACGGTTTCGAAATCAAAATCCGTATCCGGACCATAAGTCACGGTTTACTATTTTTTCAATCTGTGTCCGGATCATTAATCCATGGTTAAAATCCAAAATGCATGGATCGATTCGGTCCGGACCGGATTCACGGTTCACCAAGTTTTTTGTGGAGGCCGGATTGGAGTCATTGCTGGAGGAGTTATTGCTGGAGGAGTTTGTGCTGATGCTACCCTACTGTTTGCTGTCACTGCAATCGCACTTGTGTATTGGCGACGAAGGCGACGAAGGCGACGAAGGAAACCACAAGATCATTTTTTTGATGTACCTGGTTAGTCGGCTTATTTATTACAATGGAATTGTCTATGATGCATTTTGCTTTTACAGCACCTTCGGATGGGGTGAAATTATGAGAAAATGAAGGATAAGGGTTTCTCACCCCATCTCACCAAGTGGTGGGAAATGGCGAGAAAGATTGCGGTACCAATTTCACCAATTGTTGTGAGATTCGGTTAGAAATAGAATGGACCAATAAAAATCCAACATTGCTCACCATTTCTCACCTCTTTTATTCATACAAACAACTGTGGTGATATTTGGTGAGAAATAACCTGGGCTGAAGAAATCCAAGGTTACTCTTCATTTCTGACTGTTTGAACAAACGAGTTATAGGATTTTCATTTCTCTTCTCTTGTCACTTTTTATCACCGTCCTAAGGGGCTATTACTTCTCTTTCCAATTGAAGAGGATCCAAAAGAGGCTCCAGAAGTTCATCTAGTAGGACAGCTCAAGAGGTTTCCCCTGCGTGAACTACAAATTGCCACAGATTATTTTAGCACAAAAAATATATTAGGAAGAGGGGGATTTGGTAAGGTCTACAAAGGACGATTGGCTGATGGCTCTCTCGTGGCAGTAAAAAGACTAAAAGAAGAGCGTACTCAAGGTGGGGAGCTGCAGTTTCAAACTGAAGTTGGAATGGTCAGCATGGCTATTCATCAAAATCTTTTATGTCTTCTTGGCTTTTGCATGACACCAACTGAACGGATCCTTGTCTATCCATATATGACAAACGGAAGTGTTGTGTCATGTTTAAGAGGTACTACTTGTTGGCTATCATCTTCATAGGATTTCTTTTGTTATATGTTATGTAAGCAACTGGAGTAAAATTTTCAGGTGATTTTATGTCCTTTATCCCATATGAGTGTATCAAAGCTTTCTAACATTTGAAGGTTCATGCAAACGATGAAATTCTGAAATGAAACCATAAATTTGACGCCAACATACTAGGTTCTTGTATATGCCTTCCTGGCTAATGGAAATGGTGGATCATGTTTCAGAGATACTAGTTGTAGGTATATTTCGTGAAACTGGTCATTAAAGAAAACACAGCAATTCGAGTTTGAAAAAGATATTATAAAATAAAAGACACCAGCAGATTACGAGGTACGACTTGTAAGTGTATTTCGGGAATGAAACCACTTAAGAAACACTATTATTTCAATTTGAAAACCACAGCCTTCCGAAACTACCCTTTAGGGATAAATTTGCTTCGTTGGAGTGGTTTACTGCAATTCAAAAGAGGAGGGCAAAAGAGGATTCCTATCAAATTTTCTTCTTTGACTTCTCAAAACGGGCTTGCATTATGGGATGGAACAATAAAATTTATCAGATGGAGTAAAATTTTCTGGTATAGGATGCAATTTGCTTTATTTGCTTTCGAATTGCCAATTTGAAACCAAGTGATTCATGAATGTCAATTTTCGTCGTCGTATGCTTTCTTTTTAAGTATGGTAGCAACAGGAGTTTCGGTTGATTCTGCAATCTGCTTTCTTTGAGTTGGAATTGCCAGTTTGATGCCAAGTGATTCTTGATTTTCAATTTTTATCATTGTACTTATTTTAGAGTTAATGTTGGAAAAGGAAACCTTAGATATTTTTCTACATTGATGAAATTGCCCTATGAGTTAATCAAAGCTTGCTAACATGTTAAAGGTTCGTGCAAATGTGGAAATTCTGAAGTCAAAACATTAATTTGATGCTAACATAACGAGTTCTTGTCTATGCCTTCCTGGCTAATGCATGTGTATTTTGGGAATGAAAACATCTAAAGCAACATAATTGTTTCAATTAAAAACTACAACCCTTAGAAAGTAGAAACTACTATTAAGGGATAATTTGATTTGTTGGAATGGTTTACTGCAATTCAAAAGACAAGGGAAAAAGAGGATTCCTATCAAATTTTGTTCTTTGACTTCTCAAAGTGGACTTGCATTATGGGTCAGCCAAGAACGAAATAATTGACAAAAAAAATTATCAGATGGACTAAAAATTTTCAGGTAATATGATGCAATTTGCTTATCTGCTTTCGAATTGCCAATTTGAAGCCAAGCGAATTCATAAACCTCAATTTTCATCCTTGTATTTAAATACCAGTTTATGTTTGAAACAAAAACATTGTACAGTATATTATTCTTTTTACAGGAAATTCTCCATACAAGTTTGTCAAAGCCTGCTTATATTTATAATGTTTGTTCAAATTTCGAAAGAACGAAAAGATTTTATAACTTGTTTGCCGCCTTGCTTAGTCTCTCTGAATGTTATCATGGTCTAATGAGCATTTCTTTTAGGACGATCCGAATTGCAAGACCCACTTGATTGGCCAAAAAGAAAGCAAATTGCATTGGGATCTGCAAGAGGCCTTGCATATTTGCACGATTGTTGTGACCCAAAGATCATTCATGGTGATGTCAAAGCTGCAAATATATTGTTAGATGAGGCGTTTGAAGCAGTTGTTGGAGACTTTGGGCTGGCAAAACTAATGGATTGCAAGGATACTCATGTTACCACAGCTGTACATGGCACAATCGGCCATATTGCCCCTGAGTACCTCTCCACTGGGAAGTCTTCAGAGAAAACTGATGTCTTTGGTTATGGGGTCATGCTTCTTGAGCTCATCACTGGACAAAGGGCTTCTGATCTCGCTCGGCTTGCCAATGATGACGATGTCATGTTGCTGGATTGGGTATGCATTTTTTGCCCTCTTAATCTGTTTTATGTCGTCAGTACATTTTACTTAAATTGCCACCTTCTTATGATTGAGTTCATTTTAGGAGCCTTCTGTCAAAAATGCTATGGAACTTAGGGTTGAATGGCAATCTATGATAGCAGGATTTAAATGGCAATTCATGTTTTCTGATGCTGTGAAACAAAGGGTTTTTGTCATGTTTAACTTTGCAGCATACAGCTTCAAGAATAACTCTTAAAACAAGTCCTAATATCTTGGAATGAGGTTCGCTCTTAGCTTTACTGGCCTAAATTCTAAGGTCAATTACGTCTTATCCCTTTTGTGGTTGATGCAGAAACATCTTAGCAAATTAAAAGCTAATACTATAACAGATTACCCCTGTGATCCAGGATAGAGTCTAACTAACTTTATTTATTACCATAGTCATCCTACCATGGTTTTTCATGGCTGCCGCCACTGCTGCCTTCAGTTCTGGATGCCACAGCCGATCCTTTTGTGCCATCATCATCACTCATGGTCGCAGACCTATTTTCTCTCACTCTGCCATCACCTAAGAAGCACGTGTACCTGTACAAGTGCTCGTGCGAACGGATACAGCGAAACCTAAAAAATGTATGGTACGGTACAGCTAAAACAATTATATCTTTATTATAGAGCAATGTACTACATGTAATAATTACAGGTCAAATAAAGGAAATAGCTTAATGACTTGAGCTATAAAGAATCCAACATCAAATAATTGTTTAACGCCAACGTTAAGGTCTAATTCTAAGGTTTAATGTCCTTACACTAGAGAACCTATAGAACAAAATCTTTATTTTAGGATCATGCCAAGCATACAGACATGGAATCTTATCAACTTTGCCTCATCTTTGTATTGGGTACGGCTTGATAGATAATTGGGGTAGACAAGAATCATAGGGAAAAATCTCAGTAAGTGTTTTGTTTACCTGTACGTACTTGGAAGTATCATGCCAAACATTGGTACCCGGTACGTTACAGGTATGAGTACGGCTAGGTTTTAGAAGTACCCGTGCGGGGTGGCCCTGGCACCTATTTTCACCCTTGTACCAGTTTATTTCTTACGTGGCTCTCTCTAATTAGGAAACTAAATGATGGATGGTCCTCTCCTTCCTAATGAAATATCATTTTCCCCTTATCTGGAATTCGTCACCCGGGTTTAAGAATAAAAGGACTTCTCCACGAAAAGAATTATTTATGATTATTCATAACCCGGGGTGGAAAAGAATTTTCCCCCATTTTGAATTATTTATGATTATTCAGGTAAAAGGACTTCTCCACGAAAAGAAGTTGGAATTGCTGGTTGACGTGGAAATGCAGGGTTATTATGACTATGACGACGAAGAGGTGGAGCGACTCATCCTGGTGGCGTTGCTCTGCACACAGCCCTCCCCTGGTAACCGTCCCAAGATGTCGGAAGTTGTCAGAATGCTCGAAGGCGATGGCTTGGCAGAGAGGTGGGAACAATGGCAGAAAGAGGAGGTGTTTCGCCAAGTGTTTAGCACTACCCAACACCCAACTGCTGATTGGATCTCTGATGAGCTCAGCGCAAATGAGAATTCAAGCATGAACTCATGGAGTGATATGATAACCGTGAGAGAGATGGATGTAAACCCCAACTTTTAGTTTTCTTGCCACAAGAGTGGATTATTACGTTAAGAAATACTCGTTTAAGAAAATGATTACATTGTTTCAAAATAAAGTACAAAGCACTCGAAGGGTTTGGACCATGGTCTTGATTTGCAACAGTTCCCTAGTTGACAATGGGGTCTTTGTTCTGTTATTATTGCTCACTTCTTTCTTTTTGATACCTGACGTGAAATGTCAAAGCTAACAGTTGCACCGCGAGCAAATAATCACCTAGTAACTAACTTTTACCCAGTGACTTTGACATTACAAGTAATCACAGTTTATATTAACATGAGTGCCGTATTTAAAGGGCAAGTAAACATTTTCATTATCTAGCCTTTATCCTACATGTTCTAAGAATATCTACTCTGGGTTTCCTTCCACAACTACCTCTCTTTCATTTCACATCCTTTATAACCTTAGTTATTATTAAATAATTCTTCAAATGACATATAATTCCAATACAATATTTTTAAATCAATTTTGAACCAAATGATCAAAATCGGGGTTAAATATGAAGTAGAAACATAATTCGGTGTCAAAATCATAAAAAGGATAAAAGGGATTTTGTTAATAAAATAACATGAAGTTGTAACGCTCTGGTTTTCAGAGACGTTATTAAAAATGTTTATTTAAAATAGAATAATTGACAAAAAGAATTATTTTAATAATGCAGCGGAATCTAAATTGAATCTAAACAATTGACTTAAGTCTATTACATTAAGAAATACTCGTTTAAGAAAACGATTACATTGTTTCAAAATAAAGTACAGAGCACTCGAAGGGTTTGGACCATGGTCTTGATCTGCAACAGGTCCCTAGTTGACAATGGGGTCTTTGTTCTGGTAGTATTGCTCACTTCTTCCTTTTTGATACTTGAGGTGAAATGCCAGAGCCAACAATTGCACCGTAAGCAAATAATCACCCAGTAGCTAACTCTTGTCCAGTAACTTTTACATTACAAGTAATCACAGTTCATATTTACATGAATGTAGTATTTAAAGGGCAAGTAAACCTTTTCATTATCTAGCCTTTATCCTACATGTTCTAAGAATATCTACTCTGGGTTTCCTTCCATAACTACCTCTCTTTCATTTCACAACCTGTAAGACATTGGGCCCCTGTTAGCACCCATGTCAGACATTGGAACCCTGTTAGCACCCATGTCATAGTAGTCGGGGCCCCACTAGCACCATTTAAAACACTGGGCCCCTGCTAGCACCCATGCACAGTAATCCTCCCACATCTCGTATGCATCCCTCGAATCTATTTTTCCAATGATCTTTTACGTAACGTCTATGTGATTTCTAGGTTAGCAATCCAACCCTAATTGTCCATTATAACATTCACAATTTCATACCGAATCAACAGAGCAAAGCAATAACGATATAGTATGGGTGCACAGTGTTCACATAATTCACACAATTCGAATCATGATGTTTGCACGCAATTTCATGAAATATTATACATGTAATTACATAAAACGTGAGGGTTAAAAGTGTAATTTGCAAAAATGTGAGGTCGTAATAGTAATTACGTAGGAACATAGTGCTAACAGAGTAATAAGTTGAGTCTAAGGGTATTTAAGTAATTTTACATGGCTTAGGGGGTATTTTGGTAAGAAGACTAAGTAGGGGATTTTGGTAATTTTGACATGGTGAGCTAAATTTTAGTAAAATATCATGCCTTTGAGTATTTATAAATTTTCCTCCTAAATTTGCTATATAATTTCTATAACTAGAACTGTGTTTTAATCGGAGTATTACTAACCCTTAAAGGACAAATAGTAAATTATCACGTAGGAGGGCGTTTTGGTAATTCCACTATCTAATATCCATAATAAAATAAATTTACTTAATTCCTCAAATATAAAAAAAATTAATATTATTTTTTAATTTGTAAACCCTTTTTTCTTTTTAATTTAAATTATAATATTAATTTATAACCTTAGTTATTATTAAATAATTCTTCAAATTACATATAATTCCAATACAATAGTTTTAAATCAATTTTTGAACTGAATGATCAAAATCGGGATTAAATATGAAGTAGAAACATAATTCGGTGTCAAAATCATAACAATTAGATAGTAGGGGGTAAGTGCAATTTCAAAACTTAAATCTGATTTGGTAGGTTTCTATCTCGACCGTATGGACAATGTCATTCCCGTCTGGACTAGTATTTCAAAAAAAGGGGGATGTTCCTATCAACTTTGTCCAAAAACATCATCTAGGGTCTCTAATATATTTAGGGAGAATGTGGAAGAGTTTACACTACATCTCTTCCGAAGACACGAGCTAAAATGCGATTTGGCAAAAAAGGAAGCGTCGGCAAAAACGTGGTTGAAAGTGGCTTGTCGATTGGGGTTGACTTAATTGGTGGGTGTGTTTATGGGCCTTAGAGTGGGGTAAGAAGTTGGGTGGCTCGAATTTGAGTTGTGGTGTTGTTTTGGTGAAAACCCACTTCTCTCTCTCTCTAGAACACCATTGGATGTGTCACTCTCTCGCTCCTTCTTTGGTTTCTGACCTTTGGAGGTTGTTTGCAAATGGGAGGAGTGGGATGGACAAACTTGGGTTTATATAGGAGGTGTGAGAGGAGTGAAGGGCAAGTAAGGGGGAGAGAATAAGGTGTGATGTGATTGTGAGTTAATGGGGATGATGTAGGGGCATAGGTTAAGGTATAGGCCTAGTGACGGCAGGGGTAAGGTGATGTAGTCCAGATTTGGTGGAGATATGGTGGGAGATGTGATGATGGGATTTGTAATTGATGGGAGGTGGTGTTATTGGATAGGATGGATTTAAGTTAGGTAAGGTGGAAGAAGACGAGGTAAGGAGTATTAGGGTGGCTAGTTATATAGATGAGAGTGATGATAGTATGGATGAGGTAGGATGGTGATGTGATGGAATTTAGAAAAGGATAAGTAGGAGAGATAACGTATTGTGATGATGATATTGGAGATTTGGCACAGATTTAGATGGTGTAATGGGATGGAGATTTGGAAGAGATAAGGTGATGATGGTTATTTGGATGATGAGTGATGGGGAGAGAGAGAGAGAGAGAGAGAGAGGGTGAAATTGCTAGTGTTTAAAAATAGCTAGGGTCATAATTCTAGGTTTTAATAATCTAGGGAAACTAGTGTAATTAATCATAATTAAGAAATAAAAATAATTCAAAGAAATTTTAGTATAAATTATTCAAAAAAATTTATGGCCGAAAATTCGGGCCATTACAAAGTGGTC
This sequence comes from Vaccinium darrowii, assembly GCA_020921065.1. Classification (NCBI taxonomy): domain Eukaryota; kingdom Viridiplantae; phylum Streptophyta; class Magnoliopsida; order Ericales; family Ericaceae; genus Vaccinium; species Vaccinium darrowii. Next base: position 14,737,239 of record CM037159.1, on the reverse strand, counting down.
ATAGTTCGATTACAAATTAACACAGGAGAAAAACTTATTGAGGGCCCCTCCTGAAAGGGGCCATTTACGGAAGCCCCAAAAGGGGCTCCACTGACACCTCATTGCAATAATTTGAACCGGTCATCTTGTAAGACCCGCAGAGTAGAGTGTCTATGCAAAAAATCAGCTTGACCTGGAATCAATAGGCATGTCAAAAATTGAATTTGGGTGCAAAAAAAAAAAACCGGCTTGGATCATTCTAGAAGGTCAAGCTGATTTTTTGCATAGACACGCTACTCTGCAAGTCCCACAAGATGACCAGTTTTGATTATTGCGATGAGGTGTCAGTGGGGCTTTCGTAAACAGCCCCTTTCAGGAGGGGTCGTGTATAAGGCAACCTCTTAACATAGTACTTTGTTGGAAAACTAGATTACATTGTTCCAACACACACACACACACACACAAAAAGAAAGAAAGAAAGAAAGAGACTCCAAACTTCTAGAGGTTTGGATTCAGGTCTTGATCCCAATTCTCCTCATGCACCTACTCAGCCGCAAATTCCTCCGTCTCGAAGTAGGGTTCCTCTTCTGCACCTACAACTCCTGGCGTGATATTCAATGGCTAATAAACCATAGGTGAAATAGTCTCTAAAGTATAAGTATTAATTAAGATTGGGTGGCTAATGCAGAATATTAAGCTTCATCATTAAGGAGTAAGGCTACAAACGAGCCAAGCCAAGCTTTACTGTGCTCTAGCTTGATCCGTTTACTAAGTGAGCCGAAAAATCGATCTCAAGCTTGGACAGGTCGTAAATGAACCTTTTTAAATGAGCCGAGACAAGTTAATTTACTTAACGAGCCTCCTTAAACGATTATACAAACGAGCCGAGCTTTTGTGAGCCAAGCTAAGCATTACGGTTTTAAGTTTGGCTTGTGTACTAAACCAGCCTAAAACTCGAGCCAAGTAGTTCTGTTCGTTGCATCCCTAACGAGGGGGAAACAACCGTCGGATCACTAGCTAGCTACGGCTCTTACGCCCTGTTTGTTTACAGTATAAGGCCCAGTTTTCCAAAAGATTTTAGCACCCAGGTGTTAAAATCACGATATTTCAAATCGAAAAACGATACACGGAACCACTTCATTTTTTGATTTGAAATATCGTGATTTTAGCACCTGAGTGCTAAAATCTTTTGAAAAACTGGTCCTAAGGGATATAGGATATGGCCGGATATACATATCTGGGTATTTTATATCCCTTGTTTGTTTAGTTTTGGGAGGCCAGATATTTTTTAGATGGGATATGTATATCCCCTTGTAGGGGTCTTATTTTTAGGTACACCCCTCTGCCATCCATGTGATATCCGATTGTTTTTACCCCATACCCCTTGGCCCCACTCTTTATTATCTGGCAGGTTGTCTGCCGAAGGGAGAGAGAGAGAGAGAAGCGGGTTGGCAGGAGAGAGGGGAGAGAGTGTGTGGCAGGCTTTGGCCCCACCACTTTTTCCTTTTTTTGCTTTTCTTTATTTAGGACAAAATGGGTATTTTACACAATCCAACCATTCACAGTAAATTTTAATATCTCCTTCTAAAATAATACCTCTCCTATTCACCTCTATATCCCCCTCTTATTATATCCCTCTTCCCCCCTCATATACATATCTCTCTAACAAACAGGGCATTAAATGACTGTTTAAAGGAGGTAGGGGTGCAAAGACAGCCAAGAGGTGGCTGAAGTAAACGGTGTGGGATGAGTTTAACAGTGTTACTCTTGGGATTTTCTATTGAACACCGTTAATACGACTTCGAGTTTTTCCATCAGCTAATGTCCTCAAATTCTGTTTAATATACTTGATTACCACAAATAAATGGGTCTTACATGTTTTTTCATCCTCTTTTTATTTTACTCTTACATATTAATCCAAGCTAGCAAGATTAAAAACAATCCAGGGCAATATTGAGAACAAGAATTCAATAAACAGGAAGAAACAATTACTGTAATTGTTATTTGCAAAGTAGAAAGACTTCCAAAACACTAATGACATAAAGCCCCAAGGGATCCCAATAAAACACTACAGGGTGTAGAGCGCCTCGATACGCTTCACGGAGATTTCATCATCGTGATTCAAATCTTCCAAAAAGCTCGCTAAGTCAGATTCACATAATGCGCCTCAGTACGCTTCCCATAATGTCCGTGCACGAGAGCGAATGTAAAAGCATCTTCCTTAAAAGATTTCCAAACTACTGAAAGATAAATACGACTAAGGTCTCATCAGCCATAGAACTATTGAACTAGAGAACCAAATTGTTAGACTCGTGGTCCGTACACCGGCAGCAGCTCTTCTCTGCAAGTTCCCCTACCGATTGCTCCAATGTTCTCTGGCTCAAACAGAATCTTTGTCGACGAGGACCTTGAAAACGAAGATGATAACAAACATGTCGTCGTTTGATGATGATCCTTCACGGATCTTGATTTCCTCAGCAAATTCAATCCTTCCATCGGTTTCGGATTCTTCACGAAGTACACAATTATAGGTTAGAAAATTAGCGTGTGTAATAGAGAGACGCGTTGAAGACCGTCTTAGAAGACATTATGCACTCTATCTGCTGGTTCTAAGTTCTAATGATCGATCATAAACGACTCTAAGATACAATCTAAAACTTACAGAAATTTAGTATACTGCACATATGCACCACATGGATTTCCGAAATTCTTAACTGTTGTCTAAATATTGTAGCATGTATAAGAGAAAATGAACAAACAAGAAACTTTGTGCTTGTTGCTAGTAAGACATAGCAAACAGTTCATCAAAATCCCAGTCACACAATTGACCAACATGAGCAGGAGTGAGTGCGCGAACAAGAAATTGGCTTTTGAAACATCTCAAACTACTAAAACTCGTAAGAATGGGAGCACAGAGCGAGGATTGAGAGCGAAAGCGAAGACTCCTACATTACCTTCTTTAGATCGCCGTAAATCTTCAGAGCTTTCAACTTCATCCTCATCAACAGCCTTCCTTGCGCTTCGGTGTATTCTCAAACTCTGATCAAACCGAATAATGATCGCTCCCAACTTCTTTAGGCCTCTGAATTGCGAAACTAATCGATTTCGAAACGTGTCTGTAAACAGACTGTTTCAGAAGACCAAAAACACGCCTCCACAGCTGGAATCCGACGAGCTCGAAGCCGAATTGTACGTTCGAGAAGAACCCCAAGCAATGCGCCTCCGAATCTCCACGTTCTCTATCCATTTCTCGAACATGATCACTTTTCGGAGACTTTTTCCGTCTCCTACGGCATCTTTGCGCCCTTGTGAGTTCCTCTGTTTCTTCGTTCTTATAGCAGTTGTTTGTGTGTCTCCGTATTTGGGTTCGTCGAGCAGTAAATCGCGTCGAGGAGAGAGAGGACGAGAACGACGGTGTTTTGTTTGCGAAGCTGAAAAATGAGAGTAACAATTTCTGAAGCATACTTGTTGACACATGAAATGCTAACATACTTGTTTACACAATTGCTTCACTGGGCTTAAAGGTTTACAGAGGCGTTAACGCACCTGTGTCTGTGGGCTCATTTTCCAGGTTCTTGATCTTGGGATGTGTTTAAGGAACCAGGGATGCTTTAGTGCGGCATTCAAGCCGTCCATTTCACAATCAACAAAATCGGGAGTGCTGGTGTGCATTCTCTGGTGTGCGGCATCAAGGCCGTCGGATGTGTTTTCAACGGCTCGGATTTCATCTCGGCACTTTGTAGATTCAAGCCGCCCATTGCCGAGATAAAATCTCAGCCGTTGATTGCCGAGATCAAAGGCCCTAATGTGCATACCAGCACCCCTGTACCCACAATCAATGGTCTTGATTACATCTTTGGCATGATGAAATCAGGACCGAGCTATCCACTGCCAAGATAAAATTTGAACTGTTGTTGCCAAGATCAACGGCTCGGATGTTTCACTACAGTGCTGTAAGGTGCTGCCCCGGCTCCGTGTTTAATGAGATTCTTGAAAAGATTCACATAATTACAGTCCCCAGATGTGGTTTTGGTCCTGGCGGTGATGAGTTCGTTAGGGTTACAACTTTTGGACACAGAGAAAGTAGCCTAGAAGCCTCGGCAAGGCTGAAAGGACCTTCTTCCATAGACAAGTGCAGCTGAATCTTATTTGTAACCTCGCACCTTTACAATTACAAAAAAGGAGGCTGGCCCTAATTTCGGTGTTTTGTTAATTACTCATTGTGATCGTGTAATTACAAATACTAGCTCATGTAAATTAATGGAAACACAAAGTTGTTAATTAGAACTTTTAGAGCCTCAAACAATTCAACAGCAAGATCATACCACCGAGCAGCGAACATACGCTAACAAACGACAAGACTGAGATCTCTTATGTGACGCAAAATGAGATGTACTATTCTTTATAAAATTTTATGAAATTTCTCATTTGCATGGTATGATTACTTCTTTTTTTTTTCCAAGAATATCAGATATGTGGAGATGACAAAGTCGAATTCTAAACCTTTTTTGTTTCCAAGAATATCAAAACTTGAGAGCTTTTTCATGAGTGAATTGTGGCCTGTTTGATAGTCCTTACTTATTTGTTGTAATTTATATTACTTATTTCATTTTTTAATAAAGATGCAAAATGATGAAAAATTTAAAGACTAAATAAGCTCTATAAACAATTAATAGTAGGGTTTTTTTTTTTTTTTTCTTGTCGAAATTTGCCTGCAATGAAAATTTTAAAAATGATCCCACTAATTTACGTGAAATCTCAATTTCCACCCTGTAGTGCTAATTGTGTCAATTTCAATCCTATCGTTTACATTCAGTCTCAATTTGAGACAAATAGATGTCACCGAATGGACACAACTCTGCTTAATAATTGATCCATCAAAATTACTAAAACTCTATAGGAAGTTAATCTTCATTGAATTTCTTCAACCAATTTTAAATGACAATCAATGGAGTGACTCTTAAATGGTTTTAAACAAATCAAATATATACATTCAAAAATCATTTTTCTAACCATTCCTCACATGAACGAAATTGGATCAATAAACAATGCGGACACTCAGAGAAAAAAATTTATGAGAAAATTTCCTGCATATGATAGGTAGTTTTTTATGAAAGACTCTCTTTTTAATTGCTAATAAGTGAACGTGATGTCTTAAACTACTCAGCATATAGAATGCACATGGGATTTCTACGAAAACACATATTTTCAATCTTTCTTTTTTTCAGCTGCTACTGTGATCGAAAGTGACATCCTTTAATTTACACGTTAGTAACGCAATTCATAATTTCTGAACCAATGGTTCGAACGGGCGTATATGTAGATTAAGTGTCATAATAGGTAATGATTAAATGATTCCTTTTCCAATATCTACCATGAATAATACTCCAATTCTGTTTCATGCGGAATGACCTTATTTTTGTTGAGTTGATTGTGGGTCATGAGGCCTTCAAATTATAATCCTCCCCAATAAGTCTACTCTCACCCCCTCTCGCTCACACCCCGCTCGCATCTCATTGTGTGATGCTTACTTCGGAGTCTCACACGAACTATTGGAGCTGCTCAATTTGTTTAGAATATTTTTTTAAGGGTTCTTGAAAAAAAATCAGCTCAGTTAGATATCGGTAAAAACTTGATTAGTTTGTTAAAGTTTTAGTCCGTTCGATTCAAGAACCAAAACTTGAACGAAACAATCGAGCCTTTACTGATATTTGACTGAGCTGATTTTTCACAAAGACTCTTAAAAAAATATTCTAAACAAATTGAACAGCTCAAATCATTTGTATGAAACTCCGAGGTAGGTCCCACAAGTGGAGGTGTGATACAACACTATGTTATATTTAGCACAATTATGTAATACAACACTATATTAACCATACACACTTACATATATCTCAAAAATAAAAATGTAGAATTAATTATGTGCTAACTTTTTGTTCTTTTTTCTTATAAAAAGTATGCATTATAAATCTTATAATCCATAATAAATGTCTTAATTTAGCAAGATCGTTGACTAAAAAAAATTGCACGATTATAATTAATAAGGTGCCCCCATTGGGTTGGATTCCTGGGTTCGCCACGGTCCCGAGGGTCTTTTACCTTTCTAAAGAGCTAGGCAATTGAAGAAACCACCAAATTCTGTGTTGTGCCGAAAATCCCCAACACTTGCCTAGCTCTCTTTTATCTATTTTACTTCTCTGCAACTCATTACCTATAGCCAAAAAGCAAATAGTAAAATAGTTTTTGAATTGTTTGTGATAACAATCTATAAGTAGGAACAACTGAAACCTGAGAGGTGGTGGTGGCGGAGGTAGTGGTTCTTCAGAGATAGGATTTGAGGAGATGATTGATGACCGTCTTCTTGTTCTTCTTTTTGGACAAAATCTAAAATCAAAATTTCAAACCAGAATCAATCTTCAGGAAGCGAGATTTTAAATTACACACGTGTGTCCGCCTGTACAGATGGAAAGAGATTTGAAGCCGTAGTAACACAAACCGTAGTTACCCTATCCCTTCCTCTTAAATAGGTTCAATATCGTCATCAATCATGTGAGATGTTTTCATCAGAATAGAGTTCTTCACAAAAATTGATTGATATCAAAGAAGAACTCAAGCTTGAATCCCTTGGGATTGTCAGTTTTATACCGCTTGATATCTTTAAGATACTTCAAAGCCTCTCCATTCTAATTTTGTTTGACGAGTGAGCAAACGGACTTGAAATGCGCTGTTGAATTCGTGAATAGATGGTTATATACATACAAGATGTATACAAAATACACATACACACTCGTGTACGCAAACTGAATATATGGGCATTACCTAAATTTGAGCTTAAAAACAACTTTAGAGGCAGAGAGTTGTCCTAAATCGTAGCCGGAGCCGTCGACCGTTGCCATTTGCCGAGCGTTATACGATAAAAGGTTAAGATTTTGGGGTGGTTTGTATGTGATCAATTAACAGAAGAAACATAAACAAACCACAGAGAGAGAGAGAGAGAGAGAGAGAGAGAGAGAGAGAGAGAGAGAGAGAGACCTGTTCTAATCCTAGCTGGAGTCCCCGACCATCGCTGGATTTCTTGAGCTTTTATACCATTTCTAAATCGTAGCCGGAGTCGCCAACCATCGCCGGATCTTTTGAGCAATTTACGATTCAAGGCTGAGATTTTGGGGTAGCTCGAAACTGATCGATTAGTAATCCAGTGCATTCTCATGACATGATGTATATGAATCTCCTCACCTGCTTCCAACTTTACAAAAACGTAATGACAAACGAAAAGAATCTACTGGTAAGCAGGTTGTCAGAGAAGATGCAAGTTCCCTGAGGATTTGCTCAGTCTTCTCGCACTTTCCGATGAATTTTCCTGGCTCGACTTATTCGGCCAGTCGACGATGAGGGTCTTGAGGTATCAAATGGTGCCGTTTAATCCTGTGTTCAACAATCCAGAATTATTCCTGGAAGAATAAACGAAACCCATCAGCATATAAAGTTTGCACAGGAGAGCAGCGGGGGGGGGGGGGCTGTTCTAGTGATGGAGGAGTATTTTTTACACAATTACACGTTAGCATTGCCGACCAAATACATGAATGCTATGAAGACACGTACGATGTGGACAAAGCCGAATATGCATGAATGAACCGAATGAACCGACTCTAGCGACATCGTCTGTTGGTTCAAAAACAAAGGAAACAAAATTAGATACAATGTGGACAAAGCCGAATATGCATGAATACAATCCAAAACTAGAGAAACGTGAAAATTGAACTTCAATTTTTTATTTTTGGTACTAATTTAAACTTATGTTAATCTGTCCTAGAGTTATAAAATAACCTCCAGTAAGACCCTAGTCCCACATGATATACAAGACTACTATTTTTTAAGCTACGATTTTATACTTGATTGATTTTTTTTTTTTTTTGTCAAGATTAACTGAAAATTCGTATGAATTGAAGAAATAAGAAGATGTACAAAACAGAACATTTGAACAAAAAAAATTACCAAACAATTGAATCTTAGGTTCCTCTAATCACACGAAATGCGAGGAAAGTCTTAACATTCCAAAAACAACAACAAATTCCACCCAACAACAAATTGACCATATATCCCAACCCAAGGTTATCCTCCGCATTCCAAGAAACCACACATCAAAATCAGACCCAAACCCAGATTCACCATTTCCAGAAACTCACAAGAAAAATCAGTTCCATACCAAGGGATTTTCTACCACATTTCAAGAAACCCACAAGAAATTCAGTTCCAAAAGAAGAATAATATAAGATGAAAAGACCCATTTTTACAAATGACGAACACGAAATCAAAGGAGTGCCCTTGCAGCAAAACAACACTGACCTATACAAGTAATGGCGGCAATGGTGGTATCGCGTCTTCGTACGGTAGTGGCTCGGCGGTGGTCGAGGCAGCAGTGGTGGCATTCGTCGGGCTTGGGTCAGTGGAGGTGGGGTTCGTGAGCTCTTCTCTGTCTCTTTTTTTTTTTATATATATATTAATGGGAAGGGCCCCAAAACGACGCCGTTTTGGGGCCGTTGTGGCCTTCTGTTGTGGCTCTCTGTTGTGTACGTATCATTATTGTTATGGAGAAGCTATTAGTCACCACAGGTATGGCCCATTAGAGAAAACATAAACAAGTGCGACAGGGGCAAATTTGGTATGCAAAATACGAACGAAAACAGTTCTCATCGAACTTCCTTATTATATAGGTATAGATTTGAGTCTCTTTCGAAAATCTGTGCTATTTTTTGAACTCGCAAAATGTATTCACCGTGTTCACTTCCCATTTCCAAAAAAATTTTCAAAAAGATTCTTTCCCCAACTCTCATCTTTCCAATCATTAATCACATTTCTCTCTCTACTCATACCCCTCTCTCCAATTATTATTTTCATTTCTCCCTCTATCTCTCTCCAATTATTACACCTCTCTCTAATTATTACTTTTTCCAAAAGCCATTGCTGCTTTGGGTAAAAAATGGATTATGGTTTTTTGGTTTTTTTGTTTCGTCTTTATTCAAATTTTTTTTGCATTTATTAGTTTCGCATCAAGATTTTGTGGTTTCTAGATTCCTCTCGGCGAGACGAATCTAACAAGTATAAATTTATGGTCAAACCAAATATTTTTTTGAATAAAGCCGAAATAGTTGGATTATTGGCCAATAATCCAAGTATTTCGGTTTTATTCAAAAAAATTGAGTTTTGACCATAATCCACTTTTTACCCAAAGCAGCACACATTTATTTCGGACCGTTGATTGTTGAACCGACATCCGTGATTGTTCACTACATCCGTGTAGTGAGCAAACTCACTACAGACTCCCCAATTCTTGGGGGTCTAGGCCTAATTGGCGGCAGGTGAGATGGGGTCCACTGTCGTTAGGGGGGTTCCATTAATGTAGTTTTGTTTTAAAACTGTCTTGGTTTTTATGTTCACACTTTTTTATGTGATGTATTGTGAGAGAATAACATGTCTCGATTTTCGGGAAAAACTAGTTTTTGATAAGTGGAACACCCCCTTCCTCACGTCTTTTGACTCACTGGCTCAGGTCCTCTCCATACTAGATCCCATCATACTATCCATACTCAAAATTTTCATGTATATCTTAGGTTCAAAATCATGATCCGAACGTTCACCTTGTAGAATACATAAAGAATTATAAGTTATGAAATATCGATATGATCAGATATTAATAGATGGGTAAAAACATGGCAGATTATTATGAAAAATAAATGGTAGATATTATGTAGTTCAACCCTACATTTTACGGAACGAAATAGAACTTACTCCCTCCGTTCCATATTATTGGTCTCTTTCCACTATTTGGCACCTCTCAAAGAATTGTCCATAACTTTCAATTTATAGTTCTTTTTATATCCAATATGGATCTCATTTGATAGATCTCGATTTGTTTTATAAAACAAAAATTTTGCAATTATAAAAAACATTATAGATTGTGAAATATAGATAATTTGTTAAGTGACACAACTGTCGAAAAGGGACCAATAATATAGAACGGAGGGAGTAGTATTTACTTATACATCGAAATCTGATCACACTTATATTTTGTATTGGCCTAATTCTGTTGGGTTATGGGTTATCACTGTGCCATTTACGGAGTAGGGACATTCATTGGCATGTAGGCAAGTTGCATATGCTTTGGTTGATTATACGGCGTTATATTACAGAGTTCAGTGTTTGTTTTTTGAGTGCTTTGTCCCCTCCTTTTTTATAGCCTTGTATGTATGTATTTTGATCCTCTTGGATCTTATTTACAAAGACAATGACAACGAGTTCTCTAAAATGACAAAAGGAAAAAAAAAAAAAAAACACACTTGATCAATCATTCGGTCCTGCGACTAGAACAAACCGGTAAACCCCTCAGAAAGCCTAAGTATCCAGAAAGAGCACTCAAAATTTATCTAGAATGTGAAAATTAATGGCTAAGATTCATTTAAAAATCAATGGATCTGATTTCATTAATTGAAACAACAAAAATGCAAATTACGTACGTACTGAGATCAAATCTTGCACGTATGCTGATGTGGCAAGTTGAATTGGAGAATATGGGTCCACTGCCACTTTGAAAATAGAGTCTAAATTTTCTCTCTCCCCCCACTTTTGCTGACCAGAAGAACCAGTTGATCTCCATTTTCTCTCTCCCCGGTTCTCACTTTTGTTTTAGCATTTTTGCTAGAACAATTGTTCAATCATTGATCCTTCCTAGTAAGTGGAAGAAAACTTCAGGAGCTACCTTTATCGCCGAAGTCTTAGACTCTTAACTACGACGACGAAGACGAATATTCCTCTTCAGTTTCCCATTATCCTCGACTTAGCGTTTCTACCTTTTCTTTTGGAAGTGTTCTGTGTACCGGAGGGGGAAGAGGAGGAGGAGGGGATTTGTCTTGATGGCGATCTGGGCCTCTGCTTTTACTTGTATTGGCCTAATTCTATTTGCTTCTGGGTTATCACCGGCCTCCGGGGATACCCAAGGTGAGCACTGATCGTTCACTTTTTCCTCGTTTATGTGTTGATTGCGACGGATTATTTGCGTCATTTCGTTGTGTGTCAATTCCTGTTGTTTCGATTGTGGTGTACTCCGTCCCAATTTGTTAGTTTTCTTTTTTTTTTTTTTTGTAAGTTCGTCCATGCTATTTTTAAATTGTTTATATCTTTTGATTATAATGCATTATTTGATTTTGAAGCTTTTTGTAAGTTTGTTCATGCTATTTTTAAATTTTTTATATCTTTTAATTATAATTATAATGTATTATGTGATTTTGAAGCTTTGTTTAATAGTATTACTTAAAGATCTATTACAGTTGATTCATATTGCATATGAAAAGTATTGTTAAGGAAAATGATTTTTATACCCCATTTTCTTATAAATGCACCCCTTTTTTGTCTTGAAAAGGGGGTGAAAATCATTATCAAATTCAGCAATGTCTGCGGTAAATTTATAAGAAAAGGGGGTGTGAAAATTATTGCCCCATTGTTAATTAAGATAAGAAATATATTTAATATCTTATCTGGTTAGAATATAGACCCAGAAATTGTGACGGGTGGAGCATTTGTATTGACTCCGCGTTATCAAATTCAGCAATCCCTGAGGTAAATGATTTCTTAACATTGATTTGAACCTAAATTCATGTGAGAACTTGTCCCAAGTCAGTTAATACTAACTTAATAGTACCCTCAAAACTAAGTATACAAGCTTGGTTGGCCTCTTCAATCATTGCTAGTTGGTTCTAGTTGAATGCTTTAGCATGGTATGGGCAAGGCTTTCTAATGCTTTCACAATTGATATTCCCTATGTTTTTGCCATTCATGCACTTTGTTTTGTTGTGATTTCTATGTTAGGATCCTCTTTTCAATCTCCAGAGTGTGGGATCAGGCGTGGCATAGCTTGTCCTATGTTGGTTATACCTCCAAAATTAGTAGACAAGCAACAGCCTCTCTGCTTATTGCCATTTGATTTTGAGTTTCATGCTTTTATAGAGAATTGTTACAGAATATTTGGATAATTTGCAAATCGCTGGTGTTGAAATGAAAAGTTGATATATTCTGTGAGAGACTAAGAGTTCTATTCATTCAATACCTTAGGAGTGCAATATTTTTGTATGTGTTCAGGACTAAATTATGTTACCCTATTTTTTAGAATGATTAAGTTCTTTCTTGTGTTATATATGTACTTACCAACATTGACTTATTTCACGGAATCCGAACTAAAATATATGCAAGTAGGTACACTTAACCAGTATGAAGTAATTAAGGATTTTGAAAACTATCATTGTTTTCAAACATCTCTGTGTTCTATTGAATGGTCAGGGTAGACATTGGTCTAATGCAGCCCCTCTTTTTGTGGTACTGCTAGGTCATCAAACAGCTTTGTTGCTTGCTTACACTTAGATAATGTTTTGGCTGATTGTTTCATCCTCTTGATGAGAATACGATGGTTTGTCTCTTTCTGAAGCGCAGGTGATGCTTTGATTGCACTGAAAAACAACTTAGTTGATCCTAACAATTTTTTACAAAGTTGGGATCCTACAATTGCCAATCCCTGCACATGGTTTCATGTCACGTGCAACAATCAATACAGCGTTACAAGAGTGTAAGCTACTAACTTATTCAATAGTTCTGGTGATCCATGCGCTTTTTATTGATACCTGAAACTCTTTTTGCTCTCAGTATTTTCACTGTCGTTAGTGCAATGAAAATTCTTCTTTCCCCTTTTGTACACCTAGTGCTCTTGGGAGTGCAAATTTGACTGGGCAACTCGTTCCACAACTTGGGCAGCTTCCAAGTCTGCAGTACTTGTAAGTATGACTTCGTTTTAGAAAAAGTGGTTTCACTTAAACCTGTTTTGTTGACATTAGTTGATGCTCTCTCTCTCTCTCTCTCTCTCTCTCTCTCTCTCTCTCTCTCTCTCACACACACACACACACACATTTACAAGACCCTGAGTCGTAGAGCTCGTTATCTCATGATTTATCTTTGGGTTGGTAATAAGTAGTTGCACATGCTCCTTGTTTTTTCCACATCTGTGTGTTATGCTGCTTCTAAATGCAGATTGATTTGTAATATTTCGAATACTTGTATTTACAAGTTTTGTTTTGATTTGGCGATGGACTCGAGGAGTATGTGGTTCAATTCTTTATTAGCTACAGCCTAGTTCACAAATGTTTCCTACTTTGCGGTTCATTTATATCTAGCTCACAAGGATATAAAGATCAATTCACTTTGAAGATAAACCTTCATGTTAGGATTGTAACCTAAAAATTGTACTCCAATTTGGAAGGGTGTGATATTAAGCCATGAGCAATCATTAAAGACACTTTGCAAAAGAAAAGTAACCTTGCATCAGAAGCGTAGTTTTTGAATTATGTATAGGATCTTTCATTGTGCCGTGTAAAAGTAATCCTTCCATGTTTGTTTGTGTTGTGATTGCTCATAGTTGATTTATTATGGATAGTGATACGGCTTCTCTTCGTCTCACTGCATGGACTGGAGCGTGCTGGTGGGTCCCAACACAGGTACGGTTCAAACCTTTTATTTTGTAGGTCCCATTGTGCAGATCAACATTGAAAAAACCAACTTTTGGCCACTAATTCATTGCATGTGCTGTGGAAAAAAATGAATGGTGTATATTCAAAGTCCATTTCATCAAAATACGATCAATTCATGTGGCTACAATTCATCAAGCTAATTTTTTCATGAATGATTTGCACAACCGGGTTTAAAAAATGTACCACTAGAATCATCAAAATCACCACCAATAGCGCGTTCAGACCGCTTTGTGAACTTGAAAGAGAAGCCATCTCTTTTTGTTATACATATTTCTTTATTTTATTTTCTTCTCCGTGACTCTTTTCTTTTTAACTGACTTTCTGGCTTCCTGCATGCTCCCGCCATTGACATAATTTTAATGACATGTTTCTGTCGCAGTGAACTTTACGGTAACAACATATGTGGACAAATTCCTAGTGAGCTCGGGAATTTGACAAAATTGGTGAGCTTGGATCTATATCTAAACAACTTGAGTGGTCCCATTCCGAAAACATTGGGCAATCTTCAGTCATTACGTTTCTTGTATGAACTACACATCCTTTGCCTTTTACTTCTACAATAGATATACTCCCCTCCTATTGTAACTTGCTTCCATTGCATTTTCTATTCTGTTTGAAGACTTGTACAAGTGGGTTGGTTATGCATTGATATGTTGCTATACGGAAGGAGTGAAATTGTTTCTTCTTTTCAGTAGTTTCTTAACCAATTTAACTCAAGATTTTTGTTACTTTCGTATATGTTTTAGAGTGGTAGACTGGTCATTCAGTCCAGGAGTTTGCCAGTGTGGTTGGAATCAGTCACTAATAGGGAGACATGGTAAATTTCATTTTGCGGAAGATATCTTCGTTAGATATTTCATTCAGACATAAGTCATAGGGCCTTCCAAAGGTAGATATTTCGTTGAGAGTATTTTCTTGGTTCTGTATGTGCCCTTGTAAATAGATTAATGATGAAAAGAATAACATCCAATTTAATTTGTTGTACTAATTTTGCATTCTCTTTACATTCATATTAATGGGTGAAAACAAGTCATTCAGTGCCTTAGTTCCGCTTTCAGTATGAATGCTCTGAAATTGTGGTTGTATCACTTGTTCTTATCTCGATGACTAACTTGTTCTCTAGTTACTGTAATCATTGGCCTAATAAAGCCAGTGTGAAGCCTTGATTGGGGGAACATATGCTTTGAAGTCACTATAGGTGTAGTAAGATACTAAGATCTCATTGTGTTTTTCTTCTTTCCTAACTCACAATTTGTGTTTTGCTTAGCTATGGACAGTTTCTTCACACAATGCAGATGTATTTGGAATGGCATTGTATGGTACAATGTCTAAAATAATTGTCTTTCCCTTGGAGACTATTAATCTCTCATATTATAGCTTTGCTTGATGTTTCCTAATTATTTGGCTTTTAGTTTCTGACTCTTTGAACCATCTTAATGGGTATTGCATATAATGCAAATAGTTTCATTACGAGCATCTGCTCCCTAAAAGTAAGCCAATAGCTTTCTTGTAATCACAATTTGAAGGATGGATACTACTAATTTATAATGACAAAATAGGAAGTTGTGAAACTAATCTTCATGCGTCACTGTGTTAGAACTGTTGCCAGGCTCATAATACATGCCTCATTTTCTTCATAACTTGGGCACCAAAATTCCAGTTCTTTCCAGAAATATCAAGCACCTGTTTTAAGGAAAAATTGAGGGAGTGTGGAATTGACTGCTTTTGAGGAAGTCAAGAATGCATTTCATTCTGTATGAAGTAAAATTCTGAGATTGTTGTATGGTCATTTTATGGTTAGGGTACGTTCAATTATGTAATTAGTTGATATCTCTTTTGATCCATTTTAGATTGTGTTCACCCTTTTCAATTGGTTCCTTCTCACCTCCTCTTCCATGTGAAACTTTGTTTACCTCTAAAGAAACGATCAAGCACTTTTAAGCAACAAATGTCCTATAAGCCCACCATAGATGTTGGCTTCCCCCTACTCAAGTGTCTTGACTCTTGAATCCTTGATAATGACAAATCGGTTCACATTAAACACATTGGCAGTAACAAATTTCTCTTTTCTGGATATATTGTTTTTATCACATGCAATTTTCCATGTAGTATGTACTATTTGTTTCTTCATTAACTGTCCCAAATAAGATTATTAACAAAGAGAAAGAGGGCTCTCTCTGATTGTATGTTGCGTTTGCAATGTGCATCCACCTTTGTTTGCGAATGAATAGTGTCCCTTGGAATTTTTACTGACGAATGACCATTTTGATTGTTTGGAACGTGACAATGTCTGGTCCACATAATTCTCTGGAAAGCTAGGCGGCTCAACAACAACGGTTTGTCGGGCAATATTCCCGGGTCGTTGACTACCATCAAAACACTTCAAGTTCTGTGAGTACCAAGTTGATGTCTATAATTAAATCTCCTTATTTCTCTTAATGAATACGATGGTTCCTATCTTTCTTTTTCCATAAGTTTTGACTGGCGTACTTCCATGTGAATACAGTGAGCTATCAAACAACCGTTTGACAGGAGTAATCCCAGTTAATGGCTCATTTTCACTTTTTACTAACCTCAGGTTTGTTTCGTGTACCATCTTCAATTTTAGTGGAGCTGCTTGACTCATCTAGAGGTATCCTGACAGCCATACTTCGCTTTTTCAGTTTTGCAAACAATAATTTGGATTTTCTTCCAACTGCTCCACCTCCTCCACTTCTGCCGTCACCCCAATCCACTTATCGAGGTTTCTCCGTTGTTATAATCCCTTATTTTTACTGATAGTGGACTAATTTATGTTTCTCTTTTTTATATTTATTTTTATGTTTCTAAATTTAAGGATGACAAAGGCCATATACATTTTCACATCTGAAAGCAAGTGCACAAACTCTTCTTTTTGAATCAGATTCCTTACCCATTTTTGGCGCACATGCAACACCATTTAGTTTTTCCTTGTAACAATCTCTGTTCAAACGAATGTGTTGAACTCCATGTGGATTGAGTCTGTTATACTCTGTTTCAGTAACTGCTTCCTTTGGATTAGAGAATAGAGGTTCATGAAATATCCACTTGGCACCTTTATAGTTTGAATATTTTGCATTGTTATGCACAAGAAGGAATTGGCTTATATATCTGTAATCTTGAAATATTGTAACAGTAGGCAACAGTGCCATTGGAGCCATTGCTGGAGGAGTTTCTGCTGGTGCTGCCCTACTGATTGCTGCCCCTGCAATTGCAATTGCTCATTGGCGACGAAGGAAACCACATGATCATTTTCTTGATGTACCTGGTTAGACGGCTTAGCAAATATTATGGGATTGTCTATGATGCTTTTTGCTATTACAGCACCTTCGGATGGGGTGAAATAGTGAGAAAATGAAGGATAAGAGTTTCTCGCCCAATCTCACCAAGTGGTGGGAAATGGTGAGAAAGAAATAGGGTACCAAATCTCACCAACTATCGTGAGATTTGGTTTACAAAAAATTGTGGAGATATTTTGTGAGAAATAAACTGGATCAATAGACATCCAAGGTTACTCTTTATTTCTAACCGTTGAACAAACAAGTAATAGGGTTCTCAGTTCTTTTCTCTTGTTCTTGTCACTTTTTATCACCATCCTAAGGGGCTATTACTTCTCTTTGCAGAAGAGGATCCAGAAGTTCATCTTGGACAGCTCAAGAGGTTTTCCCTGCATGAACTACAAATTGCGACAGATTATTTTAGCACAAACAATATATTAGGAAAAGGCGGATTCGGTAAGGTCTACAAAGGTCGATTGACTGATGGCTCTCTCGTGGCAGTAAAAAGACTAAAAGATGAGCGTACTCAAGGTGGGGAGCTGCAGTTTCAAACTGAAGTTGAAATGATCAGCAGGGTTGTTCATAAAAATCTTCTACGTCTTCGCGGCTTTTGCATGACGCGAACCGAACGGGTCCTTGTCTATCCCTACATGGCTAACGGTAGTGTTGCGTCATGTTTAAGAGGTACTACTTGTTGGCTGTCATCTTCATAGGCTTTCTTTTGTTATTGTTATGTACGGTAGTCAATTGATTTTATGTCCTTGAGTTGTAATTGCCAGTTTGATGCCTGGTGATTCTTGAACTTCAATTTATCATCACACTTAAATTCCAGTTTATATTGGAAAAAGACACCTTAGATATCTCTCTACATTCATGAAATTTCCCATATGGGTTTATCAAAGCTTGCTAAGATTTTGCAGGTTCGTGCAAACGTTGAAATTCTGTAATGAAGACATAAATTTGACGCCAACATAATTAGTTCTTGTCTACTTGCTGGCTAATGGAAGTGTTGGATCATGTTTAAGAGATACTAATTGTAGGTATATTTCGTGAAGCCGACCATTAAAGAAAACGTAGCAATTCGAGTTTGAAAAATATATTAGGAAAAAAAATGACGCCAGCACACTGAGAGGTACGACTTGTAGGTGTCTTTCGAGAATCAAACCTCTAAAGCGACACAATTGTTTCAATTCAAAAATTACAACCTGCCGAAACTACCCTTGAGGGATAAATTTGATTCGTTGCATTATGGGTTGGACCAATAAAGTTTATCGGATGGAGTAAATTTTCAGGTAATAGGATGCAATTTTCTTTATTTGCTTTTGAATTGCTAATTTGAAGCCAAGTGGTTAAACATCAATTTTCGTTATCATATTTAAAGGCCGGTTTATGTTGAAAACAAAAGATTTTTGAATCTGTTTGCCGCCCTGTTTAGTATCACTGAATGTTTTCATGGTCTAATGTGCATTTCTTTTAGGACGATCCAAATCACAAGCCCTACTTGATTGGCGGATAAGAAAGCATATTGCGTTGGGATCCGCAAGAGGTCTTGCATACTTGCACGATCATTGTGATCCGAGGATCATTCATCGTGATGTCAAAGCGGCAAATATATTGTTGGATGAGGAGTTTGAAGCATTTGTTGGAGATTTTGGGTTGGCTAAACTCATGGATTACAAGGATACTCATGTTACCACAGCTGTACGTGGCACAATAGGCCATATTGCCCCTGAGTATCTCTCCACTGGAAAGGCTTCGGTGGAAACTGATGTCTTTAGTTATGGGGTCATGCTTCTTGAGCTCGTCACTGGACAAAGGGCTTTTGATCTTGGTCGGGTTGCCAATTATTATGATTTCATGTTGCTAGATTGGGTAAGCATTTTTTGCCCTCAGAATCTGTTTTATAGCTTCAGTACATTACTTAAGATTGCCACCTCCTTATGATAGTTTGAGTTCATTTCTGCAGCCTTCTGTCAAAATGTTATGGAACTTAGGGTTGAATTGATAAAGGATTTAAATGGCAATTTCATGTTTTCAGATGCTGCGAAACATAGGGTTTTGGTCATGTTTAACTTTGCAGCATATTAGCTTCAAGAACTCTAGTCCTAATATCTTGGAATGAGGTTCGCTATTACTTTTAATGGTCTAAATTCTACGGAAACGCATAAACAAACATACACCCTAGCAAGTTGGAAGCTAATACTATAATGGTTAACCCCTTGTGATCCAGGATAGAGTCTAACTGGCTTGTTCAGGCAAATAACAGTGAGCAAGTCTCATGCGCCCGAGAGCAATTTTGCTTTCTTTGCTACCATATTCGTCCTACCATGGTTTCTTATTAATGTCACCACCACCTTTGCCTGTAGTTGTGGACCCCACTGTCATCCATGTGTGCCATCACTACCCCTCAATTGTGGTCCCGTACCTATTTTCTCTCTTGATCTGCCATAACCTAAGAAGCACGTGTACGGGTACTGGTACAAATGGAGTAAGGTGGTATGGCGAAACCTAAAACGTGTAGGGCACCGGTACGTCTATTACAAATATATCTTTATTAGATAGAGCAATGTATTACACGTAATAATTACATGCCAAATAAAGGAAATAGCTTAATAACTTAGAATCCAAAATCAAATTATTGTTGGGTCATGCTAACGGGTGCCATAGTGCACCCGTTAAGGGTACAAAAAGTACACTTTTGTGGGTCCCACTTGTACAAAAAAAGGTACACTTTAAAAGTACACTTGTACGTTGAAGTACACTTAAAGATGTACTTTAAAGTACAAGTGTACTTTTAAATTGTATTTTTTTGTACTCTTAACGGGTGCACTCAGGGCCGGCCCAGGCCCAAGGCCCACAAGGCCTGGGCCTAGGGCACCCAAAAAATGGGCACTTTTTGGGGCACTCCACCATTTTATACTAATGGGCTTAACTAGAACACTTTTTTGGACCAAAATAAAGAAAAAAATGCATTATAAGTTACAAATGAGCCCAACCATTATGGCCCAAAATTTAAAAAAGCTCAAAAACTATTGTGGCCCAAAATTTAAAAAAAGGCCCAAAGCTAAAACTGATTTAAAAGAAAATCATTTTCTGCTTGTTACAGTTTTTATTTCTGGTTTTGTAAAAAATCAAGGCAGTTCTAAACGAAATGATTAAGTTTAGTTTATTATTTGCTTAAAGACGAAGTAATTAGGTAGTAATTTTCTAATTTTCTTGTTAGAGTTTCGAGTGGGTTTGTATTTGGGATTTCTAAATTGACACAAGTTCTTGAGTTTTCCCAAATAACCAAAAAGTTGATCAAATTTCATTGTTTTTTCAACAAATAAAGTCATAATATTAATTCCTGCAGATCAAATTTCTTACTTATTATAAGTAGTTAAATGAGCCATTTTGACCAAAATTTTTTAGAGGAAACTTGAAGAACAACAGATTAGGGTAAAACTAGGGTTCGGCATTTGCATAGCAAAGGAGTTTTGACCCAAATTTTGTTTCCAAAAAGACACAGGATCTCTAGATGCTCTACATCGTTGTTAAATTTAGCTTGTATTAATACCCTTTTGACGGAGATATTGTAGTAACAACAACGTAGAAAGTTTGGTGAACACGAAAATTTTTAGGGCAGAATTTTTTTAATTAGGCCTAGGGCACCCAAATACCTTGGGCCGGCCCTGGGTGCACTATGGCACCCAGTAGCATTTCCCATTATTGTTTACCACCAAACTTAAGGAGCAGAATCCTGCTAAAAATAGAAACATGGAATCTTACCAACTTAGCCTTATCTTTGTCCTGGGTATGGCTTGATATATAATTGGGGTACTTCTGGGGTACGGCAAAAATCATAGAGAAAAATCTCAGCAAGTGTTTCATGTACCCGGTATGTACTTAGAAGTATCATGCCAAATATTGGTACCCAGTATGTACGTAGAAGTACCATGCCAACTATTGGTACCTAGTACATTACGGCCTTGCAGGTACAAGTACGGTGAGGATTTAGAAGTAGCCGTGCATCATCACCCGTCGCCTACCCATCTTTCCAAACATTCAAGTTTGCACTATTGGAAAATATTGAAAACACAAGTCTGCCTTTTGAAGGTTCGTGCAAATGTTGCCTATTTTCACCCTTGAACCATTTTATTTGTTATGTGGGTCTCTCTGATTAGTAAACCACATCATAGATGGTTCGCTCCTTACTAATGAGAAAGCATTTTTCCGTCATCTGGACCTGTTTATGATTATTCAGGTAAAAGGTCTTATGGCCGCAATGAAGTTGGAAAGTCTGGTCGACGCGGATTTGCAGGGTAATTACAAAAACGAAGAGGTGGAGCGATTTATCCAGATGGCGTTGCTCTGCACACAGCGCTCCCCTCATAAACGACCCAAGATGTCGGAAGTTGTCAGAATGCTCGAAAGCGATGGCTTGGCGGAGAGGTGGGAACAATGGCAGAGAGACGAGGCGGAATTTAGCCTTACCACACACCCAACTGTTGATTGGATTGTTGATTCCGCTTATAACCTCCGTCCAGATCAGTTGTCCGGTCCTAGATGACCCTTCATGTTCAGTCATTTCTTTGTTCATATGATTTCGTTCTCTTTTTTTTTTTTTTTTCTGGTCTCCAGTTTTATAGATGCTGTAGATTATGTGGTCAGTTTCTAGGTGCCTGCCAAAACACGACTTGAAACTTGAAAGGCCATGGAGGCACAAGTGTATCTTACTTTGAGTAAAACTAAGTAAACTGTGTACACGAATGAGAAGTTTTGTATATCATAAAGCTCTTCCAAAGCCAATGCATATTGTTACGTAGATTGTTTATGCCCCTTGGTTTTCCATTTACTTCATTTTTGGGTTTAGTTTTGGAGAGATGCAAACGTTCGAATTTTCAATTAAAGGTTGGTCTGAAGTATTGTAAAAAATGGAAGAAGCTTCAGAATGTAGGAGAAAATGAAAATTAGCAGCAAAAACACTCACATAAATGTGTGGTCCACACGGTGGGTGTAGTTTTAGACTTTTTGTATGATAGTGGAGCTCAGACATTTGGGAACCGGGGTCCCGTGGTGGGGAGGGCTCACTACATGCGTCCGATCAACGGTCCGGAATATCATGTTACACTTTAAAAAAGCATTTTCACATTTACTTTAATCCCAATTTATCCGGACTGTTGATTGTCGATCGAACGGCTGAGGTGGCTCCCTACACCCATGTAAGTTCTAGACTCTTTTTTTTGTAGGAATGAGAATGAAACTTCGAGATGTGAAAATTTTTGTACAAGAGGAATAAGTTGCTTTCTTCAATTGCTATATGTTTTGGGAAGTACTTATAACTAGCATCAAACCTGTGCTATGCACAGAGTCGCAACACACGAAAGAATTTAACTCTTGATATATACTTTTTAACATTAAAAATGTTTTTATTTCCGAAAGATTCTAGTGTCGTACTATGCTACATGATTATTTGAAAGGGAAATTCTAAAATCAACCCATTGGGCTGATCATAAGTCTTGAAAAGTGTATTGAAATGTGTGAAAGTGTATAGACATGCGTGAAAAGTACAATGGAACTTGTGTTTTTTTTTTTGTTTTATTGTTGCCTTATTGTCAGCCCAATAGGTTGACAATAGAAAAACCCTTTACTATGTGATTAAAAAAACAACAAATAAATAAGAATGGATCCATAACTTTGGCACACATAAAGAGAGCCTAAAAATTGGTTATGCCTCAACTACCGATGCCTCCGGCTCTCAATCTAGAGCTACTGGTTCAACAACTTCTATTCATCTATATGTTCATGTTAAAATGCATTGCAGTACCATCTGAACATTAAGACAACAAACACACATATTGACATTACGAATAGCTAAAATAAGAAGAACAAAATAGGTTAAGTTTGCCTAGGATAAACAAATTAGAATATGGTATTGTGTCAAACTCTAAGAATAGCAATAAGTGACGCGAATACACAATCGGACAACTACTTAAAGGTTTTTCCCCGTTAAGCTTGAATTGAATTGAAACGAACTTTATAACAAAGAAATGAGTGACCCTCTTGTCTTTCAAAGAAAATCAATTGAGAGACCTATCGACTATAGTAAAAAACAATATCTATGAGCACTACACAATCAATCCAGCAACTGCTTACTATTATTAATACAAAATCAGCATATATTGATCAAAAAATTGAAATGTGCTAAGTTTGCATTGTGTTAACAAATTACTGTATTCGAAAAGAAAAAAGAGTTCAGATACATAAAAAAAAACAAAATTATAAGGCTAAGTTGCTTAATCCAAAAGTTTTTATTGAGTTATGAACTCTTTGAACATTTGTTCTAACTTGTAAAAAGTTGTACTAAATGTATAATCCATAACTTAGTTTGAGTATTTTTAAGTAAATAACTGAAAAACTTAAATATAAATCTTAGAGGATAACAAATGGATAATAGATCAGACAACTATATAAGCTTGGTACTTGCCTTTCGAATGCGAATGTTGTTCCACACGCATGGTGCAACCCTTAGATAAATTTACGAAAATTGACATAAATGTATCCATGACTTCGGCGCGGATGAAGAGAGCCTAAGAATATACATGAACATAAACACAAGATATGGGTAAAAACAAAAAGGATGACAATAATTCAAACATGTAACTCATCTATATATTATGATAAGGGCGGTACCGTAGGTCGGGTTTCAAGAAAGTTCCGAAAAGGTTGCTCAATCCTTTTTTTTAAGGAGAAGAGGGTGGAAGAAAGGAGGTTTGTTCGAGATCCAAATGACCCAAGGTGGATTCGAATGACCCGATGTCTAAAAAATTTACTCGAATTGTTCAGCAAAAAGTGTATACCAAGGGAGTGAGAAAGATGGAAAATACTTTGTGCAAGCCTTTAATTCTCAAAAAGTGTTTAAAATTTCAAAATTTAAGTGCTCCAATTAATTTATTGTTTCCATGGCTGCTACTAATTCCCTATAAAATTAGACGCATTTGAAATTTGAAATTTACTCATAGGCTATTCCTTTTACTGTGAGCCTTTAGTTCCCATAAAGTGTTTAAAATTCAAAAAATAATTTGTTCTCAAGTTGATTGTTTCCATTGTTGGTAGTCATTCCCTCGAATTGACTTATTTGAAATTAAAAATTTACTCGTTAATTACTCTTTTTACAAAATATACTAATCAAAATAAATTTGAAAGTGTTCGTTTCCTGTTTTTCAACAAAAAATTTTTGAAATGCACGTTTCCCAAATAAAGGAGACTAAGAAGGAGTTTGCACCGCCTCACCTTTTGCCAGTCAACAGTGGGCTCCACTACCATTTCACCAAAATATTGTTCAGAGTATGAGGGGAGAGAGAGAGAGATGTGCGGCAACAGTGGGCTCCACTTTTTGACTCCCCAAAATGTTGTTCAGAGTTTGAGGAGAGAGAGAGAGAGAGATGTGTAGTGTGATTGGTCAACTTTTGCCACTTTTCCCGTCAACAGTGCCTTTCAAAGGCTTACACGTACTATGACATCAGTAAGATGTCTTGGTGGTGGACCCATGCCATCCAACTCATTTACCAGGCGTGTAAGAGACCGTTGGATGTTTCTGATTCAAGGGTGGAGATGCGATGGGCAACTGGAATTAGAAAGGAAGAAACTCGAGTCACGGTCACGGAAATTCCGAGAAAAGTGTGGGCCCTAAGTTCTTTCCATCCGATCACTCTTTCTAAGTTATTTATTTTGGAAATACAAAACCACGTTTTAAAACAGGAAACGAGCACAGTGATTGACTATTTTTGTTCCTAACCTTGAGAGCTCTCCTAAATTATCAAACTCTATTTGAAATTTGAAGTCATTGTCACCATTTTTAGATGAGCTAACTTCTAAAATAATTATTTTTTTGTTTGGGGTGATTATTTCCTAATTTGTAAGGATGAGATTTAGTTTAAAGAGTTAAAATCAAAGATTTTTTTGTTTTGTTATGGAAATAAAGATGTTAGAAATCAAATAAAGGCAAGATTTGTGGGTTTCGAATTTGAAAAATAGTTCTTGTAACGACCCGAATTTTCATAAATAAAAATTTCGTTAAATAATTTAATTATTTATTTTTAATTTTCGGATTATTGGAATATTTTTCTATTAAAATATTATTTAATCCTTTTAATTCGAATAAATAGAATTCTAGCCATGCATATACGCGTACGAGACCGAGTAACACATCCGTTACACCACCGTAGCACCCGGAGACCGATATTAATTCCCGAAACCAACCCAACCACCATCTTTATGGCTCCCAACTAAACTGTACCTTGGATAGTACCCACCATCTCCACCTTGGAGCTTGGTATGTTGACCAAGTTAGAGAGAGTTAGAGAGAGAGAGAGAGCCACGGCGAGAGAGAGAGAGAGAGAGAGATCGGTGGAGAGAGAGAGAGAGAGAGTAGTGTGTGTGTGCATGCATGTGTACCTTGCACATGCAAGGTTTTAATGTTTGTTCACTTGCACAAGCAAGTGGAGGGGTAGAGGAAGCTTCCTAAATCTAAGGTTTTGTACCCAAAACTAGTTAGAACAAGCCTTATTATTTTTGGAGAAACCTATACATACCCACACAATGCATGCATTTGTGTACAATCTACACAACCTAGACCTATTTATGCTAGACCTTGCACTCCAAGTCTCCATGAAACATGCTTCCATGTTTTGAGGAAGAATATTCCCCCTACTTATAGCATATTAGGGCTACCCCCATAGCCTAGCATATTAGGGCTACCCCCATAGCCATAACTCCAAGCACATGCATATCTGTGTACATAAGCTCCTAAAAATGCCCCGTAACAAAGGTGACCATGCAAAAACCTACACAACGAGAGACATTTTTCCCCACCCTTGTTTCCCACGTAGATACCTTGTATATCTCCATATTTGTTAATCTTTCAAGTGTAGAATAACCTAGAATCTAGCCTATACCCTAGCCTAAACCTAGAACACAAGTGGTGTACTTCCCATGTGCAAGTTAATGCACCATTTACACTCCCACATGGGAAAGTTTCGGCCAACATAGAGTGTGTGTGTGCCGTGTGTTTTAGAAGGGAGAGAGGAGCTCTCTTTTGCTATATATAGCACCCATTTTTGTTCCCTTGGGACCACTTTGCACTTTCTTCATTTGTTTGTCTCCATATTTTTCAACAAACTACCAACTTCTACCACCTTTTAGCCAACTTGTTGTTATGGATTTTATCGCGAACACCTGTTCAATCCTACAACGAAAACGCCCCTACGGATCTTGGGAACAATGAATCACAGAAAAAACAAACAAATACGTGCGTAATGAAAACAGGAAAGAAAAGCAAGACACAAGATATACGTGGAAAACCTCAACGTGAGGAAAAACCACGGGAGCCACACCAGTCCACTATGAAATCGAATCAAATAGTACAAGTCTTCTCACAATCTCTCTGAGATTGGTTTTCTCTCGCCTCTCTCAATTTTTTCACGCTCTGAAAAAGTGATACACGATCTACAGAACACAAAGTCGGCCGAAACCCTAAAAAAACATTTAAGGCCTCGGTAGCGCTATAGGGAAATACCTGTAGCGCTCCAGAACACTCTGTTCCCAAAATAGGTCCTAGGTAGCGCTACCCCAAAACCTTGGTAGCGCTACCGCTTGGTTATCTGCAACTCCCAACAATCTCCCACTTGAAGATAACCTGAAGCATCCGCAAATAAACAACTGCAAGCCAAATGATCTCAATCAAACCGTGGACGTAGTCATCTGACCCCTCTTGGTGTGACTCCAGGCCCATCATCTCTTCAAGCATGAAGGCCAACTAAAGTTGAACACAACTTCAGCTTCTGAACAGTAACAGACTTGGTCAACATATCTGCCGAATTTCGATCCCCCAAAATCTTCTCTAGCAACAAATCCCCATCCTCCAAAAGCGAACGGATAAAATGGTACCTCGGATCAATATGCTTCGTCCTGGCATGGAACACTGGATTTTTGGCAAGGTGTATAGCACTCTGGCTGTCACTGAAAAGAATGCAGTTCTCTTGCTTCAAACCTAACTCCTCCAAGAAGCCCTTCAACCAAATCATCTCCTTTGCAGCCTCAGTCACGGCCACATACTCAGCTTCTGTCGTGGATAGTGTCACTAATTTCTGCAGACGTGAGACCCAGCTCACCGCTGTTGAACCCATAGTATAGATATATCCTGTGGTGCTTCGCCGCGTATCCTGATCACCGGCAAAGTCTGCATCCACAAATCCCTGCACTGTCAATTTCCCTTTCCCAAAACAAAGTGGCAAATCAGTGGTACCTCTCAAATATCGCATGATCCACTTTACTGCTTCCCAATGCTGTTTCCCTGGATTGCTAGCAAACCTGCTCACAACTCCCACTGCATGGGCAATGTCTGGTCTCGTGTTCACCATCGCATACATCAGGCTACCCACGGCCGAGGTATACGGAACCTTGGCCATGTACTCTCTCTCTACATCTGTCTTGGGTGATTGCCCCTGAGAAAGTTTGAAATGACTTCCCAAGGGTGTGCCAACTGCCTTAGCACTTTGCATATTGAACCTCTCCAGAACACGTTCAATATACTCAGCCTGACTCAACCGCAAAGTCTCCTAAGCCTTATCTCTGCTGATCCTCATCCTAAGTATCTGCTTAGTTGCACCCAGATCTTTCATAGCAAACTCCGTTGCCAACTGTTGCTTCAACCTGTTGATCTCCCTAACACAGGAACCTGCTACAAGCATATCATCTACGTAGAGCAATAAAATGATGTAGCTAGACTCAAACCTCTTGAAGTAACAACAATGATCTCCATTGCACCTTGTGTAGCCACTGCGCTGCATGAAACCATCAAACTTTCTATACCACTGTCTGGGAGCCTGTTTCAAACCATACAGACTCTTCTTGAGCCTGCACACCATCTCTTCCTTGTCTTTCACAATGAAGCCAACAGGCTTCTTCATGTAGATTTCTTCATCCAAGTCCCCGTGAAGAAAAGCAGTTTTAACATCTAACTGCTCAAGGTAGAGATTTTCAGCAGCAACCAAACTCAACACCACTCTGATAGTGGCCATCTTCACAACCGGCGAAAATATCTCTGTATAATCGATCCCCTCCTTCTGTTGGAAGCCTTTTACAACCAATCTTGCCTTGTACCTTTTCTTGCCATCACTCTCCTGCTTAAGTCGAAAAACCCATTTGTTCTGCAAGGCTTTCTTTCCTACGGGAAGCTGAGCTAACTGCCAAGTATCGTTGGAACGAAGAGAATCCATCTCTTCCTGCATCGCAGTCTTCCACTTAGCTGACTCAGAAACTTGCATAGCCTCATCATAGCACTCTGGTTCTCCACTGTCCGTCAAAAGCAAGTAATCTAGCGAGGAAATGTATTTCGAATTCGGCTTGGGTACTCTGGCTGACCTCCTCAACTCTCTGATCGCTGAACTAGTCCCTGTCTCTGGAGCTACCTCAACTGAAACTGTCCCCTCTGAAATTGTCTCATCTAAAGCTCTCTCCTCTGCCTTACCAGACCTCTGTTCAACCCCACTGTCATCTGGAAGATCCTCCAACTCAAAGTACTCGGACGTATCTCCATCCGGAATGGTACTCTCACTGCTCTGTTTGTTGTCCCTGTCTTTGTACATCACCTTCTCATCAAACACAACGTCTCTGCTTCTGATTATCTTCCGGTTCTTGTCATCCCAAAAACGATAACCAAAATCATCTCCGCCGTACCCAATAAAGGTGCACTTCTGTGACTTAGCATCAAGTTTATCCCTATCCTTGTCGCTAATATGCACATAGGAAACACAACCGAAAACACGTAAGTGTGAGAGGTTTACCTTTTTACCACTCCAAACCTCCTCTGGTATGCCAAAATTCAACGGAACTGATGGCCCAAGATTGATCAAATATGCTGCTGTGTCAACTGCATCTGCCCAAAACATCTTGGGCAACCCTGCGTGTATCCGCATGCTCCTAGCACGCTCAGTCAAAGTCCTGTTCATCCTCTCTGTAATGCCATTATGCTGCGGAGTCCCTGGAGGTGTCTTCTCTAAACGAATCCCGAATAGAGCGCAGGCTTTCTTGAACTCCCCCAACTCATACTCTCCGCCATTGTCGGACCTCAACCTTTTCACCTTCAAATCTGCTTCATTCTCAACCCTGGCCTTCCACTTCTTGAAGACTTCAAATACCTCTGGCTTGTGCTTCATGAAGTATACCCATACCTTCCTCGAGTGATCGTCGACAAAGGTAACATAGTAATAAGAACCGCCAATAGAAGACACTGTAGCTGGACCCCACACATCTGTATGGACAAGCTCTAACTTCTGAGCCCTGGGAGGTCTGCCGCCTTTCCGAAAGCTAACCCGTTTCTGTTTCCCGAAAATGCAATCCTCACACATGTCAATATCCACTAACTCTAAACCCGGTAGCTTCCCATTCGACTACATAACCTTCATTCCCTTCTCACTCATATGCCCCAGTCTATAGTGCCACAGATTTGAACTCTCCTTGCTGTTTGCAACTGCAAGTGTATCGCTACCATGTGAAGTCAAGTAAAGTGTACCAACTTTCTTGCCTTTAGCCGCCACCATGGTACCATTGGAGACTTTCCACGTGTCCCCTGTGAATGTCGAAGTATAACCTGCTACTGCAAGCTGTCCAACCGAAACAAGATTCCTCTTCAAATTCGGAACATGCCTGACATCTTTCAGACACCATCTGTACCCTTGCGTCGCAATCTGAACATCCCCTCTTCCCACTATACTGCAAGGCTCATCGTCCCCCAAGTATACTTTCCCAAAGTCCCCTGCTACATAGTTCTGCAGAACCTCCCTGTTAGCAGTGGCGTGAAATGAGGCACCCGAATCAATCACCCATGATTCGGCGTCGCTGTTCATTGCAAGAATAAGTGCATCATGCACAATGTGAGCCTCCTGCTCACCGTTATTCTTCTTCGGTGCTTTGCAAGTTTGTGACATGTGGCCTGTCTGACCACAATTCCAACATTCACCTTTAATAGGCCGAGCCTGAGATTTGGCCTTATTTCCCTTACCCTTGGATTTCGACCTGTTCCTGTTCTGATTCTGACCACCCCTGGTCTGGCCTTTGCCCCTTTGCTCAACACTTAGAGCTGAACCTGAACTACCTGAACCATCAATCGAACCCCTTCTGACTTCCTCAGTCAGAATCAAACTAACAACCTCACTCAGTTTTAACTTCTCTTTCCCTGTCGAATTACTGACTGCAGTAACAGTACCCTGCCAGCTCTCTGGAAACTGAGACAGAATTAACAAGGCTTGAACCTCATCATCAAACTCAATATCGACAGACGTAAGTTGATCAACTATCATATTGAACTCACTGAGATGTGACATAAAGGAAACCCCTTCTGCCATAGATAGGTTGAAAAGTTTTTTCATAAGATGTACCTTATTCGCAGCAGACGGTTGCTCGTACATCTTCTTCAGCGCTTCCATAAGCTCCTCTGTCGTTTTCTCTTTCAGAATGTTGTGTGTGACTGACTTGGAAAGAGACAGGCGAATAACCCCTAACGCCTTCCTATCCAGAACGTCCCAATCCTCGTTGCACTCTCCTGTCTTCTTCCCCTTTTCTTTACCCAGCAGCGGCCGATAAAGATCCTTCTGATATAGATAGTCCTCTATCTGCGTTTTCCAGTACGCGAAGTCTGACCCATCAAACTTGGCAATCCTTTGTTTGCCTTCTTCAGAACCCATAGCTCCCACCGAAACCCTAGCCTGTCCGAACGAGATTAAACCCTAACCTGTCGAATGAAACCTACCGCAACCGCGGCTCTGATACCAGTTGTTATGGATTTTATCGCAAACACCTGTTCAATCATACAACGAAAATGCCCCTACGGATCTTGGGAACAATGAATCACAGAAAAAACAAACAAATACGTGTGTAATGAAAACAGGAAAGAAAAGCAAGACACAAGATATACGTGGAAAACCTCAACGTGAGGAAAAACCACGGGAGCCACACCAGTCCACTATGAAATCGAATCAAAGAGTACAAGTCTTCTCACAATCTCTCTGAGATTGGTTTTCTCTCGCCTCTCTCAATTTTTTCACGCTCTGAAAAAGTGATGCACGATCTCCAGAACACAAAGTCGGCCGAAACCATAAAAAAACATTTAAGGCCTCGGTAGCGCTACAGGGAAATACCTGTAGCGCTCCAGAACACTCTGTTCCCAAAATAGGTCCTAGGTAGCGCTACCCCAAAACCTTGGTAGCGCTACCGCTTGGTTATCTGCATACTCCCAACACTTATTAGGGTACTAATTAGCTACTTACTAAGTTAGTAAGTAAGTGAGGGAGATTTAGGAGGTTCTACACCAAAGGATTGCTTTTCGGCTTCCGGTTTACACCCGGAAATCAAGGTAGTTTACTAAACTAATCTTCTAATTAGTTATTTCTAGTTCTATTATGTTATTCTAATTAATTTTCTAAGCATGATTTTAGAGTTTGAATGGGATAGTTTATGCATGAATTAAGTTACTAAGCATATAACTTAGTGTTTAAGAAAGAGGATTTCATGTAGAAAGATTAACAAGAATGTTAATGAGGTTCTAATTAAAGTGGTTCTTCATGAAATTAGAAGTGGGATTAGTAAGATTAAAGCGATTAGAAGTTAATTAGAAGTTGATTAGAAGATGATTAGAAGTGATTAGAAGATGATTAGAGGAGATTAGAAGATGATTAGAAGATTTGTATTTTTCTAGACAAGGTTCTAGCATTACTATGTTAATATTTCATAGAAAACCTGTTGATTAAATCAATGGCTATTGTTTTAGATGATACCTCCTAAATAATAGATTGTTATTTTTAGTGAGGGAATTGTTCTTACTAGAAAGAAATATCTAGTGTTTTATGAAAATTTTTGTAAGAAAGTATGGAGTTTTTACTAAATAATTATGAAGAGAGAATTTTTATAAATGTTTCCTAGAAATGTTTTTACTAAATTATTGTGAGTATATTTTTATGGCTATGATGAAAAGAAAAGAAGCAAATGGAGATGATTAATTTTCTAGAAAGAAAATTGTGATTTTACTAGATATAAAAAAAAATGTTTTACTTGAGTTTATTAGAAAGAAAGTTTTCTAGAAATATAAAGAGTATATTTTTGAGAGATTAAATATTTTTAGAAAGTTCATAATTATTGGAGATAAATTTTTGGTAAGAAATTTCTGGAAAAAGAAATTTGGAGTGTTTACTTTTGAAGAGGAGTTAGTTGACTAATTTATTTCTTTAAAAAGAAATAAAATAGTTTTACAAAGGAAAAGGGAGAAACGAGATTTTTGATGTAGAATAAAGTTTGAGAGAAATTACGAAAATATTATTTTGGGGAAGAGTTGGTGCATTCAAGTGCATGATTTCATGTGAAATGATTTTTGAGGAAATATTAATTGCATGATTTTATGTGAGAAGATTTTTATTGGAGAAATATCATTTTTGAGAAAGTTGGTGTATTACTACGTATGATTTTATGTGGAAATGTTTAATTAGGAAATATGAGTTTTTGAAAGAAAATTATGGAATATTACATGGACATGATTTGAGCATGAGACAATGAGCACGTACACGAAACGTTACGACACGGGGTTTCATTAAGTGAATAACTGTTGACGAGAAAATAGAGATGAGAATGAAAATGAGTTTTGAGATGAGAAATGAAATGAAATGAGATAAGATGAGATTTGGATGCCACCTCAAGTTCGCGGAGAGAACTTGGAGGAACGGTTTTGATGCGGTAATGCAACGAGAGCGCCACTTCCGGTTCACGGAGAGAACTTGGATGTTTGGGCTAAGCGTGCACAACACACGGTGAACGGACTTTGCAAACAGGCTGTTAAGTTCAGTGATGCAAAGCGGCCGGGACTGTGTCGTGTGAGTCGCGGGGTGGACGGACCGTGCAAACAGGCTGTTAAGTTCAGTGATGCACGATAACCGGGACCTCGAGCGGAAAGGTTGGTACCGTCAGCTGAAAGGAGGCTTAAACGGACCAATAACTTTCGAGTGGTGGGAGATATATGAAATTTGAAGAAGAATGCCAAGAAGGGCACTGATATGAGAAAATCGATTTTGGGAATATTGTTGATAATGAGTTATGTTCGAGTTATTAAATGAGACACTGTTTTCGAGAAACTGACACGTGACACAATATCGAGACACAGAAAGGAAGTACTGTTTTCTGCGCATATTACTCTGATCTGCACAGACTTGCATGTTATACTGCAGGATTTTACTGTTCACAAGTATCGTATTTTGTTTTTGAACTTATTGTTCTAGAATTGCTACTTGGAAGTTTAGCATAGTGTGGACGGTCGGCCTCCACCTGTTCCGGCAATGGTTTTCGAAACGGTTCGAAAAACAAGGATTTTAGAGTCGCCACCCGAGTTTTGGGAAAGTAGTTTGGGACCCGAGAAACCAATTTGGAAATGATGATTTGAGAGAATGACTTATAAAACCAATTGAAAACCAGAGATTCGTTTTGGATCCGGGAGCCAGGTTACGAACAGGGAAGGGTTTCAATGCACCCTGTTCGCCCGATTAAAATCGGTCTTTACTAAATATTTGTGAGATTTTATTAGAAAACAATTTTATTGCTGAACATTAACGGATAAACATTTAAGTTAAACAAAACAGATGATAATAACGAGAAAAACAGATGACTGATATGTAATTGACGGAAATCAAACGAAAATCCAAACTTCAAACTGTTCCTGCAGGGGGAATGTTCAAATTTCACATTTTACCTGAAAAGTATGCCGTGCGGCACACTGGATGTACCGTGCGGCACAAACGGTGAGCCGTGCGGCACTGTTCTTCAGACTAACGGTCAAATTTTCAAATGGGTGTCGTACGGCACTCAAGGTGTACCGTGCGGCACAGTAGGAGTGCCGTGCGGCACATCTGGCTGCAAAACAGTTTGAAACTTTGGCTTTTCGAAATGATTGATCAGAGGCACATACAAGGTATGAAATGCATTCAAAATGAACTACTTAAAAGGGAGAAAACATTGTATTTGAGTATGGGATGTCCCTCCTTGTTGAATCGCTCCGTACGAGGCGATGTTTTCACCGTACGACGCGACTAGGAGGTGTGAAATGAAACTAGACTTGCTGTAATTTGGGCATACCAAGCATGGAAATGATACGAAGAATCATTCCACCCTTAATACCCCTCCCCTCAGGGTACCAAATTCAAGGAATTTGGCGAAACGGGTTTATACCTTCGGTTTCGAATTCTCGGATTGAGCGTCGGATTGAACTTCCGAATGCTGCTTGAACCCTCTCTGGACCTCACTTTCACTCTAGTATAGTGGTAAGAAGGATTGAAGGCTTAAACTTTGGTCAATTTGGAATGGTTAGCTCACGGTTTTGGAGCCAAAAACAGGGGATGGGTCTCTGCTTTGGGTTTTGGTTTTTGCAGAGAGAGTAATGCTGATTTCTGTATAGTAGAGGTGATGGCTAAAAAAAGTTTAGCAATGGAAAATGGTATTCAAGGATGGAATTTTGTGGTCTTTTCTTACACAGAAATCGTATGGGGTCCGGGGGGGGGGGGGGGGGTCCTTTTCCCATTGGATTCAGTCGGTTTATATAGAGGATGGGCGAGCCATAGCACGCCGAAGCACGCCGTTCTTGGTTCTTGCCCAGGGGGACAATGGTGTAGGGAATAGCTCCTTCCTTTCGGTCACGACCATCCGGGCGGGGGGACCAACCTCGTCAACATTCTCTGCTGCTGGGAATTCGCAAAAACTGGGAACCCGTAAACAGTACCGTACGGTACACAAACTGTGCCGTGCGGCACAACTTGTGTACCGCGCGGCACAACTGGCCGTCAAAATCCAACAATCTGCTGTACGTGACACTGGCTGTCCCGTGTGTTGAGAGATGAGTACCGTGCGGTACTGTTGACTGAGTTGACTTGGAGAATTTCAATCCGAGAGTTCTTCCGGGTATTTCCGTTCATCATTGGGGATGAAAATGTACGTGAACGCTCATTTTGGGGTGTCTACAGTTGCCCCTCTTTGACGAGACTTACAATCATTGTGTCGTCGGAAGTCGCGTCAAAGATAGAAGACACCCCTCGATGTGGACGTCCTCGTATGAAAACAAATAGCTAAACATGATGCGTGTGTGGTCGCGCTCATGAGAGCTGCCTACGTACCCCGTTGTAGGGATCAGACCAGCGTAGTTCATTGAGGCTTTAGAATGCAAGAGTCGATAGGAAACATACCTTGATCGGTTTGTGGGAATTGTCACTCTGCTTTTCAACAAGGGAAAAACGAATGATGTGCTATAGGTGTTGAAAACCGTTTTGTTAATGCTGGAGAGGACTTACGAAACCATTTGTCGCTGACACAAGAAACCATTTGATGCTGAGGATATCTTGTTGTTAATGCCGAAGAGGACTTACGAAACCACCTGATGGAAACCACTTGATGCTGATAAAACTGTCGTTAATGCCGGAGAGGACTTACGAAACCACTTGATGCTGATAAAACTGTCGTTAATGCCGGAGAGGACTTACGAAACCTCCTGATGCTGATAAAGCTGTCGTTAATGCCGGAGAGGACTTACGAAACCATCGGATACTGATAAAACTGTCGTTAATGCCAGAGAGGACTTACGAAACCTCCTGATGCTAATAAAGCTGTCGTTAATGCCGGAGAGGACTTACGAAACCATCGGATACTGATAAAACTGTCGTTAATGCCAGAGAGGACTTACGAAACCATCGGATGCTGATAAAACTGTCGTTAATGCAGTAGAGGACTTACGAAACCACTTGATGCTGATAAAACTGTCGTTAATGCCAGAGAGGACTTACGAAACCATCGGATGCTCGAAATATTGGTCGCTAATGCCGTAGAGGACTTACAAGACCACCTGATGAAGACCATCGGATGCTCGAAATATTGGTCGCTAATGCCGTAGAGGACTTACAAGGCCATCTGGTGTTGGGGATATAGTTTGTTAATGCCGTCGAGGACTTATGAAACCTGTCTGGCTCTGTTTGAAATTGTTGTTGTAGATGCCGTTGAGGACTTACGAAACCACTTTCGATACTGATAGGAGTTGCTGGTAATGCCTTTGAGGACTTACAAATCCAATCGTTGCTTGAATACTTGTGATGGAACCGATGAGTGCTTACGCGAAGCTGACGCGGGGCAAAATCGAGGATTAGCCTGAGTGAGATTGCTGGAAATCTTGGCTTAGAAGCCCTTGGGAAGGTTGAATTTGGTGCAAAAATCATTAAGAACACATATGTGTGTCGTGCGGCATCAAGACTGTACCGTGCAGTGAAACTGGCCAGAGGGTGTGCCGTGCGGTACTCGGGGTGTACCGCACGGTAGAGAAACTGTGCCGTACGGCACAAGTGGTTATTAAAATCGCCTGAAACCGTTTCGTTTTCTCCCACTCGTTCAAACATATTCAAAACTCAATCAGTTATTCCGAGAACGTGGTATTCCGAAAACCCTCATTTCATTCAATCTTCTTACTCTTCCTTCCTTCCCTCAAATCTTCTTTAATCCTCCGATCGAAAATTTCCCAAAACCCACATTTTCGTTTCCGAAATACACTGGTATGGCAGATTCCGGGGAGGCACCGAGCGGTTCGGTCATGTCTACCGGCGATTCATCGTCGTCGGCGCACGGGGAGGGTAGTACTTCGTCCGGCGAGACTCGGAGTGACTCGCCCATGGGAGTTCCGGCCGATATTGATCCGGTTGTTAGAGATCCGGTTCGTGAGGCACCGATAGGGGTCGAAGCCACATCTTCCACACCGGCAATGGGATCGACGGGGCCTAGTGAGGCTCGTACTGATAAGACCTCAACTCCGGCAGTGGTACAGGAGACCACGGTCGTCACTTCGGGAGGGGGCAATGGTGCTGGTGAAGATTTGGGTACCGCACGGCATACAGAAAGTGTCGTGGGTGCTACTGGGAGTGCTGTGACTGGGGGTCCGAGTGCCGCACGGCACGACGAGAGTGCCGCGGGTGATGATCGGAGTGCCGAGGCTAGCCACAGGGGTCCGGAGGCTATGGAGGTTGATCCCACAGGTACGGGCGCTTTTCCCTCGGATATTGCTATGAGTTTGAGTGGGATAGATGTTGTTGTAGGGAGAGCCCGTGTTCAGGAGAGTGGGTCTCAGGCTGAGGGTATCCCGAGGGACGCTTCAGAGGCTACCTTTGCGACCGGTACACCAGTGACCCAGGGAGGTTCGGGTGATAGAGACGTTGTGGTTGAGGAGGTGGCTGGAGGTAGTAGTACTGAGAGTGAGGAGGTGCCGTTAGTGAGGCGCATAGCTCCAGGTCCGGCTATTGCGATTGGTACCGCCAGAGTGACAGAGGAGAGTGCTGAGAGAGAGACAGAGGTTTCAGAGCTTCCGTTGTTTATACCTGCTGTTGGTTCTTCCCGTGGGTCTGGCCTGACTTTGGCAGACACTTTGGAGGGGGCGAGAGATGAGGATATAGCAGCGACCTTACAGGAGTTTCCCAGGTTCGAGAATGTCCTGGTTCAGGAGGGGATGGCATCTATTGTCAGGGATGCTGAGCAGGAGGAGAGACAGAGAGAGGCCGAGGTGGCTGCAGGGGAGGGGCGTTTGACTATAGTCCGGGAGGTTGAGTTGTCTTTGGACCACAGAGCTCCTTTTACACCGGCCACTTACGTGCCACGAGTCCACTTCTTCGTCCCTCAGGGCTGTGACACATATACCCCTTTGCTACCGGTGTACTTGGATACAAATGTGATTCGTGACCGCTCGACCCACATTGCTTATAAAAACCCCTTGGTATGTACTTTGTTTATTCTTTGTTGTCTGTACCTGTTTGCTGTACATTCCTTTTGACAATGACTGATTGAGATTGCATTATGCTTTGGTTTTACAGACTCAGAGATCCATGGGCGGTTATGGAGGTTCTGCACATTCTCTGGCATACTACCGTGCGCTGCCAGCACGAGTGAGGGCTTTGGTTGACGCCTCTGGGTTCACCATTTTTATCCGGCTTCTGACAGTGATGAGGACGGATCGCAAGCTGATACGAGCCCTGGTGGAGAGGTGGTGGGATACCACCAACACCTTCCACTTCAGATTCGGGGAGATGACGATCACTCCCCTTGACTTTGCTGCGATCACCGGTCTGAGAGTTGGAGGTGAGCCGATCCCGTTTGACTCAGAGCTGTACTTGGACACTGCTGCTGTGAAGCACTACCTGGGGAGGAGGCCTGGAGGCATTGAGCCGGGGGTGAGGTATACTGTCTTGGTGAGTTTTTGGGACCACGAGCCAGAGTCTGAGGAGGAGGCTAGACAGATGGCGAGGGCTTACTTGTTGTACCTTTTTGGCGCCTCCCTGTTTCCGAACAGGCAGGGCGTGGTGCACTTGGGTTGGTTGCCTGCACTGGAGAGTTTGGAGACTGCTGGGAGGTTTGACTGGGGCGGCGCCGGCCTGTGTACTGTGTACTGCTTCCTTGGCTGCGTGTGCCGTGGTGTAGGCACGAGCCTTGGTGGTTACTGGAGGGTGCTGGAGGTAAAACTTTCGCTTGTATTCCTCTTTCAATGATCATGATAATGCTTTTATCCATGTTTCTTGACTTGACGGTTTTCTGAACATGCAGGTGTGGGCTTATGAGGTGCTGGGTGTATTTGCCCCGGCCAATTCGCATAGCAATGAGGATGTGCTCCCACGTGCCGAGAAGTGGGGATCAGAGTACACAGCAGCCGGCGATCATAAGGGAGATTTGAGGACTTTTCGGCTTTTTCTTGATTCTACCACGGGGGATAGGGTAAGCCTTTTCTATGATTTCAAGTATTCATGCTTTCTTGTCTTCCTTTATCCTTGAAACTGACAAACCTTTTTCCTCTTATAGGTGAGGTGGAACGTTTGGCATAGGATGCGCAAGGATTACCTGGTTAGGAGCAGGGAGCTGACACGGAGTCGAGTGCTGCTGGAGTGCCCTTACGGTTGGCGATGGTACTTGGGTGACAGGGTTTCCCGTCAGTCCCTCGGGATTGACCATTTCAGAGTGCCTTCGCCGTTGCCTCCACTTGTTCAGAGGACTGAGGAGTACACCCGAGCTGAGATAGAGAGATACACGGTGCCGACAGAGGTGACCTTCAGTCCTTCGATAGATTATGAGGGTTACTTGAGCACGCACTTGGCATATGATTTGGACATGGAGAACCGTTTGAGGGCCGGTCCTGCTTTACCTGAGTTGAGGAGAGAGATTGAGGTGGTGACCGTTGACGGAGCACTTGGAGTGGTGACGGTGCCTCACATTACTCCTACAGTTACTCTTGCCACGACAGAGGTGACTCTTGATTACCATGCTTGCTTCAATTTCCTTTGCATATCCATATCCATGTATTGCTTAGTGTATCTTGGTATTTCAGATTCCTGTTGAGTGGGCGGCGGCGTCGTACCAGCTGGCGCAGGACTTGCAAGCCATGGTCCGTCAGTTCGTGATGGGCATGGCTCCAGAGGTGCGCCCGCGGGCTGAGCCAGGAGTTGTACTTGGTCGTGGTCAGAGAGCCACCAGAGGGAGGGCGCCGGCCCGTGGTGTTGGAGAGGCTAGCAGAGGTAGATAGACCAGCCGAGGCACTCGCAGGAGGAGGGAGAGTACTAGCAGTGAGAGAGGAGCTAGCCGAGGGGCCACCCCTAGTGCCGGGGCTGCTGAGGTATACATTGGACTTGCCTTTCCTTTCTGCTTGATCATGCATGCCTTTTATCGTATTCTGACAAACTTTGTTGCTTGTGTAGGGAGCGTCAGGCTCCGGGAGTGCTAGGCGTCCCACGCCTCGAGTTACTTCGGTGACTCCACCTTCAGGCCGAGTCCTTCGTTCTTCTGAGAGACGGAGAGAGAGTGTACAGCAGAGGGAGGAGCCTGCGGAGAGCAGTAGTACTGATGACGATCATGCTACGCCAGAGGAGTATAGACCTCGGGGGTCCGTGCCTCCGAAGCGTCCTCGTACCTGAGACAGTAGTTAGTGGTAGCATTCTACTAGGTGGGGCCTGCGTGCCTTGTTTTGATTTGGGCACTTGTTTAGCCCTCTATATAGATGGCCTGCGAGCCGTAGTAGTTGATGATGTATTGGGCCTCTTTGCCCCTGGATATGGTTACACTTATCATTGGGATATTTTGATCTTGATTTTATAAAACTTTGCATTTTAGTCATGCTGTCATTCATATTGGCAATGAATTTGGAAAATCAAAGTTTGCACGTGAGTACTTAACTTGAAACAACTGAATTCGAGACCAACAAACTTGTATATGGGAAAGCTTGATTTGCCTTTATGGTTGTGACTCATAGGACTCAATGAAATGGGACTAAGCTTTTGAACTCATATGTGCAATGTATGGACTAACGACAAGAGAATGACGCTTGTTGCGTGCATATGCCGGCATTGCCGTTGACACAGGAATGGAATGACTCATGGATATGACATGTTACACATGAATTGACCATGCTCGTGGGGTGGCATTATCATGAAGTATAGCTCGCCGATGCTTCCATTCCTTGGTATCCAAGTCTTCGAGACTTTTGATCATTGGTTTTTTTGGTTGAGGTTGCCAACCGACCCTTCCAATAGGTCGTAGGTGCGCGCCATTGCTTGCATGCATAAGCTTTGTGCCAAAGAGAAGCATGGAATGAGCCCCGGATGCTCAAAACTGCATTTTGCTGGAATCTGGCCAACTGTGCCGTGCGGCACCAAAACTGTGCCGTGCGGCACTCTTAGTGTGCCGTACGGTACACGCCTGATAGTGCCAAAAAATCTGCCACTTGCAGCGGATTTCTGGTCCTTCCTTTTGGCGTTTCATCACTTCAACGCACGTCCTAGGGACTTGAAGAGCCATTGTGAGGCACCCTTTGAGGAGACTTACCATTTTTAGCATGATTCCTTGCGGTCTTCGAGTTGGCACGTTTTTCGAGGTGGCCTTTCTTTGGAACTTGAAATTTTGTATTGTTCCTCATGCATGGTGGCTATAAAAAGCTGCTCATTCCCTCCCTTATTTGCATTCCAAATTCATAAACTCTTTCCTTGTTAACCCCCCTTTCACCATGGTGGTGAGTTTTTCGGCCTTGATGCGCCCCTGGCTCGATGATCTCGATGGCTTGGACTGGCTGCACTTTCGGGGTCATAGGCTGACTTCCCTTCGTTATATTCGAGACGTGTCCATACGTCCAGAGTTGTTACGAGCTGCAACACAATTCTGGGACCCTGAGGTGCATGTCTTCCGCTTTGGTCTCCATGAGTTATGCCCCACTGTGGAAGAATTCTTTGCATACCTTGGAGGTTTTGATTTGGCGGAGCTCATCGTTCCTCTCTACGGAGTTGGTTTTGCCCCAGTGTTGTCTTCCAAGCTAGAGATAAGTAACAATGCGGCTAAGTCCTTGATTCGTGGAGGTTTTCTGAACATCCCACGCCTGATTGAAGGATTCCGCTCCAACAACTTTGCTCTGTGCTTGTGTTTACTGGCTGCATTCTTGCTCGTGCAATCTGATGGTCAAGCAAGCTCTTCCCTGGTTGGTGTGGCTATGCAAATTGAGGAGCGGAAGGATGTAGCTCCCATGGTTCTGGCTGAAACTTTGATGGGTCTGGATGAGGTTCATGCCGGTAGGACCGACGTTTTCGAAGGTAGTCCGCTGCTCCTACAGGTAGGCTTCTCACTCAGCTCTCCTTTTTCTGGCTTTTTCACTAGTTCTCATTTTACCTCAGCGCTCAGTTCAAAGTTGTCTAAGGCTTCTTACTTGTTTTCTCTCTTTCACACAGCTGTGGTTATGCGACAAGGCTAATCTGCTGGAGCCTGTGCCAAGAAACTGGGTTCATGAAACTCAAGGGTTCGTTATCAGGAATTTCAGGGAGGTTTTTGATGGTGTGGGAGGTTGGATTCGGGTTCTTTCCCAGCTCACAGAAGAGGTGATCTCTTGGCGTTTGACTTGGATTGACCTTCCTGACATGGCTATTAGCAACATGGGGCGTCAGCGAGTGATTCTGGCAGGTTTGACCCGATGGACCTTCTATATTCCAAACCGCATCCTCCGTCAACTTGGAGCTCGTCAAGTACCGCCGCCTACGGGTCCTGAGGATTTCGTCATACCGAACTTCAATGTCGCCACCTTCAGGGCTTACCAGAGCAATTGGAGGGAGCGCACGACCATTCCAAGAGACCTATATCCCAGTGTTCTTCTTCCGTCACGCTATAAGAGATGGTTGACAAGAGATATTGAAGCAAGAGATAATGGAAACTAAGACAGACTTTAGACTTGATCTTAATGTGCCTGAAATAAGTTGTGCACCCAGTGCTATGGATGTTTTTATTTCTTTTGTTTGAAAGTTTCATGCTCGGCCATGTAATCGAAGAAGCTTTGTTTGAATAAAACTTTGAGTTTTGAGAATTTTCCGCTCTTGATTCTTACTGGTTCTGCCTGCGAAATGTGTATGAGGACTTGGAATCAACTCGAAAGATTGTGACCGAACCTCGGGATGAGGCTGCCTACGTATCCCTTGTAGAAAGGAATCAGGTCATGACGTAGTTCAGGACTACAATTGTTTGGTTAGGGTTCGCTCGGGTATTTACACTTTCCTTTTGCGCCCTGAGTTTTGCCTAGTACCGCCTTTTCAGGTTTTCGGTCTAGCGAGCTCTTGATTGTTTTTAGCCTTATCTTTTGCCTAAGCCGCCCTTTCGGGTTTTCGACCTAGCAGGCTTTTGCTCTAATTTTTGCCTGGAACTGCCCGCCCTTGCAGTTTTCAGTCCAGCGAGCTTCTCTCAGGGGTAATATCTCTTGAGTTGATCCAGGTTGACCAAAGTAGAAAACACGTTGCTGTCAAGATCGATGAGTTGTGTTGCACCTCCGGACAAGATCTTCTTGATAATGTAGGGCCCGGCCCATTTTGGTCGAAATTTCCCGCGCGGATCGAACACTGGAGCCCGAATCTCCTTCAAAACCATGTCGCCTTCCTGTAAATCTCTGGACTTCACCTTCTTGTTAAAAGCACGGGCTATTCGGCGTTGATATCCCTGAACATGATATAAAGCTTTAAGCCGCCTCTCATCGAATAGCATGAGCTCTTCAAACCTTGCGTTTTGCCATTCTGCTTCATCAATTCTTGACTCCGCCATGATCCTTAAAGACGGGATTTCAAGTTCGATGGGAAGAACAGCCTCCATGCCGTAAACCAAAGAGTAGGGTGTTGCCCCTGTCGGAGTTCGAATGGACGTCCGGTACCCCCACAATGCCAAAGGCAGTTGTTCGTGCCAATCTCGCGCAGACTCGATGGTCCTCTCTAGTATAGACTTGATGGTTTTGTTGGCTGCTTCCACAGCTCCATTGGTTTGCGGTCGATAAACAGTTGACTTATGAACCTGAATTCCGAATTCTTCAAGAGTCTCTGCCGCTCTCCCCTTAAAATGAACCCCGTTATCTGACACGAAAGCCTGAGGGACCCCGTACCTGTAGATGACGTTCTGCTTGATGAAATGAGCAACCTGGACCGCTGTGAGGGTCGTGTAGGAAGCAGCCTCAACCCACTTGGTAAAGTAGTCAATTGCAACTAAGATGAACTTGTTCCCGTTTGACGCTGCTGGCGTGATCTTGCCGATAACATCTATGCCCCAGACGAAAAAAGGCCAAGGCGAGGTCATGGAATGCAATTCTGATGGCGGGACGTGCATGAGATTGGCGTGAATCTGACACTTGTGACATCGTCTCACATATTCGACACATTGAGTCTCCATGGTTGACCAATAATAGCCTTGTCTTAAGACTTTCTTGGCAAGCATCATGCCATTCATATGAGGGCCGCAAACTCCTTTATGGATTTCTTCCATAATCCGGCTGGCTTCTTCTCCGTGTACACACAGTTTGTGCGTCCCACAATAAGATCTCCGATATAGCTGTCCTCCACAAATGATGTACTGAGATGCCAACCTCCGAAGAGCTATTTGGTCTTTCTTGTCTGTTCCTGCAGGATACTCGCCTCTTTCGATGAAGTTCCAAATGTCGTGAAACCACGGCAAGCCATCGTTCGGCTCGTCAATGGCCATGACGTACTCATAAACAGGCTTGTCTCGTTGTTCAATTATAACTGGCCGGAGTCTGACTCCGTTTGGTATTTCAACCATGGAGGCTAGCGTTGCAAGGGCATCGGCGAACCGATTTTTCAATCTTGGCACATGCGTGAAGGTGACCATCTGAAATCGCGGAATCAAATCATCTAGGTCTTGATGATAGGGTTTCAACTTATCTTCCTTGACCTTCCATTCACCGTTTGCTTGTGACACCACCAAGTTCGAGTCTCCGACGACTTCTAGTCTTTTGACTCCAATTTCTAAGGCAGCTTCCATCCCTACAATGCAGGCTTCATACTCTGACTGGTTGTTGGTGACCTCGAAGTTTAACTTGAAAGCCAGAGGGATATGTGATCCTTCTAGGGAAATTAACAGTACTCCGATTCCAAATCCTTTCTGATTGGCTGCTCCATCAAAATACAACGTCCAGACATCGTTGGTGGTCGTCATCACATTCTCATCTGGGAATTCAAATTCCACATCTTCTGGACCTTCTACCGGATAATTGGCAAGAAATTCGGCGACAGCCCTTCCTTTTACTGACTTTCTGGTAACATATTTGATGTCGAATTCTGCTAGCAAAAGCAACCACCGTGCTAACTTGCCTGTAAGCGCGGGTTTCTCAAACAGATATTTGAGAGGGTCCATTCGAGAAATCAGCACTACAGAGTAAGCCAACATATAGTGTCTCAACTTCTTGGAAGCCCAGACCAAAGCCCAACAAGTCTTCTCCAGGGAAGTGTATCGTTCTTCGCATCCAACCATCTTCTTGCTAATGTAATACACGGCTTTTTCAGATCCGTCTTCTCCTTCTTGTGCTAACATGCATCCCATAGCTGATGAGGTCACCGACAGATATAGAATTAAAGGTTGCCCCGGTACTGG
The DNA here is from genome assembly GCA_020921065.1 of Vaccinium darrowii. Taxonomy (NCBI): domain Eukaryota; kingdom Viridiplantae; phylum Streptophyta; class Magnoliopsida; order Ericales; family Ericaceae; genus Vaccinium; species Vaccinium darrowii. Next base: position 14,692,424 of record CM037159.1, on the reverse strand, counting down.
TGGCATTAGTACTGGAGGATTCTGCAAGTATTTCTTGACTGCTTCAAAGGCTTTCTGACACCTGTCGTCCCACTTGAATGTCACGTCTTTCTTGAGAAGGTGAAACATCGGCTCGCAAGTTGTGGTTAACTTGGCGATGAATCTGCTGATGAACTGAATTTTGCCGAGGAAACTTTGTACTTCTTTCTCCGTCTGCGGTGGTTCCATTTCAAGGATGGCCTTGATTTTGGATGGATCCACTTCGATTCCTCGGGTCGTGATCATAAAACCCAACATCTTTCCTACTGTAACTCCGAATGTGCATTTCTCGGGATTGAGACGCAATCTGTACTTGCGAATTCTTTCAAAGAACTTCCTCAGGGCGTGCAGGTGCCCTTCTCTTTCCTTGGATTTGACGATCATGTCGTCCACATATACCTCGACCTCTTTGTGAATCATATCATGCAATAGAGTTGTAGCAGCCCTCTGGTAAGTAGATCTGGCATTCTTTAACCCAAATGGCATAACCTTGTAACAGTAGGTGCCCCACTCCGTGGTGAAAGTTGTCTTCTCTCGGTCCTCAGGGGCCATGAGAATCTGATTGTAGCCTGAAAAACCATCCATGAACGATAGCAATGCGTGCCCCGCAGTGTTGTCCACGAGTACATCTATATGCGGCAGCGGGAAGTCGTCCTTAGGGCTGGCTTTGTTTAAATCTCTGAAGTCCACACAGACTCTGACCTTCCCGTTCTTTTTGGGAACAGGTACAATGTTGGCGACCCACTGAGGGTACTCCGTGACCATCAAGAACCCTGCGTCTAACTGCTTCTGAACTTCCTTCTTGATTTCCAATACCCAGTCTGGTCTCATCTTCCTCAACTTCTGCTTGACAGGTTTTGCATCTGGATACAGCGGGATTCGATGCTCCACAATTTCTGGATCAATTCCGGGCATGTCCGCGTGAGACCATGCAAAAACATCTTGAAATTCTTTTAGAAGATCCGAGTGAGCTTTAAATTCCTCTGGAGATAGCCCAAAACCAATTTGAACCATTCGCGGATTACTCTCTCCTCTCAGATTTATTGAAATTACTTCTTCTTTTAGAGGCTGAGCATGCCTTTCATTTTCTCGTTCGATTAGGGATCGGAGTTCTTTTGGAATTTCTTCCTCGAACTCAATCCCATCATCATCCGGGTTAACACAATTTATTTCAGACACAGCAAGATAAGCAAAGTCAACTTCATTCATTGCAAAAGAGGTGGCCCCAGGGGCGTGGTACATGAGAGTGGACTCAAATTCAAAAGAAAAATGATGACGCGGAGGACTGACAGACACATGCATTGACTCAGAAGTGGACCCGAACTCAGTGCTAAACTCAGACTCAATGCTAGATTCTGACTTAGACTCAAATTCAGTGCCAATGTAAACAATTTTAGGTAGAAAAGTGCAGTTTTTATAAATTTCGTTGGCATCCACAATGAGTGAGGTCACATCTCCAAGGGCTTCTTGGCTTAGCATCATCAGCTCCATGTCTCCAACAGGTTCCAAACCAATTGTTATGGCAGCAGACCCATCCTCGACCGTACCCGTCAGACTTTCATCCCCAAACAATGATATCAGATTCCCTGAGTCAAAAACTTCAATCCAGTCAGATTTGCATTGCTCGACCAATTCTTCTAGCTTTGCCGATTTATCATCACTGTCCCATGAGTTGTTGGCGAAGATTTCGAACCCTGGCAGCTTGGTTTTCTTCTCCACCTCCCAAAATGGTTCCGGCTCTCCTTGGTAGATAGCCTCCTTTCCTTTGATAAAACGAATGGGACCTTTCTTCGGTTGAACGCGAGTTCGGGCTTTCCATCCGCTTCCTTTCTTATCTCCACTGGGTTGATACCCAAGGCCGAAGTGGTTACTGTTTACAGGGAACTCTGGGAATTCAGCCATTCCTTGATTGTTGCGGCCTAATCCCAGACCGGGCATGTAAGCCATTTTTCTCATCATTTCAATAGCCGTTGAGCTGATCGAGAAGTCTTCATCCATTTTGATAGTGAGGACTGCCCCAGCAGTGTCAAAAGAGAAACCTCCAAGGGCGACGTCTTCTTCTCCATGCGTAATCTCGAGTAGAGGGGCGTTGTTAGAAACATGAGGACGAATCCCAGATTCCCCATAAATAGTTAGAGTTCCTGCGGCTAAGCCAAGCTGAACTTTCTGATGCAGCGAAGATGGTACTGCCATGATGTCTGGGTGGTGAAGCCATGGTCTACCCAGCAGTAGGTTGAAAGACGAAAGAATGTCAAGTACGTGGAACTCGACCTTAGACTTGAAATCTTCGACTGACATTTCCAGTTGGACAACTCCGACTACATCTCTGCGTGTATTATCATAAGCACGCACTCCGAGGCTCGATGGTTGGAAATCCTTAGTCGTGAACCCCAGACAGTAGGCTGTGCGCAGTGGACAGACATTTAAAGTAGATCCATTATCTAGGAGGATAACAGGGACCCATTTCCCTGTACACTTCATGGTGATGTGTAATGGCTTGTTGTAGCCGGCTCTTTCTGGCGGCAGATCTTTCTCGGCGAATGTTACGACATGTCTTGCCTTGTTTGGCGCAAGCAAGGCCACTAGAGCTTCGGGGGGAGTGTCAGGTGGCACCTCCATGTTTGACAGAGTTTTGATCAATTTCTGACGGTGTTCCCTGGATGAGGAAAGCAGCCCCCAGATGGATATAGATGCTGGAGTCCTTTCAAGTTGCTTCCGGACGGGGTTTTCCACTGGCACGGGATTCCTCTGCGGTGGTTGAATGATAACTTCTGGTGTCTGAGTGACGCCTTCTGGGTTACTTGGAATTGAATCATGTTGGACGGGATCGTCCCAAACAAATGCCCCAGCTTGAGCGTGGTTAGAGGTGTGGCCTCTTTGCAGGTTGGCAGGTTGATAGATTCGCCCGCTTCGTGTTACTCGGTTGACCGACGGTGGCTCTTCATCCCAAAAGTCTGAAAATTCATTGACCTTTCGCTTCCCAGCCTTGATGGATTCCAGCTTCCGCTGAGTATCAAAATACTCGGTCCAGAAACCTGCGAGACTGCTCTCGACTTTCTGCTTCTCGATTTTAACATCTCCCATCTTCTTTTCCAGATTTTCCACCGCTCGATCATGCCAAAATGAATCGTCCAGCATGGTTTTGTTGACAGTCCACATTTCACCGTTGTCAAACTGGATATCGATCACGTTTTCTTCATTCCAAAATGAATCCGTGGGATCCTCCGTTAGAGCGGAAACATTTGACTGAGGATGAAACGGCACGGATGGCCGAGACAAAGATTCGTTGATAATGTAAGCTTGAGGAAACCACTCATGATCCCCAAAGATGGTTTCTATGGCAGAATGTCCTTCAATTACAAGAAGTGGAGGTGGCAGCGAATTGTCTGGAAGGTTGCTGCTAGGGACCCAATGATAAACCTCTCCAAGTGTCCGGTTCCATATGTCTCCGGGTTCTTCAAACAGAATAGGGAGTGAAACTGCATCAAGTGGATCAGCACAAATTGCCTCCCACCTTTCCCGCCAATCTTCTTGTTCATTTGGCTCCACGTATGCGAGAGTATGTACCATACCGGCGATGCATACAACTTTGTCAATCCTACAGATGTTGGAATCTGTTGGTATAGAGACAACTGGTTTGTTATGAGAGTCGGGGATGATGAACCGGCTTGGGTCCCACTCCTGGCGGAACTCTTCCCAGTCTCGATCATTCATAGCCCATTCTTCACTTTCTGTGATATCCGCCCATCTTGGTTTTGACCCTGATTTGATGCTTGTGAGGGAGCAAACTTCCGAATCTGTCGATACGGGAACAACTGGCTTAGGCTCGGTGGCCGGTATGATGTAAAGGTTCGGGTTTAATTTAGTGGAGCTTGGGTTATTTGGAGTGGAGCTGAAGGAGATTTGGTTGATTCGGGTATTGGGTTGGTGTTCCGGCATGGGGTTAGAGACGGTGTTTGGCTTTTTATGGGGGAGTGGAATTGTTCCATCTTCAATGAGATCTTGGATCTTGTGTTTAAGACGGATACAATTGTTGGTGTGATGGCCGGACATTTGGTGGTAGGAACAGAAGGCGTTCGGGTTATGGTTTGGAGGAAGCACTTTGGGTGGCTCGCGAGGCTCCAGTGGTTTGATGACGTCCTTTTCAAGGAGCTTTTGGTAAACGGTTGTCAAGGGAAAAGGGAATTGGTAGAAATTTCTTGCTTGCCGGGTTGGCTGGGCTGCTATCTGGTTAATAGGCTCGGTTTTGGTTGGTTTGGGGTTTGAGGAGCTGGCCTGGGCATGATTGTACTGGTTGGTTCCAAACAGGGTATTGCTGTTGCCAGAGTAAACTCGCCTGGGTTTGACAGATTCTCCTTTCTCAAATATACCAGTTCTGAGTGCATTTTCCACTGCGAGGCCGGCCTCGTAGAAAGTTTTGAAGTCAGCGGTGGTTTGGAAAACCACCAAGTGTTTTGCAAAGTCGGGTGCCAAGTTCTTCGTGATAATTCTCATCTGCCCTTTCTCCGAGGGTCGATCCATCATCTGAGATGCCTTCCCTCTCCACCTTCTGATAAAGTCCGCAAAGGACTCATTGGCTCCCATCCTGGTTGCATCCAATTCTCGGATAGTCATCTCAAGCTGAACATTGTAATTGTACTGGACCATGAAAGCTGCCCCAATATCCTCCCAACTTCCTTTCTTTGAAATGTCAAGATTTAAGAACCATCGCAGTGCTGGCCCTGTCAATGTTTGCTGAAACATTTGACCCATAGCATTATTTTCAATGTTGTACATGGACAGAGTGCCCACGTATGCTTGTAGATGAGCTCTCGGGTCTCCGCCCCCATCAAATTTCTCCCAGGTTATGGGCTTGAATCCCTCTGGGAGTTTGGCGCCGGGAAATAGACACAACTTGTCCATGTCAACACCCGTGGCAGCTATCTTCTCTTGTTTCTGAACAGATTCCTCGAGTTTGGCGACTTTTGCCATCACTGCCTCCAAATTCGGATGCTCTTGCGGAGGGGGTTGCCCCTCTGGTGGCTTGTTCTGAAAAGTTAAACCTTGTATTAGGAGTAATATTTCAGCCATTTGATTATCACTGCGTTCCCGCTGTTCTTCCAAAGCTAGCCTGAGAGCCTCGATTTCACTTTTGCCCGCCATATTTGCAGGGTCTGCTGAATCTAACTGGACTGCTTTTGACTCAGTTCGAATTAATCGTTGTTCGGGAGTTCTGGTCCAACTAGGTACAGTACTCTTCTTGCCCTTACCAATGATTGAAACTGATAGCGGAAAAATGAACTTAGTGACTGGTGGCAAAGAAATGCTATGTGCAGGAATTTATGTACAAATGAAAGAATGATGCATGATGTGTAATGCAACCACAGCTTTGGAAAGGATTGCCCCAATTTTCAGTGCTTTGTTCAATATATCTGAATTTTTGATTTTCTTGCAAAATGAAGGCCAAACCTTTAGGGGTTGCCTACGTATCCCCATTTCGGAGGAATCAGGCCATGACGTAGTTCGGGACTACGATCGGCTCTTTTCTTTATCATAGGAAAAGCACTAACTCCATAAAGCAAAGTACAGACTGACTCAATAAAGCAAAGTACAAACTTGATAAGCAAAATACAAACTCGATAAACAAAATACAAACTTGGCATCCTCAAAAAGGGCCCTGTTGGCTTGATCTGCCGACCACTGGCTGGCTGCTGATTTTTAGTCCGACTCAGTTGTTGGACTTGCTCGGGGAGCATTCCGGACTTGGTTCTCCTTGAGTTGCTTGGGAGACAGATTGTCATTCAGAAGGAGACCGTTTTCAATGCAGCTTTCGCAATCGCACTCATCCCAGTATTTGTGTCCCGTCACTGGGTCTTGGAAGTAGTTGGTGTGCCGTCTGGTTGGAAGTTCTTGACTGGCGGCATGATGTCCACTTCTTTATTATCACTTTCTTGCTCCACCTTGACGGTGATTTTGTCGGGGATATCCTTGGCTCCGTTGTCTGCAGGGAGGTGGAGTTTCCAACCTCGATCATTCGCATATTCAGAGTCGTCCCATTGAAGAGTTAAACCCGGCTGATCAGACGTGGCTAGTTGATGAAGCAACCCTTCAAGCTTGTCTTTATCTGGCACCTCATTCCCCATCTCTTCATTATCTATCTCTTCAAGTATCCACACCGGTGCCCCATGATGGATGGTAAAGGTGGATTTGAGTTTCTTGCTTCCGGATTGATTGCTCATTTTTGGTTACAGACTCTGATAAAAGAAATACAACATTCTAATTACCGAGAGGAAGAGAGCCAATCGCAGATTTTTATTTGAAAAGAGTTTATTTTATTAGACAGAGCATTTGATTATCGGGAAAATCCTTCTTATTACTGTGGAAGTGAGGATGTGACAACCTAGGGTAAAAGCTACCATGTATGCGCATGCAAGACAGGTAAACGACAAGTGGTTAATCAGTTAATCAAGACAATATCACATAATCTTAACCTGTGGGCTCCTGTCCTGGGTTGGAAGGTTCTAGGTTAACTACATGCAAAGGCCGGTTTTGGTTTAGGGGGTTCCCCGGACTAGAGCCAATATTTGCCTCCCAGTGCCAAGTGTACTGCATGGCAAAGGTCGAGCGGCAGGCTGACTCATCATGGTCCAGGGTTGCTGAGCATCCGGGGATGTCCTAACACCAGTGAACTGGGTAGGGTAACCAAGACGCAGCAGCGGGGTTTATCCAACATCGATGCAAGTGATGCAAAAGTTCAGCAATAAAATTGTTTTCAAAAATCTCACAAATATTTTTCAAGCTTGGCTCGCTTTTTAAATTAATCAAAATTTTGAAATTCTACTCATGCGAACAACCGAGAAAGCTCCAGTCCAGACTGATCGGGCTTTCACCCTGACATCAATCCTTTCTAGTACAGTGTGAAGCACGTACTTGGTGTCAAGCTTTCGAATGGTCATTTTACAAGTGTAAAATTTCAAAATAAAGATTAACTTAAAATATCGTAGTCCCCAGCAGAGTCGCCATTTTGTGGACGGTCGGCCTCCACCTGTTCCGGCAATGGTTTTCGAAACGGTTCGAAAAACAAGGATTTTAGAGTCGCCACCCGGTTTTTGGGAAAGTAGTTTGGGACCCGAGAAACCAATTTGGAAATGATGATTTGAGAGAATGACTTATAAAACCAATTGAAAACCAGAGATTCGTTTTGGATCCGGGAGCCAGGTTACGAACAGGGAAGGGTTTCAATGCACCCTGTTCGCCCGATTAAAATCGGTCTTTACTAAATATTTGTGAGATTTTATTAGAAAACAATTTTATTGCTGAACATTAACGGATAAACATTTAAGTTAAACAAAACAGATGATAATAACGAGAAAAACAGATGACTGATATGTAATTGACGGAAATCAAACGAAAATCCAAACTTCAAACTGTTCCTGCAGGGGGAATGTTCAAATTTCACATTTTACCTGAAAAGTATGCCGTGCGGCACACTGGATGTACCGTGCGGCACAAACGGTGAGCCGTGCGGCACTGTTCTTCAGACTAACGGTCAAATTTTCAAATGGGTGCCGTACGGCACTCAAGGTGTACCGTGCGGCACAGTAGGAGTGCCGTGCGGCACATCTGGCTGCAAAATAGTTTGAAACTTTGGCTTTTCGAAATGATTGATCAGAGGCACATACAAGGTATGAAATGCATTCAAAATGAACTACTTAAAAGGGAGAAAACATTGTATTTGAGTATGGGATGTCCCTCCTTGTTGAATCGCTCCGTACGAGGCGATGTTTTCACTGTACGACGCGACTAGGAGGTGTGAAATGAAACTAGACTTGCTGTAATTTGGGCATACCAAGCATGGAAATGATACGAAGAATCATTCCACCCTTAATACCCCTCCCCTCAGGGTACCAAATTCAAGGAATTTGGCGAAACGGGTTTATACCTTCGGTTTCGAATTCTCGGATTGAGCGTCGGATTGAACTTCCGAATGCTGCTTGAACCCTCTCTGGACCTCACTTTCACTCTAGTATAGTGGTAAGAAGGATTGAAGGCTTAAACTTTGGTCAATTTGGAATGGTTAGCTCACGGTTTTGGAGCCAAAAACAGGGGATGGGTCTCTGCTTTGGGTTTTGGTTTTTGCAGAGAGAGTAATGCTGATTTCTGTATAGTAGAAGTGATGGCTAAAAAAAGTTTAGCAATGGAAAATGGTATTCAAGGATGGAATTTTGTGGTCTTTTCTTACACAGAAATCGTATGGGGTCCGGGGGGGGTCCTTTTCCCATTGGATTCAGTCGGTTTATATAGAGGATGGGCGAGCCATAGCACGCCGAAGCACGCCGTTCTTGGTTCTTGCCCAGGGGGACAATGGTGTAGGGAATAGCTCCTTCCTTTCGGCCACGACCATCCGGGCGGGGGGACCAACCTCGTCAACATTCTCTGCTGCTGGGAATTCGCAAAAACTGGGAACCCGTAAACAGTACCGTACGGTACACAAACTGTGCCGTGCGGCACAACTTGTGTACCGCGCGGCACAACTGGCCGTCAAAATCCAACAATCTGCTGTACGTGACACTGGCTGTCCCGTGTGTTGAGAGATGAGTACCGTGCAGTACTGTTGACTGAGTTGACTTGGAGAATTTCAATCCGAGAGTTCTTCCGGGTATTTCCGTTCATCATTGGGGATTAAAATGTACGTGAACGCTCATTTTGGGGTGTCTACACATAGTGAACTACTGGGCTTTGGTCACGGTGTTGCACTCATGTAACCCTGGCATGATACCATGATGTTGCCTGTGCAACTCGGACATATTATGTCAGATTATCTAGATGGACAAGACCGATACCGTGGAGACCAGCCCTATGGAACAGGAAGTGCTGCCGGAGTGGGGAATGACCCGGCGCAGGGATAGACGAAGACCTAGAACCACCCTGGTTGTTATTTATATTATAATTGGAGACATTATTATTTGTATTAAAGTTTGAGATTAAACTTTATTAAGGTTTGTAATAATAATTAACGTGCCCAAATTTTGGGGGCGTTACAGTTCTCTTTGATGCAAATGACTTCAAAACTTGAATCACAACCAAATGAATTCTTGCCACGTGTCGCTCTTACGGCCCTCCTCGTGAAAAGTCATTTTACAATACTAATATAGATAGATTTCTCAGTGGATAAAATTCTACCATCTTGCTTACCTTTAGAGAGAAGTGGTTCTTGAAGGCCTTGGTATTTTTTTTTTTTTTTGGTGGAAGAGTAAGAATTTTAAATGAAATAAATAGTTTATAGGAGAATACAACATAACAAAATAGAGCTACAATGAAATGTAAGAATGTGGTGAATGCCTATAATCGGAGAAAACATAAAAGATGTTAACGCTCTCTTAGCTAGGCAATGGGCGTTATGAACATTGCTGCGATCAACTTTCGAAATCCTGCAAAACGAAAGCTTCAAAATATTATGTCTTGCACAACAAAAAATGACTAAATCTCATCTGTTTGGTACAAGTACATTCCTATTATTAAAATTAAAGAAAGTAATAACGGAACGCAAGATACATGGTATAAATAGATTTTTTCACGAACTATCAACAAACGAGTTGGTCTTCAAGATCAACAAATAATCGGAATGTTACTCACAACCTCCCTTTCATATTTGGGGCTGGTCCCGGAAACATAAATTGTTACACAAAATGTACACCATCTTATGTGGGATCTATTTTGGAGTCCCATGCAAATGATCGGACTTGTTCAATCTGTTTAATTGAAACATGTTTTTAAGTTTCGTGAAAAATCAACTTATTCTGAAATGGGTAAGGGCTTGATCGATAATTGTTCTTGAATTTGACACTATAAAAACTAAAGGAATCAATCAAGTCCTTACCGATATCCAAATGTGTTGATTTTTTACCGGAACTCTTGAAGTATCTTTTAAACAAATTGAACATGTTCCAATAGGAGTGTGTGGTTCCAATTATTTTTGTGTCTAATTTTTTCATGGATGATTTGCACAACGGGTCTAAAAAAAATGTACCACTAGAATAATCAAAATTACCACCAATAGCACGTTCTGACTGCTTTGTGGACTTGAGAGAGAGAAGCCATCTCCTTTTGTCATACACGTTTATTTATTATCTTTTCTTCTCCATGACTCTTTTCTTTTTAACTCATTTTCTGGCTTCCTGCACGCCACCATCATTGACATAATTTCAATGGCATGTTTCTGTCACAGGGAACTTTACGGTAACAACATAAGTGGACAAGTTCCTAACGAGCTCGGGAATTTGACAAAATTGGTGAGCTTGGATCTTTATCTAAACAGCTTGAGTGGTCCCATCCCAGAAACGTTGGGCAATCTTCAGACATTACGTTTCCTGTATGAACTATGCATCCTTTGTCTTTTACTTCTACAAATATATACACTCCCTCTGTTGGAACTTGCTTCCATTGCCATTCCATTCTGCCTGAAGACTTGTACAAGTGGGTTGCTTATGCACCGATTCGTTGCTATATGTGTGGATGGATGTAGTTAAATTGTTTCCTCTTTTCAGTAATTTCTTAAAGAATATAACTCAGGATTTTTGTTATTTTCTTCTATGTTTTAGAGTAGTGAACTGGTCATTCAGCCCACGACATAGCTGGTATGGTTGGATTCAATCACTACTATTGAGACATAAGGTGGTAAATTTCACTTTGTGGACATGATATCTAGTTAGGTATTACATTGAGGCATAAGCAGGGCCGGCTCTGAATTTTTGCGAGGCTTAAAACCGACTTTTTTAAATAAGCCCTCAATCTACTTTGTATATTAAAAATGCTTGAGAAAAAAAAAACTTCCATAATCATTTTAGAGATAGGTACCCAAAATTGATAATCATTATAATTATTCCCTCCATCCCATTTTTAAGTAGCCACTATAAAAATACGTGCATTGAACCCCCAAAATATATTTCTCTATATAATTAGCACTTCAATTTGGGTAAAAAAAAAATTTTTAATATTCAAAAATACATTTTTTTTACGTCCATTTAAATACACGTTTCTCATAGAGGACATTTAAAAATGGACAGAGGGAGTACATTATATCAAAAATTGTCATTTAAAGATTACTCTCTCGCATTTTTAGCTGCAAGTGTACTAATTAAACTTGCATAATCAAGTTTCTCAACCATAGTTTTTTTTCAATTTGGTGAAGTATTGATTGGTGGGTTGTGGGTGGGTTGTATGGTTTTTTCACCAAAAAATAGAAGAGCAGCTGAACGAGGACCAAAAAAAAAAAATGAAAGAAGAACCGTAGTCAGTATGGCGAGAATATTCTAAAAAATAAGTCATTACTCAGTATGCGATAATTTTTTAACTTCTTTTTTTAACACTTAGGCCCCTTGAGTTTTCATAATAACAAAATAAGGGGCCCTTTCACTTGGGCCTTATTTTAAATTTGGCCTTTAAAATGATTAAACAAATTAACTTTAATTTTATATATGTAAGCTTAATTACTATATGAAGCTATATAACTGGGCCCTTAAAATTAGTCAACAGTTGGGGGGCTTAAAGCGGTGGCTTTACGAGTTTTAACCCAAAGCCGACTCTGGGCATAAGTCATAGGGCCTTCCAAGGGTAGATATTTTGCTGAGAAATATATATGGAGAGTTATTTTCTTGGTTCTGTAATATATGTGTGTGTGCACCCGTGTAAACAAATTAACATTCACGTGCATTCTCTTCACATTCAAATTAAGGGTGAAACCAAGTCATTTGGCGCCTTAGATCTGCTTTCAGTAGCAATGCACTAAAATTGTTAGTTGTATCCCTTCTACTTATCTCGATGAATGCCTCTTCTCTATTTACTGCCATCGTTGCCAATGTGAATCCTTAATTGGGGGAACGTATGCTTTACAGTCACTATAGGTGTAGTAAGATCCCATTTAGCTTTTCTTCTTTCCTATAGCTCACAAGTAAAGTTTAGTTTTGCTTAGCTATGAACAGTTTCTTCAAACAATGCAGAAGTACTTGGAATGGCAGTTGTACAGTACAATGACTGAAATACTTGTCTTTCCCTTGGAAACTATTAACCTATTGGATTGCTTGGTGTTACCTAAATTATTAGGCTTTTAGTTTCTGACTCTTTAAACCTTCTTAATCAGTATTGCATATAATGCGAGTAGATTCATTCCGAGCCTCTACTACCTAAAAGTAAGACAATTTTTTATTAATTATAACCTAGACCCTAATTGTACAGGGATAAAATCCACGTAAATCTGGATCACGTGCTTCCTTGATTCAACCCTAAATCTGTAAAACAGAAAAAGGGTTAGAGCACATCTGCCTCTTGTCGGCAAAGGCCCTCCGATGCCTAAGTTAGTATCTCGTACTCAAATTCTCAGATCACACAGTGCATTTGAAAGGGGTTTCACAGCGTACCTTTCTTTATGGGTTTGATGTCATATTTATAGGTGGAATAGTTTGCCCATTAGGGCATCACGTTGCCTCTGTTTCCTATTCTCTTTAGGAATCCTTTTCCTAATAGGACTTTCCCATTAGAAGTAAGCTCGCATGTCCTGCTAGATCTTGTCTAGCAGTAGTTTTTCTTTCCATATAGAATTCTTTCCTATATGGGATATACTTCTAATCACGTTAGGACTTCCCATATCGATCCCTTATTCTTCGGAATTGCTCCTTATCTAATAAGGAACCGCCTTAGACTGTTCTGGAATGTCTCACCGCCTTATTCGTGGCGGTGTCATGCTTCCACGTAGCTCGAAATAACTCGTACATAGCTCAGCTCATTACGCCGAGCTGAATTATGTATTCCAGAATGCTGTTTTAAGCTATATATGTAGCCTACCTAGCTCGGCCATATCAGGGGCACCCCTTTATGTCTCACGCCGAGCTAGTGCATCCTTATTTGTTAGTTCACTCTTATTATTCTGGCCTTGTTCATGGCCAAACCAGATCGGCACAGGCTTAAGGACTCCCCACGTGGTGCCGAGTCATTCACCCTCTCGTGGTGACTAATTAGGGTACGTGCTCTGCCCTTCCCAAGGGTAATTAGGTTTTACCCACTCCACTAATTACATTATACATTTTGTGATTATGAATATCAAAACGGCTTTGGGCTAAAGCCCGTATAGCAACTGCTTTAAGCCTTCAAATTTTGACTAAGCCTCTAATTATATAGGTTAATATAGTAATTAGGCCTATATAACAATTAAAGGCTTCTTCCGAGCCGGCCCTCTTTTGTCAAGGTATTCTCGTTTAGGCCCTACTCATATCACACTCTACCTATTTAGGTCCTTTTCCACGCTCATCAACCCCATCGACCGGAGTGCAAGTGCTTCCCCCGCTTTTTCGTTTTCGACTCTGACAGCTAAGGCTTTTTTAATACTCCTATAGTCCTACACTCCTACTGGCTACTCTCTCTCTCTCTCTCTCACCTTTTTTATTTTATATTTCAACGTAAAATAACTTTTGTTTTACACAATTATTTTTAATAAAATTTATATATTTTTGAAATTTACTCGATGAGATTTTTCATCTGAAAATGAAATTTTGTATATTTAAAAAAGTTATTTTATACCCATTACTTAATATATTCACACCCCATCTAAACAATTTACACCCTCCAAAATGAAAGAATTCTACCCCTCAAATACAGAATTCAAACATCACAACTCAATCTCCAACATATAAAATTCACACCCCAAAAAGAAAAATTCACACCCCCTCAAATGCAGAATTCACACCCTCTAAAATGAAAGAATTCACCCCTGAAATACAAAATTCAAACATCACAACTTACTACCGAAACACAGAATTCACACCCAAAATTTCAGAATTTACACCTCTCAAATGTAGAATTCACACCTTGAAATAGAAGAATTCACACCCCTCAAATGCGGAATTCACACCTCCAAAATGAAAGAATTCACATCCCTCAAAATGCACAATTCACACTATACAAAAATAAAAGAATTCACCCCTACAATGCAGATTTCATACATCATAATTTACAACCCAAAATACATAATTCACACCCAAAATAACATAATTCAGACCCCTCAAATGTAGATTTCACATCTTCCAAAATGAAAGAATTCTCAACCCCTTTTGAAACAATCCACACCCTCTAAAATGAAAGAATTCATGCCCTTCAAATGCAGAATTCACACATCCTCTACACAATTCACACTCTAAAATATTTTTTTGTGTGTATAATTTTATATTCAATATGGATCTTATTTGATAGATTTCGTCGAGTCGGTTCTAAAATTTTAAATTTTACGGAAAAATGGATGTATATAATTAAAAATATTAAATTTTAAAGTTTAAAAAATAGTAAAAATGAGAGAGAATAGAGAAATAGAGAGAGAGTGACCTTTCAATCTAAACAATCTGTGCAAAAAGCCAACAAATTTCTGTTTTGCTTTTGTCGTCTTGTCTTAATCAGTTGTAGAAAAGTGAGAGGGTGTGTACCAAAAAGCAATTATGGAGTGGGGGCCGTGGGGCACGCGGAAAAGGAGAGAGAAGAGAGAGAAAGGCAGTGGACAGTTGATCTCACGCACGTCAGGGATTATTAGGAAATGGAAGATAAAACAAAATTTGGACGGAAGCCCCCACAAAAAGTGCGGACAGCTTGGAATTTCCTTATTGTCTAATAATTTTAAGGGCCAAATTTAAAATAAGGCCCAATTAATAAGGCCCAAAACATGACATAATTTTGCTCCTATTTTGTCATGTTATTATGAAAAACTAAGGGGGACAAGGTGTCAAAAAAAAGGTTAAAAGATCATTGCCTACTAAGTACTGACTTATTTGGCTTATTGATATTTTTGGTCCCCAAAGTATGCGCGCGGTGTTATTTTGGTCCCCAATTTTTCCATTGCGCAATTCTGATCCCAACATTTGAAATTTGGTCCCCAAAGTATGCGTGCGGTGTCAATTCTGATCCCATTCCTAGCGGATTGGAGTAAAATAATATACTTATTAATGGACTCAATTCCTTCCTCCTCTCTCCTCATTTTCCCTCTCAAATCTCTGTGTAACGCTACCACCCACACCATCATCTAATTGCCCCCCTCTCCTCCACATCTCCGCCGTTAGAATCGAAGAAAAACCACCCATTTGATGACATAATCAACACCTTCATCGACCATCCAATCAGCCCATCGGTTGACCCAAAATAGGTACTCACAGACAACTTCACCCCGTCGCCAACGAGCTCCCGCAAACCGAATGCACGGTTGTTTCCAGCACCCTTTTGCCCTCCCTCCACGACGCGTACATCCGAAACGGACCTCAATTTCTCCCACGAAGCTCGTACCACCTATTCGACGGCTACGAAATGCTCCGGCATCTTGTAACTAGGGATGAAATCGGTTCAGTTCGATCGGTTTTTTTTTATATTTTTGACCGAACTGATTAAATCGGTTTTCAATAATTCATAACCAAAACCAACCATATTTTTTAGAAAACCGTTCAGTTCGGTTTAATTTGGTTCGGTGCGGTTCGGTCGGTTTGTCGGTTTTTTTAACTGGGCCAAAAAATATGTTATGGGCCCAAACATAAGCCGCCCAAAAACTAAATTAGAGCCCACATTATAGAAAGCCCAATCTCCACTCATAAACCACATCACAGTAATAATAATTCAGATCTTGCACCACATAAACCACATAAAAAATAAGCACAAATGCCACACACCACACAGAACTTAGAGTCTGAAGAATTCAGATCTTTACTAACCAGACAACCAGACATATTCTCAGTTCAAAAGGGAAAAAAAAAAAAAACCAGTGCACTGGACATATTACATATCTTTGTTCCATTAATACATAACCCACTCAATTCAACTCAAAAGAGGATATAGCTCCTAACAAAATAATTAAATGGCAACCATAAAGCCACAAAAACCAGTCACCAGAGATATCTTTGTAGTTTGTTCCACCATGTCACCCTGCATTTTAAAAGAAACAAACCACCTCAGTTTCCAAATTCAAAGGAACAGGTAACTCTTTATAAACAGATGCATGATTCAAAGGAAATAAAATACTAGGACTTACTAGTTACTAATACTAAGTTGAATTCTCATTTCTAGAGTCCCTCATCAATCATCAATAACAACAGAACCCGCATCTGATAGCTCTATAAAATTCATAGCAAGGAGTTACGATACGAAAAAGTAGATGTCACAATAACCACATGTAAAAATAAGAAAACTAGTAGATTAAAAATTACCTTCTTCCAATTCATCTAATTGATCCCGAATACATATCTCGATGGGAGAATGCAGCTAATTCTGAGCACAAATTAGAGCCTCTACTGTCTTGGGTGATAGATTACTTCGAAAGGGATCTAGAATACGTCCTCCCGTGCTAAATGCTAATTCAGAGGCAACCGTGGACACCGGAATTGATAGAACATCACGTGCAATCTGAGAAAGGGTCTTATACCTATCCGAATTAGATTTCCACCACTTCAAGACATTAAAATCTTTATTGTCATTCTCACACCCCTCCATCCAGTACTTCTCCAACTCAGATTTGCTTACCAAATCATTTTCTTCCTCCAAAAACATCTGAAATTGAGACAACATATTTTGGCGCATATCTAAATGCAAATCATCTCTAACCACATCCAATCCCGTTGATGAGCTCTCCACATTTTAAGTTTGGCCTTTTTTACTTGTGTCATTATTCTCATACCACTCATTCAAACGTGTCATTTGGTTCTTTAGCTTGTCTAACAACACCTCGGCTGTCTTCTTACCATAGTCAAGTACAAAATTCATTTCTATATACTTGAGTTTATAGCATGGATCAAGAACATTCGCAGCCAACAACAACCAATTGATCTTATCTATTTTCCCCCAATATTTAGCAAACTTGGCACGCATGCCATTTACAAACCTAAAGGGTAATTCGTCAATTATTATCATCTCTGCCACAGCATTTTTGCATGCATCGACATTAAAAGCCACAGCAACAAGATTACGATCAGCTTCTCCATCATTTGTTCCTACTGCAGGTTGAAAACCTAGAGTTTTTTGCTTCTTATCCAAAATTCTAAGGGGATATTTTTTACAGCCCGACTCTAGATGAGCTTTCATTGATGATGTCCCATTAGCCTTTGACTCACAACAATAAGTCTTCGGACAATAATTACATTTAGCCCTACGTTTTTGACCTTTTACCCGAGGCAGTTTTCCAAAATGATCCCAAACAAATTACCTCTCCCTTCCAGTCAATCCATCATCAACATCAACAACATCATCAGTGAGAGTTTCAGCATCCTTACCAGTAGCAGCAGTAGTTTCAGCAGCAGTTTTGTTGCATTTTCTGGTTCGTTTTTTGGTTGATTGTTTTCCAGTATGCACTTCAGTCACTTTACCACCAGATTCACTACTGGGTTCATCAATCTACATAAGTTTCGAGCAAATATTAGTATTCATGAAAACAAACACTAGAAGATAGCGTAATCACCTTCCATGGGCTGGAGTGAGTCGAGAGAGAGAGGCTATGTAGGGTATTCACAAACCTGATGGAGTGTTGGAGTGAGTCGAGTGACTGTGTCTGTGAGAGAGATGCCGATCTTCGTGAGAGAGAGAGGGGATCTGATCTTCGAGAGAGAGAGAGAGAGAGAGAGATCAGGCCATGGCTAAGGCCTGAGGAGTGAGGTGCTGGACTTAAAAGAGTTAGGTTTAGGGTTTTTTTCTACAGACATCGAGTATATAAACAAGGGGGAAAAGATCCTCTACTTTAGTACTTCGGATGAATTGTAAGATCTTTAGATGAACGGTAGGGATTTGAAGTGTATAACCCATTAATACTATCGGTTCGGTTCGGTCAGTTTCGGCTTGTTTTTACATAAAACCGAACCGAAATTAATTTTTTTGCTAAAAAATGAAACCGAACCGAACTGAGTGAAAATTAAAACTGACCGAATTTTCCAAAAACGGTCCGGTTCGGTCGGCCAGTTCAGTTTTTTGGTCAAAACTCTCATCCCTACTTGTAACGCCCTCAAATTTCAAAGTAAAAGTGATATAAAATCCACGTGGAAAGTCAATGAGATCCAAAGTCCAGGTCAAAGTCCAAGCTTGACTCGTAAGGTCAAAGTCATACACAAGATAATTCACAGGATTCTCATGCCCCAAATAAGTACATGAGTTACCAATGTTATTACAAACCAAGTCAAAGATGAAAATTCAATTAAATTACAAAATCATCTTTTCAAAAATATAAGTTTCAAAATGATAAAGTAACTCCTCCGTTAAGCTTTCAAAAGAGATGCATGCATACACTCTAAGCAATCCATATCATGCTCTGTGTTGGGTACCTAAAATTATTAGGGTGAGCTCACTACCCCAATAGAGAAAAGTCTACCAATCCTAAATGCAATGAAATGCAAGTGAGTGATAGACAAAGGAGGCATAAGTCACATAACTAGTTTCAAGAAACTTTAATGATTAAAGGATAGAAAACCAACCCATAAGCCACTAGATTTTCTTTACTATTATCCCTCGTATGCGATATATATGATAAGCCCCCAATATTGTAGATATCCGGGCTTATCTAGCTCTTTTTTTTCACACACACACGCTTTATCTTGCTTTTATATGATTGATGTGCGCGTAGTGTTGTTTTTGGTGGTTTCAGGGTAAACAAGTGCATAAGGCGCGTTTTGAAGCGTTTTGGGAAGCATCCCAAGAATTCAAGGGCCAAGCGCCCCATGACACTCCACCATCAAGCCTCGAGAGCCAAGAAATGAAGATTTGGTTAAGGCTCGGGAAGTTTAGAAGGCACAAGATCAAGCCGGAAGGCTAAAGGCGTGTCCAAGGCTTACAATCACTCCCGGTCGAATCCGGGAGTGAACGAGGACTCACGAGACCAAGTGCTCCCCTTCCCGAAGCTCGCACAATGTTCGGAAGTGTTTTGGAAGATGCTCGGTAGCACACAAGGCCAATGGATGGCAAAGAAAGAAGAGGAAACTTCAAATGCCTTAGTATTGATAGAGGTATTGATACCAGTATTGATAGGTATCAATACCTCTGAAGCACAAAGTTGGACAGAACACTGGGTATCGATACCCCCAAACTTGGTATCGATACCCAGGACTTACGGGTAGCATTTTTGTAGCTAGGTATCGATACCCCCAAACTTGGTATCGATACCCAGTAATCCGGGGAGTTAATGTAGCCCACTTGTTGGACTTTCCACTTTTGGAAACTTACACCTTTAATGCTTTTAGGATATTTTTGTGAGAGAGAAAGGGTATTTTGTATATATCTCTCTCTTCCTCTTTCTCTCTCATTATCTACTACCTTTAATTTAGTCTTTCATTTTTGCTCTCTTCTCTCTCCTCCATTGTTGAAGGGGATTGAAGGTTTAATTTCCTTAGGAACTCAAGTAAGTACTAAGTTTCCGTTAATTTCTCATTTATTAATAGTTCTTGTAATCTCCGGATCTCCATATAAATCTAGTTTATTTGTGTTTTCTCCGGTTAAATCTTATCTCTCCTCTCCTAGCATTTTCCTTTGAAAACTCAAGTTTTTATGTGTTGTTTGTTAATCTCTTAAGGTTTAAAGTTGTAGGTAAGGTCAAGATCATCATATAAAATTAGTTTTTAAGAATGTATGTTATGTTCTTTATTTCCTTCAAATTTCTAGCTAAATCTCCTAGTATGTGGTGTGAGTAGTTTAATTAGGTTTGGTCATGGGGTGATTAACACTCCATGACTCTAGTTAATTTGTTCCTCTCGACAAAAAGGCATACACCGTTTGCTTATCAAAGAATTAGGATTGATTTTATGTATCAAAATTGGGTTTGTTAACCCCCTTGATCACACGTCACCAAGGGCTTGACCACTTGGCACGTGTGATGCTTAGGGCTATGGCAACCCAAAGGTTTGTCTAAATGGAACAAGAATCCTAATCTTTGTGAAACACATTTTCTAGTTCATGGTTTTAAACTCTAAATCTTCCGTTCGGGATCATTTAACGATGTCCCGAGCCGGTTATCGAGAGAGGAATGGATTAGGGCATCCTTATCAGGAGCACCAAATTTTTTACCAAATTTAACTTCAAAAACACCTTTTACAAATTTAGCAAGTCACTTATCCAAAATTCCCAAAATCAGACTCTCTATCCAAACTTAGAGAAATTAGTGAACAATAACTTAACAAAGATGGGGTGTTACTGTAGCAAAGCTACAAATTTAACAAATTTGTAAAAGATTTGTTAAGTCTGATTTTGGAGGGTTTTGTTACATTTCACACATCAAATTTAACTTTCAAGCAATTTGTTAAGTGTGATAATGATGCTCTTAACTTTGGTTGTGGTTTGTTAAAATCCCCTAGACTTAGCCTTACTTTTAATTAGCTTTTTAATCTTCCGAGTCATTCATGAAGTTAAGTGAATTCCACCCCCAAACTACAAAGCCAAGTTTGCCGCTTTAAGGCTAAAACCAACATTCGTGAATCAACGCTCACGTGCTGCACATTCGATCTCTAAGGACTCGACCTGGACTTCTAGTTATCATGCTTCGCGACACCTAAACCCTACGCTTGGGGAAACATCATTTGAAATACAATCCAAGGACGCAAGCATTTTTGGCGCCGTTGCCGGGGACCCAATGGTCTACTCCGCGTGAGTTTGCCTCGCGCTACGCCACTGTAAGTATCCCGTTTCATTAGTACATATCGCTTAGTTTACTTTTGTTTAACTAGTATAGTTCTAAGAGCGGATACCTCTAACCAAACAGTTGATTGTTTAAATTGAGGTTTAACGAAGCTCGAGGAAGTATATTAGTTTTTAAATTCCTGTCATATATATAACGAGGCGGCGGAATAGCCCCTCGGAACTGTTTGTGGTGAGGTGGTGGTATAACCCCTGATAAGCCCTCAATGTTGTATATATAAGGGCTTATCTCGCTCGTTGTGATCACACACACGTGCATTTTGTGCCTTTGAATGATTGATTTTGCGCGAGTTGTGTTTTTGATAAGTTTCAGAAAATCGGAGCTAAAAAGGCATGTCCAAAGCTCCAAATAATCCCCGGTTGTATCCGGAAGTACCCAAGGCCCCGCAATGCCGTGGAGGACAATCGCCGAAGCTTAGAAGTCAATTCAAGGAGCTTTGGAAGGTTCAAGGAAGGCCCAGACCAAAGGAACAACAAAGCTAGAGTTATGAGGCTATAGGAAATCCGACACACCGATAGAAAAAGACTCATTTCTCTCAAGATACAAAGGCTATGAAGATGAGCTCAATTGGGTTTGAAAGTAGACTCATAGAGCTTTCCAACGGTTCAAGAATCACCTCATTCTGAGTTCGGACGAAGCCGGGGCGTGCTCGCGAAGTTGGGGCAAAAATCTGTCTGAACAGACGCTGATGGATCGATCTATCACTTTCCATGGATCGATCCATGCTTCAAAAATTCCCAAAAAATCCCAACAGAAAGAATTGGATCGATCCAAGGTGATGATGGATCGATCCAATGAAGAAAAATGGCCAAAAATTAGACCTTGGATCGATCCAATGGTTGATGGATCGATCCATGGTGGGTTCCGGGCGTATTTTTTACAGCACATAAAGGTGTTTTGGCTTGGGCATCCACTTGAATTACTTGCTACTAGTAGAATGCTTCTAGATGTTTGGGGGGCAGAGGTGGCTTTTGTATAAATATCTCTCCCTCTCCTCTCCCAAAGGACCTCCCCCATTAGTTACTCTTCCATTTTTAGTTTTAGTTTAGTTCCTCCATTGGAGGATTTTGAAGCTTTGTCTCTCTAGATTTCTCAAGTAAGTTTTCATTTCTAGTTAATTTGTCAAGGTTTAATGTTGTAGCTACTTGTTGTGTCTCTATATAAATCAAGTTTATTTGCGTTTTCGTCGGTTAAATCTTGTTCTTCATTTCCTAGCTAAATCCTTCTTAAACTCAAGTTTGTAATTGTTGTTTGTGATTTTCTCTAGAGTTATTGTTGTAGGTACACTTATAATCTTCATTAAAAATTAGTTTTCAAGTTTATTAAGCATGTTTTTGGTTTTCTACAAATTCCTAGGCTTTATTTCTAGTATAATGATCGAGTAGTCGTTTTAGGCTCGGTCATGGGGTGATTAGCACCCCGTGACTTAGGTTAATTCACTCTCCTCGCCTTATTGCAAACATCGCATGTTTATCAAAGAGTTAGGATTAATTTTATGTATCAAAGTTGGGATTTGTTAATCTCTTTGATCACACGTAGTTAAGGGTTTATTCTCCTTTTCACGTGTGATGCTTAGGGCGATGTCAATTCAAACGTTTGTATAAATGGCACAAGAATCCTACTCTTTGAGAAACACCATTTCTAGTTAAACGAGTTTAAGCACCAAATCTTCCGTTCGGGGTCGTTTAACGACACCCCGAGCCGGTTATTTTAGAGGAGAACGAATTGGCCTGAGGCATGGGTGTTGTGAACCCCTTGACTTTGCCTTCTTTTAATTAGTCTTTTAATCTTCCGAGTCATTCACGAAGTTAAGTGAATCCACCAATCCAACTCCAAAAACCAAGTTTGCCGCTTTAAGGCTGAAAACTTACACTTGCAAGTCAACTCTCACGCCGGGTGCATTCGGTCTCTGAGGACTCGACCCGGACTTCCGGTTATTATGCTTTGCGACACCTAAACCCTACGCTTGGGGAAACATCATTTGAAATACAACCAAAGGGCGCAAGCAATTTTTGACTCCAGTATGCTGTCTGGTGTATGCAATTCTACGTGAGTGATCCTAACCGGAAAGTGGTTGAGTTTGTAAATCCCTTCACCGACATGGACGAGCGTGAGCAACCACCCCCACAACAACCGGAAATGTTGTCCGTGAGGCAATATCTTAATCCCACACGCCCTGTCCCACCATCACCAATAGCTCATCCTACACCCACAGCCAATCGTGTTGTTTACACAATTAAGCCGAACACAATTCCAATGTTGCCTGTCTTTTATGGAATGAAGTCCCAATGCCCTTACGCGCATGTGAGGGAATTTGAGGATCCTGTGAACACGCTTGTTACCGTTCCGGCTGAGCTTGAGTCCGCGCGCCTGAAATTATTTCCGTTTTCTCTAAAGGACCACGCACGAACTTGGTTGTCAACTTTAAAACCGTAGTCCATCACCTCGTGGGAAGAATTGCATGAGGAGTTTTTTAAGAAATACTACCCCTTGCATAAAACCATGGTAATGAAAAAGCGTGTCTCCAATTTTGCCGAGAAACCGGATGAACCATTTTTCGCTGTATGGGAGAGGTTTAAAAATCTTTTGACTGCCATCCCACATCATGGTTTTTCAGTAAAGGACAAGACGCAATTTTTCTACGAGGGCATTTCACAAGGGACTCGGCAATTCATTGACACCATGTGTAATGGTGAATTTTTAAGTTGGAATCCTCAGCAGTGTTATGATTTTCTTGAGCAACTCGCCGAGAACAACCAGTCGTGGGATTATTCGGATCCCTCAGATAAGACCTATCAACCGGTGAGTGCGAGTGCGGGTACTAGTTAAGGTTCAGGTGAGAGAGGGAAATATGTGCTTAAAGAGCAAGATGATTTAAATTTTAAGCTTTCCCAACTCACTAAAAAATTGGAAAATTTGGAAATAAAAAGTGTGAAGGAGTGTGCGTTGTGCGTAACCCAAGGGCATTCAACCGATGATTGCCCGACTCTTCCGGGTTTGAAGGAAATCCTTCACGGTGGGGTAGCGGAACAAGCAGAGGTCAACGCCGTTGGTCAACGGTACGACCCTTTTTCGAACACGTATAACCCCGGGACCAAGGACCATCCTAATCTCGGATGGGGGGGAAACAATCAAGGGCAAGCTCAAAGGCCACCCCCGGCCTATAACCAAGGTTATCGACCACCCCAAGGTCAAAATCAAAGCCAAGGTCAAGCCCGGTACCCTCCAAATCAACAACACCATGGGTCTAATTTTTATCAACCACCCCAAAAGCGCTCATTGGAAGAAACCATGCAATTCTTTATTCAAAGTCAAACGGTTACCAATGAGCAAAATGCTCATGCGTTGAGAGAGATCCAAGGTCAAGTGACTCGGTGAACTACGTCCGTGGGGCAACTTCAACAAGAGAAGGGAAAGTTCCCATCTCAACCACAAGCAAACCCCCAAGGAGTCCATTTGGCATGCACCTCGTCGGGCCAAGACCCCAATAACTTCGAGCAAGCCAAGTCGATTTCTGTCTTGAGGAGTGGTAAGGAGATTGATAAGACTATCCCTCCGAAACCTACTCCTCCCGTGGTCCCTTCTCCTCCGGTTGTTGTTGAGCAACCTTCTTCGAGTGGTCCGGTTGTGTCACCTAATGTCGTGGAGCAAGAGCCTCCTGTTTGTCCGTTTCCGGCACCTTATCCCCAAAGGTTGAAAGTGCCGGCCAAGCCTTCTTTGAACAATGGTGTGTATGAGGTTCTAAAGCAAGTTAAGATAAATATCCCTCTTTTGGATGCCATTAGAACCATACCCTCCTATGCCAAATTTCTTAAGGACTTATGCACTGTTAAACGCAAGTTGAATGTCCAAAAGAAAGTGTTTTTAACTGAGCAAGTGAGTTCCATTATCCAAACCAACATAGCTCCTAAGTACAAAGACCCCGGTTGTCCTACTATTTCCATTGTCATAGGGGGTAAGAGAGTTGAGAGAGCTTTGCTTGATTTGGGTGCGAGCGTGAATTTGCTTCCATTTTCAGTGTATGAGGAATTAGGCTTAGGAGAGATGAAACCCACGAGAGTGACGCTTCAATTGGCGGATCGAAGTATCCGTATTCCTAAGGGTTTAGTGGAGGATGTCTTAGTCCAAGTAGACAACTTTGTCTACCCTGTGGATTTTGTGGTCTTAGACACGTGTCCCGTAGCCAATGCTCTGGATGCTGAATGAAAGAAGCATGGTAATGTGCACATAAATCAAAATGATTCTTGGGTCTGCCCTCTCTGATGCCTTTTGGCTTTGATTTGAGGGCATGATTCCGCAGCAAATGCGACGGTATAGGGGGATCACTGTTTCAGTGGTATTCTGTGAGCAGCCACTTTGTGCATTTATTGCCAAAGGTTAGGTCTGTCTCCAATCCATCTGTTTCAGTGGTATTCTGGGAGCAGCCACTTTGTGCATTTATTGCCAAAGGTTAGGTCTTGTCTCCTATCCTTCCCCCGCCCATACCCCCAATTATTGGGGACTAAATGGGTTATGTTATTGTTATTGTTGTAGACACGTGTCCCGTAGCCAATACTTCACAGGCACAAACATCCATCATTCTCGGACGCCCCTTCTTGGCGACTTCCGATGCGGTCATTCATTATCGCAATGGGTTATTGAACATGACTTTTGGAAACATGAAAATGGCGGTGAATGTTTTTAATATTGGGTCTCAAATGGGAGACGATGATGATGTTCATGAGGTGAGCTTAATAGACACGTTGGTCCAAGAGCACGTAGACACTATTCTTTACAAAGATCCACTTGAGGTTTGTCTTACCGACGAAGAGGCGTCTTTCTTAGATTCACCAGAGTTCGAGTATTTGTATTCGTTGTTGGAAGTGGAAGATGTTTGTGGGATGGACACATGGTATCCTAAGTTTGAAGATTTGCCTCCCCTCGAGAGCAAAACTCTTCCGTCTAGTGTCCAACCACCCAAGCTTGAGTTAAAACCCCTCCCCGGACACTTTGAAGTATGCCTTCCTTGGTGTTAGTGAAACCTTTCCCGTGGTGATTTCCTCTTCCCTTGAGACACACCAAGAGTCCGGTTTGTTAGCGGTGTTGAAGCGGCACACAAAGGCCATCGGTTGGTCCATTGCCGATATTCATGGGATTGATCCCTCAGTTTGCACACACCACATCTATCTTGAAGAAGATGTGAAGCCGTCTCGCCAACCACAACGTCGCTTGAATCCAATCATGAAAGACGTGGTTCGGGCGGAGGTCTTAAAGTTGTTGAATGTTGGGATCATTTACCCTATCGCCGATAGTAAGTGGGTGAGCCCTATCCAAGTTGTTCCTAAAAAGTCCGGCATAACGGTGGTCAAAAATTCCAATGATGAATTGGTGCCTCAAAGGGTGACCACCGGATGGAGAGTGTGTATTGACTACCGCAAGTTAAATGCGAGCACGCGCAAGGACCACTTCCCTCTCCCATTCATAGATCAAATCTTGGAGAGGGTAGCCGATCATGCTTTTTATTGCTTTCTTGACGGGTACTCTGGGTATAATCAAATCGAGGTCGCTCTTGAGGATCAAGAGAAGACCACTTTCACGTGTCCTTTTGGTATTTTAGCTTATAAGCGCATGCCTTTTGGCTTGTGTAACGCGTCCGGCACCTTTTCAAGGTGCATGATGGGCATTTTTAGTGACATGGTGGAGAAAACCGTTGAGGTCTTCATGGATGACTTCTCGGTATTCGGGGACTCGTTTGAGTCGTGTTTAGAAAACCTTGAGCGTGTGTTGGAGAGGTGTGAGGAGAAGCACCTTATTCTCAATTGGGAGAAATGTCATTTTATGGTGACCAACGGGATTGTGTTGGGGCACATTGTGTCGTCGAAAGGGATAGAGGTCGACAAGGCAAAAATTGATTTGATTGCAAACCTCCCTACCCCTAAGTGTGTGAAAGACATTCGGTCTTTTCTTGGGCACACGGGTTTCTACCACCGTTTCATTAAGGATTTTAGTGCCATCTCGCAGCCCTTGTGTCACCTCCTCTCGAAAGACGCGCCATTCATTTGGACACCCGCGTGTGAGGAGGCATTCTCTAAGTTGAAATCTAGTCTCACCACTCCGATTGTGCGAGCTCCCGATTGGGACCTTCCGTTTGAATTAATATGTGATGCGAGTGATTATGCGATTGGCGCCGTCTTGGGCCAAAGGAGAGGGAAAGAGCCATGTGTCATTTCTTACGCGAGCAAAACTCTTAATGGTGCTCAATTGAACTACTCCACCACGGAGAAAGAGTTGTTTGCGGTTGTCTTTGCTCTTGACAAGTTCCAGTCTTACTTGATAGGGTCCCCTATCGTGGTCTTCACGGACCATGCCGCGTTAAAATATCTAATGACTAAGCAAGATGCTAAAGCGCGGTTAATAAGGTGGGTCTTATTGCTCCAAGAATTCAACTTAATAATCAAGGATAAAAAAAGGAGTTGAAAATGTGGTCGCGGATCATTTGTCTCGTCTCGAGTTTGAGGATCGTTCCTCGAACATCCCCATTGTTGACTCATTCCCTGATGAGCAATTGTTTGGTGTTTCATCTTGCCCGTGGTTCGCGGATATTGTGAACTACTTAGCCACGGGCCAACTTCCTACCGTTTGGACTCCGCAAGAGAGGCGGCGGTTCTTATTTGAGGTGAAAAGGTTCTTCTTTGATGATCCTTATCTCTTCAAGTATTGTCCGGATCAAATCATCCGGCGATGTGTGCCGGATGTTGATCACCGTGCCGTCCTTTCCTTTTGCCACACCGAGGCATGTGGGGGACACTTCTCCTCCAAGAAAACCTCCGCAAAAATCCTTCAATGCGGGTTATATTGGCCGACACTTTTCAAAGATGCTTTCGAGTTTTGTAAAACGTGTGAGCGGTGTCAGCAATTGGGAGGAGTGAATAGAAGGAATATGATGCCCTTAACTAATGTCATTGTTGTTGAAGTTTTTGATTGTTAGGTCATCGATTTTATGGGACCGTTTCCTATGTCTTTCGGGTACCTCTATATCCTTCTTGCGGTGGACTACGTGTCCAAGTGGGTCGAGGCTATCCCCACTCGTACGAACGACCACAAGGTGGTCGTTGAGTTCTTGAAAGAACATATCTTGGCTAGGTTTGGTACTCCGCGCGCGATCATTAGTGATCAAGGGACCCATTTTTGCAATAGGCCCTTTGAAACTTTAATGCGTAAGTACAGTATCACACACAAGGTCTCTACGGCCTATCATCCACAAACTAATGGTCAAGCCGAACTTGCGAACCAGGAAATTAAGCATATTCTTGAGAAAACGGTAAGTCCTAATCGGAAGGATTGGTCTACTCGATTGATCGATTCCTTGTGGGCCTATCGAACCGCGTATAAGACGGTTTTGGGGATGTCCCCTTATCGCTTGGTTTATGGGAAGGCGTGTCACTTGCCGGTTGAGCTTGAGCACAAGGCTTATTGGGCCATCAAATCTTTGAACTATCGCATGCCCGAGGCAGGTACACATGGGAAGCTCCAAATCAATGAGCTTGAGGAGATTCGGAGAGATGCATATGAGAGCACGGCCATTTATAAGGCTAAAGTCAAGGAATTTCACGATAAAAACATTCTAAGGAAGGATTTTCATGTGAATCAAAAAGTGCTTTTGTATAACTCTAGACTCCATCTTTTTCCGGGTAAATTGCGTTCACGGTGGGTTGGGCCGTACTTTGTGCATCACGTGTATCCTCATGGGGCAATCGATGTTTTTAATCCAAAAGATGGTCAAATTTTCAAGGTGAACGGTCAAAGGTTAAAACCATTTTTGGAAAATTTTAATGAAGAGGAGGAGGTTGAAAAGTTGGTCGATCCGGTCTATTCGGACGACCCTCCGGTTTAAAAATTCTTGTGTGATTTGCCCGTGGAGTCTTCGTGACTTCACTTTTCACGGGGGGCTAACGCGTACCTCTGAACTTTGTTGTTTGGAGGGCCCGGCCCTTTGCTCCCTCTTGCATTGGGTTTCCCATCATTGACTTGGGACTAACTATGCACGCCGGCTAGACAACAATGCGCGTGTGCCCAGCTCCGGTTAGAAGGGCCATTCTTTATTCTTTTTAATAAAATCTTGGAGACCCCACACGTGAGGATAAGATAACACGAGTGCGTCAGTGACATAGGGCTCGTTTATAAAAAGCCTTTCTGATAGGAGTATTTCGCAACTAAACGCCTGCGCTCTTTAGATCAGCCCCTGGCAGAGAGTGAGTTTCCATGAATGAGTGGGGGCGCTTGAATATTCCCATGCTTATGGCACGGCTACAGGCTCTATCTTGTGTCCGCCTTGTGCGGAGTTCGTTGGGGACGTTGGACTTAATTGTCTGACGGGGTATTGTGTGCGACTTGGACGCTCCGAGTTCTGACGTAACAAATTTCTAGGAGAAGTAAAATCCGTGGAGTTTGAGAGAGCTCTAGTGTTTGCCGTGCTCGAACGGTGTTTGGACAGTCCGGTATAGCCACCCGAGCTTGGGCTACGTATGGCCTAGCCACAGTCTTGAGCTTGGGAAGAAAAGTAGTACCCGTGCGATCGCGTGAAGATCATGGTGAGTTTTCCTTTTCATTGTACATATTGTAAATATTGCTTATTGTGGAGCCCGGATAACACGAGCCGGGCGGTTCTCATATTGCTTCTCTTAGTAGGTAGTCGGCAATTAAGTCTTTTGCAGGGTGACCATGCTACCGTACCAGCCTTGGTAGTTTGGGCCTAACTTGGCTGCGAGTGCGGCATTCAGGAGCTCTAAGCATGGGTGCGACGAAATGTCGCGGTTGTAAGGCCTATAAA
Organism: Vaccinium darrowii; assembly: GCA_020921065.1. Lineage (NCBI taxonomy): Eukaryota > Viridiplantae > Streptophyta > Magnoliopsida > Ericales > Ericaceae > Vaccinium > Vaccinium darrowii. Next base: position 14,662,935 of record CM037159.1, on the reverse strand, counting down.
GTCGTTGAGGATGGTTCTATATGACTAGCTGTGGTCCTGGAGAGGGGCCGAAGGAGGAAGCCTTGGAAGCATTGCCGATGATGAAGGGAGTAAGTGGTAGAAAAATTCCTCACACTTGGTCGAGGTCTTGGAGGTAGACATGCCTCCCCGTCGGTACAATTTTTTGTTCCCTATCTCTCTTTACTTTCGTTCTCTTGCATTGAGGACACTGCAAACTTTAAATTGGGGGGAGGGAATAGTGTGGTGTACATATTCCGATTCTATTTTTCATTTCTCAATTTCAGTCAAAATTTTTGCGATAAAACTTCCCGTTTAGTACAATCTTATAGTGAGATACAGTAGATATGCTCAATCGTTCTATAATGGCATGAGTATCGTATTTTGGTGATTTTGATTGAGGTTTAACTTGTGCATGCACATATACATGCAATTTGATGAACATGTTAGGCCGTATGTGTAGTTGAGAAACGTGCATCACTTAGAGTAGAGATTCATCTTTCCAAGCATCCCATGTTTCTTGTTTTTCAATTCCTTGGTGTACATAATTTTTTATTTAAGTTAAGCGAGCTTATTGTCACTCGTGCATCATGTCGGAGTTTTTAGCGTGCTTAGGAAATGATACAAGCATTTTCTTTGTGTAATTAAACCACACATGAGTCCCATTGCACCTATTTGTTGTACCAAGTCCGTTTTCCATCAATTTCTAGCCTTGAGAAACCCGTTGTTTGGAGAAATTAGGAGGTGAGATAATGGGCATGCCAATTGAAAATTTGAAAAAATCCAACGGTAAAAAAATGAGACCGGATGTTTGGAGGATAGGTTGGAAAGTGAGATGGGCGATACATCTCGTGAAAGGATTGAATTCGGAGCGCTACTTGCCGGTTCGTTACATTTTGGAATGGGTTGAAATGAATTTGGGGTGCTACTTGAAGTTCTGGATTAGTTTTGATCGTGTTTGAGGTGAACTTGGACATGCTAAGTGGAAAGGAAGTCACACAAGGGCTGAATTTGGGCTTAAAAAGTGATAGGTATTGATACCAGAGTAATGGGGTATCATTACCTCTTTGTGCTCAATTGGAACAGAACATTGGATATCAATACTGGGATTTTCTGTATCAATACCTTGATGATTGCCCAAGAAACAGAACCGTGGGTATCGCTACCAAAGTTACTTATATCGATACCTCTAGCGTTTCGGAAGATCAGAACCGTGGGTATCGATACCCAGGTTCTTTGTATCAATACCATGGGTTAAAATTTTACAGGTTAAAAACCCAGGTCTTAGTTTCACAAGACCTCTCTCTCTCTTCCTTACCCGATCGGTACACTCTCTCTTCCTCTCTTGTCTATCTTCTTCTTCTCCACCCACGCCCTAACCCACCACACCACCGTACTCCACCACCTCCGAGCACCATCTCTCTTCTCCCTCACCACCGAAATCCCTCTCCACCGTGCACCACTACCACCACCGAAACCCTCTTCTCTCTCCTCTGCCGATTCCAGCAAAACCCACCATACCTCCATACATCCATAACCTCTGAACCCGATCTCCACCACCACCGTGACCCGCGACCAACTAAGCTTGGATTAAAGGGGTTTCAACAGATTTCACAAGGGTTTCAGTCGGTCTACCCAGGTTATCACGGAAATTTCAAGATTCTTGTTCGCAAATCAAGGTAACCCAAAACTCTCTTGCGCTGCTGTACACTGAGAAATCTGTTGATGAGTTGAATTTCTGAACACCACTGTGAGAAGTCAGTCAGAATCTGGGACTCTGTTGGTTGGAATTTGCTTTCTGGGTTGTATCTGTTCGTGTATCTCTGTAATTGAGACTTAATTTTTGCCTACGCTGTGCACCATGTGAAAAAGGGCAGTTAACTGTATTAATGTTGAACTCCTAAGGTACTGCTTGTGTTTTCTCTGATGATGTTTGCCTGAACTGGGTGTGAACTGTAATATTGGTGTGCTTTCTATTGTTATGATGAATTGCTGAATCTGTTGTGGCAACATTTTGGATCTCACCTTGGTTGAATTCTGGGATTGCTATCAGTTGAACTTTTGAACTCCATTGTTGTTGCCTGACTGAATTGAAGTAGGGGGTCGGGTGGTCGTGAATCGGAGGTTGGAACTACCTATGTTGTGATTGATTGGCGATTGTTGCTACGATTGTGGGTGTTGGTTTTGAATTTATTGTCTGAAATGGCAAGGGGAAAGGGGAGGGCAAAACCGTCCGAGAAACTTTCCAAGGAGCTAGCGATTGTTGCTCAACCGTCTAAGCCAAGCCATGACAATGATCCACCGTATGAGGGAGAACCATTAATGACCGATGCAGGTGCAGGTTCAGGGCATAAGAAACGAGGGAAAAAGCGAACTCGGGAAGAGGTGTTTGAGGATAATACGACGAATTGGGTTGAAAGTTTGAAAGGAAGGCCGGCGAAGAATGAAAGGCAAGTGGATGCCATAAGTCTCGAGGAGAAATTCAGTGTCCCGGAAATACGTCGGGAGGGACTTGAGGGTTGGTTTGAACCGCTTCCTGAGTACAATCTCAAGTGTGTAAGAGAGTTCTACCAAAATGTGGAGATAAATGTGAACAAGGACACAGCGTTGCCCATAAGGCTCAAGTCAAACGTGAACAACAAGCCAATCCTCATTTCTCCTAAGACCATCGCCTCGCACTTGAAGTACAAACGACCCGAGCCCTCAACAATCAACTACCCTCGGGAGGAACCACTTGACCCCGACTTTGTGAAAGAAAAGCTTTATGATTATCCCGAGCAAGCTACCGATCCCATCAAGCCCAGCTTATTCAAAGAAGAAATCCGAACCCTAAACAAAGCCATTCACCACAACCTCTATCCTCGGGGAAAGGAAAACAAACCAAGTCAGAAATCGGCAGAGCTCATGGCGGCATTCATGGATAGTAGTTTCGTGGCAGATTGGGCGGAGTTTGTTTTGAACCAAATGATTGATTTTATTCAGAATACGCCGTCAATCGCTCAAATGTGGTTTCCTTGTATGATCACCGCCATATGCCACAAGCAAGGAGTGAAAGGCCAGGCATACTCTCACATGGAAAGGCTTGACCCGGGTGTTATTGACATGACCTCTGTCAATAAGAGCCGGGCCCAATCAAAAGTGGGGAGAGCCAAGGCAGCAAGAATCGCCCGAGCATCAAATGTTCCACCCTCGACAGCCGATCCAAGTTCCACAGCCGGTCCTTCTTTTACCAAAGGCAAGTCTAAGTTGTTTGTGCCCCCACCGGATGGGGCGAAATCTACAACGTGGTTTAAGCGGATGTTCAAACAACTTGCTACCGTGCTCAAGAAACTAGACAAGGTTGAGAGGGAGAGGGAATTGGAGAAGCACTATAAGGAATGGTAGAAAAAGGTTCTCGAGAGCCTTAGTGGGCAACGCTATGAGGCCCCACCGGAGCTTGTTGTGGAGGATAGTGGTGAAGAGGATGAGGACGAATCTGATGATGACGATTGATGATGGTGGTAGATGGGAACAATGGGTGGTGAATTACAAGTAGTAGTATATAGTAGTTGGCTACAGAGTCGGTGGAGTCATATACACATGTTTTTGTTTTGTTAGTGCCACATCGAACTCTTGGTTTGTAGTTAATAACTTTAGTTTTTAGTTAGTTGTAAATGCATTTTTTGATGCCGAAACTTGGCATATGATGATGTAGGTGAGGGTCGGTGGCGGCCAAGGGGTAGATGACCCAAGCTAGTATATGGCCGCCATATTTTTGTAGTCCCTCCTTTTTGCTAACCAAGGTCAATATAAGCTATCTATGTCTTCGTGGCTTTTGCATGACGCAAACGGAACGGATCCTTGTCTATCCCTATATGGCTAACAGAAGTGTTGCGTCATGTTTAAGAGGTATTACTTGTTGGCTATCATCTTCTTAGGCTTTCTTTTGTTATTGTTAAGTACGATAGTCGGTTGATTTTATGTCCTTGAGTTTTAATTGCCAGTTTGATGCCAAGTGATTCTTGAACTTCAATTTATCATCATACTTAAATTCCAGTTTATATTGGTAAAAGAAACCTTAGATATCTCTCTACATTCATGAAATTTCCCATATGGGTTTATCAAAGCTTTGCTAACATTTTGCAGGTTTGTGCAAACGTTGAAATTCTGTAATGAAAACATAAATTTGACGCCAACATAACGGGTTCTTGTCTATGCATTGCTGGCTAATGGAAGTGTTGGATCATGTTTAAGAGATACTAGTTGTTGGTATATTTTGTGGAGCTGACCATTAAAGAAAACATAGCAATTTGAGTTTGAAAAATATATGTAGGAAAAAAAATGAGGCCAGCAGACTAAGAGGTACGACTTGAGGTGTATTTCGGGAATTAAACCTCTAAAGCAACACAATTATTTCAATTCAAAAACTACAACCTTCCGAAACTACCCTTCAGGGATAAATTTGATTCTGTGGAGTGGTTTACTGCAATTCAAAAGAGAAGGGCAAAAGAGAATTTCTATCGAATTTTGTTCTTTGACTTCTCAAACTGGACTTGCATTGTGGGATGGACCAGTTGGAGTGGTTTACTGCAAAAGACGATTCCTATCAAATTTTGTTGTTTGGCTTCTCAAAATGGACTTGTGGTATGGGATAGACCAATAAAATTTATCGGATGGGGTAAAATTTTCAGGTCATAGGATGCAATTTGCTTTCGAATTGCCAAGGTTTTTATAAAATTTTCAGGTCATAGGATGCAATTTGCTTTATTTGGTTTTGAATTGCCAAGGTTTTTGTAAAATTTTCAGGTCATAGGATGCAATTTGCTTTATTTTCTTTTTTTGTCGTCATATTGGAAGGCCAGTTTATGTTGAAAAACAAAAACCTTTTACTGTATATTATTTTATTTACAGGAAATTCGCCATTCAAGTTTGTCAAAGGTTGCCAATATTCTTAATGTTTGTTCAAATGTTCAGATTTCGAAATAAAGAGAATATTTTTTTACCTTGTTTGCCATCCTGTTTAGTCTCGCTGAATGTTATCATGGTCTAATGTGCGTTTCTTTTAGGACGATCCAAATCGCAAGCCCTACTTGATTGGCCGATAAGAAAGCATATTGCATTGGGATCCGCAAGAGGTCTTGCATACTTGCACGATCATTGTGATCCGAAGATCATTCATCGTGATGTCAAAGCGGCAAATATATTGTTGGATGAGGCGTTTGAAGCATTTGTTGGAGATTTTGGGTTGGCTAAACTAATGGATTACAAGGATACTCATGTTACCACAGCTGTACGTGGCACAATAGGCCATATTGCCCCCGAGTATCTCTCCACTGGAAAGGCTTCAGTCAAAACTGATGTCTTTAGTTATGGGGTCATGCTTCTTGAGCTCATCACTGGACAAAGGGCTTCTGAGCTTGGTCGGGTTGCCAATTGTTATGATGTCGTGTTGCTAGATTGGGTAAGCATTTTTTGCCCTCAGAATCTGTTTTATGTTGTCAATACATTACTTAAGATTGCCACCTCCTTATGATAGTTTGACTTCATTTCAGCAGCCTTTGGTCAAAATGTTATGGAACTTAGGGTTGCACTGGTGCTACGGCGTAGCACCAGTACTATTAGAAATGCAAGTACATGCCAAAAAAAAAATAGCCAGTCTAAATTTGACAGAAGGCTGCTGTTAAATATGCTTTCTTATCAATGCATGGCATAGCTGTTATTTCTATAGGAGGTGTTAGAAGCTCATGAAATGAAAGTGTTCACACAAAAAGTAGGTATTGCTTAATACAGTTGAAGGCCGTGCCTCTAAACAATTCAATTGAATCATGATTTTATCAATCATGCACAAAGGCCGGAAAAATAGTAATTTGTCATCTTTGCATAGTAAGGAAAGTTAGTCTTCTTTAAGTATGAGCTCACTCTTGGGCAACATAAATTCCGTAATGAAAACTTTTAGTAGTAGAAGTTTCAAAACTGCTCAATTTCTATGAAGACACATAGTTTTACCAAAATGAAGAACCACAATGAAAGTCGTGAGGCCTTCTTTTATTTTAGTTAGATTGAGGGTTCTATTCCTGGTTAAGGAGAGGATTTGGCATCATTTACAGATTCCCTGCATGATAAATGTTTCTGAAAATTCAGGTAAAAGGACGTTTGAAAGAGAAGAAGTTGGAAACACTGGTTGATGTAGATCTGCAGGATAATTACATTGACGAAGAAGTGGAGCAACTCATTCAGGTGGCCATACTCTGTACACAGGGCACTGCAATGGAACGTCCCAAGATGTCCGAAGTTGTCAGAATGCTTGAAGGCAATGGATTAGCTGAGAGGTGGGAAGAATGGCAGAAGGAAGAGATTTTCCGCCAAGAATTCAACCATGTCCACCACCAAAATAATGATTGGATAATTGCTGATGCCAACGCCATTCCTGATTCCAATCCCAATCTTCGCCCCGAAGCATTATCTGGTCCCAGATGATCTTTCAATGGTTTTTCGGACGACCACTCTGTATTCTCGTGGTTTTTATGGTGTCTGTGCATATGGTTCTCTTCTTTTTTGCTTCCATTTTTCCAAACCTCAGCATATATGTCGGAGTTTTTAGGTTGCTGTAAATTGTAATGTTATAAGGTCACATTATGAAATTTTCAGGTGCAAGCAAAGTCATGGGGGGTCATGCCGTAGCACCAGTGCACGTTATTTTAATGCGTCGGGATAGTATAGATTGTGTACACTAAGGCCTCGTTTGATTCGGTTATTAAGTACCTGGGATTGGACTATTTATATCCAATCCCGCGTAGTCCCTTGTTTGGTTCCTGAAAAATCGCAAGGGATTAACAATCCCAGCACAATTTTAATCCAATACGTATGGTATTGTGTAATACCTGGGGGGTGTGGGACTAATTAGTCCGGGACAAAGAAAACACGCGTATGGATCAAAGCATACCCACGGGACAAAGAAAACACTCATCTCATCTCTCTCTCTCTCTCTCTCTCTCTCTCTCTCTCTCTCTCAACTAGCAAGCACAATGAATCAGCTTTCTGCCCACAAAGACGAAGATGAAGAGCATACCCACAAAGACGAAGAAGATTTTCTGGGTATACATGAATCGATTTTCTGGTTTTCGATTTTCTGGGTATACATGAATCGACTTAGTTTTTTTCGATTTTCTGGGTATACATGAATCGATTTTCTGATTTTCGATTTTCTGGGTATACATGAATCGACTTAGTTTTTTTGATTTACAGGGTAAACATGAATCGATTTTTTGGGTTTTCGATTTTTTGGGTTTTCGATTTTCTGGGTTTTCAATTTTCTGGGTACACATGAATCGACTTAGTTTTTTCGATTTTTTGGGTATACATGAATCAATTTTCTGGTTTTCGATTTTCTGGGTATACATGAATCGACTTAGTTTTTTCGATTTTCTGGGTAAGCATGAATCGATTTTTTGGGTTTTTTTTTTCTATATAATGATTTTCTGATTTTCTGGGTATACATGGTTGTATTCTGGTTTTCGATTTTAGACTTGAAGAATTTCTGGATCATGATTTTCGGTTTGTTCAAAGATATATATGGATCATGATTTTCTGGGTATTACTTCGATTTTAGACTTGATTCTCGATCATGATTTTTTGAGAGATTGAGAGAGTCCTAAAATTAATCCCAAAGTTTAGTTTGGGGAACCAAACATGGGATTGACCGAAACACGGGATATCCCAATTTTAATTCTACACGAATCAAACAAAGGATTGAGTGAGATCAGTACTAAATTAGTCCCACGACAAATAATCCCGGACTATTAATCCCAGGACTACCAATCCCACTTATTTTAGTCCGCGAATCAAACGAGCCATAATAACATGCACTTGCATTTAAGTTTCTTGGTGCTATATTAGAAATAGATGTAACCGTGCAAGTATAAAATTTGAAACAATGAATAGCTAGTCTAACATTTTTAAACTATACCTCTCTCTCTTTTTGGTACCTGCTCCATCATGTAGGAAGCACTCGTGGATATCCAAGTGTCCAACCATGACGTATCTTCGGTTAGACATGGATTTTCTTTCTCGGTGATCCATTCATCGTCTGACTCCATATCCGCTAGGCAAATAGAATCCTAGGTTTCCTCCCTCTCTTGCCTTTTTGCTTGCCTTTCCTCAATTCTAAGGTTTTACTTCACAAAATAACAATGCATTCATCCTTTCTTGTTCTAAACGATTCCTTCTCTTTGTGTGCTCCAATTTCTCTCGCATCCCGTCGCACTACATGTAAGGCGTAGCACTCTTATTGCTAACCATTGAAGTTCCTTGCACTCATCCCCATAACTCTCCCACCACAATGCTAGGAAAAAAATAAGATTTTAGAACACATTATATCATAGTACACTTTTTATGAAACATGTTGCATTAATGCATTGTAATGCATGTTCAAGACTCACCGGGTTGCTTCTTATCTCTTGCCAAGTGATGTTTCATACGATGCACTCCACCCCAAAAGTCTCCATTGCAATAATTGCAACACAACTTCATCTTACCCGCTCCAACACAGGTACAATGCTATGCTAGGTCTATCTCTTTTCTCGCCTTTCTCCCATCTATATACAACCAACCACAATCACTTCTTAAATAAGGGTCAAAATGTCTCTCAAATGACAAGACACATGTTAAATAATGATTTAAGGCTTAAAAATAGGAGAATATTAAACAACTTTTAGTGGTCATAGTGGAGTTTATAGGAAATAAACAAAACCAGTTGGGCTGAGTTTCTCCAATGATAAAATATGCATAAAATTAAAATTTGATAAAATCAACCCTTGATTTTATCAATTGAGAAAGAGTTTTGATTATATTGCCAATGTACACCATCTTAAGTGGGATCTATTTTGGATTCCCACGCAAATGATCAGAGCTGTTCAAGTTGTTTAATTAAAACATGTTTTTAAGTTTCGTGAAAAATCAACTCATTCTGAAATGGGTGAGGGCTTGATCAATAATTGTCCCTGGATTTGACACGATAAAAACAAAATAGATCGATCAAGTCCTTACCGATATCCAAATGTGTTGATTTTTTACCGGAACTCGGTAAAGTATCTTTTAAACAAATTGAACAGGTTCCGATTAGTAGTGTGGGGGCTCCGATTTTTTTGTGTCTAAATTTATGTAAAAAGTTGTGTCTTTGGAACCGGCCCATTCATCTTTATAATAACATCTAAAAAACCCGAAGGATTGAAGCTTATTAGTCTCCATTTGGCCTTACTTTTTTTTGTACTTTTTAGCACGGTCTTTTGATATTCTCTTAATTTTTTGTAGATTCGGGTCACATTTATACATCATATCATTCATCTCGAGGAAAGGAACAAGAAGAGTATAGACCACATTTGAAAAAATTACACAAGACAACGGAAAAGACCCAAAGAGACTGTCTTTTTGGGTCCTTTTCGTTGTCTTATAAATTTTTCTCAACTTTTGTTAATATTTTTAAATTTTATTTTATTTTTCTCGTTGAGCCGAAAAATTTACTCTCCGTCCAAAAATGGGTATCTAAAAATACTATTCACACTCTTCGAAAAATCATTTATATATTGCAATTTATAATATTTTTTTATTTTAAAGACTTTGTTTAATAAAAATTACTGAAGAAAAACAATTACACTATCAAAAAAGTCACCAGGAAGTTGGCCAAAGGGAGCCTGTAGTTGTCCAAAGGGAGCCTGTAGTTGTTGAGACTAAACATGCAAAATAGAAAACTTGAGGGGGTAAAGTGTAAGGTTAAGGGCACCGCTTCAGACTTTCACGTGCCACCGCTCTATCCGGCATGTGCTTCACTCCTACGAATTACTCCAAGAAGTGACATCATTATGGGTGATGTCATCGTCCAATTAATTACTCCTACTACTCAAAGAAGTGACATCATCAGAGTATTTTCACACCATTCAATTATTCAACACGAGCATTGTATACGTTCAATGCACGGGAAAACAAAAAAAAAGATATGTGGTGTGTTTTTCTCGTTTTTATGTATCAAATTGGGAGCATATTTATACCCACTTACATTACTTACTCATTTTGAAATGAAACTTGCTAATATACATACAAAGAAGAAATATGTAAGGCAAGGTGAACAAGAAGTCGGCAATCGATCGTAGGTCAATTGCGAGGAGTCTCAATTGTGAGTAAGGCCGTTTGTAACCACACAATGATTTTTATAGTATTTGATTCCTTCTTGTGGTTTTTGCCTTTTTGAGTTTTTTCACGTATATCTTTGTGTTCATCGTTGTTCTTCAATGCTTACTTTTTGCTTTAATTAGTTGGTAGCAAAATAGGAATTTCAGAGGTCGAGCCCCACTTGAGAACCCCATGTTCGAACCCCACTTCAGAATCCCACGTTCTGTTCCACCACTTCAGAATCCCACGTTCTGTTCCACGTCCCCCCCCCCCCCCCAATCATAAACTGCATTCGTCACTATCTAATTCTTCATAACCCGTGCAAAAGAGGTCAACAAAAGTGTTTACAAATGCTGACAAGATACTATTTATGTCCTAAATTGCTGGTCTTTCTATTTTGGGATGTCCTAATATGTTGGTCCTATTTCTAAAAACAACTATTAAAATATGTCTAAATTCCGGTTTTACCCTTAAAAGTATTCTTTCCCTCCCAATTTATTACACAGTTTTTGAAATTCGTGTCATTTCTAAATCATTTATATCTTTTTAGTTTATAATGTTTTTCATGCTTTTTAAAACTTTGTATAAAACAACAAATTGAGATCTATCAAACAAGATCCATATTGCATATTTTTTGAAATTCATATTGAAAGATATAAACAATTTACAACCACTAAATAAACTTCACAGTTTTGAAGGATAATTTTGAAACTCTAAGACAATAATTTTGTCTCATTAAAAAGTTAAATTTCCCAAAAAAGATGAGCAATTTCGGAAGGATGGAGTACTAAAATGTAAAGTCAGCCTCTCAATTTTTATTTTTATTTTTTTCACGGTGAAAGCTCTTGCACTCAAATTACTCATTTGAAGATTTTCCCCTTTCACATTTTCAATAAACCAAATGAAACTGTCGATCAACTTTTGTACTCTACCCATAATCTGATGCAGAGAGAGCTTTGAGAAATTAAGAAGAAGTTGAAACAGGGACATTTACATGAGGCCAAAACAAATCCTTTCTCCCTCTCTCACTATTGCTCTTAATGTTGTTTCTCTCTTGAAGGTTTTGATTGTGAGTGTCAAAGTTCCGCTATTTTCAGTACGATTACTTGAAGATTGGTTCAACATCTGCTCCTTCCGATACGAAAATTTGTCTGACCAACAATAACTCTAAGGTTACTACTAATTTTCTGTTTTGAAGAGACAGCACTAATTCAAGTGGCGATGGGTATAAAGGCATTAACAGATTTGTGAATAAAAACTAAAATAATCTAAAAAATTTGTATTTTTGGATTATTTTTGTTTATAATGAACTATTTTCAAATGTTGAAAATATTTTCTTACTTTTTAGATTCCTCACATCGAGACGAACGGATAATTTATAAAAAAAATCTATGCGAAATTAACACATTTTTTGAATGAGGTCGTAAGAACAATCTTGTTCAATTATTTACCGAAAACAGCCCATAGCCTCCTACAGAATTTTAGGTTGCAACTCTGTTATGCGTGCGTACGTACTCATCTGGACTATCCATTTCAAGAATCAATGGTCCGGATTTAAAAAAAAAAAAAAAAATTCCATGTAAATAATCAACGGTCCGGATTTAAGAGTTAACTCTTACATAAAAGAGTTTTTTTTTTTAAATCCAGACTGTCAGTCCTGTGCATCTTGCCTACGCGGGGCATGCGTACACAAGGATTGATTGTTTAGGTTGAGTTTCAATTATGATATTTTTTTTTTTGGGTATTTTCGCCAATTAAAATGTGATTGTGAAATTATTAAAAATATCGGAATTGGAGATCCTATAGTGCGGTGCCGCACTCAGAGTTGTAGTGAAGCATCTGAGCCATTGATTGTGCGCCAAGCCGTTGATCGCGCAATCAACAACTCGGATTTCGTCTTAATACTTATAAAATCTATGCCATTAATTATCAAGTGTGTCGCACTACCGGGTTGGTCGCAGTGCGGCACCATTAGTGGAAACTCGTTTTTTGCCCTCGCAACAAACACCTACACCAATTTTTCCCACAGAGATTATAACCATTTCCCATTCTACTGTATCCTGCCCTGATAAACACGCAGACAATCGAAATTCCAGTCCCGTCCCCATCGTGTGTGTGAAGAACAAACCTGAAAATTTTGCACATTTTGAACGAAATAATTGGGTCCGTATAATAGTACTCTCTCCGTTTCTTTTTTGTATTTTGTATAGGATTTTTGTAATTTTTTTTTTCCATCAAATTAAAGTGTTCATGCAGTGGCGGAGCCAGGATTTCCATGCCGGGGGGGCCATTAGCCGTAGGCATTTGATAGCTCCGCCGATGCTTCCGATGAGGCCAAAATTGCCAAATTAGCTGAGCAATTTTGTACAAGAAAATATGAAAAAAAAAATTTACTAGGAAGTCATATAATTACATATAATTAGGTTTTTTTTATGGGTTTTTTTGTGAAAAATAAATCAAGACTTCCTCCAACTTTCTTATGGTATTCAAATACAAGACATTACGATAATAATGTTTTCTTGATCCCAACGGACAATGTTCTAAATTGCAATTTTTTCATTTTTTGTACATGTATTAGATTTTTTTTTTAATTTGGTATACCCGTAAATTCAAAAGTTCGGGTGACACCTATTCGCCCCTCTCTATGTTAGCACCGTCACAAAATAAAATTGACCATTAGCTCCATCAGTCGCTGCTTTCTACTTTTTCCCTGGGCAAACACTCACAAAAAATAAATAAATTGACAAGTTTCATGGATGCCGGAGCCAAAGAGAAATCTCTCTTTCACTCTACATATAAAAAACTGAGTAATCCGTAATTTATTCATACAAATATTTAAATCGACATGTTTGTGACTTCACTTTCATTGTATATTAATTCCCACCATAGTCCGTAAAGAGACATGCAGTAAAAATGCTAAACTTTGAGAAAAAATTTAATGTCCAAAGGTGTCAAGTTTCTCTCCATTTAGTAAAAAAAAAAAGATTGCAAATTGCAAACCTTGAGAGAGAGAGGTCCGTAAAGAAACATGCAGTGAAAATGCTAAACTTTGATAAAAAGACAAAAGTTGCATCCCGGGAGATATGATCCCAGGATAGGATGCATATAGTGGGGGGCTCTTAACCACTGAGTCATAGACCACTATTAGTTTAAACTTTGACGATTTTAATATTTATAATTGTTTTTTTTTTTTAAAGGAAGTTTGGGGGCCAGGGCCCACCTCAGTTCCTATGTACATCCGCCCCTGTGTTCATGTTCAATGAAAAATAAAATAAATTATATACAGAAATAAAATTTTAGAAATGCACGCATTCGAGCTAAAAAGGGAAACGAGGGAGTATATTTTTAGTGTGGTATATCGATCCTCGTGCTCAAGAGTGGCATCAACTGGGATCACAGCAACTGTTTTGGATTGACCACAGTCGTTTCCGTGGAGAAATTGGTGGGTTATCTCCTCCTGCAATTCTTATTTATTTATTTTGGTTTATTTATTGATTATGCATGCTCTGAGCCATGAATTCTTAAACAATGACTGTCAGAAGATGAATCTCAGCAAGTTAAATTTTTTTTTTTTTTTTTGTGATTTCTTGGTTTTATTCATTGATTCCCACTACGTGTTCACAATTGTCCTGTACACACCCACATATATTATATGCTTGTATAGATATATATATATATATATATATATATATATATATATATATATATATATATATATATATATATATATATATATATATTAATGCTCCTGTAGTTGTGTATATTTGAAGTACTTATTTTAGGTTTCTTTAAGAATTGGTAATTGGTTGTTGTCTTGACAACAGCTACAGTCGAATTCCGGTAGGGCCGGGTGAGAATTGCACTCACTTCCTTCTCACACGACTCGAACCCAACATGTAATTATAGGGTTTTTTTTAACTGCAAAATTAGAGAGCTTGGGTCGACTATGTTTTGACAAGACCTCGTAACACAAAAATTAAAGGGGAAGTATACGAGTTGGACTTGCATAACTTGATTAAGACACTGATAACAGTTTAATTTTCCGTCAATCGGTTAACTCAAACAACACGATGCGGTGCGGGGACGCAGGTGGTTCATGTATGACATAGGTTGTTCATGTATGGCATTGCTAGGTATATAATTTTGTGTGCCATTTAAAATTTTTTGACTGTCAACCAAACACAATACAGATTTTAAGCAGATCAGGTTAGTTAGTGTGAAGATATATGACACATTTAAGTTAGTGGTATTATGAGACAAACCCAAATTGACTTCAATCGGACACAATGCCCACCCTTAATTATACGAGGTTGAAACTATTGAATTTCTTCTTGTTATGGGGCTGATTCCTGTAGACCTCCATTGACATTGTTTGTTAATTAATTTTATGTTTGTACTTGGATAGGGACCATTGAGTCATTACATATCATATAGGTAAACTACTATTGTTCCATACTTTGACACTTGGCGTGGTACATTCCATTTATAGTTTTGTTTCTTTCTTTAAAGTGATACCTACTTCTAGTGGTCAACTTTACTTACTGTTCTTGGTCTACTTGTTTGGGTAGACTTTGTGTTAGGTCAACTTTACTTACTGTTCTTGGTCTATTTGTTTGGGTAGACTTTGTGTTAGGTCCTAGGGAAGTGATTGGCCAGAGCCTTTTTTTTTCCTCCCTTTTGTAACTCAAGTGTTTGGCCAGCTTGCGCGCATCTCGACTAATCCTTGAGTCCAATCCCACCTTCCACTAGAGGGTCCAATTAAAGCCGGAACAAAGCCCTGTATGGACTGGCTTATAAGAGTTGTAGTACATGGGAGGTTTCGAACGTGAGACCTTAGGAGGGAGCAAAACCGTAAGTCTAAGGCCTTGACCACCAAGCTAGTCTTTGGGGTGGGTTGGGGAGAATCTTAGTATCAACTATATTTCGTGTTTGGCATGTTTGGTATGCTTGCCGCTGTATGGTGATTTCGAATTTTCTGGGAAATTTGATGGAAGTACATCAATTTGCTCATTTCTAGCTTACAGTAGTTTGTATATTACATGACTTTATCTGAAGTCACATGGAAACTTGATAGCAGATTCTAAGAAAGTATAAGAAAGCCAGTCTCTTTGGTCTACTGTTTATGTTAATTAATGACTTTGACATCTTGCTTATGCTGTGTGTTTGATGTGAAACCTGAACCAAGAAAATTCTTTTGCTGACTTCTCAATGAGAAGAGATAACATTGCTGTCTTGTCTACTGAACGTCGATTTCCTAAGTAGGCATTTGGGTGATTTTGCATAATGGTTGAACTAATGACTTAAAAATATTTTCTTGACATCTCTCTAACTCTCAAGGAAGTGTTTGGTAAAATGGAATGGGATGGTCATTCTCTTGGAATATTCATTCGGACATTTGGTTCACCCAAAAAATGACTTTGTAGATTCCATTGGAAGGCGAGGAATGACCATTCCATTGCGCTCCCATAAACATTCCAGTCAACCAAACACCATATTATCGCTTTGGCTTAGTGGTCTCCAGCAGCCTCTCCATCAGAGGAATTTAACAGAGTGACCAAACTCAGTTGTGGACTAGTACTTGTTCAAATAAGAGGGGCTAGTTTAATGGGTCAAACAATCCATATAACAAGAAGAAAAAATATGGGAAACTTATCTTTTCGTTTTGTCGTAGATGAAACATTTTGACTTTTGGTATTGATTAGTCTTCGGGTTGTACAATGGGATGTCTCTTCTAGAAATCAGTAGTTCTTTGGCTTAGTGGTCTCGAGCTGCTGAGGATTCCGATAGATGAATCTTTTTTCACAATTGCCGTTCTATGTCCTTGGCTAAGAGGGGCTACGGCTAGGTTCAGGTGTTAATGTAACAAGAAGAAGAAACTAGGAATATTTGTTAACCTATGGCGCTGATTTATCTTGTACGTAAAAGGTGATGTATTTGCATGAAAGTTAATGGACTGTGGAAGGTGCGAACATGGCAACACGTGAATGAAGCATACTTTTTCCCTTCCCTTTTTTCTTACAAACTAAAGAATATGCAGGATTTCATAGGTGGTATCTGGTCTCAAGTTCTTACTTATCTCTTTAGTCCTAATAAGGGTGGCATCAAGGAAAGAACCTCTGTTAAGTTTCCCTGACCTATGATAAAAGAAGAAAGTAAATCAAATTAGGTACATTGTGTGGAAAATAACATATGTTCTGTGTTAATTTACTCATCAAACTAAGATGGATGCATTGTTTAAACTGCCAGTACCAATAATCAATGCCCTGCAGGCCTGCACATTGACCCTGGTATGAAACGTGTTTGTATCTCACAATCAGCATACGAAGAAAGTGGTGTGTTGTCTCATTGTTTGACATTTGAGATGAGTTCAGGTTGAGACACATGCTTCTTAGTAAGACCCTATGTCCTCTCACTATATATATATATATATGGAGACTTGAGAGAGTATTCTTATCGCTTATTGTCTCCCATTGAAACAAATTTTCTTTGGAAGAGTCAAATTGGTGCAAAAAATTCTAAACATAAGATGTTCAACTTTTCAACTTGCACTTTTAGGCCTCATCCAACTGTCTTTCAGCCTAGGGCTAGGTGAATATTTTCATAGTTAAAAGTGTTTCAACAGTTTTTAGTGCTCTCTTTTGTCAAGCTCTTTCGCATGCGTCTTACAGTGTTCTGTAATTGTCTGTTGATTGTTGTGCAGTTTTAATGTCCACAAGGAGGAAATTGGTAAGCGGGGAATCCTTCACTTTATTAATCCTACTTGTCGTGAGTGTTTCTATTATCATACGATGAATAAGCAAAAGCTAAAATGAATGCAGTGACTCTTCGTTGCACAAAGGTACCCCGCAATTCAAACCTGGAAAGGTTGCAAAACAACTATTTGTTTCCCGAGGTTTGCTTTCTACCTTTCCCATGCCTTCTTACATAAGTGTATGTCATTTTTTTTTCAACAGAAGCATTTCATGATTTTCAGTTTCATTCCCTCTATTGTATGTTTTTGGGGGTTTTCTGCTCTGATTGACATTTTCATCATAGGATGTTAACCTTTCTTAGGATGTTTCACTATTTCAGCATCTCTATTGGCTGGATCAGTTCGATGATTCTATGTGATAATCGTTTAGCTTGGATGTTGATATCTTATTTTTCTTTTATATGAAGACTCTTTGCACTTTGCTTTCTATTTTTTTTTTAACAGCATTTCCTTTAGACCAATGGTTATCGCACTGCAGATTTCATCTCGTGAACTTGAACACACTAAGAAATACCCCAATGAAAAAGTCATAAGCCTCGGGATTGGCGATACAACAGAGCCTCTACCAGAAGTTATAACCTCGGCTATGTCGGATGTAAGTTTACTGAGCTTTGATCATTTGTAGAAGTGTCTATTTTGGTCGTTTGATTTCTTACAGCGTAGGAGAAAATCACCTTCACCCTCCATGCTATTTGGTATTGTTCGATTTAGACTGATTGGCTCTGACTTAAGGACTTGCTCCTAATTGATTAAGAAGTGCATTGGTTCATCTGTAGAAGAATCCTCTCCTTATGAAGCAAGTGTATGGTCTCAGTACAATGATACAGCATGAAACGAACTGTATCTCTTTTCAGAAGACATGACTCAAAAGGGACACAACAACAGACCACTTTTTTTTCTTTTAAATGCATGGAAATGGTTAAAACTTTCTTCACTCTCTCTTTTATGCGATTCTTGTTTTAGTTTCTGTGAAACCTGTCCATGGAAATAAAGCAAAGTAACAAAATATCAGCAACTCATTCTATACTCGGGAGTATCACCAAAATATCTTCCTATGTAAAAGTACAAACACAAAGAGGAAAATTTGCTAAATTAGTAATATGTAACTGCATAAGATTGCAGTAGTGCAATCATATGAGATCGAAAAACTTACTTCGTATTTCCTTCAAAATGAAATGGAATCACATGAATTCCATTTTTTAAGGTATATTTATTGATTTTTCTTTTGTTGTGCTACAGTTTACGCTTGCCCTTTCAACCCATGAAGGTTATCGAGGGTATGGCGCTGAGCAAGGAAACAAGGTAATCATATCCAGTGCTGGTATTACCGGGGATATTTAATCCATGGAGTGATCCATTTTGTAGGCAGCATCTACTTGCACAATTGCACTTGAGTTTTTTCAATGACCAACATTCAGATCATTGGTTGTTGGACTTTCTTTGATATTTTCTTTCTGTTCATATAGCTTGTAAATAAACGCTTGAGAAACTTGGTAGGGGACCTTTTGGTTATAAAGAAATGTAACTAGTCTTTCTGTCCAGACACTGAGGAAAGCAATAGCAGAAACATTCTACAGAGATCTAGCAGTGAATGATACAGAAGTTTTTGTATCAGATGGTGCACAATGCGATATCTCTCGCCTTCAGGTAACATTCAAGGGGTCCAAAAGGACAATGCTAGGTGCACAACAAAAATGGACAACACACTCACATGGTATGTGGGCTCCACACATAGTTCACACTCAAGTGTGTGTGGAGCCCACACACCATGTGAGTGTGTTGTCCACTTTGTTGTCCATTTTTGTTGTGTACCTAGAAGTTTTGGGGTCCAAAACTCCATGTGGCCTGTGTCTGGTTTCTGAGTTAGAATGGAGCAACTGGATGTTAATTAGCCTCTTAGGAAGATTTTTAATTCGGAGGCAACACTTATTTTCTATGGTTCTTTTTTCAGCTGCTTCTGGGATCGAACTTGACAATTGCCGTACAGGATCCATCCTTTCCAGTAATGTTTTTGTGATGATACCGTACTACTACTTTTCTTCTTTTTATATCCTTAAATTTTTTACATGTTTCTGAACCAATGGTTCAAACAGGCGTATATAGATTCAAGTGTCATAATAGGCCAAGCTGGCGATTTCCAAGATGGAACGGGGAAGTATCAGAATATCGAGTACATGGAATGTGGACCTCAGAATCATTTCTTTCCTGATCTGTCTAAAACTCCAAAAACGGACGTTATCTTCTTCTGCTCACCACATAACCCAACTGGCCATGCAGCATCAAGGGAGCAATTAGAGCACCTTGTGGAATTTGCTAGGGAAAATGGATCAATAATTGTATATGACTCTGCATATGCTGCTTATATCACGGATGGAAGTCCTCGATCGATCTATGAAATCCCCGGCGCCAAAGAGGTATTTCATTGACATCAATGACATGTCGTATGATAAAAATTTCCGCTGTTTCATCTGATTTGGGCTCAAAAGTTGTTTTGGGTCTCTAGGCTTGCCCTCCCCGATGCCTTTCGGCTTTGATTTGGGGGCATGGTTTTGCAGCAAAACGTCCCTGTAGTTCCTCCGTATTCAGAGAGCAACCACTTTGTGCAGATTGCCAAAAGTTAGGACTGTCTCCAATCATCCCCGCTCATACTCCAATGATTGGGGACTAGATGGGTTCTGTTATTGTTGTTGTTTCATCTGATTTCAGGGAATGTTGTTTTTGCTGCAACTTTTCGTTTTTGATAACAATGGAAAAAAAGAATCTGCCCTTTTTTCTTTTGAACTGAAATAACAAAATATGTATTTACGTTTTGGTTGTTTGAATCGGGCTAATGTCTTCATTTGCCTTGTGCCTTCACTATCGCCATCCTTGTGGCTTGTGATCTGTATTGAAGTTGATTGTATTTCTCCCTTTTTAAAGAGGTCGAACTATGTGCATAAATTTTTCTTATCAAGGCCAAGAAATGTCTTTTTTTTCTTTTTTTTTTCCCCTGAAGTAATGGTACGCAAAAAAAAAAAACTGCAGCATCACTGAGCTTTGAGAATTTTTTAGGTTGCAATTGAAGTTTCATCATTCTCCAAACTTGCTGGGTTCACCGGTGTCCGTCTTGGTTGGACTGTAGTACCACACGAGCTCTTATTTTCAAATGGATTTCCTGTCATAAACGACTTCAATCGGATTGTGTGCACCTGCTTTAACGGTGCTTCCAACGTAGCTCAGGCCGGTGGGCTAGCATGTCTTTCCCCAGAAGGTTACAAGGTAACTGTTTGGAATTGTAGTTGGTTTTCGTGCTTTTGGATGCAGAAACGATGAAAACATCAAAAGCATCCAACTTCTCGTTTCGTATTCATTTTATAGTGCAAAGTACCCAAC
Source organism: Vaccinium darrowii (assembly GCA_020921065.1). Taxonomy (NCBI): domain Eukaryota; kingdom Viridiplantae; phylum Streptophyta; class Magnoliopsida; order Ericales; family Ericaceae; genus Vaccinium; species Vaccinium darrowii. Next base: position 14,642,672 of record CM037159.1, on the reverse strand, counting down.
AAATAAAAAACATCTGGTCTGTGCTTTCTAAAAAGTGGGTTGTCTCCAAAAAAAAGTTTCCAGAAACGGTACACAAAGAATATTGGTGTTTACTGGAAGAATTTTGGAAACCGGAAAACAAAAAAGATAGCAAATAAATAAGCAAATTCCTGGATTCTGAAACCAGGAAGACACCTTGGAAGCCACTTATAAACATAATACCTTTTAGTTCCGGTATCTGACCAGTTAATCAACGATGACTATGTATCTACCTAATTACTTCTGCTGAATCTCTTCACTTTCAGGCAATGCTCTCTGTGGTTGGCTACTACATGGAGAATGCTAACATACTTGTCGACACTTTTGCATCACTGGGCTTGAAGGTTTACGGAGGTGTTAACGCGCCTTATGTGTGGGTTCATTTTCCAGGTTCTAGTTCTTGGGATCGGTTTAATGAGATTCTTGAAAAAACACACATAATTACAGTCCCCGGGAGTGGATTTGGTCCCTGTGGTGAAGAGTTCATCAGGGTTAGTGCGTTTGGACGCAGAGAAAGTGTCCTGGAAGCCTCAGCTAGACTGAAGGACACCTTTCTTCCATAGACAAATGAGGCTGAACCTCATTTATAACCTCGCTCTTAAATAAAACAGAGGCCATAGGCTGGCCCTAACTTTGATGTTTTTTGTAACTTAATTACAATCTTGCAATCACAATTCAGTTTGTGAACAAAATTTAAGCCCTCATGGTAGCTTCATCAATTTTAAGTGTCAACTACCAAATAAGGCATGTCCAGAAAAACCATCATATTCTCCAGAATTGTTCAGTTGAACTTTCTAATTGTTTCCCTACACCAACGTAATTCTCCAAAGAACCAGTCATTAATTGGTCCCTTCACATTGAAACAAGGTGCCGACTTGCTTAGCATAATTTCTGAAAAAACTAGTGTGTCCTAAGCTGGAACCAGAAGAGTAATATATGATTCTCGTAAACGATTCAGGGCGCCCCTGTCAAATATAGTGGATGGAGAGCCTTCTTTCTTATTCTTTTAGGCTTTTTACTGCCACTTACAGGTATCAACTTTCTTTCATAAAAAATTAAGCTGCACCCAGTGGCAAAGTGAGGGCTTGGGATGTGGGGTTAAGTGACTCGACTGAGTTGGAAAGATCGGTAAGCCCTTTCAACGCTGCAAAATGCGACCCTAGGTACTTGACCCAGCTGTTCAAATTCTTGGCCCCTCTTGGTTGCAACCAAGAGGGGGCTGATATGAATCACCTACCAGGTTGAGATCAACCTACTTCATCAAGCACACATAAAAGAGGGCATTAACTGAATGCAGAACTTTGAACATGGCAGATTATAGCCGACAATAAAAGTTGCTAAAAAAAAGCTCACAAGTCTACTATTTGGAGTTTACACCATACTGATATATTCAATAGGCAGCCACATTCTGCAGCAACAATGCTGGAACATGATCAGCAGATAGATCCTTTTACAACAACATGAGATCCTTTTACAACAACATGATATCAACTATTAACTGTTTCAGTACTTTGGAGGAAACATTCCAAATTACCAGAAAAAATATATTTACTATCGGCGACAAGAAAGTGAGTAAACACTAGTGGTCAAATCAACTGACCCACGGGATACAACTCCTTTAGCCGGCAAAACAATCAAGAAGTGTGTAAGAACAATGAGAAGGATATCAAGGATCTGGCAGTTGACAAGTCCCATCCCATCCTTCAACTTCTTATTTCCTTTTCATTTCTCCTTACCCATATCTTTTTTATTCAAATATACGCTTCGTTGAAAACATGAATGAGCAGAACTTACAGTCATAATATAGGTCTAGATATCAAGGATCTGGCAGTTGACAAGTTCCACGGGACCCGCACACCTAGTGGAAATGACCTTCCATACGTTTGTCTCGGATCTTGCCAGGTTGGGGGAATCAGCTTTAGGAGTGGACGAAGTTGATGGTAATGAAGTCGAATCATTTTGTCTTTCGGCCTGCATGACTGAAATATTACGGTTTGCATCTTTCGTGATCACATGAAGCTTCCCAACAAAACCACCAAGCAAATAAGGAGACTCAGAATCAGAGAAATCACGAATGGGGACATCTCCCTCAACCGCTTTCCAAGTGTCATCTTCATGAGCATACTTTTTCATCGTAGCAGTATCCAAAGAACTGGAAGGATCCAATGCGTACAATTCACCATCAACGACGACACTCATTTTAGTTACTGCCTGCTTTGCAGGCCACCCCTCTCCCATGCCCATTGGCATTTCACACCACGAATTTGTTTCGGGATCATAAACCTCCCCTCCGACGTCAACAAAAAATGGCCAACAATATAAACTCTGAGGCACATAAAGTTTCCCCCTGTATGAGGTCATTCCGGTTGCAATAGGCTTAAGCAAATCAGCCAAAAAAGCCGTCGGTAGGACCTGAGCTTTTGAAAATGGCATGCTTGGGACTTGCGACCAAATCCCAGTACAAGGATCAAATACCTCAGCAGACCGAAGTGGGGTAAGTCTTCCTTGACCCCTAGTAACCCCTCCAACGACGTAAAGCTTTTTGTTTAAGACACTTGTCTTGCAATAAGCTCTACCTACCAACATGGGACTTGATTCCCTCCACTTGTTAAGAATTGGATCATAACACCAAACACAACTCATGGCTGACGCTCTCGAAAACCCACCTAAAACATAGATGTAGCCATTAACAGCTCCAACAGCACAACCACAGCAGGGCATTCGATCCAATCTGTCTTTCTTCCCAAGCCACCCCCTTATGGCATCTGCCATTCTGATACTTGACCCCACAATATTCCACATCCAAAGGCCTAATGGGCCCCCTTTAGATCCTTCTTCTTCGGCAACATTAGGCATCAATGGCAGCCTTTGCCATTTCTGAGACAGTGGATCCAATGCATACCACATAAGCTTATCATCTTCCGCCTTAGTCAAAATATAGAGCCACTCTTCTGTTTTCGAAAGTTCTTTTCTAATTTTATAAAGTTCATCACTTACAATAGCAGATTTCCAACTCCGTGAGACTAGTTTTAAACCCACGTAGGAAATTCTTGGAAGTCTAGCAAGAATTTGGATTGATATCTCATCAGGAAGGCAGGGAATTAATCGTGGGCTCTCCTCATAAAAGCTTGAAGATATTCTTTGCCTTTTGCTGGTTTCACCCTGTGGAAACTCATAGAACTCACTCTTTCCAGCCCTTCGACTCAATATTCCCCCCATCAGGTTCTATACTGGCAATTCCAATCCAGATTAAGAACAATAATATCCAGCCTTTGGAAGTCAAACCTTCTTGTCTAGGATTTGGTTCATGTGTTGTAAGACCATCTCTTCTCTACTTGATGAAATCAGCAACATAAAGCTGTGCAGAGAGCAGCAAGAAACAGGTGTGAGGATGTAACTTCAATTTGCAAAGGAAACATTATAAAAATCGAAATTCCAATGATAACACACAGACAGACAGACGTAAATTCATTCACAACTGCTCCTAAACAGCTGGGATATCACACACAGAACTTGTAAACCATTTTCAATGTGGTAGAGTATCTTGTGTGCCTGTGCGTCAGTGCGTGTGCTATGTAATTCTACAAATTAACACAAGTGACTTTTAGCTTCAGCAGGATTGTGAATAACAACAAACCATCAAGCTCCAGAATTGTGCTAGCATCTTCTTCTTCCTTTTTTCTTTGGAAAATCAATACTTATAATAAAATTTATAGTAATTTATTGTGAAATAAGCCCCAAAGGGAGAGACATATATATATATATATATATATATATATATATATATATATATATATATATATATATATATATATACACACACACAACAAACTTCCAATTAGGTATACCTGATAGACTTCCCATTAGGGACTCCTACAATTCTCCAATTTCCCGATCAAATTTTCATGATCCGAACCGTCAATGTGTTTAAAAGGTGTTTTTAAGGGTCCCCGCGAGAAATCAGTGAAAAAATATACCGGGACGGGCTTGATCCGATCAATTTTCACTTATTTCTCGCGGGGACCCTTAAAAAAACCTTTTAAACACATTGGACGGCTCGGATCATGAAAATTTGATCGGGAAATAGGAGTCCCTGATGGGAAGCCCATCATATATATATATGGTAACACTTCTAGTCCGAGATCCGGGATTCCGGACCACCTTGTTCCCTATATTTTTTTGACGATCCGATCCGTCCAATGTGTTCAGAAGGTGTTTTCAATGGTCCACGCGGGAAATCTCCAAAAAAAAATACCGGGAAGGGTTTGATCCAAGCAGTTTTTTACAAAATTTCGCAAAACTGTAAATACACAGTTTTTGCGAAAAACTACTTGGATCAAGCCCTTCTCGGTATTTTTTTTTTTTGTAGATTTCCTGCTAGGACCTTGGAAAACACTTTCTGAACGCATTGGACGAATCGGATTTTCTCTAAACAATTGACAACACAAAAAAAATACCCAAAAGCCTCTAATCCGGGATCCCGGATTAGAAGCTCTCGGTATATATATATATATATATATATATATATATATATATATATATAGAGAGAGAGAGAGAGAGAGAGAGAGAGAGAGAGAGAGACGAGCTAGAACTATGCTCAACTACCAACCTAAATTGCTCTAGAATTTTCTCCATCTTCATCTGCTCTTTATTTTTTATCGTATCTGTTTCTAATTTATCAACTAAAGAACATCAAATCCGTATGAAGCAACAACCGGACAACAAAATAGCTCAGCTGGAATGGGAAAAAAAAAAAACCCAAATCCTCCTAAATCAATACGTGAAAACCCATTCAAGAAAATCAAAATTCAAGAGCCATGAACCCAGATAAGTATCTAAATCCAAGCCACATACATTGATTCACACGGGCACCCATGACTGCTATACATATCACACACCAGACGTATACATACACACAAACACAAATTTAAACATATATACACGAATTCTGTTCAATTGTGAGTGAATTACCTTTCTGATAGCGAGGAAATAGATGGGAATTGATACAATTAGGGTTCGAGCGAAGTGGGTTTGGGAAAGGGAGTGGAATTTGGGAGGTGTGAATGGAGATTTATTCGGCAAAATCATCACGTAGCTTTCCACTTCCCGCTTTTTGTGACTTTTTGTTGTTTTGTCGTTTTCCTATAATTAACAACCCTGAACAACTGGGTTATATTTATTTATTGTCATTAGATGGTGAGGGGGGAATTTGATCCCGGGATGCACTGTGTGTCATTTTAGGCTCAGTTTTTCAAAAGATTATAGCACCTAGGTGCTAAAATTATGATATTTCAAATAAAAAAATGAAGTGGCTCCATGTATCATTTTTCAATTTTTTCCGCACCAAATTAAAGTACTCATCGTGTACTTTAGTTTGGTGCAAAAAAAATCGAAAAACGATACACGGAACCACTTTATTTTTTTATTTGAAAAATCATGATTTTAGCACCCGGGTGCTAAAATCTTTTGGAAAACTGGACCGGTAGGTCTACCGCATGATAAAAATGTATTGAAAACTGTAAAAATTGTATTAGAAGATGTGTTTTTTTTTTTTTTTTTTTTGGTCATTTTCTGTGTTTAACGGAAACTCACAACATTAGCAAGACCGTTAAGAAAATAGAGTTAGTTAAATTTCGGATTTTTATCCGGTCCAAATTTTAGACTGCACAAGACAATCTAAACTATTATATTAATAAAATCAATTATTTGAATTTGGTCCAAGCAAATTCGAGCCCTTAATTTGTTGGGCAAATCAGAATACTTAATTACTGCAAGTGGATAATCTAAATTTAAACTATCCCGTCCAGTCTCAATTAAGAATTTCATTGGATACAATTTAAATTAGTTTTTCTTCTGAAAGCAACATCATACAATTCCAATTAGTTAAATAAAATTCCAATTAGTTTAATAAAGAAATGAAGACCTTGGCTCCAACTGGAAAGAAGACTGAATAATGATTTCATTTTTTTTATGTAGACTTTAGTGGACTTGACTAAAAGTTGCAAAATTTACAAAAAGACTTCTTTGGTAGACTTAAAAAAAGGGAGCAAAAATATGCTTTTGAAAATAAATTATTACTTACATTAATTCTTTGGTAGACGTGGGAGTTGGGTATAAGCCTATGTATGTCCCATTGATTTTTTTGGGTATTATGTCATTTGCTCTTAAGATTTGTGACGCACATTACTTAAGTAATTGCGTGCGTAACTGCGTGGTAACGGATAAAGCTTGTCTCTAGTCAAGTCAACATTCTCTTCTGTGGCCATGACTCAACAATTATGAAAAACTAGCGTTGATCCTATTCGATGGACGGGTAATAGAAAAAACAATCAACGTGAATCACTTCTTTCTTTCTTTTTTTGCTGTCTCATGCATAGAACGGGCACAACACTGATAAGGGAAAAATTAAAAAGAACCAAATCTCGTAACGAACTCGTAACAGTTCCGATCAATTGCTACGATTGTGAAAGTAGGAAAAAATAAAGAGGAAAAATAAGATGGAAGTGGAGAGAGAAAATAGGGAAGTTAGAGATGGTGTAAGAGTCGTGGGACACATGGAAAGAGAAAGAAGGGAAAGAGAATTTGAGACTTTTTTTAGAAAAAAAATAAAAATAAAAATTATAGAAAATTAGCATTTGTCGTTTGGACGGCGGGGCTCAACTACATGCTATAGAATATGCAATGATGATGATGATGAGATCCATTACAATTTTACGTCACGATCATTCATTCGTAGTCAAAATTATTATCCGTAAATTGATTGGTCATTGTCATCTACCTTAGAAAATTATATTAGTCATACGAAAACTCTGACCGACCATTAATACAACCGGCAAAGTCTTTTTTTATATTTGTCGAAAAAATTAAATTGATTTCTCTCCGTAAAATACAATCGGAAAAGCATTTATTAGTATTCCATTACCATTATACATTGAAATTTAAGAAATGAACAGCTCGAATAATCAAATTATCTCTTGTTAAATCTTATTAAGCATCACTTGAGATGATTTGAAGTTATCGAATAATCACCGAGTGAAATGGATTGAGTCATCTAAACGACTAAACTTGGTGAGTCCATCACCATTTTTTATTTGGATATTATTAACTATTCATGTTGAGGTACCAATCATAAGAAGTTCAACTACCAGCAATATTCCATTAATTGTTGTGTGGGACACAATGAATAATTTATTTTCAAGAGCATATTTGTGCGCCTTTTTTTTAATAAATAAATAAATAAATAAAGTTACGAGAAATTTTAGGAGGAATTACAGAGCACTCAGAGTAACATGCGATAATATTTATGCAATACTCACAACTCACAACAAATGAATAATGACCACAACACACGTTACGTAAGTCATTCCTTATTTTCCAAGTACTGAATAAAGTATGCATTTTTTTTTTCCAATCAATATATATGCTTAAAAGCTCAAAAAATTCAGTCAATAGGAAAATATATACCAAAAATATTATTTGTCATGATTATGGAGTTCGTATGTTAAGAAATAGAGAAACAAAGGACAATAAATTGCTAGATTAGGAATTTGGTAATTGCGGAGTTTTTAATCAAGAGCAGTATCGATCGTTCAAGTATCAATTATTCAAGCACCATCATGAATTACTATTACTAGTTGTTAAATTAAATTCATTTTACATTTAGATACAATAAATTAAACACAAGTTAGAAGTTTAAATGTATGCATTAAACACATTTTTAGTTAATTGCATCTAATAGTTAGTAACAGGTTCAATTTATATATATTTTATACCTAGGTGGCTAAGTTTCTTGGTTGCGGATCTGCTGTCCCGAAAACCCTGTCCCGACTCCGTGTCCCGTTCATCCGAGTCGTCCATCTAAGTACTCGACAGCTCAGATTCGCAGATGAATGTGTATGACTCAGATTTGTTTGGGGTGAGATGAAATCTGAGCCATTGATTGCTCGGATGGACTGTTCGGATGAACGGGACACGGAGTTGGGACAGGAAGTTCGGGACAGCGGATCCACTTCCACATCTTGTTTGCTTTGATCAAGATTTGATAAAATCAAGGGGTGATTTTATCAAATTTTGATAAATTTTTTTGAGAAACTAGGGAGTATTCAACATCTTGTTCAGTGTATTCTGAAAACGCCTCATCCAAACTATTTGCCCAGTACCTTATACTTATTCTAAATCCATAAGTCACACCACATGGCTCCAAATGCTTATGCCCATATACTAGTTGTAGTCACTAGTAGCTACGTATGCCTATATAGATAAGGACTATGAACGATGTCTTTGTACATATACCTTATTTATGTAGGCCCGCACAACGGCTTTCTTATAAAAAGTAGAAAAATAAGAAAAACAAGAAGTTATATATTTACCCAAAAAAAAAAAAAAGTTATATCGATATAAGGAAAACTAATATAAATCAAGGTAAAAATAAAACATGTGATTTTTATTTTTTCCAGAATGTCATGGGTGTGAGTTTTACCATGATTATTGGAAGGTATTGTAGCCATATCTTATTCCACGATTAAAGTTCTTAAGTCAATAAATATTACCATGTTTATTGTTCATAGTTCAATTTTTTACTATAATGACTGAAATATCTAGTGGACATGTTTTTACCATGAGTATTCGTAATTTTTACCGCAAGTGTTGCTATTGACTTATTTTACTATAATGTGCAAGTGATCAGTTATCTTCTCTATCGAAAATTCTGGGACAGGTCACTTTGAATTCCCACACTCATTTCTCCATATTTTCCGGTAAAAATCATCTATGATTAAAGAAAATAATCTCACTCAATTTTGAATTTCCACCATTTTAAAATTTTCATGATTTTAGGCAATAAAATTAATCATCTACCATTTCAAAAATTCCATTTGAAATAGTCAAACCAATCCCCTTCTATTAGGAAATAATATCTATATAAATCTTAATTAAATCCCTCTTAATTAGGAAACTATATTTACATGTATTAATATGTATCACAAAAAAGGGTAAACAAGGTATTTCACAAATAAAAAAGGATGAAAACATAATCATTCAAACTAACAAGGATGAAATAAGTGGTGGCTAGCTCATGGGATGCCACACACTGCATCACATTCCCCTCTCCACCATGTAATATATTAGGAATGACAAATGAAAAAAAAAAAAACTAACAAGGATGAAAACTTTGTGTAAAAAAAGGTGATTATTTAATTACCTTTTTTTTAAAAAAATACTAATTTAATGAAAGTGTTTTTTTTAGGGTGAGTTTCCGAATGGATTTTATCAAAATCTGATAAAATCAAGCCTTTGATTTTATCCATTCGGAAATTGAGTTGATAAAATCTTAGATATTTGAATGCAAAAATCTAAGATTTTATCAACTCAGTTTTCTGAATGGATAAAATCAAGGCTTGATTTTATCAAATCTTGATAAAATCTAGATAAAATCCATTCGGAAACTCACCCTTAGTTATACTGTATCAAAAATTTTGCTGTCTTTGGGCTGTTTTTGTTTTCAGAAAGGGAGTATGCTTTACTCTTCAGTCTTCACAGCTCTGCTTCCCACTTCGCTGCAGCAATCACGGAGAGTGATTGAGGGATGAAAACAGAAGTTCCAATCCAACGCAAAATTCGTCGCTCAAAGAGGCGACGTAAGCTCGCAAAACGACAAGGTAAACCCTAATTTCCTTTCCCCATTCATCCATTTTTTTCCATCGATCGCTTACCACGCAGATAAAATCTTAATCTCTGACAGTAAAAGTAAGGGTGAAAAAGCGAGTTAAAGAAGAAGGGGTGAGCCCACTGGTGGAGAAGTACTGGTTACAGAGGTACGATCTGTTCTCAAAGTACGACGAGGGCATTAAACTGGACGAAGAGGGATGGTTTTCGGTTACGCCGGAGGAGATTGCGGTCAGGCACGCCCAGCGTGGCGGCGGCGTTGTCGTGGATGGCTTCGCCGGCGTTGGTGGGAATGCCATTCAGTTTGCTAAAATGTAAGCTCATGATATGGGTATGTTTCGACCCATTCTGGAATATTGTGAAATACAAATCTTCAAAAGCCATGATAGGCAGAATTATTCCAAGTAGAAGTCTACAGGGCGGAGCCTGGAATTTTATTATAGTGAGATCAAAATCCATATTCAAGTTATTGTTTTGTTTTCATAATGCAAGGAAATAAATAAATTGAGAGGTTATTAGGGTTAATAATCCACTTGCTCCTTAAACTATTCAATTTTTAGTCAAAATCCATATTCAAGTTATAGTTTAATTTGCTACCAACTGAAGGGTAAAATAGACTTTTCCATCCAAACCCACTCAATCCTGTATTTGGGGGTAAATCAGCAGCCGTAATTTCTAACCCCTCAGCCTACTCAATCAAAGAGAGACAGAGAGACCAAAGGAATCGATCAAAAAAAAAGAAATGAGTATGAAATGATTGTGGAATCAAAATGTAAGAAACCAAAAAGCGATTGGATTGGCGACTTTGGATTGTGGGGAGATGGCATGGATTTTGAGAGCTCCAAAGGAATCCAAACCGAAAATGTAAGTTTTTTATATTGAGTTTGACACTACCGAAATGGTAGAAAATCGAGATTATCCACTTTGTATATAATAATAGTTCTTTTTATTGATTAAAAAATGATCGATGTGGGTTTGTTGCTCGTTGTTTGTGAATTGGTGCTCCATGGACAAGGACGGAAAAAAAAAAAAGAACGATTTTTTCTTTATTAAAAATGTGCTCCAGGTCGTATATTTTTTTGGTGCAACTATTATGGCTACATTTTGTTTCCTACTGTTAATGTTTGCTTTTCATGCCTTGTTTGGAGTGGAGGATCAATAAAAATGAGGAGGATAGAGAAGGTTAAGAGTAAGTAGATCATATAGAAGTAGTGTACTTTATTAGGATCAAGTTTGAATATTAGAAAGAAGTCAGGTAATTTATCAAAGACAAGGAGGGAGGGAGGGAGGGAGGGAGGGAGGGAGAGAGAGAGAGAGAGAGAGAGAGAGAGAGAGAGAGAATGGGGACTGATTTTTGGGGAAGAAGATGAGATTACAAACATAAAAACATATATTGCTAGGTGACAGACGTAAATGCCCTTCAAAAGCACCAATTGGGGTTTTTGTTAAGTTTTCCATCCATGAATAGGATGGAAAGTGAGGGATTGGACCAAGTAACTAATGTTTATATAGTTGAAGGGGCAAGTACATTCAATTGGTAGTTGGAGGGGGATTTAACTAAAAATTGAATAGTTTTAAGGGGCAAGTAGATTATTAACCCGAGGCTATTATAAGATGGATGTTTAATATAACTTTGGTTTACAATTGGTCCCAACTACTTATGAGATTTTGGAAACGATGCAGATAGCATTTGAAGCAAGTTTGGGCAACTTTAAAAAATTTCATAGGGTCAAAACAACAAAATTTAGTTTCAAACTCTCACATATCCTTGTGAGAATCAAAGTGAGTGGGCTCAAGTGACCCCACTTGTATCTTACACTCTCCGTCCTTGGAGTCTATTCCTTCTCTTGAACAGTGTTTAACTTTCTGGAGTTTGTTGATAATCAAAAAGCTGAATCATTTCATAATGATTCTGGGTTGGACTATTATTGACGAAATGAACTCCGAATTCGTGTTTCCCTATGCCATTAAACAAAAAAACCGGTCTTACCAAAGATAGATACCACGCCATTATTGTAGACTTGATTTGGAGTACAGTTAACATAGTTAAGTATGGCACTTGCCTTTAAACAAGTTTTTAGTTGCCTAACGCAACTCTCCATTGACTGTGCTTCTTACCACTCTGCCATTTTTCTTTCATTTGAGAGTTCCCATGGTGCAGAATTGAGATTATATTCCATATTTGCAAGCTGCTTCAGAGTTCAGAGTCTCAGACCTTAGTAGCTTCTCATCCTGGGGGGTGTTTTAGATGTTGAACCATATATTTTACGAGGTAGCCCATGTCTGTCCATTTTAAATGACTATAACTCTATTTTATTCCCGAATCAGTGCAAAATACCATTTCCCAACGACTTATGAATACAAAATTTTAATTTTGGTGTCAAATTGGAGTATTATTCTGGTTGCTTTGGTTAAGATAAGCTAAACAATGAAACGCTCGTGGACTCTAGCCTAATGGATACCTGTACTATATGCAAACCTCCAAAATCTTATAGACAGTGGTGGAACCAGGATTAGGACGTGGGAGTGACACTGTTCAATGGAAATCTAGTTACATGTTGTGCGGAAAATATGAAGAAGAAAATTAAGTTTAAATGGTATCTGTAGTAAAAACAAGTCAAAATTAGACAACCAACTCTCATCATTTTATATCATTCTCGTAAAAACAAGAGAGAAAATTCAAGTTCAGAAAAAATATATATTAGGGGATACCTCAATAGGTTAGATTATATAATAGTTCAATTGATACGCCTTACAATTAAAGACTTAAAGTTGCAGGTCTAGTGGCACACACAAGTCTTTTGGAGCCAGACGTCTTGTGTTCAAATCCCTAGGGCAACAACATTTCTTGATTGATGGGCTTTTGTATATTGACATAGAAAGGAAGAGTTCAAGACTCGAACACGCGACCTCCCACCTAGAGGACCAACACCTTTCCACTGAGCTACACATTGCTTGCTTGCGTGTAATTGACATACATCGAATATATTTCACATGCTTTCCTGCAGTATTAGACTTTGTAGACTATAGTAATACGTTCTTTCTCTGCGTAGTTTCGTTTTTGGCTTCCAATCTTAGTATGTTAAACCTTGCCTTTGACCAATTTTCCTATATGGGGACAAACTGTATCAAACTATCAGGTAGTTGGAGTGGGCTCATGTACTTCTGTTGTAATGTAGGTGCTATCACGTTGTTGCTATTGACATTGATCCTCAAAAAGTAGAAATGGCATTTAATAATGCAAAAATCTACGGCGTGGAAGATTATGTTGATTTCATTGTTGGAGACTTTATCCAACTTGCTCCTTCTCTAAAGGTAATGGTTTTCCTCTCCTGGAATGAGAAAATAATTGAATTTAGAACAAAGAAATTCAAGATTTTTTTTTTTTTTTTGAATTTTAAAACCTGGAAGCATTCTAATAAGGCTTCTATGAGATTGAGAAAAGTTGAGGTTGACAAAATTCGCAACCCACCACCCCCCCCCCCCCCCCCCCCCCCCCCCCCCCCCAATATCCCTGAAAGCTTGTACTAATGGTATGAGGTCATTTTACTGTTCGGAGCATGGCATTGTTTTGTTGTTTCTGTATATTTAAATTGAGTTCTTATCTCTACTTTGTGCACACACCTTCACATATATCTATATAGGGAGTGCTTAACTTGTTCTTGGATGTTGTGAGACATTTGATGGTATGTCACATCTGTAACTATGTGAAATAAAGTGTTTTGGGTGGATCTATCTGGTAGCAACCTGCCATAGTTTTGTTGTCCTACTACTACTACCTATTGATTTCTCAGACAGTTGAATAAAACAGTAAATGATGTTAACGGGAAATGGTAAAGATAAATAAAAGGCATAGTAAAGGAGGATGGAGGGGACTGTAGACGTTATGCATGTGACATAGGTGTTTGCTCTCAGGTTGAGTTCGAAAGTACTAAAAGTGAGCCCTACACATATCTTCCTCATAAACAGAACTTGAGCAGTGCAAGAATCGAACAAACATGGAGAAACTCAGCTTTATATTCCCTGGGAATGAAAAGCACGGATATTGTTCACCGATGCTGAAAATTAGACCAAATTGGATGATCCTTTAACATTTAGTATTACTGCTTTTCCTGCGTTTTGCTTTATGTAGATTTGATATTCCAGTGTTTGTTTTGTCAGGGGGATGTAGTATTTCTCTCTCCACCATGGGGAGGTCCATCATATAAAGCAATGAAGAATTTTACCCTTGATTTATTGAAGCCAAAAGATGGGTATGTGGTGCTCTTGTCTATCCATTCCTCAATGGAATGAAACGTTAAATCCCTTGCGTCTTTTGCTATATCAAACTGAAAATGCAGACATTTTCACGGTCTGAAAGAGGTCAGAATTGGATTAATAAGGTAGTTCATACGAAATAGTTCAAAAAGTCATGAACCTTGATCTCCTGTAGAGTGAAATCAATATTGTTTGCATAGCCATGTTTTTTTTATGTGTATGCATCTACTCATATTTTTGTAGCCCTATTTTCAGCATTAGGGATATGTCGAAGCTTATTTTTGTTCTTAATAGGGAAAGGAGCTTATTTATAACGTGGAATTGAGACTGAATATGTTTTTATGTGTTGGTCTGAATATCTTTGTGATTTGTATGACGAATTTGAAGCTTAGTTTTGCTCTTCCATTCAGTCGAGAAAAAAGTTATGCTGTTGGATTTATAATGGGACATCTCCTTGATCCTCACGATTAGATAAAAGCACTTAATGAATCTGTGTACTTCAGGGGAGAATTTAATAAAAAAAACCTAACGTATATGCTTCTCAATTCTCATTATCAGTAACCCAAGGGCCAAGAGAGGATATAATACCCTAATTCGTTGCTGGGATACCAGTAGATGTCCCTTTCTGAAACATCTGTTTGAGAAAACAATCTCTCTTGAAGCTTTTGCTTGTCATGGGATAGAAAGATTGATAGACCACTGTCGTTCCAAGTTAAACTTGTTTTGTCACTCTCGGGTTCTGTACTAAGCTGGCTTAAAACTTGTGCGCTTTGCATAACATTGTGCAGACTTGTAGAACTGCATAGAGTATTATTTGTTTTCCAAATACTTTCATGCCAATTTGTTCCAAGTACTCTTACTCGTCATGTGTCCATTCAATCCACGCCAGTGATACCCGTTCCTGGTTATTCCCTTTTCCATTGAGCTTGCTATATTGCTGATGCATTTTCTAATTATTGTAGTGCTTGTCTTATATTCTAACACTTAAGCTGCACTAATCCAATACATTCATAATAACTCTACATCAGGAATAAGAGGTGCCTAGCATTTCAAGGGGAATCACGGTGATGTCATTGAAAAGAAAGAAAAAAAAAGTTGAAATGAATTCCAGGACGGAAATATTGTGTTAGAGGAGCAGACTGTTAGGTTCCTCTGTCTCACACTCTCACTTATGATTCTGTTATGAAACCCACCTCCTGGATTGGCACAAAATAGTAACCAGAAAAATGCCCTTCTAGAAACATTGTGGCCACCAGAAATGAAAGATGACAGTACTTATTGATCCATGCAGTGTCGAGTTTTGTTTTTGTTTCTTATTTATCTTCTTCTTTCCGTGACATGTATCTTATATTTACTTCCTTATTTGTGTCTGCAGGTACTCGTTGTTTCAAATTGCTCAAACAATAACGCCTAACATCATTATGTTCTTACCGCGGAATGTGGATTTGCACCAAGTAGAAGAACTTTCATGGCTGTCTTCCCCTCCATTATGTGTTGAGGTATCGGCTCCCCTAAATAATATATGTAGATAAGAACAAGGTTTTGAAATCAGGATATGTATCGTGTATTTTTTTGTTTGTTTTATAAATCATATTGGGATTTGTATCGCGTATCGTAAGATACGTTAACCATAATTAATTCACAATTAAAATGTAATTATACCTAATAACCTCAACAAATTATGCATATATTTAAAAGAAGAAGTTTTTTAAAGGCAAAATTTCAAATACATGAAGTGTGATCTATTACATTGAGGCTTTCCACTGCCTTAGTCGTGAAAAAAAGAAGAGTTCTTATATGATTCAGTCGAAACAAAATCAAAATCAAAGTATTTATTTTTCTTCTATTCAAGCCCGACATTGAGGTTGTATTTCCTGCAAAATGGTTTAAATGTTAAACGACTTAGATCAATGCGTTTGGGGTTTTGCTTCTCAATAAGGTCTGATTTTTGCCCAATATGTAATCGTAGGATACGAACTGAATCGGGATATGCACATATATTGTAGGAATAGGATACGCCTATCGTATCATAAGATTTCTATACAAAAAGGATACGGGTGTGATATGTATCCCATTTTTCAAAGGAAACGATATGAATCGTAGGATAAGTATCGAGTATCGTAGGTTTTTAACAACAATGGATAAGAATGTTTATAAGGACTACTTGTGAACTTCTTTGACATATCGAAAGCTGGTTTCGTATGTACAGATCGAAAAGAATTACGTGAACAACTATTTAAAGGGCATAACTGTGTATTTTGGTGATGCTGCGTGTGGGCAACTGGAATTATCTTGACCTTTTCGGGCTTCGAAGCATTCTCTTGACTAGACGGCATACAGTTTCCTGAGGGACAGAACATAAACTCTACTTTGTATACAGTCAGTTTGAGTTCTCAACCAGAGAGAGAGAGAGAGAGAGAGAGAGAGAGAGACCTTGCCCTTGTGACTCAGGCTATGTAAAATATTCATGTTGTTGAAAGCCCTTTCTCTATGAGCTGTTGTCAAAAAAAGAAGACATGGAATCCAAAGTTTTATTCAGTTTGAGTTGACTGTGTTGTTTATTCAGCTTGAATTGACTCTGTTCTTTTTCTTGATCAGCAATTGACTGTGTTTGTTTTTTGCTGTAGTATTTTGAATCTTGTTGAATAGCACCTATCGGTGCTTATTGAAATGTTTGTATATTCTTTTAGTATATCTTGTACTAATATAAGAATATACAAGCATTTCAAAGCCTCGGATTACTTGAGGCGTGCGTAAATTGACGATCATAAAAAGAAACGATGGAGAAGAGCTTGAACGAAGCATAGCAGTCGACAGTCGACGTAGCGGACAAGCGATATCATAAGATAATCAATGGGACAAAAGATGAATGTTTAAGATAGAAAATATGGATAGGAAAAAAAAAAGAAAAAAAAAAGGGAAATCAGAGTTTCTAATCCTCCTTAATACCACTGGTCTTAGGTCTATTGAGCATATGTGGAATTAAGTTTAATCCTGAAGCTACTCTCACTCACTGTCCCCAAATTTTGATCTCTCGTCCTATTCTAATCAGATAAAAACTAGTTATAATTTTAAATCGGTAATGAATTTTATATTCAATATAGATGTTATTTGATAAATCTCAATAAATTCTATAAGACAATGTTTTCGAAATCACGTAAAACAATATAAATTACGAAATATAATCAATTAAAAAGAGATACGAACTCTTAAAAGAGACGAACAGAAAGGGACGGAGGGAGTATTTTTTAGTAATTAAGTGACGATAAGTCGATAACAAGGTGATCATAATTCAAATGTGAGTTTGTGCCAAAATTACTGATTTGAAATTGTGGACAATTTCTGTGTACTAAATTTTTCAGATTACTTGGCACAGAAGTTCACAAAAAAAGAAAACAAAAGATAATAGGAAACTTCCTAATTTAGGAGTCAGAATCCAACTTTTAAGGAAACCAAATCCCAATTCTTATCGGATTTGAAAACAAAAAGTATCCAAATTAAGTTACTAAAAGAAGGATTTACTACCCCTATATATATACCACCTCTTTCCCATAGAGCAGTACAGAAAACGAAAACTGTTCCAGTGAACAAGAAACCATGAGTCGTTCGAAGAAAAAACCCATCTTGATTCGCCAAGTTTGGGCTGGAAATTTAACCGAGGAGCTATCGCTCATCAACTGCATCACCCTCCGGTATCCATTCGTTTCGATGGATACCGAGTTTCCCGGCACGATCTTCCACCCGAGGGTCGAAAAGAACCAGCTCTCGCGCCTCCCTCCCGATTGCAACTACCGAGTGATGAAGGCGAACGTGGACGCGCTGAACATCGTCCAGCTCGGCCTCACGCTCTCCGATGCCGACGGGAACCTCCCCGAGAGTTTAACTCACTCCTTCGTGTGGGAATTCAACTTCAGGGACTTCGACCTCGAGTCCGACCTCCAGAACCGGGACTCCGTCGCGTTACTTGAGAAACAAGGAATCGATTTCTACAAGAACAGGAAACTTGGCATCGATTCCCGGGTTTTCGGGTGTCTGTTTCTCAAGTCGCGTCTCGTTTCGAAATTCAATCGCCCGTCGGCAGTGACATGGATCACCTTCCACAGCGCCTACGACTTCGGGTTTCTGCTCAAGATTTTGACAGGGGGAAGGTTACTACCAGCAAACCTCCGGACGTTCATGACTTTGGTTAACATGATCTTTGGTGGGGCCGTGTATGATATAAAACACATGATTCGGTTCTGCGATGGATTGTACGGTGGATTGGAGAGGGTGGCAAAAAAACTAGGCGTCGATCGGGTGGCTGGGAAGAGCCATCAAGCTGGATCAGATAGCTTGCTTACTATGCAGACATTCATGAAGCTGAAAGAGTTGTACTTTAACAGAGAAGGAGGGGAAGAAGAAATTGGTAAATTCCAGTGTGTGTTGCATGGATTAGAGGTGGAAAGGACAGTTTCCTTTGTTTAATTTACAACATTCTATGGGTGATTTTAGTTTTGGACCAAGTAAATAGACTATTGATTAGTGAAATTTTAGTGATTTATGAACAGTTTTTGTATTATTTGCTTTCTGTTACCTTTAACCTAACTGAAGTACTGAATCAAAAAAAATTTCCCAGAGGAGTTTTTATGATGCATTTAGTTCCAACTGTTCATGGGTTTCGGAAAACTCTGTGGACCATGAAATCCTTCCCCAAAATCTTTTCCGAAAATGAAATGTGTGGGTCGGATTCACTCAGTGTACCATGTGCACAATTATACATTGAGTGAGTCACAACCACACAGTTCCTTTTCGGGAATTTTTTCATGTTTCGTATGAAACCTTTTCCAGTCACACATGCCTTTCATAGTCAACGATAGCATGTCCATTTTTTTCATGTTAGATTTTGTGATCAATTTACTACGTACCATATAGATAGCTCGACTAGTTTCAGAGGAATCAATCTCACCATCTACTATAAATGTTCAATGAAAGCTAGAGGAACGTCCCATATGGACTGATGTAGGAAGTTTTGAACCTGAGAACAAGGAGATGCATAATTTGTGGCCTTGAACCAAGAAATCGAGCGGCGGCATATGTGATCTTTAGGCCGGAGCAAATTTGTTAACTGATCATTTCAGTTGATGTATTGAATGATCTAGGGATCAAATGTATAGTTTATGTGGTTGTACTTATTTTGCTGTATTGAAACACTCACTCATTAGAAAAATGGTCCCCCAAGGGGGAAGCAGGGAAGCCAATTTAAAAGGGTATATCAGTCCACACTTGGTGATTTTTTTCGTAGATGTTCAAAGTATGTAATATGAGATAAACGGTTTAGATCAACGTTGTGGGTCTCAAATGAATCGAAAAGAAGTCTTTAGGGAGCTAAATAGAAGAAGATCATTTACATACATAATGAAACTATTACAAGTGAAAGGACTCGAATCTTTTCCTTTCCTTTCCTTTCCACAAGTTCGAAATGGATTACAGAGAAGATTGGAGCACATGTGAGGCTTTTGTTTAAAACTCAAACCAATTATGGAAAACAAGAGGGATTTGCTTGCCCAGGTGTTCCAGAAAAAGGTGCTAGATCATGGAACTCTATAGGAAAAGTTATCATTGCTGGTATTTTGACCTTCTTTTGGTTAGTATTTGTTCTGGGATTTTTCAAGGATTCTTGTTCTTTTGGTGAATAGAAATCGAGTTACGGACAAAAACTTGAGTACAAAATTAGAAACTTCAACGGTACCTAGGCGTGTCGTGTCCTGCATTTCTTAAGTATCTGCGTACAACCTTCGCTACTTAGTTTCAAATTAGCCATCGAGAGACAAACATGTAAAACTGATAATCAAGTACAATAGTAACATATATGGGAATCCAAATGTCAAACATAGCCTATAAAAACAAGTGAACTCTCCATTACGAGTCTACGACACCCGAAAAGAGGGGGGAAAAAACCCTGGTAACACTAATGTAGAGGACTGCAATCAAAAGTGTCTATAGAAACAAACATCACAAGTCCCTCCTATTCCTATCCCCTCATTTCAAAAAAGTCCCAGAAGCCTTTCAAATGGAATAGGATGAAGAAACTACCAGGACAAAAACAAGAGATACAAAAGCTGTGGCGGTGAGAGATGCAGAATCTGAGGTTCCTGGAGCTGGTGCTGGGGAAATCTCATTTGCTCCCGCCACTGAAGTAGGCGTGCCCACCGGCGAAACGACTGCACCCAAAAGCAATACAAGGTTATTATGTGCACCTGAACTAATCATCAGTTTCGAAACGAAAGGCTGGACACCAAAGTTCGAACCATCTGGTGAATTTGCGATCATTGTTCCAAGCTTGGAACGGATAGGAAACTCCATTCCAAAGCAAGAAAGAAAGCAACCATACCAACAAGGCAACAATTAGACCACCATCATATGATTGAATGGTTGACAAGCTTGTTATCAAAAGTTAACCAACATCTCAATCACAACTAGGCAAACAAAATTGACAGCCGAACGGATGAAGATTCCAACATTAGGATATGTGCGACTTCCCTATGTGCTATACAGAAGTTTGTAAAGTCAAAATCCCAAGTAACAAAGCTATAGACTACAAGCTTGTTACGCCCGTTAGTGATCTAACAAACATCAGAGTCATCAACAGGTCAGGGGGTGTTCCACTAACAAAAAACTGTTTTTTCCAAACACCGAGACAGGTCATTCTCTTACAACACATCACACAAAAAACCGTGAAAAACCAATTTTTTCAAAAAACTGGGTTAGTGGAACACCCCCTAAATACTTCCTACCAAGATGAAGGAAAGTTCCTTTCTGTACCCTAATACAACATAACATTTTGGACATTTTGGATTAGCCTATGACTACGCGTAATCCAAACATGTTGAGCTGAAACTGAGTAGAGGGCCAAAGTTATCTTAACATCCCAATGTGCTTGATCTTATAACCTTATGACCCATGAAATCAAACCAATAAAACCGAAGAAATCGTTTCCGTGGCCCAGATCATCGTGATACTAACCTGCCATTTACCGCGTCTCAGTAATCAAATACACAACACCCCAGTTAATACTTGGAACTGGCGTTGAGAATCCAACATTTCAGGGGAACATAATTATGCCTTGTACTTTTTGTTAACTTTTCAATTTTACCCCTTGATGAGATGTTTTTTTCCAAATTCTAACTTCTTTAAAGTATACGAAAAATGGAAAGCTTTTAAAATGGACAATTTTTTTGGAACATTCCAAAATAGAATAATGGACCAACTTGGCAGGACAGTGGATGCGACTGGGAATTTTGAATGTTTAGAAGTACGTACGTAGAAGCAAATAGAAATTGGATTGGAAATAATAGGTTAACTAGTTGGGAGGCCAGTTACTTGCCCTGAAATTTAAAAAGGTGTCACTTTTCAAAAAGAAAATTAAATCAAAGTGAGAAAAAGAAAAAAAGAAAAAAAAAAAAACGGGGCCTAATAACAGAAGACGAAATTACTGGAACAACCAATTTACTTTTTGGTATATTATAAGTGTATTTTAATTGTCAGTCCAGTTAACCTTTTGGTATATTATGAGGGTCTTTTTATTGATAGTGCACTGGACTTACAGTAAACAAATAAGAAAGACACAAAAAACAAAAAAAAAAAAAACAAAAACTACCTGTATTTTTTACAATTTTAACATATCTTCTCACTTTTTACACATTTCAATACACTTCTATAGGAGTTGAACCCATAACCCCACATCTATAGAAGGGGCTACACAACCAACTGAGCTAACTGTCCTAATCAACCCTTGTGGTTTACTAACAGCTAACTCTACTAATGTATACCGAATGGCAAAAAAAAAAAAAAACACTTTTTAAACCTTAACGATTTTAGAATTTTCCATATTATAATGATGAAATATGTACCAAAGGTCCACAAGGAGCTTTGCCGGTCGGCTCCCCCTAGATCTTAGGTTCGAAACTTTATCAACTCTTGTCGGCTCCCCCTAGATCTTAGGTTCGCAACTTTATCAACTCTTTGTACAGCCAAAACACATGGCACTTCGGCCCAGCTTTACTCCGATCACTAGTTGTACGTAAGACTAGTTTCCCAAGAATTAGTTGATCTAGGTACGCATAAGTTGACATTGGTTATTACAAAATAATAATAATAATAATAATAAAACTTGTATGTCCAGATGGATATGACATATGTATAGTTTTTGTATTTGTGGTTGTTATACATCACAATTTTGTTAGGATCAGCTTTCTAAGTAAACAATAAAAAATATTAGGAACACAATCATGTGGACACAGTGACAGAACCACGAACTGATTTGGTTCCGATTCGAGGATTTTTAAAAAAATTAAAACTGGTTTGTTTCGGTTCATGTGGCAAAATCACCGGTTTGAATCGGACCGAACCGGTAGTAGTATAGTATGTATATAGTACTAAACTCTGTGAAGGTTCAACCGATCTAGATCATTCTAAACATTTCCCTAGATCATTCAACCTCGCTCATCTCTCCCGACTCCCATCCTCTTTCTCTCTCTCTAGCCTCCTCCCGGATCCCTCAGATCGTAAGTCGTTCTCCTCTAGTGACGGCGATTAGGCTCTAACCCAGATATTCCGACATCAACTCCAGCTTAGATGAATTGTCGATGACGAAGGCTAGTCTCTCTCTCACGCCTCGAAACAAAGAAGAAGAGGAATACGAGTCTCTCGCTCTCTCTCTCTCTCGATCTGTGTATGTATGCATATATAAATGTATATAACGATTTCTCTCTCTCTCTCTCTCTCTCTCTCTCGTATTTACTAAGTTGTACTTAAATCGATTTCTGTAGTTTCTATTTCTCCAAATTTGGAAATATCGATTTCTGTTGATAGGTGTGTGTATATGAGTATATATATGTATATACATACAATACGTTTTTTATTTTATTTTTTTGAACTGATATATGCTTTTGTTTTTCAATGTTGTATGTATGTTTTTTTTTTTTTCAACTGATGTGTATGCTTTAATTTGGTTAGTCTTGGTTCCGATCTCTTCTCTCTCCTCCTGAACCAAACCGACCACTAAACTGGACCGAACCGATCTCTAAAAAACTAGTTTCGGTTCCATGCTTTCCGCAAACCGGTTTTTCCCGGTTCACTCCAAAATGCCCAAGAACCGGACCGAACTGATTACACCCCCTAATACTACTCCCTCCGTCCCAATTAATTAGTCTTTTTTTTGGAGATTTCAACTCATTAGGGGAATATCATTGTACTCTTGTTATATTTTTTCTTCTCTCTTCGAAACATCGTCATTGCATGTGGGTAAAGAGTAATCTTAATACTTTTTTCTCATTAATTTTTACAATTGGGACAATTTTTTTAGGATAACAAAAGTAGCATTTGGAACCTAAATTGGAGACAGAGGAGTGCACAGATAAGAGTACTTATCAAATTAACGTAAGGCTCAGTTTGAACGGCAGCCATCTTGAGGGGGAATGGAATGTGATGCCTTCTTTTCATGATTCTGATGTTTGGAATTGATAGGAACATAAATGTGATTCCATAATTTTCTAATTTTGGCGTTTGAAATAATCAGAAATAATAATCAGGAATAAGAATGTGATTCCTGATACCACATTCAATCAGGAATCACATTTCTAAACTGAGTGAGAATTTGATTCCTCCCTTACCCCATGGGAATCTCAGATTCCAGGCTCAATCATTAAGAAAAAAAAACATTGACTTTAATAAACTTTCCAAAATAATTATTTCCCGTATAAAATTACTGAATTCATCCAACCACCCAAATGAAATTACTTTAGCTATCAAATTCCTAGGAATTAGATTCTCAGATATCATATTCCTATTCCCACCTAATAAAATTCTTAGGAATTTGATTCCTAGTAATTAGATCCCTATTCTTACACAAGATGTCGGTCATCCAAACACAGCGTAACTGGAAGGCCCTTAGCCCATCCACATTTCCTCCAACTCATACTCACCTCTGTTTCTTCCCCACCTCACCTCTGTTTCGGTTCTTCATTACTCTATCTTTTTTTTCAAAAAAAAAAATTAATTTGAAGATTCCAGGGGTCACGTGACCTCCTATGCCTATGCTCCCTCCGCCCCTATTTGGACATAACCCCGAACACAATTCCTAACATATATGTAGGCCACACACATTTATTATGCAGGATCTACGTGTATGTGAGAGGTTGTGTCCGATAAAATGTCCAAAGCAGCAGAAAGCAGGGGTGAAATTGAGTAAACTATCCTATCAATTGACTAATTGACAATAGAGAAGGTAAGTCAAACATAAATAAATAAATTGCAAGGTAAATAGTCAGTTCAAGTTCATTCAACGCATACCTGGAGCAACACCAGTGCCAATACTCACTGCAAAGGTAAAAAGAAAAGATCAATAAAAACCAGTTCATATTTTTAAGATTCACCCTCCCTATTTTATAGAAAAATTGTGTAATTTTTGTGGATCCAAAAAGAACATACTTCCGTACATAGTAACTTTCTAAATTTGCCGTACCTATTTAATTTAAGATCTCAACATTTAAAAAATTACGCACATATTTTATTTTTTGATACAATAATATTACACCGCTTTTCATTGTAAACTACTCCTTCCGGTCTCCCAAGATAATACTCCTTTAAAAAAAAGCATGCAATTTTTAGATCAAAATAATAAAATATACTAACATACATCCATTCATAATTTTTTAAAAAATTTCACACCGAATAAAAGAGAGAATGCATATCTTTAATTTGTTGCGACAGAAGTACGCAACTCAAAAAACATGTACAAAAGTATTTTATTTTTTATTTGAAAATTACACGTCTATGTTTTGGAACGGGGGTAGTGTAAGCCAAAGAGCATTGCAAAGAACACAATCTCCAGACATAATTATATTCATATATCCGAACACAATTATATTCAGAACTGTTCAAGGAAAGTAAGTTCGAACAACGGCTCCAAATACAGTTGTGTCCGGGATTAAAGGCAGGCAAGTTTGACCAACAATTCCAAACACAGTTGTGTCTGGGATTAAAGGCAGTTAAGTTTGAACAACGGCTCCAAACACAGTTGTGTCCGGGATCAAGTAGTAAAGTTGTGATCAGATCGAAAAACAGAGGACTCACATCCGCAGTTACTGACAGGAGGAGCAGAGACACGGCAAGCAGATGGAAGATCCAAAGCCCTAGTCATGTTCAACGTCACCCCAAACTGCGCGGCGTTCTTGAACGCCTCGCATAAACACTCGACGTCGGTTTTCAGCACCTTCTTCAGCCCCGCACAGCAGTTCCCCTCCGGTTTCTTCGCGTTGGCGTCGCCGCTGACGTACGACAGGCAGTCGGCCATGTCCAGGATAATGGTGGAGCAGTCGGCGGCAGGGGCCGGGGCCGTTGCGGCCGAAGAAACATCGGCGGCGAACCAAAAGGCGGCGGTGAGGGAGAAGAGGATTGTGATGGTGATTTTGGTAGCCATTTTTTAAGGACAGTGGGGGAGGTAGCGTGAGGAAATTGTGGGGGAAGTGATAGTGGAGATAGTGGGATAGTGGGAATGGGAATGTTGGTAGGGAAGTTTATATAGCGAAGAGAGAGAGAGAGAGGAGAGAGAGAGAGAGGGAGAGAGGAATTGTGCCTCGGGCTGGGGGTGCTGTGCGGAACCAGATTCTGATCGGTCCCAAATTTCCCTGTGTCTCTGCTGCAAGGGATTTTGGACCGTTGAATCACACAAATTTTGTTTTTATGTTTTAAAAATTTGTGTGATCCAACGGTCCAAAATCTCTTACAACAAAGGCACAGAGAATTTTGGAACAAAGGATCTCACACCGTGTTGTGCGGTCCTCGGCCATCCGATCATGTTTTGGACGGCCCGGATTTTAATTTAATTTTGATTTATTTTTACCGGTAAAAAATCAAAACACATCTGAGACGTCCAAAACACGATTGGAGGGCCGAGGGCCGCACAACAATGCACAGCACCCCCATTTCCTTGGAATGTTTAAATAAAACAAAATATTTCCATTTTTTAGTTTGTTTAAAAAAAAAAAAAAACGAATTGGTGAAGTGTATAGTGGAACTTTTTTACCCATATTAGTAAGGAGCTGATTGGCAGCCTGGATTTTGCATTTTGCATTATGCCTGTTTGACAGCCTATTTGTAGAATGCATTCAAAATCAAACAATTGAGGCACAATTCGATAATCTAAAAGGATTCATAAACATATTATAATACCATAACAAATAACAAGGGTAACATCGTAAAAAAATTAATCCATAAATCTATTTTCATTATCTGTTGCAAAATCTATGTTGTACATATCTCTCAAACACCCTACAGATTCATAATCTATTCTGGCCAATTCACAATCAAAATGTGAAATAAAATTCATAATTAAGCTCCTAAACGAGCTCTAAGCAAGGCCTTCTTCGGCCTAAATTTTTTGGTTTTTTAACCGGGTCCATTTTGTTATTTCATTAAATTTTTCCTAGATTCAAGTTAATTTTGGTAAATAAATTCCAATATATACACTGGAATATATAGTGAAATTTAGTACTCCCTCCGTCCCAATTTAAATGCTCCCTACGGTTATACGTGTTTTTTTAAAACTCTTATAGTTTTCATTCTATAATGTATTTTATATGCAATATGGATCTTATTTGATAGATCTCAATTAGTTCTATTAGACAAAAAATTTAAAAACTTTGGAAACCTTACCAATAAAAAGATATAGACGTTTGAAAATGACACAAATATATATATATGGAGCATTTAAAATGGGACGGAGGGAGTACTACTAGTCTGTCACACAACCTTTCTAGCCCGGTTATTTTCACTACTTGATGCTAAAAAGTCAAAGTGCACACCATGCATGGGGCCAATTTATGTTTTCTCATGCGTCCGAACACTACAGTCCCTTTCTTCTTCATTTTGGAATGGAAAATGCAACTGAAAGGACATCATGGTGAGAGAGAGAAAGTTGTGAGGGCCCAAAGCGTGAATTAAAGAATCTTGGAGGACTTCAATTATGACACGAACACACTTTAAAAGCCTGATTGCATGCTGCCAATCATGAGAATTTTGGACCGCCATTTATGCCTAAATAAAGAATTACAGTACTTTAGTGATTTGGAAAAAAAAAAAACCAAAAACCAGTTTTTTTGGTTTTTCATTTCCTCCTTATTCAATTTTATTTTTTTTGCATTTGTTAGTTTTGCGTTAAGATTTTGTGGTTATTGGATTTATCTCGACGAGACGAATCAAATAAGTATAAAATTATGGTTAAAACTCAAATTTTTTGAATAAAGCCAAAATTAATCCAAGTATTTTTGGCTTTATTCAAAAAATATTTGGTTTGATCATAAATTTATACTTGTTAGATTCGTCTCGTCGAGATAAATCCATAAACCACAAAATCTTGACACAAAACTAACAAATGCAAAAAAAAAAAAAATTTGAACAAGGACAAAACGAAAAAACGAAAAAACCGGATAAAATATGTGTGGAGATTTGATTTGACACCTACCCACGTTTCAATTTGGATTATGCTGCTATTTTTTAGTACGTGGCAGCGGGTTTGAAATTTGCAAGGACGGTTTTCGGTGTCTAATTATTCTACACTCCCGGATAGGGATGGCAATTCAACCCGCCCCGCTCCGAACCCGCCCTACCCCGCCCCGATAGGGTAAGGTTTTTTATGATTTTTTTGGGTAACGGGTAGGGGCAGGGGGTGATTTTGAAAAACCCGCCAGGGTTAGGGTAGGGGCAGGGGTATGGTCACCCCGCCCCGATATTACCCGCCCCGACATACATATATATGTATAACTATATTTATACACTCTTATATGTATATAGCAAATTATATTTTTTCACTTATATGCATTAAATTTTATTTTTATTCTTCTAATTTTACTTTTACAACTAAAATAAACCATTAGATAGTAGATTTTGATTAAGTTGTAAAAGTTATTTTGTGAACTTTTATTATTTGCACTCACTAATTGGAGTTTAAAATATACTTAACTAAATGTGTGAAAAAAATAGGGGCGGGGCAGGTAAACCCGATACCCAATAGGGGCGGGGGTGGGGGTACCCATAAATTACCCGGTCGGGTTAGGGGCGGGTTAGGGGTAGGTTAGGGAATTTTAGGGTCGGGGCAGGGATCATCAAAACCCGCCCCAATCTGCCCCGTTGCCATCCCTACTCCCGGAGTAGGAACACAGTCGTATACAATGACGGATCCAGGACACAAATCTACTCTGGGCTAATCAAACTATGAGGTGGGCTAAAATTTGGTAGAGTAAAATTTTACATATATAAAAAAAAAAAAAAAAAATTCCTGTTTTTTGAAACCCCACCTGGGCTATAGCCCACCAGAGTCTCTTCTAAGATCTGCCCTTGGTCGTATAGTATTTGAAGACACTCTAACACTACACATCTTCGTAGAGTTCACGTTTGAGATGAAATCCACGTAAATGTATGGTGCCGGCCGCGAGGCGCTGGAGGGTAATGATCGAATGAGCTGGTAATCCTTGTGCTGTCGTTGTGAAAGGACCCACATTGACATTCAATGGGGAATCAAATTTTCCTTTCGGTGGAAAAAAAGAACATTTAAAGCTTTATCCTAGTACTATTTCATGAAATTACTTTGGTGAAGGATGTTTGTCAGTTTTCAATTTGCAGCAAATAGGAGTATGTATATCTACCATTTGTTGCATACAAAAAACGAGGCAAACGAATTGTTAATCCAAACACATGACAATATGACATACCTAACAGGGGCAGAGGATGCCGGCCCGGCCGCTGGCCGCGAAATTTTTCCAATGCAACGATTATTTGTATTAGCCTCTCACGTGACATGGGTTCATGCAAGTATAGACTCCACCCATTTGAGAGAGGCGTTAAATAAAATATTTATAATAAAAAAAAAACTGTTGTATTGAAAATTTACTCGGCTGGCAGAACCCTGCATCCATATAAATTTTGTATAGTACTAAGTTTAAAGTATATTTATAAACATATGATATACACAGGAAAATTGGTCTTTGAATTATATTACAAAATGATGTAGGTCTTCAATTCAAATTTTTTTACCTAGCTCTTTTGAAAAATTTCTTAATTTTTTAATAAAACGCCATCAAATTAATTACGTGAGTATTTTAGTTATTAAAAAAAGACAGAACCATTGTATTTAATGGAGATTACACAATAAAGAAAAGAAAAGAAAACAAAGGTCCGCGATGAAACCAATAACTGAATTTTATTTTTTTCTACACCTCCCAGTAATTTTCGTTAAAACTGATCCACAAATCTATGTCCAAGCGAAGAATTACATGATTTGAATGCATTTACAGAAACACGGAATTTACAAGCGACAACTTACAAGAAACAAGAAGATGAACAAAGCAATTGTCCTTATTCTGTGGGTGGGCTTGAGGATTTCTGGACCAAAGACACAATCACAGCAACATCATCAAGCTTGCCACCAGTAAATCCCACATATCCAGCTGCTTGTACTGCATCTGCAAATGGACTCCGACCGGTTTCCGATTTTCCCACCTCTTGTGCCGTCATAGCCAGGACTTCTGCTATTTCCTAATGGTCCAATAAATAAGAGCACACAAAATAGTAGCGCGATGATCAGAGACACTCAAAAACGAAGAAAACAATACGACCAGTTTGCTTAATTAGTCAGATTAGACTCAAATTCGATTACAAATCCGAGCCACTGGAGGTGATAGCCTAGTGGTAAACGGCTCACTCTCATAGATGTTGCGTCCAGGATTGCAAGTTCGATGCATGCGCTATGCAGATGATGCCATGCCCCATCGTGCCTTGCAACCCCACAGGCCCGACTATGACCCACTAACTCTCCGTGGGGAGTCCCTATGGTTACGCTCAAGGAGGTTGCCGATGGCCGGCCACAACCTCCTCCGCCTTGAAAAAAAAAAAAAACTTACAAATCTGAGGGGGGCAGATCTCCTGCTATTGAATGTCATAATAGGCAGAGTGATTGCATAACCATCGGACAATCCTAACAAAAATTACATGTACAAATATCGAATATTAAGGGGCAAGACGTACTAGTAATCCCCTCGGCCAAACCTGGGGTTACTGCTAGCTGTAGGCAGAGCTCAAAAGAAAAACACCGAAAAGCACGTAGTCCGCATTTGGATCACAGATTTGGGGAGGGTTTTCACAAGGTAAAGAAAAGGTACAGGGACGTGTAAGAAGATGATGAAGTGGATAAGCTTATCACTTCATTGGTTTCACTACCCAATTCTTTAGCTTCTGACAGCACTAAGAGACCAATCTACGGAAACAGTTACCATTTCGATCTATTGACAGGATTCCGCATAGTCAGAAGCATCACCTCCAAGTGCTTTACAACCTTGGACCTACCATATGTCCGAAACATAAAGAAAAAAGGGATTGGCACTCTTCACTTAACCACTGCCAGTCTGCGATTCTCCTTGTTAGTTTGATTGTCTTATGGAATGCCCACACTGCAACAACTATGGTCACCAAATCTGAATATTTTCCAACTAATCTAACAAACAGTTTGGACAAGCTTCATAAATTTTAGTAAGAAAGATTTGAGAAGCACCTCAGGTTTCAATTTTGCTTCCAGTGACTTGGAGACAGTTGAAGCTATTTCTTGGTCATATAGATTGTCAAAAAGGCCATCTGTTGCAGTAACAATTACATCACCCTCGTCCAAATCAATTCTATACACCTGAAATGTAGCATCAAAACACGACAGCATTTTCATTTGTAATCAATCAAATACCACATCAAATCATACAGTTCCTAGTAATTTATAGCTAGAGTTTTCCAAAGAATTAACTTGCATCCTCGGATGTGTTATTAGCACTGGGGATTACATACCTCTACAAGCTCTGATGGATCGTCTCCACTTTTAATTTGAAATGGGAAGTTGAACTCGTAAAGCGTCGGAGAAGACTTTTTATAGACAGCACCATTTCTGATTACAATAAATCCTGAGTCTCCTATATTGGCCACATGAAGAGCCTGATGAGAATTAAACAGTCAGTTGATTTGATAGCCTTAGAAGAAGTATAAGCATCACCACAACTCTGTTTTAGACTGTCTATAAGCTTTATGTATTTCATACTTCAATAGAAATATCTTTGTATCTTCGGGGCCTAACAGCTTGACTTGATAATTCCTTAACACTTCCATTGAACTCTCAGACTTGTTAAGATTAGATTCCTTCAAATTATGGAATCTCATCAGCAATATTAAATTCAGGTTCATTACTTTTATTATGACGACTATTCAATATGATCGAAAAACAAATCCTGAACTCTGAGTTAATACCACAAAGAGCAGGAAGAAACATTAAACTTGCTCTGATAGCTACACTTCCTAATGAACAGCAAATTGAAGTTATCACTTGATAATATTCTGACTGGTACACGGTCACATATATAAAGTCTACCTTGGATCTTGGATTTCTGATCCTTACCTTATCTCTTCCCGGCACAATCCAAGATTCAAAAAGAACCTTGAGTAAAGTAAAAATAAATAAATTTAATGAGAAGGGTGGAAATTTGCATAAGCAACTTCCATACTTAGTTTCACATTAATTATACAATCAGGATAAGTCATTATATAGGTACAATTACCTGACCATCAAAGTAAGCAACCAAAATTGTTGATGATCCAGGAGACTTTGCTTCAAGAGCACTTTGATTGAGAACTTCCTCCGGTTTAGGTAGTGGAATACTGTTGCGACTGGAGACAATTTTTTGACAGTTCTCCATCAGTTCTTGGGCATAAATTCCTGGATTAATTCCTGAGTAACAGATGCAAAAACATATTAGACTCACAAATTCCTGGTGCTGTAAGGCTGCATTCTTTGAGGAAAATTACAAATAAGAGCAGAGAAAAGAGAAGAAAAATTGAAGGAACCGATTCAATGAAAAAGATAGCAGGCTATCTGCCTATGGGGCTATCTAGCTACACTGAACACCGGGAAAATTGAGGTTGGTATCCAAAAAGAAAGAAGGTTGAGATTGATCCCTACTCCTCAGGAATTAGTTGAGGTAGGTGTAAGTTGGCCTCGACACCCTGAGTTATCTGTTATTAAAAAGAAGTATGCAGATTGAGATACTTTGTGCAAGACAAAAGGGATTACCTTCTAATGACCATTCACCAACTCCATCTGCCACTCCCAACCAGTTTTTCCCAGCAACAAAATAAGCATCCTCCCCACCTGTCAATGCCTGGCATTATTATTGCTGAATTACTACCTAAGATATTTCCTTTTACGCCAGAATTTCAAAGTTAAAATTTCACAAGGTGTTCATATATTGCTGATGTGCTAGAAGGTTCACTTTAAAAAGAACAAAGGCTTCCACAAAGTTTCACTGAGCTCAATCTTTGAAATTTTGAACTTCAGATATACTCAGCAGGGAATAATGGCTTTTTCCCCTGCCCCACTAGAAATTCATGAAAACCCAAAACTAGACTGATCCACAATTTAAGTAACCTGGAAAAATTGGAAAAATATGAATCCTACCACTCGTCATTCAAAAGTTTAAATGCCTATTTCAAATTATATGAATATCAGCCGTAGTTTTGCTATCGTCCAAAACATAGAAGAAAAAGTCATGTCAACATATCGAGATACCTTTGAGGGATGTGGCAACAGCGAAGCACCAGAGGATAGGAAATATCCTGTTGCTGAGATTTCCTCCCTGTTTAGAAGAAAAATAGATGAATACGATCATTCGATGGATAATAAATCCTCCATAAGTAACTAATAAATTTTTTCCCCTACTTCTATTGAAAAATTAACCGTTGTGGCTTTCCATGTAGACCCTTCTTAGTCCGCAAAGATTCCTTATTCCCTCCATTTGAGATCACACTAGAGTGACATTTCATAACTTTGACTTGCCCAGTCATAAAAAGCGAAACATGGAGAAGTGCCCTTTCACTTTATGGTGTGCTTGTAAACTTACGAGCTTAGATGAAGTAAAACTACATATCTTATAGAAGGCAATATTTGGATGGTTAAGATATGGAGTAGGAACTTTCACAAAATAAAAGCAACCAAAATGAGAATGCTCAGATGGAGACCATGATATGAGAGAGAGAGAGAGAGACAGAGAGAGATGGGATGAAGAAGTCAATCTAATTTGAATGAGCCAGTATAAGGAGGCATAGCAAACATGGGGTAAAATTGGGTGAGAGACAAATGCCAAGGACTTGGTGGAGCACATGGATCCACATAAAGCCAGACATGAAGAACTACTCGCATAACAAACTGGAGGAAGCCACAATTGCTTATACGTGGAGTAATCAGATGGCACTTGTATTGCCCTTTGTGCTTTAAATGTAAACCCTATTACTGACAAAAGAAAAGAGGCAGCACATGTCCCATAGAGACTTGGACATCATTTCACTTTCTGATTAAGCACCTAGAATTCAAATCCAACTTGCAAAGAAGGGAGAGGGGATAGGAAAGAGGGCATGAACAGAATACCCGTTTGCAGCAGCAACAGTTGATTCCAATGCTACGGCTCCATGACCTGATACTTCTATAACATCACTGTTCCGTGCATTGTTGACTGTGTTTCCACCTTCCAATGCCACATTAGTTGCACTATCGTTCACCTAATATACACACAAAAGGTGCTCAGTTGCGTCAACCTGGAGGACGAATCAAAACAGATTTTCTTTGATTGAGTTATAACCCACGAATTTTCCCATGGCAACCCACTAAAGAACAGCAAATGCATAGCATTGAACAATTTTCAATTTTGGTTTTATACTTCTTCTGGCACAGAATACTTACACTACCTTACCTCTTTCTATGTAGCAATTATTTTATAGCCGTCATAACAAGAGAAGAGATAATTACCACATTAGCATGTTGAAAGAAAGAATAGTGAAAGGTAGAAAGCCAACCTTAATTGAACTCACATTTCCAACTGTGTCACTCGGCTCTTCCTTTGTGTAATGACTGGTTACCTCATTGAGGACTGGACTGGATAGGGTTCCAATCGCATTACCTTTGGTTTCAATCACATTGCCTCTGTCATTACCTTCATCAATAACTTCACCACACTTGCTGCCCATCACAGCCTCCGCTGTATGATTCTCAGCAATTTTAGGCAAACAATTGACTTCAAACTTGCCACTTTCCTCAGAAGCCAAACTGTTACCGACTTCAAGAACAGAGCTGTGCTCTGAAACAGTTGAGGAACCCATGGTTTCAACTTCACTCCTCACTTCCTCAGAAACGCCATCTTCAATATGAATCTCTTTACCCAGCAGTGAAGAATTGACAGGACCTGACATCTCTTGCTTATTGTCCTCTGTAGAATTTTCCAGCATACGTACACCCTTTCCCATATCATTACCGAATCCAAAGCTAGAACTACCAGGCTCATTGATATGAGAAACATGAGCAGCTTCAGAGATAGAAGAACCAATAGACTCAATTGGAACTTCTTCAAAAACAGGAACTTCTATTTCTTGTATATCATCCAGTAATAGATCATTCGGTTCTGCTTCACAGCTGATCATATCGATAACCACAGTACTTTTGCTTTCATTAGCACCATTGTCAGTAGCACACACAGTTGAATCTATATTTTTCACATTATCAGCCAACTCTGTTGCACTCTCTCTCCTTGCTTCTCTCTCTATCTCTTTAACTATAACCTGCCTCTCATGCTCTCCATCTAAAACCCTAACAACATTGGAATTTTGTGTACTTCCAGTGGCCAACCCTCCAAGAACAAAAGTGGATTCCTCTACTTCGTCCTCGGTCACCTCCCCAAACCTAAACAGCATACTACCATCAGAACATTCTGTGACAGCAACCATCAAAACCCAGATCAGACACTACAGGACAACAGAAAGCAAGAACTAACATCATGAACAACAAACTAAACTCAATTTGAAAAAGCTCACAAGAAAGAAGGTTTAAACCTTTTCTCGTTTCTGAAATTGTTTCCATATATGAGTTTCTTGAGTATGTATGGACCATATTTCGGTCGGGGGGGGGGGGGGGGGGGGGGGGGTGGGGGAAATCACTGAAGACCCATAAAAGCCACCAAAATAATAATAATAATAATCTGAGCTCTTCTATTGTCTAGTTCACTATTTTCACAATGTTCAACTTCTTTAAAACAATCAACTTTTTTAACATCCAAGCAATAAGTTTTAACGAATCACTAGAATACGATGATTTCAGAACAAATTTGGGTTAAAACAGACATAAGTTGAAACAAAGTTAATGAATCAAGCAAGAATCTGATGAACTCACAAACCCTCAATAACTAAGCAAGAATTTGATGCATACAAAACGAATTTGAGGCAACACCCACAAAAGAAAAATCTGAGATTAAGTTCAACGAATCAATTCCAGTTTCTTACGCATGCTGTTATCAAGACTTGGATCAGAGACTTGTAACCTTACCCGTGGTTGAAACGAGCTCCAAATGGGGCGATGAGGGCTTGGGCGAAGTGGGTTTGGAAAGCATAGCCAAAAGAAAGGATTTTCTTCTTCTTCTTCTTGGTGGGTGAAAAGATTGGTGGATTGGGAGGGTAGAAAAGAATGGGGATTTGGGGGGAGAAGGAGATGGAATGAAGAGAGAGAAACAGTTGGAGGAGCGAGAGTCGTGGAAGTTGGTGCAGATATCAGGCATTTTTAGTATATATTGGGGGAAGTGAAAAGAGATTCTTTGATTGTTGTTGAATATCTGCGTTTAAAAGGGTATGGGTTAGGGTTTGGAATAAAGAATTTTTGGGGGAGAGTGGTGATGATCAAGGTTTATCCAGAATTGAGAACGACTGTCAGAGGTAGAGGATAAGTTCGGAGAGAGAGAGAAAGAGAGAGAGAAAGAGAGGGTCGTTGTGTTTGGCTTTTGCGCGCGTAGGAAATCTTACCGGTTTGATTCCATGTGGTTTGGGTTAAGTACGATTTCACCCCCCTCACGTTTGATCAGTGTCGGCAGAATTCATGATTAGGCAATTGGAAAAAGGACTCGGGTTTCCTAGTGTGATAAGTCATTATATTTTTATAATAATTTCAATTGTGGACCTTTTAAAATTTTTATTTGGGGTCGGAACTGTTAATTTTCTTAGGAATGTTGAGCAAATTATCGGTGCCAAAATTATGATCATCGGAGATTGATAGACACACAATTGAGACAAATTTGTCATACAGTGTATTCTCCAAATGATATTGGTCATCAATATAAATGGTATCTAAACATATGACTACCAATATCCAATTAATTTAACTTTTTTAAAGAATGATCTATTCAACATTATCGACAAATTGTACAGTTCCGATCTCAAATACAAATCATAGAAGGCCCACAATTGAGGTCACCGTGGGAATGTCCAATTAGTCATACATATTCATAAATTAATGACAAAATGTCACTCATGTGTACTAATATCACAATTTTGAGAGGGCTTCCCCACTTTTGCAAACAAAATTTAAAATATAGTATCAATAAAAGGATAATTGGGAGATGTGCGGAGACTTAGACCCAGCATGCACTCTATTGTCCGCCCTTACCTTCGTTTGCATTGTAACTGCCTGTCATTGTTAGACCATTGTGTGCGTCCCCAATTTTTTTTTTTTTTTATATCTCGTTTGACTCTTTTTGTTGTCCAAAAAAGATCAAATATCCGTAATTTCCTCACTTCTTATGAAAACAAGGACGGTTGACTTTTTTATACGTCTAATGTTTTCAAGACAAATTACAAACTTACCGATATCATATCCGATTAACTTGATGTTTTGCAACAATGATCTGCATTTTTTTTTTTCCCACAAAATAGACGGTTTAAATGATCATAGTAGGATTCATGTGCCTTCTATAGATTTTTTGGTGTGGTTACCTAGAAAAGAAGAGGGTGGTTGAATTTCCCTTCAATGTGGGTACAACAATATATAATTTCGATACAAAATACCCTAATCCAACTCGATAATTACACAAGTGCAATCCTTCCTTCCCACCTTTTCTTCCTCTGTTCCTATATCAGAAGACCTTCAATATATCTTTATCGTATCTGCTCTATCTCTCCCTATCCCTCTCATGTTGTATGCTCTTCATCTACAACAAATGGGTGGAAGATCCTCTATCCCACACAACCCTGTCTGAACTCCCTATCCCATCCATCCACAACGTCCATCTGAGCAATCAAAAGCTCGGATGCCATCACGGTCCTGAACAAATTTGAGCCGTCTATGTTCATCTTTGAATCCGAGTCATTGATTTCTCAAATGGACAGTGCGGAGCGGAGCGGATGGGTGGGACAGGGTTGGTGGGACAAAGGATCCGGTTCTCAACAAATGGGTTCCTAATTCGTACTCAAATTGCAAAACAAATTGAGAAGAATTTCTAATGGACAAATACAAAACTGCAAGTACTGTTTGCCTTGCACAACAGTAACTTTTTTTTTTTTTTTTGGCTCGGCATATATCGAACCCAAACCATTGAACTCCAGCAAGAAATCCCAACGCAAAATCAAGCCTCCTTCTCGTCACCAACGTCGGCCATGGCGACCATCGCGGGTCATTCTCTCCCTCTTCTTTCTGCAGTATTTTCTCTTTCTCTCATCCTCAATGCTTTTGCCTCCATTTTCGCGAATCCAAGTTGTCTCTGCAACTTTGTCATCGTTGCTCTCATGACCAATGTGTCTCCTGCAATGACCGGCTTCCGGAATTTGACTTGGTGCAGTCCGGCAAACGCTAATGTCTCGCGGTTCCCTCCGACTTCGGGCTGTAGCATAATTACGGAAACCAACTGTGCCATTGCCTGGATTGAATAGTCAATGTCATCATAAATTACGCCATCCAACTCATAACTAACAAAAATGTTAAAGCTGAAGTCGGCTACATTATTAGACAGTTCAGAGAACATGAATACAATCATACATAATTGGCTAGCGCTGCACAAAAAAACTGGTGATCCGCAAATAAGGTCTGAACCGAACTGATCCCTGCTTTTTAGATTTTAACCGATGGATTAATGGTTCAGACACAGATTCAAAAATTAAAAAACCGTGACTCGCGGTTCCGACACAGATTTTGATTTTGAAACCGTGGATCAACCGATCTGGACCGTGAAATTTTTTTTAATAAAATTAAAAGTATATATATACACATATACAAAGATATATATATATATATATATATATATATATATATATGAGTTTTTTATCGAAACATCCCTTAAACTATCACCCGTTTCTCTACTTAGTACTTGAACTTTCAAAATCCTTTATGTAGTCCCTGAACTTCCTTACTTAAAGTGCATATGGTCCATTTTTTAACTTCCGTTAGTTTCATGGACGGAAAATGGTATGTGTTCGCGTCACACGGGATTATTCTCCCAAACACAAGGGTAAAAACGTCAGCTGCTTATTACTTCCTTCCCCATTCATCAACACCAGTTCCATAAAACAGAGGAAGAGGGAGAGACAGAGAGAGAAACAAGTTTTGTGGAAGAAAAACGGTTTCTTAATTCCTAATCTTTGGATGGACGATCGATTGAGGCAAGGAGATGAGCGTATCCTTAACTGTAAGTTCGCATTTCACGTCTGATTTTCAAAACTAGGGCTTTTTTTATTTTTTATTTTTTATAGATTTTCACAACTGGAAGATGATTGATATTGTAGGGTTTTGTACAGAATGGATTCTTAATTATTTCGCTTTTGTACACAATTTCCTTCACTTTGTTGAAAAAAATTGTGCGTGAAGCTAGATTGCATGGATTTTTGGTGTGCGTAATAGTGGTCCCATTTTTCCTAAGAGAGAGAGTGCCCTGTTTTTTGTCTAAGAGAGAGAGTGCTCAGTTTTTTTTTTTTTTTTTTCTGAGAGAGAGAGAGAGAGAGAGAGAGCTCTGTTGTTTTCCTAAGTCACAACTAATATTAGATTTGCATATTACAGAGGGAAATTTTAAGTTTGGCGCCAACTGGTGTCTAGACATGGAGAATGATGTTTTTACCCTTGTGTTTGGGAGAATAATCTCATATGACGCGAACACATACCATTTTCCATCCATGAAACTAACGGAAGTTAAAAAATGGACCACATGCAATTTAAGTAAGGAAGTACAAGGACTACATAAAGGATTTTGAAAGTTCAAGTACTAAGTAGAGAAACGAGTGATAGTTTAAGGGATGTTTCGATAAAAAACTCATAATATATATGTAAGATATTAAATTTTTAATGTGATTCAGTGTAATAGTGTACCTCCCAATCAAACTTAGAAGGTAAATTGTAACATAATAAGAGATGTGTTGAATTGTGTCTTTGTTGAGTACGAAAAATGGGACTCAAGAGCTCCGATTTGTGAACTGGATGATGAACTAGATGAGTAGATGGCTCATGCTAAACCTTTGCTGCCCATTTATTCTTGAGCTGTTTCAATGTTTATTTTAGTGTTTTTTGTTAACTCGCTTGATGATGGACTAGATGACCAGTAGATCGCTGCTAAATGTATACTTGTTTTGGACAGTAGTTGACTGGGATGTTTGCTTGTTTTTTGTTTTAGAGTTGGACATGTTTGTTTGTTTTTTGTGAACTCACTAAATGAATGTATTCGTGAAACCCGTTTATATATTCCAAGTAGGTTGTTGAGTTTGGTTTTTGAATGAGTTGATGAAATTTTTTTTTAGAATAAGTTGAAAATCCGTGGACAAATCCGGAACCGATCCATGACTCGCCAATCGGATTGAAACCGATCGAACCGTGAGACTTTTGGATTAGACACGAATTTTGTTTTCAAAAAACCGTGACTCGCGGATTAGGATTGAATTCATGCCAATCCGATCCGATCCGGATCATGCGCACCCCTATAACTGGTTAAAAATGAAAGTAATCCAGAAATTAAAGTGCCAGAAATTGATAAAAAGAAAAGAAAAGAAAAGGGCCAAGAAGAGCCAGAAATTATGTATGTACTCAATTATGAGGACACCAGGCATAATAGGCCTATCAGGGAAATGCCAGGGGAAGAAGTTCTCACTTATGGTTACATTCTTTAATACCAACAGCTGAAAGGTAAATTCATTGATACATATTCTTGTGGTTATGAATGATTTCACTTTGGTCAATTCATTGTATCAAACTTATCATTTTCAAAATGGGTACTGGCACATGCTCAACTAGATTATATATTCTTGCTCCAGTTTCTATATAGGGAATGCTTCAATGAGATTAGGATTGCTCTGTTCAATTTTGTGGTTAAAAAAAATTATAAGAACTTTCAAACTTTCAAATTATAACAATGTACAATC
The DNA here is from genome assembly GCA_020921065.1 of Vaccinium darrowii. Lineage (NCBI taxonomy): Eukaryota > Viridiplantae > Streptophyta > Magnoliopsida > Ericales > Ericaceae > Vaccinium > Vaccinium darrowii. The sequence goes on along the minus strand of CM037159.1, from coordinate 14,602,466 downwards.
ATCAATACAAATGACAGCTTACTAAGAAGATAGAGTTAACAAAATGAATCAAGCATTAGAGTTAAAAACAATGTTGTGACTAAGAATGTGGTAAAATGCAAATAGTTGGATTTTAAAAGGTCATGAATAATTCAAGAAGCACAAAGGCAAAGGTTTTACCATTTATGACACTTGGTCTTGACACTGATTTTGTTAGGTTTTTGATCATGCATTCATGACCTAGTCTTTGAACATATACAATTTGCTCTTTACTCTTTACACTCTTTTTGTTTTGGTAAGTCACTCTTTACTAACTTGCACCCAAGTCATACATATGCATGATCAAATGTCTGCGACTTGTCATTCCTCTAAGCCAATTTTGTATTACCATTCATGACTTGGTCTTTGTGCTGGTTTTATTACGTCTTTGGACATGTATGACTTGATCCTTTACTCTTTGCTACTTACACCCAAGTCACATTTGTTCATGGTCAAAATGGGTTGGGGCCAAAATGACTTGCACTTTTACACACCTATAAATATCGTTGGGTTTCATAATAATAAGGGTAAAAACCCTGGTTCTACCAAATATTCTTTTAAGGTTCCTTGGAAAAATCAACTAAATCGAATATCAATAAGGGTTTGATCAATTAATTTAATTTTTTATTCAAAATTCGTAGGGATCAAAAAATAAATGAATTGATCAAGCCCCACCGATGTCTGATTGAACAAATTTTATATTGGGATCCTGATAATTTATATTAATAAAATGAACGACTTGGATCATTAATTATGTGAGTTCCATTCAATGTTGTATATTTTCTGCACTTACTTATTTGGTATGCATAGTCGGTTTTTATTTTGCTACATACTTTTTAGTACAGTACATTATTCAATTTTTCTGTTCTTGTTTTAGGCTTATTGGTGAGGCGAACACTAAAAAAAAAAAGAAAAAACTATGGTTAGATCATTTGGTGTACATTTTGTGTGAGACCCATTTTGGGGTCATACAAATGACTACAGTTGTTGATCAATTTGTTTAGACATATATTTAGGAACCAATAAAAAACACACTCATTCGAATATCGGAAAGGGCATCATCGATGACTATTTTCATTTTCGTGGATGACTATTTTCATTTTCGTAGATGACTATTTTCATTTTACATGGTTATATCTCATGAAGAATAGATTTGAATAACCATAAATATTCTACGATTTATCAAAAATGGTTCAAACTCAATTTCACGACCAATCAAAAAAATTCTTGCCGATAATGCCATGGAATATAATGAAACACAATTCTTGAAATTTCTTTGTCAAAATGGAAACTTGGCTCATGCCTCATTGGTCTTGTCCTGGCACATCTTAACAAAATGGTCAAGGGATATGAATGTTTGGATCCCTCTTCCCAGCGTCTTCGCATTTCTCGGCATGTTATATTTTGGGAACACAAAATGTCCTTATACATCCAAGTTTCATTTACCTACTTTGTCTACTTTAATTTTCTTCTTCACTGAACCTAATGTATATATATCTCTTGATAATGTTGATGATGATAGAGTAGGTCCCATCGTGCGAAAGCTTATAGAGTAGTGTATTCATGCCAAAAATTAGCTTAATCGAACATCGATAGGTATATCAAAAATTAAATTTCGGTTTATAAAACAGACAGTCATGTACATTTTACCTTAGAAACTATTGACAGAATCCAGGCGGTCCGTTTTATATAAATCAAAATTCAATTTTTGATATACCTACTAATGTCTGATCAAGCTAACTTTCATGAACGGATATACTACTCTGCGAACCTTACAAGATGAACGATTCAGATTACCGCATTAAATGCACGACGAGACCTAGAATGGGAAGCTTCTGCATTAAACGCACAATGAGACCTAGAATCAAATTCCGATGGGGGCCACACGCGAATCACCTCAATCGGATGCTTCTAAGTGCTCGATCCAAAATCACCCCATTTCTTTTATCGGAATTCGATTCTGGAATGAATGGACGGCTCGGATCGACCATGTGAGACCCAAAATGGGATCTCCGATCCCGATCGGTGCGTGTTCGGTACTAGGGGGTCGGTACCCTGGATTTTCCGCTTTTATAATTTCTCTCAATTTTTTCCCTTCCGTTTCTAAACTCATGCGGTTATATCACGGGGTGGACACCTAAACCATTCCTCTCTCTCCTCAAAATGGATTCCCATCGGAACTACATACCCGGCGGTTCCCCTTCCTCCTCTTCCTCCGCCGCCTCCTCCCCAAACCCAACTACCTCCCACAACCACCACAGCAACCACCACAACCACCACGACGACACCGACCCAATCCACTCCTGGTGGGAATCCGTCTCCAAAGCCCGCTCCCGCATCCAACTCCTCTCCTCCCTCCTCCCCGCTTCCTCTCTCTCCTCCCTCGCCGACTCTGACAACCCCGCCCTCTCTCTCCTCTCATCCCAATCCGCCTACTCCGCCCTCTCCTCCTCCCTCTCCGGCCACTCTAACGACCCCCTCTGCCACTGGCTCTACGACACCTACCAGTCTTCCGACCCCCACCTCCAACTCCTCGTCCTCTCTTTCATCCCCCTAATTTCCTCCCTCTACCTCTCTATCCTCCACTCCCTCTCCTCCCCCTCCACCACCTCCCTCGCCGGCTTCGAAGCCGTCTTACTCGCTCTCTACGCCAGCGAGACCAAATCTCGCAACGGAAAACCCGTACTCGTCTCCATCCCAGATCTCTCCTTACCTTCCCTATACCACACCCCTAAATCCAAACCAAACCCTAACCCTAATTTAACCACCTCCAGATCACGGCCCTCAATTGGAGTCATTTCTCCTCCTCTTGAGCCCCAAATCGCGGTGAAATCAACTAAGCGGGCTACAATTGTCGGAGTGGCTCTCGATTGCTACTACAAGCAGATCTCTCAGATGCCCACTTGGTCTAAACTCGATTTCTGCCGGTTCGCCGCCGATTGGGCGGGTCAGGACTGCCCTTGCAGATCAGAATTCGACGAAAGAAACCAGTTTCATGAGATTGTTGAGGAGATGGATATTTTAGAAATTAGTGAAAATGGGTCTGGTTCGGGCCGGACTAGTGAAAATGGTTCTGGTTCGGTTGTGATTAGTGAAAATGGGTCTGGTGATTCGGGTGCAAAAAACAGGGGGAGGATCCCACTTCCTTGGGAGCTATTACAGCCTGTGTTGAGAATTCTAGGTCACTGCCTTTTGGCCCCTCTGAATGGGGAGGAGATTAAGGATGCTGCTGCGGTGGCAGTGCGGTGTTTGTATGCTAGGGCGAACCATGAGTTGGTTCCTCAGGCGATTTTGGCGACCCGAAGTTTGATTCAGCTCGATAAGAGAGCTCGTGAGGCTGCCAGGGTGGCGGTGGAGGCAGCAGCAGCTGCCAATGTGGCTTCGAATTCCAACACGCCAACGAAGGCTAAGAAGCCGGAGATACTTTTGGTTTCGAAGTGAAAGCGGAGCAATGTAAGGTTTTTTTTTTTTTTTTCCCGACTTGTAATTTGGTTGTCTTTATTTTTTTCTGATTTTGTAGGTTTTAGAGTTAGATGAGGAAATGAACGATTGGCTGCTGTTATGTGTTGATGTGTTGACGTTGTAGATGGATTTTTGAGCTGTCGTGCTGTGTATTATGTGTGTATTTTGTCGGTTGTGTTATTGTTGTATTGTTTTGTGGAATGTGTTTATGGAAGGTTGTGCCTTTGCTTGGACATTCTTCAATTGTAATTGCTTTTCTCGACTGTATATTCTCAGTTGCTTTTATGTGTGATGTTTACTTCATTACTGTGATGAATGTTCTGGAGGAAAATGGTTTATGTTTCATTGGAAGTTGGTGAGCTTGTTTGCACGATCTACTTGAGCTATAGGATTCTGTATTTGCTTTCTCTTTCAAGTTTACTTCTCGGATGCCACATCCAGTCTCTCTAAATTAAGATCTCATTGAGCAAACAAACCAAAAACACAAGTGAGAGCAACCCTACAAACTTCCAGACCAAAATTCCTGGCAAGCTAGAAACAAAGAAAAAATGATGCTTTATCGTAACTGCATCAAAACTGACAAAAGAAACAGCCCCTAATAGCAAAAACAGATGACACAACTATGGCCCAAAAATTCTGGGACTTAGATTCCAATCCGTAGCCACCAAACGGTTCTCATCTGTTGAATTGAGGGCCTGAGGCGCCTCCAAGAGCATGGACAAGCCCGAACCTCATCAATAACCCGATGCCCAAGACAGATGCAGGCAGAACTTTGCCTTGAAAAAGTCTGTTGTTCCTTTCGTTCCAAACCTAGTATATAGCAGCAGCCAAGGAGAGCTTCTACGCTTTGCATAAGCAAGAAGACCCTTTTCTTTTATTGCAAATTCATTCCACTTCACCAGACAACCCGAGACATGGCCTAGAGACACTATTTTTGTGCAGCAGCAAACTCCGCGCAGCTTGGGAGTATGGACACTCAAAAAACAAATGGTCAGGAGCTATGAAGCACCGTCACTCCTAGAGGTTAACGTATTGATGTGTTGGACACGGGGACTTGGCGGGACACATGGCGTGTCCCATAAATTTTTTTATATTTTTTTTGGGGGGGACATAGCAAGGGCACCGCTGGGGACACAGAGAGCGCCAATTTGTAATTTTTTAATCTTTTTAGGGGTAAAAATGTTATTAGTCAAATGTTTGGGTTAAAAAGTGTAATTAACCCTTCTATAACTATTCTTACAACATATATATATTGTTGTGTCCCCTGCCGTGTCCATGTCTGTGTTGCTTAGGTCACAAGGCTCATTCTCACGGGAACAAAGCAAGCAACTGTCATCCACCTCCATACCCTAACTAATCATCTGTCCCTAGTACACAATCACCCAAAAAAAAAACCCAACCATTCAATAAAAGCCCAAAGGGGAACATGGTGAGGAAACCATGCATGTCCAGCCTAGGGGACAATAGGATGCACTTCTCTCAATCTATGAAGCACGGATATGGATACGATACAGATACAGATACACGGCTACGTGATTTTCCAAAAAGTAGGATACGATACAATGGGGATACATTGAATATAAAAATAAATAAATAAATTATAGTCCCTCCGTCCCAAAATTTTAGTCCATGTTACTATTTTAACATGATGGGAAAAAAAAAGGGTTTATATCTTGTAATATATAAGACTTTATATATACAATATGGATCTTATTTGATAGATCTCAATTAGTTTTATTAAACAAATTTTTTGAAATCTTAAAAAATATTATAAATTGAAAGATATAGACAATTAAAAAGAGAATCGAAAAAGTGAAAGTGGACTAAAATTTTAGGACGGAGGGAGTATATATATATATATAGGAAGGGCTTCTAATGAGGACTCCGTCATTGGAAGTTCCATGCGGACCAAGGGTTTTTTCCACTTTCCGGACCAAATTTTCATGATCCGAACCGTTAGATGTGTTTAAAATGTGTTTTCCAAGGCCAACGCGAGGATTCGTGAAAAAAAAATACCCGGAAGGGCTTGATCCGTTCAGTTTTTGTTAAAAACGCTATTATAGCGTTTTTAACAAAAACTGAACGGATAATAGCGTTTTTAACAAAAACTGAACGGATCAAGCCCTTCCGGGTATTTTTTTTTCACGAATCCTCGCGTTGGCCTTGGAAAACACATTTTAAACACATCTAACGGTTCGGATCATGAAAATTTGGTCCGGATGGTGAAGTCCGCATGGAAGTCCGCATGAGGGAGTCCTCATTAGAAGCTTACTGTATATATATATATATATATATATATATATATATATATATATAGAGTAAACTTCCGATCCAAACTCCCTTAACTTCTTAAGTTACAGACCTCATTGATCCCGATCGAATTTCGATGATCCGAAACGTCCAATGTGTTTAAAAAGTGTTTTTTAGGGCCCCCGTGAGAAATCATCAAAAAAAAATACCGGGAAGGGCTTGATCCGAGCCGTTTTTCACAAAAACTATATATGTACAGTTTTGTAAAAATGGCTCGGATCAAGCCCTTCCCGGTATTTTTTTTGATGATTTCTCGTGGGGGCCCTAAAAAACACCTTTTAAACACATTGGACGGTTCGGATCATCGAAATTCGATCGGGATCAATGAGGTCCGTAACTTAAGAAGTTAAGGGAGTTTGGAGGTGAAGCTCACTGTATATGTATATATATATATAATCTTGAATTCCTAAAATTCCATTACACAAAAATCAGACAGAGAAGAACCAAAATCCAAAGCACTTTAGCAACGAAATAAGCCTCGTCTAGCTAAAACAATGCAACATAAAGCATCTACAACCAAGGAAGTGAAAGCACTGTTTTAATGGTTTATTTTTATTTAATTACTTAAAGTGAACTACCAGCAGATTTTACGAAGACAGAGAGGCAATAGATAAACACACACCCAGCATGAGATGAGGGACAAGAGAGAAGAAAAGGGCGCGAGACGATCGACTAGATTAGGCGTCCTATGATTTTGGTGGAGAGGGGGTTAGTGATATATAAGCCCTAATCGCAATTGTAACCCACATATTTTAAGTACTAACATATTTAACCCTGCGCGTAGCCAAAACATACAACGTATCCAAAACATGTCCGGATACCAAAAAATAAATTAAAATTTTGGATACTTAAAAAAACGTATCGGATACGTATTTGGAGAATATCTGGGCGTATCCGATACGAGGCCAAAATAGAGTATCGGTGCTTCATAGCTCTCAATGCTTACCAAGCAAACCTAGCAGTGTGAACCCCAGTATCAGTAAGAGTCCACTGGACAGAATCTGCGATAGATGTGTTAGGGAGTAAAGTGGGAGGAGTACTAGCCAAAATTACCCTGTAATCCCACTTCTTGGCCTAGGCCATTTCCACCCACCTTGTTGAATGATGGATGCCACTTTGGTATTCAAGGATCTGCCCAGATTAAATTCCACTACACTACCAAACTTCTGATGTGAAGGTCCCAAAGTGTGCCAGTTGTCAATGCAAAGAAAAGTAGACACACCATCCCCTATGATATATTTGATCAAAGGATGAGCAATACTCTACTTCACAATTTTCCTAATAGTCCAAGATGCTTCATTAGGAACTCTTAAAACTCCATAGGCTTTGATTTTGAAAACATGATCCACAGATTATCTGAAGAGTGTCCCAATTTACAGATATGCAATCATTTAATAGAATAGTTCATATCCCTGGAGAAGTTGTGATGAGTTTGAAAAGTCATGAAACGGTTATAATTGACTGGAGATCCATTCATTTTCCTTTGCTTGGTTGGTTAAGCATTCTTGCTGCAAGTTGGATTTTTCCTTGGCTGCGATTGGACAAAGGATTTGGTTGAGGCAAAATAAAAAAAACTGTAGACAGGTTAAAGGATCCAATTGCCCTCAAAGTTTAGATCCTTCAATTTTCCCATTTTGTTTTCCTTTTCCTTGCCTTTCATTTATGGGGATACACTCATAGCGTACTTTTAGGAGTCAAAGGTATTGTACTTTTAGGAGTCAAACGCTATGACTTCTCAAATCATTTGAGATAACAGCCCTCAGGCAAGGTAGTAGTGAGAAAGACCATGCGTTCCAAAATTTTCATGACGAAAAAATCAAGTGCTCTAATTTCTTCCTGAAAACAAAAACGGTAAAGGACATATGGAAAAACTGCAATCAGGGACATTTTGTTTCTTCTGGAAGACGAGATTCTTACTACTGAAACTGGATCGCCCCTTGTTTAATTGCTTCCACTGCAAGTAAAGTTGGTTTTTGAATGTCTAGAATCCCCACTTAAGTTGGTACTGGCAATGACTTGTAAAGATAAATTACCAACCTGATAATGATTTCTCTTAGATGTCTTTCATAACTTCATTCGAGCATCCATGATTAAAGCCTTTTAGAAACCATTTGCACTTGGAGAATAATCCCTTGTTAATAAAGCAAGAATGCATATTTTTCTGTTCGAACCATAGAGGCTATTCACTTGACAAATTATAGCACGCTTGATACAACTAGAATGATAGGGACTTTCATTTTTTACACAACTGTTATCTTAGAACTACAACAACTGAACCCATCTAGTCCCCAATAATTGGGGGTATGAGCGGGGGATGATTGGAAACAGACCTAACCTTTGGCAATATGCACGACTGTTATCTTAACATGACAAATTTCCTAAGGAGTCCAATAGGCAATAACCAACTCAACTTACAAAATGGTTGCCACCAAGGGGCTGCTATCCAGACTCCAGTGCCCATAGTTCCGCTTTGTAGCCAAGTATTCTTTGTAATCCACTACGGTCTGTAAGAAAGCTCCTAAATTCCTGCTGTCTCTTGGTTAGCTGTCAGTTAGATTGACCCCTTCCAAAATAGAAAGGTTTGACTTGTTGATTACAAGTGCTGTAAAATGCATCTGCGCCCTAATGATTTCTCCATTTGGACCTTAGTAGTTGTTGTTAATTGTGTGAAAATAAAGTGTGTACCAAACGAACGGTTATTATGTCATCAGAAACTGATTTGGTTAGTATTAAAGTAGGTTCCTACTTCCCAAAACTCTGCCACGAGCCAGCATGCGGTGCGGTAATACGATAATTGAATGAACTTTTTTCCTTGATTTTTTGATGAGTAAGAAATTAACTGTTGGAGGAGGAATTCTTTAATCGCTTATAAGCATCAAATCTGTTATGGCAGATGTGCTTGTGAAGCAAAATATTCGTCTGCTGCTTGGTGTTGGTTGAACTCAAGACCGGTATAGAGATGGTGGATTGATGACCAAAATGGGAAAGCAAATTAAATTTTTATGGCCAACCGAGGTTTATTTGAAGATGACGTGTAAAGATTCTGATTTAATAATTTGCTTTCATTCAATAATGTGTTGCTACCGTTACTGTAAATGTGATAATGGGTTAGCACACAAAACCTGAGCTAGAGGTGAAGTTACTGCTGTCTGATGGAGAAGAGTCGAAATCCAGCGTGAGAAAAGGAAAAGACAAATCCAAGCCAACAGGCAGCCATAGATTTGTCATGGATTGAGAATGCAATATGGCTTGATAGACCTTGAACAAATCCTATTATTAGCTTCTTTTGATTTCAAATGGCCTGTGAGAATTGTTGGGAAGAAATGTGCCATCTGTATTCTGTTACCTGTGCATGGATGTAGATTACTGTGTTTTCTCTGTATCATGTCAAGGGCAAACTTTGAAACTTTATTTTTTTTGTTATTCTTTACACGGGATTTCTTTCCGCTTACATGTTTGCATTATTTTTAATTTGCTGCTGTCACCCTGGCCAAATTTTTCTTGCTGCCTCCACTTCTCTCATAATACTGGATCTAGTGTGCCTTTAGTTTGGCTTCATGTAGTCATGCACATGAACTCACGCGGGACAGTTCCTGAAACAGCTCTGCATCGCCTTTCCCAGTACTATTGTTTTGTAGTTTTGGGTATAGATCTGGAATTAAAGGCGAAAACTTGCATTTGCTCCCTAGTTTTTTTTCCATCTCATGAAGTTTCAATTTATTGTGAAATGTCTGGTTCATAAAATGAAAGAGTCGAAAGCAGTTTTTATAAGATCCGATAGTGTATTCTCCAGGAAAATGCATGGAAGCATTACTGGTTTTAACACCCTGGGGTATGGACAAATACGAATTTTGATGCGTTGTGTTGGAGAGATCTGGGGTGCCAACTTGGCAGTACCCAAACGCACATATTGGCCGTCCAAAAGTGTTTTGGACAGTCTGGATTTTAGAGAGAGAAAGAGAGTGAGAGAGGAGAGGGAGGGAGAAATCTGGGCTGTCTAAAATACTTTTAGATGGTCGAGATGTGCACGCGTGGTATCCCATTTGCACGCAAAATTTTCTCGTTATGTTGAGTATCAACTACAAGACTTTTGTCCTGGTTACAGTATCATGTGGGACTCAAAATTCATTTTCTTAATTTGTACCATTCCCATCTAATTTTGTTAGTACTGATTCCTATTTGTACAGTAGCCTTGGCAACTAAACCAACACAATTTCCACACTGAAATGCACAATGGATTTTCTTCATTTTTTCAAATACCTTCTTCTTACGACTTCTTGTGCTACACAATCATGTTCTTGCTTAGAAAACGGATGACGGTGACTCAGACGAATCACCTGTTAAACGTGTGAAAAGATGTCGGTTTTTTGGATGTCATGAAACACGATGTCCTCGATAGATTGTAATAAATAAATAAACTAATTCATGTAACCAACCTAGTTTGACTAAGACTAGAGGGTTAGCTTAGTTTTCCTGTTATGCTACAGTAACCATTTTGTACCACAGAAAATTGTGTTTGAAGGGTCACATGTCTCCTATTTGAAGGCAATATTTGAAGTGCACCACAGAAGTTCAAATTGTCATGTTATGTAATAAAAAAAACACCTTTGGTGTTTAAAATCTGAAAAAACATTTTCTGAGCTTTAGTGCTCTGTTTGTTTGATCGTAAAATATTTTTTCTAAAATGTTTTACCTAATTTTTGTTGTTTGGTTGTGGAATAGGTTCATACTCCTAAAACATTTTTTCACGCGAAAATAATTTACCACAAGCACATGAAAATAACTTACACTGAATAATCCCGTAAGTCATTTTACCAATAGCCCAACCGTCACATTTCAGCACCATGTCGCGATAGAAGCCTTGTTCGCTATTTATCCACCTCTATCTCAGATAAACAAATGCTCCATATCTGTGAGTGGATTTTCGGCTATATATATATATATATACACGAGCAACATAAGAGTAGAGAAAACAACAGAAAATCATAGTCATGGTTCAAAAAAACGGAAAATCATAGTTTTGGAAAATATTTTTCATGTGCCAACCAAATACTGGAAATAAAAGTAAAAAAGTTTGTTTTTCAGCAAACGCATTTTCCATAGAAAATATTTTTAAAATAAAAATCAACCTTTTTTCACAAGTTTCTAGATATTAATAAGAATTTCAAGAAAATAACTGAATTTTTTTGACAAAAATATGTTCAATTTAAGTCCTCGTTTAGACAACTTTTTTTTTTTTGGGAATGGATGAATTTACTTTCTATGCCCATGCAAGTTAAAATCATGTTAACATTCAAGTTCAAATCATGTTAACAAATGTTAAACCTCAAGAATTATTTTTGACAAATATTCTTTTTAAGTTTTCGTTTTGCAGACCAGACAATCTTATTTTAGAATGAAAGGAGTCCTTTTCCGAGTCCCTATGTAAGTAACAATCCTGTTGACAAAAGGGAAAATAGAAAAGTTAAAAATCATGTTAACCACAAGGGATGGCCATGGAGGACGGGGCACCAGCTCTCTCTTAATTACCCTCTTACCGAATCGATAAAAAATTATTGCATTTGAGCTAACAAGGAAGTGTTTGGTTGACCGGAAAGAAGCTAGAAGAGAGTGATCACTCTCTTTAAATGTTTATTTTGATGTTTGGTTCACACGAGAAATGACTTCCGTTGGAAGGCTAAAGAACGACCATTCTACATCGTCCCAAAAATCATTTCAGTTAACCAAACATGACTTAAAGCTCAACTTCATGAATTAAGATCTCTCCAAGCTCTAAGGAAGTGTTTGGTTGACTGGAATGAAGTTGGAAAAGAATGGTCATTCTCTTGAAATGTTCATGTTTCACACAAGAAATGGCAGAGCACACATTCCATTGAAAGGCCAAAGAAAGACCATTTCATTTCTTCCCAATCTCATTTCAATGGACCAAACACTACCTAAAAAGCTCAACTTCTTGAATTAGGATCTCTCCAAGGTAAACTGAAATTGAACGACAAGCGACAATAGTCTCTACGCAAGAAAAATCACCAAACTGTCCAATAGTTTCAAAACCAACCCCAACAATGCAGAAGAAATTACACATATACGAAAATACCACAAAAATCCAGATCAACAGATTTTAGATCATAAATGGCTAAAAGTAAGGACGAAAAGAAGTCAGTGAAGTAATATAGTGAAAATTGAAGCTCGAAACTTTAATTAAACAACCCCAAAGGTTACATACATCTTCATGTGCTAATCTATCACCCTCATTCGGGAAAAGAAAAGCAAAAAACAAAACAAATCAAGAATACCGGCCACCTGTGAAGATGTTTTCCTCGTCGTCCATGAGGGTTATAACATTATCTGAGTTTCCCAATTTCCATTTTCTTCTTCAAGGCCCTCCGACCATGGTATACGAATGAATCTACAATACCCGCCACTGTGAAGGTACCTGCAGGAAATATGAGAAGATTAGTTTGCATATGCTTTACATAATGAGTCAAAGAATCGAAAGTTATAACGCATAAACTCTAGTCAGGGATAGAGTTTAATATACATTTCCATATTTTAATATACATTTCCATATTTTTATCCATTTTTCACATATCAGTCGATTCCACTAGGACGACAGTTGTCTGTAACTCCTCGACTCACCAACTTCTTTTTCCAGCACAAATACAGAAGCTGCTCTTCTTACCCTTCACAATTAAGGGGCGGTAAATTACTCCATTTCACCCTAATTTATATAAATCACAAATGACTCGGGATTATAATACCCTAGACCCATGAGTTCTCTAAAATTGCGCTAGACTAAGATAATTTATACTAGCTAGGGGGAAAACCTAATACAAGGGAAGAAATAGTGATGAAAAAATCATGATGGAAAAAGTCATCCAATACTTTGTTTTTCCCATGATGGGTTCAAACACATTAGCGAACAATTGGTTGCCAAGCAATCATGAGATTCAAAATAGCAAAAACTCTAGAAGGATAATATTTTGGAAATTGATATTCGCACTCCCAATTTTGATGTGGGGGCTCCAAGCTACAGTAGTTTTCCAAATATACCCTTTTGCAAGTTCCATAATTTACTTCAGGCACTCCAAAAAATCTTTACTCTTCTCCTTTACTTTAGGCACTCCAAAAAAGCAGATATATATATTTTTTTTTTATCAGGAAAAAACAAATAGTTGCTCAACTCCTTATTCTGCACTTCACTGAATTGCCTACTTCCATATGTAATGTTTCCTTGATAAAGTCTTAATTTATGCTATTGTCTCCATGTTCTGCACCGAGACAACCTGGACAAGTGGTCTTCGGCCTATGATTGTAGAACCATCCTTTTGTCCATGAAAAGTCTCTTGGGAGTTTTGTTACTTTTCCTCTCAAGAGTTCTCATAACTTTTTTTTTTTGGTAAAAGAGATAGAATTTCATATAAAGCGAAATGTTATCATAAACTACCAGAAATAAAGACAACATAATTACAACTTTGGTAATGTGCTTGGTTTATCTCACTATGAGTTTTAAAATATAGATTTGCAGCCGTTATGAAGATTTTTAGAGAAAAAATGATAGATAATAAGTATGAAAGTATGAAGATCTTGTGCCGCAACCGTTATGAAGATTTTGCAGCATCAACATTTTCAATTGTGTGTTGTTTATTTTAGAGAATTCTAGCAATGTTCAGTTTTTTTATCGAGAAAATTTCAAAATGGCACCTGAACTTTACACTCAATGTCCCCAAAACACCTGAACTTTACTTAGGACTTTCAAAACGCCCTTTCTAAGGCACCTGGCCCCATTTTCCATCCATACTTGGACGGAAATTGCTGATGTGTCAATTCTCTCTCCTAAAGTGGGCCCTTGGCACATGACACGGGGGCATGAGTGAGGTAATGTGTTGCACCCAATAATTTTCTCCAACCCTCTCCTTCTCTTTTCGACTAATACCTCAGAATTAAACCCAACTTCATCAAATGTGCACAACAGCAGCAATACAACCCAACTCACAAACTGATTAAACCCAACTTGGTGTGACTGATGTTCGTGGGATACACAGGGGTAACCAAACCGAGTCCTGGCAACGTGGGTTGGAGTGTGGATCTGAAAAATTAAGTGTGGGGGTGTAGGTTTGTGGAGATTTGGAGGTAAAAACATGTGGGGGGAAAGAGATAAACAGCCATGGCAAAAGGGGAGAGAAGATTTTCGGTTTACCTTGATTTTTGTTGAGAGAGGTGGAATGGGGTTTGGAGGGTTTTTAATGGGAGAGAATTGACACATTAGCAATTTCCGTCCAAGTATGGACAGAAAATGGGGCCAGGTGCCTTAAAAAGGGTGTTTTGAAAGTCCAGGTGTTTAATTGATGCTAAGTAAAGTCCAGGTGTTTTGGGGGCATTGAGTGTAAAGTTCAGGTGCCATTTTGAAATTTTTCCGTTTTTATTTTATTTTTTGCAAAGTGGCGTGAAGCAATCTAACATAGATGCTTGTTTAATGTTTGGAGCCTAATGTTTATGTTGTGGGTGTTTAATGTTTGGAACCTAATGTTAATGTGCAAAACCTAATGTTTATGTTTGGTTTTGGTTCATTTTTCCGTTTAAAGTGTCTTAGTAAATGAGGAGATAATTTGGGAGGTGGAGTGCCTCCAGTGATTTTTATATCTTGAAAAGGATAGTTTTGTAACTTCATTAAATTTTGGAGTTCTTGCACAAAAACGGGAGCCCCAAAATCAGCACCCTAATATTTTTTGGCTAAATTCTTTCTGAGGCTTGTTTGCAAGAATTGAAACAATTTTTAATACTATCAATTCGGGACAATATTTTGCAACAGATAAAAAATAAAAAAAAAAGTTTCCCGTCCATTCAATTGGGATATTTGGGTGTTGAAGTAACTTTTTAATCCCATATAATTTTGTATATTGTATTCAGCGCATCTCATTTACATGTTTCACTTGCAGTGTGCAACTGGTAAAACTACCAATTCAAAAAATAAATTGAAGGTCAAATTTGAATTGAAGAAGAATTTAGGATCAAATCGGAAAAGTGAATGAAGTAATAGGAGCCGCAATTAAAAGAGTCTTTCAGGATATGGAAACAGCGTTTTTGTGCATTCAATATTGTCGGTAAGTCTAGCATGAACTCACAGTCTGTGACCTCGTTTTTCCATACCAATGCCCCTTTCTTTGAGGGCAAATATTTCAATGTACAAGCACCCGCTCAGATGAATCATTTCAAGTATTTCATGAATCAACCTTCCTTGTTTCCTTCATTAAAATTTGTTTTAACCCTAATTCCTAGGCTAAATTTTGTCAGCAACTTGTGGGCAAAACTTTTCAATTTGAGCCATTCAAGTTCGGTCAACAGGTCCAAACCCAAAATTACACCAAAACGCACCAAGCGCACATATTTTACAACCATGTTAATGGAAACAAGGTTACAAGAAACTACTGTTGGAGCTAAACTGAAAGGCATGCAAGTAAAGACAAGAAGAAGAAGAAGAATGTAATTTAGGCGTTCATATTACCTCCAATTATAGCACAAAGATGTGTGAGAAAGTGTAAGAATGACTCGTGCCCCTCTGTGAATGTAACCTGAAACAAGAAAATGTATCTGCAAGTGAGGATGCTGGTATTCGCTGGTTAATCACTATGAATTTGAACATGCTGCTTTCAGACCTGTGGTTTTTCTACCAAAACTAAGTTCAGATGCTTTGCATACACGAGGTAAAAACTTCCTAATGATCCATGTAAGCTTAACTGGCCGCAGAATGACGGCCTAGTTTTCTACCAGCTTGTGAATAATAGAAAGAGAAACCCACCTTAATTGGCGAAAGGTCGTAAAAGAAGTACACTCCATGAGGCGACTGAAAGAGACCCGCTTCTGTACTCTTAAAATGCTCTGTCACAGAGAACTGCATACACCAATGCATGCATCTTAGGACATTTAGTTAGTTGACATAAAAACGAACAATTTCAATCTCCACCAAACGAAGAGTACCTGATTTGATCGAATAGTGCGGCCTCGTACATCAGTATAGATCGTAGGGACAACCTGCAAGTAAACAATATATTCGATACTATTCAGACTCGGCAACAAAAATATCAAAACACTGCATCTGTACCTAGGCAAAGGCTAGTAGAAAAGCAAAAAAGAGAAAAACAAGGAACATAGGCCTGTATGGTTTTGTCTTCTCCAATATGGACATTGACACATACGAGAAATCCATCATTCTCCTCTGGCAACCGCCAAAGTGTATGCAAATGAGGTATTTGTGTTTATAGCAACATACCAGTGCCACAGAAAATTTCAATCTCAAACACTCTTATGGGTTAACAAAAAGGGCATTCATGTAAAATTTATTAGCAAAAAGAGCGGTGGAGATGTGAAGAGGTTGGATGAGAAGAGATTTCGCCCTTAGTTTGACACAATGAAAACTTGACTATTGCACATTCTATAATTTATTGATTTAAACTCGATCAGGTTCGTAAATATGATTAGAATTGTACCACCAGAAAATTATTGGGGTACAAACTGACTTATAAGGTTAATCGGTTATAACAATAATATTAGCAGTATCATTGGAGATTCACTGGATTCAATCTCAGAATCAGATCGCTACAGATATGGTAGAGTTCAATCTCAGAATCAGATCTTGATATAGATACAATATCCAACTAGTTGAAACTTATCAGAAAATCCTTCTATTCCAACTGGAAAATTGACAACTCCGCACTGCTTCCAAGAATCCAACATACTAACAACGCTAGTGAGAGAGAAAAAGACAGTAGCAAGGTAGAAAATATAGAATCTTTCAATAAAGGGAAGATAGGCACTTGCAGTGGCAAGTCCGTATAAGCTGCCTAATTGCACCTATTTCTCCCTAGAAATTGGCATAGAGCATATTCCAATAAAAATTTAAGATTGGTTCATGCAAGGAGCAAAACTACCAGTTACTTAAGAGGAAGTTGAGTGCTCATGATAATTATGAGGACTGATGACTTCATTCACTGGTGCTAATAGAGTCCCTTGATGGCCAAGTATATATGGTGCAAAGAGATATCACCTATCAAGGAAAAACTGCGTACTTGATAAATAAAGGTTGGCAGTGCAGGCATAAGGGGAGCCTGAAAATGACTACGAAGGAACTTCCAAAATTTTATACAGGAGAGCATTTAAGTCGCAAAATTGTTTACTTGATAAACAAATGTTGATGGTGTAGTGGTAAAGGGAGCCTAGAAATGACTACGAAGGGACTAGCAAAATTCAATAGACTCTGTGTCTTTGACAAAGCAAGCATTGGAGTAATGTTTGGCGCATGAAAACCCAACCAAAAAACTTCAATTGTTGGAGATGCTTGCATTTTGATCTGATTAAGTCATCTTTTTTTGTTAAGTGATTTGACCTGATGAAGTCATTGATGCAGTAAAATTAAGGGTAGAAATGCCATTTTAATGCCCCTTAGTGTGTGTAGGGTTTTTGAGTCTATAAATAAGTGTCTTGGGTCCTCATTAGGTAATTTTCGATATATTGATTAAAGAATATTGAAAGCTTTTGCTCCTTGTATCCCATTTGGGATCCTCTATCTCTTAATTAAATCTATCCTTTGATTTGGTTTTCATCATTTAGTATCAGAGCACTAAGCTCAGATACTGACCATTGATCTCACCTGAACCTCGCCGGAACCCTACTTCTTGCTGGAAAACGGCGCCGGAAAACCAAAAACACCTCGGTATACTCCGAATCCTCAGATCTGTCCATTTTCAACCTCTCTCAGTCCTTAATCGAACCCATACCCTTCGAAACCAGCACTTTCAGCCATTTCGGCACTTGTTCTACCCATTTTTCGACAGCCTAACCCTCTTACAGCCCCTTTGGGTACTCGAAATCATCAGAGAGGCCTTCGAAACCCATTTTCGACCTTCGATTTGTAATATACAACCAGTTCGAACCTTGATCTGTTGAGTAGCAGCCAGTTCGACCTTCGTTCAGTCGATTCGAAGTCTGTTTGATCCAAATCGGAGGTTGTTCTTGCTCGAAACAGTGAAATCGACCCTTGTTCGAGCTTGTTCTTGCTCGAAACAGTGAAATCAACCTACGTTGGAACATTTCAACCACTGTACCAACGATATTGGTGCTCGAAATTGCACTTCAAATCTTTAAAACCCTATTTCAGTGCTCGAATCTGACTGTTGGACTGACTTCAAGTTCGTTACAGTGATTTCAGGCCTCTACAGTACAGTTTCAAGTTCGATTTCAGTGTGTTTTACTACTATTTGCTTGGGTTTCGTGATTTTGCATGGGTTTGTTTCGATTTACTGCTGTTTGTTTCGATTTACTGCTGTTTGTTGCGATTTGGTTGATATTTGGAGTTGTTATTGGTGGTTGCTAGTGATTTGTTGGAAGTTTGGGGTCTCAATCGATTGGTTGTTGCTTGTTTGGGTTTGATTTTGGTTATTGGAGTGATTGTGGGTGTTGTTATGGCTCATAGAGGAGGTAGAGGTAGGAGAGGAGGTCGAGGAAGAGCGTTTATGGTGAATAATGGTGATGGAATTGATAACTTTGGCAACCAAAATCATTTTAGGAATGAGATTGAAGAGTTGAGTATACAAATTGCTACCTTGAATGATAAGGTGCAATTATTATTGTTGAAAAGACGACTTGCTACCTTGATTAAGAAGGTGCATCGTTTACTACCTCATGAAGGTATTTATAATTCTCATAGTCAAGCTAATTTTAGTATTGACTACAAGGAGGAGAACATTGTTGATGACCTTGAAGAATCTTATGGACCTGTCAATCTAGACAAGTTTGAGGGGGAGATGAACCTCACTCCGGATGTGTTCGAAGAGGTGCAAGAACTCGGTTATTATTTCAATGAATTTCCTATCTTTGATGAATATCCAAGTGAAGAACTTGAAAGTGTTCTTGAAGATGATTGTGCATTTGAGATTGAAGATGAGTTTGAGGATTTGCCCATCTTTGACGATTCTCCAAATGAAGACTTTGGATGTCATTTGGAAAGAGTTCCCGTCTTTGATGAGTTTGCAAATGAAGTGTTTGGAAATAACTTTGAAGACGTTCCCATGATAGAAAAGTTTCCTAATGAAGATATTGATGATGATGTTATTTCCATCTTTGAAGAGTTCCCACATGACGAGTTTGAAAATGATCCCCTCTTTGAGACTAGTGGTGATTTTGAAGAAGTTCCCATATGGGACAAGTTTGAAGGAGAGTTTAGTGGTGAAGACGAAGAGAGAATAATATTGTCGGTCAATGAATCATTGTTAACACCTTGGAAAGATAGTGATCATATTTGGGAGGCAAGCCATGAGGTAGAACAAAGCCATGACACGGACTTGGAGATGGAGTGCGCTCAATACTTGTCTTCCAACTTGTCCATGGTGCAAGAGATGCAAGATGTCCACGTTTATGTGTCATCAGTGTCTAAAACGAGTCTTATTCCTGTTAAGTTATAGGGTTTATTTGTTATGTATTTAGTTCCTAAGGGTAGTTTAGTCATTGTTACTTTACCAGTGTATACATGTAGCTGTATTGTGTTGTTTTGAAATAATGAGAAAAAACCCTTCATCACTGCCTCTCTCTCTACATTCTAACATGGTATCAGAGCATGGTTGATCTTGCTCCGTAGAGGTTTGAGACTTTTATGTGCGTTTATCAGTCGAATTGGGTGCTCTGGTAGGTCGATTGAGCGCTGCTCATGAACAGAGTCGATTGAGCACTGTTCATTGAACAACCAGAGTCGATTGTGCACTGTTCATTGAGCAATCAGAGTCGACTACCACTTTCCTCCCTCCGGCGACACTATACGAGCTCCGACGAGTGTAGTACAGTCTCCGACGAGCCCCAACGATCTTCGTACGACCTTCGATTGAGCACTGTTCACCTGGGTTTGTCACCGATATCACTTAGCGTGATCGAGGAACAATTTTGAGCACAGGGTTTTGTTGCTCACGTCGAGCCGATCATCGTGGCGCAAGGCTGGTCGACTGAGGACATCGGAATAGTGCCCACGCGCCGGAGAAAGGTGGCGCGTGGCAGAGAGTAGATCTCACTCGCGGCGCGTGGTGTATACGCGTGGGTCTGAGGTTGAAGGAGGTCAATCGGCTGGTCAAAGGGTCTTCTGTGAGTCAAAAGGGGTCACGCGAGGGTTCAGTGGCTTGGAAAAGGGTCAAAGGGTCTTCTGCGAGTCAAAAGGGGTCACCGGGGGGTTCATCTGCGTGTCAGAGGCCTTTCCGTGAGTCAAAAGGGGTCACGCGAGGGTTCAGTGGCTTGGAAAAGGGTCAAACAGCTCATCTGGAGGGTTCAGTGGCTTGGAAAAGGGCCAAGAAGCTCATCTGGAGGGTTCATTGGGGTCCAGGAGGGTTCGTGGACCCATTTTGACCAATTTTGACCACTTTTGAGAGCTCCGAGGCTTGATCCTGACTAATTTCGACGTTCCGGATCCATTTGCGGGGTCGGTTTAAAGTGATTTGAAACGGAAATTGTTGGTACAAATGGAGGCTTCCAATGCCCCCTTCTCTGAGGGGGAGTTACAAACTCTCAGGCACCTATTGGCTAGGCTTAACGCTCCATCTACCACTGCTTCTACTTCCACTTCCGCTGCTTCCACTGCTTCTGATTTCTTTGCTTCTGTTCATGCCAGTGCTTTTAGTGCATCTAGCTCCCGTCCTTGGATTATAGATTCGGGTGCCACGGATCATATGACGGGTTGTTCATCCTTTTTTGATTCCTACTCTACTTGTTCTGGTAAGGATAAAGTTAGAGTAGCTGATGGTTCTTTATCTGCTATTTCCGGGAAAGGTTCTATTCATTGTTCTCCTACTTTACCTCTTTCTTCTGTTCTCCATGTTCCCAATTTTACTACTAATCTTATATCTGCTAGTAGTCTAACACATTCCTTGAATTGTTCAGTGACATTTTTTCCCACTCATTGTGTCTTTCAGGAACTGGGAACAGGAAAGACGATTGGTACTGGTAGAGCTCAGGATGGCCTGTATTTTTTGGAGTCTGTGCCTTGTCCATCTTTTACTCCGTCATCATTGGGTCATGCTCTTGAGGCGGATACGGGTTTAGCTCTTCCTTTATTGCATCAATGGCACCGTAGACTAGGCCATCCCTCTTTTGGTGTTTTAGAAAAACTTTTTCCTACTTTAACTAAACAATGCTCTAGAAGTAGGTTCTTTTGTGAAGCTTGTGAGCTTGCGAAGCATAGACGTTCTTTTTATGCTCCTGCTTATCAGAGAAGTGCTTCTCCTTTTATGGTTGTCCACACTGATGTCTGGGGTCCTTCACCTATTACCTCTATTTCTGGTTATCGCTATTTTGTTACCTTTATTGACTGTCACTCTCGTATAACTTGGGTGTATCTACTTCAAGCAAAAAATGAAGTTTTCTCATGTTTTCAGTCATTTCATAAGATGGTGAACACACAATTTGATACAAACATCAAGATACTTCGTTGTGACAATGGGACTGAATACATGAATGGTCCCTTCAAGTCATATCTTGATGGCAATGGCATTCTTTTCCAAACTACTTGTGTAGATACACCGCAACAAAATGGAGTCGCGGAAAGGAAGAACCGGCATCTTGCTGAGGTGGCTCGCTCTCTTATGTTTACTATGAATGTTCCTAAACATTTTTGGGGCGAGGCCATCCTTACAGCCTCTTATCTCATTAATCCTGTGTTACTCGGACTCGGGTGCGGGTATCGGGTGCGGGTACGAATCTAGGTGTCGGACACGTGAAGTCAAAAAATAGAGGATACGCAGATACGAATCCTAATTTGGACACGGGTGCGGGGATACGGCATATAATATTTTTTTTGTAATATTTTTTTTTATATTTTACATTTAATATGTCAAATACTCCTAAATAGTATTTTTTACATTCAAAGACTGGAACATTTTTTACAGCTGTAGTTTATTTTATTTTTGGTACATCGGAAAAGACAGTTGTAGTTATTGTAGTGTTGTTACTGCTGTATAGCTGTACTACAGAAGTTGTGTCCTGCTGCCTCGAAGAATGGAACACTTAGTGATGCATTTTGACCACTGGTTCATTTGCGGTGGGACCCGTTACCACAAGTGCTAGTGGAAGATGACTCCCTTTGACCATTGGTTCATATATAGGCGTGAGAACATTTCACGGTGAGTCAGCATGGGAATAATTTCCTTTGTTTAATGACCAAAGGCAGCTTTGAATGCACAGGAGATAGTACCGAGGTGGGCCCCTCCCCTTTGTTTACTTTCTCTTTTCTTTTTCTTTTCTCTTTCTTCTTCTTCTTCTTCATCTTCTTCGTCGTCTCTTCTTCTTCTTCGCTGAACCACCCTCAAAAACAGCCGTATCCGGATTTCTGTGGCCGGATCCCGTACGAATCCCGCACCCATACCCGTGTCGTGTCGTGTCGACACGGGTACTCCACCAAAAATGGCGAGTCCGAGTAACACAGCATTAATCGAATGCCATCCAGTGTTCTTCAATTCCGGACTCCCTTGGATTTCCTTCCTGGTCACTTTCGGGTCTCTACACTTCCTCCTAAGATTTTTGGTTGTGTTTGTTATGTGCATGCCCCTCGCCACCCCGGTGGAAAGTTAGATCCTAAAGCTCGCAAATGCATGTTTCTTGGCTACTCCCCTACTCAAAAGGGGTATCATTGCTATGACCCCCTCTCTCGGAAGAAATTTGTTTCGATGGATGTCACTTTTTGGGAACACCAATCCTTCTATCCTCTCTCGTCCCCATCTCTTCAGGGGGAGAGTTCTAGAGGGGAAGAGATGTTGACATCTTGTGATTCTCATTCCTGGTTATTCCCCCCAACTGTTGGTAAGGGGGAGAATGTTGATACAGGGGAGAACACTGGTGAGAGAGAGGAGGCATCTCCTAACCAGGAACTTGTATCCTGGTTATTCCCCCCAACTGTTGGTAAGGGGGAGAATGTTGATACAGGGGAGAACACTGGTGAGAGAGAGGAGGCATCTCCTAGCCCTAGTAATCCTGAAAGGGAAAGAGAGGAACTTGTATCTGGAGAAAGAATTATGATGGATGCAAGAGAAAGATTGGACAGACCTGATTTAAAAACCTTCACTCGCAAGGAAAAGGGTCAACCTGGTGCATTACCACAATACCAATCGTCATCACCTACTCCAGTTCCTGACTCTTCAGCTGACTCATCTGGTAATGATCTTTACCCTACTGTTTTTGATGATCTTGATGCTCCTATTGCTCATAGGAAGGGTGTTAGAACTTGTACCCAACATCCTATTTCTCAGTTTGTTTCATATTCCCGTTTATCTCCTTCGTATCGTGCTTTTGTCTCTTCTCTTTCTTCTATATCTATCCCACAGGATTGGAAAGAAGCTATTATAATACCTGAGTGGAAAGAAGCTATGGTAGAGGAGATGAAAGCCTTGAAAAAGAATGGCACCTGGGAATTAGTGACTCTTCCAAAGGAAAAGAAACCAGTGGGATGTAAATGGGTGTTCACTTGTAAAGCACAAGGAAGATGGAATGGTTGAAAGATATAAGGCCAGGCTTGTTGCTAAACGGTTATACTCAAACCTATGGCATTGACTATGAGGAGACATTTGCTCCTGTGGCCAAGATGAACTCTGTTCGGACCCTGCTTTCTTGTGCTGCTACCTTGGATTGGCCTCTTCAACAGTTTGATGTGAAGAATGCATTCCTCCATGGTGACCTAGAGGAGGAAGTGTACATGGACATACCACCAGGTTTTTCCTCTTTTGCAACAGAAGGAAAGGTGTGTAGGTTGAGAAAGGCACTCTATGGCTTGAAACAATCTCCTAGAGCATGGTTTGACAGGTTTCTTAAAGCCATGCTGAGATTTGGATACACACAGAGTCATGCTGACCATACTATGTTCATCAAGAGAAGTAATGGTAAGATTGCCATTCTTATTGTTTATGTGGATGACATAATCATGACAGGTGATGATGTGGATGAGATTGGCAGCCTTAAAGCTCTCCTTACTCAAGAGTTTGAGATTAAGGATTTGGGGTCTATGAAGTACTTTCTTGGAATGGAGGTGGCTAGATCTGACAAGGGCATTTTTATCTCTCAAAGGAAGTACATACTTGACCTCTTGAAAGAAACTGGTATGTTGGGATGTAAGCCAGCTGATTCTCCCATTGAGGCCAACCATCATCTTGGTAGCAATGTGGGGGAGCTTACAGATAAGGAGAGATATCAAAGACTTGTGGGTCGCCTGATATACCTATCTCACACTAGGCCAGATATCTCCTATGCTGTGGGGGTTGTGAGCCAGTTTATGCATGAACCTCGTACTGTGCATCTTGATGCTGTTTATCGCATTTTGAGGTATCTCAAATCAGCCCCTGGTAAAGGAGTTTTGTTTTCTAATCATGGTCACTTGAGATTGGAAGCTTTCACTGATGCAGATTGGGCTGGTTCTATTGATGATCGGCGATCTACTTCTGGTTATTGCACCTTCCTTGGAGGGAATTTGATTACGTGGAGGAGTAAGAAGCAGTCCGTGGTGGCTAGATCCAGTGCAGAGGCCGAGTACAGAGCTATGGCTCATGGTGTTTGCGAGCTTTTATGGCTCCAAACCTTATTGCGTGATTTGGGTTTCCCTGATTGTGGTCCTATGAGGCTCTACTGTGATAATAAGGCAGCCATAAACATTGCTCATAATCCTGTTCAGCATGATCGAACAAAGCATATTGAGATTGATCGACATTTCATCAAGGAGAAACTGAACAACGGTTTGATATGCATGCCTTTTGTGAGATCAGAAGACCAGTTAGCAGATGTATTCACTAAGGGTCTGAGTAGTAAAAGTTTTCACCCCATTGTATTCAAGTTGGGCTTGAGAGATATCTTCGCACCAACTTGAGGGGGAGTGTTAAGTTATAGGGTTTATTTGTTATGTATTTAGTTCCTAAGGGTAGTTTAGTCATTGTTACTTTACCAGTGTATACATGTAGCTGTATTGTGTTGTTTTGAAATAATGAGAAAAAACCCTTCATCACTGCCTCTCTCTCTACATTCTAACAATTCCATTTTATGCCCTTCCTAAGGTACCAAATGCGGGCAACAACTATTTGAAACAACTTGAAGACCCTCTGGGTATGGTATTCAATCAAGCAATTCTTGTGTATGATCCGAAGTTGAAATTTCTAGATCCTATGGCTGAAGACTTTAGTGATGTTTTGGAGCCAAGTGTCATTGCAAAGGTCGAGTGGGTGCTGATCCATAAGAGGCATGCCAAGTGGGTGGCCTCTTGGCACATAAGTATCGACGCGGTGGATGTATACAAAAGGAAGCTCATATTGAAGATTGGTTGTGTTGACGGTGACACGTTGATCAAGGAATGCAACATGTCTACTTCAAAGCTGCGCAATAAAAACTTTACGTTGTCTTTATTTAGTGTCTTGTGTCATGTAGTCCAACTTGAGGACAAGTTTTCTTTTTAGAAGGTGAGTCCTGATGCAGTAAAATTAAGGGTAGAAATGTCATTTTAATGCCCCTTAGTGTGTGTAGGGTTTTGGAGTCTATAAATAGGTGTCTTGGGTCCTCATTAGGTAGTTTTTTATATATTGATTAAAGAATATTGAGAGCTTTTGCTCCTTGTATCCCATTTGGGATCCTCTATCTCTTAATTAAATCTATCATTTGATTTGGTTTGCATCAGTCATGATGATGGTATAGTGAACAACCTGGTAAAGGGAGAAACTGCACTAGCAATCAGCAACGTAGAGTTGAGGATATTAGGTAACAAGATTGCTGGTAGTTGGCCGGGGAGCTGGGCCTGTCTTTTACTCTATAGTGGGTGATGATATTAGTAGACACTATAGACATGTCCAAGTGAAACCATGTCCTAAGGTTTTGAATGATTGTCACCTTCGATATTCAACTATTATCGAATTTCAAAAGAAACTTGAGAACATTACAAAGTTACCTTAGCTTTCACCCGAAACACGCTAAAAAAAGTAAAGAAAGGCAAATTAAGCTCTACCAAATCTTTTTTAGTGATTCGAATCTTTTAGGCAATTGTTGAAAGTGAAGTTTGTAAATAAACCAGTTCCTTCCATGTGCGTCCACAATTATATTGATATTTCTTATGCTTTAACTGCCTTATTCTATTATAACCATGATAAATTGAACGTTAAATCATGGTGGTATAGAATGCTACTCAAAAGAAAAGACCCAGTTTTCAGGTTCATTCTGGCTTATCTCGCAAATACTGACCTTGATAAAATACTGGTATACTCCGTTTGCCGTTTCTTGAAACCATTCCGCCCTGAATTAATGCAGGGAGAAACAACTATGTTAGTGAAGTAATAAATACAAGGGAACGTCCTTATAATCAAACTAGAAATTACCAACAGAGATCATGGATTTCACAAAATTGCAGCCGTTATTTGATCGCTCTGGAAACAAGATTTTTTAAGATGCAAATTTATCTCAGCAGTAAAAGTTGCAGAGAAAGCGTAAACAGGGAGCGGAGGACTAACCATGTACTAACGAATATGAAAAGTAGTCAGACAAAAATTGGTTAAAAGATACTATTCCTTAATGGGAAATGCAAAAGATAATGTTACTTTTCCACGAATACTTTATCATTTCTACCCTTTTGACTTTTTCCGTAGACGCTGATGCCAAATAATTCCAGACCTTGATTTTTTGTGTTGTTAGTACAAGCCCACCATTTATACCATCACTACATGTTGAAAGGTTATATGACAAGACACCTGTCATGATACTCTCATAAATTCCAGTCCTAAGATGCTTATTTCACCATCTTTCCAGAAACCTCTTATTTCATTCATGGATTTAAAGCAAATGCGGAAACTAAACATATGGAGTAGGGAAAACTAATTACCCATCCAGCGGATTTACAGCTCCCGGAAAATATTCGCCAAAAGCTAACTTATTGATCTTGTGACTTATCTGCATAAGCACCATAAAGTTCATAAAATTGCCATATAAACATTAAAATAAGGCAAATTGAAGAAGCAAACATACATAAATGAGATCCCCAAAGATACGAGTCTAAGACATATAAAAAAAACACTTCTATGATTATATCCCAAAACCCTAAGTAGGAAATGAGTATACATTGTACACATTGTTCTGAAAAGCCAGCAACTCATGCAGATGAACATTTGACTGATGAAAGCTTTTCCCAAGGGCAAAATGAAAGTTCCCGGCCACTTTATTGACTTCCAGTGATCCGTGAATGTTGCATCCTTCTCCTTCTTCGTCTTTAATCTTCTGGACGAAACCTTCTCTTTTGCACTGGATGTCAGAGTAACATATCACTCAGCGATTTTACAAAATGTAGAGACGTAAAGGGAGAAGATTCAATCATTGCTAATCTCAGATCCTAACTCCAAACAAATCAATTCATTTGGCACCATCATGAAGCATTCTAAAACAATGTCGATCACTAGCAAACCTGGTCAATCAAATCTGGGTTTGTCATCCCCCAGCCTCTCTTTCGATAAGCTTCACGGACTTCTTCACATGAATTGCAACATTCTTCATCTGACTGTAAAAGAGAGAAAACATGAGGAACAACCTCTGAAGAAAAAGGATTTAATGGAAACGTGCATCATTTAACCAAAAAGGCCAACAAAATAACAGGAGGATAAATTCCTCCAATGCACCACTTAATTGATCACTTCCTATGCCTGTTTCCAACTACACCACACTTATGAAAAAGGATTTACAAAATAACACACAAGTCCTGAGAAACTTTATGCACCACCTAGAGAATTCATCCATTTCGGAAGAAAAGGGAAGGAGATAAGTTCTACATTGTGATGGAGTCCATTATAGTGTCTTTATTTCATTTCTAGTCCTTAGTGCTTGCGGGTATATAAATAGGTGTCTAGAGTCTTCTTTAGGTAGTCCTTTCTTCATCTATCAAGAGCTAGACTCTTTGTATCCCATTTTGGGGGTTTCTCTCCCTAGTTTTCTCTATGGTATATTTGGTTGCATTATTTGGTATCAGAACTCCTAGGCCCAGATCCTAGCCTTCATCTATAAATGAGAAGTTTAAATGCTTCAAGTGTGGGAAATCTATTTTCAAGTTAGACGTTTGTGAAAATGCTTATGAGAATCAAAGTAATGCCCTCTTTGTTGAGGAGAAGATGAACCTCAATCCGGATGCATTTGATGATGAGATGAAACACAGTTATTTCGACGATGTTCCCACCTTTGATAAATATCCAAGTGAAGAACTTGAAGGTGTTCTTGAAGTTAAACATGTCTTTGAGATTAGGTATGAATTTGAAGACTTGCCCGTGTTTGATGAGTTTCCAAAAGAAGAATTTGGAGGTGACTTTGACAATGTTTCAATAGGTGATAGTATCCAAATGAGAATATTGATGGTAACAATGAAGAAGAAAGATTTAAGGATATTGGTGGCAATAATAAAGAACAAGAAATGCCTATTTTTGTGAGCAATGAGCCTTGCTTCTTGCATTGAGAAGATAGCATACAAGTGCAAAAAGATGGGAATGGAGTTGATCTTGCAAGGGGTGTGTTACCCAAAACGAATGAAATTGCTTTTGATGTTCCACCGGATCTAGACGACTTCATAGAACCGAAACTTGATGATTGCTCTCAAAACTTGCCACTCTTGTTGCGGTGCCCGAACAAGTTCTAAAGTTACCAACAGAGGACAAATACTCCTTGGGAGAGCTTGTTGATCCATTGGGAATGGTCTTCAATCAAGCTAGTATAGAGCAAAGTGTCGAGGCTTTTCAATATGCTAAGCTCAATAGTTCGTGGTACGCCTAGGGAGTGCGTATGATGACCTCCTATGAATCTCTTGTTTCACAAGCAGCACGGTACATGAATTATTTCATTGCCCATAAGCACAGATGCGGTGGATTTATACAAACAGAAGCTCATGTTGACAATTGGTTGTGCACGAGGGTGATGTCAACCTAGGAAATGCAGCTACATGCAATAGTCCAAAGTTGCACTATAAATACTTCTGTCTTCTTCTTTTGTCGAGTCTTCAGTTGTTTAGTTGTTGTCCAACTTAAGGACTAGTTGTTTCTTTAGAGGGGGAGTCCTGATGCAGCCCACTTTAGAGTCTTTATTTCATTAGGTAGTTTTTATCGTTTTGAGGAAAGAATATCAAGAGCTAGACTCTTTATATCCCATTTTGGGAGTTTCTCTATCTAGTTTTCTCTAGGGCATATTTGGTTTGCATTACAATGTCTGATTAGAGATCTTATGAGTAGATTGAGCGACACAATCACTTCAAATCCTCAAAAGAAGTCCACTGACATTTTCCTACGCACCCAGTTAGGAACTTCACATATATATCTGACATGAATTTCAATAGGGAGAGAGATAAAATAGTCTACCGATTCTGCACCAAAACATGAACCACAGTATGTCTCATTCTTCTCAAGCCTGCCTCCATGCCTCTGCAAAGGCTTCTCAATCTGCATTCAGTTAAAAATAATTAAAGACATAAGGGAAAGAAAAACAGAAAAAAAGGGAGAAGGGGCATAGGGGAACAGAAAAACATATGATGGTTTATCATTATAAGCTAAGGTCTAATAACCGAAATGACATGCTTAAGCATCTGATGGATACCATGCAATATCTACCCCAAAGCAATGTAAAGAGATTGAAGTGCACATGTAGGAACCCATGGCATGCTGACGGTGATACAACATAACTACCCTTGAACCCTAGGAAGCTAGTTTTGAAATCACTTCAGATTCTTTTGATCATTTATAAACCCTGATCTTTGTGTGTATAGGGGACATATACCTAGAATGATGCCGGTAGCTCCGCTCATTTTGCTGTACTTATCTAATGAAACAAAAAACTGAAAAGATAATGCTCGAAACACAAGTAAAGTAATCATGCCAGAATGAATGACTTCACTGAAAAACATGTGCCATCAAGAATGACTAGTGCAGGGAAGGACCAGTAATGAACAAGAAGATTTATTGAGAGAAAGGAGTACAAGAAAAACATGCACCGATGCCCTGAAAGACATTGCCGTGAACGAGGACGGAAAGAGAGTGAGTAGAATTGTAAAGAATAACCTTTACATCTGTTGAGGTAAAGGAAAAAAAAATGAACCTTGCATCCGAAGAAGCTAACATCCATTGCCAAACCCTACTAAGTCAGCCTACCAATCTCCACCTGAAAATCTATGATGGTTTATCGTGTAATGGGTGAGTCCACATACTGTGAAGCGAAGTCCCACATCGCCCGCGTACCAAAGTAGTATGAAGTATACAAGTGTGAGGACTCCCTCCCTTCAATAGCTAGCTTTTGGAGTTGCGTTCTACCCAAGACTGTATAACATGGTATCAGAGCTAGCTACCAGAGATGGGTAGGGTGTGTGTTTCTGGCCTGCAAGCGGGCAGGCGCTGCCCAATGAGCACGCTTTGCATGAAGGAGGGTTTGAAGCAAAGAGTGAGGGCACCCTCACAACCATAGCTAGCTTTTGGGGTTGAGTTCTACCCAAGATCATGTAACACATACAACGCTAGAGAAAGTAACCCATGCCAAACCCTACTAACTCAGCCTACCAATCTGCACCTTTTGTCAACATTAGCTTGACATATGGCAGGGCCGCATGTGTGATTGTTCCACCTATGAGTCCAGAATTCCTACCAGAGGGCAAGGATGCTCCGAAAAGCTTGGATGCAATCATGCCCAAAATGAAACACAAGAGGCAATGTAATGCATCTGGGATGGAAACGAGCAAAACTACCGGTGCTGCAGTGTTTGAGGGCCAACTCTTCATCTCCAATATAGTAAATCATAACAGAATCAACAGTAAAAAATTAATATGCAATAAAGGAACTGAAGTAGGAACTTAAAATAGCAGGTATGTGCCCAAAGGCCCCAAAGCCACATCATGCAACCCAAGGGTTCAGCTAGTACACGTTGGCCTCATTAGGTGACATGTGGCAAATCATGAACCTTCAAACATTCTACTGAGGGTCAACCAGGGTACTTATACACGAGGCAAACTTTGAATTGATCATAGTAGTATACTACAGATATCAATCCCACAATAGAATGTGTCTCTTTGTACGTTCCTCCTCAGTCATAGAGATAAGCGCTAAATGTTATACTTTGTGCCGTGTTATCATAACCCAATATCATTCGAGACCAGTATGTTTCAACTGTAGAACTCAACTCATACATGCCAAGTACACAGCTTTTGAAAAAATTTACGTAGATAATCACAACCCACTAACCTTAGGGGCGCCAATGCCGTCCTGCCTGACTTCAAGTACATTGCCATGGAAGTCAATTCTTTTCTTGAAAATGTCATGTCTCTGGAAGGTAAAATCATAGGCATGCAACAAATCAGTAAGTGGGAATGGAAATTTTTTCAGGAATATTAGTTCAGAACTCGTAAAAATGGAGCAAAGTAGTATTTAAACCAATTGAGACAAAGCAAGGTCAAAAACTGTGAACAATATACAATATCAAGATGCTGCTCTCCACTGATATCCATGGCATCAAGACTGAGCAAGGAACATGGAATGGCTGGAAAAGTAACATCAAACTGCAGTTTCAGGGAAAAAGAAGCCACCAATTAGTAAAATATAGACAGATCCGATGAAGAACACAAACATATAAGAGAAGCAATATCACAAACTGTCCTTACTATAAGAACTTCTGTAGTTACTATTTATGTGAGAAGATTTTTAACCAGGGAAAAAAACTCTTCAAGAACCGTGAACCCCCAAATGGATAGGACTGTTAAGTTATCAGTAGTCCCAAAAGCTTAAGCTGTTAGGAAGTGGGCCCACAATGTATATTAAGCTATCTACCACCTTCCCTCACATGCACAACCCTGTCTTGCACTTGCACGTGGAGATGCAATTTTTCATAGATTGAGCAAAACAGAATACAAAGGGGAGAAGCAGAATGCAAATGGTGACAAATGCAACCAGAGAGACTAGAACCAAAACCTCTCACAACCAGAGCTCTGAAACCATGTTAAGTTGCCAGTAGTTCCAAAAGCTTAAGCTGTCATGAAATGGACCGGACAATGTATATCAAGCTATCTAACAAGGACAACAGTAAAAAGGCATCTCACGTACAAATTTAGGAAACATGCTATACTTGCTATACTTCAATAATGAAGATGTAGCAGTCGTAAAATAAAATAAATTAATGCAACCAATAATGAATGAGATGGCATTTCTTTGCAGTTCTACAAAATAAAAATATCATTACATTGATACGAAGGGTTTCTCCCCTTGAAGTATCTACGACGAGCTTTGTTTCAGTAACGGTGTGGAGGTATAACCCTGTAACCAGAACAATGCATCAGTATTGGTAAATAAGGACTAACAAGTTCAACATCAACAGATCATATCCTACGACTAGCATTTCACAAACTCTAAATTGAAAAAAGAATGACTGATACGGTAGAAAATATGTAAAACAGTTGCTTGATGTCAACTTATTACAAGCAACTGCATTGCCATCGGCTAAAGTGAAAACAAGGAATCAGAGGCTGCATCAACTCTAGGTTTCATACATCATGCTCCCAACTCCTTTAATCCCTAATCTACAAAGGACATTTTATCAAGAAAAGATCCATGCCAAAAGTGGACCTAAACATAGCAAAGAAACTGAGAGAGCATCTTCAGTCTACTTCTGCTGACTATACATTGGACAAAGCTCCCTCCCTCCCTCCTTCTCTCTCTCAAACTTTGCAGACTCATAAGGACAAGCTAATAACCTTAGTCGGCTATAAAATTTAACTCCACTACACCTGTTCACGCTTCTTTCATTGCGCAACTTGGTATAAGGATGCCATAACTGGTCCAGCGATGATCCATGATAGTAGTCCAGTAATATCAAACTACAAAAATGTGTGATTGTGGAATCTATAAACATTAAAGTTCTTCAGGAGGAGCATTTTCATATCATGCACTGATTTTATTTCGTTACAGTCATGAACATAAAAATAACTTAATATCCAACTCTTCATCTGCTAAGTGCTAATCAGCAATCTTCCTCAAATCCATGAGCTACTTCTTTTTGCCCCTTAAAATTTAACTTACTAACCTCTTTTTGAAACATAATATTCCCGCTTAGCTATATAGTTTTGATCATGGAAGTGGACTATTGTGTTGTGCTTATCCATCAATAAACATGTAGACAGGTATCTTTGTTATTTAAGAAGTGCAGTACAGAGAAATTTTTCACAGCCAAGCATTACCCCAAGAACTTAGATTAGCTCCTCACTGTATCATGCAATCTAGTTAGTGCAACTTTCAAATGATGATTATCAAATGTAGAACAAAAATTTCATTAAAAGCTTCATAATAGAATATCTTTATTTTCTTGTTTTGTGTGTTTAATGATTTCAACATGAAGTTATATGCGACTTTAAGTGGATACCACACTGTGTATACTACTACGATAACAGCTTGTCGGGAACCACTAGTGGTGCAGTGGTAAAGACTCAGTCCAATAACCTTAAGGTCTGGGTTCGAGTCTGAGCACAGCCACTTTGTGTATTATCACCAAAGGTTAGGCTTGTCATCAACGTTCCCCTTCCCAAACATCCATTAATGGGTACCAACTGGGCATTGTTGTTATTGGTACTCGTAAAAGCTAGTCGGGAACACCAATGAATCATCAAGGTAGCACGCTTGACACAATGTGACAAGCTGTCCGAAAGGACGGTGCCATAGCCAAAAGGAGATCCAGGACCAAAGTCCTCAAAAATAAATCACAGAAGTACCCGTGATTCATAAGTTAGAAACATTTGTCATACCAAATTCCCTCTCAACCCATTAGCAAGGGTGTAACTCCCTCTTCATCAGAGTTGAACCACGACCTGCAACTAAGTGCAATTGCACACCCATTGGGCTAAGTGCCCCAGTTAAGTAAGTTGATTAACATTAACCCATGAAGGAAACACATATGTAGGTTCCTATGCTATGCTAAAACCAATAAAGAAAAATCTAAACCCGAAATCGCATTATATCTGCAGAGGGACAGAGATTGACAATGTAAATAAACCATTCAATTGAAACAGAATGTCCCATAATACAAGCCTAAAACAAAACCCTAGATTAGGAGAAGAAGCCAACATATGTACATAGAAATCAAGAGAAAACAAACCTAGCTCAGAAAAGAAAAGCAAGAGGATGACGACGGAGGAAACAAGGGTTATCACACCGCCTGAGAGCGTACGGCTGTAGAAATCCTCATTGACTTTTGGGTAAGCATCCAAATTCCGAACCCTATTGAATACTTTGTCCATACCCACCAACCAAAACCTCAAAAGAATCAAAACCCAACTCTCAATTTCTTCCGTTCAAAAAAAAAAAAAAAAAACTCTCAATTTTTCATACAACAGCACATACAATCGTATATGCGTATGTATGTGAACGTGATTCCCTCTCTAGGAACCCTATCTCTGTGCTGCCGGCGATTTAGCCGGAGAATCTTTATAATTTGAGAGCTGTTATTGTGGAAGAAATTTGGTACTATAAAGTGGGTTTTGGTTGGTTTGGATTGGGTTTGGGGGGGTTTGTTGTTTAACAAACTCTGAATGTCACCGTGGTCAATGGAATCAAACGCGACGTCGACAATGAATCAATCATAGGGACACTCGGTCCAAGTCTACAATGGAGAGCCGGTTCGGTGAACTCTTGAGGGGCCCATGGCCAAGGCACACGTGTCGTGTGATCTGAATATCTGATTGACAGTGATTATTCGAGGGAAACGATTTATTTATGCTATATTTGGAGTTGTGGAAAGAAAGTGGAAGGGAATGGAAAATTTTAAAAAAATTCTTCTCAATTGTTTGGTAAAAGGAGGAGAAAAAGTTTTCCCCTCCGTGTCTCTCTTATGAGTGCATATTTTTCTCTCTCTTTTACAAAATCAAACAAGTGAAACGAAAGATGATTTCTTTCCCACTTCTTTCTCATTTTTCCTTTTTTATTTTCTCCTCTTTTCCACTTCTTTCCCCAACTTTCAAACAGAGCCTTAGCGTGAAAAATTTTAAAATCAGCTCATTGGGCTCTTATTAAAGGTTAAACAATACTCCATTACTCTTATATTGGAAATGTCTGAAAAATGTATAAAATATATAGAAAAATAAATATATATATATATATATATATATATATATATATATATATTTAGAGTATGTACTTTTTTTGTCTTCTTCTTGTCTTATTATCAGCCCAGCAAGGTGTTAGTAGAAGGACCATTTTAGTTTTTCATTTCAGTGGTGACAAAAATATTGCAAAATAAATTTATGCAAAACTTAATTTGCATATTTGTGTGCATTTTTGTCTTTTTCAGTTGTTTTAGTTGTACTCGATAAGTTGTAATATTTTTTATCAATAAAGTTTTCACATAAATTATGCAAAACTCTACCCAAAGCAAGATGTTTATTTGGTTGAAAATATATTGGGTTGAATTTATTTTATTTTGTTGAGTTATACTCCTATTATCTGCTTACTGACAAATATACTGTGTTCTTTAAGTATTTTTTAGCTTTCCAACGGATTATATAGTGCAAAATGCAAATACTCCTTTGATTGAAGAATAAATATTGCCATTAAAGTGGCTCCACTGGGCGCAATCTATTCAGACCCCACCTCAAGATGCTGTTAATAGTAGTATGATTGAATAAATATTTGATTTTACATGATCAATAAAAAGAAGGGAGCTGATTTTGGGGCTCCCTTTTTTGATGTAGGCACTCCAAAATTTAATAAAGTTACAAAACTACCCGTTTCAAAATATAAAAATTACTGAAGGCACTCCATCCCAATATTATCTCCTCACTTACTTGAGGCAGTCCTAACGGAAATTGCTTGCAGTCCTAACGGAAAAAGCTTTCTGAAGTCCCTCACCCTTCAAAGGTACAGGGCCAGACAACACCAAAATGAACATTCAATTTCAATTATATAAACATAACTAGAGAGCTCTTCAAAAAAAAATAATAATAATAATTTGGGGAAAGCAAAAGTTAAAGGATTCAGCTTCAACAAGCCATATAAGTCTTTTTTTTTTTTTTTCAGTAGATGCATGATACTAGAGCATTTAAATCAAATTCATGATCAGGGATTCAAACATGGACAACCATAAGAACAACAAAAAGAAAACCCTATTTGAATCCCTTTGTCCAGGAGGAGCACGACTAAGATTTAACGAAATGCGGACTCAATAGTTTTGCAATCTCCAAAAACCCGACTTTGTCTCTACCATCAAATAATGTAGACACACAGTGATTTTGAAGATTAAATGAACATGGGGGAATTGAAAAGGTTTTCCTTCTTGTGTTATGTGAATGGAATTAGGCATATTGGTATCCATGACTTCTGCCTTCTGATGTTTATGCCCGATGAGGCTTTGTAAACAAAATAGAAATACTTCTCTTTGATAATCCATTGCCCCCAATGGCTATTGGTTACTAGGTTATAGGACAAAAGTTCCGTTCTTCAGAACATGAATCTCTTTTGTTTTTATTAATTCTCATAGCGGGTGCAAGATGATACTCATATAATTTACATATCGATCATGCCACATGCAACAAAGAAATATATAATCAATAACGTGATGGAACAAAATCCAAGCCAGAGACGACAATCGGGAGCAGCTACTGGTGACGAAAGGTAACGGAGAGGGGCGCTTGACGGCTAGGGTTTGGGTGGGCGTCCATTTTTCTTCTTCCGTTAGGCGTTAACAGAGAAGACGGAGGAGAAGAATACGTAAAAAATAAAATAAAATTGGAGTGCCTGAAGTAAAATTGGAACTTGCAAAAGGGTGGTTTTGGAAAACCATTGTAGCTTGGAGTGCCTTCATCAATTTTTGGAGCGCGATTATCAATTCCCTAAAAAGAATCATATAAGTCCAACTAGAATGATGAAATGAACAAGACAAAAATAAGAATATTTAACTCCACAAGTAAGGATATAATCATCAATCAAACGAAAGAGGTAGTCAAATATAGGAATGTGGTGGTGATTGATAAAACAGAAAGCTCAAGCTAAAAGTTAAAAAATAAGTGGTGAAAACTAAAAAACTGAATTTGTTAAAGTTAAAAAGTCGTTTGATAAAAGATATCCATAGCTAAATTAAAATAGTTGTTTTGAAATAAAGATAAGGGAATTATCTTAAATTGTTCATATTGTTCCCCTTTAGTTTCAATAATGGATTTCGTGTGTCTGTAGTCGTGGTGACTGGAGAGATGGTGGTAATGGTGGCGGCTACAACTGGAGTTGTAGCTTTGACGGTTGTGGAGAAGATGGTGTAATTGTGGTTGCAATGGAGGTGGTAGCGGTTTGAGAGATGGTAGCGGTGGAGAGTGGTGCAAGTGATAATAGTAACAAATAGTTGTGTAGTCACGGTAGTGAAGAAGTGAGATAAATATAGCGATAACCATGATGGAACTATACATCAATACATGTATAAAAGAAATTGACGGATTCAGCTTTTACTTGGTTTACCAATCATTTACATCACAAATTAAAAAAATTATTATTCAAACCGAAAAACTTAAAATGAAAAATACAAAACGATCAAAGTTGACTATTTCCTTTTATTTGGCCGGTCTACTTAGATTCCCTTTCAAATTTATAAGTCGCTAATCGTAAGATAAATGTGTAAATAATATTAATCATCAATGTCATTTTTTTAAAAGATGACCAACCCAACTTGAAAAACAAAATTAATCCTTTTCGATTATGGAGTTTGACTCCAGATAGACCTACAAAAGAGTCGTAACGCACTCGTATGTGCCCAAAACAAATAAGACATGAACTCCAATCATACAAAACAGAAACACAAACATATTCGGAGACCTTTTAGCATCTCCAGTCCAACTATTCATTTGGTGACTTAGGCCTGATTTGGCTAAATTGAAAAAACTGATTTTTTAGTTTTTTTCGTTTTGTCCTTATTAAAAAAAAATCGCATTTGTTAGTTTTCAAACGATTTTTTGTGGTTTTTTAGCTTGTCTCGACAAGAGTAATCTAAAAAATATAAAATTGCTAGCCAAACTTAAAATTTTGTGAATAAAGACGAAAAATAATCTAAAAAACTGATTTATTTTGGTTTATTTTCGGCTTTATTCAAAAAACTACTCCCTCTGTCCCCATTTATTTGTCCCTTTTGGGAGTTCGTGCCACTTTTCAATTGATTATATCTCGTAATATACATTGTTTTACATGATTTCGAAAACATTATTTTATAGAATTAATTGAGATCTATCAAACAAGATCCATATTGAATATAAAATTCATTACCGATTAAAAGTTATAGCTTGTTTTTTATCCGGTTAGAATTAGACGAGGGACCAAAATTTGGGGACGGAGGGAGTATTACTTTTGACCATAATTTTATACTCTTTGCATTCGTCTCAACGAGATAAATCCAGAAATCACAAAATCTTGATGCAAAACTACCAATTGCAAAAAAAATTTGAATAAGGACAAAACCAAAAAACTAGCTTTTTCAATTTAGCCACGTCTGGCCTAACATTACTAGCGTATTGTTTAAACCCCATAATCTCCTTGCTGATAAAGTATATCAATATTCAAACGCATTTCAACCACAATTCTACATCTATGACAATCTTACAAAATTCAAGGATTCAATTTTTCATGCAGAAGTTAAGATTTTTTTAATCATAGAATATTGCATAACAAGCTATCTAGAGTATCTTTCTAATGGATACAATTAAGTTCCAATGGAGTAGGTAGTTCTTCATATTGATAAATTAACGAGTGATATTATTGAAGATATCGATAATATTTGGAGAAGGTTTAAACGGTTAAGAGTTTGTAAGGACCAAGTTCCCGAGTGATATTATTGAAGATATCGATAATATTTGGAGAAGGTTTAAACGTTAAAGAGTTTGTAAGGACCAAGTTTAATTCCGAGTCCTTTGTTTTAGCAATATTGTTTGACAAAACACACATTTACATCGAGTTGTAATTTTATTATTTAGGGTGTTTGTTTAGGTGTGGAAGGAAATCAATATGTAATTCTTTTTATTGCGGTCCTTATTTTGATGTAATTCAAGGAACTTGCTCAAGCAACATATAAGCTACACATCAAGCAAATGGACTGCTTTTAACAACGTGCTCGAGCAACTCTGAACCTACTCAAGCACATTTTGAAGCTTATAAATATAACGTTGGCTAGGGTTTTGCATATACAACTTGGTTAGCACTCATATTTTCCACCTCCAAATATCTGTGGCGGCTAGGGTTTGTGAATCTCAAAGAATTTCAAAGATTGATTGATTCTCTAAGCCAAGAAATCATCTTCGAGAGATTTTTGCATCAACATCATCGTTCTTTAGGTTAAGCCCTTTCGTGGAGCTCGAAAGGTAAGGGATTGGAAGGCTTGTGTGATTCAAGGCGATAGCGGTCAAGATCACTGGGTGCGGTGTACATGTGACTGGACAGGTAATACTTAGGATGTTGTGAAGATTTATTTTGTTTGGATAGATATATCTGTAACTGCACAATGGTTATAGTGATTTTGATTCAATCCAGTGGTTTTTTTACCCATTTAGGGTTTTTCAGGTATATCTCTGTGTTGTGGGATTTGATTGCTTGCGTAATTTTCTACTGGTAGTATTAATTAGTGGTTCGCATTCATTCTGTTAGGATTTTTACGGATTTTTAAGAACCTTGATTTTTCAGAGTTGTCCTTCAAATTGAAAACCATTAAAAATATTCTCTCTAAATTATGCATTCTATGATTCTAACACAAAATTATAACAATCGTAATGTATTTTGTCAGTTTGAATTTGGAAGCTTTGTTCAAGAGGAAAGGGGAGGTGTTGTGCAGCCCTCGGCCGTCCGATCGTGTTTTGGACGGCCCAGATGCATTCTGTAAATTAATGCATTTGGTAATTTTAATTTAATTTTGATTTATTTTTATCGGTAAAAAATCAAAACACATCCGGGCCGTCCAAATCAAAAATCAAAACACGATCGGACGGTCGAGGGCCGCACAGCACCCCCATTTCCCGTTCGAGATATGGTTATCTTCATTTGAAAAATATTGATGTAATATGCATGATTACAGTGGTTCAATTCTTATTTTGAGAATCTGTAGGGTGATTTTGAAGATGACAGAATATTGAAGACTCCAAAAATTGTCATATCAACTATCGAGAATCTGTAGGGTGATTTTGAAGATGACAAAATATTGAACACTTCAAAATTTCATATCGACTATCGAGTTACCTTCTAACATTAATAAATTACAATAGGGAGGTGAATTTATGACAAGTTTACTGCTCCGAGTATTATGAAGGTCAAAAGAATTTAAACAGCAATTCGAACAACTTTGTAAGCAATCCGACTAGGGTTATCGACCCAAAGAGCACTGATGGGTGGGACCTACTTTAAATCCCACTCATATGATCCGACCTAGCTCAACAAAAAACTATTTTTTCCAAATATTGAAACAGGTCATTCTCTCACAACACAACACATAAAAAATCGTGAAAAACCAGTTTAGTGGAACACCCCCTAAAAAATAGTAGTACTTTATTTGAATTGACATTAAAAGTTAGCTCAACGTCTCTCTATAAACTCAAATTCCAACCTTCTCCCCTTAGAGCACTCTTATCAGAATCACCAAATTTTGCACCAAATTTAATCTCAATACCTTTTAATATTTTAGCAGGTCACTTTATCAAAAACTCACAAAATCAGACTCTCTATTCAAACCTTAGCAAGTCATTTTATCAAAAACTCACAAAATCAGACTCTCTATTCAAACTTTTACTCTTCCCTCCCTCCTCCTCTTTTGGTGCATGAACAGTAGATCGCCTCTTTTGGTTTGTTACTATAGCAAAGTTAAGAAATATAGCAGCAAATTAGTGAGGCATTTGGTGAGACTGATTTTTGAAGTTTTGGGGGAGTTTTAAAGTAGAGATACTGATATTGATGCTCTAAATAACCTTTGCTACAGTCGCTCTTGAAATGAGAGGAGCCACTGTTCCCTCCCTATCTAATAGTTTAATGTTTTCATGGCTAGTGACCGGGGTTTGTTCTATTAATTTTTAATGTTTTCATAGCTAGTGGTTGGGGTAAAGGTACAGAGAACAGTGCCCATCTGGCATTTCTTTTGTTTTAGGAGAATAGTTTGAATAGAGAATTTGACTTTGTGAGTTTTTTTGATAAAGTGACTTGCTAAAATATAAAAAAGTATTTTTGAGATTAAATTTAATACAAATTTTGTGTCGTCTGATAATGATGCTCTAAAGAGCATCAATATCGGGCTCCAAACCCCCCTTTTGGGTAAACTAGCCAGTGGGGGGAGGGGGGGGCGGGGAAATGTACTACATAGGCTCAACAAATGAACTTAACAAATTATTTTGCTATAGTAATTTAACAAATTAGATAACATACTATTAATCACTTCCACATGTTTTATTATTTCTCAATCCCAATCACTTCTCAAAACTATAATCCTCATGTTTATAACCAAATTAACCTTTTCAATGCTCATGTTTATAGCTTTACACGTTCTGCCCGTTCGGGGATATGAGAGTTGGTATTTTTTTTTCCCGTTTTGTACAGGAGTTATAATGATATAATGAGAGTTAAATTTTGTGTGAGTTTTTTAATGATGAGTTTAATGGTATTGGGAAAACTTGCGAGCCTAATTCAATGGTATTGAGAATTTTTTATTTTTTTTTGTTTGAAAGAAGTAAAATATAAAAATAAAAATATACAGAAAGATATTTTGATAGAAAAATAGAACTAGAAAGAAATAAGAGTTCAATATAGTAAAGTGAGAATAGAGAACCCGATTCTGTGAGTTTTTTAAAAAGCAACTTGTTAAAGTATAGTAAAAGGTGTTTTTGAGGTTAAATTTGATCCAAAATTTGCAGAGGTTGATAAAGATGTTCTTAGAGCATCACTAATAGAATATTCAAACATGACTACTCAAATGTTGCCACATCACCTATTGAGTATTTATTTAATGGGTTTCTAAAGTAAGCAATGTGAAACTCTACAATGGTTCAATTTTGTTCATAATTAAAAGAAGGAAAAATGTTGGTAGTTTTGAGTATCCAAGTTTGATTATTGAAAAAATGTTGGTAGTTTTGAGTATCCAAATGTAAAAATTTGAGTATTTATAAAAAAATGTTGCTAACTTTGAGTATTTATCCAAATGCCATTGTGAGCCTTTTTTGAGTATCCAAATATCAAAATTTGAATATTTTTCTTTTTGAGTATACTATTGGAGATGCTCTTACAAGGCAAGAGGTACAACCAGATGGGCTAATAGCCACTTTCTTAGTGAAAGTGGCTCTCTACTATGTATGAAATGTCAATTCCATCCGTTTCTCCCTGCTAGCCAAAGAAATTGGTCTTCCTCTTCCGTTCAATGTTTGCTTATGGATAACAAAAATAGAGAATATTGTTGAAATGTGCACGTGAATTAGTGAATAGGCAAACTAAAGAGAGTACCAGGTTCGAATCTTCTCTAGGCCAAAACTTGGACTGGATGGGACCGTCCGACTATGAATCGTATAAAATAATTGTGAGACCCCGATCTTAATTTGCACGTGCATCGCACATGACATGACATTTTGTATCTCATGTTTGCATTTTAAAAAAAAACATTTGCATGATTCAAGTATAAAATGAAATCTTCTAATTTGTGTTATATTTATTATGTTTTTGTAAGTGTATTGGTAGATATGCACAAAACATATTTGTGTTTGGCTGCCATATAAGGTCAGGCGGTGGGAAAAAAAAAAAAAAGAAGAAGAGGTTTTACCTTTGGTTGCCAAAGCAAGCACCTACGTGGGAATTGAAGGAGGTGTTAGCTAGACACCTAGCTACTTGATTTCTTTCTTTCTTTCTTATCTTCTTAAGTATAAACTCTGTATATTTTTTTTAAAAAAAAAAGTTCCTCTTATACACTTACGAGAGTTAGCTGGGGAAAAATATACCGCATACGGCGGAAGATATTTTGCATTACGGTTTCGGTAAAGCTCAATAAAACTAAGGTTGGTAAGTAATTATTTGACACTTGAGTTATTTTCCAAATATTTGATTAGTATTCTCATGTTTTAATCTAAAATGCTGAATTTATATCTTGGAGCCAAAAATAAAGTGTTATATGCTAAACTTGATTTTTCTTAGTACTCAAAGCTTTGATTTGCTTGCTGAAAATCATGTTTAAAAGCCCAAATATGTATTGTTAAACACTGAAATTAGCACTACGGCTAAACCAATGCATATAGGTGATAAGATTGACATTCATGGATGGAAATAAAGATTGTTTTGACGTTGGTATTGCTGGAACATTATTTTTAAGTGCTATGCATGTACTGTAGATGCCAAACATTTCATTTTAGGTGCATTAGCTTAGCATATATGGGAACTGTTATCAAATAACTTGTGAATCTAGTTAGTTTTCCATCAAGCATTGTGAGGCATTGATTATGTTATCGGAATTTCAATTACTCATCTTGCATCACTGTGTGGTATGTGCAAGGTCCAGAGAGGTCTACGCCCAGTTCATCCGCTCCACCTAGGAGTTAGGTTGAGGTCCCGGTTAATCCGGTTGTCTCTTAAGGTGAGTACAGATGATTTATATGGATTGGAATTAAAGTGTTCTGCTTCTATAATTAAAAGTGATCTCTTTTGATAAACTGTGGTTTGATTGGTTGGTGCTAATATGGATCGAGAATATTTTATGAAATGCGTTTTGATATTCATGCTATGATAGCCTTGTAGGCCCCGCTCCTGGGCCAATGTAGGAGTGTTTGCCCCACTCCTGGGCTAATGTAGGAGTGTCCCTACCATTGGGAATTATATTAAATGGCCCCTGGTTTCGCCAATGTACTTATTTGTGCTGATCCTCAGGGTAACGGTACCGTGATTACTTTGGTCGGAGGTAAACGACCCTTGGCTATATGGGATGAGTTGATGGACACCGTGGTTGATTTTGTGAAAAATACTTACTGAAAGAGTTGTTTGATTTACACTTGATCCATATTTGTTTTTTAGCTGTTCTTATTTATATAATTCAACTGTACTCACTGAGCACGTGGTTAGCTCACGCATTCGATGCGATACTCTTTCAGGTGTTCGAGTTTAGAGGTGGTCCACTGTACAGCTGTTGTTGTGGTGTGTCTTTTGGCGTCTTTTGTGAGCAGAGCTCATTGTACTATAGTGTACGCTTGCGAGAGGGGTTTTGTACTATATTTTACATATGATGTGGGTTGTGGCTTTGGATGTAAAGCTCTAACTTTTGAGACACTTGTACCAAACCGTATGTTTTACTTCATAGTTTTAATAAGGTTGTGTTTTCGGGTTGGTTTCTGTCCTAACTATTGGTTGGGTTATTTTGTGAGCTTTTGCGTGCTGCCACGTCACATTCTAAGGACGGTGCCACTGACCTACCGGTTTGGGGCGTGACAATAATGGTTCAAATTTGCTCAACAACTCTTATTGATATGAGTTACAAATTCAAACCATTAATTGTAGCAAATGGACGGTCTGGATTTGAACTGTCCCTTTCAATCCAAATTAAGGACTAAACAGGATCCATTTCCTTTTTTTTAATTTTTAGGAAAATGCTAAAATCAGACTGGACTGTTGTTAAAGTTTAAAAAGTATCGAAATGTGTAAAAAGTGTGTAAAAATGTGTTAAAAATGTAAAAGAGTACACTAAGATATGTATTTTTTTTTGGACTTATTGTCTGCTTAGTGGACCGAACAATATGACTTTTTTTTTTACTCCTGATATGCTTAGAGGATTACCAATCCTTGGCAATTTTTGTGGAGAAATACTTATTTACCGGACTTAGCATTGCACAATCCAACAGCCAAGATCAATGCACACTAATGCTCCTCCTTAAAAGCATGTCAGATTTAAAAACAAAAGCAAAATTCGCACATTAATCATTTAATCCAAGCCATTGGATCTCGGAATGCACGGCCCGGATTTGCTCGGCGCAAACTACTTGTTTACAGAGGCTCCGTAAATAAGTATTTCTCATTTTTGTATCCAAATCCAAATTTGAGTAAAAAGCTTAAAAACTCATCTCCAATGCCATACTCATTTCCCTATCCAAATTGGGGAGACCCATATTCATACCTATTTTTTCTCAACACTCTTTCCTCTTTCTCATTATTTACAAATGTGTCCTTTTGACTCATATTTTGGAGGGAAAACTTGATAAAC
Source organism: Vaccinium darrowii (assembly GCA_020921065.1). Classification (NCBI taxonomy): domain Eukaryota; kingdom Viridiplantae; phylum Streptophyta; class Magnoliopsida; order Ericales; family Ericaceae; genus Vaccinium; species Vaccinium darrowii. The sequence continues at coordinate 14,557,478 of CM037159.1, read as the reverse complement.
ACTAGATTTGGATAGAAAATATGGTATAGTTCGAGATGGCATACCCAAGTTAAGTTTTTGACCCTAATTTTCACCCAAACATTGGTAAAAAAGTGGGTCAGGCCGAATATGCTCTAATAAACCTTTTTTTGGGGGTAAATTCTAGTGCCATTCAAGTTTTCATCCTAGTTACTTTTTTTTTTTAAACTTATTTTTCATCCTCAAACAAACCCAGAACTATTCCTTTCTCTCTTAATCTTCCAAATATCTCTGTCTCACAATACTTCAAATATTTATCTTATCTAATATTCAATCTCCAATATTCCATTCCCTAGAGTAAATACAAATACTAAAGGCTAGTGATAATGCCAAAACTGTTTTTGATTGTGCCAAAAATCCAATGCATAAAAATACATGTACATTGCACATTAGTACAAGCAGCTAAAAGGTAGAAGATATATACACACTTGATAGACACATATATATGAACTACTTGAAAGGGTATATAGTATATACATACTTGATAAACGCATGCATATGAATTAGTACTTGAAAAGGGTATAATAAGTCTATCTGATCAAACTTAACATACGATAGCATCATGGACTAAAACATACTCTCATAGTTCGGATTTGTTTATTCCTTGTTCAATTGCAACTGGATAAAAATTAGTGATATATTTAAATTAGTAAGTAATTATATGTCTAATATGAATCTTGTTTGATATATCTCGATTAGTTCTATAAAACAATCTTTTTAAAATTACATAAATTAATTATAAGATATAATAATTTGAAAATTAGCTCGAATATCTCAAAATGATTAGGCTTAGTTTTCCATTTGATTTTAGCAAATGGGTTCAGCAGGTGCTAAAATCATGGTATTTCAAATAAAAAAATGAAGTGGTTCCTTGTATCGTTTTTCAATTTTTTTCACACCAAATTAAAGTACTCCTCATGTACTTAATTCGGTGTGAAAAATTCAAAAAATAAGACACGGAAACACTTAATTTTTTGATTTGAAATACCACAATTTTAGCACCTGCTGAACTCATTTGCTAAAATCATGGTTGATTTTAGCATTTTAGCAACCCAGTTACTAAAATCAAATGAAAAACCAAGCCATATGCGCTGGTTTTAGGACAAATGCTTAATCTTTCCCCAGTTTCTTTTATAATTACGTGTTCGGGCAAGTTTTTGCGCCGGTCAACTAGGGGCCCATCTAAAACCGGATTGTGCCAGAAGAGTTGAGGATCTGATAAACCCAATTGACGCAAGAAAAAAGGCGAACTGTCAGATTTTGGTGGAGCTGCGAAGGAATTACAATGAGCTTGGCACTCATCCAATCCTATTCATCAGCAGAAGAAGAAGACGACGAAAACGAAGCACAAAACGACCTCCTCCACAGCTCCTCAGACGACGAACGCCGCGACGCCGTTTCCGATTACGCCTCCAAACCCTTGTTCGACCTCCCAAAACCCTCCTCCCATGGCGCCTCCTCCTCTCTTCTTCCCTCCGCCTTCGACGCTTTCGCCGAAGTAAATTTCTATTTCTACTTTTTCCCATTTCACTAAATTCTCTTTTGGTAGTTGGGTGAAATTTGGTTCGAAATTGGAACTAATGTATTGTCTTCGGTTCGATTTGTTGTGATTAATTGAAGGTTTCGGGGCCACCAGGGTTTCTGAACAGTTGCGTTGAAGAACCGAGCTTGGCGGCGGGAGAGGAAGGGGGTTCGCGGTGGCGGCATGGGCGTAGGAGGAACCGGAAAGAGAAGAAAGATTTACCTGCCGGTAATTGGTTCTTTGGTGCTGTTTTTACTTTCGAAATTGAACTGTATTGATTTTTCATTTCGTAGTTTTATTACTAGTTGCTTGATGAAATATCTCCTGGGGAGGGTTAAGAAAGCCAAGGACTTCAGGTTCGACACCTCCCAGTTGCTATCAACCCTGAGGTCTGGCGATATTGGGCTTTGCTCTGGTTTTAATTGGGCCCGGATCGTTAGGATTAGTCGAGGTAGTAATGACTAAGGAATTTTATACCGCTGTTTTTAGCAAATGATGAAGTATCCCTTGTCTTGTCTTTGCCCTTCACAAGTTCAACATTCAAAACTAGTTTCTGTAAATCTACTGAATGGTCAGTCATATCTTATAGTTTTAATAGGAGAATTGCGAGATTCCAAATGAAGATTGAGTTCTTTTGATTCTCTCTCCAATTAATGATTTGTTGCTTGACCTTAGTAGATCATGAGTGAAATGCTGCACTTCCTTTGTAAGTAACAGTTAAATAGCTGAGCGTGATGTTGTTCGTTATCAGTGGGGGAACTAGTTGGGATGAGGCCCAAGGGGATGGCTAAGAGCACTCTTCTTGTCCTAAATCACCGGCTTATTATAAGGATGTGCCTGGGTGTCACCCCAAGGGGTGGATCTTTGCCTCGTGAGATGGTTAGTAGTACTTTATTGATTTAGGTGGTTAGAAAACGTGCTTGTGTTTGCTTGTGTTCTGTAGTGACGATTTAGGGAACGTGACCTTGATTTTTTTCGAGGTCGATCTTTTTCGAGGTCGTTTGATAGCACATACATCAGTTAATCTTAGAAGGGCATATGTTTTGGTAAAGATACTTGACCTTCCACTAGATGAAGAATCTAATATGGCAGAAGGAAGTTCCTACTTCATGCAACACCAAGATTCAGTTGATATACTTGTTCCATTCATACATGTATTAAGGGATGATGGTTTTTGAAAACCTTTTCTTTTCTGTTTCAATTAATGTAATGAGCTCTCAAGTTGTTTCATGACATTCTGTGAGTGGTTTGATTTCCGTATAGGGTACCAGAGTGGCACTTATTATGGCGCACAAAACCACTAGAAACATATTGTTTTACCATCTTTACGTTTATAAGAAGTTTGCTAAGACTAGTGTTTAGATCTATAAGACAGTTCGGTAAGATTAGCTCTTCACATCTTTAAGACAGTTTGACAAAATTAGCGGCATTAATATGTTACAACATCCAACTCAAAACCAATTGGCAATGAGTGGATAGGCCACCCAGTGGATGTTTAACCAATGTGGGATAAGCTCTAACATTCCCCTACATGTGCGACGCCTGACCCGCACATGGAGAGGTGAAAAACATATCCATAGGATCACAATGAACAACGAAACAAGGTGTGTGTAAGGCATAAACAGCGGGACAAACAATCAAGAGAGTCTTATCCAAAAACCTCCGAAAGCCTAGCTTTGATATGTTAAAGCATCCATGATCCAACTCCAAACTAATTGGCAATGAGTAGAGAGGCCGCCTAAGTTCATATACTAGATTTGGAGGGTATTATAACCAATGTGAGACAAGCTCTAACAATATCTTAACTGCATGCATCGTTGTCTTTAGTGTTAGTTATAGAGTTGAGGAGTTTCCATTTTGGGGCACAACTGAAAGCGTTGCTTCGGCTGCTGATGTGTCAAGGGATAAATGCTAGAGAAAAATGCATGTGCTTCATTTGATGGTGTGGTAGTAGCTTTTAAGTTCCATTCCGTTATTAACATTTCAAATTCTGACTGCTAATACAAGTTTTCAATGTCTGGAAATTTATGTCTTTATCTGCTCCTTCCGACTGCAATACATCATACATATATATGTTGAAATTTACTGTTATGTTGTTTTTAGGTGCTGTAATGGAGTCCAAACCCCAACTTGTTGGAATCCATGAGCGAGTTAGAAGTGATATCGAGGGAAAAACTACCCCACCACCAGCTGTTCAACCTAATGGTTCATTGAGCACAGCACAAGGGGTCAAGCGAATTGCAACCGCCGCCAATCCAGATGCTGAGGATGCAGCAGAACTTCTGAGGTACATCTTATTCTCTTAACATCCATCCAGCTTCAAAACTCTTTAAACACACACTCTGTGCATGTACGCTCGTGTACATTTCCCTACAGCAGAAGTATGTTTAGAAAAGGTGGTCCTGGTTAAGAGGTGAACTTGTTCACAAAGATCAATTATAAATATTTCTACTTGGGATGAATTCTGTGTGTGGCTCTCGGTGTAGGAGCGTCTAGTGTCTTTTTAAATAACTTGTGTAAACATGTCGATTACTTATTAAGTGGATGAAAAAGGTAATTTTTATTTAATTATAATGTAGATTAGTTTTTCTTCCGACTGTTCTAGTCAAGACTCAAGAGAAGAACTATGTGGAAGCTTTCTTTATCTGGGTGCTATTATTAGGGTTTTTTTAATTAAAACTTCAGCTTCTTGCTCCTTGCTCTTGATCCTCTATTGGGGCAGCAAATCCAACACAGAACCTCGCTTCCATGCTCTCAGAATCTTCTACGAACATCGCTCCCATTAAGAGGAGCCCGCTCCCAGCTAGGATAGAACTTTTCAAGCATATAAATAGAAAAGAAAAGATACCAACAAGAGAATACAAGAATGAAGGCCCGTTCGATACCTGGCATTAAAACCCCAAAAACTGGAAACGCTTACCTTGGCTATATATGAAGTAATGACAATATAGTAAAAAAAAATATGGACTCAATGTTGGTAATGTACTTAAATATAATATTCACATATAGGCTTTAATTTTCGCACTGTTGGTTTATTCCTTGTATAGGCTTTTGCCTTAGTTTCTTGTATCTCGTGAGGATTCTTTCTTTGGTTTCTAATGAAATGATAAATTACCAATATATATATTCACGTACATTCACTAAAGCAATATTTGCAGTTGGCAGGACTAATGAATTGACATGTGTAGTTATACTACCAACAAAACAATATTTTAGAGTATTTGTTTTTATTTTACATCAATATGTATATGTACATATGCACGCACACTCCTGTTTCTTTTATTTATTCTCTCGCTCCCCCGCACCTGATCCCGCTCGCATTCCCGCTTCATGCAACTAAGCTCTTGCCCTCAAGCTCGTTCTGCATCTCTAAATTACACAATTGTCTGTTTTTCCTTCTTATATTTTTGGTTAAATTTCACAGACATCCCCTCATCTATTTCAATTTTTCATGGACACCCCCTAACCTTTAAAAACGTCCATACTCACCCCCTCATCTATGCAAAATGCAGAACACCCCTCACTCTGTTAACGGAATGATGAAAATGACTATAATACCCCTTAAAACCCCCCCACTCACCCCCTCATTTATGAAAATCATCCACAGTAACCCCGTCTCTCATTCTTTCTTTTTGTTTTTTTTAGTGTGTTTACATAAAATTTCTGTTTTCAAAAAGAAAATTTAGGTTAATTTGTTTTTTATTTCAAAATCAGAGTGTGCTTGTTTTGTTTTCAAATTTGAAATTTCTTTAAATATGTATATTTGTTTCATTTAAAAACCCAAAAAAAAAAAAAAAACAAAGATAGGTGTATTTTTTTTTTAAAATTTTTGGAAAACAAAACAAATTCACCTAATAAAAAAACAAATTCACGACCGATACAACTGGATCCCGTTACGTATGGTCCGATACTCCCGTATTCGATACTACCGATACAATTACACCTCAACCGTTACCATTACGATATCCTTATAACAAATAACCTTGAACTATATTCCCATCAATTAATTCTCGTTGACCACATCCTATAGGATTCCTATTAATTGGATTCTCGTTACCACGATAGATTATAGCTATCCACGTTTTGAAACGTATTGTTACACCAATTTGTACATAATGCATAATCAAAACCATAAAAAAGAAAAGAAAAAGAAAAACACATCGTAAATCATTACTAACAACCTTGAGTTTTTAGGCTCCACATTATTCTTTAGTTTGTCCGTGGCTCAAAAAAAGCATTGTTCCTCCAAGCCGAGTCAATTGCCCAACTGGTAAAACTCATTCTCCGCCACAACCGTCGTCCCTGCTGTTGGCTTTTACTCCCTACAACCACCGCCAATTAATACTTTCCTCCTCTGCTTCTCTAGCAACCTCTTCTTGGCCTCCATTCTCTTCATCGCCTGTATATCCTTCATCCTCCTCAGCAGCATCTCCGCTTCGGTTGGCTTCAATGGCGATTTCGACACAGCGAAGAAATCAGTAAGCATGATCTCTTTCTGGTTTGGGTTCGGGTTCGGGTTCGGGCTCGGTTGGGGTAAAGCCCACTTGGTACAGGGCGACACCATTGCAGCCACCTCCATCGCCGCACAAGAGGTCACACAGAGAGGGAGGGTGGGTAAGAATTTTTATGAAATCCTCTAATTTCAGAACCCAAGAAGAGAGAAATTAAATGAGAGATGAAGTTTTACAGGAGAGAAGGGTTACAGCTGTTGCAGTGCTGTTGAAGGGCATTTTGGTCTGAAAAAATGTGCGAGTACAAACGGTTATGTAACGGAAGTGGTCAGGATGGGTAATGGTGAAAGATGAGGGGGTCTGCCGGGACGATTTTAAACTTTAGTGGGTGTTCATGGAAAATTGGGATAGATGAGGGGGTCTCTATGGAATTTAACCTATTTCTTCCTCTTCCTTTCCTATTTACTTTACGATGGAAAATTTTATAGGCTATTTATTCATGGCAGTGAATTGTTTCCTAGTTGTTTTAAAAGGGTTTTGTCTGCAGGATGTGCTTGCAGTGTGGAATACCGAAGACATTCTCCAACGCAAGAGGAATGGTCTGCCCGGTATGTGGTGATCGCCCTCCTGTGGACCCAAACAATGAGGCTGCGAAGAAGAAGGGGTCCCTCATCAAAGACAAGGAGAAGAATAAGAGGATGAAAGGCCAATCATCGCATGCGACTTGGAAGAGCGAGACTGAAATGCAGCTTCGGCAGCAGTTTGATTAGCAGGATCCCAAGATCATTTCGTGGGATTTCTTGGTTATATAACTCGATGTAGAAGTCTGGTAGGATACTTGTATACTTGTTGTACTTTGAGCTGCTCACTTTGTCAGTTCTATGGGAGTCTTAATTACCGGAAGAGTTTTTGACGTCGCTGGAAGCCTGGAACTGTGCTTGTACTGTTTTCCAGGCAAAAATGGAAGTTTTTAGCTCAAGCAAGAAAAATGCGTGAGCACGAAATGATCATCGGTCTTGCGTTACACTTTGCTTGGCTGAAACTGTGTTCTTTCTGGGGAAAACAAAAAAGAAAAATAAAACATTTTATGCTTGTTTGGTGCTGGTGGTTATGGCAATGATGGATTAAAGTGGCCTAGACACCCGAATTATTAAAAAATGATGGTTGTAATATGAGGTGATGTAGAATTATGGTAGAGTTTAGTTACGGAATGGTGCAGTGCTGGACGCAAATAGTGGCAATGGAGTAACGTGACTCCACTGTATTAAAATTTCCTACAAAGTTAATAATTTTTTGACATTTAGGTAATGTTGTCCCAAGACCCTATACGTTATTTTATATATTTTGCCTCAAATACCATGAAATAATTACAACTTTGCTAAATTGTTTCACCAAATCACCTCAGAATGTTCCCTTTTTTTTTTTATTCCACCACTTTTAACTCTCTCTCTCTCTCTCTCTCTCAAAACTCTCTCTCTCTCTCTCAAAACTCTCTATTTCTCTCTCTCTCTCTCTCTCTCTCTCTCTCAAAATAGAGCATAACAACAATACCTTATTTTATTTTTTGGTCCCACTATCTTTTAACGCCATTGTTTTATGGTCTTGGGGCACCGTCACGTGGTGCTCCAACACCTTTATCCGCCACATGCCCAATATAATGTACAATGTGTGATGAATAAAAGTGTCGGGTACCACATGGTAGTGCCCCATGACCATGGAATAATTATTTCGTTACTTAGCCCTTGTACTTCAAGCAGCACAGTTTGCAACTATAGGTGGGCGCCATGGATGGAGCTGTGCCGTCTTAATTACCTGTAGGATGTTCAGGCTCCATTACTTTAAGTGAAAGACATGGACAAAGATTTCACACGAGGATCTCCTGATTCCTTGGCCCCCATGGCCACATTCATAGCTAATCAACACTTCCAAAGAACGTAATCTAAATCAAATTACATAAACATGGGATCATCCGAACTGGTTGGCATCACTAATGTATGAACACCTAGATGCAGTACAATCTGAAAACACCGAGTGCTAGGTGAGCGATAAATAGCTCATTATGGAGACTGTTACAAGGACAATCACCGACAAAGATTCAGAGAAGACAACAAAAACATGGCATCAAACCTGGCATTTCCATGGCAGCCACTGAAATCTACTTTGTACAAAGATCGAGCCGTATAATCTCACTATAAACATATTTCATGAGGACTATTCTGAAGCTAATGATAACATTCGCCTTCGTCAGTGACCTAGTCTCCATTATCTGTTGCACAGGCAGTTTTTTCCCGACTACTACGTAGTTTCTCAGAAATCACAGGTGGACTTGTGATAGATCCCTGAATCTGTTCATTCATGGATGGATAGACATATAAGATGCACGTTCTAATCATTCAGCACTAACCACGATTCTACTTACAAAATGATATAAAACTTACTTTCGTATTTGACTTGAGAGATGAACAATAATGAGTTGGCATTACAGATGAGTCCGTAGGCCTGTGAAACAGCAGGTGTGCTATGGACCGGTCTATAGGGTTTGTATCAGTTTCAATTTCCATAAGTCCGTCGCAACTGAAAAAATCATTGGATCACTTGAAACTCAGACAACGAAAGCTGAATGTAGTACATTAACAAAATCAAGGACCAACAATGAGTCAATGTAAGGGAACATGTTCATAAGTGCAAACAGACTACAATAGAAAACTATACAACAGAGAATTTTAAAAGGGAAACACCAACTACGGACAAAATGAAACAAAAATACTCCAGGAGCATCGGCGAAGTCGTGGATAAATCAAATATAGAAACCCACTAATTCATGGCAACAGTTTAGGCTGCTGTAGATCCAAGGACAGAGGAAGACCGAAAAAGAAGATGCTGCGAAACTCATTAATTCAAGACAACAGTTTAGGCTGCCGTAGCTCCAAGGACAGAGGAAGACCAAAAAAGAAGAATCACACCAAACAAAAGAAAAAAATGCCAGTTATTCAGAGAATTAATACTAGTTCATAATTTAATCGGAAGTATGGTCACAGAATGGGAAACATAACGGAAAGTAGTTACAAACCATGCTTTATTCTTTTAAAATTGAGTGAACTACGATGGTGCTTGGGGTCTAAAAGTTTTGGTGAACAGTTATAAAGATAGGCATTAGCTTTATGGAGGGTACATTTATCAGATATGACTTCGATTTAAAAAATACTTATGGATTGCTTTGACAACACTCTGAGATGTGGAAACAAAAGGAGTTTAGCAGTCCAATCAGAATTCACACAGATACAATAGAAGTGGCTCAAGACATATTGGATCATTTCTAATTCCACAAAACTGGGCAATTGTGGACACCAGGGGTCCAGGACCACAGCTAACAGACCCTCATCAGTTTCAGTGCTGTAGACGGGGTCTGACAGAAACTGAAAAATACACAAGACTCATTTTCTGGGGTTGCTAGCATCGAGTAGAAACATGCAGCATTTCTAGACGCCAAAACAAGAACTCATAGTTAAACAATAATAATACTATAGCGCAAACGCAAAATGGGAAGAAGTGATTGCATACTTATCCGTTCCTTCATCCATCAACGCTCCACCACTGTCTCTATCACCATTCAGAATGTCATAGTGATGTCTTTGTTCAGCGCTCCTGGCCAACCGGTACAGACTATCCCTTATACATAGTTTTGTACTTATATCCAGCTGAAATGAAGCACATTCACCTCAGTCAATTACCAAATGGGAAACACTACCCAGAAACAATGTCAACAATCAAATCCTTCACAGTTATACAGATATAACAGAAACTATTGGGGTATAGTTGATAAACTCTTTTTGAACAGCATCCACTCCCTCTCCAAACAACCAGTTGAGGCATGCAGAAAAAGGAGAATGACAGAATGCAAGGTGAAAACCCAATTCATTGAAGCATGCATAATTCAAGAATCCTATAATCGCATCCTCATTGCACGAAAGAGACCTTGAATCCCTTGCAGTAATACCACAGATAGGAACAAATTATTGCCCATCACAGGCATTTATCAACCTACATGACACTGTCCACTCAAGTTGAAGTAGTAAACATCATGACGTGCAAATAGGACCTTTACAGTCATATGAGTACAAGATAAGATGCCAAAGTCAACATGCTACTATATTGTAATTAGACACAAAAAAGCACATGGCCCCAAACTTTTAAAAAGACCAAGGCAGCTGGAAATTAGGTGCTCTAAGTTGCAACAGTATAATTGAAGCTTAAAATTCCATCTACCTGTTCCATGACTTGTTGAAGCTGGTGAAAACTAGATGCTTCAATTTTCTCGCATCCAGAAGGACCAGAACTAATACTGGAGACTTCCGGGACACTTGATGTATATAAATCTGCTGGCATCCCAATGCCAACACCTTTGACATTGGCATTGCTACGATTTTCAACTTCATTTTGAGAATGATGGACATGATTTAAGACTGGAATTGGATCGCAGGATGCAGTGCGAACCAATGAATCCACATGTTTAGGATTGCTAGAAAATGAGGGTTGAAATCCTTGACGACGCGGCATATTTTTCCTTTTTCCATCCATGGTTGTTGGAGCCTGGAACGAATAATCGTGATATATCTCCATGGACACTGGGTTCGATGCAGAAGAAGACTCCTTTGCAGAAAGAGATCCATGACCCTTAGTTTTGGACTTAATTCCAGTTGAAGTTGAACTACCTAGAACTTGATTCGAAGAATGACTGTAGTTTGAAGTCATGCAAGGAATATGGGTCTCCAAGTAACCAAAAGAATCAGGTCCTAAGTTTTCCTCTTGTTCCAGAATGTCTGGAGAGGTGAAAACTTGATGAGATGAGTTCCCTGAAGGAAGCTCTGTGTCTTTAATCTTTTCATTGCTGATACAACGGAGCGGAACATTGTCTAAGCTTCGGTCCTTTCTTTTCCCGTCTGATTCGTTATGTTGATTTGCCTGATTGTCATGAAAAATGACCTGCCATGTAATACCCCATTCAGAAAGTAGAAAATTTGTAAATTTCGGACCCTTAAATGATGTTTAGGTTTACCAATTTGTTAGACTTGAACATGGATGAACCACTCTAAATTACTTATCATACAAAAATAAGGTGTACTGAATGTAAAACATCTTGGAGAATGAACTGAAGGGTTGTTAATGTGCAGACCCATTGAAGGAAATGATTAAGCATGCAAGGCATGAATGACTTTTTATGTGGGTCACTCATCGAGAGATATACACTGACAAGAAACTTAGTCAGCATTTCGAGCAATGTAGACCTCTTAAAACATTTTTTTTACACTTAAAGTTCAATTACATCAAACTTTTTTGGTAAACAGAATGGACTAGACACGTAATCTGGTCACGCTTACTCCTTTTCCTGGAATAGAGGAATCCAGCACCTCCCTTATCTGTCCTCAGATGCCCACACACCATAAGGCATGTCCCCTTCAATTACATTTTGCAACCTCCTCAACCTTTATTGTTCGCTTAGCCAAGGTTTGTGACTTTAAAACCCATGAAGGGTTTTATGTTTCACACATACAGCTGAAAAGTTCTCTGTAACCAGGTGACAAAGGAATCGTGGGATACTCAACAGTTGCAAGATCGAATGGAACTTGTAGATGCATATATGTACAAGATTCATTGCCTGTAGCATTACCATCCTTCTGTTGTCCTTTATAGAGTGGTTTACAGTTCAAAATTTAGAAAATTCACATCCCAGAAAAACTAAATGAAATTCAACATATTTTGCATCACTAACCAAACACCTGCATTTTGAGTTGGAACAAAATGTAGCAAAGACTAAGAATACGAAGTTACACAGAAAATAACTACAACTGACCTCCTCTTTAGGTGTGAACTCGCCGTTGCTTTCAGAAACAGGATAAGATCCATTCATGAATGTCCAGTCACCAAGAGCTTCAGGCTCACCATCTTTTGATGCAGGAAAAGTAGGTTTACAGCTCATAAATGAACTGTCCAAGTTAGAATCGTTGGCTGAAGTATGTTCCTGTTGTTCTGGTTTATCTTTAAACAGACTTGACTCGAGACAAGAAAACTGGAACTCAGGTGTCAACACACCCTCGTATCCTTCAATACTATTTGTTGATGTCAACCAACTTAACCCATCTTCATTGCCAAACATTGAATCACAGCTACCAGGAAAAATAAGAAATACATAAGTACTTTTACACAACAAAAAGGATGGGAAAAGAGCATTAAACAAAGGCAGATTAGAGAGGTACCTAAACACCACATCATCATAGTTTGAATAGAAACTGAGATCATTATCTGTTTGAGAAATGTCACCCAGAGAACAACAGTAGGAGTTACCATCAACCATATCACACGTTCCACAGATTAGAGGTCCATCATCACAGAACTCAGAACCAATTGTATCTTCTTTACTGCTTTTCAAGCAACGATTGGCTATCCTTGTGTTATGAGATGCTAAGCTTGTCACTTCTTTGTTCGTGTCATCGTCACGTGAAGCAGGAAACACACCTTCAGGTGTATGAGACCAGGAATCCTTCTCCAACATTTTTGCCCTTGTGTTTTTCAGAATTTGAAAACCTTCATCCCCCTTTCCCTGACTAGCATACTCAGAAGTTGAATGGTCAGCAGTCTTAAGTGAAATGTCAATTACTTCACGCCGACGTTTCTTACAACTATCACCCTTAAATGCTGGTTCAATCCCGTTTTGGTGGGGTACTAAGTGGTCGTCATTCCGATCAAATTCATCCCAAATAATATCTTCAAGCTGTAATAACACCAATTTCAGAATTTTAGAACTAATGATGGCAGACAAGTACCTTCAACTAAATGGAGAGACATAAACTTAGATAAATTGTAGACGGTTGACAAAGCATGCCATACATCGATACAGCGATACTGCTGCTGCGAAATTACTTTAGCATCAACAAAAGTAACAACAAACATTAGCAAGAATACAGCATATTCAGGACTTTGAGATAAATTCTAGGATAAGAGAAAAATGAAGAATTATCCAAAACACAAAACAATGAAGACTGATGGCACAAAAAACTACATCAAGGGGCAGTCATTGTTATTTGTGTTACTTTCTCACTTACGAAGCCTGTAAGTATTTACACAGTGTCACAACCTAAGAAGCACAGACACGTTAACAGGCCTCACGTATCCGTGTCTAACACGTGTTGGTGACGGACACGACACGACACTCTCCAGACACGTGTAGCACATGCTTAAATAATTGTCTGATTTTCTTGTATTTCTTTTATTCAAACAGATTGTAGATACTCTAGGACACGTTGGCAAAACTCTCAGAACATGTTAAGGATACATAAAAGGTTAAAATCTAATTTTTAAAACTCGGCCATGAGTAAAAATTTCAACCGATGTATAGTTCATGTATAAGTATATGCGGACTGCTAATTTATCTTCATTGTACTGTTCTAAAATTTGATAGAAACAAATATTTCGTCATTTATATGAATTCATCACATACCTCTATAACACAAATACATTTTATATTCAACATGCCCCCAACGTGTCCATGTCCTAATTTTTGAAGAAATAACGTGTCCGTATCCCGTATCCGTGTCCGTGCTTCTTAGGTCGCAACAACAAACCAACTAATCTGACCTGCTCAATCTCTGAAGCTTACATGACTACGTGCTTCTCTCTTGGACTTCGTCACGGGAGAGACCAATGGAGAACAAACAATTTACATACCTATTTGGATCAAAATGAATGACACTGACTACGGCCAGACCACTAATTTGGTAAAGGTTTGCAATTATTTTCAAGGTAGGGAGAAAGACCAGCACCACTCCTTTGTGCCATGACGGGCAACCTCTTCAAGCTGTTCCACAAACCCACACTACATCTTGATTTCATGTCAAGCGAGTCCCAATTCTGTTGACAGCAGGGGTGTGTACACGCTCACACAATGTGTAACAGATCGTTTGCAAATTATAAGTGAGATGAAAACCTCTTTCTTCACGGCAACATCAATGAACATGCTTTTTCACAGCACATCCCAGGAAAATTTAAGAACGCAGAGGTCACAAAGAGCTTTGTATTGCTTGAAGCAATTCTCACAGTTAGTTCAAAAAGATGCAACCCCATCTTGACAGGGATTGTCACTTGATTGGATGTTGATGATTGATGATAGGATTATTGATCATATCATGATGACGAAGAGATGAACACAAAGAAATAGTGAACCGGCTGGGCAGTCTCAAGGGATTTTAAGATAAGAATTGGTCAAATTACATGTTCGCTTGGGATTACCTTATCCAGTTCAGACACGGATCCTGATTACCATGATTTCTTACCAAGATTGGAATTTTCAGTGCGTGTGTATGGGCAAGATATACAACATTCTAGCTTACTAGATGATAGACGCAAGGTGAATATTTGCGGATGCAACCAAAGGATAGTACAATTACTTATCCTCCAGAGGTTGACAGTATATGTATTGATTAGTATTCCCCCCAGAGAATATTTTGTGGTTCCCTCCTAAATTAAATATTGGAGAATGGATTCCTACATTCTTGCGACTTGATGTACTGTAGCTCGCCAACTTTCTGCATGGTCAATTGAGATAGGTAACAATGACATGAGAGTGTATCTCAAATTACTCAAGATGAAGCTACCGTTCATAATGATGAAACCATCAGTTATTCTAACTTTCTCCTTGTTTTGTTTCTTCTCACTTCTTGTTATCCAAACAAACAAGATAGCTAGCACCAAAAACCTATACAACCTAAGGGGACATCAGAAAAACTGATGTTACCAAGTCCACAAGCATCACATCTGAAGACACAAAATACTAAGTGAGACCAGTAACTCTAGAGCTTGAATAAAAAGAAAGAAAGGTATTCTACCGTTGATATATTAAACTATCAAAAGTAACAAACTGACACTTAGATTACAATCAAGATGGCAGAGGTCATGCCAATCATACCTCCACCAATTATCTGCTATGGCTCAAGAACCTGAAAATGCACAGGGATAACATGTCATTAATGGGATTTAGTTCTGGACTAAAACATTAAGAAAATGTTGCATGCAAGGCACTGGAACTGCATGCATTATACCTCCTAAGAGAGAGATTTTGAAAATAGGAGTTGGTCATGAGCAAAGACTCATAAAGTCCGTTAAGAAGACATCCAATAAAACCACGTTTATAGGTACAGTTATATAACCGCAACAACAATGAGTTACAATGCTAGCGAGAAAAATTAGGTTGACCTCTTGCAATGGAACAAGGTATGAATGAATGCCTTAAGTAAAGAAAAGCTAATGTATATACTCTAAAAACAATTAGTAGCGAACGAGTGTTTTACCCCAAAAAATGAACGATACCAGTCAACACTTGGACATTAGTGAATATAGTGAAAACTGCATATCTAAAGCAAGGTTATCAAATTGTGAATTGAATCGAGAAATGGTCTTGCTGCAAATCGCTTTCGGTTGTGATTTTTAAAGTTCATGGGAAATTATATTTATACATATGGGTGACAACAATACATAGTAATGATAGTATAAACGAAAATTTAAGGCATAAATCAATAAAAAGCTTGTTTCAAATGATGAATTGATAACCATGTTTCTAATAAGTAAGTTTTTTTGTTATAAGCGTGTCTAATAATAAGTAAGCTGCTTCTATTGCAACTTGCAAGAAGTGTGGATTTGTGAATCCTATTTTATGGCCTTTTGTGGAAAGAGCTAAAACTTAATCAAACCCTTCAACGGCCTTTGTGGCTATTTTATGTCATATTAGACTTGGCCTTTTCTGATTTAGTCTCAAAATAAATTTTCCCTCTATGTTTACCTACAATATTGTAAAAGAAGTAAATAAGGAGAAACAATGACAAAAGATGACATATAATAATACTAAAAACAATTAAAAATAGTTTGAAACCTTTTCCCAACAAAAAAAAAAAATGCAAAAACAATAGCCAAAATCAAATTTAGCAAATCTAAGTGAATCGAATGATTCACCGATTCAAATCACTGATTCACTTCCGATTTGCAGCTATTTCCAATTCATGCAAACTAATCGTATCGCTCACCCACTGGATACGATTCGATACGATACGAATCATGAATCATATGATTTTGACAAACATGATCTAAAGTAGAAAGGCACATACACTTTATAGAACATATTAAGAGGCTAATATACACAAATCTCTCTCCCTGGTGTTTCATCAACTTCTCAATTTCCTTCTGCCTCCATAGTGCAGTATACCTTTTCATTATTGTTGAAATATTCTGAGATCACATGAAAAATAGTCATTTGCCATTAAACTTTGAGTGCAATTGATTGGGATCCGGTTTCCTTCAAGAGCAAATACAAACTAGAAGATAAAAGAATTTACACCAACGTAAATTAAGTCCCTTATTCCCCCCGGATGTCTGATAACCCAAATGTATTCAAAGTATGTAGCAAAATTGTAGGAAATGATTAGCTGGGTGCTTCTAATCCAATATTTGACTGATCTAAACTGTACATACAAACAATATCCAACACAATATATCTCATGCACTCCTACACGACTATTAGATGTTTGTGGCATCTTGTCATTTTCAGATTCGTAATTTCCAAAAGACAGAAGGTAATGGGTGACTTTTATTTTTTTTCCTTCACTCCAAAGCATGATACAATCATCAAAAGAGGCTACTTGAGTTGTGCGTAATAGAAAACAGATGCTTACATCATACATACACAAGTCGGACATTACTCCCATTTGCTCCATCCAGCACTAAAATCAGATGCAAATCCCTGATAAGAAGTTATAATTAGAACATAAATCCTCCCTTCCGGCTCCTTTCACCAAATCAGTAAAAGCAACAACCAAACTAGAAAAATCAGAAATGAAGAGTGGTTCTCTCTTCTCTGGTAATCAATTTACAACAACCCAAACTCTAGTTCATCTCTGACAAAGGAAAACATAACCCATTCGATTTTCAATAAACTCCGGGCTTTTTTTTTTTTAACAAGTCTCCTGGCCAGCTTTATCTAATCCGGGCTAGTGGTGCCCAAATCCAATTAACGATAAACTCAAGTGAACCAAGTAGTAACTCAAGATCAGTTCAGTGAATTTTTCTGACTGGGACAGCCCCAATTAACCAAAATCCACAACTCAAGATCGAGTATTTTGTTTCTTCTTTTTCTTCCCACCGCAGTTTCCAAGCATCCAAAAACGAAAAAGTTGAAATCAAAGACCAAAATTGATCAAAAGTCCAACTACAACAACAACAAAGCTACGTCTTCACTAAACCTTCTAGTGAAATAATCATCATTTCTAAACAGATTTCAACCAAAAACTCACCAAAAAACCATAACCTCGAAAACAACTGCGGACCTGAACCGTAAATCTGATGGTGTGTGTGAGAGAGAGAGAGAGAAATCCAGGAGGCAAAATTACACGGTTACAAAGCTACATCTCCCAAAAGCTTCTACTGAAGTAAGTCAACATTTCTACAGAGATCGAAAAACACTCACCAGAAAACCAACACCTCGAAAATCCTGAGCTTCAGATCGCATAAACCGCTGACTGTGAACCCTAAATCGGATGGTTTTCGAAAGAGAGAGAGAGAGGAGAGTCGAGGAGGTTAATTTGGATAAATACTGTAGTTTATAACTACTTGCAAAAAGCATTTGAGGGAAAAAACAGAGGAGTCACGGAGGAGGCGACACGTGGCGAGCAGATCAAAACGGTGACGGAAGAGGCAAGATTCGAAAAATTCGTGGACGAGAGGGGAGGGGGGAGATACGATCACTTTCAGCGACGTGATTCGTCCACGTCGGATTTGGTGGCTCGGATTTGCGACGCGTGGACGTTGTGGGGTCCAGTTCGGCCAGAAAGCCTTTGTGGTGGAGAGCACACACGCGAGCTTTTCTTTTGGGGTAAATTTCAGTGACATCCCCCGAGGTTCTGATAATTACGTTAGTTTAGCTTATTTTACAAATTATTGCCTATATTTCCCCATTCATATAAGAAGATATTAGCGGCGTTATATTTTGATACTAAATGAAATAAATACCCTTAAATATTAGGTAAACTCATTAACTAATTGGATAATAGTTTCAATTAAAATTTTTGTACCATACATATCAGTGGGATTAATAAGAAAGTTAGTGGGTCAACAACCAAAGGGAGTTCGAAGTCTTTCTATAAACTTGAACCCCAAACCTTCCCCTTAAAAGCCAAGCAGTACAACCAACTTTTTACTAATAAACTAACCAACAAGATACCCCGAATATTAGTTTTTCTTCTAATTGGAGTCTCTGATGTTAAAATATAATTACTTAAAACTTTTTTTTTTTGCTTCGTGTATTTCATTCTTTTTAGTTCCCTACATATTTTTTTTTTCTATTTAGAAAACTCGTATCTTCCTAACAGAAAAAAAAAAAACAATTGTCTTAATTTCTGATTATTTTTTTATGAAAGAAGTCAATGTACGGCCTCGTTTGATTCGCAGACTAAAATTGGTAGGATTGATAGTCCTGGACTATTTGTCCTGGGACTAATTTAGTCCTAAATCTCATACAATCCCATGTTTGATTATTGCAGGATTAACTTTGGGATATCTCATGTTTTTGGTCAATCTCATATTTGGTTCTCAAAATCTAAATTTTGGAATTAACATCAGGATTATCAAACCAGAGGACGAGATCTTGTTCATAAACCCAATTTGTTCATAAACGAAATAGAAATTAGCAAACCCAACTTCTGTAACAAATTACAGGAGTAACTAAAGGACGAGATGTAAGGACGAGATCTTGTTCTGTTACAAAATCATAAACAAAATCGAAATTAGCAAACCCAGGTTCTGTTAGCAAACCCAATCAAGCATATCGTTCTGTTACATTTTGTTCAATAAGGACGAGATCTTGTTCGTAAACCTAGGTTTGTTCATAAACGAAATCGATCTGGGTTTGTTCATAAACAAAATCGATCTGGGTTTGTTCAACAAAACAAAAACGAGAGAGAGAGAGAGAGAGAGAGAGAGAGAGAGAGAGAGAGAGAGAGAGAGAGAGAGAGAAAACAAGAGAGAGAGAGAGACGATGAAGTACCAACTCTGGCCGACGAGGACTCTAGAAGAGGAAAAAATCGATCTGGCTGCGGAGAATAACCAGGAAGAAGGAAGAAGACGATCTGTTTTTGGGGCAAAATCACTTGGATGGCAATTTTGTAATATGTGGCCGACAAAGACGCGAGAAAATTAGTCCCGGACAAAACAACCCCCCCAGGTATTATATAATACCATACATATAGGTATTATTTGTATACCGGATTAGTAATCTCAAACCATATTTTGGGAACCAAACAAGGGATAACGCTGGATTAGACGAAAATAGTCTCATCCCACTCTCCTAATCCCCGAATCAAACGAGGCCGTAACATATCACTCACCCATTATTTATTTTATTTATAATATATTTTTTATCTAATGTTCAACCAAAATTAGACTTGAGTTAGTACACACTTTGCTCAATTTTGTAAAATTACTTACTCCCTCCGTTCCTAAATAATGGTTCATTACGAAATCTCACATGTAGTTTTTAGATCAATAAATAAAATGCTTTCGAGTTAATTTTTTCAAATTATTTGACACCAAATCAAAGAACTAATTGAGCTCTTTAATTTGATTTAAAATATGCTCGGAAGCATTTTATTTTGTGATCCGAAAATCGCATATCTTTTTTTAGCGGGCTTCGCACATCTTTTTGTAGCGGGCTATTATTTAGTAACAGAGGGAGTATTATATTTTGACAATCGTGGTCTATTGTTTTATCTCATATGTGTATTTTAAATGGCTAATCTATTATATCAATAATTTATCATGACTTTTTTTTAGGGGGAGTTAATTAGACATCCCGTAAAAATATAATCCTTAGCATGCCATCCCATGCGTTTTGAATCGTTATGATCCCATCCCGAATTTTTAAAAAACCCCAAAAAACCCTTCAATAGGTTTTTTTTTTTAGCTCTAGTAGTTTTATATTATAGTAATGTTTTTTTAATTTTTTTGTCATCCTAAAAATCGTCCCTTAATAGTACCTATTATGCAGGGACGTTACACAACTTTCCCTATTCTCCCGATGAGCAACTTTCCCAAATGCAAAACCGCCCTTCAAAACCCTTCCCTATCCTACCCAAATGTAACCGATTTCCATCCCATTATCCATTCCATTCCTCAATCCCGGAATTTGCACTACCAAATCCCTCATAACCGAGATCTGCAACATTCCACCATCCCATACTCAGCGATTCTTGGAAAACCCAGTAAGTGAAGAACCCAAAACGGAAGCAACGAACTGCGGCGACAATGTGATGAAGGAATTTTTCGACAGCGAAATCCCAATCGTTGAACGAAAAAGAAGACCAAAAAAATGGCTCGTAATTTGATTTTCCGATCAAAAGTCGGTGACTTCCATGGTGATGGATGATCTAACTCATTCTTTCTGTTTTGAGTTTAACCTCTGTTAATGTGATGAAGGAATTTTTTTTTTGGATCGTCAATGTAATCAAGGATAGTAGTGTTTTGGTTGTGGGCTTTTGTTGTTTGGCTGAGGTTTGGTTGTTCGGCTGAGTTCTTTTGTCGAAATAAATTAGGAAAATTAACTTATCATGATTTTTCATGGTAAATTAATGTTGTTGAAATTTTGATTTCATGGATGATTTACAGAAATATATCATAAATTTACGTAGATGGTAAACTAGTGTATAGAGTTACTTCAGGTTTCATAGTTTATTTGTAGAAATTTCTCGTGTTCTTCATGGTATATTCATACATACTATTTGCTTGAGTTTTTGTTCACTGAATGCTAAATTTTTTTGCATTCATCCACTAAATTTTTTGCTGGAGGCATGAGAATTCAATTTACCATTTTTATAAACTGCAAAATAACAAAACATGTTTATGGTGAAAATAGTAAACCATGTTCACTAATTAAGGAAAATAATTGATTTAAAATAATGTATCCAATATGGTAAATCATTTAACCATACTCACTATGTGAAATAACCAACCATTTATTGTCTTATCCTCTTGATGAACCATCTAACGTGGTAAAACAATGAACCATCTCTGTAACAAATTAGTCAACACTGTAAAATAACAAAAACATGTTCACTCTATCATTATGGTAAAACAGTAAACCATGTTCACCAATTAAGAAAGATAATCGATTTGAAATAAAGTAGCCAATATGGTAAATCATTTAACCATATTCACCGTATGAAATGACCATCCATTTATTGTCTTATCCTAAAAAAAAAAAAAAAAACCTTATGAATTGAATTATTCGAAAATGAAAGGTCAAACTAGTGTTGATGTATAAGTAGCCGAACTAGTATTGTTTAGGATTAAAGCATTTGAAATTCAAATGCAGCTTAGACTAAGGAAAAAAATCGGCAAGAATGAACCAGTAAAGGAAAAGAAAGAACTTTTGATTTGAAAACCGAGATTTTAGGACTCATAATGGACATTTAAAAGATTCCAATCAAGGGATGTTAGAGGATGACTTAGTGCACCGGTTTTTGTGGTCCTATCATTTAACATTTGAAAAAATTATTAACATATATACTTTTTAAATACCTAATAATGGCACAATTGTCCGGAAATCATATTACAAGATGAAATCATAACAATTCAAACTATATAGGGTGGGATCATAACAATCTTTTTTGTATGGGATGAAAAATTAAATTTTCCTTTTTTCTATTAGTGCATTAATAATGAAACAAAATTGAAGTTTTCATTACCAATGTAAAGACCCGGAATTTCACGAAAAACTTTTTGAATTTAAATGGGGAAAATTGTAACACTTTGATAATTGGAGTGTGTGTGTGTGTGTGTGTAATTTGCACTATAAGGAGCTTGGGAGAGAGAAAATCATATTTCTCCCTCCCTATTCAAGAGCCGCCCCCCCTCTAAATTTTCTTCAACTCTCCTCACCAAATTCACACCCCACACTCAAATCTTTCATAGATCCACTCACCTACGTTCATTCTCACTTCATTTGAACTACGGATATGCGTGCATTTGCTTCGAAAAACCGTGTTTGATGGGATTCAAGCCTGGGAAGCTAGGGTTTGCTTGGGCTTTTAATTTGGAGCTAAATCCTCAATGTATGGGTTCTTTCTACTCATTCTAAGTGTTTATATAGTATTTTGATGCATACATTTGGCTTAATTTTTGCCCTCTCTTTGATTTGGTTGAGGTTCCACAAAATAACAAAAATCAGCAGTTTTTCGTCTGTGATTTGTGAATCCCGTCTGGACGGGTTAGCCTGACCGTCCGGACGGCTTTTCTACCAAACTCCATTAGTTTGTTTGTTTGTTTGTTCGGGTTGTTTGTTTAACCTTCCGTTTCCCTCCGATTTTGCTATTTGTCAATACCCTTGTGATTACATTGAAACTTGTTGGGATTATCATATTTAGTTAAAAGTTTGTATCGTTACTTGCTTCCTGGATATGTTGACAACTATGAATACCCGCGTATGCTTGACAAATAGTGACATGGTAAAATGGACCAAAGGTCATCTTTTGAGTAAAACGAAACTTGCTTTGATGGACACAAATGGTACACCTGGTTGTTTTTAGAAAGTGGAACACTTGGTTTGAAATTGGATTGTTGTTACTGGAGCCACTATTTGGTACAACCCTAGGCATTGGTAATGAGGCCCGCGAACCTCGGTAGGGATAATAAGACCCATGAATCTCGATAGAGGGCAACGAGGTCTTAGGGAGACGTCCTGAATACTTGACAGGAGTAACGAGGCCCAAAAATTTCAGCAGGTATGTGGGACCCAAAATTTCCAATTTTGGAAATGTGGATAACATGGATTTTGGAACGAAAGAGGAAAATGAATGAATTGTTTACAAGGACACTTGGACTTTACCAAGGGGTTTTTTTTTTTCCATTGTCGAAAAAGGGGTTTTATGAATACATGGACACTTTGGTTCCCGTCGTGATTATAATTTGACGTTTCTTATTGGTCTTGCACTGCACCATCTCTCACATGCTCATATCATTGCATATGCATTTAGCATTCGTGGAGGATTTTCTACTGAGGTAGTGTAGCTCACCCTATCATTTGCAGGTACAATCCACGGAGCATGAGTTGACTTGCTTGGAATGCTTGATTGTGGCTGAAAGACATACAGAGTTATTTTATCATCTCATGAACTTTATTTTTAGAAGATGATTTTGTAACTCTATTTATTCAATCTTTTGACATTAGAGAAATGTATTGACTTAACATTTTGACTTATGTTTTATCACGGGATACGGGTACCAAATCTAGACTTTGTCATTAATTATGGATTTGGAAGTTGTGAGGAGAAACATATCTATGAAATTATCAGTTTATCATATTTAGAAATGGTCTGTTTATTATTTTGAGAATCGAGGGCGTGACAACTAATGCCATAATAGAAAAGTAAAGAAGAAGAAAGGTGCTTGCGACCTTGGATTGTATCGTAGATGGTGTTGCCCCAAGCATAGGGCTAGGTCGGTGGTAGCATAATAATCGGTAAGACCGGGTCGAGTCCACATTGACCGAATGCGCTGAGCGTGAGTGTTGATTCGCGAATGTTGGTTTTAGCCTTAAAGCAGCAAACTTGGCGTTTGGAGTTTGAGGGTGGAATTCACTTAACTTCGTGAATGACGCGTGATTTAAAAACGACTAATTAAAATCAAGGCTAAGTCTAGGGGATTTTAACAAACCGCGACCAAAGTTAATCCATTCCTCTCTCGATAACCGGCTCGGGACATCGTTAGATGGTCCTGAATGGAAGATTTAGAGTTTAAAACCATTAACTAGAAAATGTGTTTCACAAAGATTAAGATTCTTGTGCCATTTAGACAAACCTTTGGGTTGCCATAGCCCTAAGCATCACACGTGCCAAGTGGTCAAGCCTTGGCGACGTGTGATCAAGGGGGTTAACAAACCCGAATTTTGATACATAAAATCAATCCGAATTCTTTGATCAACAAACGGTGTATGCCATTGTGTTGAGAGGAACATATTAACTCGAGTCATGGAGTGTTAATCACCCCATGACCAAGCCTAAGTAAACTACTCACAAAACATATTAGGAGATTTGACTAGAAAATTGAATGAAATAAAGAGCATAACATACATTCTTAAAAACTAATTTTATACGATGTTCTCAACCTTGCCTACAACTTTAAACCTTAAGAAATTAATAAACAACACATAAAAACTTGAGTTTTAGAAAGGAAATGACTAGAACAACACAAACACTAAAAACTTGATGAAAATACAAATTAACTAGATTACTAGGAAGGTCTAAGCAAAAGCTACAAGATTAATAAACATGAAATTAACATAAGACAAACACTTACATGGAAAAAACTAGAGAGAGAGAGAGCTTCAAACCTCTTCCATGGAGGAGAGAGGGGAGAGCAAATAAACTAGCCTAAAATGAAAGAGTAAGTAGTCTGGGAGAAAGAGAGAGAGGAAAGAGTATATACAAGAGTCCTTCTCTCTCTTCAAAAATATCCATAAAGCTCTCACAAGAGTATAAAACATTCCATAAGTAGTAAGTGCAAAAAGTGCCCAAAAAGTGGTTGGCGGGTGTTTTTGGACCGGTCCACTTTGATCCGGATCGGTCCAGAATCGTCTGGGAAAACTTTGGGTAAATCTGGATCGATCCACTTTAATCCGGATCGGTCCAAAATCGTCTGGAAATTTTATTTCAAATTTGGATCGGTCCACTTTAATCCGGATTGGTCTGGACTTGAATTTGACTTCTTTGATCACTCCTTTTGAATTGCGCATTTCCGGACTTCCTCCAAAGCACTTAAATGAGTTGTGCGACCCTCGGGGGTGGTGTTCCTTGGTCACTTGAGTGCTTGTTCACTCCCGGACTCCACCGAGAGTTTTGTGTGAGCGTGAAGCGCGGCTTCAAGCCCGCGGTTTCGGCTTGCCGGGCCTTAGCCAAATCATCTTTTCTTGGCTCTCGAGGCCCGGTGTTGCCGTGCCATGGGGCATGTGTCCCTTGGTAACGCGGCACGGATCTCAATGCGCACAAAACACGCTCATTTCGCGTGTTTAACCTGTAACTTAACAAAAACACAACTACGCGCATAGCCGCATATCAACGAAATAAAGCACGAAATCGCGTGTGTGTGGAACAAATGAGCGAGATAAGCCCGGATAAATACAATATTGGGGGCTTATCAAAAGGATTTAAATAAATATGAAAATGTAATTTATAATTACTTTATACTTTAGAAGAATTGATAAATATTTTAAAATTTTAAAATGGTGGACTGGGCATTTACATATGCCTTTTATTTGGCAAAATACACTTTCAAAACAAAAAAAAAATTGCAAATTCTTTAATATATAACTATTCAAATATAGAATGTTCGAGTAGTAAATTCTATAATACTCCCTTCGTTCCAAAATAAGTGTCCTATACTCTCTCTCTTACCATTTTTCAAATTAAAAAATTAAGTACTTCCATGTATCGTGTTTCGAATTTTTCTGCATTCGGTGTGAAAAAATTTGAAAAATGATACACAGAAGTACTTAATTTTTTGATTTGAAACATGACACGAATTTTTGTAATGGACACTTATTTTGGAACGAAGGGAGTATGTAATAAGTCTAATTAGTTATTTTACTTCAGTAGTTAAAAATCCAACTAAAATAGAAAAAAATAAAAGACTTGATTTTATAGTTCACTAAATATTCTACGGCATTTCAATCATTTAGTTAAAAAAATCTGACGGCGTCAGTGCCTAGTTATGGGAGAATCTAGACAATAATTGTTGAGGAGGTCAGTGTAATTATTAGAACATCATGGGAGGTTCTTGCATTTTCAGAAAACTCAGGGAAGGTGAAATTTATCCATTCTTTTTTGATTTTTTAATGCTTTTCAGGAAAAGGTTAGTGCTCTATTAATTACTAATTAGTTAAAGTGACATTGGTGTTGCAACGTATATTACACGGCATTATCCAACTAATCATCTTTTTTATCTTTTTTATGCTGCAGTCAAGGCGAATGAAGTCCCATTTTTTTGTCTTTTAGTGAAAAATTATATATTAAAATTCCATTAAAGAAAATTGGAATTGAGTGTTGGGGGCGCGAAACTCATTTTCTTAAAATCAATTACAATTAACAGTTTTTCGGTAGGGACCGATCCGTTTTTGGTCTTTTAGGCAATATCCTGAATTCACTAAATAATTAAATAAAATCGTATATTCATAAAAAAATTTAATTATTTCAAAACTCATGTTGATCAGATATTGATTGGTGCATAAATGAGTTTAAATATGTCAATTATGTTTTAAAGATTAACTTAATGTTTTTACATGCATTATTTCTAATCTAAAATTGGGGATACCTTTGGCTAGAACTGGGTCAAGACAATTATGGGGCTAAAGCGGCAATTCAAACCATGCCTTTTGACATAAGTTGACACTCATTTAAAGTAATTTATTTAAAATTTAGTTTCCAAGCATTTTTATATGCAAAACCAGTAATAAGATCTTTATTGATAGTGATTAGTTCGCTTATGTAGGATTTAATCGTTTTTAATTCACTTAATTATGTAGGATTTACTAATCTTTCTTGTGACGTTGTTGATCTTAAGTAGGATTTTATCATTTTAAGTTGGAAAAATCTACAATACACACCCCCTTTTAGGGTGTACGATATGCACCCATTGAGTGGTGCATATTGCGCCACCTCATAAAAGATGACCTGGAGAACCGGTCATTCGTAACTTTTTCGTTTGTTTCGTAACTTTTATACTAAGAATTCGTAACTTTTAGATAATATGATTCGTAACATTTTCTTTCATTTCATAACTTTTCGTATGATTCGTAACATTTCTGTATGTTTCGTAACTTTTATACTAAGTATTCGTAACTTTTGACAATATGATTCGTAACATTTTTTTTTTTGTTTCGTAACTTTTTGTGTGTTTCGTAACTTTTTGTGTGTTTCGTAACTTTTCGTGGAACTCGTAACTTTAAGATAAAAAAAATTCATAACTTTTCACAGATATGATTCATAACATTTTTGTTGGTCTCGTAACTTTAGTAATAAAAAATCATAATTTTTCAACCATGTATAATCGATTACGTAATCGATTAAAGTGGTCTTCAAAATTGAGTTATAAAAAATAGTTGGGAACAATCAAATACGTAATCAATTATGTAATCAATTCCATAATCGATTACACAACACAACACAATCAATTGGGTAATCGATCAAAGTGGTCTTCAAAATTGAGTTATAAAAAACGGTTGGGAACAATCGATTACACAACACAACGCAATCAATTGGGTAATCGATCAAAGTGGTCTTCAAAATTAAGTTATAAAAAACGTTGGGAACAATCGAATACATAATCAATTATGTAATCAATTCCATAATCGATTACACAACACAATCAATTGGGTAATCGATCAAAGTGGTCTTCAAATTTGAGTTATCAAAAACGGTTAGGAACAATTGAAAACATTATCACTTCTACAATCAATGTTATAATCTATTATACGACACAATCAATTATGCAATGCAATAAAATGGGTAAACATTGCAACATCGATTGTTCAATCAAATTGGGTGAGTAGAGTATTTGATTTGGCAATCAATCGTTATCAATAACCTTTCTAATAGATTTTGGAATCGGTTAGTGTGATGACCCGCACCAGCTAACCTATTTACCCTTAGTCGAACTATGTGACTCAAAACGTTACCTCAAGTTATACAGTAGCTGGTGACGAATCCTTACATGTTAGTATATCAACTTCCCGATGTGCGACTCCTTAAGGGGTTCTCAAAGTTAGAGACAACACTGCAACCGGTTTTGCATTCAATCACTCTAGATAACTTCACATAATCAATGATAGATTCTAGATTCTATTTTCACTACGGTTCAAATTCCTCAATTGATTGTTCTTGATAACACATGTGACTGGCCATCTTATAAAATTGGAGTGATCAATTTTATTTTTAATCGTGTTACGAGCACTAATTTACAAGGCACTAATAGTGCGTCGTCGATGTTATCTTATTGCAGTTAATATTGTTTTGGTAATCTTGTGTCAATAACTTTGTAGCTCGCCCATTACCTTCATTGTTGATGTTCCACATTTGTTTAACTTGGATGATCGACTCCACTGTTGCTTCATTAAACTATTATTTCCTTGAGAACTAATTAGGTAAAAAGTTATGTTATCATTTTCTCTATAAGTAAAAGTGTTGTGCAATATATTGAAAATATGTATTTTTTTAAAAAGAAAAAAAAGAGAAAAAAATTGACCTTACATGGTTCAAACAGTCTTAAAAATAGTTTAAAAAATATTTAGCTTTGATTTTTTATTACCTTTTGATATTATATGACCTTTGTAATTTTGAGGTCAATGTGATTCAAAGAAGTAAATGAGCTTTTTTTTTTTTTTTAAAAAAAAATTAGTTTCAATTTTCCAAAAAAAAGAAGAAGAAGAAGAAGATATTTTTATTGTAAACTAATTTTAGATATTAATTTGGGATTCTCTTCCCTTCAAATTTGAAAACACTTTTACTTTAACTATTGCTCAACTTATTTAAAAATTTAAACTCAACCTCTGGGAACTTAGCCTCTGGGAAATATGCTAATTAGTCCTTGTGACAACTTGTTACTGAATTGTCGGTATTACTCTAGTAATTTTAAGACAAAAGAACCATTCTTGGTCACAAAATTGGAAGATTTGACAGTGTCCATCCCAGGAGTGTGACCTGGGCATAAAAGCACAGCAACTTTAGACATAAGGTTCTGGGGATGCTTAAACTCATATTGTTTGTCGTCGGAAGCACTAACGCCAATATAATTACTAGACATCTCTGCAGTTAAACAATATTCTGCTCTTGTAAACGATTGTCTTCTATTAGAAAAAGACTCGTGAAATAAACGAGCATGCCTCTTCTCAAAAGAAATTTGAAAATAAAATTTTACCTTCATGGCCAACTAACTATTAGGAACAAATACAAACCAATGGGTTAAGACTATAATTTAATTTCTTCTTAGAGGTATCCTTGTCCTAATTTTTAGTACATGATGGGTCCCCGTGCCCATGAAATATTCGTGTCCAGTGTCTGTGCTTCTTCGCTAGGCATTTTACAAAGCGAAATCACAAGCACAACTACATAATTGCATTACTTTAGGCGAGGCATACACTTTAGGGGAGAATGGATGGAAAGAAAATCATTTTTGTCTAACACGCCAGATACCATTCCCTATACAACCAAAGCTAAGTCCTTCACACCGTACTTTTTGTTTTTCATTTCAGAGGCAAGTTGATTATATGTCTCAGGAAGCTACAGGCCTTCTGGAATTTCCACACCGCTGACTTGATTGAAGATTTTGTGAAAATCTTTAACCAACTTCTGTTGTAATACCCCTGAATTATCAACCCCACCAAGCAAAAAAGAATGAATGAAAATTAATGAGATTCTCAAGAACAATAAATTTTAAATTGTACTACAATTACATGAGATACCATTTGCTTATAGTTCTAAGATTGTAACACACGCAAAATTGAAGTTGCTATGAACTCCAAATGAAGAACCAAGAGCAATGATTAAGTGGACTAAAGTCTGATAACTTGAAAAATCCATGCAAGCAGAACTTGAAAGAAACAAAATAACAATATAGAAAGATAATTCCAAGAAGAACAACAAGTTTGTCAAAAAGTAGACAAAAATGAACCAATGAGTTAAGACAAAAATTAACCTACTTGTTTTTAGTTTTAGGTACCCTGTGTTTCAGTTGTAATCTAGAAAGTTTAATTCTTTAGTCACAGAATCACAATGATTAGATAGCTGGAATTTTTTTCTTTGTCAACTAAGTATTTGCCTCCTAATATCTTATATCATAAATTTCTCAAACCGTTTCAAGGCATATTAACGATGTTCGAGTGATGGATCTACTATCTCAGGTGGCTTTGGACTAAGAGTTTTGAGCTCCTTGTAAACATGTCATCTAATTAATGTTCCTAGAGATAATCTGAATCAAAAGGCAAAGAATATGCTCTGTTAACTTTGAATCAACTCCATCGGCCAATGTCGCATTGGTCTCCAAGGGGGACTCCTCTGTTAACTTTGAATATGCTCTGAATCAAAAGGCAAAGAATCACTTCATGCTTGTGTTGCCCCAATGAGATAAAAAGTCAAACTACTAGAAAACTGACTAATTAAACATATCGAACTATGTTAACTAAAAACTTCTGTAATAATAAAGATCGAATAGCAAAGAGTGAAAAAACATCTTATATAATAAAGATCTAATATCTTATATCATAAATTTCTCAAACCGTTTCAAGGCATATTGACGTTGTTCAAGTGATAGATCTACTGTCTCAGGTGGCTTTGGACTGAGAGTTTTGAGCTCCTTGTAAACACATCATCTAATTAGTGTTCCTAGAGATAATCTGTCTAAAAAAATTCAACTTTTGTGAATCTTCAATCAAAATTTGTCATTACTCAATCTACGCAATGTGGTTTTTTTCTTTTTCAAGAACATCCAACATCAAGTTACCATTACAAACACTAAATGGGTGCTTGCTTACAAAGCTATCTAGTTTTGACTAACTGGGTGATGGTTTGACAATCTTGTTGGAGCAACAAGGAAGGCTTGATCCAATGCACCAATTTTTCACAAAACAGGCAAAACCCTGTGAGTGGAACCCAAATCGTGTTTCATAAAAAAATAACTCGAATCTAGCCCATCAATAGATTCAGAAGCAAAGCAGATGACTCATAATGAAAAAATTCACTATGAATCCAATATAAGCATAATGCAGTTTTAGTTTTTCTTTGATATCAATTTTTCACTATGGGATATTACACTTGAAAGCACGAAAAAACACCCTTTGTTTGACATTACATCAAACAGTTTATGGGCATGTTTTCATGTATAAGGAACACTTTCTTTCTTGAGCATTACATCAAACACTTAACGGGTATCGTCCCACCGGCTAAACTTCATACACCCAGTGATCACAATTCAATTCAACCACATGATAGAAAAGCTCTTCATTTCAAGATGGAGTAATGGATTTAAGTAATTAAGACCATTCAAGGGTCCTACATTGGCTAAAAAAATTGCGCTAATAGCGGTTCTAGTATAACTCTAAAGATTAGCTTGAAAAGCAATGAAAATCAAATATTAGATGAGAATAAACTTACTTGGTGTGTTTTTAACCTCCTCTATCTCTTGTTGTTTTTGCACCTTTGCTGCGACCACAGACGTAGAGGCGAGCGGCGTTTGGTACATCGCTGGGTCTGGACTCTAGGGTTTGTGGGAAGGAGATGGCGACGACAGGAGATGGCGGAGATGACGATAGGATATGGTGGCGACAATGATGGGAGATGGCAGAAATGATGATAGGAGATGGCGGCATCCGATGTTAGATTCATCGCTGTTCCTCTTCTCTGGGTCGTTTTTTCCCCTTTCCTAGGTTTTTGTTTTCATTTTTATTTTCCTTTAATTTATTACGTAACCTGTTGCTCAGGTTAACAAGTTACCAATTCGTAACTTTTTATAGTAACTTTTAGCGATCCAACGGTGGATAGCAAGGATGCCCATGATACACAACGTAAGAGGGGTGTGTATTATAGCCGCTTCCTTTTAAGTTATTGTTAATGTTATATTCTATAAGTTACGCAAGCATCTAGGAAATAATGTTGTATTTAAAGATGACTTAGCACATGAATTAGAGTGGCTATTTCCTATGATCAAATTTCTTTTAAAACTTTCAATTTTGAAAGTAAATTTAACACAATACTCTTTTATATATATTGTCATCATCTAATAATTTTAATTTCTTAGGTTAAATAGAAGCCCAAAAATATTACTCATATGATTGAGATTGTTCGAACCTACTTTGAAGGGAATATATATATATATATACACCAACGCTATATATAGTGTTTTTAACAAAAACTGATCCGACCAAGCCCTTCCGGGTATTTTTTTTTGAAGATTTTCCGCGTGGGCCTTGGAAAATGCATTTTAAAAACATTGAGCGGTTCGGATCGTCAAAATTTGATCCGGAAAGTTGAAAAAGGGCCAAGTCCGCACGGAATCCCATTTAAGGGATCCCTTAAGAGATCGGGACTGATATATATATATATATATATTGATTACATATATAAATAAACAAATTAATTCTAAATGATCTTTCACGAGAATGTATAGTGTCATTTTCAAAGAGAGAGAGAGAGAGAGAGAGAAATGTCATTTTGTCTTTACTCCATCGCCTTAGAAGGCAACGGCGGGATGGGAACTCAACTCAAAACAACAAACGGCAAGTCTGAGCCCATTCACTTTTTATCGTTCAGTCATTGCCTCGCATGCTGGTATCACCTTCGATTTTGTGGGGTATGGTGACATCGCTATGAGTCCACGCGTTCCCTCACTCTTTTCAATTAGCCTTCGGTACCACTATACTCGGGCCTAACGATTCATTAATCCCTTCACTCGCTTGTCGAAACTTCTTTAATATTGTTTCCAAGACAATAAATTAGGATAACTGTTTGAGAAAATATACTTTACCTCTTTCTTTTTAAATTTTTGTTTGTCTTTTTTGGACCCTACTGTATTGATTGTTAATTCTTTATAACACTACTTACATAATACCCATAGAAAATTGGAGGCATACTCAAATCTTGAGCCAAAGCCCTTGCTTCATTGACCTTATGAACAAACCAGCCCTGCCTTTGGACAAACTTTTTCACAACTTTTTGGTCTTTTTGAGGAATCCAAAAGACCAAATATTTGGGCTACAAACAACACAACTTTTTTTTTTTTTTTTTTTTTTTTTTTGGGTACACCAGAAAAAGAAAATCAAGGAGGGGAATAATTACGTCTGGCGGGATAATGTGCGACACCATTTTGTCATCTTAGTTTGCTCCTAAATTAGTGAGTTTGTTTGCAACCTTGTTGTCTTCCCTTAGCATGTGTGTTAAGGTGCTTCCAGCAATGGCCATAAGAGTTTTGCATTCTTTACTCAACACTAGGTGTTAAGGAGGATGCTACTTCAACTGCCAGTGATAAGCACAAGTCTTCATAGTTGTGGTGTTTGTAGTGTTTGTTCATTTTGTGTTTCATTTCAGTTGTATTTTCCAGCAGTTGTATTTGAGTTGATAGAATAGGTGGGAAGTGCTGCCATGTCAGCAATCTATGTGATAGTGTTTGGACCAATTGGATTTCAGTATGTGTTAGGTATATAAGGGATAATCTACTACATCTGTAATCAGTTACTGAATAAACACTTTTCTCAGTTTTCTTGTTACATCTTCTCTCTCTCTCTCTCTCTCTCTCTCTCTAGATTTACGATTCTTGTTATGGTATTAGAACAATTGACGAAAGTCGAACAAAATCAAGATCCTGAGGGTGAATCTTCTAAAAAACAATAGATCAGATCGCGAAGAACACATTCAACAAGTTCACAATTTCAGAGAACAACAATGGCATCGTCTTCAGCAGAAACTTCTTCGACAAATTCAGTAAAATCGCCTTCTTCTCTTGCATTTCTGGTATCGAACTTTCATGCCCTAGTTAATATCAGACTTGATTCTAGAAATTATTTGTTATGGCGAACACAAGTGATGAATGCACTTAGGGCAAACAGGTATATTGAGTATTTAGATGGTTCGAAGGCTTCACCTGAACCAATGATCTTGAATTCTTCAAATGTTAGGGTTTCAAATCCTGATTTTACTCTTTGGACTTTAATAGATAACTAGCTGTTATCCTGTATAAGATCGAGTTTGTCTTCAACTACGTTGCCTCATGTTTTAGGGCTTACTCATGTGAGTCAAGTTTGGGCTGCTTTTGAACATCGTTTTAATTCCTTGTCAAAATCACATGTACACGAATTGAAGAATAAGCTATATAATATCAGATGAAAGGAAGAATGGATTATTACATAGATGAGATTAGAGGTTATGACTAGAAACTACAAGCTATAGGATATCAAATAGATGATGATGACTTAGTTTTTTATGCTCTAAAAGGGTTACCAGAAGAATACAAGCATATAAGGGCAACCTTGAATGCTAAAGGGGATACTTTGTTTAGTGAACTTGCGACAATACTAAAGAAAGAAGAGTCTCAAATTCTAAGAGATGAAGATTTATCTGCACCAAAGGTCTTTCTCACAAATCAAACTTATGCTGAGTCTGCAACACCTGTAGCACATCAAAGTCAAATAGTTGGATTTGTGTCCACTTCAATGCCTTCTGGTGGTGTTTTAGGGTCTGTTCCACAGTTTTACCCAGTCCTAATGTATCAAAATTCTCAGACATGTGGACCTTATTTCCCTGCTCAAAATAACAGAAGTTTTAGTACTGGTCAAACTAGTAGAGGAGGAAGAGGATCAAACAACAAAATGGAGTGTCAAATTTGTGGCAAAACTAATCATATTGCGCTCTACTGCTATCATAGGCAGAATCTTCAATATCAACCACCACCTCAGTTTTCTAGACCTAAAAGAGGAGACAATCAGTCCTAGAATGGAGGAAATCAGTCCTGGAAATGGAGGAAATCAACCTTGCAATGGAGGGGGCAGTCACATTTGGTGTCTGTGAAGTCACATTTGGTGTCTGAGCAACCATATTTGGTGTCTATGATTGTGGAGTAACAAGAGCAAAGGACTGCTGAGGCCTCTAATTTGGGACATGGAGAGTTTGTGACACAAAAGGTACATATGCTCCATTACCAGGTCCTCCATGCCAAGATTGGACAAGAACAAATTCCCTCATCCGTGCCTTGAAAAAGAGAAGGGAAAAAAAATTGCAATAATTTTAGAGTTCAACTGTCATGCCCCAAAATGGGAAATGACCGGCCGTGTGTCACGCGGCAAACCCATGAAACACGAAGCCTAAATTATTTTTTTAAAAAATTAATCATACTAATAAAGTCGACAAACACTAAATGACCATTTCCTGTTATTAAACAATTCAAAGCCAAAAAGGTATTGACATAAGCACAAGTAACAACCATCCCATGAACCCAATAATAAAATTATCCACCAGTAATAACAGAAATGCAATTTATCAAAAAGGTTTAACAAAGTGCGGAAGCGACAAATAAAATTATAAAACTAGAATGCAATTTCCTATGGAAGTCGACACAATAAATCCCTAAAACGCCGCCAGCGTCCTCATCTATCAACTCGATTTGCCTGAAAATAATGTTGGAATAAATCCATCAGCTAACAAGCATAGTGATAGCAAGGCATGGAAGCGGGGAGCCTGTAGTGCCCCAAAGCACTACAGGGTTGTAAACCCCTGATCCGACCGTTCATCTCCTCAATTGATGGTTTAGATTCACGGATGTATTCTTACCATTGAGAATATATTGTTACCACTAAGAGTTACCATATCTGAATCGTTGATTGCGTAGATAAACGATCTGATCAGGGGACTACAACTCTATAGTGCCCCAAAACACTGCAGGGTCCCCGAATCCAACAAAGCATGTATAGTAAATAAAGTTCTAAAGCTAAGATAAAAATAGATTACCATGTAAATATAATCTGGCATACGAGGTGCACAACAAAACAACAATTGGTACCAATAAATCTTTATACCAATAACAAGTCTTAATGGTGATGACATGACGATATTCAACAACAATGGAGAACCACAACCAATATCAAACAATATCAAATGCCAGTGAATAAATATCTCATAATTGGATCAAATATCTAAACTTAGAGTCACCACGAGTATGCAATCCGTGAAACTTTTCCCTAAGAACTATTCGGTCAAAATCAACCGTTGAGCATTAGGGTCACCAACCTAACCCTGTCTATACCCTAACGGTCAGAGTCACCCGCACACAGAGGATTAATTTCCTTGGACTTCCAAAAATAAATGTTTCTATCAATATCCATAAAATTCTCAGCAAAAAGAAATACATTTCATCCCATGCTAATTTAAAGGATCAAATATAAATAATTCATGTTTCCAATTAACAATTCTAAATTT
The DNA here is from genome assembly GCA_020921065.1 of Vaccinium darrowii. Classification (NCBI taxonomy): domain Eukaryota; kingdom Viridiplantae; phylum Streptophyta; class Magnoliopsida; order Ericales; family Ericaceae; genus Vaccinium; species Vaccinium darrowii. Next base: position 14,521,452 of record CM037159.1, on the reverse strand, counting down.
TCCAAAAGAATTATTTATGGGACACATTGAAGTTTCAAAAGTACATAACATGCTTAACCACTCACCGGTATCCAAGCAAATGCAAATCAAAACGTAAAGGGAAGCTACCTTGTTTTTTTTGAAAGGCAAAAAATTTCATTAATCACTGAAAAGATACAATGATTAAAAGGAGCAAGGAGAAAGCAAAACAAATGCCAAGTCTGAGACCTAATCTTCAATTGGCAAGTAGCCAACCAAAGACACCCAAAAGGCCAAAGCCCACACCTAATGCGCCGAAGCCCCAACGCGAAGGGCCAAAAAGCCCAGAATTGAAAGAATTAAATCAATGGCGCAACCAATAACCACAGTCGTAGCTGCTGCCGCTGCCCAACCCAACGACCATTTGTAAAAGGACGAGCGCTGCCACACCGTCGCCAGGACTCGAGGAACAGCTACAAGAGCTGCCACCACCATCCGCGCCTGGAAGCACTCCAAGGGCCTAATCACGCCCAGATCGACAAATCAGCTCACACTATAGACCAACCCCCAACCCATTTACCATGCCGGGTCTTCAACACCACCGTAACACCGTCTAACCCACCACACAGACGAGAGCCCACATCACCGTTAGGCAGCGCCGAACCACTGAGGAATGGATCGGCCGGGACACAACGAACCACTCCACCCCAAGTCACACTAGCCGACCTCACCGTTAAGCCGAACCAATTCCACCAAGCGAGAAAACCGGCGGTTGGCGGTGACCAGAGAGGAGGCGAGGTGGAGAGAGACGGATGGCGGCGACCAGAGGGAAGATCAGAAGTGGTGAACGGAGGGGAGAAGAAAAAAATGGCACGGGGGAGAAGGAAGGAGGCGCCCCCCCCCCCCCCCCCCCGACTAAAAACCCTAGCGGCTGGGGAAGATGTAGAGAGAGAAAGTTAGAGAGGAGGGGGAGAGAAAGTAATACATGAAGTCACAAATTACTGCCAAGTATAACAATGCCTAATAAGTTAGAAATGCTAATACGAATAAAATAGTTAATAGAACCTAATGCTAGACTTGTACCCATATTAACAGGAGCACCCAAATCCATCCCAAAAATCAAATATCAACCCTTCCACGACTTCCCGCAGAATCCCCCAATTGATTGGGGGTGTTCCACTAATAAAAAATAGTTTTTTTTCAAAAATCAAGACAAGTCATTCTCTTAGAATACATCGCATAAGAAATCGTGAAAAGTCAGTTTATTTTAAAAACTGCTTTAGTGGAACACCCCCTAAGACCAGTTCCACTCTTGTCTGGTATGCTAAACTAATACTAGCAAATAAACTACCCCCTAGGCCTTCGTCTGGTGCGGTTCTCTATGATAGTTCTCTTCTTAGTATTTTATCTCAATCTAACCCTAGTCCGTATGATTTACTCCTTAAAATGAGTAACTTTGTAAAACTACCCACTGACTCATAATACCCCTAAATTGTAGCTAACTAATTAAATAGAGTATTTAAAAATAACTACGTATCTATAATAAAAATTGGCCTAATAACTATAACCAGTAAAAATTAGGCTTATACTCTCAAAACTACAATAATGCCAAAATACCTGTAGCAAGCACAATAATAATTAAATAGGACCCCACAAAAAAGGCAAATTTCTAAGCGAGCAATTATTGTTAGGAAAAGAAAAGTCGGGGTGTAACATCCCTCCCCCCCCCCCAAATTGATATCCACACCTCTTTTTTATCTTTTAGTGAAATTTTTACACATAAAAATTACTAAAAGACAAAAAATTAAGGTGTAGATATCAATTTAGGGGTTTAAAAATCAATTACCTAATTTAACCATCAAACTGTTGAACTTAATAACTTAGTAGTATTACAACTTCCAATCTCAACTTTCAGCTTGGTGATGAAAAAGAACATCTTGAATTTGAGATACAACACCTTTTGGGGTTTACGATATAAATGCACCCGTAACATTTATAAAAAACGGCCGACCAAAAAAAGAAAACATTTACCAAAAAACGAGCGTAACATTCACCACAAATAGACTTAACATTTTAACCAAAAGAGGCGTAACATCTTGAACTAAAAAAAGACGTAACTAGTTTTCACCATAAAGAGGTGTAACATTAATTTCACTAAAAAGGAGCATAACATTTTACCGCAATAGGCGTCACAGCTATAAAGCTGCCTATCATGTTCACCCCAAACCATAGAATGAGTAAAATTCACCAAATCTAGCCGTAGCATTTCATCTGACGAGGCTTAACATTCAGCAAACATATATTCATGTTGCAGTTTAGCATTCCCAACATGAATATAACATAAGCAACATAAAAATGTGAACAAACTGAATCATATTTCCACCACTAAAAAAATTACATGAGGTGGATGACACTCATCACCTCTTAAATGCTAAAGTTGCAATATTTGCTCCATTTGAATTGGGATCAATTACTTACATCTGTTGTTTAGAGAACAAATTAATGAAGAAAAAGAGTAAAAAAAAAAAAAAAAATTAATGAAGAAAAGAACAATTTAACACCATTGTATAACTCAATTACTAGGATCATTTGGCAATGAAATCTAAGACCTGTTGAAAAGAAGATTCATGGCAAGGCAAAACAATGCCTTTCTGGCTATGCTGAAACCCATACTCCTCTGCAGCCTTATCTAGAAGTTGCATGAAAATTGGAACTCTCAAGTAAGATATAGGAACAACAAATCTCCTCATCTCTTCTCCTACATATACCACAAAGTGGCCCTTTGGAGCTCTTCTTCCAACTTCATCACCCTTTTTGCACCTCTTTATACCCATATCCAAATCCTTTTTTATTCTAAACCAGAAGATCATCACACTCTTGAATTGGAAATGAGAGTGAATCACATATATATACTTGAATGTTGAAAGAAAATTAAGAATGTCATGCTTATATAGACACATTCGGGAGGAGAGATCGACAAGGTATCGATGAAGGAAAAAAGAACGTTGATAACGTGCGCGAATTTGAAGTTTTAGGGGAGAGAGCTGTTGTTCCGTGAGGAACAAGGACGGATCATGGTATAGGCAGCACATGGGATATTCATTGAAAACCATTTGCACTTTTACTACAGTAGCAATACTGGGAACCACGTGTTCCTAATAAGGTGTTATTGTCTCTTATTTTTTTTTTCCCCGGTGTGGGGCTCTAGATTGTTCTTGATAGCTAGCTTTGCTGCGGTTTTGTAGTCCGGGTGGACTTAATTTTGATTATCAAAAGAAAAAAAGTCTCTTAATTTGGGATGGATCGTGTTTGTTTTTCTGTCATTTTTTCATTAGACATAATATATACTCCCTTCGTTCCAAAATAAAGTGTCCACTACGAAAAGTCGTGTCATTTTCAAATAAAAAAATTGAGTACTTCCGTTTATCATTTTTCAAACTTTTTCACACCGAATTAAAGTACTCATTGAGTACTTTAATTCGGTGCAAAAAAATTCGAAACACAATACACGGAAGTGTTTAATTTTTAAATTTGAAAAACAGTAAGAGAGAGAGAGAGTAAGGGACATTTATTTTGGAACGGAGGGAGTAGTTTGCTCAAGACCAGCCTTTGAGGTGACTCGGTGTGACTCTTGGGGTCTACTCGGGCTGACTCAGTTTGTTTTCTCCTTGTTTTGCTGTGTTTGTTAGTTAGTTTGTTGGTTTTTGTTTGTTAGTCTTTGTCTGCTCTGGTTGTGGCGCTCGATTTGAGGTCTGGCTCGTTGTGGGTTTCTGGCCATATGCCGTGCCCGGAGTTCTGAAGTGTCAGCAAGAACTCGCACCGGAGCATCCCTTCGCAGCTATGAGGAACTTGTTTTCCTTACGTCGTGAATGCCAACGTTTGCCGCTAATTAAGGACCGCTCCAATGGATTGAGCTCTGGGTTGCTCCTCTACCGATACTCGGACGGACACTACGCCGCATTGAGTCGGTCTGCTTTTGCAGTAACGTGTCTTTGAGCCTTTTGCCCATAGTAGTTTTGCTCGTGTCTTAGTGTACGTAGTGTTAGCTCTTTCCGAAGTTTTTTTATTAACTCTTGTAAGTGCCGTTTGGCTTCCTGAAATGGAATTTGCATTCTGATCAAAAAAAAAAAAAACGTAGTTTGCTAATTTGAGATAGTAATTTTTTGTTAGTTACCCATTTAAAGAAACAACGATTGAGGAAAAGATGTTTTTCGAACTTTCCATTGCTATTTGTTTCCATTTAAAGAAACAATGGGAAAACTAGTACCAGTACAGTGCATGTTAGGCTGTGAAGTTAATTTCGTGGTACGTAATTTCCGGTGCCAAACCTTTGGAATGGCCTAACATAGAATGCTTGACTTTGTAGGTTCAACACGATTTGTAACATTGAGTAATTTAAATTGTTCATCTCGTATAAACGTGAAATAATTGTATTTTATGTTTAAGGTAGTTTTTTTTAATAAAGATATTCTTCAGCGGTGTTTAAGAAATGAATAGTTTGGATCATTATTGTATGTTTAGGGTGGGACCCGTAAAGTTGATTGTGGGCATGATACTAAACAATTAATCTTGTGCAATAACTGTTTAAGTAACAATTTTTTAGCAGTGAGGGGATTCACATTGTGGACTGTGGGGATCGAGACATTGAATCCGGGACAATTTGTTTTATAAGCTTCATAGTTGCACTTAGTTTCTTCTTATCCTATCAAATAGCGAATTCGGATTAAATTATTTAGTTAGTGTTAGCTTCATCTGTTTTGAATATATTAATTTTGCGTCTTTGTTTTGGTTGAATTCAGCATTCGTCTTGCCTATAGAAAAACAAAAAGTAAAAGATCATGTGTAAAAGCTTTAAAAAAAAAAAAAAGTTAAGTAAAGACAAAAGTATTTGTAATGCCAAACTAACTGTTTTTTCAGATTTTAAAAATTTTTTTTTTTTAATCTTTTTAGAACTTGTTCAATGTTCCTTGTATCCATTTTTTACTTAGGATTCTTCGAGTTGAGACGAATTCAAAAGTTAATTTTTCTTATCCAAGACCTAGCAACTAAATTTAATTTACTTTGCTCTCGAAAAATTCAACATAAACATTGCTCCCTCGGTCCCTTTTTAAGAGTACATGCAGTGTTCCTCTAATTTGTAAAGTAAGTAAATAAAGTTGATACGTTTCCCATTTTGCCCTTATGAATAGATTTCATTTGAAAAGTTAATGGGTAAGAGTGTAATAATGATGTCTTCATAGAGGATAGTTGTGGAAAGTTAGTATAATTTTAAATTGTATTTTTAATATCTGTATAAAAAGTTGAATTTTTGAAGTAGGACAATTACAAAGGGACGGAGGCGAGGAGTACTTTATTACATGCTATTTGGTGTGTCTATGAGAAGCATGCATATATGATCGATTAATATTAATTCCACATCCATTCAAACATAACCAATATTTTAATGTGCTATGGAACTATAGAAATCCAAAATTGACAATAGTTTGAGTATCAAAGTCATGTGATATGCTATGGTCGAGTTTGTATCAGTATTAAGGCGATTGGACTTGTGAATGCATGTATGGGGACGGGTTTAATAATATCTCATGCAAAGTTCAATTGAAGTAACGTGTTTGTCGATAGAATGCACATCTCAGGGTTAGTTTGGTTGGCAGATTATCTCTTCACATAATTGATCAAAATTCGATTTTTTGAGTTAGGCTGTAAAAAAGTACTTCTTCCGTCCTAAAATGGATATCCCAAACTATTATTCACACTCCTCAAAAAATCATCTATGTATTTCAATCTATAATACTTTTTTTGATTTTAAAGACTTTGTTTAATAAAACTAAGAAAAATCTATCAAATAAGATCGATATTGCATATATAATTCATTATAGTTTAAAATACATAAATTTTTTTTCGAGAGGTGTGAATAGTGTTTTGGGACAGGACTACTTTGGGATGGAGGGAGTAATTTCTTGTGAATCTTCTAGTGTTGGTGTGGATGGCCTGCTTTTGGTCAATCAGAAACTAAAAAAATGAGTCTAACATTCACCACAAATAGATATAACATTTTAACCAAAAAAAGGCATAACATCTTAAACTAAAAACCTCCGAGGGGTTGGCAAAGTGGTCTTGCCTTGGGACCTTAGGTGGTTCTCAGGTTCGATTCCCCTTACCAGCAAACTCTAGGGGCCATTGGGGGTTATGCCGGTCGTTACCTTCAGGGCTTCAGAATTAGTCGATCGAGGTGCACACAAGCTAGCCCGGACATCCGGTCATTAAAAAAAAAAATCTTGAACTAAAAAGAGGTGTAACTAGTTTTCACCATAAAGAGTTGTAACATTAATTTCACTTAAAAGGGGCGTAACATTTTAGACACATGCTCAGGAATAAACTATGGTTAGTGTTAGTCAACTAGAGTTAGGTGATAGGGTGGAGGTCAGTTAATATAGTGAAGTGAAAATAGAATTTGGTCTTAGTCAAAATTGAATTATCAAAAGTAATAATTCAAATTAAGATAATTAGTATTTCGTTTAGAAATCAAATATCCCAAATTTTTGTTTTTTAAGAATTTGGGATATTATAGATATAACATGGGTCAACGTTTCAAGCTACAATACACACCTTCTTTTTGCATTTATGGTATATATGCACCCATAACATTTGTACAAAATGGCCGATAAAGAAAACATTTAGCCAAAAATGACTAGAATATTCACCACAAATAGAACTTGGTTTTCCATTTGCTAAAATGGAAATCTCATAAAATCAAGTGGTTGATTTTAGCAAATGAAGTGGGGAGGTGATTTTATCTCCAATGAATCTGGACATATATATGTCCAGATTCATTGGAGATAAAATCACCTCCCCACTTCATTTGCTAAAATCAACCTCATTTTATCACCTCCACCTCATTTTATCTTTTGGCAAACTAAGCCTTAACATTTTAACCAAAAGAGGTGTAACATCTTGAACTAAAAAACCACAAGGGGCTGGCAAAATGGTCTTACCTTGTGACTTAGGGGTTTGCTCCCACCAAAGGTCTCAGGTTCGATTCCCCTTGCCAACAAGCTCTTGGAGCCATTGGAGATTATGCCCGGTCATTATCTGCAGGGCTCCGAAAATAAGTCGAGGTGCGCGCAAGCTAGCCCTGACATCTGGTCATCAAAAATAAAAAAAAAATCTTGAACTAAAAAGAGACGTAACTAGTTTTCACCATAAAGATTGAGGTGTAACATTAATTTCACTAAAAGAGGGCGTAACATTAGACACATGTTGGGGAATAAACTATGGTTAGTGTTAGTCAACTAGAGTTAGGTGATAGGGTGGAGGTCTAGTTAATATATTGAAGTCAAAATTAAATTAGGTCTTAGTCAAAATTGAATTATCAAAAGTTATAACTCAAATTATGATAATTACTAATTCGTTTAGAAATCAAATTTCACAAATTGTTGCGTTTCAAAAATTTGGGATATTACAGATATAACATGGGTCAAGGCGTCAAGCTACAATACACACCTTATTTTTGGGTTTATGGTATATATGCACTCGTAACATTTATACAAAACAGCCGATAAAAAAAAATATCAAAAAATGAGCGTAACATTCATAACAAATAGACATAACATGTAATAATCCTAAATAAAAATTAGTTTATCAATTTCATATTCGTTTTATTTTAATTGTTTGCTATAGTAAATTAATTATTGGCTTATTAATTGGTCATGCATGTACTAGTATATCTCTACTATTATATGTATAGCCTTCCCATGGTACTACAATAACTCCCCATTAAAACCGTACACTGTTTCATCCACCTTAGTACACCTTATCCCTATTTTCTTCCACCCTAAGTACACCAAATGTAGGGTTATCATTGGCCACATTTATTGGAGAGAGAGAGAGAGGAAAATGTGTAGCAACTTCCTTGGCCCAACTTGTTCACCAAGTTAAACATCCTATGTTTGCATACATGTGCATGAGTTTTGTACACAAAAAATCCCATAAATCTAGTCTAACTCTAACCTTAACCATTACCCTAGATATTTCCCATGATTTTATCATTAAAACCCCAAGATTTCTAAGTACCTAAGCCTAAGATTTACAATCATTAGCCTAAGATCATGTACTTGGCCAAATCCCATGATTCTCGGAAGCATTTATGAGCATTCATGGAGAGATATGGGAGAGATTTTGAGAGAGCGAGAGAGACAGAGAGGAGCCAGGTTAGAGAGAGAGAGAGAGGGAGAGGTGTCATGTTGCCTATAAATAGCACCCCACTCTTCATTTGTTCTTCACACCTTCACTCACCACCTTTGTAGTATTCTTGTGTTTGAGTTTTGGTGAGTTTAGAGAGGGAGAAACCTTCTTGCTCTTGGTTTGGATTGAGTGAGCCACTACCCTCCACCACCAAAACCATCTTGTGATCTAAAAAGTAGTAGTAAAGTTACTAGTATTGTGTTTTTAGAAAAAGAAGTAATTCTTTTTCTTACGAAGGAAAGTAGTTGTTCCGCTATACGAGGAAACCCTATTAGCTAATGCATCTTCCGATTAACAGCTGGAATCAAGGTAGATACTTTGACACTATTTTCAAAAAAATATAATATTTATAGTGTTCAATTTACTACGTATAATTCTCACGTCATTAATAAGTGGATTGTTTTCCAGAAAATTAGTGAGTAGATCGTAAATACTCATTTTCAATGTTACGTAGTCATTATAATGACCAAGTTGGTATTTGGCCTTATAATTTTTAAGACGTTATAATGCCCATTTAGTTTTCATAAAGACGTGAAGATGACTTATCGTTATTAAAAATCATAAAGTTTTATAGAGAAATCACGAGAAAAGGGACTTTGAACTTATGTACCAAAATGTGACTACGTAGCCCGTAAAGTACTATTTTTCTATAAATCCTAGACTGGTTTTCAAAAGATAGCGTAGGAGAAATCATGATTTTACTTGACACGTTTAAGAGAAAAGTTACATATTCACAGGACACGTTTTTACAAGAATCCATACGACAAGTTTTGAGAAATGACGAGATGCGAATGAGAACTTGAATGAGAAATGAATGAGTAGGGAATTGCATAGATTATGGTAGTGCCGCTTGAGCACCACTCTATCTTTCGGAGAGACATGATGGTTAGGGATAAGCATGCACAACAGCATCGTGGACGGACCTTATATCATTAAGAGGCGGTCTATGATGACAAGATGGCCGGGACCATATTCGTGTGAAAGCGATCTTGAAGTTTGGCGACTATCAGTTGAAAGAGACGTAAACGGACCAATACTTCAAGTGATGCATTGCGGGTCCGGAGGATGGAAGCAGTGCCATAAGAGTGGAGTGATTGGACTGTGGCCTGGAGGACGGAACAATGCCCAAAGCTAGTTACTATTTGAAGAAGGACTCTGACATTGAAAGATAATACGAGACACAGTTCTATATATACGTGTGATACACCTGTTTGCATTGACACAAGCATTCCATCATGTTTTATTGTTGAACTGTTAAACTATTGTTATTCATTTATGTCAAAATCTTTTATAGCTATTAGTATAGGGATTTGGGGTAGGGGTTTCTGCTGAGCGTTCTCGCTCACGGTGTTGCACTTGCGTGACCCTAGCATGATGTTACTCCGCGACTCTGACTTATTATTCTAGACTACGTAGATGAATAGTAGGAATTCTATAGCTTGGAGGAGTATGGAGACGGACCGGACACCATCGGGGCCTGGGGGTTTGAAACTTAGAGAAACCCTAGCCTACCTGTTAGTGAATAAATGTATCAACAAAGCGATTTATGAATTTTTTTTTTGGAATACTGTTATAAGACTTTATTTATTATTTATGTAATAAATTTAATGTTCCCAAAATTAGGGGAGTTATATTTTAACCAAAAGAGGTGTAACATCTTGACCTAAAAAACCACAAGGGGTTAGTGAAGTGGTCTTGCCTAGTGACTTAGCTAGAGGTTTGCTCCCACATAAGGTCTCAGGTTCACCCGATTCCCCTTGTTAGCAAACTCTTGGTGCCACTGGGGATTATGACCGGTCGTTACCTCAAGGGTTCACTACAAGAGATTACACCAATGCCCACTAAAAATGCCGACTAAATAAATTTACTTGGCAATTGGTGTACCATTGCCGAGTAAATTACCTTACTAACTGAAAGTATGTCTTTACCGACTAAAAATACATTTTACTCGGGAAAAATGTGGCGCCAAGCCAGACTTACGGAGGGAAATTGGATGCCGACTAAATCTCGAAAATATTGGCGGGATTTATGTAAATTCTCGAGTAAAAATTTACTCGGCATTGTTGGAAATTGAAGGCTGACTAAATATTTAGTCGGTAACAAATTTTTTTGCGCCAATCGACGTGCGCGCAAGCTTGCCCAGGCGTAACTAGTTTTCACCATAAAGAGGTGTAACATTAATTTCACTAAAAAGGGGCGTAACATTTTACCGCAATAGTCGTCACGTCTATAAGGCTCCATATCATATGCACTCCTAACCATAAAAAGAAGTAAAATTCACCAAAACTAGCCGTAGCCTTTCACCTGAGCATGTTTAACATTAAGCAAACATAGGCATGATAGCATTCCCAACATGAATATAACATAAACAATATAAATATATACAAATTGAATCATATAACCACAACTAAACGAAATTACATGCATGAGGTGGATGGCATACTCATCAGCTCTTAAATGCTAAAATTGCAAAGAATATTTGCTCCAATTGAATTGGGATCAATTACTTACATCTGTTGTTTAGAGCCCTAGCTAGAGACACAAAAGAGTAAGAAGGGGAAGAAAAAAAAAAGTAATGAAGAAAAAGAAAAAAAATTAACACCATTGTACAAATCAATTACTAGGATCATTTGGCAATGAAATCTAAGACCTGTTGAAAAGAAGATTCATGGCAAGGCAAAACAATGCCTTTCTGGCTATGCTGAAAGCCATACTCCTCTGCAGCCTTATCTAGAAGTTGCATGAAAATTGGAACTCTCAAGTAAGATATAGGAACAACAAATCTCCTCATCTCTTCTCCTACATATACCACAAAGTGGCCCTTTGGAGCTCTTCTTCCAACTTTATCACCTTTTTTGCACCTCTTTATACCCATAACCAAATACTTTTTTATTCTAAACCAGAAGATCATCACACTCTTGAATTGGAAATGAGAGTGAATCACATATATATACTTGAATGTTGAAAGAAAATTAAGAATGTCATGCTTATATAGACACATTGGGGAGGAGAGATCGACAAGGTATCGATGAAGGAAAAAAGAACGTTGATAACGTGCGCGAATTTGAAGTTTTAGGGGAGAGAGCTGTTGTTCCGTGAGGAACAAGGACGGATCATGGTATAGGCAGCACATGGGATATTCATTGGAAACCATTTGTACTTTTACTACAGTAGCAATAAGCCATTTAAAGAAATAACGATTGAGGAAAAGATGTTTTCGACCTTTCCATTGCTTTTTGTTTCCATTTAAAGAAACAATGGGAAAATGTTTTGCCCTACCAAAAACCAGTACCAGTACAGTGCATGTTAAGTTGTGAAGTTAATTTTGTGGAACGTAATTTCCGGTGCCAAACATTTGGAATGGCCTAACATAGAAATATAGAATGCTTGACTTCGTAGGTTCAACACGATCTGTAACATTATTAAGTTGAACAAAAATGTTACTCGTACAACCATTTCGACTCCAACCATTTACAACTCTCTCACATACACGTGGGGCCTACACCCATAATTGTGTGTGGACTCCACATATATATGAGGGGGTTGTATATTGTCGGAGCCGAAATAGTTGTACATGTAGCATGATTGTTTTTTTTTTTCTTATAAAGATATTCTTCAGTATTGCGGTGTCCACGAGATTAATAGTTTGGATCATATTGGCTGTGTTTGGTTAGATAATTTAGTTTAGTTTTGATAATGCCAGCAGGTGTAATGAGTGGAGAGAGATAGAGAGAGAAATGAGGGAAATGATGATGTCATCAAAACTAAAACTAAACAGGGAAACGAACAAGTCCAGTGTATGTTTGGGGTGGGACCCATAAAGTTGATTTTGGGCATGGTACTAAACAGTTAATCTTGTGCAAGAACTGTTTAAGTAACAATTTTGTTGCATTGGGGGGGATTCACCTTGTGGACAGTGGGGAAACATTGAATCCGGGACAATTTCTTTTATAAAAGCTTCACCGTTGCACTTAATTTCTTCTTATCTTATTAAGTAGCGGAATTTCGATTAAATTATTTATTTAGTGTTATTTTCATCTGTTTTTAATTACTGGAGTACTAATTAATTTTGGGAAAAAATAGGCATAAATCCCTCTCATCAACACACCACCCGTAGGTGTTCACCCGATTATTCACCTTAATATACACTTTATACTTCAAACGGTTTCACCTTGAACGCAGGTTGAAATTGATATGTCAGATCATGCATTTGGTAATCAATTGAAAGACCCTACACTTTCGTCGACCACGACGGCGCCCCAACCTGCCACGTTTCTTCTTTCTAATTGCGGTTTGCTTCCGCTTGCAAGAATGATAGGATTAAACCCATATAATTTCACATCTGAAATTCTTATACACTGATTTGTGACATTTCATTAATTTTTTTGGTCGCCGGAAGTGGTCGCCACAGGTGGGGGTGGTGGTTGGCTAGAGTTGGGGCAGTGATTTTTAAAATTTTATGTTGAAAATTAGAATTTTTAAAAATTAGTGACATTTCACTAATTTTTTTGTTCGCCAGAAGTGGTCGGCTAGAGGTTGGGTGGGGGTCGGCCGGAGGTGGGGTGGTGATTTTTTTGAATTTTATGTTTGAAATTAGAATTTTTTAAAAATTAGTGACATCTCACTAATTTTTTATTTTTTTTTGCCGCTGGAATGGTCTGCCAAACGTAGCGTGGTGGTCGGCCGGAGGTGGGGTGGGGTGGAGATTTTTTTGAATTTTATGTTTGAAAAAAGAATTTTTAAAAGTTAGTGACATATCAATAATTTTTTGGTCGCCGGGGTGCTAGTCTGCCGGGGTGGGGTGGTGATTTTTTTGAATTTTTTATGTTCGAAATTAGAATTTTTAAAAATTAGTGAGATCTCACTAATTTTTTTGGTCGCCGGAAATGATTGGCCAGAGGTTGGGTGGTGGTCGGCCGGAGGTGGGGTGGAGATTTTTTTGAATTTTATGTTTGAAAAAAGAATTTTTAAAAATTAGTGACATTTCACTAATGTTTTTGGTCGCCAGAAGGGGCCAGAGCTAGGGTGGTGGTCGGCTGGAGGTGGAGTGGCGATTTTTTTGAATTTTATATTCAAAACTAGAATTTTTAAAAATTAGTGACATCTCACTAATTTTTTTGGTAGCCGGAAGTAGTCGGCTAGAGGTGAGATGGTGGTTGGCCGGAGGTGGAGTGGTAATTTTTTTGAATTTTATGTTCAAAATTAAAATTTTTAAAAATTAGTGACATCTCACTAATTTTTTTGGTTGCCGAAAGTGGTCGCCAGAAGTGGGGTGGTGGTCGGTCGGAGGTGAGGCGGAGATTTTTTAATTTTATGTTTGAATTTAGAATTTTTAAAAATTAGTAACATTTCACTAATTTTTTTTGGTCTTTACGTTCGATTGCAAAAGTTCCTTATCCTTCCTTTTAAAAATATCAAATATTTTTTGTTTTTATGTTCGATTGAAAAAGTTCTTTGTCCTTTCCTTAAAAAATGTCAAATGTTTTAGATTTTTGGCTAAGTGGCCCTTAATTTTGCATCTTTATTTTTTTTTTTTTTGTTGAATTCAGGATTCGTCTTGCCTAGAGAAATACTATAAAAAGTAAAAAATCATGAGTAAAAGCTTAAAAAAAGGTTAAACAAAGACAAAAGTATTAAACTAACTCTTTTTTCGGATTATTAATAATTTTGTTTATCTTTTTAGAACTTGTTCAATGTTCCTTGCATGTATACGTTTTTTTTACTTAGGATTCTTCAAGTTGAGACTAATTCAAAAGTTAATTTTTCTTATCAAAGACCTACAAAATTTAATTTACTTTGCTCTCGAAAAATTCAACATAAACATTGCTCCCTCAGTCCCAAACGGTATTCTATTTTAGACTGTCCCTTAATAAGTGTCCCGGGTGGCGACTCTAGACCCTTTTTCAAACAAATTTTCTGGGTAGCACCGTCCAAAAGACATCTTGAACTAAAAGGAGACGCAACTAGTTTTCACCATAAAGAGGTGTAACATTAATTTCACTAAAAGGGGGTGTAACATTTTACCACATTTTGCCTCGTGACTTCCCCCTCTCTCTATAGAAACTCTTCCCATCCCTCCCTCTCTCTCTCTCTCTAGCCTCCATTTTTCCAGCTCTACGGCCTGGGGGGGGGAGGCTCCTCCTTCCCTCCTCCCCAGGGGCTCTCCTCACTCCTCTCCCCACTGGCTCTCGTCCCGTTTTCGGTCTTCCTTCCTCCTCGCTGCGTTCTATGGTTTCTCTAACCATCGTCGGTCACCTCACCTGGAGTTTTCTATTCAGCCTAACGGCGAGGCTGGTTTCGGATCTATGATTTGCTTGGTCGAGATGCCCCCCACCGATCCACTCTTGAGTGGTCTCGGTTCTAACTAATGGCGTGGTTGCGCTTTGTTGCAGTGGTTTGTGGCTCGTTGGTGGCGACGCTTGTTGGTTCTCTGCGGTGGCTCTTCGTCGGCGTATGGTGTCCTGGTTTCCGTCAAACTGGGCTATCTTTTTTTTGGGGATTAATCGCGATTCTTGGTGGTTCTGGGTTTCCGGAATGTGAGGGATGCACGGCGACGTGGGTTTCGTTTGGTTTTCGGCAGCGTCTGTGGCTCATGCTTGCTATGGTGGTCAGCAGCATTTGTGTGGTGGCTGGTGGCTTGATCAGAGGTGCTGTTGCAGTTTGGTGTTAGGGTTTGATTTTGGTGTTTAGGCCGAGTCTGACCCTTTATGGGCTAGGCTTGGTCCATTTGATTTGTTTGATGTTTTTGGGCTCTGCCCACTGATGATTGGGCCTAGGCCCGTTAGATGTTGGGTTCCAACTTTATGTTGACCCTTTCCCCTCTCCCTCTCTCCCCCTTTCCCATACAATGTACCCGTATCGTATTTCAATAAACTCGTCTTTTATCGAGCAAAAAAAAAAACATTTTACCACAATAAACTATGGTTAGTGTTAGTCAACTAGAGTTAGGTGATAGGGTGGAGGTTAATTAATATAGTGAAGCAAAATTAAATTTGGTCTTAGTCAAAATTGAATTATCAAAAGTAATAATTCAAATCAAGATAATTAGTATTTCATTTAGAAATCAAATATCACAAATTTTTTTGCTTTGTAAATTTGGCATATTATAGATATAACATGGGTCAAGGCTTCAAGCTACAATACACACCTTCTTTTTGGGTTTATGGCATATATGCACCCGTGACATTTATACAAAATGGCTGATAAAAAAAAAACATTTACCAAAAAATGAGTGTAACATTCACCACAAATAGACATAACATTTTAACCAAAAGAGGCGTGACATCTTGAACTAAAAAACCACAAGGGGTTGGCAAAGTGTTCTTGCTTTGTGACTTGTGGGTTTGCTCCCACATAAGGTCTTAGTTCGATTCCTTTTGCTAGCAACTCTTCGGGCCACTGGAGGTTATGCCAGTTGTTACCTCTAGGACTTTGGAATTAGTCGAAATACGCGCAAGCTGGCCCAGACGTAACTAGTTTTCACTATAAAGAGGTGTAACATTAACTTCACTAAAAGGGGGCGTAACATTTTACCACAATAGGCGTCACAACTATAAAGCTGCATATCATATGCACCCCAAACCGTAAAAAAGGAGTAAAATTCACCAAAATATGTGAACAAACTGAATCATATTTCCACAACTAAACAAAATTACATGCACGAGGTGGATGACATACTCATCAGCTCTTAGTAAATGCTAAAATTGCAAAGATTTGCTCCATTGGAATTGGGATCAATTACTTACATCTGTTGTTTAGAGCCCTAGCTAGCTAGAGCTAGAGACACAAAAGAGTATATAAAAAAAAAAAGCAATGAAGAAAAAGAACAAATTAACACCATTGTACAAATCAATTTCTAGGATCATTTGGCAATGAAATCTAAGACCTGTTGAAAAGAAGATTCATGGCAAGGCAAAACAATGCCTTTCTGGCTATGCTGAAACCCATACTCCTCTGCAGCCATATCTAGGAGTTGCTTGAAAATTGGAACTCTCAAGTAAGATATAGGAACAACAAATCTCCTCATCTCTTCTCCTACATATACCACAAAGTGTCCCTTTGGAGCTCTTCTTCCAACTTCATCACCTTTTCTGCACCTCTTTATACCCATATCCAAATTCTTCTTTATTCTCAACACTCTTGAATTGGAAATGAGAGTGAATCACATGTACTTGAATGATGAAAGAAAATTAAGAATGTCATGCTTATATAGACACATTCGGGAGGAGAGATCGACGAGGTATCGATGAAGGAAAAAAGAACATTGACAACGTGCGCGAATTTGAAGTTTTAGGGGAGAGAACTGTTGTTCCACAAGGAACATGGACGGATCATGGTCCAGGCAGCACATGGGATATGCATTGGATACCATATGTACTTTTACTACAGTATCAATATTGGGAACCACATGTGTCTTAATTTGGGATGGATCGTGTTTGTTTTTCTGTCATTTTTTTTTTAAAGTTTTGACGTAATATATAGTTTGATAGTTTGAGATAGTAATTTTCTGTTAATTAGCCCCTTCAAGAAACAACGATTGAGGATCCATTGCTGTTTCCAAAAACATGACCATGGGAAAATGTTTAAACCACCAAAAACAAGTAGATTATCATTTACATCCACGGTACATTGCAGTACAGTGCATGTTAGCGTATGAAGTTAATTTTGTGGTATATGTAATTTCCGGTGCCAAACCTTGGAAATGGCCTAACATAGAATGCTCGACTTTGCAGGTTCAACACGATCCTGTAACATTTATTGATTTGAATTGTTTATCTTGTACATGCCACAGAAAAAAAGTATTCTTGAAAAGAGAAAAAAAAAAAAAAAAAAACTTGATCGGACATTAATAGACGCGTGGAATAATTGTATTTTACGTTTAAGGTAGTTTTTTTTATAAAGATATATTATTCTTCAGTACTATAGTGTCTACGAGATGAATCATTATTGTATGTTTGGGGTCGGACCCGTAAAGTTTATTATGGGCATGATACTAACAATCTTATGCAAGAACTGTTTAAGTAACAGTTTTGTAGGGGGGATTCACCTTGTGGACAGTGGGTAAACATTGAATCCGGGACAATTTCTTTCATAAGCTTCACCGTTGCACTTAATTTCTTATTATCCTATTAAGTAGTGGAATTCGGATTAAATTATTTATTTAGTGTAATCTTCATCTGTTTTGAATCACTGGAGTATTAATTAATTTTGCATCTTTATTTATTTATTTATTTTTTGTTGAATTCAGAATTTGTCTTGGCTAGAGAAATATAAAAAGTAAAAAATCATGAGTAAAAGCTAAAAAAAAAAAAAAAGGTTAACTAAAGACAAAAGCATTATTAATGCCAAACAAACTCTTCTTTTAAAATTATTATTATTGTTTTTTAATCTTTTTAGAACTTCTTCAGTGTTCCATGTGTACATTTTTTACTTAGGATTCTTCAAGG